>OU342645.1:6437500-8837500 GCA_910589605.1 Chrysoteuchia culmella | reverse complement strand
TAGGGACTTTGGCGCGTAGTACGCGGCCGAGTAAGGTATCAAATTAAAAGTACTCGAGTCTATTTGTTCCGAAAACTATAAAATATACAAAATGTTAAACGTGATGATCACAAACTGCAATTAAAAAGTGTCATTATTTTTCATAATTTGGAATTTTTCGTCGATCGACGAACCCGAGTATCGATGGGTTGTAACCGCCCTAGTAATAAATAATTGTATACAATCACACCAATTATTCTAGCCCACGTTAAGTTTCATGATGAACTTGTGTTATGGATACTAGATAACGGATAAACATACCTACTTATATACTTTTTTTTTTTATATATACATTATATACATATTAAACACCCAGACCAAGACAAATAGACATGTTCATCAACACAAATATTTGCCTTGTCCGGGGATCGAACCCGGGACCTCTGGCGCAGAAGGTAGGTTTCGTACACCTGCGCCAAACAGGTCGTCAGTCAATATTTTTACAGAAAACAAAACGGAATCTGTTTTGTTCTTTCTCGCCGTTCACTCAAATTTGTTGTGATAGCACTTCTATGAACAAAGCTTTACGACCTAAGTCAGTCCGTTTGAGACACTGTCACACTCAGAAACGAAAATGGTTAATTGTGCAGTACTTTCTAGCAAGAGCTCGTCAATAACATTTACACATCACAATCTCGCTCGTGACGTCTTCATAGGTACGAAAAAGTCGACACGCTAGGTTTTCATACGGTTTGAAGCGCTCGTTTCGTCTATCTCGATATAGGTCTGTGGTTGGAAGACAGATGTACCATCGACAACATTATCAAGCTTAGCTACATCACAGAATACTAAATAGTTGGCTACATGTTGATCTTGACCACGCCCTTCTCGCGTAGGTACGTAATGAAAATGGTTTGGTATTAGAACTTTTAAGACCGATGTGTTATTGAATTAATTGTACAGTCAAGGATCTTCCCGGTTGACCAGTACAGTTTTTTTGGATAACGTTATTTAAAAAAGTTATGGACTTATAGAAACCGTTTATATCACAAATAATAGAACATTATTAGGTTTTTCATTTGAATCATAATTATTTCTTTAACCTTATTGCTTTTCGAAAAAACATTTCCGAAAAAAACTGTACTGGTCAACCGAGAAATTCCCCGATTGTACCACACAAAATAAAGAAATTACTTTTTTACAACACATTCTCTTTAAGCGCTTACTCTTTGATAAAGTTTTTGCAAAGATTATGTTTGAGATAATTATAGTTATTCAAATAGTCAATAAGTATTACAAAATGAAGCATGCAATGCAAGCAGTGTAGGTATTACTTTTCTTTATGCATGCAGGTAAGTATGCAATACTGTAGACCGAATTCAAGATCAATGAACGGAAATAATAAATAAATTTTAAAAATACCCGACCGGTATGGTAGCCACCCGATTTATCTTAAGGACGATGGTCTCTTTAGTTTTTTATTTTAGGCGTTTTGACCTTTATAAAATAAAATATAAAAGACACAAAGATCTCTTTTATTTTTTATTTTGGACGTGTCATCGTTTCCACCTCACATGCTCCTAAAAAGGAATTAGGATTTCTGCGCAGAAAATTGCATTCTGCGGCCTAGCGTGGAAAAGCATTTTTTTAGAAAGAAAATTACGTCGTAATCCCTTCCGAATCGCACTATTGACTCTTTGTCTTACATTTTATTCTTATTTTAAATAACTTTGAGTTAATTATAATATTCCGTTTTGGTTTTATTATATTATTTTAGTTCCTTGAATCATAAAAACAATAAAAATAAGATTAAACTATTTGTTATAAGAATTTTTTATTTACGGTGGGTGAGATTTCACATCCTATTATTGCATTTCGGACCGCAGAACAACCTAGTTTTAAATTGCCTTGCATCTAAAATAATTTCGGATTGTTTTGATGGTTATTATAAGTAACATTTTATTCCTATTGAATTAACTATAATACTCTCTTTTTTATTATTTTACTAGCTTAAACCATAAAAAACAAAAATAAGGTACCTATATTTAGATTAAGTAAACGATTTGTTATAAGGCTTTTTTACCGGAACCTAAAACAATCTCGCTGTTGTGAGGTGAAAAATTATGTGTTATGTGTTTCGCTCAGCACCAAAATTTTTAACGTCTTGAACCTTAGATACCCACCCTCGCTACGCTCAGTTTCTATCCTAAAATCTTTCGCTTGCTTAGGTTTCAATCCAACTTTCCAGACTTGTTTATCAAATAACTATTGATTCAGTACCGTTTTTAACGCTTAGCTATATAATACGTTTCAATTCATGCATGGATTAAAATTACAGTGCTAACGAGAGCAGAGGATGCGGAATTCATCTTGAAGAACCATTTGGAGAAAATATCCGATTATGATATATTTCGAGAGATCATTGGCAATAGTACTCTTAATGCTCCAGGTATAATACAATACACAAATCTAAAGTGTCTAGTACTCAGGATCAAGTACTTTTTAACTATAACAAATATCCAATAATATTTTTACCATGTCTTTCGGACTGGCTTCATAATTTTATCCCTTCTTTATTTACATATTATTTATGGAGAAAAGAAAATAAAATAATAATTCTCTATAGCGGCGATACTCTCAAAAATTTCTTTAAATAAAGATACCTATTATATTTCATTGCCCATATTTATTCAAATGAAAACTAACTGCCGCAAAGATATCTGAAAATAATGTGACCTTTTTGAAAATATCTTTGTATGAAAATCTCATCCCAATGTGTTCTTCTAATAATTTGTCTTCATTACTTAATTACGCACGTGTAAAGATAAGGATCACGTTAATATTATGTTTCAATGATAACATTGTTGGTCGGGAAAGTAAAAAATGATGAATGAAAACTTTATTTTTTGTTTTTTCTAGTTCCCATTTGGAAATGGCATCGAAAAATCTTGATCACAGCGTTCACTTCCAAGATGATTGACAGTTACTTTCCCACATTTGTCGCCAAAAGTAGGAAATTGGCGGAGAAACTGGACAAAAAAGCAGACGCGGGAGAAATTGAATTGTTTCCATATGTTTCTAGATATGAATTAGATATTGTTTGTGGTAAGAAACTATTAATATCGATGCAATTTTACCACTTTTGGGGCTCAACACAGGGCCTTGCCCACTGTAGCAGTCCTGCCATACTCGACACACAAATCGCATCAGCCAAGGTGCAGTCTAATATGACAGGCTTTAAAACTCTATATAAATGTTCAAACTCAAATAAGTACATAACTTTTTTAATTTTTTAAATCATTGAATACCTATTTACAGCATCATCAGCCATTTTAATGTGTCAATGCCCATTGCTGGGGCTTTGCCTTTCCATATTTCCTCTGTATTTAAATGAATATGGAAAATGTCCATTGCGAATACGGATCGGTGGGTTAACGACTGTAAATAAATTCGAGGCCAACGACTTAACCGTCATCAGTCATTTTTAATGTCCCCACTACTGGGGCACTGGCAAGGAGAATGGGCCATGACCCACCACGCGGGCCCAATGGAGATTGGTGGGTTTTAACGTCTGCAGATGCAGCCGTACCAACGGCTTACGTGCCTACGAAGCACGGAGAAGCTCAAGACTGATTGAAGGTGGCAGGCATATGAGCTCTTGCTGGTCCTGAGCACACTCTCCAAAGTATAGTCTGTAAAAGACCGACAGACAGGCAACTTTGCGGCGGTGCGCTACTTAGGTTGAGAAACTTGCTCTTCACCAGTTTTTTGTCGCCAATTAGCCTCTGATCTCTGCGTTGGATCGTGTCCAGTGCGGCTAGTTGGTATTCATATTTACTAATTGTATATTTGTGTTCGTTATAGAGACCACATATGGAGTAAGCGTAAATTGTCAAGATGATTCAAATCATCCATTTTTAGTACAAGTAGAATTGATAATGGGAATAACGTCGAATAGAATATTTAACCCTTGGCAGCAAATTGAGGGGCTCTTCAAATTGACTCCTCAATACTCCACATATTGCCAGGCACTCAAAACACTCAATGATTTTATTTTAGAGGTAAACATACTATTTTGGTTTGTATTTTTTTATGTTTTTTATGAAACTAATATTTCTTTGATCGATTATTAGATAATACGAACGAAAAGAGAAGAATTAAAAAATAAACGAGAAGAAAATGGCAATTTCAATGGTAAGATTATCTTTAAACTATGTTGAAGGCAGTGAATACATATGGATGGAGCTTATTGATTAATGTCGTAGGTATACCTATTATCACTTAGATGGAATCAAAGAGAAAAAACGATAATAGAAAGAGATCCATCTACGTTATAAGGAATTTTCTTCCGCAGTTTAAAGTCGTTTTCTTCCAAAGTACCGTTTCATTTCCCTCATAGCAATTTAATTTATTTATAAAATAAGAAACGATCTTTGTAAATGCTGAGGTCAACTTTTATTATACACCAACGCTTATTTAGCTTTTTATCTCCTCTATGCGTGCGTAAGCACTTTTAAACTTTATAAGATATTTCCAGACCCAAGTGCTTCTAAAATACCGTCGTTCTTGGAGCTTGTTTTGAACATGGAGGAAGATTCCGGTTACTCTGACACGGAGCTGATGCAAGAGCTCCTGGCATTGACCTTTGCCGGCACGGATACGTCAGCATTGTCGCTGTGTTTTGTGTTCGAGCTTCTGGGAAAATATCCGCATGTGCAAGAGAGAGTTTATGAGGAGTAAGTAACTTGTCCTTTACAAACTTACTCATCGAGATTTAAACGGATCTCTGCAGCTGATTGAACATACATAACATATTTCTGTTTATCTCTTTAACAACATCTTTCGAAATGCACTTTTTTCACACTGTTTTCAAAGCTATTATTCTAAACTTGAACCTACAGCGACGGATTTAAATATATTTTCACAACAACGTTCACGAAATATTTTTCGGTATGTAGGTACCTAATAAACTTACTGTATTTTTTTAGAATACAGAATATCTTAGGAGATTCAGACCGACCCATAGAAAAAGAAGACCTACCGAAACTTCAGTATATGGACAGGGTCATCAAGGAATCGCTGAGGCTTTATGGACCTGCAAGCCTGATTGGGAGGAAGGTGCTAGAAGAAATCCAATTACGTAAGAAATTATAATAGAAAGAGTTATTTTAATTTCAAAGTGGCTTACCTACAATTTGAATAAAAGTGTCGATATTGATGTTCTATTGATATTTGAGCAAAGGGAATTCAATTTCAAGTAGGAAACCCTTCGAAACGTTATTATTATGATCAAAGCTTAGAGAAGACGTCAGTTGATAAAGGCACTATGTAACATTTATGAAAAACTAATTTTATTATCTAAATAAAGGTGTTAAGGGCTGTTGTAACATATGACCATTGCATTTCATATTAAGAGAACATTGAAACAATAAAATGGAAAAGGTCATATGTTACAACAGCCCTTAACACCTTTATCCAGATAATAAAATTAGTTTTTGCATAAAAGTTACATAGTGCCTTTATCAACTGACGTCTTCATTATATCAACGATGTCCTTTGTCAAAGGAATACACTTTGTAAAACCAGTTGCGTTTCGTAAACCGTAAACCAGTTGCGTATTCTATAAAATTTATATTTTTGATGGACTTGATCAAAAGAGGTTCATGTATTTCTTGCGAGTTGTCGTTGTATGTGCCACATTTTAGTACGAACTTTGCCAATGTCGTCTTCTATGAGTGAACGTGTATTTCTTATTTCGTAATAAGATTTACAGTAATATAGGTAGATACAATCAGTGTTAACTATAGAATAGGAATTTGCCATTTTTCTACATATATAGAACCAAATCAATTCTTATACGGTTTAACACTAATACAAAAGCGCTACATGTTTTGTTTCCTATTGGTAATTTCAATACACATTACTAATTTACATTAATTTACATCGTTATTTTAATAGCATCAGGGCACACTTTGCCATCCGGCGCAGGCGTGATCATTGGTATATTCGGGATGCACCGAAATCCTGAATACTGGGGTCCAGATGCTGATGAGTTCAACCCTGATCGGTTCCTGCCGGAGAGGCTAAAATTGAAACAACCCTGCTGCTACCTGCCTTTTAGCTACGGGCCTAGGAACTGCCCTGGTAAGTGTTGGTGAAAATATTTTTAGAGCGTCTTCACATTATTCGACCCGATATCGGTATCGGCGCCGATAGCCGATGTCGGTTTAAGTAGTAAAATGTATAACAGCGTCGGGTAGGTATGATATCCGATATCGAGTCGGTTAATGTGGAAGGCAGGTACAATTTCATACATTTTACTTTGTCCCTGATATCGGATCGGGTAAGGAGAAAACCCTCTTAGGCAAGCTTTCCCTAAAAGAGTTTTCTCTTCTTAATTCAGTTATTATCTAGTTTTTTATTATAGTGTCCACCAAACTCCTTAATGAAATTAATAATCAAGCAAGTAAAAAAAAGGCTTTTTGCACATGTACGGTCAACAGCACACGTAAGGCTTTATATTTGCACTACCTACGAAAACCGCCGCTATTACGAGTGATGTAAGAAGGTCAAAGTGTAAAGCCTGTATGACTGCCGTTGACTGTACCTTTAATGAAGAAACTGATTGGAATGCTCTTTAAAGTGTTAGGTAGTGTATTAATAAAATAACTAAAACCTTTGATCTAAGATTTTGTGTTCTTTTTAAAACAAAGAGTATATAAATAAAATAACGTTGGTAATAAATACCTATAAAGGATATAAAGGAAAGATGATTTGGGTAATCATCAAAATAAAAAAGCTTAAGCGTGTTTTCTCAATTTTGATGTCTCATTTTTTATCTTGACCCTATAGGTCCCTAACGTAAACACTTTAGGGACGTACAGGGGCGTGTTCATGGGGTGTTTGTCATTTTGTAATAGACGCGCTTATATGTTTCAAAATCATCCATTTCAATCCAAACTCTTATTGTAACGAATTTTGATGTAATACATTTTCCAGGTTATCATTTCGGGAATATGACGTTAAAGATCGCCATTACAGACGTAGTAAGAAAATTCAAACTCATAGCAACACCCGAGAAGACTGCAGTGCCGAACATCAAAGCAAAATTCGAAATACTTGCAAAACCACTGGACGGAGTTCGTGTAACTCTGCAACGACGGAATAGATATGATTGATGTATTAATCAACGAAATTGTAAAGGTGCAAACTACTAGTAGGTAGAGATAAATTATAGGTACGTAGGTACTAATTAGAAAAATATATATATATACCGTGTTTTTTTTCTTTGTGTCGAAAGTTAAGGTGGAGGTAGTGTTATGTGTTTAGAAGAAAATTATGAAAAAAAAAATTTCTTCCAAATTCTTATTTTATTTTATCATGTGTTAGCATCGTTTATTTGGATATTAAACCTACCTTAGCAATGAAAAACAAAGAAAACAAACTTAAAATAATATCAATAGTAATAAAAAATAACTATTGAGCGTGCACCGAGCTCGGCTTAGGGCTATCAGCTTATCGCAGCGCTACGATGACATAAATCTATATGAATAAAAATAAATAAATTACGATTCATTTTGTTCTAAACACATAACACAACCTCCCCCTTAAGTTAGGGCACATAGAATAAAAACACCCTGTAAATATATATATAAACGCGACAAATTGATAACCCCCTTCTTTTTGAAGTCGGTTAAAAACAATCAAGTCTACGTTGAAAGAAACATGTTAGCTCAATCTGAAGGCCTAGCACTTAATTCGTCCAAGCCTAGCACGAATAACTTTCGAGTAAGTATCGAGGAAGTAAAGTAAAAAAATGTATGAGATATTGAGCAGCGTTCCTATCTTAGACATTACGTCCTCGATACTTACTCGATACTATTTCGATATTTTTTCGTCCGCATCAAAGAGACAATAACAAAAGTCAAACAACTTTAAGTAAGAATTTATGTAACGAAGAATCGGCTAAAGTCTGTTATGTTAGACAATAATTATTGTGCTTAAGGAATTTAGGCAAAATGAAATTTAGACTAATGAGTTTAGGCTGGACGAAGGGCACCCAAATGCGGTTAAGTCTTTATGCTAATACACATTTAAATTGTAAGTATTTTATATCCTTTTTTGAGTAAGTATACAATATTTTGGTAACTTCTTGACCTACGAATAATAAAACTGATACACTGTTATCTTTTTTATTGCATAAATTGTATCCCTTTTCTGTGTTAGTTCTATTTTGTGTCCCATTTCCGTGGCCTAAGAATCGAAAAATGTTAGTTTCTTCTCACAGATTTCTATGTACCTATCTTACTACATGAAAATTGTTGTTTATTTCGAATATACCTGTGTAACAACAATCTGATTTGATACTAGTGGCTGAAATGTATCAATAGTATTATCAGAAACTTAAATAAAACACATTAAATAAAACATTAATTAAATAAAACAAAATTTCATTGTTCTTTTGTTACTAAAACCTTGTAACTCGTAAGAATAACAAGTTCATCTCTACACTTATTTTTATTTTTAGCACTTGAGGGTTTTGAGAGTAGTCTTAATTATATAATTTCCTGACAGAGAATAGGCCAATGCAATAAAGAAATACTATCAGTAAAGAATCGTCTCTTCTTAAAATACTTGACTATGGTACAGTCGGGGAACTTCCCGGTTGATCAGTAGAGTTTTTAACCGACTTCAAAAAAGGAGGAGGTTCTCAATTCGGTTGGTATATATATATATTTTTTTATGTATGTACAACGATTACGCCGAGATTTTTGGACCGATTTCCGTGATTCTTTTTTTGTTCGATGCAGAATAGTTACCAATTGGTCCCATAAAAATTTGGTTTAGTTTGACCCAGTACTTTTTATGTTTTGAGCATTTTTATATATTTCATTTCATATTTGTTACTTGGATGACATGATATTATCTACCTTCAAAAACTGTGAAATAAAAACTTTTTATATAAAAAGTTTTTATTTTGAAACCCGATATTTCGGAAAGTATTAAGGGTAAAGAATGTTTTTTTATTATAAGTAAAAGCTTATTGAGATGACTTTCTTCAAAAAAACTCTACTGATCAATCGGCAAGTTCCCCGATTGTACGATCACGATCGTAAAAGTCATTATCACTTTTTTATTAGCTTTGAAATTACAGCGCGCTGTTACCATGAAAATGGACGCAAACAGTATGTAAGTAATCACACCAAAAAAATTGTGCAGTAATTATGTGCGGAGGAATAAAGTTTATGGAGGATATGAAGTGAAACTTCTATTGAACCGAAGTAATTTACTTCCGGCGCTTGCCGTAGAGACAATGGGCCCTTGGTCGTCTGACCACAAAAAGTTTATTAAAGATCTTTCCACAAGACTCGTCTACGCCTTAGAAGACCTGAAAGCTGGTGCCTATATTGCCCAGCGGCTGAGTCTTTGTATTCAGCGGGGCAACAGCGCCAGTGTTATCGGTACTATGCCACGCGACTGTGAGTTGGACGGCGTTTTTAGGGTTTCGTAGCCTAATGGCAAAAAACGAAACGCTTATAGATTCGTCATGTCCGATGTATGTCACAGCCACTTTATTCCAAAACTATGAGAATTACACTGTTGAAACTTGGTAGGTAGATGTATTCTGAAAACCGCTTTACGGTTTTTTCATCAAACCTATACGTACGTATCCATAGATAGGTCTTTAAAAATTACATTGAGGTTTCTAAAACAATTTTATTTTAAGTCAACAGTTTGAAAGATTTACACTTCCAAAGTGGCAAAATGTGTGTAAAAAAATTTAAAAAAATATATATGCTGTAGATCTTAATAAAAACTTTCAACGAAAATTGGTTTGAACGAAATATAGTTGGCAGTTTTAGAAATATAGCACATTTCCAAAAGTGAAATGAAAAAAAAAGTTTTTTTTTAATCAAACCTGTACCTGTGGGGTATCTATAGCTAGGACTTTAAAAATTACATTGAGGTTCTTAAATCAGTTCTTCCAAAGTGGTAAAATGTCACAGCCACTTTATTGGTACTTTAGTGAACCTTGGTAGGTAGATGTATTCTGTAAACTGCTTTACGGTTTTTAGACAAAAATAAAAAAATGTGTATACATATACATGGAACTGAAACTGTAAATATTTTTTTTTCATCAAACCTATAGAACTTTAAAAATTACATTAAGGTTCCTAAAACAGTTTTTTCTCAAAGTCAACCATTTGAATTATATACACTTTCAAAGTGGAAAAATGTGTGTGTGTGTGTCCCGTCCCCCCCCCCCCTCTAACTTTTAAAATAAGAAAGTGAAAAATCTAAAAAAAATATATGCTGTATACCTTTATAAAAACTTTCAACGAAAATTAGTTTGAACGAAATATATTATGCAGTTTCAGAGCTATAGCACATTTGCCAAAACCGCAAATATAACTTTGTCATTCATACAGACATTATGAAACCAAAGTTATTATTGCAGGCGAAAAATTATAGTGGCATTTTGGGTAGGTGTATTTAATATAATAATAGAAACTTTATTGCACACGATACAAAAACAAACACATACAGAGAAAATGACAAAAAGAGGAATATACAATAGGCGGTCTTATTGCTACATAGCAATCTCTTCCAGGCAACCTTGGGTGAGAGACGAAACCCTTCATGTGCGAGTTCGATTTGCACTTGGCCGAATTTTTTGTTATAGTATTAATTACCTATATATAACGGTTTTTAGTTTTTCTACTAATTTGTAAATATGGATGGAAATGTCTGTTGAAGAATGTTATTTATTTTATTTTATAAAAATTACACTAGCGATAGCGATAGCGTTATGACGCGTGCACTTTTTTTTTTTTTTGTTATTTGGCTAAGTCATTTTAATATAACGACTTATCTCTTCCACTCCTGTCTTGTCAGGAAGATTGAACGATATTTCTTGTTCTTGAGAATAGTGATCGGTAGTCAACTTAACACAAAGTACCTAACTATTAAACGCCTTTAGGTATTAAAAAACGTACTTAACTTCCTTGTGACTACACAAGGAAGTTAAGTCAAACATTTCCTATAAAGTAACTAGTTCTATATAGGCACGCTAACAGTTTGTCAGTTGTTCTATATACTTAAAATGTAGGAAGCATTAATGTAGGTATGACTTATTGTAACAGAACAGAACTAGTCCTTAGATAAATGGAGGTTTTCCTCGAAGCGCACCTAACGATGCGCACCTAAATACGCACCTAATAGGTGAGCTTCGAGGAAACAATTAAAATATTATATTTTTATTCCTCGAAGCGCACCTATGTTCACTACTTGGGTACTATTTTTTTATACTATAACTGAAAATAATAGTTTTTAAGTAATGCACGTTATCTTTTTAGAATATTTCACACTACTACTATAATTAAATAAAAAATGCCCAGAACTTCTCAAAACATCTAGCATAACTGTTGGTTACTGATGCTGGTACTTTCAAGTTAAATTATTTTAATTTAATAAGTATTCGTAACACCCCTTTAAATGAGTATTAAAACTTATGTCTCAGCTTCGAGGAATAAAATTAGGTACAATATTTTTAATCTTCTAATCGTATGAGGATTAGTGACCACCTCTAGTGTCAGAGTTTATCAGGCCGCCTTTAAGGCTGTCAACTGTGTACAATTATGATAAAGTACGTAAACAATATCCCACTAAAAATATGTTCATGTAAAATGTTATGCCAAGACGTCACCATACTCGTATAGCTCGCAATGACAAAAAGTTATCAGCTAATAGTTGATTATCTAACTCTGTTAATAACAGATTTTGATTGAAAATGATTGAAAGTGCAGTTACATTGCTGCTTTAGAGAGAGAGAGAGAGAGAGAGAGAGAAATATTTTATTAACACAAAAGACCATAATACAAAGTACACACAAAAACATGAAAACGATACAGATTAAAAAGCAAAACAAAAACACATTACAAATAACACAAAATACAATAATATGGCCTTCAGGTCAATAGGGTCCCCGCCTCAGCCTCAGGATGTATTGCCATGACACTAGATGTGTCACAGCAACGCTGGTATTCTGGCAGGGCCCGTTTGGTGCGCGGTACGAAAAACAGAGAAAAACAAAAAAAACTAAATTAAATATAAAAATATTAAATTACAGCTATAAAAAAGTTAAAAAAGAAAAAAAAGGTAAAAAAAGTTAAGACAAGCACAATATTATAAAATATAAATTAAAAATAACACAGTGAAGAAAATTTACAACAACAAACTTTATGGTCAGCATTATGATCTCTGACCTTGGCCCATAAACCAACGCAAAGCTGAATTGTAATAAAAAATAAAAAAAAAGAATTGAAAATTATGCTGTCACATTGGCTTGGATTTACTTAAATGCTTTAGTAAGATAGTTGTCACATTGATTTTTACTAAAGCAGCAATGTGGCTGCACTTTCAATCAAACGTTGATAGAAACAAGTTACATAATCATGGGGCAGATCTCAAGTAGAGACAAGCGTCAAACAGAGCTTACGCATACGTCCGTTCCAAAATCCAATCCGAATTCGTGAAAAACCGGTCCGTCATAGCCATAAAGAACTACTTGTATACTACATCCGTTTTTCGTCATTGGATTTCTCTCCATCATCCGTGAATTTCCATGCCGGCAATGATTTTTGAATAAAATGAACGTAACTTCCTATTTTAACACTATCAGTGAAATATCCTTTCACTGATAGTGTTGATCTTGGCCTCCACTTACTTCCACTACCACGTAGAACATACGACAATGCTCAAAAAATATCCAGCCTGGGCGCAAAAAAAGTAACCCAAATAATAGGTAAAAATAAGTAATTAAATACTGCATAGGAGGTTTCATCGAAATCAATGGCTTTATGTGTGAAATTGTTATTTGAATATTATACACCGTAATTATATTAAAATTAATAGATAAACTAAAGAGGGTTGTGGTATAATCAATATGAATAACTTTGACTATGGACCCAACTACGAAATCGCGAAATAAAAATTAACCTGTTCCATGAAAAGAAACTACTCGATCAAACTGTATGGAACAGCTGTTTTTTTTTGGCTCCATAGTCAAAGTTATTTACATAGTTATCATATTCGTAGTTTAGTTTAATAAAAAAGTAGGTACCTACAGTTTTTTTTTTTCTAACTTACTACTAATTATTTTAGTTATTATCTTGTTAAAATAAGACAATGACCTTATAAATAACAACTTGACATTTTAAATGATTTTAAACCGCAAATGCAGCTGTTTTTCTAATCCATTGTATTGTTGTTCTAATACCGTTGAAAAAAAATCAAATGATAATTTCGCACATAATAGCCTTTGATTTCAATGATGCCCCCTATGCAGTATTAAATTAATATTGATTACCTTTAATTTGATAGAGTTTTCGTTTGCGCCCAGCCAGCCTGAGGTTATTTTTCATAGTTAATGAGTTCCTTTTTGCACAAATTTTATTAAATTCTTAACACAAAGGAGACTGGGCGATTTCGTATGTGAAGTGGTCTATGAACCAAAAGCGATACTGTTGTGAAATATGTGTGAGGATACCTTAAATACGCCTTTGTACAAAATCTACCCCGGCAGTTTTGAGAGAAACGGTACTTTAGAAATACTGTGCTACTATTTAAATGATGTTGTTGTTGTGATTACGTGAGCTGTTCCAAAAATAGTTAGTGAAATGAAAAATAGTAAGAATATAGAAAAAAAAAGTTTATTTACAGCTTTTCAAAATATCCCCCTCCAATCCTAATCCACTTATGCATTCGAGTAAGCTTTTAAAAAACGTGTCTTGCGAGAGATCGAAAAATTTCCGCCGAAATTCTTCGACGACCTAGTCTGCAGTGCTAAATTTTCGCCCACGAAGCATTTTTTTTACCGTGGGAAATAAAAAAATAATCGCATGGAGCTAAATCTGAGCTGTACGGAGGATGGGGTAACATTTGTACCCCCCGAAGTTGTCAAATAGTCCATGGTTCTAGCAGATGTGTGAGCGGGCGCGTTATCTGAAAAATAAAGCCACGGACGCCGCTCCTTGGGCGCTCGCTATCTAACTCCTCGAAAGCTTGAGGCAGACAAAGTTCGCTATACCATTCACTAGTAACTGTTTTTCGGTCTTTTAGCTGAATTATTGTTACTGGTCCACTGCGTCGAAAAAAACCGCTATCATTTTTTATTAACGCTCCGACCGCGAACAACTTTTGTGGGCAAATCGTCCTCTTCAAACACCCATTGCGTGAATTGCTGCTTCGTGAGAGGATCGTTGCTATAAATCCATGATTCGTCAGTCGTAAGAATGTAGGATATACGTTTTGCGAAGTTCCTCCTTCGATCTTTTCCAACATAAATTTATACCAATCAACACGACGGCACGAGGTATCCATCGCGAAGCAAGATTCCTAACTTTCCCAAACTAACTTTCATAATTTTCGGAACAACCTAGCTAGGCTATTTTAAATACACACTTGTGCAAAATGCTTGTACAAAACTTGGGTAATTTTAAGAAAAACGGTATTTTATAATAGATTTTATGATATATTTTTAATACGCTGTAGGCAAGCAGCGTTGTCACATCAATGCTAGGAATATCCTTGCATTCGAAAGAAACATCTTTTAAGGTGTTTAACGATCGATTAAGATGCAACAGCCAATAATGTTTCTTTCGAATGCAAGGATATTCCTAGCATTGATGTGACAACGCTGCTGGCCTACAGCGTATTAAAAATATAAAAGTATTGGAGAATTTCGACGGTGGTTCGCAAGTCTCGGCAGCTCAGCGGTAAGAGCATTGGACCGGAGTTCCAAAGGTGGTGGGTTTGATTCCTATCTGAGAATTCACTTGTGGCCGAGTTTTTCTATTTAAAATGTATCATAAGTCTATAAATAGCATAGAAAAATGCAAAAATTCCAAAATCATAAAGCATTATGACGTATTTTTCTTTCATAATAAAAAAATGCTTTTCCACACTAGGCCGCAAAATGCAGGTAACAGAAATTGAATGACAACCTCCTTTTCCGAGCGTGCGAGGTGAAAAAATAATTATTATTAATCAACAATCTGTCACCTGTTAGTAAAAAATCTCAACGACATGTGATATGAAATGACATGCATGACATACACTTTGATCTATGTACATTTTTAGTTATGAAAACTGGGAACGTAGTAAAAAAACCCCTTATTTACAAAGATAAAATAAATTTAAATAATAGTTTAATTGACATGACAACACATAACACATACACAAACACAAAGCCAAAAACGCATGTAAAAGAAATCAAAAACACAAATGTCTTTACAAAACAATAAAACCGGTCAAGAGCGAGTCGGGCTCGTGCAACGAGGGTTCGCAATATTGTCCCCATACTTCGACATAGGTTGCGGTCAGTTTACCAAAAGCAAATAAGTATAAAATCCTTTTTTATGATTTCTGAAAAAGTATGCTATTTAGAGACATCGTTGTCATCTTCCATCTTCATCTGCAGCCTTATCAATACTTAACATCAGGTATGAAGAAGGCAAAGAGTCTCCCTGTTGTTCATTAAAAACAAATATTTTTACTGTAATATTTACATAAACTTCTACCTCATAGAATAATTTCAGATTTTTCACTATACAAACTTTGGAGATAAGGGGGGAATGGGAATGGGTGGTACGGCCGTACGGACGTACGGTAACGGTACGGACGGTATTTTTTTAAATTTTTCATCAAAAGTTAAAAACTATGCAGCCTAAAAAAAGAAAAATAGGTTTGAGAATGTGCATGCAGTGCTCTTTCATATGATACTCCACATGCCCTAGTAGCCTTATTTTGAATTTTTCAGTCCCTGTTGCAAAACAAAATATTTTTTCACCTCACACGCTCGGAAAAGGAGGATTCGTCATTCAGTTTCCGCGTAGAAAATCCCATTGGCGGCCTAGCGCGGTAAAGTACTTTTTTAATTGAATACCTAAAAATATGTCATAATGCATTCCGAATCGCACTATTGACTTTTTTGTTACATTTTATTCTTATTTTAAATAGCTTTGAATTAATTATAATACTCCATTTTGGTTTTGTTAAATTATTTTAGTTCGTTGAATCATAAAAACAATAACAATAAGATTAAACTATTTGTTATAAGAATTTTATAATAGGCTGGGTGAGATTTCACAACTTATGATTAGATTTTAGAACGTGGCATAAATCTTAAATTGTCTTTGTCTTGTACCTCATGTCAATGTCAACATTAACCGAATCGTTTTATTGATTTTTTGTATGTAACAATATATTCCTACTTCAAATAACTTTGAATTAACTATAATACTCACTTTTTTATTATTTTAGTTTTTATATCATTAAAACATCAAGAATAAGTCAAGAATAAGGTATATTTAGATTAAACTTAATGTTTAAAGATTTTTTTACCGGAAGTTGACCGCGGAAACAACCATAAAATGTTCCTCGCTGTGTCGTGAGGTGAAAAATTGTGTGTTGCGCTCGGCAGGAAAGTTTTTAGCGCCTTGTACCTTTGAAATCCTCGCTTCGCTCAGAATTCAATCTTTCAACCACTCACTACGCTCGTGGTTCAATCCTAGAATCCTTCACTTGCTCAGATTTCAATAGAAGTAACTCGCCGCTAGTAACCAACTTTCCTGCCTTGCATAACAATAGTTACATATTTGTTATGCAAGGCTGGAAAGTTGGTTAACAATAGTTATTTGTTATGCAAGGCTGGAAAGAAGGATTGGTCATAGGAAAATTTACTCATACTCAGTTTTTAGAATATTGTCCTTTTATACAATTACAATAGTTATGTTTTATGTTAGTATTACATCCATGCATTTTGGTCTTTTAAATAATCATCTAGTTTGTAACCTTTGCTTAAGACTGTCATTTGAAAATATATTTTAAATTTATGCAAAGGCAGTTCAATCACTTGTTGTGGAACTTTATTTAAAAAAAGCTATGCCTTTCCTCAAAAACGAGCGTCTACATTTTTCAAGTCGAAATATTGGAACGGCAAGCTTATTCTTATTTCTAGTATTTAAATTATGAATAAATAAATCATGATGTTTCAAATATACTAAATTATCATAGATGTATTGTCCCGCCAAAGTTAGTATGTTAATATCTTTAAACAAATCTATATGAGAATCTCTCCGTTGCAGGTTGTAAATGTCGCGCACAGCTCTTTTTTGAAGTATAAAAACATTGTCTATATTGGCTGCTGAGCCCCACGACAACAGGCCATAGGACATAACGCTATGAAAATAACTAAAGTAAACTAATCTTGCAATTTCAATATCAGTTAATAGCCTTATTGTCCTTATTGCGAAAGCCGCAGAACTAAGTCTACTCGACAAGGCTTTAATATGTAGATCCCATTGTAGTCTGGAATCCAATGTAATGCCAAGAAATTTTGTACTCTCAAATAACTCTAATACATCCTCATTCAAATTGATATGCATATCGACCTGCACTACATTAGGTAATGAGAATTTAACAAACTTGGTTTAGTAGGGTTAAGAGACAAATTATTACTGTTGAACTAGTGTGGGACTTGAGAGAGAGCACTATTTACTTCGTCAGAACATCAGAACAATTGTTTCGTCTATCAATTTAAAAAATCAAAGATGTATCATCTGCAATAGTAATGTATCACATAAATTACTCGTGAAGTAAGGGAGATCGTTAATAGAAATTAAAAACAGCAGAGGGCCCAATATTGAACTTTGGTGCACGCCCATAATAATGCCCTCCAGTAAAAGCAGTATTATTTACAATTACTTTTTGATTTCTATTGTGCAAGTATGACTGCAAAAGGCTAACCGATTTTTTAGAGACACTATAATGTTGTAGCTTCTTTGAAAGTGTAACTTAATCAACGTAATCGAAAGCTTTAGACAGGTCACAAAATATACCAATTAAGTCTTGCTTGCCCTCCCAAGCCTCAAAAATATGTTTGAGAAGTGAAATTTCAGCATAAGTAGTATTTTTACCTTTGGAAAAGCCGAACTGATTATTATGAAGGATTTGATTTATTGTTACATAGTCTAATAATTGAGAGTATATATTTTTTTTTTTAAATTACTTAGTGCCGGTAAGACAGATATCGGCTAAAAATTTGTGGGGTCACTTCTGTCACTCGATTTAAAAAAGGAATAAGCTTACTAAATTTAATTAAGTCGGGAAAAGTACCTTCATATATGTATTGATTAAAAATGAAAGCTAAATATGGAGCTATTGCATCAATTATGGAATAGTTATGCTGGTTGATATGCCCCATAAATCTTCAGTCTTTTGCTACGGAACCCTAAAAGCTGCCTCATAGTCTCTACGTACGTACAAGGAGATTCAAAAAGATCCAACAAGCGTAGCGTGTTCGGTTATTGCCCTTATACCTCGCTATACTACCAATTTGTTCCCATGGTTCCCACCAGGAACAGGAATTTTCGGAATTAATAAAATAAAGGAAACAAATCTGCTTGTGAATAAAAAAAAATGTCTGATGTTGGTTGTTAGTAGCAAAAATAACGGAAGATACTTTAAAAGTTTAGAATCTGATTTTATGGTGATTTTACTAAAATTATTACATCAACCAATAATTAACTCATCAAATACTTCTTTTGTTATTTGTCTTTTTCTAAGCTTATATAAAATCTACTCTAAGCTGCACCACCACTCACTGGTTCACAAGTTTAATAAAAATGATTTCGAGTCTTTTAATGTTCATGCTATACCCTAAACGTCACGTAACATACATCACGACATCTCTTCAAAAAAAGGCAATCTCCGCTATTACGTTGCAGACAGTGGTGGCTCGGCGGCAGTACGAAATATATTGAACAAGTTAAAACTCAACTTTAAAATGATAGTGTTGCTATTCGTTATTGTTGCGCCGATCCTATTCTATATATTGTACAGGATCAAGAATAAGCGTTTTTACGAGCTGGCTGCGGCAGTGCCTGCGCTAAATGGCGAGCTGCCTTTGATAGGTGATGCACATATGTGCTTTAACATCAATGGTGCAGGTAAGATTAACTCGTCAAAATTGTGAAATGTCTCCACGAATAAAGTTGCTCCCCCCGATTTAGGTCTTTGGAGCGTCTGAAAAACCGATGTAGCTCTTTGGAGCGTCTGAAAAACGAAAATGACCCGCCACCAACCAGTGCCGGTGACACAAGCGCTAAAAGTCCTGTAATAAGCTAAGGACCCAATTCGCTCGATGTAAGGAGACTTCAAAGGAGCCGTGTAGTGCCGGATTAGAATAGCACTACCCCATCTCGTCCCGTGGGTGTCGTAAAAGGCGACTAAGGGAACACAGCCTACCTGGATCAGTCCAGACGGTAAAGTAAAAAATAAGTTTGATTTTATCATGTCAACGAAGAAGAACATATTCAGTGATATCACTGTGATCAACACCGTCAAGACGGGGAGCGATCACCGAAAGGTTCGTGGCATATTGAATATCAACGTGAAGCTGGAAAGATCGCGGCTGATAAAATCTACGCTCCGACCATTACCGGCCTATATCCAAAACCCCGAGAGCTTTTAACTCTAGCTCTAAAACCGCTTCGAAGCTCTTGAGAATAGCATAGATGTGGACGATCTACACAACACGGTGGTGGATACTGTCCGCACGGTAGGGTCCAAGTACTTTAAGACCCGCCGTCCCAAATTAAAGAAACTATCTGACCACACACTCCTACTCATGGATCAGAGAATTCAGATTCGTGAAATGAGGCTTGGAACTCAACGGATGCTCATCGTTATCGGCAGCTAAATAGGTAGATCCCTAAGTCTTTAAGACACAGCTGAAAACTGACGACGGTCGCATCATTTCTACGAAACCTGAAATTTCTATGGGCAGAACATTCCACGCAGACACCTGTTGAAAGCAAGGCTTAAGACCCCAGAGCCAAGCTTACCCGACACTTCACCGAAGATATCCCTGACGTCAGAACGTCAAAACATCAAGGCTGCGGGTAAGGACGGAATTACTACAGGACTTCTGAGAGCGGGCAGTAAGCCGATACTCAAAGTCCTCCAGAAGCTTTTCAATTTCGTCATCGTCGAGGCCAAAACGCCGAGGGCATGAAAGTGAGGTGATTCTGTTCTTTAAAAATGGAGATAAGACTCGTTTGAAGAACTTCAACCCATCTCACTTCTAAGCCATGTCTATAAGTTGTTTTTGAGAGTCATTACGAATCGTCTCGCGTAGGTTCGACGACTTCCAGCGTTCTGTTATACAGAAGACCGAGGAGTTTTATTTACCACTCTGCTTGGCGTTTGTGGACTATGAGAAAGCCTTTGATTCGATAGAGACCTGGGCAGTGCTGCAGTCTCTCCAGAGGTGCCAAGTGTATATAGATATATCGAGGTGTTAAGTTACTTATACGAACATGCCACCATGTCGGTCCGACTACAGAACCAGAGCACAAATCCCATCCAACTGCAGCGAGGTGTGAGACAGGAAGACGTAATTTTTCCGAAACTGTTCACAGCTGCGTCTTTAAGCTCTTGGACTGGAAAGGACTGGGCATCAACATTAATGGCCAGTATCTGACACACTTCGTTTTGCCGATGACATAGTTCTTATGGCTGAGAACTTGGAGGACCTGAACACAATGCTAGAAGATCTCCGTAGTGCTTCTCAAAGACGAACATGATTAGGAACATGGTTGACCACTACGCTTACCTTAAACAGACAGCTCAGTTAGGAAGAGATCTCTCGTCGAATTAAACTCGGATGGGCAGCATTCGGGAAGATCCGTAAAATCTTCGCGTTCAACTTACCTCAGTGTCTCAAGACAAAAGTCTATGACCAGTGTGTATTGCCAGTAGACTTCTGGCAGTGAAACGTGGTCGCTAACTATGGGTCTGATAAGAAGGCTCAAGGTCACACAGCGTGCAATGGAGAAAGCTATGCTCGGGGTTTCCCTACGTGACCGAATCGGAAATGTGAAGATCCGTAGGTGAACTAAACTAACCGACATCGCTCGAAGCATTGCTCAGCTGAAGTGGCAGTGGGCAGGCCACATAGCGAGAAGAACCGATGGCTGTCGGGGCGGAAAGGTTCTGGAATGGCGACCGCGCACCGGACGACGCTCCGTGAGTAGGCCCCGATAAGGTGGACCGACGATCTGAAGAAAGTCAAAGTCAAAGATTTTTATTTAAATAGACTTATAGATAAGTACTTTCGAATAGTCCAAAAGTTTTTTTACCCTACCAGCCATTCAGGACATCTTTTAACTGATAAGAAGAACGGCCGCAAGAAACTTATCAGCCTTAAAAGAAACAACAACATTTACAATGGAACATGTTTTTGCCAAACACAAATCTACAATCTTGAAATATATTTAATAAAAAAGGAAAGGAAAGGAAAGGAAAGGAAAAAAGGAAAGGAAACGAAAAGGAAGAAGGTCGCTGGATGCGGGCAGCGCAGGACCGATCGTCGTGGAGATCCTTGGGGAAGTCCTTTACAGAGCAGTGGGTGTCATGTGGTTGAGGCGACGACGACGAAAGAGTATTTTTTCTATGTGGTATTTCCTCCCAGACAATGGCACATCTTTTGTCCTTGCCCTGCGTGTCCGTAAACCTATACAAGCGAGGACTTTTACAACACTGGCAGTGCTGTTTCGGTAACTGAATTTTGGTCCTAACATATGTTAGCCAGAGTGTCGACACGCCAAGAAGAAACTGTCCCAGTTATTAGGGCTCTGGATAAAAAAGATGGAAGACACCGCGGTGGCCCGATGCGGATTGGTACACTTCTAAAGCCCTCATGACGACCAACGTTTATCTCCAACTCAGTGGAAAATGCTTTGTCCTAATCGCAAACCGAAGGCGCCAACCATTGCACCATTGAGTACCTTCCTCTTCGTTCGGCATGGTGTGTCCGCTGACATAGACCATCGGCGTCATGGATGTACGAGGAGAAAAGATATTCACGATCTTGAAAACAATACAAAATATTTTTCAAAGTAAACTCATCAAACTCGAATACAAAAATATCCAACTCTCGCCACACTAATAACAAATAATCATATTGTTGACCTAAGAAAGCCAGCAGAGAAGTACCTTTTTAACAATTTGGAATGTTTACCAACATTTAGCAAGTAACTATTTATTAATCTGTGATTTAGCTACTAGAATATAAACAAAGAAAAGAGCATTGGACCGGATTTCCAAAGGTCGCGGGTTCGATTCCCGTCTGAGAATTCACTTGTGGCCGAGTTAATTTTTCCCAATATTTTTCTATTTAAAATTTACCATAAAGGAAAAGTGACTTCCTAATAAGGATTTTATTTACATGATTATTATAAATTATGCATAAAATATTCTACATAAACTCGCTAAGTTATTTCTTTGGTTTATTCTTACGAGGCCGCAGGCACGGTCTCACAACAATAAAATATGCATTGTGTCTCAGTCATCACGGGACGAGAGCGAGGGCACAACACAGCGCTGCGAAGGCGCACCGCAGAATTTTCCGATGCGCCACCATATCTCTAAGGCAGCGCATCGGATAATTCTGCGGTGCAACGTCGCAATGCAGTGTTGTGGCCGGGCTCTGACTATGAAGTAAAGGTGTGCGATTTTTTTATTTTAATATCAGCATTGTCTTTTCAGAACTAGCTGAATTAGGAAACAAAATCGTTAACGAATGCTTTGATAAAGGCGGTGTCATTAAAATATGGTTGGGGCCTGTTCTAAATTTTAGTAAGTTTTATATTATCATTTTATTACTGTTAATTTCTTACACATATTTTTTATAATATTATAAAGTTTGTTTCTTTGTTTGAACAAACTATACTGAATTGAAAACTTATTTTTGGCTAGATTTTATCTCGATATTCCAACGGGAATGCGGGCCTAATACTGCGGGCGGGCCTCTAGTTATTTATATGCCTAGCTGGAATAAATAACATTCAATAGTTCCGTAAAATGTTATTTCCTTTGTTTTTTTCGGATATAAAATACAGTTTTAATTACAGCGTTAACAAGAGCAGAAGATGCGGACTTTATCTTGAAAAACCATTTAGAGAAATTATCCGATTATGATATATTTCAAGATATCATTGGCTTAAGTGTTCTTAATGCTCCAGGTAAGAGAAGTGCATTTTTTCATTTATTATATTTCATCACCTAAAAAGCTCACCGAAATGAAACTTTTATCATTTCGGTGCGATTCGGTGCATATTTGTTTCATTTCCGTGGATTCTTTCATCATTGCGGTGGATGTTGTTACCTTTTCAGTGTTTCCAAAAGCAGTATTCTATGCAATGCAGCGTGTTTGGAAATTATAAGATACCGAGGGTTCGCGAGCTATTTGTATTAAGCGATATCTGCATCTTTATTTCGGTTCACTATCATTTCGATGGATAGTGTAATGTTATTTTTCATTATTAGATAAATAAAGTTAAGAAACTTATGCTACCACTGACCTACCTCTGCCAGGACAAACAACGGGTAAATGAGACATAATACTATTCAGTGACAAATAAATTATTAGGTAATACAACGGATTCTATATTTATATAGAATCCGTTGTATTACCTAAGGAACACATAATCAAAATAAAATGCACTGTCATAATAACAATTAAAACAGATTTAGTAATATTAATATAAAAAAACATTTTATAAAAAAAATTCAAACCGACTTCAAAAAGTAAAAAATAAAACTTTTGGAGTCGGTGCCAGCCAGGGCATTCTACATTGCACTTCTATTAACTATATATTTTTTTGGCCTTAGCTAGCTAGCACCGCCTCCAAAAGTTTTATTTTTTACTTTTTGAAGTCGGTTTGAATATTTTTTATAAAATGTTTTTATTTCAGATTTTTTAGTTACATCATGTGCCGTTACTTACACTAAAAATCAGCCCATACACAACAATGTCATCTAGGTAAACGACTACTTGCCAAAAGGTGATTGATATTTTTCAAGATTATGAAAAAACTACTAGCCAGATCTTCGTAAAAATTATATGGGACCAAATTGACAGTGTACCCGATCGAACAAAAAAACAACTATTAAAATCGGATCACCAACACCGGAGTAATCGGTATACATACATCAGACAAAAAAAAAAAACGCGTTGAATTGAGTACCTCCCTCCTTTTTTGTTGAAGTCGGTAATAAACTGAGGTTTCATGTTTAATGATTTTTTTTTTGATGTTTTTTTTAATTTTTTGCATTTATTAATGCTATTTTTTTTCGAATAATTTTAAATTTATTTCATTATTTACAAATAAGTAGAAAAACAAGAAACCGTTAAATAATAAAATCTTATACTATAATAAAAATACGCCGTCCAACTCACAGCCGCGTGGCATAGTACCGAGAACACTGGCACTGTTGCCCCGCTAAATGCAAAGACTCAGCCGCTGGGCAAGATAGGCACCAGCTCTCAGGTCTCCTGAGGCGTGGACCAGTCTTATGGAAAGACCTTTAATAAACTATGCTATTTTTATACTTATGATAAATTTTAAATAGAAAAATATTGGAAAAATTTAACTCAAGTGAATTCTCAGATGGGAATCGAACCCACGACCTTTGGAAATGAGGTGAACCAAATGGAATGTGATGATTAATTTTGATGATATGGATGAAATGAACGATGAACTCCTAAACTTGATTATGTGAATGAATGGTGGTTGGTGGTGATAATGTTGTGAATAAGGCTAGTAGAATGGCCTGTTATATTCTTTATATTTTTCGATGATTTGTTCGATTGTGGGCATGTGATCCATTGTCGAGAAAGGATAATGGGCATTTTTATATGAGTTGCGTCCCAACCCTTGTAACAAGTTGCGACCAGAATAAACATATTTATTTAGGCTTTTTTATAACTCATAATCCAATTTTCTATTACAATTAAAGTTTATACGGCTTAAAGTAAAGAAAAAGTTTTTGTATTAAATAATGTTTTATTCGTAATTTTTATACATTTTGTGTTACTTAACCTTATAATTCGTTCGTCTCAGCCACATTATATTCACCGCTGAGTATAGGACTCCCCCAAGGATCTCCACGAAGATCGGTCCTGCGCTGCTCGCATCGAGCGGCTTCCCACGACCACGCACCAGATTGTCGGTCCATCTTGTGGGGGGCCTGCCCACGGAGCGTCGTCCGGTGCGCGATTGCCATCCCAGAACCTTTCCGCCCCAACGGCCATCGGATCTTCTCGCTTTGTGTCCCGCCCAGTGCCACTTCAGCTGAGCAATCTCTCCTTTGCACGCTGGGTGACTTTGAGTCTTCTTATCAGACCCATAGTTAGCGACCACGTTTCACTACCATAAGTAATCACTGGCAACTAGGGCATGCACCCGGTTCTATGAGGGTATCAAAGGAACCAGTTCCGAAAGGAGTGAACCCGGTTTCTCCGGTTCTTAAAAAAACTGAAAATGTTAACATTATTTCTTCAATTTCGTCGACGTTTACTTATAGTCAATATAAGAAAAATATAAAGAAAAGTAATTTAAAGAAGACTGATTTGTTACTAACTGAAGACTGAATGAATGTAATAATTCTAATACACTAAGCGGTACGAAATCTTAGCCAAGCTTTTATCTCGCGATAGACTGCGAACATATGTTCGCAGGCGATAGACAATTTTTTGTGTTTACGGTGATTGTTTTTTAAGAGAGGAGATCAAAAAATGTTTACTTATAATTCAAAAGGGTAATTCATTATGTTTGAGTGCTAGGCAGGCAGGTATCGAAAATAGTCCAGCTACGTACATGTTTATTGTTAAGTGGCAAAAACTTCTGTTTCGTCTAACTCGTCGTTTCTACTTCGACAGTTAAGTCAGAGTTAATATTAGATATATTAATTTCCAATACTGATAATAAGCACTCACTAGCATTTAGCGCTAGCACAGTATTTAGCTCTTTATATATATAATATTATATATATATATGTGTGTGTGTGTGTATGTGTGTGTGTCGGAGCGCCGGGGCTCTCGGACGTCATCAGGATGGGTTACCATTATTTAATTTTTATTAAACATAATCCAGAATACTTTGAAAATAAAATCAAATTACGTCCGAATATATAAAAATGATCATTCATACCTAGGATTAATAATCACTTGTATTATAATAGCGCATTTAGTACTAGCATAAAGATCTTCAATCGTTTGCCTTCAGAAATTAAAGCACTTAATTTGCGACTTTTTAAGTTTGAGTTAAAAAGATGGATACTAAATAATGTTCTCTATGGCCTTGATGAATATTATGCTTGTAAAACTAAATAAAATTAAGGCTCTAAATTTTTTTTTTATTAGTTGAGATAGTCTTAAGTTATTTTTAACATTGGATGCCTGTTGTTATGGTACGGGCACACTATTGTGACTTAATATAACATTGCAATTCCAACCGCAAAAATTGTACACAGTTTTAGGCAATAAAAGCTATTTCTATTTCTAATTATGCACTTCTAAGGCCCACTTACGCCAAGCTAGGTTAACATATAACTCAGAGTTAGAATATGCAAATGTAGCATTAACTCAGAGTTAAATGAGTTAACCAAGCTTTATTATTAAAAAAATAAGAGTAATAAACTAGCTTTTATTTATTTATTTATTTATTTTTATTCACAATTGTGTTAAAAAAAATACATAAGTGAATTATGGAAAACTGTGGACTATACTTATTGTTTTTTCATCACTAAATGCATACCTAAGAAAGTCCGCTCATTCAAATTAACATCGGTTGAAAGTATTATACATAGTGATACTTTACTTTTAATTTTTTATTATTCTAGTTGCCATTTGGAAAGGGCATCGAAAAATCGTGATGTCAGCGTTCACTTCCAAGATGATTTACAGTTACTTTCCCACATTTGTCGCCAAAAGTAGGAAATTGGCGGAGAAACTGGACGAGCAAGCAATCGCAGGGGAAATTGACTTGTTTCCATATCTTGGCACATATACTTTGGATACTGTCTGTGGTGAGAATATGTTTAGTCTTGTTTTATCAATGCAATAGTACCTTCCTACCATTTCAGGTTTTAACCCGGAACCTCAGAGACTGTCTCTCTAATGGTATGACGATAAATGGCCACCTCTGGTGTCAGAGTTTATCAAGCCGCCTATATGGCCTCTGACTTGGCTTAACACATTAACTGCGAGACCCTTCTAGCAGTGAACGTTCTCGGCGTCTGTAATGCCATCAGTTTTAATTTTTTGCCGGATTTCTTTGAATACGCACCTTTACTACATTTACCGCCGCTAACGTCCGAACCGTACGAGGATGACCATTTTTCTCTGTCTCTCCGCTTCTTGAATCTTCCCTGAATTATTTGATAGTAACTAAAGGCAAAGCTCTAAGAATATTTAAATTTTAAACGAGACCGAAAATTTGTCTTGGCTAGTAACCACAATGAAGTACCAAGCAACACGGCCGTCAACGCCCGCTTCATTGAAACAAATTATCATTAAACTTAACTTATTTGTTTTTATATTCCTTGTACTTACGTCTATAATTCGAACGTAAAAAATAGATTTTTAATATCCATCCAAAAAAAATCGATAGTTGTGACAGAACTTATGACCCGACTAGATATAGTCTTTTCTAAAACTTGTTTGATCCAGCAAAATTAAAAGAGTTTTGTTGATCCACCTTTCTTTTGAAATTTACTGACTCCTAATCTCAATTTTGAAAGCTGGACGGCTTATATTTGAACAGCGTATTGTGTCGCTTACGCATATTTCATAATTCAGTACTCTAATCATCGATTTTAGCGGGAATTAAAATCGAATCGACACGTCGAAAATCAGTAATTATTATTGACATTCAAACTCATCGCGATCCCGTCAAGAATAACCTGTCAGGTTTTGGTTGCTTAGCAACAGTTGTTGATTTTAACCCTTAATTCGACGCCGTACAGTATACTTCCCATTGAATTAAAAAAAATATACATAAATAATAGACCATTATTTCTTAGTTTTAGATGCAATAATTGCATCTGAACCTATTTAACTACGTTGTCAAAAATTAGCAAAGCGTGTGCATCGACGGGACGCGAGCAGTCACCAGCGAGATGGCGGAAAGGAATAACACGCTGCGTGGGCTTTCGGTAAATTGCATTTTATTAATTGTGTTATGGCTTATTTCCTAACAATGTAATTAAAAACTAAAGATAACATTCTCGAAGAGCTTCTCGTATTGTTTTGATTGTCTTACTGAGTTTTATTTAGTTTTTACGACGCCCACAACTTGCATGTCCAGTATACTACACGTCGTCGAATCACTAGTAAAGTAACTGTTAAATACTATGTCCTGTATTCTTCCCGTTGCCGTATTACTAGTATATTAACTTTCGTTGTTTCGCGTATTAATATTTTTAGGGATCCGTAGATAAATTGTTTATATCTTTTTGTTTTTCTTTTTTCAGAGCTAGAAATCGAGAGGGCACCATTTGGTAGAGTTGGTGCCGCCTGAAAACGCTCTTTCGGATATACATAGTGGTTCTGAACCTGAAAATTAAGAGGAAATTGCTGATAAAACTGAGGAGTTGTCGTCCTCACCTTGCCCTTCCATCGATTCATACATACAGAACATTAACATTTTAGACAGGTCTGAAAATTATACACAAGACAATATTTCTATTGACACTGATCAAGATAACGTTGGTACTGATACTTTCATCGAGACAGTAAACGAAAATCTTCAAACAGAGGACTGTTCCAGCATCAGTGGGAGCGAGAAACCTCTGTGGCTTAGTGTTAACAGGCACTGGTATCAGACCCAGAGGTCCCAGCTTCGATTCGAAGCGGGGGTACATATTATTGTATTCGATTTAGTTTGGCCACTAAGCACTACCTCTGCTTGCATTTGGAACAATGTACGTACGTTCGTTTTATTTTTCTTGCAGAATTTGCATAATCAATAATGTCGTATATTCGTATATTATACGTAATAATGTCACATGTCGACGACTTGGCTAGTTGAATCTCTGGCTCATTTCTTCAGATATTTGTTAGTTAATAGTTCCTTGCAATCTTTCAGTCTGTTTTGCCTTATTATTCCGAAGCCAAACTTGGTAAAGCATTATAATGTACTTCACCAGTCGGTGTGGTAACAATAATAGAAGTCAACGGTTTATGGATCAAGATGTCTTCAGCTTCTTAAGCATGGTTGCTGTCTTTTTTTATGAACAAAGGGAACACTCTTAGCCTTCATCATATCTGATGTAAAGTATTGATAAGGCTGAAGAACCGAAGATCTGAGACCTCTCCCGGAATCCTTAACCTCTGAGGAACTGGCTATCTTGTCTCTAACTGCTGGAACACAACAATGCTGAAAACATTGTTGATACTTATAGCGGTAGACTTAGATAAGATGGTGTTAGCTAGATAGCTAGCCAGACGGACTTACAAATATAAGACCGATCACCAACTAAATCGAATACAATAATATGTACCCCCGCTTCGAATCGAAGCTGGGACCTCTGGGTCTGATACCAGTGCCTGTTAACACTAAGCCACAGAGGTTTCTCGCTCCCACTGATGCTGGAAGAGTCCTCTGTTTGAAGATTTTCGTTTACTGTCTCGATGAAAGTATCAGTACCAACGTTATCTTGATCAGTGTCAATAGAAATATTGTCTTGTGTATAATTTTCAGACCTGTCTAAAATGTTAATGTTCTGTATGTATGAATCGATGGAAGGGCAAGGTGAGGACGACAACTCCTCAGTTTTATCAGCAATTTCCCCTTAATTTTCAGGTTCAGAACCACTATCTATATCCGAAAGAGCGTTTTCAGGAATTGCTTTTCTTATTTCCACAATAAGTAAGTAGGGTAGGGCAATAAAAAAATAAGTGACAGTTGGTACTTATATTACTTGTACTATTAAGTATTCTGTGCTTATATAGATTAAGCTATATTGATATTTTTTAAAAAACGGGAAGGCTTATTATTTTTGAATAAAGAAAAATGGTGATTATTAGGAAGATTTTATAAGTACTTAATTATTATGTTCAAAACATAAGTGAGTTGTTCGTACTTATAAGTTTTTGGAGTTTAAGCATAAGAAATGGAACTATGAGACTGATTTGCTTTAATATAATTACTATTTTTCTGCGGAATCACTTGTTTCTTTTATTCTTTCTCTTTGACAATGGGAAGTATACTGCACGCGGTTGGAGTGCATTAGTTTCTTATGAACTTGATAATGTCCAGTATAGTGGACGTATGTTTTTCAGGAACCTGAAATGGGTAGATTTTTTCAGCTATTTTTTCGCGGGCTCTCTACAAGCTAAGAATCAAAATCTATAACAATTTTACAAATTTTAATTAAAAAAAAATCCGTCGAATTAAGGGTTAATTCTTGTAAAATATATTTTGACGTAACTAAATATTTTTTGCTGCATCCTTTTATATTACTTTAGCGGTATGGCGTGTATGAAAGATGGCGTTGTAAGTATTTCTAAAAGTTTGTCCCGCCCTTGGTATAATGCTGACTGTGCTCTTGCTGAGGCCCGAACACATCTTGCTTACCAAGCTTGGGTACAAGCCCGCGATCGCAGGATCCGTGCGCGGAAAATCCGAGCGAAGAAGAGTGCCTATTCGGCTTCAAAGTCGTGCAAAAGGGTCTTACATAAGGCGAGATTCGACCACATCAGCCGAATACGGACAAAACTGTCTTCCTACCCGAATGGTAGTAAAGAGTTCTGGCCCCTTTCGAAGTCAGTCGAAGCGAATTTCTGCCGTCCTACGCTACCTCCAATGCTGAAAATTGACGGGTCACTGGCTCGCAGCTGAGAAAACAACTTTTCACCTCACACGCTCTGAAAATTCTTATTTTAAATAGCTTTAAATTAATTATAATACTCCGTTTTGGTTTAATTATATTATTTTAGTTCATTGAATCATAATAACAATAAGATTTAACTATTTGTTATAAGAATTTTATATTAGGCTGGGTGAGATTTCACAACCTATGATTGGATTTCGGACTGTGACATAAATCTTTATTTTTAAATTGTCTTTGTCTTGTACCTCATGTCAGTGTCAACATTTACGGAATCTTTTTTATTCTTATTAATAAGTAACAATATATTTAAATAACTTTGAATTAACAATAATATTTCCCTTTTTTATTATTTTAGTTTTTTATACCATAAAAACAACGAGAATACGGTATATTTAGATGAAAATTTATGTTTAATGATTTTTTTACCGGAAGTTGACCGCGGAAACAACCATGAAATGTTCCTCGCTGTTGTGAGGTGAAAAATTGTATGTTGCGCTCGGCAGAAAGTTTTTAGCGTCTTGTACCTTTGAAATTCTTGCTTCGCTCAGCTTTCAATAGAGGTAACTCGCCGTTAAATAACCAACTTTCCAGCCTTGCATAACAAATAACTATTATTTACCACTCTGTTTGCAGGCAATTCGCGTCTAGGCACCGGCTCTCAACAATCGGATCCGTATCGATTCCGGATCGGAACCGGCTCGTTGTGATGCCGGAGATCACAATACACAATAAAGTGAATCGTAGAGCCCTACTTAGTCTGGACGTGAATAAGGCCGGCGGCCCTGGTGGCATACCAGCAAAAGTGCTGAGGTATTGTGCGCCTGAGATGTATCCTGTGTTAACACAATTGTATCGCCTCTCTCTGAAAACGAAAACCGTACCGAAATGCTGGAAGCTTGCCAATGTTCAGCCAGTACCCAAGAATGGGAGTCGTGCGGACCCTTCCAACTACCGACCGATCGCCATCACTTCCATATTATTATTGTGTATGGTTATGGAAAAAGTACTGAACAGAAAGTTGCTTTTCTACCTAGAAGACAATGACCTCCTCAGTGAACGTGAATATGGCTTTCGCTGAGGACGATCAACTGGAGATCTTCTAGTTTCTGTAACACACTGCTGGGGGCGAGGCCCTCGAGATGCACGGCGTAGCACTTGCCGTGTCCCTTGACATCTCGAAGGCTTTTGACAGGGTCTGGCACGCAAGTTTGCTTCGCAAGCTTCCTGCGTATGGTATTACCGCTGGCTTTTGTAGTTGGATAGCTAAATTCCTGAGTGAACGGTCCATCAGAGTAGATGGCTGCTCCTCTGACTCAGTGGCTATTGATGCCGGTTTCTGTTATAGAGGGGTCTGTTCTCTCTGCGACGCTTATCCTGTTGCACATCAATGACCTGTTGATACCAGGAATTGTTAGGTATGCAGATGATAGTATTGTCGTGGAGATATACCTATCTGATGACGACGTGACATTGATGAGAGAAGCCATGATTGAGCGAACCGACCTGACGTTAAATCACGTTTCCCAGTGGGGTGACAGTAACCTCGTTAAGGTTAAAAAGGAGTCCCTTCAACCTGACTCCTACTTTCCGGGGTGCATCTGTGCCTATTACCGACATTCTTGAGTTTCGTGGCATGGAGTTGTCTTCAGACAAGTCCAAGGCTCAAACTGTAGCTAAAAAGCTGGGCGTCTTAAATAAGGTCTAGCGATATTTCACGCCAGGACAGCTTTCAACTCTTTAAAGATAAAGCTCAAGTCCGATCTTGCATGGAATATTGCAGCCACCTCTGGGACGGCTCAGCGAAATACCAGCTTGCTGCACTGGACACGATCCAACACAGAGCTGAGAGGGCTGATTGGCAACAAAAACTGGTGAAAAGCAAGCTTTACACTTTAGCTCACCGCCGCAAAGTTGCCTGTCTGTCGGATTTTTACAGACTATACTTTGGAGAGTGTGCTCATGAGCTGCATGAACTCATACCGCCAATCCCCTTTATACTATAGAAAAATATTTGTTTGCAATCAACAGAAACTTACCAACAGGTATACCTAGTATACCTATTTATAAATCAAAGGAATTAGGAAAGGAGATGAGGAGGAGAGAAAACATGTTGGCAGTCGAAGCAGGATCAAACAACATATTTGTAAAATAACATCCTCAGGGTGGGTGGTGGTTTACAACATGCCGTTTTACCGCACGGCAGTAAACACCCCGGTGCCAACCAAATACTACTTAGGTTGTTCCGAAAATGTATAGCCACAGAATAAATACAACTTCTTCTTTCATGAAAACAAGTGGAAGAATGTTTTTATAGACGAAGAAAAAAATCAAATGGCCTTATTATTGGAATTGTGTTTAGAGCTACAAGGTAGATTAGACACACAAGATGAAACGTTAAGGTGTATGAAAGAAGTATGCTGTGCAACAAGAAATGAGTTGCACGATTCGAAATATTTCTGCAGCATCATGGCTCAACAACAATTTCAGTAGAAAACAATTTTAATGCATTATATTGTCTTCAAATTTATAAAACTTTATTTATGCAAACAGATTCATAAAATCATTAGAATCTTTGTGGAATTATAATAAATAAATATTAGTCGAACATTAAATTGATATAAAATTACAACAGCCCTATGTCTGCCGGAATACGCTACTTTGATAAATAGAAGGTCAACGGAAGTATTTAAAAACATGACGCAATGATCATCATAATAAAATCACTCGGTATAATTTTTATACCAATTGTTAACAGCCCTTAAGTCTGTCAAAAACGCTACTAACTTCAATAAAAGGTAGGTAGATATCAAAAAATAGTGTTATGCCAATATCGTGGACGAAAACATAAGTATAATAATATGTATATTATAATATGTTTACTAATTGTTGTATTAATTTTCGTGGCACGTTAAGCCCTTATTTAAACGGCGACTTGATAAACTCTGACACTAGAGGGCCAGTAATCCTCATAAGATATGAGAAGAGAATTTGTTTTCGTTGTAGAGACCACCTATGGAGTAAGAGTAAATTCTCAAGATGATCCAAATCATCCATTTTTGGTACAACTAGATATAATGATGGGAATAGTTACGGACAGATTATTTAACCATTGGCAACGTATTAACTGGCTCTTCAAGTTGACACCTAAATATTCCACATATTGCAGGGCGCGTAATACCCTTCATGATTTTATATTAGAGGTAAATAGAACATTTCGTTTTTATTATTATTATTTTTTTGTTTTTTTAATAAGTACCTAAGTACTTATATTTTGGTAACCATTATTTTACAGATAATACGAACAAAAAGAGAAGAATTAAGAGATAAACGAAAAAGAAATGCAGTTGGTACTTTAATTGGTATGATTTTCTTACATTTACTTTTATGACATTTAGAATGAGATCAAAGTAAAAAAAATGGTGGAGGTGGTAAATTCATACTGAGAGTAGGAGAATTTTAATTGTTAATTGAATGTTAATTCTATACAAAAATACTTATATACCTACTCGTATGTATAGTTATATCCGTTACCATAGGATCAAATAACACGAGCCTTAGAGTGCTTACTTTGGGGTTAGGTTAATTGATGTGAGTATAAGAACCATTTATTATTTACTGACTTAAAATTCTAGATGCTAGTGCTTCTGAAATACCGTCTTTCTTGGAGCTTGTTTTGAACATGGAGGACGCAGGCTACTCTGACAAGGAGCTGATGTATGAGCTCCTGACGGTTACCCTGGGCGGCACGGATACGACAGCATTGACGCTTAGTTATACTTTCAGTCTTCTGGCAAAATATCCAAAAATACAAGAGAGAGTTTATGAGGAGTAAGTAACTAAGTACCTTTTTTTTTTACTTATATGTGTTTGGTCTTGATCCCAATCGAGCCCAATGGCTAAGACAGGATCCACGATCGAGCGAGCTAACCCAGAAGGTGCCTATTCACCCTTGCTTTGAAGATGGCTGAGTTATAGTAGAGTAAAACAGACAGAGGAAGGGAGTTCCACTCTTTTGCAAATAAAGGATTTTTCAATATAAAAGAGGTTGAGTAGGGCTTTTAGGAATATCAAATCAACGAAGAAAGGACTGATTTTGACTTATGAACTTTAGGTCCAAACGGCTTTTGAATTAAGAATTTCAAGTTGCGAAAACCTCTCAAACGCAATTATTCAAAGCCAACATTTTTAAACACTAGCACTGGCTTCCGCTGGCAGTGTCAACCGCGTGGTTCCTGTTCTCGTGGGAATATGGGGATAAAAATCACTCTCCGGCCTTTCAACTAACTCTATCTCAAAAATCAAGTCGATTGGTTGCTTTGTTAGGGCGTCAAGGAAGGACAAACAAACACACTTTCGCATTTATAATATTATTTAGGATTAGGATTAGTGAGGAAACTTTATTAAATTAATTCTCCATTCAGAAACCGACCATCAAACAAAATGAGGCCCCGGTTGTGACGCTATGTATAAGTATTGATTGAATGAAAATGGCCACAAACGGGGCTAGAGTGGCTACAACTGAGTCATTTACTTTTTGTCTGTCAGTTGATTGAAATCAGAAAAACAATACTTTTTAAGTGATTTTACCATACAATATCTCGACAACCATAGATAATTATATTCATGTATGGCTGGTAGGGAAAAAAAATTGTTGGACTATTCGAAAGTACTTATCTATAAGTCTATTTGCATAAAAATCTTTGACTTTGATACCTATTCAATTCAGAATAAAGGAAGTCTTAGGAGACTCAGACCGACCCTTGGAAAAGGATGACCTTCCGAAACTTCAGTACATGGAAAGGGTTATGAAGGAGTCTCTGAGGCTTTACCCCCCTGTAGGCATGGTGGGGAGGAAGCTGCTAGAAGAAATCAAACTACGTAAGAAATAAGGTTTTTTTTTTGGTTTGTTATTTTTATGTGATATATTTTAAACATAAAAATATACTTACTATACTAGAAACAATCTACTTGTTTCAAATCGCTCAGACGGACTCGAAAAAAATCCTGATTAAAATGGCTATTTCATTTTAATCGATTGTCAAACGTTTGTATAAATGTTTCTATGAAAATCGAGGCCTTGCCTCTCATTGGTGAAACGACGCTGGCCAACAGCGTAGAAAGGTAAATACTTATTACTAGAAAACTTTGACGTGAGCTCGGGTAGCTCAATGGTTAGCAGTGGGCCGGATAACCATAGGATGCGGGCTCGACTCTTGCCTGAGTGATAAGAGACAAGTTGTTTTTTCTAGTACATTTATTTATTAAAAAAAAATTGTAATTATTTTTTATAGAAGGGATTTTAATATTTATCTGACTGACTACTTGAAATTCTCAATACAGAATAACCATAAGAGAGCTCACGTACTGCGTCCGTTCCGAATCCGATCCGAATAAGTGAAAATTCGGTCAGTCATCATAGCCGTAAACTATTTGTATGGTACCTTACACACTATATCCGTTTTCCGTCATCCGATTTCTCTTCGTCATCCGTGAATCTCCATTCCGGAGAAGATTATTGGTGAATATATGAACAAACTGTGTCCCTATTTTAACACTATACGTGAAAGGATAAGTGAGCATACTGGATTCCACTTATTTCCACCACCGCGGAGAATATATTTAGGCATCGTTTTTATTGATTGCACAACACATTTTTTTTTGAGCCGATTGATATGGCTGACATAAACTCAGTGTCTTGACTCGCGATTTTGTTCGTGTATTTCAGAAATTTGTGTTGTAAAATCAATGGAGGCCAAGATCCTAACTTACTCTTTCACTGATAGTGTTGAAATAGGAAGTTGCGGATTGTATTCAGATCGCAGTGCGTAAGCGACATTCTGTCTGTCCGAATTCTGTCCGAGTTTTCTGGAACCGTTTTTATCACGAATACGAATCGGATTCGGATCGGACGTAGTGTTAATCTTTGTTGCGATGCACTGTCGTACCAAGCACCGAGTGACTCCGTGCTTGATACTTATTGCACTATATTCCCACGCGGTTCCCCGCTCGCGGTTTCATCAACGTGGTTCGCTTCCCCGTGAGAAAATCTCAAACAAACAATCAAATCTTTTCTCTTTATAATATTAGTATAGATATGGATTTCCGCTAAGTAAGGCCTTATTCTATCAAAACCTTATTTCAATAGCATCAGGGTACACTTTGCCTGCCGGCGCAGGAGTCATCGTCAGTTTATTGGGGTTACAACGCAGTCCTGAATACTGGGGTCCAGACGCTAAGGAGTTCAACCCTGATCGGTTCTTACCGGAAAGATTGAAATTGGTGCACCCCTGTTGCTACATCCCTTTTAGCTTTGGACCAAGGAACTGCCCAGGTAATCATTCCTCTAATATAATATAACTTAACTTATAGTTCTTTACGTACGAGTAGTTATGTTTTTAATTTACCAATTATGCTCAATAAGCACGCTTTTTCTAAAGTACATACTATGTTTTTTTTTTACTTGATCAATAACTTAGTTGGCATTAATCACCAAATGATACAAAGTATAGTAGTACTTTTAACCGAAAAAATCAGGCAAAAGTGGTTTTGACCGATGCCCTTGTTAAATACAGTTTTGACTGTTTAATTTGATTACAGTCGTCTTGTATTTTTTTATGCGTTTGTAACATGTTACAAATAACATATTTAAATATAATATAATTTCCAGGTTACCATTTCGGAAATATTGCGTTAAAATTCGCTATTACCGAGGTTATCAGGAATTTTAAACTAATAGCAACACCCGAGAAGACTGCCGTCCCGAACATCAAAGTGAAATACGAATTAATGGTGAAACCGGTGAAAGCCGTTCGCCTGACACTGAAAAGACGACATTGAAATGACTATAGGAAACTTTTGATATAGAAATAAAGTTTTTTTTATTTATTAATGACTAGGCAGGCGTTTGACCACCATCTTGCTAGGTTTTCATTAAATCATTATCATTAAATTGTAGATTATGCTATTAGTCAATTTTCTTTAGCTTAAAAATATAAAGAGACGGCGCTCTTTATATTTTTAAGCTAAAGAAAATTGGTTGGGAATTGGCATAATAAATCTTTATATCTACTGAAAAAAACAATTTGTCTACAAATAAACTCACGGGACGAGCTGAGGATTTTGTAGTTTTCTATGTTAAATAAATAGCATTGTGACCATTCATTTAAATTATTATTATGATTACTTACTTATAGAGGTGTATGATATGTGATAAATATTCAACAAGAAAATATACTAGAAAAAAGCAACTAGTCTCATGTCGCCCCGACGGGACGTGAGACTAGTTGCTATATTCTAGTATATTTTCTTATTGAATATTTATCACATAAAAATAGCATTGTAAAATGCAAAATTAAAAGTTATAAGGTGTATGATATTCATGTAACTTTAATATTGTAAAATCTTGTTGATTGAATCCTTATATCATATTAAATAACAGTATATTTTATTTGTCTGTTTTATTTACACCCCTCGCTTCTAATTTCTATTAGTTGAGTCTGAATTTAGGGGAATGAGTGTGAGAGGAAGGGAGGGTGTGTACCACAGACATAGAGATGTGTACTGTTGATTGACAGAATGTTTATATATCCAAATTCACAATGGCATACTGTTAAGATGGCAGAATAAACCCGTGGCATTTTTTTATTTCGCATCATTTTGTATCGCATACCTTTTATTTAGTACTACGATTATTTTGGTATAATTTCACTTGGCATACTACAAAGATGTCAGAATTTCATTTGGAATAATTTTGTCGTTTGGTTTCTAATGAATTTGTAACAACTTATTTTCGGACTGCAAAGGCAGGGTTATATGTATGTAAGTATGTTTGTTTGTTTATATGTAATATTCTTTATTACCTCTTATCTAAAACGGCTGAACGGATTTTGATAATTAAGATATCGTTAGATTTTTCTTGCCTGCCTAAGTGTTCATTTGATGTGACGTTAAAAAAAACAACATCAGCTGTGAGGTGCTATTATTTGAAATAAAAAAAAATATGATATTGCCAACCGTTCTTAGACGAATAAACCACGTTGTTATGCAGATTGAAACTATGACTTATAAAAATCTGTCAAAAAGGGTAGACCCAGCCCACTCCTCTAAAAAAACATGTGTACCAAAGAGAAAACAATAAATAAAACAAAAAAATGGTGATTAGGATGTCAGAATAATATCAACAATTTTCTAAAATTAATAAGATCTTGAGAAATAATAAATAAGTACAACGATTTAAGCAGTATCTCTAAGCTAATTATGCATATTTCTAGAATATAAACTGAACACCATTTATTCAGTTCTTACGTAAGTATTTTGATATTGTATAGTAGGTACTTACCTACTACCTAGCTACCTAGCACTAATTAAATATTTTATTTTTTATCTTTGTTAAGAAACTTTTAAAATTTCTTTGCACTTATTTGTAGTCAAATAAACAGTAGGTATTATGCAATAAGAACTACAACCCAAAGCTATTAGAATCTATTTCCCCATGCAAAATTACTTTGATTACAAAGACGTGACCTTTAGACATAAAATCCCTGTGATTTACCTATTTTAGTAACGCAAACTTTGAAAAAGCAAGTCAAGCGCAATATCAGTTTAAGTAATCGCTTCGCAATGGTGAATTAACGTTTCTCTTACATAAAATGAACATGTTTTGTTTTTATAGGCTATGATATATTAATCTCGCGAGATTGTAAAATTGACGAAAAATTGAGAATTCTGATCCGTAGGTACCATACTGCTTAGAATTTGAATTAGAAATCAGGGTACCATCAGTCAAATAAACCCTATTACATTACAATAAAGTGATCCTGTTAGCGTAGGTATGTAATGTACCTATGTTATGTAACTCTTTTTTTGTTTCGAGGGGGACAGGTGCCTTATGCACGTGCCGCTGGTGGACGATAGGGTACTAAACTAAACCCCGCCGGTTTCCAACTGCATATCGATGTTTGAATGTGGGGCCGTTGTTGCTGTCTTAACCACAATCCTGGGCGACATTTTTTTTTTTTTATTATTCGGCCAAAGCCATGCTTCGGTGCGTGGGTCCCCCCCCCCCCCCCTTCGACGCGTCCCGATTGATATCATCTCCCGAGAGTATGTTATGTAACCTTAGAAATAAATTACTCTTTCGATCCCTACAATCATTACGATTTAGCTCTATTTATTAGCTTTATCACATGTTACAAAGTAAAATTCCTTCGATGCGTTTAGTTATTATTTAAAGACTCGAGACACTCGAGAGATCAATAAAATATGTTTCTCTTTTTTATTCATCCCCAAAGCAATATCAGGGGAATGTTTTTATGATAATAGGATAAGTTTATCACGCCTAGCACGCAATGTAGCGCCAAAACTGGGTTATGGAAAGCTCAGAAACTACTCCAATTTAAAGTTCGTAAGTGCCTTAATTAAAAATTGATAAAATTACAAACAACAACAAACAAAGTTAAATGAGCCTCTCGGAATGTTACCATCCACACTAACTTTGTTTTAGTTTCTAGAAATAGTCCTACCACTTCAAAATTTAGAAGTACACTACACATGATAGCAGGTGAGACTTTACTTAAAGTTTTTTATTATTATTAAGTGGGCTTACTCCTGACCTCAATCTGTCCGAAGGACGTAGATGAGGTCTAAGATAAAGCCAGTTCGCCCAGAAGAAGCCTGTTCACTTGCACCTTGAAGAGGTTTGGGTTGTGCTCGGGAAAACAGACGCTGGCAGCATGATACGCATGATAAAAGAGGACTTAAAGCGCTTTGTGCGTAAGTTTGGAATGGCAAAGCATGGATGGTAGCTTACAGTACGTCTGGTAACCCGATGAAAAAAGGAGCAGGCGGAATGAGTTTATGCAACTCAGATGCATACTCCCCAAAAGTCTGAAGAATACCGACAGGCAAGCGACCTTACAGCGATGACTAATGGTTTTTAACCAGCTCGTGGTCGCCGATGAGTCGCCTGGCTCTGCGTTTTACCGAGTCGAGAGTAGCGAGTTGGTAATTAGCTGAGGTGGCTAGCAATACTACATGCACGATCGGACAAGAGCTTTATAAAGAGTAAGGAGCTGTCCAATGCCCAGGGGTGAAGTATCGTTTGACCCTGTTCAGAATGCCTAGCTTTTTCACCGCAATTTGTGCCTTCGTCTCGATGGTAGCACTGAAGTTGAGGTTGGCAGTCAAGTCCATGCCAAGAAGGTCGTGTTGGTCGGTGATGTCCACTAACAGACGAGCCTGGGAAAGTCGAAGTTTGACTCGCATAGTGGATTATGGCTTATGGCTAACCATTCTCCTTATTCATAAAGGAAAGGCCTTTGCTCCAGCAATGGGAACATAAATTGCTGTTGATTATGGTTGAAAAGCAAATTGTATTTTGCCTACAGAAGATTATCAATATTTGGATGGTATTGTGGTGGTTCAGAAGCTACGGTTAGTCTAGAGATTTCAAAAGACTATTTTGTAGTCTTACCCCCTGTGTTCCCATGTTGGACTGGAAGCAAAAAACATGGAATTCCCCAGGTGCTTGCTTGCCAGTGCAGATAGCAAAAACCTATTTAACGCGACATGGTGTATTCGGAAATGTAGGCGATGGGCTGGCAACATCAATGTCACATGACGTGGCATCGTTGAGGTGTGGCCATGAGAGTGACATTCACACATTTTTTAACCAAGTTGCTCTTTTGATGCTTTACCAGCAAGAGATATAATTATGGCGGTAAGATGTGTACCTACTGTACCAACTGCGAAAATGCTCCGCGGGTAAAACTTTATGTGGTGACGAATGTTTTAGTTAAGATAATAAGAGGATTATTAATAATATATTTTGCTTGTGCATTTTGCATATTTTGCTGACGTTTAACAAAACCTTACGGTAGCCTTTGATGTGACTAATAGGTATATAGTCCAGTCATTAAATCCAAAGAGGGGTCAATCTCGGAATGAGACCTCTCTCATTCCAACAAGCTGTAAACTCGGATACACCTTCATTATGGTCTTCTAAAAGTTGTCTGAAAAGTCTCATAAAATCTGGTCTTTGCGCCATCAGTGCATGGTTAGGGCATGATTTAGAATCCCAGGTTTTGGGTTGGGTGCTGCGGAGTCTTTGCCTTCTATCTCAAAAACGATGGGGCGAATGAAAAAAATGTTTAAACAAAATTGGTCACAAATTCTGTGCTTTACAATTATAATATATATATTAACATCATTATAGCTATAGGAACTGAGATAATCGCGAAAAACTGATTTTTATGACCTTTGACATTGCATAATGGGAGGTCATACGCATAAGTTTTCGTAGATGGCGCTATTGTACTTTATGGTAAACATAACATTCCTGACAGTTTATTCTGCATAGCGTAATTTAAAAAATAGGAAATATTTGGCAAAAAATGGATATATTTGGCAATATGACCGTTAAAAATTTGAAGCAATCGCTCAACTAACCTCAAATTTACACTTAGTTATAATAATAAATCAAATAAACATTTTTAAATAACTGAGAAAAGTTGTACAATAATTGTTATAAAAGTTAAGTCTAAACCACAAAACAATTATTGTTACTATGCCAACAATGGTACTCGTAGTCATAAATAAGGTGGTCATGAGAAAGCAACATTGTACATATTACAGAGATAACAGAGGTACCCGAACTAGGCAAAGCCTATGTCTCGGGACACCAATTGGTGAATTTTAATTTACAGAATTTGCATTTGTATGAATGAGTGATGTGCTTAAAATTACTTAATAAAAAAAGGAACTAAATATAATGCGGTACATAAAAAAAATATATATATAATGCATGAACGTAAAGGCAATGAAACATCAATCAATCAGACTTTCAGTATTAGAGTAATCTAAAGAGAGCAACCAGTTTTTAAGAGCGGGCTTTAGTGCAGCGTCAGGTTTCTTAGGTCGCAAACTTTCGCTACCGCGTTGTAGACATGTGGTTCTAATGAATTAAATTTTTTGACCACGAAAGGAGGAAGTAAAAGCACTGTACATGCCAGAAAAATGTAATTATGGGGATGTCAGCAGTGCGACTAATTTACCAAATTTAGACATGCTTTGCATATAAAATTACTTGAACAGGCAAGTTTTGATAGCATGAAATGAGTAAAAATTTCAATTCCAATAAAAAAAAAAAAAAAAAAAATTATTTCAAAAAATCTCGCGCAATCTCAAACTGGGCTAACTATAAACTTAAAGCTAGTCATGAGGCACAATCACGATCACTGGGGCACAAATTTGAATTTCTAACGCTAAATAATAGCGTAGTTATCCAATTATCATTATCTTCAAAATCGTCAGCGGTTAGACACTGGAAGCGCTTAAGTCTGCCAACATCACGTGTTCTTGGTTTCGACTGAACAAGAGGAACTGCATTGGACGCTGTTGCATTTTTAGTCCCTATTTCAACTTCCACTAAAATCAGGAACTTTCCCTGTGACTGAATTGACTGTTGCATCTGAATCAACTTTACTCAACTGTCTTCACGGTGATCGGCCCTCAGTCTTCTCTGTCTTGACTCTTGCCACAATATTTTCTTGAATCCAAGCAAACACTGAAGGAACAACTTTTTTTTAATCAGTTGACGATGATGTTAATCCTGTAAATAGAACAAGAATATTCAGGCGATTGCATTCTATGATTGAGGTTATCACACTTTTTAGAATTTCACTGATAGAAGGCGGTCACGCGTTCAAGCGTTTCGCACAAATCATGCTTTGCACAAATGCACAAATCATGTCGGAAGTTATGTGAAACAAACCTGTAGGTATAAATTGATTTCTTTTTAATCGTTTAAATCTTCTGGTCTGTAAGTGGTTAATTCGTCCAAGGTCTGAAATGATCAGAACAAATCGTAGAATTAGCTGTTAGTGAGGTTATGGCACCGCATAGTTACATGCCATTTTTTTGACGCTCATCTTTTGGGATATGATGATTGCTGATGACGACGATGATTTATTTTAGTAAAAAAGAAATCTTCGTGACCGTAACTCTTTGTTTCAAATAAAAAAAGCTTTCGAAAGCTTTATAAAAACCTTGATTTCAAATCTTCGCGCAAAACATGCTAAGACGTTCTAGTAAATTAAGTTTATTATTTACCCAGTAAAGGTGCATATTGCACTATCTTATAATAGCTGCAAAGCATAAATAATATGGCTTACGCTATAGCAGATATTTCAAGGCAAGCTATTAGCATAATATTTAAGCACGATCACAAGGTATATAGTAAGTAATGCAATTGAAAACGAAAATACAGTCGCGTCATTAACCTACAGTATGCATTATAGTATTTACGTAGCTTTTTATAAAGCTTCTGTCACGAATACAATACTATAAATCAGTGGTTGCTTTGGTTACCCTGAAAGCGACTCGCAGTGCCGGGCGGGCGGCCGCTACAAACGGACTCGTTTCTTCATGTCGGAATAACCCCCGGTCGTGTTTTGTTTTTTTTTATTAAAAACCAAAAAACATCACTGTAACATGTCCTCTAGTTAAACAAATTACGAAATTGTGAATAGGGACACGTTAAAGCTTATAATAGTGCAGTTATCGTTAAAGTAGGACGATGCATATCTGATATGAGGACGAGGTTAGCGGTTTGTTGTTGTTTGGGTCACATGGGTTTAAAAATAGTCCTTGAATGGAAAGAAAATTAAATTATTATTTTTATGGAATTTGTAAAAATTTTAGAAACGTGTCTGAAGTATGGATGGAATGGACAACGATGAGCCGTTCGTATTTCGACTCAACGACAATGGTTCTGGACCAAGCTTACTCGTCAAGGTAATTTGTATGGAAAAGAATATTTTATATATTTTTATGTAGTTTTTAATGTTTTTACTGTAATAGCCACCCAAAAGCCGCTTGAAACTTGTGGGGCCCGCCCGCCCAGCAACCTGTCGACATTGGTGCGATAAGTTATGCACAAGTGCTTGCCTTGCATATTGTTATGTGGTCTGATCCTCTCCTGGTATCGACCTGCATTCTCGAGCTAAAAGGGTAAAGTGATTTACTTTTAAAAATAAATTGTGGTAGTTATTTTAAAGCTCATCGATCTCTTCAAATTCTACTAATCTTATATGCGAAGCATGTCAGAGCCCTTAGTACGAGTTGACATTTACTGTCAACGGTTTCGACAACTATCGGACTCATGTACTCATGTCGGTAAAGCAGTCTATGGATATGAAAGAGACAAAGCGACAGTTTTCGAAAACGATTTTAGTTTGCCAAACTAGTACTAAAGGGCACAGTTCGTTTGTTTGTTAATCTTTCACGCCAAAACTACTGAACCAATTTTGATGAAATTTGGCACACAGATAGAAGATAGCTTATATTAACACATAGGCTTCTTTTTATCCCGATATTCCCGCGGGAACGGGAACCACGCGGGTGAAACAGCGGGCGGCAGTATTTCATAAGGTAGCTGCTTACTATATTTAGTTCACTTACTTTAATGGTATTTGGTATTTGGATCAAGGTGTGTGCAGAGCGAGGTTGGCGAATGTACCATGGGTACAACAGCAACGAAGAGAGATGGAACCTCTGGTGGCGAACCAGTTCATTCCCGGCTGGTTACTATAAAACATTAGGAGATTGGCAGGTAAGAGACACTGCGCCTATAGTCTGTTCAACGAAACGAACTAGTTACTGAGAGCATTTCCTCGCTCTTGATGGGGTGAATATAAGGCGCATAGGCAATCCGCTCGCTCGTGATGAAGATAACGCGCATAAGCAATGCACTCTTATCTCAATACTAGCTTGTGTCCGTAAACAAACTGTAGCAGCTGGAAGATAGACCTACTTATACTTACAGTCCTAATATGAATCTCTTATTTAATATAATATAGGTATATATCTTATGCAACAATAATAGATTATCTGTTAATCCAGCCCCTTTACTGAAGTGACGAATTTTCTATTCGTTTTAACGCGAACGCAAACTTTAAAGTTTTATAACTTTAAAGAATGCGATAGGCTATAAATTATAAATTCACCTAAAGTAAATATAAATACCTAAATCACACACATTGAACTGTTGTTGGGATTGATATTTTTGCTAGGTAAGCTTATTTTTACCAGACTTCGAAAAAGGAGGAGTTTCTCAATTCGGCCGATATGTTTTTTTTATGTAGGTATTAACTGCCGGCCGATATGTTTTTTTTAAGGTAGATTTACGTGATTTTTGATTCAGATTGGTCCAGTAGTTTTTATTTTATGAATCAAAAAGTAAAAAAACCGACTTCAAAACTAAAAATAAAAAGCAAAACATAAGCCTATTAGACTTGGACGAATTAATTTCGTCCAAGCTTTTGGAGTCGGTGCTAGCCAAGGCATTTATACTATACATATTATACTTTGAACTATTCTACTATTATTATTCTTGCCTTGGCTGGCACCGACTCCAAAAAGTTTTTTTTTTTAGTTTTTATAGTCGGTTTTTAACTTTTAAGTTTGCCACTTTTTCTCTAAACGCCGCCGCGTTAACACTCACTGACGCGCGTTAACGCACGCTCATTTGATCGGTTGTATGAGGATGTCTAATCGCGCGATTTGAAAACGCGCGTCAAAATTTTGCCTTCTGAACATGGCCTAATTGTTCTGAATCGAAAGATTCGGCAATCTCCATTACTTATATTTATTCTTCTAGTAGATAAAACATTCACGCCATATCGACGACAGGTACTAAACCCGACTACTGCGCCAGAGGTCCCGGGTTCGATCCCCGGACAAGACAAATATTTGTGTGCATGAACATGTCTATTTGTCTTGTTCTGGGTGTTTGATATGTATATATTTACAAATAAAAGTATGTTTATCCGTTATCTAGTATCCATAACACAAGTTCTTCATGAAACTTAACGTGGGCTAGATAATTGGTGTGCTTGTATGCAATTATTTATTTATTTATATCTAGAAACACATTATTGTAATGTCGTTAATAGAATCTCGATTTTTAATACGAGTCGTAAGACAGTCGTCTTCCACCTGTTACTAAGCGATTTTTGGGTTACAAACTCTAACATGTCTCTGTGTGATATCATTTGTCTCTGTCATGTAACTATAGCATGAAAGGCTAGACAAATCAATTCATTTGGGGACAGAAATAGAACATTCCAAAAATAGAATAGTATCGTGTATTGATAATGGTTGTTAGCTAATGTAGCTAGGTAAAGAGAAAGGGGTGTGCAAAATTTTATCCTTAAATTGCACCTTATACATGTTGGAAAAGAAGACGGTAGCTGGAGGGAAAGTACCATAAAAATGTATGTAAGTGTCATTGTCTTTTCGCAAGAACCGATTGTTTGTAAATAATCGAGGGTATTATAAACCGTTGAATTATTGGAAACGGACAATTGGATTTGCAATCAAACAAATGATTTTTCGATGATTTATAAATAATCAGTAACTATCCGTTCTATTGTACGTATGCGTGTGACGAAATGCATGCTTTAAGCCGATTGATTAAAATACGTAACAACGTAAGCAATGTGTACTAGAGGTTTTTAGTGCTAAATAACAGTTTTTTATGGGTTTGTTTAACATACGAAGTGAAAATTCATTAAAAATTAGTAAAATGGAGCGAAATAAATGACCAGCCAGTGATAAATAACTCTGAATTTGTTGATGAACAACTGTTTAACACCCGTGCTACCAATCCGTGGGCCAAACGGATTACCGCGTACACGGTAACTACGGGTAATTGTACACCGTGCCGCAATTAGTGCATTTGATACGGGTTCGTTCACAACTAACAGCAGATCTTGTTTGTTTATAAACTGACCGCTGGACAATTATTATTTAAAATAAACGAATAATTATCAGTTTTATTGCAAATCGTACGATTTGCACATATCACATAAAAAATAGCACTGTAAAATGCAGAATTAAAAAGTGATAAATAAAGTTAAAAACTATTTTTTTGTTATATGCTACCTACGTATTGCACTAACAAATACAGTTAGACAATTAATTTGAGACATGTACGTACAAAGGTGGACTTACTGTAGGTACAACAAAGTGTATTGAACTATTAATCTTTTATCTTTCCAGGTTTTGTCGTTAATTTAAGATAATAAGTTACTTAAATGCTAAATTGATATTCGTACTTATGATAAATTTTAAATAGAAAAATATTGGAAATAAAAACAACTCGGCCACAAGTAAATGACATTGATATTCTTACTATAGACTATCGATTGGTAGGTACCATAAAAGTACAGGATACAGTTTTTGTCATTTAAGCTGGTTCGATTCCGGGTACAGGAACTTGTATGTGATGTATCAAAAATCTTTGAATGCAGTTTATCTTATTTTTGAAAATAAAGGAATATTTCCTCTATGTATAATTTAGTGGACTTTCCCTCCAGCCACCGTCTTTTTTTCCACCCTGTATAGAGGATCTAAATACAGCTCTTTAACAGTCTTTTTTAATTTGGTACAATCGGGGAGCTTCCCGGTTGACCAGTAGCGTTTTTTCGGGAAACGCTTTCTCGGAAAGTACTAAGGTTAAAGAAATAGTTTATTATTCAAATGAAATACTACTTAATGGTCTATTATTTGTGATATAAACGTTTTAAGTATATATATATATTACTTTTTAAAAAAAGCTCCCTAAAAAACTCTACTGGTCAACCAGAAAGTACCCCGACTTGACCTGTTTTTTTTTTTTTATGATCACCGGGGAGACTCTTTGCCTTCATCATACCTGATGTTAAGTATTGATAGGCTGAAGATGGTAGCGAGCCTCTCCCGGAATCCTCAATCACTGAGGAACTGGCTATCTTATCTCTAACTGCCGGAACACAACAATGCTGAAAACATTGTTTTTATAAACATTGTTTGTTTCAGTTTATGAATCATATCCCGAAAGGAGGCTCGATATGCCGAAAAGATAGTCTTTCAAGGCTGCTGAGATGTATGAGGAGAGTTTATGGATCCATTTACGAATTCAGGTGAGTTGCCAAATATGTCAAGTTATGTTCAATGCTTTCCCATTCCCGGTGGAATTTAATGGAAGGGACATAATACACCTAAGATTATCTTAGCATGAGGATTTTATTTTTAATGAAATGTGAAAACTATTTTTGAAATCATTAAACGTAATTAGGTAACTTTTTTGAAATAAAACAACTTTTACGGATATCAAACGCGCTATATTTCCACGAACTAAGTTGTTGTGGGATGACATCATCCCGTGACCACGGCAGCTGTAAAGGTGCCGAAACGTCGGGAAAATCAAAAAACCCCTAAAAAACCTAAAAATTACGGACAATTACAACTTAGTTCGTGGAAATATAGCGCGTTTGATATCCGTAAAAGTTGTTTTATTTCAATGAACAGTGCGCGCCAAAACATAAGATGTACGTAGGTAACTTTTTGTTAAATGACTACAAAAACGCTTTTGTCCATATGTCGCGTAATACCCAAGGTTTCACCTATTTAATTCAATTAGGCTAAATTACAGTGTTACACCCCACCAAATATAGCGCGATCAGGTTCGATCACGGAATCACCGCCGATTTCTAAATAAAATGGTTAATCGAACCCACATAACAAGGAAATTTAATGTTCTATGATCGAACCAACCGCGGTTCATTTCATGCAACGTTCCGTCACTTAGTCACAATAAGGGATTAAAAAGATCAGCACATAACTATTAATTATGACCAATAAAAAATTATTGACTGAGAGCCTCCAATCAGTTTGATGAGGAATTCTGACTTATGGTTACTTCTTTAAATTCATCATTTTTTTATAGATTTATTTAAAATCAGTCTTGTGCGTTAAAACTGAGTGCGCGTTTAAATTCGTATTGTTATACTATTTTAGAATCAAACGTTTAAAACAGTACTAAAATAAAACAGTATATAGTAACATGTAACATAAAAGTATTGATTTTTATAAACCCATATAAAATTTGCCGTTTTATACAAAAACTGCATTTTTTTTTTTACTAAAACTTGGTCCATTTTGTTCAAAATGGGTACGTTATAAATAACATTAGGTACTATCTCGTAATCAGTCATTAGTTTGCTAGTTAATAATCAGTGATGGCTCTATCGATTTCTTATCCGGCACTCGATCATTATTGCTCCAAATAACCGTAAATGTTGTTACTTTTCTAATTTCGGAATTCGGTTATTTTAATCCGATCTCGGCAGAAAAGGGCTCTGTAGATAAAAGCAGAAATTCTTTTAAAAAATGTCAGTGATTCTGCTTGCCTATGATTACGAAGTTGAGCGTAAAACTTTACCTGTGAAACTTAATTTATTCCTGGATTTTCGTCGCCTTAAAAGGCTATTTAGGAAAGAAAAATAAGAAAAACATTTAACAAGCATATAAATAAAACAACTTTTGGACAACAACGGGATGACTGGCAGTGACCACGGCAGCTGAAAAGGTGCCGAAACGTCGGGAAAATACAAAAACCCCTAAAAACCTAAAAATACGGACAATTAAAACTTAGTTCGTGAAATATAGCGCGTTTGGTATCCGTAAAAGTTGTTTTATTTCAATAAGATGTACGTAAGCTTATACATACTTTATTAATACTGATGTCACATTTAGTAACAAATAAACAAACAAACTGACGTACTTTCGCGTTTATACTCGTAATATTAGTAGGACTAGATCTACTTGAGATGCCCTAAAAGAGGCAGTGATAGTGCCCGAGTTCGTTCGGTGTTCACGATTATCAAAAGGCATGTCATAAATAGACCATCAATAAATTGATATTAATTTTAACACGGCACCCAAAAATTAATTGAAACACCGAATTGTTGATCTATACTAATATTATAAAGAGAAAGGATTTGATTGTTTGTTTGTTTGCAAAGAATAAACTCAAAAACTATTGAACGGATTTGGAAGAAATTTGGTACACATATAGTGGATAGCCTGGTTATGAACATAGGATACTCTTTATCCCGATATTCCCACGGGAACGGAAACCACGCGGGTGAAATCGCGAGCGACCGCTAGTTTGACTATAATTTGGTTAGCATAAAGCAATACTGGTGGTTAGGTAAGGTTAGGTGATATACAGCCGAAAATACCAATTTAGATGTCACTATTTATAAGTTCATGCGTTTTCTACAGAAAATGCGTAGGTATCCATTGAAGTAAACAAATATCAAAAACAGCTGGTTAATAGGTATTCCGATGATTTGCTTTTCCTCTCGTGCTACGGATCCCTGAAAACAATAAAAAAGCAGCAAAAATATATTTCAAACACGCAACAATCGGATTCAGGGTTGTAAATTGTAATTTTATCCTAATGGAAATTATAAAAGGTCCCATGTTTTACAAGCAGATTAATGCAATTGATTTTAAACGGTATCGTAAAATTATTTTGACGATATTTTAGGTTTGCTCGGCTCATTATTATATTTTTAATGTAACGATAACGAGACCGGCGCCTAACAGACTGATCGTATTTGATCACGTTAGTTAAGCAACGGTCGGCTAGGCATCAGGTGGATGACCGTAAAATTGCATTACAGCTGAGCGCTTCCGTGCGTATGACGCGTTAATCCGTCGTCGGTCGGCTGTTAACAGTCGTTAAGCCAAGTCAGAGGCCTTAAGGCGGCTTTTATCAAGCCGCCTTAAGGCCTCTGACTTGGCTTGGCTCTGACACCAGACGGGCCACTTTCCTCATATGATAAGAAAGAAAGAACGATTGTAACTCTGCATTAGGAACTATTTGCATTTTTGCAACAATTGAAGCGACACTATTGTCTTGAGTTTATTGAGCGAAAATTACACGATTTTATGCACGGCAATGAATGTTTGAATTTCTAAATACCTATTCGAAAGGTCGAAGTTAAGCTTTAAATGCAAACAATGGCTAATATTTACCCATTTATTTTGTTTACGTTATTTTACATAAGTTAATGCGCAGTTGAAATTCTATTTAAAATATTGACAAACATGCTAACATTTGATCACACTCAAAAATTATACTTATAGATAAATGACTGAAACTCACACAATCATTACACATTTACTTATTGAGTTACCACATCAAATAAACTTGACATTACATCAGGAATTCCACTACTTTGGTAAGCTAGCAAATTATTTGACGGAACAAAATCATACGCATCCGTCCAATTGGCTGCGACGATTCGCTTATAGCGTTGTTTTTTTTTTAAATGGAAGCTATATGTATGGTACCTAATAATCAGGGGCGAGCATTCCATATAGGCAATTAGGCAGTGCCTACCTCATTAAAAACCTAAATAAATATACAATAAGTTTTAAAGTTATTTCATTTTAGTTTAAACTCTATTCAACACTCACCCACTAAGATTTTCCTTACGCTAAATACTGAATACCTACTGGTAGGCAGTCTCGAAATTTCAAAGCAGCGTTTCATACAAGAATACTACTTATTTAGAAAAAGTATTGCTCAAGTATAAACCGCCCACGGCAAGAAGGGCGCTATTTGTAAGTGTAACGTTCTAGCTTGAACTTCCGGAATATATCAGTATAAAGTAAGCAAGCTTACCTGACGAATGAATTTGGTCGCGAATTATTTTGTTGCGGAGTTATTTTAAAACTATCATATTTCCTAGGATATTCATTAAAATTAAATGACGTAAAAGACAATTTTGTTCAAAATTAAATACTTGTGATGATTAACGTAATTATTTAGATAAGGATTATTATCATGTTTATGAAAACAGCTTCTCAAATAATACATAAGCTTAGAACAAATTTTATTATCTTAAAAATGGTTATAGTGAGTTAACCATAAAACATAGACATATGCTGTCGCGGACTTTTTTTTTGAACTTTTTATGGGGAACAATTTTGTCATACATGATTATTACGTAACTTTAACCGTTTACACACCGTCCGCAACGGAAGCTCCCAAAAGTATTTTTTTTCCCCCGTTTTTGCAACGTTTTACATTAATGCTCTGCTCTTATTAATCGTAGCGTGATATTAAATATCTTATTACCTTCCGATATAAATGGACTATCCAGCACAAAAATATTTTTTCAATTCGAACTAGTAGTTCCGGAGATTAGCGTGCTCAAACAATCAAACTCGTCAGCATTTTAATATTCCTACTAAATATTACGAACCGTATCATTTATGACTAGCGGCCGCTCTCGGTTTCACTCGCAGCGTGGTTGCCGTTACCATGGGAATATCAGGATAATTATAAATATTTGCATACAATGTGGTTTTCTGATGTATAAGCTACATTGCTGTAAAGTTTCACCTTAATCAGTTCAGTAGTTTTTGAGTGAAAGAGTAACAAACATTCATCCATCCAAATATCCTCACAAACTTTCAAACTTATAATATTCGGTAGCAGGATAGGATTGCAAAGTTACTAGTTAGATCTACAGTGCCTACTACGCTGGAAAACCAATGCACGCCCCTGCTAATAATGGGATTCAGTTATCTGAATCCCATACACAACTTGACAATTCATTGTGCTGTAAAAGTAACATGTCTATCTAAAGGCATGTTGAATTAACTATGCCGAAAATAACTGTAGGTAATCGTAATTCACAAAACAAAAGCCATGAAACCATTATCGTGAGACGCATTTTTCCAGCTACCTAGTTTCTATTCAATTCAATGTATTCACGAACTTGTAACCAAAATAGAACATATAAATCACTAGTTTTGTGACGTCACCCATTTATCGGTATTGAATTATCATAGCAGTCTAGATTGCTACACTAAATCCAAATTGTTATAAAGATAAGATTTTTATTACATAGTATGAAACGTTATTAAATAGGTAGCCCTTAGCTAACATAAAGACTAAGTAAAACTATAACTATTTAGTTATCTGGTGTCTTAGGAAAGCTCAAATTCACCCAGTGTGCAATGGAGAGAGCTATGCTCGGTGTTTCCCTGCGTGATTGAGTCAGAAATGAGAAGATCCGTAGAAGAACTTAAGTTGCCGACATCGCTCGAAGGATTGCTCACCTAAAGTGGCAGTGCGTGGGACACAAAGTGAGAATAACCGACCGTTCCGTTGTGACGGAAATGTTCTGGAATGGCCCCTCACTACGTGGATCCATCGGTCGACCATCGTCCAGCGATTCTCAACGGCTTCCGCGATTTTCAGTAGATCATCGTCTGATAAAGGTAGCGGGAAACCCTAGACAGCGCAGGACCGATCGTTGTGGAGATCTTTGGTGGACTGAAATGAAAGTGATGATGAAGATAGGCACCGTAATTGCAAAGAAAGTTTATAAGCAATTTAACGTCATATCCATAGCATAGCCAGCGATATTCGGTCACTTTTTGTATCGACGAGGCATGCAGTAACTTTGTAGGACATTTGTTGAATTGCATTGTCGTGTGCCATCGCAAGAGTCAATCGCCTGCGTCATCGGTTATTTGAATGAGGAGGACGCGTTGCGTGTGGCACGGCATCGCGGATTGACGAAAAGACGATCGCGCATACACCTGCGAGATGTAGGTTTATGATGGATGTAGCAAGCCTTCAGACTCAAGTTCTGGACTCAACTTACAAAATTTACAAAATTATTTATTTATTCTTTAATGCAATATACAAAAATTACAGCAAATGGCGAACTTAATACCACCAGGCAATCTCTTCCAGTCAACCAGTAAAAGGTGTTAGACCAACCGTATCGGCAATAAAGTAGTACAATAAAACATAATTCAGAAAATTGAAACAAAAGTGGGAATAGCTATTTACGGGTATTTAATTAACAATAAATACATAATCATACTACCTACATAATATAAATATTTAATATATTATATACATATATAAAAAATATATAAGGACTCATTATGTCAGAGATGAAGGGGATCAGCGTAGGGATTTAAGATAGTGTTCACGGACCAGTTTCTTAAACACAAACTTGCTGGGGGCTTTTCGAATGTCCAAGGGGGAGGGCGTTCCAGAGTCGAGTTGCAGTAAGGGAGAAAGAGTAGAAGACAAAGCCAGAAGTGTGGGAGGGAATTTTTAAAATGAGATTGCTGCTAGAGCGAAGGTCACGTGGATGAGAAGAACCCAGAAACTGAAATCTAGACTTCAAGTATTGTGGGGTAAGTGGATCGAACAAAACGTCGAAGAGAACACAGACCACTCTCAGGTTCCTAGGCTCACGAATAGGAAGCCATTTGAGTTGACAGTTGAGTTGACTTGGTGTAATTCTTAAACTTTTGTGTCATATCAACTATTGCTCCAAATTACTTGTTCTAACCATACGCACTTTTTTTGTTGGCTGGCACTTTCAGAAAGTCCCCAAAAATGTATGAGCATGAATGATCTCCTTATAGATATCGAATGTATGACATCTGGCGCAGTACAAAACATTGGCGATTGAGAGTTAAAAAAACCGAATAACACAAGTACCTACAACAAATAATGCTCTAAGTAATTGCAAATCATTTTGGAATTACATTGGTATGGGGAGCTCACTGGTCGTCGGCGCCGCTTAAAACAAAACAACACCTTTAAACGCCAAAAGTTAGGCAAGGTATTTCTCCTCGCCTAATTTTTATACATGATATATATATTATATATGATATGATAATATATGATAAATATACGCATAAAGCCATTTTCAAGATCTTCCCCTTTACATCAGCTTGAACTGTAGCACTAACCAAGTTATGAAAAATTTACCGAAAATTATATCCTATTTTTGTTTCAAATTAAAACTTTGAAACACTAACAACACGTTTTGATATAATTAACGCAGGAAATGTCATAAACGGGGCTTAATTTAACTGCCGACGTAAAGTTTAACTTGGCAACTTGCAAAGGTCGGATTAAATTCTAAATGCACCAACGAAGGTGAAAGTTCACGGTGATATTAAATAATCGGTAGTATTATTAATGAACAGAGGGTTAGAGCAATTACTCCAAGTGGTACCGCTGATCGCGTGATGGGACAAAAAGTATCAGTAACAGAGTTTTGTTTTGTAAAATTAGTATTCATTGCTGGAAACTGCTTTTCAAGGCCTAAAATGACGTGGGTCTTCTGCTGATTATAGACAGCGAAGTTTAGCCACTATATAACATTTTAACGGTAATTTTTTTTTTGTTGAACGTTGGTAAATGTGACTGATAGATGTCAATCATAAAGTGTTAACTCTGTGTGTCAAGTAAATAAACAGTATACGTAGGTCATTGCTGGAAACTCTGCTTTTAATGGCCTAAAATGACGTAGGTCTTCTGGTATTTAAGGACAGTGAGGCTTAGCCATTTTATTACGTATTTAGCAGTCTTCTTCTTCTTTCTTAATTAATTAATGGCGTGCTCGCGATAAAATTCGCGAATTTTGCCAATGTCAAGTAAATATATTTTGTAATATATTAGAAATTGTATATGAGTTAAAATGGTGCCTCACAACACGTGTTATTACGAAAAGAACTCGGGTGAAACTCCGTATTTAGCGGATCTTTTTTGTTGAACGATGGAAAATGTGACTGACAGATGTCAATCATAAAGTGTTACACAGAGTTAACACTTTATGATTGACATCTGTCAGTCACATCTAGAAATATACAGTTAACTAGATTATTGCTTGAAACTGCTTTTCAAGATCTAAAATGACGTAGGTCTTCTGGTGATTATAGATAGCGAGGTTTAGCCATTAAATTACATATTTAGCGGTACTTTTTTTGTTGAACATTGGGAAATGTGAATGAAAGATGTCAATCATAAAGTGTCAACTCGCCACATCTACTAATTTGATAAATCTGAAGAGTTCGTTTGTGTGGATGCGCTCTCTGAACCTACGTCTTTTGTTGATAATAACTTTCTTTTTTTGCCTATAAAATTGAACGTATTTATGATCAAAAAATTAACTGTGCCTAAAAGTTAAGGTCAAATTCTTTGCGATAAGTTATAACGTTTAGCATTTTGTGCTATTTTTATATGATGTGATTAGAAAAAAGCAAATTTTCACTTGTCTTATCCCGTCAGGGCGACATGAGACAAGTTGCTTAATTCTAGTATATTTTCGTTTAATATTTATCACATAAAAATATCATTGTAAAATACAAAATTAGAAAGTTATAACTATAATAGATGGCTGTTTCATCTAAATCGATAGTCAAACATTTGTAAAATTGTTTCTTTCGAATGCCAGGATATTATTCTCTCATTGATGAAACGACGGTGGCAACACCGTAGAAAGGTGAATATACTAGAAAAGTTCGACATGTCTTCATAGGTCTCTGTAGCATAATTGGTTAGTGCATTGGGCCGGACTCCCAAGGATGCGGGTTCGTAACCCGTCAGGGTGACATGAGACAAGTTGCTTTTTTCTAATATATTTTCTTTGCGATAAGTAAACAAATAATACCTACCTATTGGGTAAAGAGTTAGATTTATTCAGGAGTTTCTTTCGACTAAACCCACTCGTACATAAAACAGATGAAGTAAAACATCGTGTTCAAATATTGCAATACTTGACATAACCGCAGTTTATTACGCACTGTATTGGCAATAATCTCAAATATTATTTATAATAAACTTCGTTACACGTGTCTCATAGTCCTTCGTAAAGGTCTTATCGGCTATAAGGGTTGCCTTACACCAATTCGTCGTAAAAAGCCGCTAGTTCACAACCGATTTTCTGCGCAATTGCTCGCTCTCGTGTTGAGCTATAGTCTTCGAAACTCACGCAATGTTATCGACGATATTTTTCGGCATACTTAAAAGGCTAACATAATTTTTCTGCACGTGTACCTAGCCCACAAACCTATAAAGTATGGTAAATTCAATCGAATTGAAGGTCTTCTGATGTAATAGTTTTGTAACAGTCTTGAATAATTCCAGTGTTTGTAAGTTTGTTTGAACTGCACCATGAAAACAACATCTATGTACGATCTTGCAGTAAAACTTTTCAAATTAGTTCTTACTTAATTTAAAACAATTCAGGGGGGCAATTCTCGCGGTGAGTTATGTCGAATTCGACATTTTTCACTACTCTCAAAATCCTTTAGTTTCAATAATCTTTGATAATTCTATAATGTCGAAGATTGCTATCAGTGAGCTTTTAATACACATTTTTTACTCCAAAAAAATTCCAATTCGAGATGTCGAGAATCGGGCCCCTTATTGGTTGATGACGATGTTTTTTAAATGTTTATAATTAGTGTTAATGTTAAAGATATATGACAAATAATATATGATCTCGTTTTAATGTCGAGGTTCTTTAGAAAGATCAAAACACGAGGAGTTTTGCTCCGAAGTAAAGAAATTAATTAAAACCCCTTTTCTGAATCTTGTACCTAATATGTAGTTTTTATTGACGTCACTTACCTGGACCGACGTCGAGAATCTTGATAAAATAGACATTAAATTGACTCGTCTAACAAGTTATTATCAGGTAAGACTATTTGTCTTGTATTACTCAGAGTCTACGGCCGACGAGGTAGTCAAGATGCTTTGTGACTTGGCCTGGTTGGTTTGCTACCATCCGTTGCCGTTAGCAGCACTCATCTTACTTCGCAATCGGCGTCGGTTTTGTGCATAAAAGAAATTAATCCCTTACAGCGACCGACAGCGACTTCATACGCGTGGTTAGATTTCGAGAGCCCGTGCACATTTTCAATTGTTTTCAAAAGACAGCCTTTAACTTTCTCCATGGGCCAATCTTTCTACATACACAAATTTGTCGCAACGCAAACGTTCCAGAAATAAGCGGAGTCAGACAAAAAACCGGATAAGTGTGAGTCAGACTCTCCCACCGAGGCGCGAGGGGCACATATTTAGTAGGTACGATACATAATATATATAAATAGTTCAGGAATTGAGTCTCGTAGTTTTTTACGAAGTTTTCCCGAAATACTGTTTCCAAAACTTAAGACTAAATTTTTCATGATTTTATTACATATGTTTAGTTTTCATACGTTTCCTGTACTTGTAGTAAAAGACGATATTACTTGCCAAATTTCATAGTTCTAGGTCAACGGAAAGTACATTAGGAATTTTAATTCCCTTGAGAGTGTCGAAGTATACGTTTTTGCGGCATAAATGGCCTAACCTTATTGAAGTTTAATTTTTTACCGTGAAATATGGTTTTAATTTAAACTCGAAACACGTTCCCCATTTTTTCCAGAAATTCGGTTTCCAAAACTAAAGACTTACGGCCATTCCCAATAATCTACCCTCAGTAAGAGATAGGCCTACTGTGGTTCAGTTGCTAGGCAATCTTTGTTATTTCCTGTAATGTAACAGAAATAACTAAGCAACCAAACTATAGTAACCCTATCTGTTACTAATGATAGGTTATTGGGAACGGCTGTAAGTATATTAATATGATTTAATTACAAATGAATAGTTTTAAATTTTTTCCTGTATTCGTAATAGAAGACGATATCACTTACCAAATTTCATAGTTCTAGGTGAACGGGACCCTATGAATTGATTCCCTTGAATGTCAAAATATACGTTTTTTTGGGGTAGAAACGGCCCTATCTTTTTTTACCTTTATTTAGAAGTTTAATTTTTTTACGCTCATACAGACTGTTGACCTGAATATATGGTTTTATTTTCAACTCGATACCTCCATGCGTTCTCGAGATAAACTCACGCGGACGGACAGACGGACAACAAAGTGATCCTTTCAAAGGGTTCCTTTTTTTTCTTTAGAGGTTCGGAACCGAACACTTCATCTTCATGATACTACTAAGATACCGTTGCCAATCGCTTAAAATAATACTTATCATATTACTTCACTTTACAAAAAATCTGACAGCGCTCATTAAATAAATGATGTGCCATTAAAGACTTAAAATAGGTCCGGTATTATCTATCTATAGACATGATGGTAAATACGCGAAATGTTTAAGTCGTATATATCATGTATTCTGATTGCGTGATCATGTGTTATCAATCATCAATTCCAATGACATATCACATACTGAAACACAATGTTTTATCTATTACTAGCGGCCGCCCGCAGTTTCACCCGTTCCCGTGGGAATTTAGGGATACAAAGTTGCCTATGTTTTAATCCAGGTTATCTTCTATCTGTGTACCAAATTTCATCCAAAGCAGTTCAGTAGTTTTAGCATGAAAGAGTAACAAACAAACAAACTGACTAGGTACTTTCACATTTATAATTTTAGTAGTACTACTTGTACTATTTAGTATTCTGTGGTAGTACTAACTATTGTTAACTAACTATTGCTCGTGAATTGATACGTGGCATATGCCCTGTATAATGGACGACTGTTTGAATAAATCATACTGCTAATCCTTTAAAATATTGATTGGACATTGGACGGAACCGGTAATTACTATTAGTGGCTGTATTACTTTTGGTTGGGTCGTTGGTCGGTCGAACGAACCATCTAGAAAGTTGGTAGGTACCTCCTTACTTACGTAATATTGTGTGTTAATCTTTACTAATATTATAAAGAGAAAAGATTTTATAAATGAAACACAGTTATTATCCAATATCCAGTTTACTTTAACACACACCTATCATACAGTTAGGAATCACTAAACTATATAATGACTTAAAATAGAACTCTCATTACTGACGCTCATCAATATCATAATTACTCATTCAATCATTACTCATTATTTCTTCATTAAATATTAACTACGTTATTTAATACCAAATATTTTTATTATATATTTATTTTACTTTTACTTAAACTTCAATATTACTTTTATTAATTCCAACAATATACCTAGAACTTGTAAATTAGAACAATACGAGTATACCCAGAACTTGCGTGAACTTAGAACCTCGAAGTTGCTTCTTTGAAGATCGAACAGCGAATGAATCTCTGCTTACTGCGCTCTGTGGTTTTATGCCGGCCATTGTGGTTGGAGTGCGCGCCAGATTAGAGGGAAAACGTACTTCCAGAGTCATTTGAGCAACATGTATTGCTACTGCGACAACAATTTGATTGTTTGTTTATTTGTAACGAATAAACTCAAAACTACTCAATTGAAGATTATTCTCAAATGAGGTTATTTAAACTATTGGAAATTAGTATTAACTTGGGAAATTGGAATATGGTGACTGAAATTGGGAACAGAAATTAGCATTGTGTAGTTTAATTGTTTCTTTATCACTATAGTTATTTACTGCGAAGTGAATTCGTGGTTTTTCGCAAAATCTGCAAAATCGATCTCGCTCCCGCTAGCTGTCTCATAGCTATCTCGCTTTAGTCGTATAGCCCCTTAAGGATTCCCATCCTGTGTGCTAATTTAACAGTACATGTGATATAAAATTACAGGGTTTATGGAAAAATACAACGCGTTAATATTCTGGTCCATTTATGGTCCTGTATTTTTAGGGTTTCGTAGCCTAAAGGCAAAAAACGAAACCCTTAGTGCCTTTTCACACGTCCCGGTTGCCGGGTAGCCGGCGCCGACTGTCCGGTATCACATTCAGCTTTCACACGAGCCGATTTTATATCCAGTACCGTTTACTATCGACGCCAGTACAGTCGCGTAGTGACTACGCGTACGCATACATAATTTTTTTTTTAAAATAAAATTTTAAGCAAGTACGTCGTGGAGGGCTAGCAGCAAATAATGTTATAAATATTTTAGCGGACTATTTTTTTACGGAATCCGGAGCAGTCAGTTGGCAGTTATCTAAAATATAACATGTTTACATCAGTTATGTAATCTAGAAATTAAGTACCTACTGACTTACCAAATGCGTTTTTTTCATTGTCGTCTATTTCTTCAAAGTTGTTTTTTAATAATACACAGACTTTTTTGTTTCATTTTTATCTTTATATTCTGAACAGGTTTTATCTTATAAAACCGGGCTAGCTTCCACTAAAGTTATTAGTAATTCAATATCTATCTACATTTTACAATTTTCGCATAAAGTGATAGGACGATACGAGGGTGTGAGAATAAACGACGTGCGCTTGCTCTCCCTGTGATTGTACCTGGGCGACTGCGCGCCGCCGGTGCGTATGAAAGCATGCTGCGTCTTCCATACAGCAATACGCGTCCTGCCGCCGGCTAACCGATATCCGGCGACCGGGCGCATGAAGAAGAGACAGCTGCTCACGTCCTGCTGGACTGTGACGGAGTAGCCCCTTACCGGGCGAAGTACCTCGGCTCACCAGACAGTCTCCGGGAAGCCGTCTCTGACGTGAAGGCACTGGGAGCATTCCTGGTTGAGCTGGGATGGCTGGAGTGATCCGGCCCGACACCCTCCGGACGCAAAATAGGCGCAAAAAGTCGTCGAGTTGCGGAAACCGCCCGTATTGGATGAAGAAGAAGAAGAAAGACCGGGCGCATAGTGGTGGATCCGGCGAGCACCCGGCGACCGCCTGCCCAGTGAATTACGCCGGTACGTATGAAAGCTAACGTACATGGCCATACACTTCGCCGCCGGGTACCCGGCGCCGGCTACCCGGCAACCGGGACGTATGAAAAGGCACTTATAGATTCGGCCAAACCGATGTATGTCACACCCTTTTTATTCCAAAACTATGAGGATTACACATTTGAAACTTGGTAGGTAGATGTATTCTGTAAACCGCTTTACGGTTTTACACAAAAATAAAAAAATATATGAATTAAGGGGGGGCTCCCCATACATGGAACTGACACTGAAAATTTTTTTTTTCATTAAACGTATACGTGTGGGGTATCTATAGATAGGTCTTTAAAAATTGCATTGAGGTTTCTAAAACGATTTTTTCTCAAAGTCAACACTTCCAAAGTGGTAAAATGTGTGTGTCCCCCCCCCCCCCTCTAACATTTAAAATAAAAAAGTTAAAATAAAAAAAAAATATGATGTTGATCTTTATAAAAACTTTTAACGAAAATAGGTTTGAACGAAATTTATTTAGTAGTTTCAGAGCTATAGCACATTTTCCAAAACCGCAAATATAACTTTGTCATTCATACAAACACTATCAAAAACAAACTTATTTTTGCAGACGAAAAATTATTACACACAATAATACATTTTGGCAATAATAATAATAATAGAAACTTTATTGCACACGATACAAAAACAAACACATACAGAGAAAATGTCAAAAAAGAGGAACACATAATAGGCGGCCTTATAGCTACGTAGCAGTCTCTTCCAGGCAACCTTGGGTGAGAGACGAAACCCTTCATGTGCGAGTTCGACTCGCACTTGGCCGATTTATCTTATTAAAATACAGGACACGGTCAAAATGATAGGTCCTGTCAAATATAGGAAAGTTGGTCAGCCGGTATGAGAAATTTATTAAGTGTATGTTTTCATGTTTCCCAGTCCACCAAGCTACCACCTTCCTTTGGAATACGCGAAACTGGTGTCAGAGTGCTCAAGGCTACGGCGGACTGAAGATGGAGACTCAGACGTCATCTGGATCCATAAACCCGTCGCTCAGAGTCAAGGACGGGGAATCTTCCTGTTTCGGGTAAATTACGAAGATTATTTCAATACAATAATGATTTTGATTTTTCGTTAAGAATAATAATAGTCTAGGACTACCGCTTCCTGTCCTAGGTCCTAATCATAGCACGATCATAAAAAGACAAGCAATATTGCCATTCTGACCATTTGCGATTCCGATACGAAAAGATCATACTAGGAGTAAGCACAGTTGAAAGTGATGATAAATAAATTCTCAAGAGGAACATAAAACTATCACAAACAACTGACTTGATTAGCCGTATTCGCTAATCGAAGGGTCCTTGAGCACCATCTGTAAAAATATTTGTTCGACAACGACTACATTATATCTAATGATAAATTTTAAATAGAAAAATATCAAGTGAATTCTCAGATGGGTAGCTCAGTGGTTAGAGCATTGGACCGGATTTCCAAAGGTCGTGGGTTCGAGTCCCATCTGAGAATTCACTTGTGGCCGAGTTGTTTTTTTGCAATATTTTTCTATTTAAAATTTATCATAAGTATAAAAATAGCATTGAAATATTTAAAAAATCATAAAAAAAATACATTATATTTGTTTGTAAACGTTGTCAAAGATGTTATAACGTTCTTGCGCCTGTTCTTCTTACCAATTTAAAGATCCCATAATGAGAAAAATAGAAAATAAAACTTCATAATAAGAATATTTGAATAGAAATATTGACTTCGACATCTTCATTTAAAATATTATATTTGCCAAATTAAGAATGTTTAAGTTGAGTCAGGTTATTCAAGAACTGAAAATTGTTAGACCCATCCCTTTATTCGAAGCCTTAACGGTTACGCACCTCATAAAACCGACATTCCAAATGGAAAATTTCGGAAAATTTAAATACCATAACCAAAGTACTGCTTGTTATTAGCTGATCTTATTTATTATTGATGTGTTTATCTTTTGGCTTTTTAATCGCATTAAGAAAACTTAATTATCTACAGAGTGTTTGCGAGATGCGGTGCGGCGCATCCGCGGTGGTGCAGCGGTACATAGAGCGGCCCCTGCTGATCGCGGGGTACAAGTTCGACCTCCGGCTGTACGTGTGCGTCCCAGGATACAGACCGCTGACAGCTTACTTGTACGCTGAGGGATTAGCTAGATTTGGTAAGAAAAGATTTTTTTACCCTTTTTAGGGTTCCGTAGTAAAAACAAACAAGGAACACTTGTAGTTGGGGGATGATATTTTTTCTCATTTATGTCATATTGTGGACTGTAAAAATATTATAGGTTTAAAAAGGTGGTCGTCTTAAACCTATAATATTTTTACATAATTCGTGTCGTGAATTATTTATTTAGTAATTAAGGGATCTGTTTTCGAAATATTAAGCTTTAAAGTGCAAAACTTTGTTTGAGTGGGGTGTGGTCTTGATCAAGTGCCATAATTATGTTAAGTATAGTATTGAATATTTATTTCGTGATTTCAGGTACTGACAAGTATACGGTGACTGATATTCACAACCCCTACCGGCATTTGACGAATTCTTCCTTGAACAAGTCGGGCCCGCGTTTTGCCGAATGCAAAGATAGGATTGGGAGTGGTAATTTTTTTTCTTATTATTGAATTTTACCCTTACCAACCGTCGATCATAAAAATTTTGATAATCGAAGTTACCAACCCTTACCTCATTAGCTTGGCTTTAGAAAATAATAGACGAGGGTGACAATACCTAGGATTTATGTTCTGTATGAAATCCCTTACTGCCGATAGCAACCGCCTAACATACCGCAAATGAACGAAATTAAGTGACTGATATTGGGACATAATAAGAGATCTGCTGATGATTGTCTTCGTCAGGATGCAAGTGGACGTTGAAGCAAGTACGGCGCGCGCTGGTGGGCCGGTGGGGAGCAGCCGAGTGGCTGGTATGGCAGCGGATCCGGGCGCTGGTCACGCTGACCTTGCTGGCCCAGGCGGCCGGCACACCGCCTACGAGGAACTGCTTCGAGTTTTACGGCTTCGACGTGCTGCTAGATAACTGTTTGAAGCCGTGGCTGATAGAGGTAGTAAAAATATTAGATACTTGCGTATAACCACGATAATTGCTTCCTATACTCTTACCATATTCCTCACATTCACACATCACCGATTTCGGTTAGATTAATTGAAGTGCATATCTTGCGGAGCAACACTTCCCGCCTAACTGAGACCATGTGGTAAATAATCGCCGTCTTCCCGATTCCTGTAATCAAAACGTTGCTTAGCGTACGTTACTAGACTAAGTACGACACAAGAAATACTGGCTGACTGATTAAAAAAAACTATCCCTAGGAGCAAAAGAATCCAAAGAATCGGGATTGCATGAAATCCAAAGTCTGATTTCGATGTGACGGCTTCCAGGTGAACCTGTCTCCAGCGCTGGGAGCGAACTGCGAGGCGGACATCACTGTGAAGCAGCCGATGCTACACGAGCTGTTTGACTTGCTGGGCATGCCCATGCGGCACACCGGCCTCGCGCTGCTCAGGGGACCTTCTCAAATACACCAGTGAGGGCTAACAGGATTTATTGGGACTTAGCTTTATAAGATTAAGGGCCGGTTTTTCAATGCCCAGACAACTCACTATTCCTCTGATAAGATATTATGCAGGCAAATTGAAGAACTAGCGTGTGTGCAAGTGAGATGTAAATATTGCGAACTGCATTTGTTGTAGCATGAAATTAGATGCGCTTGAAAACTGTCATATTTATTTGATGTATTGTACGTCAGTCGATGACAGTTATCTACGACATTTTTGTCTGAGCTTTAAGCCGCGTGGACGTGTTGGCTCAAGCCACGTGGACGTGATCAAAGTATGTTTTGACAAATAAGTTCAGTTAAGGTAATAAGTTTTGGTACGCAAACGTTACTCAACTCTTAACTCTTTTTATCCTGTTGCATAAAAACGTAAAGTTATCATTAATTGTAACATTGGCGGAACACACAGATTCCTTTCAGTGACAACGAAATATTTACGGGACTTCTTTGCCCACCCATTTATTAAATGGGTGTCGGTTGTAAGAATCTTTGTTTCCGTTCTGATCTGGGGCACTGATCTTCCTTATGAATGAATGAGGAGAACGGGCTATTACCCACCACGCGGGCCCAATGCAGATTGGTGAGTTTTAACGACTGCAAATACAGCCAGGACCAACGGCTTAACGTGCCTTCTGAAGCACGGAGGAGCTTGAGATAGTAAATTTTTGGTCACCCATCCCGTGACCGACAATTGCGAAAGTTGCGAAGTCAATAATTGCAGGCCGAGCGCGTAAACCACTGAGCCACGGGCTTCTGGATTTATATAATCATTTATTAAGCAAGTTCATTGATTTTACACAAGAAATCACGAAAACTAACCTCAAACGTACTGTTACAAAGGTAATAATCACTACGTTTTACGTACTGTATGTTACCTTAATTTTAACACAACAAAAGAAAGCACGAAACGACAACTAACCTCAAACTTTCTATTTATCGATGAAATCTCTTGTGGCCTTATTTTGTTATCTGGCCCCCAAAGGATCAGATAGATTTATTCCTCAGTTAGCGAGATATTCGTCGAATAAGGCTTATTTGACGATTGAAAAACAGATGTTTTTACTATCTGTCGAATAAACGCTATCTGGCTGTCTGACAATTGAAAAGTCGGCCCTTAGTATGTGATTGTCATTTCTATTTAGTTGGTTAATAATTTAACTGAATGATAACCCTTAAGGGCGGGCGCGCTCTAGGCCAAAAGCAAAAGTAATAACTGCAACGGCGAACTACAAAGTAAATGCTGCCTTATTTCTATGAGAAATAAGGCAGCATTTACTATATAATTCTCCGGCTTTATTCGGCCGCCCGGTCCGGAATGAAGAAATAATGGAAATTCTTTTTTTAAAGGATATTTAAAGGTTATTTACAAAAAATATATAACATAAGCCCTGCCTTATCTATAGTGTAATTATACTAAAAAGTTCCAAGCATTATTTTAATGTATTACTTGAATACTAGCAGTTTATCGTGTTAATTATAGTGATTTGTAGGCAACTTCGCATTTTTTTCTATCGAGAAAATTGTATGCAATCGTCTTTTTGAGTAACATAGTCACTAGTGTTAGTCCTGTAGTTTGCTGCATCTTAATTTGAAATTCTGTTTTTCATTAATATGGATATTACAGACGATCATGTAAAGCAATCTGATTTTCGTTTGCCTATAGCGGGCCATTTACTGAGCATTGAAAAATCGTCCCTAAAAAGAAAACATTTTGTAATGAGCTTATTATTTCGTTTTGTTTTTGTTTTAAGCTCTGAAATCACCAACACATCTTGCGGCCATGGTTCAGACGTACCTACGTACAGTCAACTTCCCGGTTGACCAGTAGAGTTTTATAGGGAGCTTAATAAAAAAAAAAGTTATAGGTATATAGAAAACGTTTATATCACAACTAATGAACATTAAAAGATATTTAATTTGAATACTAAATTATTTCAATAACTATAGTACTTTCCGAGAAAACTTTTCCCAAAAAAACTCTACAGATCAACCGGGAAGTTCTCCGGGAAACCGGGAAACCTGTTTGCTCCTTGCTGTTGTTGTGTACTTGTTTCCGGCTCTGACTATTGCAGTTAACTGATCGTCATCGCAAACTCCAGCGCGGCCGCAGGATGAACACGTTGATTTGTTCACCTTTGCAACGGCCGAGACCACGGGTTGACTGCAAAGGCTAGTTTGGTGGTAGGACTTGCCTGGCTAGCTACATCCATTTTATCCAAGTCTGTCTTCAGCGTTTTTTGGTGACTGTATCCGGCATTTGAGAGATAAGATAGCCAGTGCCTCAGTGGTTAAGGATACCGGGAGCAGCGCGATTCCACCTTCAGCTAAGTTAAATCCAAGCGTTTTAGCTTTACCGAATGTATTGAGTTCACACCATCTTATCGAACAGTTGCAACTCCGAAGACGAAGGCGGCGTGGCACGGGCGGTGCCGGCGCGCGCGGTGACGGCGGTGGCGGGCGCGGGCGTGGGGGGTAGAAGGGGCGCGCGATGGCGGCGTCGCCGGCCCATGCCGCTGCACTGCGTCACGCTGCTGCCGCCGGTGCCCGACTACACGGTACTGATTTGAAGATCAATGTCCGGTTAAGCCAATTCGCTTAAGGGTATGAACATGCCGAAGATGCCTGATCTGCAATACCTTGCGGCCTGCAAGGTCGTTCGACATAACGTCCATGTCTATTTGCATTATATTTGTTGATTAATCAAAGTGACAGCGGGATAGCGATCTAAGGTGCGACCGCGAGGGGTGCGGCTAGGCATTTTCTGCATATTTCTACCCAAGAGCGACCATTGATACATAATTATTATGTCTCTGAATACAAAATTTATTTGTTTGCAGGACATGACTGAAAAACCCAAAGAAGTAAATAGCGGAAGGTCTAGTAAAACACCTTCAGAAGTGACAGTGGACAACTCCGATGTTCAGGTGAGGTTCATTGACTCAGGCTAATATTTCCAAATCCGTGTATTTATTTAGTAAATACATTTTTATGCAATGATGAAAGTTCGATGAACTTCATCATTCAGCCTATTGCAGTGCAGTCCATTGCTGGACGTAAGCCACCCCCAAGGTGTGCTAAAAGACACGATCTCCCGCCTTTTTCATCCAGCCACTACCCGCAGCCTTTCGCAGGTCGACGGTCCGTCTAGCAGGGGGGCGTCATACACTACGTTTTGCTCCAACGCTTTTCGGCACTGCGACCTGCGACTGATGTGCCCGGCCCATTGCCACTACAGCTTACTACATTGACGGACTATGTATCCGTCTTTAACTATTATATCGGAATTTGGGTCTTTTGCCGGATGGTTTTATTCCGGGTTTTATTTCTTAATGAGATCCCCAGCATCGTCCTTTCTATAGCTCGCTATCCGACGTGTAATCTGTAGGCCAGTTTCATCGTCATAATCCACGTTTCGACTCCTTAGTGACTGGTAGGCCGCTTTGATCAAAGACCCTGCTCTTCAGTAGTGTGACGAAATTATATAACGCAGCTTCCCAAATGCTGCCCAACCTAGCTACACCCTTCTGGTAATTTCCCGCTCGAAGTTGTATCTACCTAACTACACTGTTTGCCCGAGGTAGACAGACGTATTCCTGAGCAACTTCAAGCGTTGTACTTTTGACAGAAATTGGCTTTGGAACGACTTGCTCATTATTTGATTTGACTTTGGTTTTCTGCAAGTTCATATCCAGGCCCGATGGATTTCGCCATCAATACAATGTCATCGACAAATCGGAGGTGCGTGAGATATTCGCCGTTAACGTTGACGTATTCATAGAAAACTAATTCATATTTTCATTTTTTAAATTATTTATTATTTTACTAAATTGGCATGTCCGAATATCTTACATACCATATAAAGTGCTGATTCAAAACTCTGACAAGAAACTCAAAATTATATTAAAATGATAAATCTATTCTGCTACATTTCAGTCTACATCAAGCGTAACAGCATCACCCGAGATGGAGGAACCATGCCGCAGTAGCACTGCGACGGCGACGCGTCGCAAAATCTTGCGTGCGTGCTCATGGGGCAACGGTGTGCGGTGGGACCGCGCCGCCGGCCGTGTGGGCGACTGGGTGCGGATATACCCGCACACGCTGCCCGGGGAGGACCAAGTCAGTACTATCGCAATCTTCCCGTCGCTCATTCAGGATTGGGGCAACGGCGTGCGGTGGGACCGCGCCGCCGTCCGCATGGGCGACTAGGTGCGGATATACCCGCACACGCTGCCTGGGAAGGACCAAGTCAGTACTATCGCCATCTTCCTGCCACTCATTCAGAAGTAAGGCAACGGCGTGCGGTGGGGCCGCGCCGCCGGCCAGTTGGCGACTGGGTGCGGATATGTCTATATCTGCACATGTTGCCCGAGGAAGACCAAGTCAGTACTTAAAATTATTGTCATAAACCTCCTGCCGCTCATTCAAGAGTTATTTTTAAAATCGTCACCGTTTGAGCTGTGCTCATGTTCGCCATAATCGCCACAATAGCAGGTCGAACGCACCGAGTCGAGCTGCTGCGCTATAGAGCTCTTCAAGCGCAGAGCGCAGTACGACCGTCTCTTCGATTCGTCTATTACCCAATATATTTTCATTACCTTCACAGTCAACAGTCTGTACTAACTGTGCAATAACGATCGCCGATCCTTCCAATCCAACTCCATTTTATGAGGTCGACTTACTAAATCAAATTCAATGTCGCGTTTAAAAAGCTCCACTCTTTTTAGCAACACATAATAAAGTCTAATTATCTCCTGTTCCATCTCAGATGCCGGTAGAAGACGTTCGCGATAGCGTGGCTCAAGTATCAAAGTTCTTACGAGCAGCTCGCGAAGTATACCGCGAAGGTGGACGAGATGCACGAGCGCCTCGTGACGCTGCGCGCGACGCCGCGTTCCAAGCCGCGCTGCACAAGAAGTTGGACTGCCCGCACTTTCAAGTCTGGTTACCGCCCTTCTGATGTGTTCATAGGTTACTTAAGTTAAGCGCAGCCAATAAATTGCTTGCTCAATTCATAGGAGTTTTTTTTTTACATTCATGTTTTACTCATAAAATTACCTTAGCCGAGCTATCAGTGAAATACATAACGAGGAAACATAATTCCTCATAGCCAAACCTTAGTTCCTCGATTTGTACAATGGCCCCATTGTACAAATCGAGGAACTTCCCGGTCGACCAGCACAGTTTTTTTAGGAAACGATTTTACGAAAATTAATAAGGTTAAAGAAATAATGTATTATTCAAATAATACAACGAATTGAGAAAAACGTATGAAAAGCAGACTTAAACTTTGAAGGAGGAAAGGGACTACGACTTTTCTTTTCTTTTTCTTCGAATAAGTTAAGTAATTACTTTTTTCCAAAAAAAGTTGCTAGGTATCCATTTTTAGGGTTCCGTAGTAAAACCCACAAAGAACCCTTGTAGTTTCGCCATGTCCGTCTGTAGGAGCGAGCTCCTACAATATATATTATTACGCAATTACATTTATTTTACGCTAACGCTGCAAATTACATAAACGAACTAATTTGTAAATCAGTAGCAATAAAGCAATTATCGGTGACACACGTGTTATATATTTTCTGCACATCCTTTCGAACATTATTTTACGTCATCGTAGAACATCTAACTAACATCCCTACAACATCCTGAGTTAACGACTCTACATTGTGGTCCTTCGAGATTTGTGAAGTGTTGTGTGTGTATCTTTGCTGTGCGATCGGTTCACAGGCCTCCCACCAGCGGGTCTCACCTGTTGAATTGAGACGACGCTCAAGAAGCAGTTAGAGGTACACGCCGCGCACGCTTTACATTGACCAGCATCCAAACAGCTGCCACTGCGCTATTTGAACAACATCATCAATATATCAAAAATTCAAGATGGAAGCTCTACTGGAAAGACAAGTCCAGATTGCTACAAGCATCGAGAGAATCATCACCAACTTTAAGAAAGACTCTGCAACGCGGAAAACTTTCGAATATCTCAAGACAAGAGAAGATACATTAAACAACCTGTGGGGTGAGTTTGTGTCAAACAACGCTCTTTTACTACTAGAAGAGGACAAGACAGGCGAATAATTCACTAAAAACATCTTTCAAAACATTAAACAACTTTATCTTGATGGCCTTCAACTGATATCAAGTACGAAGCCATACAGAAAACAAACTGAAGAAAACACGGGAGCTGAAGGTAGCAGTTCCAAAGACAAAGAAAACACCGGATCTTCGTCCAAGAGTGACGAACTTCTGTGTCAACAAAAAACGAACTTTCGCGCTTTCAACAGGGCTGTGAAAAATATAAACATAGATAAGCTCGCAGAAAAGTGGGAAATTGAATATAAACTGCAAATGGTTCAGTCACGCTGGAGAACCATCGATGACCTTCATTGGCAGTCGTCTGTCTGTTCGTTCGCGGCTTAGCTAAGAAGTCCTTACCTGGAGAAAGCTGTAATTTGACATGATGTGTATATTAATCACGCCAAAAAAATGGTAGTATAAAATCATTAAAAAAAAATTAGTGTACCTCCCCTACTTGTATCCTGGGGATGAAATTGAAAATGGAATTGTTTTCTCATTTAATATGCCATAGTGTGGAGTGTTGTTGGATAGGTCCTATAAACATATTATAGGTTTATGAAGACCACTTTTCGATTTAGGGATCAAAATATTAAGCTTTAAAGTGGTAAACTTTATTTGAATGGGGCGTGTCCCCCTAGCTAAAAGGTGAATGATAACTTCATGAACAGATCGATATACTGCCGTTACTAGTGTCAAAAAAAATTAAACTATTATAAAGGATAATTACGGAACCCTATACAGCGCGTGGACTCGACACGCACTTGGCCAATTATTTGCACAAAGGGTTTGAACCTTTTGGCCTCGTCACCGGTCCGCCATTTTGATTATATATATGGATAGGGAACGTAAAGATGACGGTTTTTTTAGGTCCAGCGGTTTGACACAATTCCGTTAAATTCGGTTTGACTCAAACTTGTAGATAGTGTGGGTAAGTATATCTAATTTTAATTAAAAAAATTGTGAAACGAAATCTTTTTATAAACAAAAACCGACTTCAAACTTCAAAAAGTAAAAAATAAATAAAAGTGTAAGTGTAAGTAAATACGCCTTTTGGAGTCGGTGTCACACAAACATCAATGCTTTGCTATTTAAATTCTACATTGCACTTCTAAACTTTTTGCCTTGACTGGCACTGACCCTTGGACGAATAAGCACTGACCCCAAAAACCTTTTTTTTCGATTTTGAAGTTGGTTTTTTAATGAAAAATTTGTAATCATATTGTTCCTGTTGTGAGGAGAAAACTGGGGACTACGAAACGTTGATTTTGTCTACTTTCCATAGGATTAGCTGGCAATCGACGATTTTGCTTCCGATTGTCTGATCAGACAATCTGATCGGATTCACTCAATACACGTCCGATTTTTACATCCGACTTTTTCTAAACTCAGTGTAAAGAGTAAAATAATATGCGCTAGAGAGTCACCTGGCAAATCGAAAGGAGAATCGGACGTCTATTTCGTCTCTGTACAGAAGTATGCATACAGCAGCCTTCAGACAATTGGATAAGACAATAAAATCGTAAACACGTAGCGTTCTTTCCGACTTGGACGTTGGACGACGACGACTGGATGTGTATTGCGTATGCAAACAAATTTGAATGCGCCTTCCGTCTGATCCGACTATCGGATAGAAAAATCTGACGTGTATTCCCCCGCCTTACTTGTCTCAAACATGTTTTCTAAGTTTATGATTTATGATTTTTTGCATTTTTTAATGCAATTTTTATACTATGATAAATTTTAAATAAAAAATATTGGAAAAAATGAACTCGGCCACAAGTGAATTTTCAGATGGGACTCGAACCCACGACCTTTGGAAATACGGTCCAATGCTCTAAACACTGAGCTACCGAGACTTTCAGACAGCTACAGAGAGTCCCATCTGAGAATCACTTGTGGTCGAGTAAATTTTTTTCAATATTTTTCTATTTAAAATTTATCATCAATGTTTTCTAAGGTTTCAGACGAGGTTAACTCCAGATATAAAATTTAAAATCAATTATTTTAATAACCAATTTAATAACCAAATATAATAAATGACGAACACATATTATAAGGAGATAAGTAGTAATAATTCAATATCAGCGGTATATTTTTTATATGAGTAGGTATACTAACTATAGTTTTCGGCATTGTGATAACATTAGTGCTAAGAATTCATTGTCACTGCACTTAGTCAAAAGTATTTTAACTGGAGCTATTTTGCATATCAGTATTATATCAATGATTGCTTCTATCTCTCGCGACCTTAGATCGACCGGCTTGTTGGTACACACGTGACTACAAGGTCTGCTGCAAACTAATACGAACTCTATTTATATTACGCATAAATCATAAAATGCTTCGGTCTATTACGAAACATTATTTAACGATATGAGAAATGAAACGTAGTTTGTCGGTATTTGGCGTACACAACGTACGGTTTGCTCGTTAAATATGTTAAATTCGTATAGATTACTGGTGCAGTGTGTTCCAAAATTACATGGATTTGAACAAATTAGGTGCGCTTCACATGTTTTACCACAACTCTCAGCTGTAAGTCTCAAGGTTATAAACAATGTCATCGTAAACAGCACAGTGTGTAAACATAGAATTATTAGTCAGGGTTTTCCTCGTTAGATCTAATCTAGACATTTGAACAATGTAAACAATATAATGAACTAATTGTACAGTCTTAAACTATACATAACTACTATAATTTTTTATTTAGCTTACGCTGCGCCTTGCATTTTGTGGCCGTGCGTTGTTTACATTATTATTTAATATATAATTACATATCAGTGCACAACTAACTGCTATAGAGAAAAGTACAACCAACTCAACATAACTTTTGTGTATTTTACGTATTTTCAAGTGAATATATCTTTTCCTTTTACTTTTGGTCCGTGATTTATCTGCACTCCTGCTACTTCAACTTATCTATCTACATCTCAAATGTAAAGTGGTCACACCATACACTATATTACACAATTGTACGCTTTACAACGTTGTTCTCTTAACTCAAAACTCAAAACCTTAAAACCATTTCGTATATCTCATCATTACGATTCCTAATATCCTATTTAAAATTTTATAAATGCGAAAGTCAATGCGAATGTCCGTTTGTTTGTTACTCTTTCACGCTAAAACTACTGAACTTATTTGGATGAAATTTGGCACAGAGATAGTAGAGATAGCCTGGGTTAAAGTAAATAATACTTTTTAATCTGATATTCCCACGGGAACGGAATTTGCGCGGGTGAAACCGCGGGCGGAAGCTAGTTACTTATAAAAAATCAACTGTTTCATACAAAATCTTATTAGAACTCTGCTATTTTTTTTTAAATAACAGCTGTTTATTTATTTCGCGATTTCAGGCTTGCTTCCATACAAAAATTTGTTCGTAATGATGATTTCTTTATAGTATAGTTATTACCAGAGTGCTTAGTGTGAGTTTCCTCATCTTACTCGCTTATTAACTGTCGGGAAGAACGTAAAATATAGGTAACAAATTTCCAGAAAAAATAAGTGCAAATTGTAATTTTGCAGTTATTTCTAGTTTTGTAACTATTACAACTATTATCTAATGCGTTGCTTAACCTGCGCCGGAACATTTTTCATATAATGGCAGTTATGCAACCAAACAGGTTAAAGTAACTTAACACATCTTGGGATGCAGTCCTACATAGGCACCTACTTATTGTTTTGTATTAAATATAAGTTGTAATAAGCAGGGGTATGATTCTACTCGAATGAAATGTTTGAAATCGCAATTTTCACTTTGTAAATTTCAAATCTATCCCAAATGAATCAGCCGAGTAAATATCCTTTTAAAAAAGTATAGTTTTTACCAGAAATTCGTTATCATATAAAAAATATTGATAAAATAAAGTAAATAATAATTAGATTGAAAAATAACTTAACTAATTTAATCACAAGCGATCTCTCACAAAGTATGAATAAATTAAACATTCCATAACAGTAATTACCTATATTAGAATAATGAGTTCGCTATACATACTTTCATGCTTAATTTAACTTCTTCAAGATTTATTTTTGGTCCAGACTTAATTTGCATCAACTCTATTCATTAAATTTATTCACCCTAGTATTTTTTAGGAAAAGTATAACGTGAAAAGAAAAAACTTCGGAAATGTAGAGGCCACTGATGTGAATTACTTTCAATCAATCCTTGGCAAGGAAAGGGTGCTGACTGACAAGGATGAAGTCCTACCCTATAACATTGACTGGATAAAAAATTGTAGAGGTAAGTCAGCTAAAGAGTAGTAAGAAGAAGAATTGCACATTGAAAGAGCAAATAGCAACCAAAAACTATAAAGCGTTTTATGTAGTTATTTACGCCGTAGTACAAGCGAAAAAAATGCTCGGTTTATTATTCTGATTACGACTTTGAAACGTCTTTGAAATAGAAGATTTTAAACCTTTGCGTTCCATTATAATTATATATTAAAACAACGGGACTAAAACAGTCAGTCTGCTTCTGACCACGGCTATTGCAACATAGCCGAAACGTCAAGCTGTAAGTACATAGTTGTACTACTTAATAAATGTCGCGTTTTAGTACCGTTGTTTTAATATATAGTCTTTGAAATAGGACTTCGATCTTCTAACTGCCACATAAAATTTCAAAAGTATCTACCTATAATAGACAAACAATAAGGAGCACAGTTTCTTCCAGGTCAGTCGCAAGTAGTATTGAAGCCAAAAACGACCCAAGAAGTGTCCCAAATTCTATCTTACTGCAACGAAAAGCGCCTGGCGGTGTGCCCCCAGGGCGGCAACACCGGGCTGGTCGGGGGGTCTGTTCCCGTGCATGATGAAATAGTTATCAACCTGATGTCGATGAACAAAATCATCAGCTTAGATAAGATATCAGGTTTGCATCATTATCCCATCCTCTATTCTATATCCTTAGTATTATGTAGCCTTAGCCTAGCATTATGCAGCTTAGCTTTCTACTAGAATGTTTTCTAGTAGAATGCTATATCATTACGGAGTAACAGAGGGAATCCTTAGAAAACTCCTAATATAAACTTCCTGCCAAAACCCAGAGAATTTAAGCAACATATCGTAATTTCAGGTGCACTAGTGTGTGAAGCGGGCTGTGTACTAGAAAATTTGGATAACTACGTTCGCGACCATAACCTGATCATGCCCTTGGATTTGGGCGCTAAAGGGTCCTGCCAGATCGGAGGGAACGTCAGCACCAACGCAGGGGGGGTACGACTGCTGCGGTACGGGAACCTACACGGATCCGTGCTAGGACTTGAAGCCGTAAGTTGAAAGAAAGGTCTCTAAAAATCTCAGATTCTATTTAGATTCTTCCATCTATTAATAAGGTTCAATATTGGACAACATCGAACCAATCGATCTGATTCCGAGATATTCCTAGATAGCTTAAAAATACTTGTGTTGCGGATATCAATCTCTTAACGACAACATAGATTAATAGATGTAAGTGTGGAAATAAATAAATAAACATCACTTGGGACAAACAAGTACAATGTTTGTTCCAGGTGGAGATCTAACTTTCTTCCTGACTCAGAAGGTAACATGATCTGCACCATCGGGCTCGTGTAAAGAAGCAGTTTGGAAACTGACTTGTATTTAAGCAATAAAAAAATTATGTTGTTTCAGGTCAAAGCTGATGGCACAGTGATAGATTGCCTGCGATCACTAAAGAAGGATAACACAGGGTACCACTTGAAGCACTTGTTCATCGGCTCTGAAGGGACGCTGGGCGTCGTGACCAAGGTGGCAATCAGTTGCCCAGTGCTGCCCAAAGCAGTCACTGTAGGATTTTTTGGTAATATTAACTTTAACAAAGGACTGTTCTTAAAGCAACCATATAAAAAATATGAACAATAAAAGATATTTTCATTTTCTAGGTGCCAAAAGTTTCGAAGACATTTTAAATTTATACAGAAGTGCAAAATTGTCGTTGGGAGAGATTTTATCAGCTTTTGAAATGGCTGATAACTTGGCCATAAGTCAGACTGTGGAAAATTTAAATCTTCCGTAAGCAGAATGTTGTTAAAATGTAAAACATCTTAGTGAGCTTCAAAATTTAATTCAAAATATTTATCTTGCGGGTTTGAATACTGTGCGACAACTGCTGTTTTTTTTTTTTTTTATATTAAACGCAAGCATGCCCATTGCACGTAGTCTGGCTTTGCCTCTTTTTATTACATTACATAGCTGACTCATAGAAGACACTTTTTCAAACCTCAACAGCTATGAATAAAAATCTTTTTCAAAAAGTTGAAAGAAAATAGTTCTTCAAAGGTTATTTCCACTATTTTATGAACGATAATTATTATTTGTTTTACAGGAATCCGATATCAGAGTATCCATTTTACGTATTAGTGGAAACCCACGGCAGTAACGAAGCTCACGATGAAGAAAAACTGAGTAAATTTTTGGAAAAAGAGATGGAAAGCGGACTCATATTGGATGGAACTGTGACATCCGATCCTAACAAAATGCAGGTGATTTTTTTAACAGAGCATATTACTTAATCTAGTCAGTTTATTTAACCGACAACCTAGCCTGCGATAAATGATGATTAATATAGACACAGGTTTGGTTGGCTATTTTCTAAAAATATAGAAAATAATAATAAGTAGTCTTCTTAATGCGTTTTTTATTAACAACAGGGAAAACAAGGAAATTAAAAACAAAACAATAAATTAAGGAGCAAATGAAAGTGTAGATTACGATATAAGTATTCGTAGATATGTTGATAGCGAATTTTAAAGAACTCACGAAAAGTTTTTTAGCCAACGGAAATTATCATTTATTTCTTACCTGCTTCGGAAAATACTATTCTGCCACTCAACAGCCTCAATCTCCCCAATCATTCCTTTGTACAGTCAACAGCATTATGAGTTACTACTGCTTTACACTATCTGACAAATTTCTCCAATCGACTTTGCATTATAAGATATTGAGTTCAGGGGTCAATTCTGCAAAATTTTTGTCATAATCTTCTCTCAATCGTGTTTCAATAGTAGTGTTTATTTACATTGTTGTAACAAGATTTTTACTACCATTAAGACACGATTGGAATAAGATTATGACTAAGCATTAGCAGATTTGGGCCCCAGGAGATGAGTAGAGGTTTGTCTGTTGACATTTTGTATAAATAGCACTGTTGACCGTAATATCAGAAGCATAATAATGTATTCTTGACGACCTTGGCGCAGGGGTACTAACCCCACCTTCTGCGCCAGAGGTCCCGGGTTCGATCCCCGGACAAGACAAATATTTGTGTGCATGAATGTGTCTGGATGTTTAATATGTATATTATGTATGTATTTACAAAAAAAAGTATATAAGTATGTTTATCCGTTATCTAGTATCCATAACACAAGTTCTTCATGATACTTAACGTGGGCTAGATAATAGGTGTGATTGTATGGAAATATTTATTTATTTATTCTAGCCATAGTCTAGATGTACGAGTAGTTTAATAAATTAAAGACTATAATTAAACAATAGTCTTAAAAATATAAGGGCGATTTTGTTGCAGACAATTTGGAATCTAAGAGAGAGTATAGCGGCGTCAGGTCTCGTCCACGGTTACGTTTTCAAATACGACGTGTCTCTGCCTCAGAAACACTACTACGACATCGTCCCCACGTTGAGGCAGCGGCTGGGAGACAGGGTTTTAGCTGTCTACGGATATGGCCATATAGGTCAGAATAAAATTAATTCATAAAGCTTTACCTAGGTCAAAAAAACTATGTTTGTACACTACATTCTAAAGTCGTTGTTTTTTTTTTTATAATAGCAGTAGAAAAATATAAATATCTTGCAGCATGCCAGAGCAATGATAAAAACCATTTGATTGATATGTAGAGAAATCATCATCGCCTCATCTAATATCAATAAAATAAGTATATAAGTAATCTAGTCTTCCACTACTGAAAACCATGAGTCTGATATTGTAGACTGTTGTAATTGTAAACATCCGTCCAACTACAGAAAATCCCCAAATTAATAAATCAACTTTTACACGTTTGGGTTTATAATTCATATTCTTTTGGATTTCTCGACGTTTCAACACCCGTGGACATGAAATGACGTAAAGGTCATTTTATATAACAGAACTAATTAAAATCCTTTGCAGGTGATGGAAACATTCATATAAACGTAGTAGTACCAGAATACACTAAAGAGGTTGTTAACCTCATAGAGCCGTATATATTTGAAGAAGTATCCAAACTGAGAGGATCCGTAAGCGCGGAACACGGTATAGGGTTCCGTAAGCCGCAATACATCCACTACAGCAAGGACCCCTCGGCACTGGCTCTGATGCGGGACCTCAAGCTACTGATGGACCCTAATGAAATACTCAACCCTTACAAAGTGTTACCCGAAATAAAATAAACGAATATGAATTTACTTCGTGCAATTACTTCGTGCAAAATTATCTCTAGAACAACTAGACGACTCAACTAGTCGCCTTGTCTGTGACGTTTCTTTTAATAGAGAAATCATCGTCTATACCCCGCGTAAAGGAAAACTCCCTTATACAAAAAAATATGTAAAGTATCAAAGATTCATTGATCTAAAATATCCATAGAAAAGTACAGTACAATATTTACTGGATCAAAATGTTTTTTTGCGATTTCGTTGTTGGCTCCATACAAAAAGTTGTTCATATTGATGGATACTACTAACAACACCCTATGAAGTATTTCTGCAAAAAAACGTTCAATTAGCTATTTGCCAACAATAAGGTTTTTAGCTTTGTGAAAGGAGGTAGACATCTGTGGCACCATTTGTTTGGAAAAAAAAACAGAAAAAGGAAAGGGTCGCTTCGTCTCTACAGCCAGTGCTTGACATTCACAAGTTTTAATTGCATTCTCTCGACGACCGCTGTAGACCAACCCGTCGTAGCCGTCATCGAGGGAACTAGACGACTCAACTAGTCGCTTTGTCTGTGACGTTTCGTGATATAGAGAAAAGTTATCTTTTGTCTATTTCTATCAGAAGTGTTCACAATATTGAAGGTTATGAAAACAGTGCCGGAAAACCGCAAAAAGGAGTGTTACAATAAATATTAAACAAGAAAATATACTAGAAAAAAGCAACTAGTCTCATGTCGCCCTGACGGGATTCGTTGCTTTTTTTTCTAGTATATTTTCTTGTTTAATATTTATCACATTAAAATAGCATTGTAAAATGCAAAATTAAAAAGTTATAAAAAGGAGTGTTAGAAATATTAACAATAAAAAAACTGGTCAAAAGCGAGTCGGACTCGCGCACTATCAATATATTATGATGGTACGGTACCCTCGGTGGGGACAATTCCCCATACATCGACATGCCAAACCAAAAGCAAATAAGTGTAAAATCTCATTTTTTAAGATTTCTATAAAAGTTTCCTATTTAGAGTTATTGTTTTATTTTTCCTGTAATCTTTACATAAACATCTATCACATAAAATAATTTCAGACTTTTCTCTGTGTAAACTTCAAAGATAAGGAGGGAACTGTATTTATTTTTACAATTCTCATCAAGAGTCGTAAACTATGCGGCCTAAATCAAAAGAATTTTTTTGAGAATGTGCAAGCAGCGTTCTTTCATATAGTAGCCACACTTTGAATTTTTAAGACCCCCTGTCAGTCCCTGTTGTAAAAAAAATGTAAAATCATTTCTCTCTTAATTGCAAAATAGTTGGCCAAACGTCATCTAAAACTATTCCAAATTGCAAGTTCATAATATTCGTAGTTCTTGAGAAATCCAGCTGTGACAGACAGACAGACAGAGTCGCTGAGTCGCACCATAAGGGTTCCTTTTTATCATTTTGGCACAGAATCCTAAAAAGACCGTGCATTGTATTGTGTGACAATCTTCATTGCCTACGTATCTTATAAGGTTGAATTTAAAAAAATAAAACTACTTCACAGTTGTACAAATCGCTAGATTTCCTATTTTCGTTACTATTATATACTGTCTAATATTGATTAGAAATAAATCAAAATACTGAAATATAATAAGATTTATATGAAATTACTTTAAATTAAAAAGAAGGTTTAGTAGTCATCCTAGATCGCATCATCGCTTACCATCTGATTAAACAAAACTATGACTATGACTCTTTGTCCAAATAATGTTCACGTTGAATATACATCAGCAGTCACGTAGGTGGTGAGTATTGTCAGATCACTAGTCATATTTTTTTTTATTTTGACTGCCAGGGAATATAACATCTAGTTGTACAACTCGATGTTAACGTTGCGTAGCGGCGGCTGGTCCGCACGCACATAAACTATATGTATAACTGAAAATAAATAGATTCCAAGTTATAACAGTGTCTTCCTAATCGCCTCCGATCGTCACATAAATCTAACAAAGTTAAAACGTGCAAAATGTAATATTGGCCTTGAGTTCGCCTTATAAAGTACGATATAAGAGAGCATAGTAAACCTGATAAGCTGGATGTACTGCCGCCGAATGTACATAAATAGCCTTGTAATTAAAATGATATTATTATATGTCACCAATCCAAAGTACTATCAAAACAAGAACTTAATGATAAAACAGTAGTTAGTTCGCGCGTACTACACGTGAAATACGTTAAAAATGTTAAGTCCTTACAGATTACTATTACAGTTCACAAAGAAATTACACAAATGTGAACCAATTAGGAGGTCTTCAAGGGGTATACCGCAGCTTTCGGCAGTAAGTAACTAACATTTGGCTGATTACTTGTTAACGAAATACAATTATACAGATATGTTTAACGTGTTTAACAAGGTAGACGTACATTTAAAATGTTACCAACTGTGCTATGTACAAAATTAATTATACGTTTTTAATAATAAACATTTTATTTTCGCAGCAAAGATACGATAGATTAAGCACACCAATAATTATATTGACCCCTATAGACCAAAACAAACATCAAATGAATGAGTGTTGATGTTATAGACTCGTCTTTATGAAGAAAAGAAGTGACTTTTCCATAAGTACCGACTTTATTACCGAGTGTAATTAAATCAGCGTAGCGTATATCTAGGAATTACTTATACAAGCTATGGGAAAATAAATAAAAAAAATCAAATTCTATGTTTTTTTTGTAAAACCGTAGCAATCTCGTAGTAGCTCGAAGCTAGAATTGAGATATTGGCTACATTTTTTTGTGGAAATATTAGTTACTTTTTGACTTGTATTGCTAAAGTAAGTTTGAAAACTCATATCCATATTATCTCAAATGTATCATAGGATGACATTATGTAACGTAGTATTTATAATAAATTACTGATAAGATAAGATAATAGGTAAGTTTTTGTGTTTTCAACGTAAATGTGTTTGAGCTAAACCGACACTTTAGAGAATAAAAAAGAAGCGAATACGCTGGCGAGATTGCCTTCCGAAGCACAGAGGAACTTGAGATAATAAATAAGTATTTTGGTCACCCATCCTTCGAAACAAGCATTGCAAAAGTTACAAGGGCGAAAGAATTAAAAAATCCTTTAAAAAGTAGACAAAACTATCGATTCTTAGTGCCCTGTTTTCTCCTCCAAAATGGGAACAATTTTTTTTTTTATATTATTTCATTAAACATGTGTCCGTGTGTGTGGCTGTACAGATTTTTTTTTTAAACGGTCAAGAGCGAGTCGGGCTCACGCACCGAGGGTTCCATTCCGCGCCGCCGCCATGCACACATTTCACACTCTCTTGATCCTACCCCGATCACAGATGCCACACATAATACAAAACCGATATTAATCTTGTATAGATTTATATACATAATAATTTGAATAAAATAATGAAAAAATACCTCCAGGGGTCTTCTTTAAGGTTACAGATGCCAAAAATATTTTTTTATATTATTTTTATCTGTATGTCTGTGAACGGATTTTGATGAAACCGTTTTTGCTTTTAATCCTCGGCAACGTAAGGTTATATTTTTTTTTTTAATCGCTGTACCTGATGTGTACCTGTGTGTGCGCTGTACCAGGCCAGCCAAACTATGAGAGATATGAAAAAAGCGCATTAACAAAAGTTGTTCAACGTCATGAGCATTTTCTATTGACCGCCTATTTGAAACCCTAGCAGCCCAGTTTAACTATAAGAGATAAAGTTATACTCCCTTATGAAAAGTTCTTCGACGTGATAAGTATTTTCTTTTGACATAATAAAAATCAAAAGTCTAGCATACTAATGTGGAACTCCAGCAGCCCAGCGAAAGTATAAGAGATACGAATATTGCGCCTTAGGGAAAGTTGTACAGCAAAAGAGCACTTTCTGTTTAGGTATAAAAAAAAAACCCAAGATCTGGTACACCTGATGAGGAAGTAGTAGTAGCCGTGCTAAGAGGTAAAGTAGGTATGAGATACGAATAAAGGGTCCGGGCGCCTGCGTAATGAGCACTTCCTGTTAACATATTTGATATTGTAAAAAGCGACTGCATTGCGAAATATATTGCTGCTGGGTAAAGGTAGACGATTTGCGACCTTATCGATGCTGTATCGCAACTAGTATCGCTGCAAAAAGTTTCTATGTGTGGCCTTTTCAAAATATTTGATTACGTTGATTGTCATATTTTTTTATTTGAATTAGATAACATAAGAACTTCTGATTACATAAGAGCATTGGATCGGATTTCCAAAGGTCGTGGGTTCCATCTGAGAATTCACTAATGGCCGAGTTATTTTTTTCCAATATGTTTCTATTTAAAACAGCATAAACTTCTGATTAGCTACAGAAAAAAATCAATTTGTATACAAATTGTAGTCATAGTAAAATTAGGTCGGGTATCGGGCAAGGCATCTCTGACTCTGTGTTTCAGAAGAATTTTACGCTACCTCGGCGTCAGCCTTCAGTGCATTCGATTCAACAAAAGTGTGAATCTATGTAAACACCAATGTATGTATTCCAAGCAGAACGCCATCATAGAATACGCGGAAGCCAACCGCCAACGAAACTACATAAATCAAACTATTCTTATCTTCTCAGACAGCCATGCAGCCCTACGCTATCAATTCGAATATCATATATTCGAAATTGGTAAAGGACTGCGTCGACAAGCTGAACGAACTGAGACAACAGAATAAAATTATTCTAAAATCTCTTTCTGCGGTATCTCAATGAACCAAGCCATGCAACCTTTTTGAGGGCAACCTATTCGGCGAGTCAAAAAAATACTGTTTAAATTAACCAGGATTAGTACATGCCAAATCTCTTATCGAAGGCTACTAGCAAAAGCGATCTGCTGAACTTCTAGAGCTCAGCAGGGCAAACTTATGTGCGATAGCCAGAGCCTTAGCTGGACACTGCAAACTAAACAGAGGGGTAAGTAAAGGTCGACGCTGTTGTCATGACTGAACGTCGCATCAGCTGTCAAATAGTATTGAAAATGTAGCTGTCTGCGCTGTTGCAGCCGCCAATATGAAGGATGATTGCTTAGAGAATAATCTATCAGGCGGACGGTCGAAAAATAAAATGGCCGCGGGTCATAGCCTTTTTTAGATTTTACCGTACAATTTCTTTAGACTACAAAATATATTTACTTGACATTGGCAAAATTCGTGAATTTCATCGCGAGCAGGCCATTCATTAAGAAAGAAGAACCTATCAGGCACCAAGTCGGTGGTGCAGAGTTGAGTGACACTAACGTTTGCCGTCACTGCATATTAGAGAGAGAAACACCAAAACATCTCATATGTGACTGCGGCCCCCTAATTCACAAACGCAGTATCCACCTGGGCCGGAATATAATTCGGCCAGAGGAACTAAAATCTCTCAGAGCTAGGAAGATTTTAGACTTCCTGGAGTCCACCAGGCTAAAAGAGATAATATAACTAGGTGACGAGTTACAATATATCTTTTAGGTCGCAGTGACTACAGTTCCGACTGGAGCTGCATAGCCCCCCATATCCTACAAATAATAATACGCTACTTCATACTTTAAGAGCGCTGACCACTTATCACATGGACTACATTTTACGCATAAGAATATTTCAAGCAGAGATCAATATTATCAGCATCAATGAAAACTTTTAATTTTAATTTTCTTTAACGTAACGATCCTATCCTTTAATTAGCGGAAGAGTTTTGTAGTTACTCCTCCGAAACTACCAGTCGGATACATTTTGGCAAAGAAAAAGATTGGACCACGCGGATGAACGTAAATTTAGTTTTATCGTGAAATAAATGTTTGAGGGGATGAAACAGAGTAGTTTTGTATGTATATCAAAATTACCACGCGAACAAAGTGGCGGGCGGCCGCTAGTAAATAATAAATGTATGGATGTACAATAACATTTATTATATTTTTTATATAAAAAAATATACCCATTCGCTTTCGGCATCCTAAAAATAATGATATCTCGAAAACATGGTCACTTACCACTGTGATCAAAAATACTTGACCTTTTGTATGAAAAGAAATGTACCTAATAATAATGTCATAATGTAGTATGTTTAAACTCTATGTTAGCGCTCGATTTCGGCTTAGTGCTAATAGTCCTAATCCTAACTAATAATATTATAAATGCGAAAGTGTGTTTGTTTGTCCTTTCTTGACGCCCTAACTAAGCAACCAATCGACTTGGTTTTTGGCATAGAGTTTTAAAAGAACGGAGAGTAACATAGGACGGAGAGTACTTTTTATCCCGATGTTCCCACGGGAACGGGAACCAGGGTAAGACCGCAGGCGGAAGCTAGTATAAAATATTTTACACTTCAAATCACTTCAAGTGCTTTCATTTGGCGTACGTTGTAACACTGTTGGTGTATTGGACCAGACTCCATACAGTTATGCCCATGGTTTTTTGCCTTTGAGTTCAAATGTCCCGCAAAAAGACGTCATTTACATAGCCGAAGCTTTTATTACCATAAAAAAAATCTATTGTTCTAGTTCTGGAGGAGAAAACAGGGGACTTCGAAACGTAGATTTAGTCAACTTTTCACATGATTTTTTAAAATCATCGTCCTTTATTATATGCCTAGTGTATACTAGACAGGAACAAGACGCGCTGACCACTGCGCTATCACCACTGAGCTCTTCGAAACCTTGAGAACCATTCAGGGTACTTATTCATGTTATGATTAATACACCGTTACTTGTCATATGCTTCATTATTATTACTTCGATACTTTTTCTCTAAGAGCCTCGGTGTTTTCCGAATCACCACATTTCCTAAAATCACGGATCCAAGGAACAAGTACAAGCGCTCTACTTACGTGGTAACTATCTTGGCCAAAATTATTTTAGTGTTACTCATGAATGTATAAGTAGTTTAAGTAGGCTGTCTTTATTCCTTATTAAATAAATAAAAAATAAAAAAAATCTCTGTATACTATTTTACTACTTATTTACTCGTATCTTGCAGGAAAGATACAATGTGAAAAGAAAAAGGTTTTCCAAAGTGAGATCGGCTGACGTGAGCTACTTTCAATCAATCCTTAGTGCAGACAGGGTGCTGACTGATCCAGACGAAGTTTTGCACTTTAACATTGACTGGATAAGAAATTGCCGAGGTAAAAGAATCGACTGAGTTTTATTGCGATTACCAAAGTTAAATTATATGGGATTGGAGGGACATATTTGTTACTGTTTGTAGCGAAAATACATATCGAGGGAAATAAAATATGGGACAGAAGGACAATGAGCTGCTTTTCTGACTCGTAACAAGAAATAGTAAATATAACTTTAAAAAAATATTAATTTGACTGCAAAATGAAACCATTCACCTACTTGAAAACACCACCATAGGCCAATTTCAATATGGGCGATTAATATGAAATGCATGATTTTCATAGTCCTAATTTTCAGGTCAATCGCCAGTAGTATTGAAACCAAAGACGACCCAAGAAGTGTCCCAAATTTTATCTTACTGCAACGAGAACCGCTTGGCGGTGTGCCCCCAGGGCGGCAACACCGGGCTGGTCGGAGGTTCTGTTCCCGTGCACGATGAAATCGTTATCAACCTGATGCTGATGAACAAAGTCATCAGCTTGGATGAGATATCAGGTAAAGCCAGAATATTGAGGCCTTATTAATTGTAAAATCTATTTAGCAATCAACTTGCAGCAGGAGAAATATTCATGATCATTGTGGCCACTCTTAACCCCGGATGGCGGCCACTTTCGGACCCGCAACCCCCCTTAGCATATACATTTCTGTGTCATATAAATCTCGAAGTTATTTATATTCCATTTTTAACTAATTATTTATGCAAATCAAAATATTTTATAGAGAAAAAGCCTTTAAGGCATTCATGATATTTGCTGTATATTGATTGCGTAATATTTAATACTAGCGGCCGCCCGCGGTTTCACCCGAGTGATTCCCGTTTCCGTGGGAATATCGGGATAAAAAGTAGCCTATGTGTTAGTCCACTATTTGAAGTCCCTACATACCAAATTTCATCAAAATATGTTTAACAATTTAGGCATGAAAGAGCAAGAAAGCTTATAGCTACGCCCATGGCGAAAGCCAGTATATTTGTCAAAACATAACATTTTCACCTCACACGCTCTGATAAGGAGGTTTTATCAATCAGTTTAGTCGTTTAGAAAATCGCTTTTTGCGGCCTAACGCGGCAAAGTACTTTTTTAATTTAATACCTAAAAATATGTCATAATGCGTTCCGACCGAATTGCACTTTTGACTTTTTTGTTATATTTGATTCTTATTTTAAATAGCTTAAAATTAATTATAATACTCCGTTTTGGTTTAACTATATTATTTTAGTTCATTGAATCATAAAAACAATAACAATAAGATTAAACTATTTGTAATAAGAATTTTATATTAGGCTGGGTGAGATTTCACAACCTATAATTGGATTTCGTACTGTGACATAATAATAAGGTATATTTAGATTAAACTTTATGTTTAAAGAATTTTTTACCGGAAGTTGACCGCGGAAACAACCATAAAATGTACCTCGCTGTTGTGAGGTAAAAATTGTGTGTTGCGCTCGGCAGAAAAGTTTTTGCGTCTTGTACCTTTGAAATCCTCGCTTCGCTCAGGATTCAATAGAGGTAACTCGTCGCTAAATAACCAACTTTCCAGCCTTGCATAACAAATAACTATTATTTTGCTAAATAATCTCGTGCAACTATTGTGTTTTTTATTTCAATTAACCAGTTTCTTCAACCATAATTCGTAATTTCAGGAGCACTCGTATGTGAAGCAGGTTGTGTGCTAGAAAATTTGAATAGCCACGTTCACGACCATAACCTGATCATGCCCTTGGACCTGGGTGCTAAAGGGTCCTGCCAGATCGGAGGGAACGTCAGTACCAACGCAGGGGGGCTGCGGCTGCTGCGGTACGGGAACCTTCATGGATCTGTATTAGGACTCGAAGCCGTAAGTACTAACTCCATGATTGTAAACTGTGTCTTATAGACGCAGCCTCCGAATTTTCATTTAGTGTGAACGCTTACGCAAACTAACATGGTAATAAGCTAGTAATCTCATACATTGTGTTGTGTATGATTTACATAAGCTTGCTGTAAGTGGTTTGCAAGTAATAAATATGGAAGAAGCTTATAAGTTATAGCACACCCACTCAACTGACTGGCCTTTCCCCTCCTTTAAAGACCTAAGCGCCTATTTAAATTTTAACTACCTACTTATATATATTTCTACATATCTATATGTATAATATGTATTTATATACATTACCCTAGTATCCCTATTGTGGGTCTTTCAATTGTAAAATCTATTTAGTAATAAACTTGCCGCAGTTAGCAATTAGTTCAGAGAAATATTCATGGTCGTTGTGGCCACACTTAACCCCGGATGTGGCCACTTTCATTTAATCTGTATTTCAAAGAGGGGTTGTCTAGTCTATTCCCTTCTATCAAAACCGTTGCTTTTGCGGAAGCAACTGTCTTTAAAATACGATAAAATTTGTCAAAACAACATTTATTTTACGAACCTAACTACACTCATTTGCAAAAAAAAACGGGCGGCTTTGATTTTCATTCATCTTTAAAAAAATACAATACCAAAAAGGTTTCAATCGTTTGTACACGTTACTGGCCGGTTTTTAAAATGCTGTGGTATTTAAAAAAAGTACGTTCTAAATTCAAATTTTCATTTGATGCTCATTTTTACAGAAAACCCCTTTTTATCCTACATTTTTGGCGCGAAGTTCCAGAAGTTAACATCGATGTCGCGACCTCCGGCGTTGGTTGAGGGTCAACCACATCCGTGATGTAAACATATCCATCGCGGATCGCGAGAATTTAAAAACGATGAATACGTGATCGAAGGAGAAGTGAAGGACAAAGCGTGGTACTTACCATGAGTTATATTGTACCTTCAACTATCAGCGAATGTCTGTCCTTGCCTTTCAGAGGTTCTCTCGTTCCATCTGTAAGTACAAATAAAGATATGACACCACTGCGTGGTGTCACTAAGCCCTGCGGTCACGCCGCCATGACGGCGTGGTCGCAGGAATTATAGAACATACAAATATGGATATAAATAAGTGACTTGGTCATCTGTAGGTCGTATGTCGATATGACCTTACTCTCTGTATTAGCTGTCTAAAATAGTGTCCACGTTACTTATCCACTGGGTGGTGCGTGGCTCGCATACATAACATCCCCATAAGCTTAGGGGAATTCAGATGTCTTACCCACGTTACTTGTCCACTAATGTGGGACGTGGTTGCGACATATCATGTCTTAACTATCCACGGTGACTTACCCACAATTGTGGTGCGTGGTCGCAATATCCTACCTACCCACGTTACTAGTCCACCTATGTGGGACGTGGTTGCGACATATCATGTCTTAACTATCCACGGTGACTTACCCACAATTGTGGTGCGTGGTCGCAATATCCTACCTACCCACGTTACTAGTCCACCTATGTGGGACGTGGTTGCGACATATCATGTCTTAACTATCCACGGTGACTTACCCACAATTGTGGTGCGTGGTCGCAATATCCTACCTACCCACGTTACTAGTCCACCTATGTGGGACGTGGTTCTTATGTGCAGAGTCCTTCCCACGTTACTTACCCACTTACGTGGAGCGCGGGACTTATTTCAGAATACTTTATTGGCGATTATATATTGGCTCAAACATACAAACATTATATTACATGAGATGCGCACAGGTTATTATTGCATGCACTATGCTAATACTTAGCTCTCGTTTATATTCCATTGGTTTCCTGAGCTCGTTACTTGTTGGCAGGCACGTTTAATATAGAAGCTTACAACAGGGCACATTACATTTGTATGATGATATGAGAAATAATATAGCACAACTAGACATGAAGAAAATAAAAGGCGGCTTACTTGACATTGACAATAGAATTATGGCGGCACTGGATAAGTGTTGCCACCTCAAACATCGCGACTGGTGTTGTCGTCGCGACACTCCCAACGGCGAAATTAAAGAGTGTTAAAAAGGCTGCGAGTCCACTCTTGGATCTTTTCCAAGGCTTTGGTCGCAGCGGCACGTACTGGTCTGGAGTGACTGATAGCGTGTGGCATATTGACTGTGTCACCATCATGTGAATTGGTTTTGTTAGTTTCATGATCAGATAAATCATCATCATGTATCGGTACTACTGTATCTAAGTTACTTTCTCTTAGAGCTTCATTGTGATTTACTAAATCTTCTACAGGTATTACTTCAATTTCAGGCGTATAGGCATGGCTTACAAATCTTGGTTTGTCTGAAGGTTGATCAACGACTTTCGCTTGAGTTTCATCATCAATTTCATTTACTTCTAGAGGGTACAGTTGTGAAATAGATCTAGTGTATTCAGTGGTCCCAACTTTCACTTTCGCTACCCTTATATGACCATCGACTCCTGGAGAAAGTGATACTATTTTTCCCACCTTCCAGCTTTCACGATTCTTCGAGTCTCCTCTTATTTGAACTATTTGCCCTATTTCTGGTTTTAATGCTGATTTGACTCTTGGTTCCTTAACTGAATTTTGGTATCGTTCACGAAGACTAGGTAAATAACGGTTCATAAATATGTCTTTAAATTCTTCTAGAATAATTAAAGCCCTTTTCCATGACTTGATTAGGTTTATCTTAGTTGTTGTCCCTGATACAGGTCTCTCATCTATATTGGTATCGATGCTTATAGTTTTTCCCATAGTGAGGAAGTCTGCTGGGGCTAAAACATGAACCATTTCAGAATCTACGCACGTCAAAGGTCTTGTGTTTAATATAGCTTCAATCTCCTTTGTTATCGTCATCAACTGATTGTCTTTCAAAAGATGTTTCTGTAGAGTCCTTATCATACAATGTTTTACCAAACCTACTAGTCTTTCGTAAAATCCTCCAAACCATGGAGCTAGTTGAGGTATGAATCTCCATTGGATCTCCTTCTGTTTGCAGTAGGGACTAGTTAGAATTTCTGCTATTAATTTAAATTGTGTGGCATTATCTGAAGTTATCAATTTTGGTACTCCTCTTGTGGATATCATTCTTCTTAGAGCCAGAAGTCCTTCTTCTGCAGTTAGGTCTTGGACAATCTCTAGGTGTATAGCTCTTATGGCTAAACATGTGAATAAACAAATCCACCTTTTAGTAGTTCCTTGGTCAGTTTTGACTAGAACTGGGCCTAGATAATCTAATCCTGTGAACGTGAAAGGTGAACTGTAGTTCACACGTTCTTTTGGTAAAGAAGGTGTATCTGGTAATTTAAATGGACCGCCTCCATGCTTGATACATCTTGGACATTGTCTTAAGACTTTAATTACTTGTACTTTTCCTTGTGGAATCCAAAAATGTTTGCGAATTATGCTTAGTGTATGATTTACTCCTACGTGGTAGTTTTCCTGATGAGTTTTCTTAATCAGATTGTTTGTAAAGTAGCAGTCTTTTGGAAGTAATATTGGGTATTTCATGTCGAATGACCATTGTGTATTTTCTAGTCTCCCTTTACATCTTAAAACTCCTTTGTCATCTTTAAACAAACGAAGATTACGACTAAGGTTAGTTATTTTTGTATTAACTTCATCTGGATAATATTGTGCTTGAATTTCCTTTATCACTTCGATTTCTGTCTTTTGTTCGCTGATATTATCTGTGTTCTTTGATATTTCCCTAATTTGGTAGACAGCCGTCAAACCGTTGTCCGACTTTGACGGACCCTCCGACGCCAAGAGCAAGTGTTCCTTAACCAGGTTGGTCCTTTTAGGCCAGCTGCTAGGATGCTGTAGTAAATTCTGGGCCTTCAAGCCAGTATTCTTCTTCTAGTCTTGTTTTATTGGGTCGTGTTGCTACATCTGCTGGGTTTAGTTCAGTTGGTACGTATCGCATTGTAAGATTTTTGTTCCTCTTTATCTCTTCTATACGTCTGTTTACAAATGGTGTCAATAATTTGTCTGAGTTGTACCAGTCTATAACTATTTGACTATCTGTCCATAAGAAATGTTGTTCTGTCTTTATTTGAAGAGCTGATTCTACATAATTTAGTAATCGATTTCCAATTAATACGCCTAACAGTTCTAAACGCGGTATTTGTAGATTGTTTTGATCTTTTATAGGAGTTAATCTTGATTTGCCGATTATAAAGGCTTTACCATTTTCGTTTATTACATATACGGCTGCTGCGTATGCTTTTGCTGAAGCATCTGTAAAACAGTGTAACTGGTTATTACCGTGTTCAAAGTTTTCTGTGTAATATCTCTGTATATTCATTTGATAATTGTGTAATTTTTCATGCATTGGTCTCCACTTTTCTATGTTTTCAGTTGTTAATTGTGAATCCCACTTGGTTTTGCTCTTCCACAATTCTTGAATAAATAATTTTGGAGATAGTAATGAAGGTGCTACATATCCGCATGGATCATAGACTGATGCGATGGTTTTCAAAATTCCTCTTTTAGTTGTTTGTAGATTTATAGTTTTAGGTCTCAACTGTAATGTGTCTTCTTTTGTGTTCCAACTTAATCCAAGGACTTTAACTATTGTTTCATCATTCACGTCTGTAACATTCTCTACAAATTCTCTTGAATTTGAACTCCATTCTCTTAGGTTCATTGAAATTTTTTCGAATTCTTGCTTTAGTTTGTTATGTAATGATATAGCTTGGAGCTTAGTTTTAGTTCCTGTAACTAAGTTGTCTACGTAGATATTCTCTGAAGCTTGTTGTATGCTTTTATCATTAGAACGTAGTAAATGATGTTTTATTGTAGCATTTAAGAGAAATGGACTTGATATAACTCCGAAGGGTACACGACAAAATCTTAGATGTATAAGATTATCTTCATTGGCTGCTTTGGTTATGTCTTTGATCCATAGAAATCTAGTTACGTCCTTACTGTCATCTTGCAGACCGATCTGTAGAAAGGCTTTCTCTACGTCAGCTGTTAAGCCGATTCTATGTGATCGAAATCTTATCAAGAGTTTTGTCAGGTCTTCCAGTAGAACTGGTCCAGCTCTAAGACATTCATTCAGACTGTAACAATTTTTTATCTTAGCTGAGGCATCATAGACGATCCTCAAAGCTTTTCCTGAGGCTTGTACTCCATGATGAGGTAAGTAATGTATCTTATATCTGCTGTATTCCTTCTCTTCCGAAGGTATAACTTCTATTACTCCCTTTTCCAATTGTGTTTGTATAGTTTCATCATATAATTTCAAAGTTTCCTTGTTGATACGTTTTAATAGGTTTACTAGTCTTCCTTTGGCCAATCCTAAATTGGAGGGTAAATTGGGTAAATTTTCCTTCCATGGCCAGCTGACAGAGTATCTCTTGTCAGAATATTGAACTGACTCATTAAAGTTTTTTACTGCTTCCTCTTCCTTGGTAATTTTAGGTGAATCTGTAATCCCGATACATTCTAACTCCCATAGATTTTTTAGGTTGATGTTGTCTATTGGCAAGTCGGGTTTATGTAGTTTAACTTCTGCGCTAGATTGAAAGTAGGTGTTCACCGTAAGGTTGTCTATTACTTCGAATTCTCTTTTGCCGGTTATTATCCAACCGAGTTGTGAATTCACTAGAAATAGATTGTCGCTAATTTGTTTTCTATCTGTATTTATGACTGTGAAGTAGTAATCGTTTCCGATGAGTATATCTACTTGATCTCCAAGTGAACCATCATCGGCTAATAAAATTTTATCCTTCCATTGATTTAATTCTTCTTCAGGATAAGAAACTTGTTGGGTTATTGTGGGTACAACGTTGGCATAAATTATAATGGTTGTTTCGGTCTTTGTTAAAATGGATAGTTTAACTAATGGACTGTCATATTCATGTGGATGTTTTGAACCAAATGTGAAAACTGAAAGATGCTGTTCTTCTATTATTGGCAGTTGTAGTTGTTTAGCTACTTGTTGGGTAACGTATGTTCTCTGGCTTCCAGAGTCCATCAGAATTCGGCAATTCTTTTGTTTTGATCCTTCTTCATTTCTGGCATTTACTATAGCTGTTTGCAAAATTGTCGATGTTGCTGTCAACGTGGAAAATATGTTGGTATTCATACCTCTTGGCCCCTTTTCTTGGTATGAATAACGCTTTGGACAGATGGCCCTGTTATGCTTTCCTATCTCTCCACAGTGAAAGCAATTCCTTTTAATAGGACATTCGGTTAGTTGGTGTTTTAGACTAAAACAATTGTAGCATCGTTGGCCTAGTTTTTTCTTTCTTTGATCTATTGTTCTTACCGTTCTACATTCCTCGTTCATATGTTGCTTTTGACAGAAGACACAGGGTTTAAGTTTCATTCGTTTCGAGGTAAAGTCTTTATTGTTTAGATGTTCTCCTTTTCTTTTATTATTGTAGGTATTTGATACCTGATAATTAGATGGTGAACGATAATTATTATCATTATTACGGTAATTGTTCCTTGTGTAAAATGTTCTTACATTGTTTACATATGGTTTCCTTCTTATGTCATTTGGTCTTTCCTTATTTCTGAAGTTTCTTTGTACCAATTGTTGTGGTTTTGGTTTCATTTTATCCCTGATATGAAGTGTCTCTACTGTATAGCCATCACTAGTCGATGTTCTTTCTTGCTTAATTCGGCTAGCTTCTTCTCTGGCCGAGATAATAATTTTCAATTGCTTTCTCATGTCCTCAATAGAATCGGATTTCAGTGAAATCTTCATTTCGTAAATAATGTCTTCAGGAAATTTCTCCGTAATGATAAATCTCAGATGGTTATGTTCTGTATTTTCTCCTAACGCCCCTAATACTCTTATGTGTTTTTCTATTTCATTTAACGTTTTACGACATTCAGCAGCAGTGTTGCTTGCACATTTGATTCCGTACAAGGCTGCATAGTGGGCGTCGATAATTTGGTTAGGTTTCCCGTAACGTTCCTTGAGCGTGGTAACTGCAATCTGATAATTTTTGTGCGTGATTTCTAATCCATCAATGATTCCTTTAGCTTCACCGTTTAAAGACGACTTTAAATAGAGTAACTTGTCTACTTCTGGTAAATTACGTTCGTCGATATTCGAAGAAAAATGATCCCAGAATTGTTGCCAGAGGAGAATATTCCCGTCAAATTCTGGAAGGCTTAACTTGGGTAGTTTGCTGGTAATCACGGAATTGTTGAGTTGTGTTTCTCGAGCTGTTCCTTTAAGATTATTCAATTCAGTAGTGAGTTCTATTAGGATCTCTTCAGACTTGAGTTGAATATCACTAAATCTGGAGATATCGTCAGCCGATGGGTCGTTACTTAGTTTGAAATAATTGCTCAGTTCTGTAGAAAATCTTGTGTGTAATGCCTCTAATTTTTTACATAATATTTCTGCCTTAGCCTTATTGAAAGTAACCGTATTAATGGCACCTATTAGGTCCTCACATTCACTAGTAAGTACCTCAATATGCCTTATCACATCTTGCAACCTTGCGATCAGTACGGATTCCATTATTTTTTAGATCTGAAATGATACCATCAAATGGTAGATTTACCTTTGTTATGTTTTGTGACAACAATAATGTCACTAAATACAGGTATTGTAACTTAATTTGATTTGTTTCGTTTTAATTTCATGTTAATTTTGAAAATTTAGTAAGTCATTAATTGCTGTATACGGCTATTGTCTTATTTTCAATAGTAGAAAATATATATTTTTTTTTTAAATTTATTTCATATTTATTTTATTAAAATTTTATTCACTTATATTGTGAGCTTTATTCATTAAGATGTAATCAGTTGTCACAGTTAATCAATAGCAAGCTTATCTCATCTCAATTCCCATCTCATCCATTTAAACATTCGAGTTCACTCAAGTATAAGTCAAACGTTCAGAATGGTTTGAGATCCCCGTTATTTCCTAAATATTACAATCTGCAATTCACTGCGGTGAATAGTATACACTGCGGTGTCTATGACTAGTTAATTTTCTAGTTTCAACTTGACTACGCAATGAACACTAAACCCGCTGCAAATTCACTAAGTCAAACGTTCATGAAACTGTTCCCCTTTCGTAAATATGAGTAGTTAAAATTAAAGACAATAGTCAGTATAAGTCAAAGAAAACACTTCCCAAAGTGATATGTTATTTTGATGTCCCCTGATATTTGTATTGGTTCTGTACACAAATAACACTTTACTAGTCTACCAGTCAAGTATCATTCGCTTCATAAACACTTATTTTATAGTTTTTTGTTTAGAGGAATAAATAAAATGTTTAAAGTTTATGTACTCAACTGAGTATTCAATATCACACTGTGAGGTAGATTTTGTTTATTATATTTATTAAGGAGATAAATAATTATCACAACATGAATGCATTTTAGTTTTTTTTTTATTGAATGAGAAAACACAAAGAGTGCTCCTTTATATGGAATAATGTCAATCATAACTTTGAATCACATGTCCTCTGAATAAGTTCAACTTACTTAAATTAGATTTGTTCATCATGAAGTTCATTTATGATTTATTTAGATGAACATGTTAATAAATTTTCTCATTATCATTAAACATGTGACTCTTCATATGCAAGTAAGTCTCAATGAAAATTCAATAAGTACTTTCACCCCAACTGGTCGCTGGTGGTAGTTCCCGCTACCGACTCCGTTGTTTATAAGATTAAACGGTCTCGTTAAGGAAGCTTTATTATGAATCCCTTTCTCTGGGTCAGTCTATGTTCAAAGTACTTATTCATTGAGTTCATTGAGCTTTCAATAAGAAAGTAGGTATAGTTTGCTTGGATTCTGTATGTGTAACCACCAATAAGTAAGTATATCGGTATATGAACACACACAAAATACAATATTTTATGATCAATAATATTCTTGTTTCCTTGAGTTCTTATTAGAATCTAGTTTGGAATCAATTGTGTTCAGGTTTTATCATTAAAAGTTTGTAAATAATTTTATTGTTGTCAGAATTTGAAACAAGAGCATTATGTCTTTATTGAATCTTCACTGATAATGCAATGAAATAAAGATGAGTCTTACCTTGTATTGCACTATTAAGACCTTGTATGTTAATCCTTTGATCTTCTTTCACCTTTTTTATTCTTAAAATATCATAGGTAGTTGTCTTTTAGTTTGACTGATGTATATCTGAAAGAACTTAAATCGATCAAAATTCCTATCTAACAATTTCGAAGCCTGTAGATTAATGATGAAAATGCTGAAACTGATTATGGATTTATGACGAATCGCAACTGTTAATGCTAAACTTTCGATCAAGTATCTACTTGCAGCTCACAAACTCATAAGACGCCGTGTCCCAAACTCTAGTTTTGGCCCCAATTTCTGTGGATTAAACCATTAAATTATACTCACCAATTGGTTACTGCGTCTTATCCATTACTTTAATCCTATGGACAATGAGATAATCACTTTATAACACAAGTTGTGCTATCACCCGCCAATTTTTTGGCAAGCGATGCACAAAGTGAAGTAAAAAACGCAAGTGAAATAGTGATGTTCCGTTCGAAAATTGACGGCTTCGTGTCGATGAGTTTTTTAACGTCGATACCAAATCGCAGTTTGAAAGTAATATCCGTATACGTAAATCAATAACACGCGTTACGTCGTTACTTTTATTGTAAATAACTATATCAATTGACAATAAATTCGTCTATTGACTCGTTTTAGTAAAGTGGTATATGATAAGATGTTATACCAATTAATCGAAATTAACCGTAGCATTTATACAAAACATTACGACCAATAGAGCATCTCGTTAATATCGTGAAAGCTCCTTAGCCTTTCGCTACGGAGTAATTTTAGATATCAAATTAATTAAATAATTAAAATGATTTGTTAAAATATCGTTTTTTTATTTCTTAAATTTATAACATTTCTTAATAAATAACACGATAAATGATATAACAAGGTTATGTTATATTGTGTAGTTTTGTTATGGACTTCGCATTGGTATAAACCAATCATTAACATTTTGTCATCTTATGATATCACATACGAAATTATCGTATAATTTTCTAAGCATAAATTGATTTTACCCCAACACTAACGAAATGGAAGTTCGTGCATTGTTGACAACACGAAATATCGCCATTTTGGTTATGTTTCCGTTCTGTGCCACGACCATTTTCTGTTTCAATTTTGTTATCAGAGTAATTTGTTGTATCAATATACCTGAATTCGAGCTAATAATTCACGATTTAGTTTTTTGTGGAACTATCTTACTCTTTTAATGCGAAATATTATAAAGAGTAGTGATTGTGCCTTTTCAGTAAACCTGCTGCCAACATTCAAGTTTTGCTCATTTTTTGGTGTGCCAACAAACACCTAGCGCCACCTATCGGTGAATACCTGTCGTAACCGATTTCATGCCACCAATATGATGTCAATTTGTCAATGTAAGTATCAATATATAAAACTTTAATTTGTAACTTTTGTAAGTGCCATCTCATCGAAATTCTTTCATCAAGTATATACTGTAACTTTGACTGCGTTTACTTTTACACCTAATAGTGTGTAAACAATATGCACCATTGAGTATAGTTATATCACTTAACAATAATGCCTTTAGTATGCCTATTCATGATCAACACATAAAACTTTTAATTGAATCCTCAAACAATAAACCTTGTTTAAAGATTAGCTGGACAGACATTCGCTCCACCAATCACTCACTTCTCCCCAAATCACGGATATCCTACTTCTCATGCTGAAAGTCTCTCTGGTTCTAGGATCACTCCATTCTAGACTGATCCCAGCTCCAGCTCACCACCATGTCGCGACCTCCGGCGTTGGTTGAGGGTCAACCACATCCGTGATGTAAACATATCCATCGCGGATCGCGAGAATTTAAAAACGATGAATACGTGATCGAAGGAGAAGTGAAGGACAAAGCGTGGTACTTACCATGAGTTATATTGTACCTTCAACTATCAGCGAATGTCTGTCCTTGCCTTTCAGAGGTTCTCTCGTTCCATCTGTAAGTACAAATAAAGATATGACACCACTGCGTGGTGTCACTAAGCCCTGCGGTCACGCCGCCATGACGGCGTGGTCGCAGGAATTATAGAACATACAAATATGGATATAAATAAGTGACTTGGTCATCTGTAGGTCGTATGTCGATATGACCTTACTCTCTGTATTAGCTGTCTAAAATAGTGTCCACGTTACTTATCCACTGGGTGGTGCGTGGCTCGCATACATAACATCCCCATAAGCTTAGGGGAATTCAGATGTCTTACCCACGTTACTTGTCCACTAATGTGGGACGTGGTTGCGACATATCATGTCTTAACTATCCACGGTGACTTACCCACAATTGTGGTGCGTGGTCGCAATATCCTACCTACCCACGTTACTAGTCCACCTATGTGGGACGTGGTTGCGACATATCATGTCTTAACTATCCACGGTGACTTACCCACAATTCCTATAATTCCTATTATTACCCATATCCTTAATACATCCATTTCCACCGGAACTTTTCCCTCTTCCTGGAAGGACGCAAATGTCATTCCACTCCCCAAAAAGTCAAAGCCGACTTCGTTTTCTGACTTCCGTCCAATTTCAATCCTCCCCTTCCTGTCCAAAGTCCTTGAAAAACTCGTTCATCGTCAGTTTTCTGATCACCTTAATATTAACCACCTTCTCAATCCTCTTCAGTCTGGCTTTCGCAAAGGTCACAGCACATCTACAGCACTTGTCAAGATAGCGGATGACATACGCCTTGGGTTGGAAAATCGCCAGCTTACGGTATTGACATTACTCGACTTTAGTAATGCGTTTAATTCCGTTGACTCTGATATCCTACTTGGTGTTCTGCGCTCTCTGAACATATCTCCAACTGCAATTGATTGGTTTCGAAGTTACCTGCTAGGGCGACGGCAGCGTATTTATACTGGGGATTCCTACTCCGCGTGGTGTGATATCAATGCCGGTGTCCCTCAGGGTGGCGTCCTCTCTCCACTTCTCTTCACAATTTTTCTAAATTCCATCACTCAATCACTTTCTAGTTCCTATCACCTCTACGCAGATGATCTACAGATCTACACACAAGCACCATTATCAGAACTGTCAAATGCAATTACTACAACCAACTCTGATCTTGCAAAAATTTCTTCCTGGAGTAAGTCTTTTGGTCTGACTCTTAATCCGGCTAAGACTCAAACCATCATCATTGGTAGCTCTCATTTTGTTTCGAGGATCGATTTCCAACAAATTCCGGTAGTTTCCTTAAACGGAACAGTTATCCCTTTCTCCAGCACTGTCAGGAATCTAGGTGTAATTTTCGACGAAAATCTATCCTGGAAGCCTCATGTGGAACAAATTAGAAAAAAAGTTTTTGCAGCGTATGGTTCATTAAACCGGTTACGAAATTTCTTGCCAACCAGTACCAAAATTACTCTGGCACAATCCCTTTTGCTGTCTATCCTAGACTACGCTGATGTCTGTTACACTGACCTGTCTGAGGCAATGCTCGATAAGTTGGAGCGTCTGCAGAATGTCTGCATCAGATTCATTTTCAATCTTCGCAAATATGACCACGTGTCGCATTTCCGCACTAAACTCAACTGGCTCCCTATTCGCCGGCGCAGGGACTTACACACTCTCAAGCTTCTTTACTCTATTCTTTTCTTACCTTCTTCCCCTCCTTATCTCAAAAATTGCTTTTCTTTTCGCTCCTCGTCCTCAATCTGCACCTTACGTTCTTCATCTAACCTTACCCTAGAAATTCCTCGACACTCTTCCGACTTTTTTTCCTATTCATTTGCTGTGCACGCCGTTCGTTTATGGAACGCGCTTCCAGAGGGTATCAGAAAGGCTCAGACTCTGGGATCCTTTAGCAATCAAGTCAGAAGTCATTTACTTTCTCTGTCATAATTATTATTTATAGAATTATCAAATATTTATTTGTAGTATATAAGTATCTGTTTCTCCATCCTCTTATGCACCCAATCCCCTATTACCTTATTAATTATATATATCTCTTTCACCTAAGGTTGCCTGGAAGAGATTGCTATGTAGCAATAAGGCCGCCTATTGTATGTTCCTCTGTTTGTAATTTTCTCTTTGTGTTTGCTTTTGTATTGTGTGCAATAAAGTGTTTATTATTATTATTATTATTGTGGTGCGTGGTCGCAATATCCTACCTACCCACGTTACTAGTCCACCTATGTGGGACGTGGTTGCGACATATCATGTCTTAACTATCCACGGTGACTTACCCACAATTGTGGTGCGTGGTCGCAATATCCTACCTACCCACGTTACTAGTCCACCTATGTGGGACGTGGTTCTTATGTGCAGAGTCCTTCCCACGTTACTTACCCACTTACGTGGAGCGCGGGACTTATTTCAGAATACTTTATTGGCGATTATATATTGGCTCAAACATACAAACATTATATTACATGAGATGCGCACAGGTTATTATTGCATGCACTATGCTAATACTTAGCTCTCGTTTATATTCCATTGGTTTCCTGAGCTCGTTACTTGTTGGCAGGCACGTTTAATATAGAAGCTTACAACAGGGCACATTACATTTGTATGATGATATGAGAAATAATATAGCACAACTAGACATGAAGAAAATAAAAGGCGGCTTACTTGACATTGACAATAGAATTATGGCGGCACTGGATAAGTGTTGCCACCTCAAACATCGCGACTGGTGTTGTCGTCGCGACAATCGACTTTCATAACTTTTATTCAATTTTTATCGATTAATTTCATATCCTTGACTGTCAAAGCTTTATTTATTGCTGTTTCGCTGTATCAAAAATGGTAGATAAAGTGGTAAAAGCTACCAAACTTATCGCGCTGCTTGAAGAGGGTTGCAGCCAATGTTTCGTGGCTAGGAGGCTAAATGTTAGTCGCTCGACAGTCCAAAGGACCTGGCAGCGATATCAGGAGACTGGTTCCGTCGAGAGAAGGCCTGGTTCTGGAAGAAAACCATGTACCCAACCACGGGATGATCGTTTTCTTGTGAGTCGCGCATTGAGAAATCGCAAATCTTCGTATGTGGATCTTAAGAACAACCTCCAAGAAGTAAGAAATGTGCATATTAGTCTATGGACGGTCAGGAGGAGGCTTCTCGCTGCCAATATACGCAGTCACCGCCCGGCCCGCGGCCCCAAATTACTCCGTGAGCACAGAGTTCACAGGCTTAGGTTCGCTAGAAATTGTGAATCATGGACTCAAGAAGATTGGTATAGGGTTTTGTTCTCTGATGAAGTTAGGATATCTCTGTTCGGTGAAGATCGACGTCGGCGAGTGCTAAGAAGACAAGGAGAACGCTTTGCAGAGGCATGTTTCGAAGAAATCACACCTTATATGGTGAAAACGGCTCACTGACTGGGCATCGATACATAACGGAAGTTCTAATTCCTCATGCACAACCCGCATTGGCCGCTCTAGGTGAAGACTCGACTTTTATGGACGACAATGCTCGCGCCCACCGATCCCGCGATGTTAATGCGTATGTGCAAGAGGTCGGCATTCGTCGTTTGGATTGGCCAGCTCGGAGTCCCGACCTCAATCCATAGAGCATGTGTGGGACGTTCTGAAACGGCGTGTGAGATCAGTACACCCGGCTCCGCAGACCATCAGAGAGCTGAAGAATGTGATTACTGCGGAGTGGGAACGTATTCCGCAAGCAAGTATCCGGGATATACTCGCTAGCATGCCCAGACGAATTCAAGCTGTGATTTTAGCTAGAGGGGGTCACACTCGATACTAAACATTTATCTGCTATTACTTTATTAAAGAAAAACAAACAAAAAAACTTTTTGTTTTTTACTTCATGAGTATATGCACTACTAGCGAGGTTTAGCATTATTTCCCATAAATTGTATCTAAATTTTATGAAATACTGATGAAAACGATTATTTTCTTATTAATTTACCAAATTGTGAGGATAAAACTAACTATAATTATCAAACAAAGCAATATTAACATTTGAAATGGTTCATTGCTTAGGTGCCCGGTTTTTTTGCAAATGAGTTTATAATAACTTGCAACTATTCGGTTTTTTATTTGAAGTACGACGACCTCCGTGGTAAAGTGGTACGTATACCGGTTTCAAGGTGTCGCCTACTCTGAGGTCCCGGGATCGAATCCCGGTAGGGGCAAATATTTGTATGATCAGCTAGGCGATTGCGTAAAGTCAATCGTATACATTTGTTAGTTCATATTGCATCATATTATACTTATATCATTCCATAGAAATTGCATCCGATTGAATACGATATGAACTGTTAAATGAATACGAATACCTCACGCAATTGCACGTATGATTAATACGAGCATTTGTACCTGAGTCATGGACGTTTTTATATATACATAAATACAGAAATAATTATTTATGTATTTATATCCGTTACCCTAATATCCCATAACATAGGGAATGCAAACCGGTTTCATCGAAACTGTAAAACTGTTTTTCGGTGGTTTTCATAAGCAAAATACCAAGTATTTGTAACGAGAAACCGGTTTTTTACGTTTTAAGAGCGACCTCTATTCGAAGGCCTCATCTCGTCATCATCACTTGAGCAAAATGACACCCAGTGCTGGGTATAGGCCTCCCCCAAGGATCTCAACGTTGATCGGTGTTGCGTTGCCAGCATCCTGCGGCGTCCCGCGACCTTCACCAGATCATCGTCCCACCTTGTCGGGGGCTCTCACGATGCTTCGTCCGGTTTGCGGTTGCCATTCCGGAACCTTTTCGCCCCATCGGTTCGTTTCGCTATGTGTCTTCCACTTCAGCTAAGCAATCCTTCGAGCTATGTAGGTTACTTTAGTTCTTCTACGAATTCCCTGATTACTGATTCGACACACAAAAAAACGCCGAACATAGCTCTCTCCATTCCACGCTGGGTGACCTTGAGACGTTTTATGAGACCCATAGTTAGCGAGAACGTTCCACTGCCATAAGTCATCATTGACAACACACAGTAATCATAGTCTTTCGGCTTGAGCCACTAAGCTAAGGTAAGTTGGAGGCGAAGATTTTACGAAACTTCCCGACTGCTGTCTAACTTGAGGCCAGCGTATTACACTGATGGCCTCAGAACTCCCCACGGGTTTCTACAACGATCGGACCCAGCATTGTAGCAATTTTTTTTTTATACGTAAAGTACAACTGTCAACGCATTAACTCATAGTGGCTAACTGATTGTGGATTAACAAAAAAAATTACGTTAAGTACGATAAAAAAAAATTGAAGCTCTGACTGGACCGTCTGTCCTAGGTAGATGTAATGATCAACAACTTCGAATGTAGTGTACCCAACATGAACTGGAGCGTGTCACGACATGATTTTCGTGTTATCCATGTTCATCCTAAGTGCTTGGCCACGGAGACGGACTAGGCGCGGTTGCGGGTGGCGGCGGCGGTTGGCTAATTGAACAAATGTATGTGAATGTATAAAGCATGCAACGACGCGCGCGCGGCGGGCTAGAGCGCAGCCGCTCTAGCACGCCGCGCGCGCGTTGGCGGCTGGCGGCTGGCGCGTTGGCGCCTGGCCACGGTTCACAGCGGTTTGTCGGGCGGTTGAAAAGGGCTAGCGCGGGACGGATCGAGCGAAACAATTTTTTTTAGACGAATTCACAAGCGGCGGGATTCCACTATGGACACCGAGGCATTTATCACCGAAATATTAAACCGACCACCTATATCGATGTCCAAGCATCTACAACACAAATTTAAAAATGTAATAAAAAGACTATGGGAAGAAATCAAACAGCTTTTTCCAGATCAAGACAGTAAGTTTTATTAGATAATAATACCTAATTACTAATAAGTAGATAGGAGCCAGGAGGTGCCATATTGAACAAGGTAGTTTTCTGCAGATCTACATACATGTACTTCAATATGTTGAAGTACATAATCAAAAGTTTCAATACTCATACTAGTGTACTCATAAAATTTGTCCGGATACTTCCGATAATCTGCATAAAGATTCAAAAATTCACCACATTTATGACGATCTTTATTTAATTCATGCACTCCGTCTCTTGAATTTAAAATGTCGTGCATAAAATACGAACTGCTGTCAAGGCAACTACGCGTCACTAAAGTTAGAGCCATCCTCAATACGTCCACTTAGTCAGCCGCTGTAGCCGCTACTGAATGTACGTGGCATGCCACCCGCGCCCGCAGAAGTCACTCGCGCCCGCGCTTAGCCTAGCCCGTCTACGTGGCCAGGGCCAAGACCCTCTCTTTGAGGAGCACTACGGACTACGGAGATCTTCAAGCACTGTGTTTTGACCGGTTTTGGCAGCAAATCCGAAAAACCGGATATTATTTCATTTCGGCTTTCCATTCCCTAAACATAAGCCTTACAGTGCTTACTTTGGGGCTAGGTTAATAAAATTATTGTAAGTGTAAGAAATATTTATTTTCACCTCTCACGCTCGGAAAAGGAGGATTTGTCATTCGGTTTCCGCGTAGAAAATCGCTTTTTGCGGCCTAGCGCGGTAAAGTAGGGACTTTTTTAATTTAATAACTAAATATACTTATGTCATAATGTCAAATGCTTTGAATTAATTACTATACTCCGTTTTATTATATTATTTTAGTTCATTGAATCATAAAAACAATAACAATAAGATTAAACTATTTTATATAAGAATTTTATATTAGGCTGGGTGAGATTTCACAACCTATGATTGGATTTCGGAACGTGACATAAATCTTTATTTTTAAATTGTCTTTGTCTTGTACCTGATGTCAGTGTCAACATTTACGGAATCGTTTTTTTTCTTATTACTAAGTAACAATATATTCCTACTTTAAATAACTTTGAATTAACTATACTACTCCTTTTTTTATTATTTTAGTTTTTTATATCATTAACAACGAGAATGAAGTTGCGCTCGGCAGAAAGTTTTTAGCGTCTGTACCTTTGAAATCCTCGCTTCGCTCAGGATTCAATCCTAGAATCCTTCGCTTGCTTAGCTTTCAATAGAGGTAACTCGCCGCTAAATAACTAACTTTCCAGCCTTGCATAACAATTAACTATTGTTATTTTCTTATGAATACCTATTTGTCTACTGTAGAGTTGTTTATAAAATGGTGTGATTATTGTATTCTTGTGCTTAATCGGACACTTTACTACACTACACGGTTCGCACTGTACTACACTACAGTACAGTCCGAGTATAGTACTAGTACACCCTAATAATACTAATAGTAGCTAGCAGAAGTACACACACACATAAATAAAGTCGTAACTGTACTGCTGACATGACAGTGCTGACCTCTAATAGTATCTACCATGTAATAGAGGTCAGTGCGCTATTCTCTTTAGTCTCACTGTTGTTGTTGTTATAATCTATTAAGCAACTAAATAGTTTTATAACTAAATATTTTTTTGCCAAAAGTAGCGACAAAAATAATGTTCAAAATAAATACTGCTATGTTCAGTCAGATACCTTCTGACCAATTAAGGACTTCTATATTATTTATTAAGTAAGTATATAAAATTAAGCATGAATGAACAAATATTTGTTACATTTTAAGTATATACACACAAAATCACTCAAATTGTATAAAAACCAAAGCTCACACACAATTCGGAGTAATAACCACTTACATCGCTCATTTTATCGGAAACAATTTTGACGGACTGAGGCGCGGACTGAAGCGGAGACTGAACGACCGGCCACACGTGCAGGCAATACCGTGCAGTCCAAGTTTGCGCAGTCCAAATCTTTAGATTTCAATGATTTCTCAGACCGCGCTTTCAGGACTGCACGGGATACCGCTTTCCCGGCCACTACGCTCCGTCTTACTTGCGCAAACCGGTTTGTGCAGGCATGCTTTCAGGTCAGACGGAGCGTGTAGCCGGGACATTAGACTCGCATTAAGTATATGAATTACTTTTACCTATGTTCTTAATTATTATAATTCTCAATGATATTTTTACTGTAGGTCAAAGCAGACGGTACAGTGATAGATTGCCTTCGGACTTTGAAGAAGGATAACACAGGGTACCACTTGAAGCACTTGTTCATCGGCTCGGAAGGGACCCTGGGCGTCGTGACCAAGGTGGCCATCAGTTGCCCAGTACTACCCAAAGCTGTCACTCTTGGGTTTTTTGGTAAGAACTGCCAAATACGATACCGCATCAGCAAACACAAATGATAGACTTTATATACGACGACAGGCCGCCCGCGACTTTGTGGGCGTGGGTGGACCCTATGAATTTGGTGGAAGTCAGTTTTTCTTCACTTAATAAGAAAAACTGCATTATTAATACTAATTCTAATGTTGATCGATGTCATGAATTACCTACCTAGGTTTATTTTAAATTACAAATATTTTCAAAGCCGTTCATACAAAACGCAGCAGTCATTGTATTTTTAAATTAAGTATAGATATGACGTCGTTACTATTTCATTACCTACTTATATGTTTAAATGTGCGTTTTCAGGCACAGAAAATTTCGAAAACATCCTAGAACTGTATAAAAGCGCAAAATCGTCGTTAGGCGAAATAATGTCGGCTTTTGAAATGGCTGACAATGTGGCGATCACAGAAACTGTAAACAACGTGCGTATTCCGTAAGTTATACTTATTAACCTTTGCCTTAGTTTCAAAGTATAAAAAGGTTCAAATAAGTAGAACATAGTGTGGGTAGCTACTCACCAAATCAAGCATAAGCATAAATGGGCTATGAAAAACGCTACCTACATAGTGATAAGGGCGCACTTCTCAAACACTAACGGACTCTCTACGGAAAGTTTTTATTTTATTTTACAGTAATCCTATATCAGACTACCCTTTCTACGTGATAGTCGAAACCCACGGCAGCAACGACGCACACGATGAAGAAAAATTAAGTCATTTTTTGACCAAAGGCATGGAAAGCGGACTTATATTGGATGGAACTGTCACCGCTGAACCGAATAAAGTGCAGGCAAGTTTTGAACCAATCAGGAACATCCTTAGGACCTTTTTTGTAACAGCTAACATCCTAGACTGAATAAAATATGATAAATTATATTGATTTCGTACCTATAAATAGTACATATTACTTCCATGATTGGGTTTGGTATGATGTCCAGGGTAACGGTGGCGGTGAACAAACGGCCTAGACCTACTTTTTCTTGGCGTAATAAAGTTTCTAGAGGGAACTAAGATTCTGAAAGATCAATACTAAGGAATTACTTAACTAGGTACTAATTTCATAAATGTTCCATCAATTTGATTGGTTTCTTCCAATAATAACAGCCACTGTGGCCTAGTGGTAATAAACTAACAACCACCGGTGTTCCAGAGGGTTCGGGTTGATTCCCAGTGGAGGATAATATTGTATTCGGTTTGATTGGTTGAAGGGGTTGTTCTAAGTCCGCCTGGCTAGCTACTACCATCATATCTAAGTTTGTCGCCATAGCAAAAATGTTTCAGTTCCTCAGTGGTTGAAGATTCTAAAAAGTGCGAGTCCACCTTCAGCCTAACCATTACTTAACATCAGGTATGATGGAAGCTAAACATTTCCCCGGTCAGAGGGAAAAAATTACATACCTTTATGTAAGTTAGGTATCTATTTTAGGTATTAGGTATCTATTTTTTTACCGTCTCTGTGGTCTAGTAGTACAACCACCGGTATCAGACCCAGGGGTCCCGGGTTCGATTCCCTGCAGGGGTACCTACATATTGTATTCGGTTTGGTTGGTGGTAGGACTTGTTGAAGTCTGCCTGGCTAGCTACCACCATCCTATCTAAGTCTGACGCCATAACAACATTGTTTTCAGCATTGTTGTGTTCCGGCAGTTAGAGATAAGATAGCCAGTTCCTCAGTGGCGGAGGATTCCGGGAGAGGCTCGCTCTCATCGTCAGCCTTATCAATACTTAAGATCAGGTATGGTGAAGTCTCCCCGTTCATAAAAAAACTATTTCTTCCAGAATATTTGGAGTTTAAGAGAGGGTATTGCGTCCTCTGGTCTTGTTCGTGGCTATTATTTAACATACGACGTGTCTCTGCCGCAAAAGCATTATTACGAGATCGTCCCAAAGCTGAGAGAGCAACTAGGCGACAAGGCTGCAGCAGTGTACGGGTTTGGACATATAGGTAAACATTTTGAAGTCAATCTTCAAACAAACAATATCACGAATAGTTCTTAGTCCCAATCCCAATCCAAGATTTCTCAAACTTCCAGCTAATTTTATTTGCGATACTATTCTTATTCTCGCTCAGCGCAACTTTATCGATCGCGTGCCATATTTTGTCGTGATGTCATTTTGGAGCGGGCTCTAGGACTTCACTGCAAGCGTAGTGGTCGTGTCCCACTAGCATAGTGTCGCAGTGATAATTATCGCAGTTCAGTTTCAAGTAAGATATGCTATGAACTGTTGAAACTTTAAACAGTTCATAGCATATCTTACATCAATGGAAAAGATTAGATAGTACATTTCCAATATAAATAATTGTTAGCTGCATAGCACATATCTGATGGAAAGGCAACCTTAGGCATTGATACACTTTATGTTATATTTGTTCAGATATTTTTGGTTGATATCTGTATAGAAATTATTGACAAGCTGCTGTTCAGATATTATTGACGTTATGAATGTTCAGTTAAAAATGTAGTTAGTTTACGATATATCTGATGGTGACTGTACGTACACCGGTTTTCAAGGTGTCGCCTACTCTGAGGACCCGGGTTCGAATTCCGGTAGGAGCAAATGTTTGTATGATGAATACGTGCATATTTGCCTGAGTCATGACTGTTTGTATATTTATTTAAAAAAAAATATGTATATAATGTAATTATTAATATGTATTTCTATCTGTTATCCCAGTATACAATAACACCAACCGTGCTTTTCTTGGGGCTAGGTTAATTGGTGTGTGTATTTTTTTTTATATTTAAAATATTTACTTACAGGAGATGGTAATGTTCACATAACCGTGATATTACACGAATACAACAAAGAAGTGGTGACCGCCTTAGAGAGTTGTATATTTGAAGAAGTTTGCAAACTGAGAGGGTCCATAAGCGCGGAACACGGTGTGGGTTTCCGTAAGCCGCAGTACATCCACTACAGCAAGGACCCCTCGGTGCTGGCTCTGATGCGGGACTTCAAGCAACTTATGGACCCTAACGGAATACTCAACCCTTATAAAGTCTTACCGGGACTTTTATAGATTCAACTATATATACCTTTTGTACCACATTTCAACTCTTCTCTATTGCATATACAGTGACAGACATCTTTGAGAATATTTATCAGATCAGTTGGGTGTGTATAGCAATCTGGATCTCCTCCAATCATTCCCTGGATGGCCATTATCAGATCACAGCTCGGTCAATCCTTGGCAGAGAAACAAGGCTCCAAAGTTACCTCGATTGTATGAAAATCGACTAATATCGTTAATTATGTTACCACCTCTGTAAATAGCAATTTATCGAAGCTTATTAGTCTTATACGTACCCCTCATATATCATATTGCTGTCATTCTATGACAGGTATTTAATCCCCCATATATGATACGACTAACAGACGTACATTCTCAGAGGGTAAGTCCAAAGCACAGAAAAGCTGTGCCAGGCCAGGAAAAAGCGAGTAACGCTGGTGGCTATGATAGTTTCTTTTCGGTATTTCTTAATGTCATACAGCAAGGAAGAATGGAACACAAAAGATGGCTGTCAGGTACCCTCAAACCGATTATAACCCTGGGACGGCGGATGGGGTTGAAAATAACAAATTCTTATAATAAATATTGCGAGTTCAGAGGTGTTCAGCCAGGCGACTAGATGTTTGGTGAGACTTACTTTCGGAGGCATAGGTAATAAAACAAGAATATTATTTAAATGACTTTTATTAAAATATCCATTTATTCTTATAACATTCGTAATATCACTGCAACAAAAATACAATGGAATATTATAAAGATTTTCCTAATTGCTTCAAATAAATAAATCCGGTATCGCTAAATATATTCAAAAAGTCGTATATAGGAGCACTATAAATTATTAAAGTGAATTGCGGTTTTATTATATTTATTGATATAGGTACGTCATTGCTATATTAATGTTTTGTAGCACTATAAAGAACACTACGAATTTATTACCCAGCAATTAGGTCAATAATTTGAATTCATATCGTATTCGAGGCAACTATCACTCTCACTCATTTACAGTAAAGGCAAATTCATAAGTCTAAAATTAAAACTGTAATGTAACATGTTTGGCATTCAGTAGAGTTCATTCGATGACATTATTCCTCTCAAATTGATAAAATAATAGAAGATTGTGTTGCAAGTGATGTAGCAAACGTTTATAAAATAATTTGTGCTTAAGAAACACACACAATTAAAAATAATCCATGAAATTGTTCAAAATTCACTGAGATTTATATTAGATTGTAATGGGACCGACATATTAAATAATTTTATTATAAATAAATTGATTGTAAACGTCAGCCTTCCACACGTTACTAAATCGGTAGAAAACTTCGGTTAGCCTTTTTCAATGAAATGAAATTTACAGACGCACTTTTAGATTAAAGTTTTGGTAATCATGGAAGTAATTATTTCTTTTGTCAAAAGAAATGAAGAATTCATGAGATCACTTAATTTATTATTAGACAAAATGTAAACAAGAACAACATGGCTCTCAAATATGGCCTTTTCGATGGTGGGAGACAACAATACAACGCATCAACAACAGACATGAAAACTAATAATAATGCAACTTTAACATAACAAATAGAATGCTTAAGCAAAAGCATTTTAAGCATTTGCTTGTTTACATTTAGTCCAAGGATTTCAAATATTAATGTTTACGTATAGCTCAGCTGTTTACATAATAAGTATTCAAAAGCGCAAATATATTGATATGATAATGTTTGACACGTAAACACAATTGCATCCTCCCAGAAGAACAGACCATCTCATAAAACAATATTATGTACTTAAAAATCTATTCTATTTGAAGCAAAGGCTAACATGGATCTAAATTAAAAGCTTTATATAGTTATTAATGATGTCCAAATGCTTAAAGAAATAAAAATCTGGTACTTATTAATGTTCCTGATAGATCGTCGAGTATGCAATCATACAAACAAACGCTTTCAGATATTCTAAGCAATCAGCTTTCTTATTACGACTGAGAAGACTAAGAGGATTGATTTTGCTTATTACAAAAATAAGTTGATGGCAAACGTTAGTTTAGGACTTCAAACTATCAGGAATAGTCCTCCATACCAGCAGCTACCCCTTCAGGCTTAGTGACGACACTTTCAGTATAATCTCACCTGCACGTGTATATTTAAATTTGTTTATAACTCACCCCATTCTTTCATATAGAAAGGACATTTGTTAGAGCCAATAAGGCTGCAAGGCTCAGGCTGTAACAAAGGTCGCCTCTATATAAAAAATGGGATAATTAAAAAACAAACCAACTGCATGCGTGTGCGCAAGATCTAACCCAAATCGAATTATTATAGATAAATTATTCAAGGACTTAAATTCACGTAGTAGGTCACTCGCCATTCATGTCTTTTTATAGAATTTTATAGTTTTGTATTTTTTTTTTAAATAGTTATCGCGATTGTTCTAAATTAGAGAAGACTCGTTTCGGTCTGTTGCCCGCTAGGGCCGCGTCGAGGAGGGTTATCGCTTGATCTGGTTGGACATCTTCAGGAACTCCAGGAAGCCGGCCTGCATCTCGGCATCCATGCCCGTGTCCCACGCGTCGTTTTCCAGCTCTTCCCTGTTTAATGTATAAAATGGGCTTTAATTTTTTTTTTATTTTAACTCTTTCACTCTTTTTTTTTTTTTTTTTTTTTTTTTTTTATTTCATAATCAAAAATATACAAAAAATACAAAAACTTAATTTTCACCAAACTGCGTAACAGTTTGTCGGCGAAATATAAATAGTTATGCTCTATTACTTAATTAACAACAATACATCAGAAATTAGGTGTTGTAGTTACATTATACAATTAAACTAAATTAAAATAAGTCTAAAAAAGCTTTCTTTAAATATTTTTTAATGGAATACTTGGACTTTAAATTATTGCTAGTTGTACCAAGTTTATTAAAAATCCTAGGTGTGATATAAGATCTTGTCCGCTGCTTATAGTAATTACCGGTCTTTGGCTCTTTGTACTTACATTTTGTTGATTGTTTAGTATTATATGTATATAATCTTATCTCTTTATTAATGTCCGACTCAAATTGTTCTAAAGCTATCATATAATTTACTTTTACATCAATAGGCATTATTTTACAAACTTTAAATAGATCATACTGGTTGTTAAGTTTTTTTCTCTTTTTTCTATTAACAAAATGTTTTAAGAATCTGAATTGTATGTTTTTAATTTTCTCTAAGTAAGTCTTAAATGTAAGTCCATAGGATGCGAGTCCGTAGTTTACTATAGAATCGACAAGTGCGTAATAAATTACATATAATGTCTTTTTGTTTAGCGAGCGTTTAAGATGATAGAATTTGCCTAGTACAGGCCTTAATCGAGAACACACAATTTCTATTTGTTTTTTCCAGTTCATATACTGATCAATATAAATCCCTAAGTACTTAAAATCCTGCACGTATTCAATTTTAGGACAAGAGCAATTTGTCTTACTTTGATGTAAACATGAATATGAGTGACCTATTATGCCAAAAGACGCCATTTTAACATTTTTTGCTACTTTATTGTATGGCGAAAATATATGCAGACACTTGGTCTTGTCTATGTTTAGTAAAATACCATTATCATGCGCCCACTTAGTCACATTATCAAAATCCGACTGTATTTGATCATGGATATTTTTTATGTCATGTGACGAGCATAGCAGGCACATGTCGTCGGCATACATAACCAATTGACTGTGTTCGAGCACGACTCTTGCGCAGCTCTTAAGTTGTAGCTGAAAATCAGTCGTTTGCTTAGGAGCAAACAGATCGCTGAGCTACCACCATTTTTACGCTGCTGCGCACATTTTTGTTTTGATGTATTAAATTTGCAGTTTTTGTCTAAGAATGTGTTTTCTGTGGCATTGTGAAATAAAGCTATTATCTATCTATTTTTACATACATATTAGGGTAAACTGTATAATGATTGGCAGTTTAAGAAAAACTTAAACTACATTTGTTAATTATTATTTCTACAACATAATGTCTATTTCTTAAATTCACAATACATTTAGTAAGTTTAAAAAAAAAACTGTTAAAAGTACAGTCATTGGCACTCTTAGTACAATCATTGGCAGCCATAAGGTATAATATCTTTTTTGTAGTTTTTGTTTTCTTTAAAGGGTTAATGCCATGTTTGGATCACTTGCCATATTTAAATTCGTGGCCACATTTGGGTAAGGGATATATTTGGATCAATGGCCACATTTTGTTGGATTAGTGGCCATATTTGGGTAAGGTTTGTGTCAATGGCCACAGCTGGATTAGTTACCACATTTTGATCAGTGGCTACATTTGATAAGGTGCCATATTTTTGTTCAATGGCCATATCTGGATCAGTTGCCCTTTTTGGATTAGTGGCCATGTTGGGGTAAGGGTGTCATTTGGATCAATGGCAACATCTGGATAAGTTGCCACAATTGGGTCAGAGACAACATAAGGCCATTTGGCCACAAGGCAACATAAGATACACAATAATCCCTTTCAAAATGTATGATGAAGGCTATAAGTTGCCACAATTGGGTCAGAGACCACAATTTGGCCACAAGGCAACATAAAATACACAGTAATAAGACTTGCCACAATAATCCCTTTCAAAATGTATGATGAAGGCTAAGTCTCCCCGTAGTTCATAAAAAAAATACTATGGTTGGCATAGGTGCATCATCATCACCAATCATTGCACTTCCATATAAGCTTTTTACTAATAGTTGGCACACTAATTAATTCATGTTATGATTACAAAATAAATATAAATACAAAATATAAAAAGTGAAATATCACTTAGAAACAAAAATAAAAATAAATATTACTCTTTATAAATAGTAAAAAGTATAATAACAATAATTGTTATATACCTCTTACTTATCAAATCTGCTAAAATTTGCATTAAAAGACAACAAAAAATTCCGCGCGCTCTTTTTTTCAATGCTGTGTTGCTATATTAATCTTGCAGAAAAATCTAATATGAAATTTTTAGTGTTGCAATGTAAGATTTTAATTATAACAGAAGACGCATTTCACTTCCATGAAAATTCCCTAATAATTGCGTTTAAATGTCAGAGTGCCAATGACTGGGGGGAGGGGGGGGGGGGTGCCATGATTAGTACAGGTTACCCTATAACCTATTAGAGACAGATTTTCAGAAAAAATGGAAATCTTTTACATATTATAAATTGGCAGCATCTCACAAAAACTGAATGTGTTGTCGATATTTCTCCGCAATATGAAATGTCTGCTAGCACAATAAAAAAAACAAAATGCAGTTTTTTACATAAAAATGGATTATTGTGTCACGGCGAACATGCTAAGAAGTTGGGTTCTCGATCAAAGGCAACAAAAATGCAAAATTCTCACCCTCTCAATGCAGAATTTTGCATTTTTTTTTTACCGCCTCTGTGGTGTAATACCTTTACTTTGTAAGAACCAAGTTGTTATTAAATTCACTTAAATAAATATCACTTTAATGAAATGCTTATCGAAAACAAATATTGCGTAATGATAACCATAACGAGGTTATTTATTTTAACTGAGCAATTATCATCTAGTAGACGCGCATAACTAAGAAACACTAACTGTGCAAAGTTTGTTACGATGCTATTCATTTTTCTGACTATCCACATCGAAAAATAAAATGACATCGTTACGTGTTATTAAAAAAAAAATTTGACCTCAATTGGAATAAGTTGAAATTATTAAATAAGTGCAGCTGGATTGCGGAATTCTTGCACTGTGCGACGTAGCCTATGTTTCGCACTCGGCGTGCATCATGAGCGCAGCGTGGGCTAATCTCGCCCTAGGGCGCTGGTAGTAGTAAAACCGGCACTTAGGCATCCTATAGTGGTCGAAAACGTTGACAGTAACTGTTTACTCTTACTAAGGACTCAGGTTCCCGTTACTTCGTTAAGGCTTAACGAACTAGCGAGAACCTATCAGAAACGCATTCTCCCAACGGCCGAACTTTACTGTCAGTTTCCGTACTCACAGTATGTCCTCCTCGAGCGCGGCGTTCTTGCCGGGCGGCAGGTTGCTCTGCAGGAAGGCGCGCTCCTCCGCCGTCAGAGTGTGCCCGTCCGCCAGGTATCCGCCGTCCGCTGTAGTTCCGTCCGCTTCACCGTTCATTGCTGTGTGGAATAGAAAAAGCATCATATTTTGCGGGTACTGTCGTGAATTTGGAATGAAACAATGGAATGGCGCTTTAAAAATAATTCAAATATCTTTAGACTTTGATTCGGAATTAGGTTACCGCCTCGGAATTCGAAAAATCTAAGTATGGACATGTCCGGATAACCATCTGAACGTCTGGTCCATCATGGCCACATACCGTGTCGGCGCCGGTGGTCCTGCTGCGGCGCGGGGTCAGCCAGCCCCCAGCGGGCGACCACGTCGGGGCGGCGTCTGGTTCATCATGGCCACATACCGTGTCGGCGCCGGTGGTCCTGCGGCGGCGCGGGGTCAGCCAGCCCCCAGCGGGCGACCACGTCGGGGCGGCGTCTAGTCCATCATGTCCACATACCGTGTCGGCGCCGGTGGTCCTGCGGCGGCGCGGGGTCAGCCAGCCCCCAGCGGGCGACCACGTCGGGGCGGCGTCTGGTCCATCATGGCCACATACCGTGTCGGCGCCGGTGGTCCTGCGGCGGCGCGGGGTCAGCCAGCCCCCAGCGGGCGACCACGTCGGGGCGGCGTCTAGTCCATCATGTCCACATACCGTGTCGGCGCCGGTGGTCCTGCGGCGGCGCGGGGTCAGCCAGCCCCCAGCGGGCGACCACGTCGGGGCGGCGTCTGGTCCATCATGGGCACATACCGTGTCGGCGCCGGTGGTCCTGCGGCGGCGCGGGGTCAGCCAGCCCCCAGCGGGCGACCACGTCGGGGCGGCGTCTGGTCCATCATGGGCACATACCGTGTCGGCGCCGGTGGTCCTGCGGCGGCGCGGGGTCAGCCAGCCCCCAGCGGGCGACCACGTCGGGGCGGCGTCTGGTCCATCATGGGCACATACCGTGTCGGCGCCGGTGGTCCTGCGGCGGCGCGGGGTCAGCCAGCCCCCAGCGGGCGGCGCGCAGGGCGACCACGTTGCGGACGGCGGGCATCTGCGCACGTCGTTTGAGCCGCTCGAACGCCGCGTGCATGCCCGCCGGGCAGTCCGCGTCCAGCGCTATGCCCGACAGCTGGACAAAAGCTTATATTAAACTCCGTAACTCACTTTAAAGTACCCATAAATGCACCGATCGCGGAGTAATATCGGGACACGACAATAAATACAAACATGGTAAAAATCCCGTTTATCGTACTAATAGTTATAGTGATAATGACCATAAAAGTTTAAAATATTATTTCAAATAAGTTGTCTCAGTTAATGAATTCAATTCAATTCAATATCATTTGATAAATATTAAACAAGACAATATACTAGAAAAAAGCAACTAGTCTCATGTCGCCCTGACGGGATGACGGGTTGCTTTTTTCTAGTATATTTTCTTGTTTAATATTTATCACATAAAAATAGCATTGTAAAATGCAAAATATAAAAAGTTATAATCAATATCATTTATTCAGTCTAGGCTGTTACAATCACTTATGAACGTCAAAAAAGTTACGCCATCGGTTCACAAACCCTACGGCGGGAGACCTTGTAACGAGAAGAACCGGCAAGAAACTCGTCAAGGGCTATTTTTTCATACAGAGTCGTCAAACAGAAAAGTGAGCTTACCATATCAAGTTCAAGTTAAGAAGCGTTTGAGTATGCGGGCGTTAAATAAGGACAAATACAAAAGCGATTTCATAACCAGGTTTTTGTCCTTATAAATAATTATAAAAATTATTTTCAAGTCCTAAGCTTTTTTAGGTACAACAGCAGGTTCTGTGTAATAATATGTAGTTGAATGAAGTTCTAAGTCAATTGTAGAAATATGAAATGTCATTCAGCATACTGTAATAAGTGTGAATCATACACATTTATAGCAAAACATTTGTATACAAAATGAATTGATAAACACTGAATTACCTTGAGGAGTTGACATACAGCCTTAATGTTAGTTTCCTTGTCCGTATCCAACAGGTGAAGCAGCACCTTACAAAGACTCTCACCAAGGGACTTGAGTCTTCCTCCCTATAACAACGTTGATTATATAAAATACCTTAAGTAAAGCATAACTAACACCATTACGCCGCCCGCGTGGTGGTAGGAGAATCGGCCATGCATACTAGAGGTACGGAATATTCGTATTTACTAACTAGATGCGATTTATGCGAAAATTTTGATATAAATGCGATAAATAATACGAATATAGAAATTTTGTATTTTAAACAGTTACAAATAAAATCATCTACATTTTAATATTTGATATACATTTTGTTTTAATTTAATAATAAACGGACGAAACCTATTGAAGTGGCCTATGTAAAAACGCAGATTAACAGGAGTTGAGTCTAACCAACAGCGTCTTTTCAACGATTTTTCAGCAAGTACAATGTCGTCGTCGTAACAGATCGAAGATCAGCTCTTATTGAGTCGAATGTTGAATTGGCAACCATGTCAGAATTTAATTAATTAATGTTGATATACTTAGTGTTCTTTCCGAAAATATATCTTTTTTTGTTATAACGATCAATAGGAACTTAAATAAATGCGACATTGTTGTGAAATTTCCATGTCTTGAAAAAAAAAAAAGCGAAATTTATGCTTTTTATTTGCGCATTCATGAGGAAGGCCTATTGCCCCAGCAGAGGGGTCATTGAAATTACTAAAGAAAGAATCGACTCTTTTGTTATTTTACTGATTTTATAGAGACAGGATTAATTGATATACGACTAATTAATCGTGATTAGTGCCAGTTGGTAGAACATGAGGTGGCTGTAAAATGCCAAATTACTATTATCACATACACTTGACTACAACAGCTTATCTGGTTTCACTAATTGATAATATTTCCAAATCAATTTGAACATTGAGGTGTAACAATTAAAGTTCAGAACCGATTGAGGATATGTCCAACAGTTAACTGTGCCACTTACTGTGATGAAAGTGACTACTGGTAATATATTACCTGGCTATAAATCAAAACAACGGGACTCAAACGTGACATTTATTATGTAGTACACCAGGAGCTCTAATTTTGATTCACTCGTCGCGCGTCGAGCGCTTAGCTTCTACTGATTTTCGTTCGACATTCAAATTTCCGTATTTTTGAATTGCTCGATCGCAACGAGTGCCTTCACCCATTCGTTGCAGTCGAGCGAAACAAGCGTGCGACGCGCGACTAAGTCGCATGCGTGTGACATAAGTCATTCGAGCGTTTTAAAAATAGAGCTACAGGGCTCTTGCACTCCGCGCGGAGGTATGAGATAAATACCTACCGCTCGGCGACCTCGCCGAGGCTGAATTCAATAGGGCTGTCTCGCGCGCTCGAGATTACCGCGATCGTACTACACTGTGTGTAGTAACTATTTAGTAATCTGTGGTAGTATGATTACCGCGCTTTCAGCTACTAAAGCTCGATTTCATTTGTTTAAAGTAATTATTGCATTATTAGACCTTTTATGTGGCGTCATTAAGACGATTTATTATTAATTATTTGTTCGATGTAAAAGAAATGCTGAAATTAAGTGAAATAGTAGATATTTAAAGAGAATGAAAGAAATATTACTAAGCATTATAAATTCAAACAAAAAGTAGTACTTTTAATATAATAACTTAATACCTAACATAAAAATGTATTACGAATTTTATGTTTACTTTTAGCCAGCCCTTAACAACAAAGATGCAGACAGACCAATAGTTATGCTATCTACGTTACCTACTTACGCTAAGAATTAATTACAACATGAATCGTAAGCACATAACTTTTTATTAAATATTCCGATTAATTATTATTTGAAAAAGACAACCCTAACGCCGGCCGTCGAAAATAATAGGAGCGTTAGAAAGAGAGGAAACGAATCTATAAGCTCGTTGGAGCACTGTGCGAACTGAATTGCACTTTATTATGTAGGAGCAAGAGTCGCTATTTATTTAAATGACTTTGCGTAGTGCAACTTCTGTAATCTATTTATTCTTTTGTAGTACAAGTACTTAAGCTTGACGTTTCGGCTGTGCTACAGCCGAGGTCAGTCACAAGCATACTGATCTACTCCCGTTGTTTTATACCTGGCTATCTTCAAGTTGAGTGTAAATCTCAGCGAGGAACATGGCGAACCCGCGCATATTCTCCTCGGATGTCTCCACGCCGCTGATGATCTTGTTCTCTTCAGTGGAACAGCGCTCCAGCAGACATGCACGGAAGGTGGACTCCTCAGGAGGTGCCACAGAGTCGTACATCGAGCACAGACGAGCGCCGTTGTAGCGGAAGTTCGACTCTCCTATCGACTATATAAAATAGAAAACCTTAGTTTTTTTACCATTAGGATAAAACTTGACACAAGTGAACATACAACATAGTTGCCTTTAAATTTCGCCAGTCTATCTATCATAATCTATCAGTCAGAAGTCCAGACTATCTAGTCACTTTGGATTCAGACCTTTAAGGTTGTAACGATGCCATTTCGTTCTAGCCTTATAGAGGGATGAAACCTCTATAATAGCTAGAAACTCCGTAGTCTCACTCTATGGTAATCAAATTATATTTTTATCTGTTCTGTCTAAATTCAAATTTTCTCCGTTCCACGATTCCTGTTCGGCTCATTTTGACGTAATCATACAGAAACCAGCTACCTGAACGGTGCTATTTTGAAGTTGTGTAAATAATTATTTTTCTAATACATCAGGAACCCGATACACGGGGTAAGCACACCTACTTTTTTACTCATTATTTAGATTCAGTATTTATAACTAGGACTTTCTATATCTTTGTATTTTATATTGTTTCAGTTCCTTATTTCCATTACATACAAATAAAACAAGTCTCCCGGAACCATTATTTTATTTCGTTCCAATTTATTAAAACAAGTGCGGCGGTTCCGACGTTCCGGCGACTGTAGTGCTGCCGGACTAGGAGCCCCGTCACAAGGTTCTAGATCTAGGTATAAAAACCTAGCCTTTGTTTTGTCTGTGACCTAAATACTGATAAAAACTTTTTTGCTCCTAGTAGTCCTTTTCATTATTTTAAAACATCTTTTAATCTATTTAAATTAAGCTGACATAAACAAGTTCCAACTGCTAAAAGCAGAAATTAAGACAGTCAAGGTGAGGCAAATGACCTGATTATATTTGTTTGCCAAGCAATATTAAAAGTGTGTTTTAATTTTGCAAGATAACAGTACAGCATACAATTTATAATATTAATGTTAAACATGCCTAAATTGCACCTGTGCATAAATTCTAGATTTGTAACTTGGTCATGAAAAATTAAATTTTAAATTGTATAGAATGTAATGATTTTTATAATGAAAGGGGTTTTCCTTACCTGATTTACGATAGCTTCAACCAATGGCCGGGTGTAGCTGGCATCATGCAGTGTCTGGGCAAACGAATCCACAAGAGGACCACAGAGAGTATCGAACTTGCCAGGGTCAAATGTTATCTCACACATGACAGTAATCAGGTTGGCAATGTTCTCCTGTCGATTAACATTGACGATTTAAATATGATATCCTCAACTCAACTCAAATCTTACTTTACATATTATAACCTAAAACTATTTAAATGCATTGATTAGAACTGAATCAGCTTTAATCTTTATTTTGTTTATTGAAATTGGTAATATAGACATTCTGCAAAATTATTAGAAAGTTATTTCTTAACTGGCTATCAAAATGAAGCTGGCTATCATATCATTGCTGGCTAGCATCTTGTCATTTCACCAAAAGCCAGAAATTTTTACATTTTAGGTAAATAACGAAACCAGTTATGATGACTTAATTTATGCACAATTTAATAAAAATAATATGTAAGATACTGATAGTTACTTACATAATATTATAAGTAAGAGTATTATAAATACAATAGTAATAAAAAGAACTTGGTTTAAGCACAATACACTTATGTCATTATATTCTTATTTTACAGGAGGAAAACTGGCAATTTGTCTCAACAACAGGCAACTTAAATACATGGAATAAATTATGATTCAAATTTATTCTACAATTGCCGTTTATTCCATTTCAAATTGTATACTTATTTCTATACTATTAAAACTGATTATTGTAAACTTGATAATGTAAGAAAAAAATGTTCAATTTGCAATTTAGAACAAATTATGTGTCACACCAGTCTCTGGTTTTGTTTGATTTTTTAAGAAAATTAACTCAAAATATATATTTTGTGAAAACATTGGCATAATAAAGAACAATGAATAGTTAACATCTGTATGTAATACAACAAATTTTGACATATGTTAATTTTAAGGATTGTAAAAAAAAATTAATAGAATTACACTTGTATGAAACCCAATTTACATTGCTTAATTTATTGCAGTGTTAAACCGCTTTGGTTTACAACAAGGTACTGCTGGGTACTAGAATACCATCTTCTTTTCATCCTGTATAGGTAAATCACAGCTTGGACCAACCATAATACTAAAGTTTAAGTATATTGATCTGAAGTTTTCAAACAAATTTTTTATCTTCTTCCACATTAATAGATTTTCATATGAAAATTTGAAACTGGTGACTTAATATAAAAGTAAATGTGTAAATATTTTTCTAAATTCAATCTAGTCTTAAATCAATAAATGTTAAATATTAGTTCTTATGTCTGTTATTCAAGCAACAGTACATACCCGCATATCCATATTCTCCGCCTCTTCGAGAGAAAATGACATGTCATCAAAATTGTATGGGTTCTGGTCTTGGGCTTGACGGAGACGGTCTTGTACAGAAAACCGTTGGGGTCTATAAGGTGCTGGGTCAGGCACAAAAGCTGGGGGAGCTTGGCGGTTGTAATTAGGTGGATACCATTCCTTCGCCTCCGCCGACAAATTCGATTTAGGTGGATCAACTGATAACAAACAACGTGAACTCATTATGATTCCAATTCGTTCAATAAACGATGTGCTAAAGCTAAAGTATTATCGGCAAAAGGTACGATGACCTTAAAAGAAATTTGAATTACCTACAATAAAATTTTCGGCACGATTGGTTGCCTCTGTCAAACTGGACGACGACGTCATTAGAAATGAAAATCCTTACTTTCACCCGAAGTATTGTAATTATGCAGAACGCAGTTTAACTAGCCAAGTATGACGACGCGAAATAGCACCGAAATGAAATACGAGAAAGATAATGAATCTGTTTTCAGCTATTTACCTCTGCCATCTTCAGTTGCGATTCTTGGCCGGCGAAGCTCCCTTGGTTGGTTTTCAGGCTGCTGCCATCCGCGGCCTCTGCTAGGCCTAGGCCCACCGATATCTCCGTTGTTCATTTCATACAGTTCTTGACAATGCTTTGAATAAGACAACCTCGAAGAAATTCCATAAACCAAACTATTTCCTTCGTGTTCTAAATGGAACGCTTTAAGAAATGAATTCGACACGTAAACAAAGAAAAATATCTGCGTTCAGGGCACTTCCTCCATGTTATTTGCCAGAATGAGACAAAAACTTAGTGTTACCACAATTTTTCCACAAATACTACTATTATTTTTGTGTGTGATTTTAATTTTTGTTTGATTTGATCTTCGATCATCGATTTCGATTTGATACAAATGTGATTAGGATAAAATAATAAAATAAAAATTCGCAAACAGATACAATCTAATACATGCATTATATGGTACCAAACCAACCCACGTGTTTGTCGAGTTCCTCAACGTTTAAAAATAGTTATTTGTTGTACTTATGGTGGCCAGATGGTATCCATAAGGAGGACATGTCCTCCTTTTCCATTTTTTGTCCTCCCGTCCTCCCAACCTACTGTAAGCCCTCCTTTTTACAGCACGTCATGTCATTGAAAATTTCGCCAGGAGATGGCGCGGCGGGCGGGCGTATGTTATATAAATAAGCAAGCACACTTAACATAACGCAAAAAACTGCGTTAAAAAAAACCGACTTCAAAAACTAAAAAGCAAAAAATAAGCCTTTTGGAGTCGGTGGCAGCCAAGACATTCTACTTTAAGCTCCTATTCTTTTATTTTTCTTGCCTTGGCTGGCACCGACTCCAAAAGGCTTATTTTTTGCTTTTTAGTTTATGAAGTCGGTTTTTTTAACGCAGTTTTTTTTTTACTTTTTAGTGTCTGTAATAGGCTGTTTTGTAAACTACAGCAGGGTTTTTCTGCAGATTAGATAAGGTTTCATGTACATTATAAACAAAATTATCGTAAAAATTACATTGTCCAAGTTAACAATGAAATGAAATATCTAAAAATGCTCATAACATTAAAAGTACTGGGTCAAACTAAACCAAATTTTTATGGGACCAATTGGCAACTATTCTGCATCGAACAAAAAAAGAATCATGGAAATCGGTTCAGAAATCTCGGCGTAATCGGTGTACATAGATAAAATATACAAAAAAATATACCAACCGAATTGAGAACCTCCTCATTTTTTGAAGTCGGTTAAAAATGTGGAAAGAGTTTTTTCATTAATTAATACTCAATGGAGAAAAGAGAGGAACAGACTAAGTATGCAGTCAGTTAAATCTTTAATTCTTACTCAATAGTACTCAATACAACTTCAAAATCATGACATAAAAGATTTAAAAAACCAAGAACTTCTTGCGAAAATTGGCAGCTCAGCTAAATATGATTAAAATAAAGTAAAATAATATGAAAAATCGTTTAATTGTGAAAGTCCTCCTTTTTTACAGACAAAGATTTAAATTTAGTTATAATTTTTTTTTGGCACTGCGGCGCTGGCAGTCACGAAAACAAAATAATGGCGTCAGATAGCTCGCATCAGCTGGCAATTTTATGTGCTTTTTTCGTTTCAATTATTATTAAAGTGATATATTAAACTCAATATTTATATAATAAAAATGTGTGTTATAAATGTGCTTGATATTGCAAGTTTTCGTGAAACAAAAGTTTGAAACTAAAATTACATCTCGTTTAATGAGACGGCTAAATGTTGGCTTTTGACGTTCAACTTCAGCCAGCCAAGTCGTTAGAGTATAATTACTATACTCTTTGCTTTGGACTCTTTGCGTTAGCCGTTAGAGTGTGTTTCATCGGTTTCGTCCCATATTCCCTTTTCCGTTAGGTTGGTACCCCTGTCGATTTTCGTCAAAAGGTTAAGGTTAATTTAAGATTAGAATTTGACACAGATATTTTAAGCAAGTTTCGGATTCTGTGCTAAAATCATGCTCAAAATATTAGAAAGCGGTGAAAGAAAAATGGTTTTGGTATGAAGTTTTTATCACATTCCCGCCTTCTTGGCATACAGGGATACCAACCTAACGGAAAAGGGAATATTCGATGAAACGCACTTTATGTCTATAAACGTTTCATTCAACGACTTTGCTCGTTAGTTGTCCCTTAGTGAGGCCGCACACCGGCGCCACACGCTACACGCAACATACATTTACGGCACCACAATTATTGCGCCTCGATTTACGTGGCGACAAAATTTGTCGTACATTTAATGTATCGTGTAGGTATGCGCACTTGCGCACAGTTGTAGCGTGGCACTAGCAACAAAATGTCGACATCGTCGTCTGACGACGACGATTTTATGATGTGGCGATTAATTAATGGCAACATAATTACACGGTATAGGTAGGTATATTTACTTACCCCTTTCATTGAATTTTATCCAATCTTAGTCCAAAATAATTTTCTTTCCCAAGCGCTTTAATAGTTGCGACGGCGTTCTTCACTTGGCTGGCGAATATGCATATGTCGCTTGGGTCCGCTGCCACTCTTGGAAGCCTCTTTAGCTTTTCCAGTTCTGCCAATGCTAGAGCCGCAGGTCTGCCGAAGCGCGCTTCTAGTCCCTTCAAAACTTCGTTCGGATCTTCTGCAGTGAACAGAAGACTCTTCACAGCTTCTCTGGCGCTTCCTCGTAAAGCTCTTCGTAGTCGCGCTAAGTTCTGCGTGGCGCTGAAGTCTTTGGCAGTATCTACATAAGACCTTTTAAATGCCAGCCACTCTTCGCTGGCACCGTTAAAGTGTGGAAGCTCAACTCTTTCACAACTCTTCCACCTTTCGCTGAGCTTGGCAATCGCTTCAGCTAATTCTTGCACGAGGCTCGTTTCTTTGACTGGTTCTTCTATAATCATTTCCTGCGTGACTCGTCGGTCGTAGTCACGGAGACACTCTTCGGCGTGAACACTCACAACTTCAGATTCAAGCTCAAGTAGTTCCAACTCTATAGCTTCTAATTTTGTTCGCGCCATCTTAAGTTTGGCTTCAGCGGCTTCTATTTCCCTTCTGGCCACCAATATCCTTGCGTTGACCTCTGCTCTTTTCTTGGAGATGGCATCGGAACGTATGCCGACACTACTCCCCCGCAATGACCCTTCGTCATTTAGAAGTTGAGGTATGAGTACACCGTCAACTTTGGATAATTGAGCATTGTCTTCAATGCATCGCACTTCGTCACTTTTATGTTGGGGGTTGAGATTCTCTTCAGGTGTTGATGAAGAAGTATCCTCTTCACGATGCTGTATAACTTCGTGATATGGTGCGGCGCGAGTTCACTCTTTAGCTCTTCTTTTACTTCTTCTACTTTAACGCTTCGTAATGGACGTTGACTTCGGCATGCTCATCGTCTCCAAATCCGGCTCGAAGGACCAAAAATATGTCGTGGACGAGCGCTTAGTCTTAGTCACTTAGTAAATGCTGGCTGGAAAATGCCACTACGTCGAATGATACGCTGAAGAACCGTTGATCAGTACAAATAAACAATTATTTATTATTTAACACAGTATATTTTATTATTAAATAAATGCACTGAATCAAAGTCACTTCAATACAGATTATAAATGAGCTAAATCCGCGACCACTAATTTATCTGCACTTTAAATAATTTAAAATCTATTATTCCTTAAAAACAGTTCACGCTTGACACTTCTAATTCGCTGCACTTGTTTGAACACTTACTTATTACTCTTCAGAACTCTTATTAAACACTTATTTTCAAACTCTTCTTTGAACACTTCCGGATGCGCTTACTCAATACACTTTTTAAGTCACTATATCGTACGCTGCGCTGCGTGCCGCTTTTATACCGCCCGCGGAAAGTCCAGAATCGCATGGAATATTCGCGACGTGTGCGTCTCGAACGTTCCCGACAATCCACGAGCGGCCGAGAGAGCGAGTCATTATTTCTGTTTCACTCACTCGCTTCCGCGGGAGAAATTTCTCGCAATCTTCGTCCTTATTTAATGCACCGCGACTCTTTTACTAACATTTTGTCTCTCAATGTTCGCGCGGCGTTCAAACAACTATTTCATTATAACTTTTTAATTTTGCATTTTACAATGCTATTTTTATGTGATAAATATTAAACAAGAAAATATACTAGAAAAAAGGAACTAGTCTCATGTCGCCCTGACGGGATTCGAACCCGCATCCTTGGGAGTCCGGCCCAATGCAGTAACCAATTAGGCTACAGAGACCTATGAGGACAAGTCGAATCTTTCTAGTATATTTACCGTTCTACGGTGTTGGCCACCGTCGCTTCATCAATGAGAGAAATATCCTCGCATTCGAAAGAAACATCTTTACAGATGTTTAACTATCGATTAAGATGAAACAGCCATCTAATTATAACTTTTTAATTTTGCATTTTACAATGCTATTTTTATGTGATAAATATTAAACAAGAAAATATACTAGAAAAAAGCAACTAGTCTCATGTCGCCCTGACGGGATTCGAACCCGCATCCTTGGAAGTCCGGCCCAATGCACTAACCAATTATGCTACAGAGACCTATGAGGACAAGTCGAATCTTTCTAGTATATTTACCGTTCTACGGTGTTGTTTTTCTAGTATATTTTCTTGTTTAACTATTTCATTGTTCGACGTAGCTCACAGTAACATAGGCTACATTTTATCCCAATATTCCCACGGGAACGAAACCGTGAGGGCCGCTAGTTAACAATATTTGGCAACTAGTTATTTGAGTTCAGGAAATAACTGTATCATGATGATACATCTTTTATTTTCCTTGAATTATTTAACTTAATATTATATTATAATTAAATTAACTAAACTACAATACTTACTATTTATTAACTACTTAGAAACGGCCACAAGTATTAATAACAAACTAATTGATTTTTGTCCTCTTCACTAGTAGTCTACTAGTAGATTAGAATGATAGATAAACCATGGTTATACCATACCTGTCATATTACTGCATCTAATTACAAGTCCGGACATAATTTGTGGTCCGGTCCGAGTATAGTATAGGCGCTACGCGAGGGCGAAGGGCGCCTGCCTATGCATTTGTGCCCCTATTGCTTAATTAGCGCTGTCGATAGTCATGTCCACAAAACTAATTTTCGTTTTGTGGACAAAGTCGCCCGCCACACCATCGCTTAATTGCTGCAGTGTAAACATGAAAATGTTTTATGCAGAACCTAAATAAAAGTCGGCTTAAATCTGTTCTATTTATTTAAGCTCCTATTTACAAAAAATACAACAACACTGTAAAATATACATACTTATTACAAAAAAATATGTACATACTTTTACCAATAATTATGGGTAATAACCATCAGTGATTTCTATTTCATCTACATTATCAGACCTATAAATTATAATACAATATAAATTTAAAGATAGCCAAGAAAGTAAAATACCTACAGTCAACATCTGAAGCTGCTCTTCTTGCTGACTCTGGGAGATTATAATAAGTAGTGTATGTAATCTAACTGTAAAACATGATGTGGTGTCCACTTTACATAAGGGAACTTTACCACAAGCTGTTAATATTATCACAATCAGCAAAATACATCCTGCACATTGGAAGCATATTCTTCATACTTTTATAAAAAACCCATGGTAAAAGACCACATTGGTTTTAAAGTAACAGAAATGTGCAATTATCATTAGTTTTACTTTTCAGCATCACTAAATTAAAACATCTAAGTGAAAAAATTATATACTAAATGATTCTCCACAACCACATGTCCCTTTTATATTTGGATTATTGAATACAAATTCTGCTGATAATTTATTCTCCACAAAATCCATTTCTGTACCTGCAAAAAAAAATATGGAAATGAGACATGATAGTTAATAATAAATAGAAACAATAATCCTGGCGCTGTAACATTATGCTGAGGCAGGGACCTAGTTGGCGGCATACTTTTAACATGGTTTTGTTTGTTACCTACCTACCTAGTTTAATGTTTATTTGTATGCGTCAATAAATATTTTTCTTTCTTTCTTTCTTTAATATACCAAACGACAAAAATAAAACTACCATTTTATGAATTATGTAGTAAGTAATTTGTGCGAGTAATAAAATGAATAAGCAAGGTTTAATTTTATTCACTGAATGTTGTTCTATTTACTTAAATCTATTTTGTTAACCTGTTTCTTTTATTGTTGTCTCTATAAATCTTATATAACTTACCCAATAATGTTAATTGTGCTTTCTTGTCAATGATAATTGTAACACCATCTTGCTTAACTTCTTCGTCCAATTTGTCTTTGCCTTTGGCATAATCTAATGTATATGATAATCCATTGCAGCCTCTTTGTCGAACACCAACTTTTAAGCCTATGAAACCTTTTGCTTCCTCTTTCGCCATAATTTCTTTTATTTTGTTTACAGCTGATGGTGTTAAGACAAGTGCCGCTCTTATAGGCAAAACTCTTTTCTTAACAGCTCTTACAGTTGCACTTGCGATTGTTTTGGTCGCCATCTACAAGTTTAATTAAAATAGAAAGTACCTTTATAAGTACGTGAGGTGCCAAAAAATATATGAACTGCGTATCTACTTATTGCCTTGAAGGTTAAATAACTTGGTTAAAATGTTTCTATCATACTTATTTGGGACTTTATTGACGAAATTACATACCCCGTGTTGGTTTTGCTGAATTTTATAAATATTATTTAGTAATTTTAGTCCTTTTTCGATTGTTTTTGACATGACTGTGACAGTTTTCTTCTGACAGTAACAGCAGGCAGCAGATGTCTGAAATGGATGTGTCAAGACCATATGTTTAGTACAGATACAAAAAAGTTGTATCGGTGATAAATCACTAATAAATATCTAATGAAATTGAAGTTTTTTGTAGTGCATGTATATGTATCCCTAGTCCAGTACAGTACGAACGAAACGAACTTATATTAGTCTGTATTCTGTGACACAATGACACGTCTTCTATCGCACTCGTGTCGTGTTAATAATTTTAATCAATGAATTTTGAAATTAAAAACTAATAACAATGGGTGGACAAAAATTCGAGTATGATGAAAGTGGATCTACATTCTTTTATTTTGTTCTCTCCTTTCTCGCCCTTATATTAGTGCCGGCGACTTTTTATTATTGGCCTAGGAAACGGAAAGAAGGTAAGTTTTTGCATTTTTTATCCTACTTTGAGCTTATTTTATTAATATTTAACTATGAAACAGATCAGTTTTATCAAAATATTCGATATGACCCAGCAAACAAAGTTCCGTTATGTCAATATCGTAATAAGCAGCAGTACATACCACTCAAACCGACAATGCATTCCCCTGAAATCGAATCAATTAGGCCCAATGTTGGTGTAATTTCTAATGATGTTTTAAATTTATTTTATTTTAAAGATCCGGCAAAACGTGCAGAATTATGTCAGTGCCCAAATTGTGTGAAAAAACAAATAATCATAGAACAATCACAACCCTACAAAGGCGTGAAGAATTTCTTTATCAAGTTAGCAATTATATCTGGATGGGTGTTACTCGGTTTCCTGGCGTACAAAGTTTCTCAGTTTGACTATGAAATGTCAAATTTTGATCCATATGAGATATTAGGCCTACCACCGGGTGCCACTCAAGCTGAAATTAAGAGGTCATACCGCAAACAGTCTTTGATTCTTCACCCCGATAAAGAAACTGGTGATGAAAAAGCTTTCATGAGACTCACAAAGGCTTATCAGGTAAGCTATATCATTTGACAATAATATTTTCTACTTCTTCTTTTTTAATGAATGGCGTACTCGCGTTAAATATGCGAATTTTGCCAATGTCATGTAAATTTACATATTTTGTAATATATAGAAATTGTACGGTAGATTGAGTTAAAAATGGAGCCTAGGTAGATTGAGTGAAAAGAACACGGGTGAAACTCCAATATTTTCTAAAGTACCAGAAAATATAGTTACTATTTATTTAACTGATTTCTATTACATTGTTTGAGTTACATACTATACTTTGACATCAGCTGGTGAAGATGAACAACTTAGCTAAACTAAACAACTAGTATGAGTTAAAAGTTGTTCTTGAAAATTATATTAAAATCATCAAATCACTAATTACAGGCTCTCACTGATGATGAAGCAAGAAGGAATTGGGAAAAATATGGTAATCCTGATGGCCCAGGAGCGATGAGCTTTGGTATTGCTCTGCCAAGCTGGATTGTAGAAAAGGAGAACAGTGTGTGGGTTCTTGGACTTTATGCCCTCGTGTTCATGGTTGCCTTACCTACTGCTGTATGTATGAAATCAGCGAAAAATTATCTTCTAAACCCTATTGCATGCCCGTCAGAGTCCATAATGATCTTTTATTTATGTTCACCCTCTTTTATTAACTACATTATGGTATGCAATAAATAATTGAGTATTGTACAGGAATGCAACTGAGAATAAAATTGTGTTCTAATTTATTAATAAATATTGTCTGTACTGTAATAAAATGTTAATAATTATTTGCACTTTGGTGCTTATAACATAATATGAAATTGAACTCGGTCACCAATCTGCGGATTAAAATTGATTGTAGCAATTTGACAGTCCTACACAACTTGATATAGTGTTGACTGTTCATTGTTTGTTCCTTCTATTTGCAGCATGCAAGTGTTCAGTTACCATCAGTCTAATAATGAATGCAGAACATTATTCTGTTGTCTAACTAAACATTAATTTACTGTAAAACAAGGTCTAAACATAGATTTGCAAATGAAAGTGCCGACCAGCAAATTTTTTTTATAGTCTTAACTTTAGACAACATGTGGTAGTAAGAACACTTTGTGTTTTTCATAACAATGGTATGTTGTTCGATTTTAGGTGGGTATGTGGTGGTACAGAAGTATTCGTTTTTCTGGAGAGCAAGTGCTATTGGACACTACACAAATGTACTTTTATTTTTGCCACAAAACACCATCTATGCCTTTGAAGAGGGCTCTTATGATTCTTGCTGCCTCATGTGAATTTGACAAAAGGCACAATTCAGAGATTGTCGAAAGAATTACTGACAATGAGGAGGTTCCAATGGTAAGTGTTATTCATAATTACATAAAAAAGAAAACTTCACCAATACGGTCAATTGGAGTATTTTTTAAATTACTAAATAGCCCACTATTAACACATTTGTCCTGAAAATCTTATTACACTTACTACTTGCTGAAATTATTTAGTTGTTATTTTGTAGATTGACTACTATTGTGTAATTTCATTTAGGACAGTAATGTCTAATAGCTCTTTTTTATTATTATTATTAACAGGCTAGCAGTTGTTACAACTAGAGTTGCTGTCGGGAAAAATTCCGAATCATTCCCGTGGAATACTTTCGAAATATTCTGAAGTATTACGAAACTTTCGGAATACTTCGATATTCCAAAAAGACCCATTTGAGTAACGTTAAAAAACCAGCAATCGGTCAAAACAGCAGCAGAAAGCAGTTGACACTTATTTTTAAATACCTACCTAGCAAGAAAAAAGTAAATCATTCTCTAATCAAAGTTAAAGTACCTATGGATAGATATACCTACCTTACTATCTAGGTACCTCTTAAACACAATAAAATGGCTGTGGAAGTTTTAAGTGTTCAAGTATGTACACACGGCGGGACATCAGACTATACATGACCTTGAGACCGCCTTTATGCACTACGTAATAAAAGCTGTTATCGCAGTTCAACTGTTTAGTGTGCTGTCGAGTGTACCTACCCTCCGACCGCGAATTATTCCGAAACATGAATCCTCGGCGGGGACGGGGAGCGGGCGAATACTTCCCCGGGGGGACTAGCTAGCTACTAGCTAGAATGTTGTTCTGTGGCGTCGCCGCCGCCCGGCGCCGGCGCCGCGCACGTGTTTTTCGTTCGTTCGTCCATCTCGTATCGTATCTCATTCTCATCGTGTCGGCGTCGTCGCTTCGGTCGGGCGGGCGGGCGGTACTCTGGCATACGATATTTGCTAGCAACATTAAAGATAAAAAAATGTCAAAATTTCTGTTTAAATTTATTTTGAAAAATTCTAATTGAAATAAACTTTCTGAGAATTATTCCATAAGTATTCCGAATATTTCAGAAGTTTTGCAACTCTAGTTACAACTAATAGCGCCTGTATCCTGCTATCTATGCGTTTTGTTCATTATAATAAAGCCCTATACCCTTTGAAGGGGAGTTAAGTCAGCGGTGATAGAGGAGGGCTTCTTCAATTTTTTTTGTATTGCGGAGGATCTCAATTGCGTCAGTCTTACTATGCAGTATAACCTTCAGTGGGCGCGGACTTAACCCTGTGCCAGATTTTGGGGCACCAAGACGGAACAGATTTATTCCATTACATTTCACTTTGGTAGTGATTTTATTAATAACAGACATGCATTCTTTCATGTCATATTCCTTTCTTTCTTCAGATACATCACTTGTTGATTCCGGTATATTATAGATTATAACAGTAGCCCTGTGGGCTCTTTCAGATATTTCTTGTATTGCTGATTCAGTTGTCAGCATACTTTTATATTTTACTTGTTTGTGTAATTTATTTTACCTAATATTGAAACCTATACAGGACCAACACAAAATGGTTAGCTCACTCTGCTGTGACTGCTAATTTAAGGCGCTGTTTAAAAGTTGCCAAGTTAATATCCGAGACCAAGAGCTGTGCACATTACCTATTTTTTTTATATTTGCTTAGACTATCTGCTTTGATTATAGTTGCTCCGTGAGCTTCCCAACTTAGGCGAGAAGAACAAAGAGCAGCCTCTCTGCCGGCCTTACAGTATAAAGGCCCGAGCGCTCCTCCACGCACATTTGTCGCGCATGCGCCTGCCGCCCGACACGCTGGAGTGCGACCGCCGCTACATAGTGTCACGGTGCCCTGACCTCATTGTGGAAATGGTTAATTGCGTTAATCAACTCATCGCTCTCGCTTATGCGCGGAGAAGTAAGTATTATGTATATATTCTCGTTGATGGTTGTTCTAAGTCCGCCTGGCTAGCTACCACCAGTCATATCACCATAGCAAATATTTTTTTAGTGTTGTTGTGTTCCTGCAGTTAACAGATAGGAAAGCCAGTTCTTCATTAGTTGAGGAGAAGTGCGATTCCACTTTCAGCCTTAACATTACTTAACATCAGGTATGAGTAATGCTTAACGCTTCCCCGTTATAAATAAACATATATATAATATTTTAATAGGTTAGTAGGTAGGTAGCTAATTGAAATGAAATCATACTTTACTGCTGCAATTATGCTTAATTTGTGAAAATACTTAACGGCAACTCTGCGCAATAAATTCGCTCATAAAATTAATTCTGATCATATATAATTGCCAAGTGCAAAATAAATCAAAATATAAGCAAAGTACTGCATCTAATAATGTTTTTGAATAAGGAATTAAGTTTAGTATATTAAGAAGGTCATAGTTATAACTTTAACTTTTACAAACTTATAATTGTGGACTTTTTATCGCGATGTTAACGTTAGTGTTTCTATAAGTCATCGCGGCAAACGGCGCGCGTGCCGAATAAACAATTAGATGTATTCGCAAACACTGGCACCGAAATGCCTAAGTTGAACATTCATATTTATACCTGTTTCTTTTTTTCTTTATGTATGAATAATTCTTTTCTTTATCAGTACCTCGTCTACCCACGATTGAAACGATTGAAAACTGCATGAAGTTATCTCCAATGATAGTACAAGGTCTGTGGGAGTACAAATCGCCTCTCCTCCAGCTGCCATACATCACAGAAGACCATCTCAAATACTTCACGAATAGGAAAAAGCACATCAAGTCGTTGCTGCAACTGTCTCAGTTGCCTGGTGAAGAAAGGCGACAAGTCCTAAAATTCTTAAATGATAAACAATATGAGGACCTCATGAAAGTGCTTGGAAATATGCCTTATATTCATTTCCAAGTTAATACAGAAGGTAAGTTATCTCATTTGATTATTGTATTACAAATATCAGATTACATCACTAATAGTGATCACAAATATTGAGCTGGTTCTGAGATTAAAGAATTTTCACTACCCCTTGAACCAGAACCAGTGGGTGATGTTGTAAGCCTTTAAGATTGTCCAAATTCAGTGCACACGAATACCGCCTAAAAGACTTGCGCGACTATATTTACAGTATGGCTCATGCCCGATTTTCACGGGTAAGTCTTAAGCGAAGTTGGGAAATACAGTGGTGTAAACGATCGGACAGTGGCGAAACAACTTGGCTTGCAAGGTGCCTTGCAAGTGGATCCATACAAACTCGGGCGTTGTGTTTTGTTTCACTGTCGAGATACTTGACCCGTGTAAATCAGGCACAACCTGTAATTTCCAATTCTAAAGTCAACCGCAGCTATGGCTTTACATTTCCGTCATTTAGGCTTTAAGGCATATGCCGTTGAGTTCAGATTTGTCTGTAGAAAAGGGATGGCCCAAATCCCATACAAAAAGAACCCAGTCCTGGCGCAAAAAAAAATATCACAGATTTTAGAAGATATTTAAACATAATATTTTGAACTATCATTAGACAGCATCTTAAGAGGTACAAAAGTACTTATTTATTTATTACTTAAAAAAAAAACTAAATTTAGGTGAATGAAATGAAAAGGTGCGATTGAGATCACACAATAATCGCAAATACTAATAAACATTTTTGCCAATAAATAAGTTTTTAAAAACAACGCCTACAAAACTTCTGGGGTAAAAAAAAATATATGTTAGCCACCCGATAGAGAGACAAATTATTATTTTTAAATATCCTCTAAAATCTGAGATACAAAGCTTTTGCGCCGGGGCTGGGTTTCTTTTTGGGCCATCTCTTGTTATTTGTATTAAACGTAGTTGCCGTCGAGTAACTGAATACATTTTAATATCGTTCAATTTCTTTTGCAGTTGTTGATGACGAGAACTCTACAGTGGTTACTGCAGGTGCCATAGTGACTGTGACCGTATTTCTGCGGCGGACTAATATGAAAGAACTTTTTGGTGACACCACAATTAAAGAAAAAGTTATCAAGTAAGTGTTAGTTACGTCATATTATATGTTTAATATCTCCACTCAGTACTCAGTACATACTTAAAAAAAAGATAGATCTGTAACTAATGGGAAATGAATTATTGTGTCTAAAATTGATAAATGGTGTCAATCATCCAATAACTAACAGTTTCTTGATGGAAAATTATATGAAGTTTATATTCCTATCTCTTTCAGAGACGATGACGATGCTGAAAACGGAGAGAAAGGAGACAATGATAAGAAAGGAGAAAATGACAAAAAGGAGACGTTCAAAAGGCCAGTATGGATGAAGCAGAATAAGAAACCTCAGTCAAAGAAAGCTAAGAAACCAGCTGCTAAACAACCGGCTAAGCCTGCGACGCCAGCCAATGATGTTAAAGACGCGAATGCTAAGGATGGGAAGGAAACTAAAGAAAAGGAAACTAAGGAACCTAAGAAAGCGAAGGAACCAAAGAAAAAAGATGATGATGGTAACAGAGATAATGATTTTTTGAGATTGTCTAATGTTGTCAGTTACAGTGGTGGAAAACTGTGAACTAACTGCGACAGCTCGTAGCTAAAATCTGTTGATTGCTCAATAACTTATCAAAATGACAAATATGTCTAGCTTTTAGGGTTGACTAAAAAAAACAACAGATTCTGGGTACAGTCAGTGGCGCCATTATCTTCAATTCAATGACCACTTATTAAAATTAAAAAAATATTCTTATCGCAAGGATAATCAAGACTATTTGCTCATTTTATTTGAATCATTTGTTTGGACTAAATTTAAACGTGATTTGAGAAAGTCTAACCTATTGTCTACTAAACTAACAATTATGATTGTGTTCAAATTTAGACGAGGATTCCGACGTAGGCAGTTCCGACGAGTCAGCGTCTCACGCATCCGGGTCCGAAGACGAGTCCCGGGATAAGTCCTCCGCGCCCGACGACGATGACGACCAATGGGATAAGTTCCAGAAGCGATTGCAGAAGAGGGAGCGGCTCGAAGGCAGATCTAAGAGCTCACATCCTGTGCATTGTCCGTACTTCCCTCAGGTAAAATTTTATAGTGTTTGTCTTATCTTTTTATAAATAAAGAGAGATTCTTTTTATATTATTAAACATATCCGGTTCGAAGGACCAATGTGTTAAATCTAAAAACAGCTCGAAAGAAGATCTAAAAGCTCATATCTTGTACATTGCCCGTATTTCCCCTAGGTAGTATTCAAAAGTCTTTGCCTAATCCTTTCACAGATAGACGATGATTCTTTTTAGATAATTATGTCGGGTTCGGGAGATCAATAGAGGAAGTATTGGAAGCGGCTCAAAAGAAGCTTCAGGGGCTCATAGGCTCCTGGTCCTATTATATAATCACAAGGCCTTTTATGTAAACATCAATGACATATAGGTTGTAATTCGATTCATCTCTCTTACGCCCGAATACTCGAACACTTCTTAACTTTGAGAGTGTCTCTATTTCTATCTCTGGTGTACTCTCTTACCAAGAAAAGCAAAAGTGCTCTACCCCTAGTAAGAGTTTGGAAAACAACATACGATATCGAAAACTATCGCTTTGACTTCTTCATATTCAGACACCTACACTCGGCAGCAGAGAAATCGAACCATAGCGTTATTTTCACACAAATATACTCACTTTATTCAAAAAGTATAAACACTTATGTAAACATTTGTACGTCAATGTATGAGTCCCAAAAATTCAAGAAAGCTTTCAGTTTTGTGCCAAGTGAGGAAAACAAATTCAATAAATTCGGTTTTTGACAACTTTATATAGAAAGAAAATTAAACATTGTTTTGCTGAAATTTTAGGAAATCAATAAATGTTTTCAGTTATGTATAACACTAGTTGGTTAGTTGCACATTTGAATTCGCAGTGGTTCGATTTCTATGCAGCTGAGTGTACTTTATCGACCTATAAGCAGTACATCCGATAGTCTTCGATAACTTTGATAGTTGTAACTGTGTCAACTCGTACTAGGGGTACTGGTGGGGACTGGTGTTACATCTGCGATCGTACGCCTGAATACTAAACACTTCCTAATTTTGAGAGCTTCTTAAAGGTCATGCTTTCTCTTACACGATGTTACGAAGCTCTTAAAGTTAAGGAGCATTTACGTATACAGGCGTAAGCGTTGTGAGTATTCGGGCGTTATTATTACATTCTGATGGTTATGTTTTTTCTGACCAGGAAAAGCAAGAATTCTGGTGGTGCTACATCTGCGATCGGAAATCCCATACTCTACTAACTGCGCCTGCACACGTGACCGCCCTAGTGGACACCCACGAGCTGCAGCTGCGGTTCACGGCGCCGCGGTGGCCTGGCGTGTATACGCTCGCCTGCTGCCTGCGATCAGGTGACATACCACACTAGCCATACACTTACACACCGTATTAGGTAGTCCCATACATTTCTGTCGGGGACCGCCCTAGTGGACACGCACGAGCTGCAGCTGCGGTTCACGGCGCCGCGGTGGCCTGGCGTGTATACGCTCGCCTGCTGCCTGCGATCAGGTGACATACCACACTAGCCATACACTTACACACCGTATTAGGTAGTCCCATACATTTCTGTCGGGGACCGCCCTAGTGGACACCCACGAGCTGCAGCTGCGGTTCACGGCGCCGCGGTGGCCTGGCGTGTATACGCTCGCCTGCTGCCTGCGATCAGGTGACATACCACACTAGCCATACACTTACACACCGTATTAGGTAGTCCCATACATTTCTGTCGGGGACCGCCCTAGTGGACACCCACGAGCTGCAGCTGCGGTTCACGGCGCCGCGGTGGCCTGGCGTGTATACGCTCGCCTGCTGCCTGCGGTCAGGTGACATACCACACTAGCCATACACTTACACACCGTATTAGGTAGTCCCATACATTTCTGTCGGGGACCGCCCTAGTGGACACCCACGAGCTGCAGCTGCGGTTCACGGCGCCGCAGTGGCCTGGCGTGTATACGCTCGCCTGCTGCCTGCGGTCAGGTGACATACCACACTTGCCATACACTTACACACCGTATTAGGTAGTCCCATACATTTCTGTCGGGGACCGCCCTAGTGGACACCCACGAGCTGCAGCTGCGGTTCACGGCGCCGCGGTGGCCTGGCGTGTATACGCTCGCCTGCTGCCTGCGGTCAGGTGACATACCACACTAGCCATACACTTACACACCGTATTAGGTAGTCCCATACATTTCTGTCGGGGACCGCCCTAGTGGACACACACGAGCTGCAGCTGCGGTTCACGGCGCCGCGGTGGCCTGGCGTGTATACGCTCACCTGCTGCCTGCGGTCAGGTGACATACCACACTAGCCATACACTTACACACCGTATTAGGTAGTCCCATACATTTCTGTCGGGGACCGCCCTAGTGGACACCCACGAGCTGCAGCTGCGGTTCACGGCGCCGCGGTGGCCTGGCGTGTATACGCTCGCCTGCTGCCTGCGGTCAGGTGACATACCACACTTGCCATACACTTACACACCGTATTAGGTAGTCCCATACATTTCTGTCGGGGACCGCCCTAGTGGACACCCACGAGCTGCAGCTGCGGTTCACGGCGCCGCGGTGGCCTGACGTGTATACGCTCGCCTGCTGCCTGCGGTCAGGTGACATACCACACTTGCCATACACTTACACACCGTATTAGGTAGTCCCATACATTTCTGTCGGGGACCGCCCTAGTGGACACCCACGAGCTGCAGCTGCGGTTCACGGCGCCGCGGTGGCCTGGCGTGTATACGCTCGCCTGCTGCCTGCGGTCAGGTGACATACCACACTTGCCATACACTTACACACCGTATTAGGTAGTCCCATACATTTCTGTCGGAGACCGCCCTAGTGGACACCCACGAGCTGCAGCTGCGGTTCACGGCGCCGCGGTGGCCTGGCGTGTATACGCTCGCCTGCTGCCTGCGGTCAGGTGACATACCACACTAGCCATACACTTACACACCGTATTAGGTAGTCCCATACATTTCTGTCGGGGACCGCCCTAGTGGACACACACGAGCTGCAGCTGCGGTTCACGGCGCCGCGGTGGCCTGGCGTGTATACGCTCGCCTGCTGCCTGCGATCAGGTGACATACCACACTAGCATACACTTACACACCGTATTAGGTAGTCCCATACATTTCTGTCGGGGACCGCCCTAGAGGACACACACGAGCTGCAGCTGCCCGCGTGTATACGCTCGCCTGCTGCCAGCGATCAGGTAGTTGATTATCTAAGTCTGTTGCTAAAAGATTTTGATTGATATTGACATAATATGTTGCAGTTGCTTTGCTGCTTTAATAAGATAGTTATCACATTCATTTATACTGAAGCAGCAAAGTGACTGTAGTTTCAATCAAACATTGATGGAAACAAGCGATTACGTAAAGTCAATCGTATACATTTGACAGTTCATATGTGACAATCCACGACAAAGTGTATCTTATGGACGTTTTTAGTTTCGGAGATATTTAATGTTTCGTGAAAATGATGTTTTATGTATGTTATTAGGTCAAAATGTGACCTTAAAGTTTAGTAGAAAATGTCCCTTACGGCCGTGTCGTATGAAATTAAGAAAGAACTACACGTACTGCTTTAGTTTCCGAAAATAACAAGCCAATACTGTTAAAGACGTTTGCGATGCAGCTGTGACTGCGTGTCGAAAGACAAATTCCATTACTGCCGTCTTAATTGGAAACGAATGTGGTGATATAATAAATCTTAAAACTTATGACTGGGTAAACGTTTTCAAAGCCAAGAAACCCGCCACTGTGGCTAACTTGATCACATACAGTCATTTTAAAACCGACTTATGTTCAATGGGTTGAGTAGCATGTAAAAAGTAAGCCACTGGTGATATTTGTCTCCAGCATGTATCATCAAAGAGACATTCGGTAATAAAATGCCTGAAGTTAACCAACCACAAGGTCTCCCTCCTGTCAGACAAAAATATCTGTTTAAGAAAATTAGACAATTTGTCCAACCGAATGCCAAGATATACTTTGCCCAAAACTTCCTCTGAATGCATCTCAGGATCCTTTGGCAAATGTTTTATTGCCAATACTTAATACGCAGCCGCAGCCCAGTTGCAGTGGTATCCAGCCCATAAAGCGCAAAAGAACCTAGGTACATGTACTTACTGTGTTACAAGTTGGTCACAGAAACCAAATCCGCGACAGAGTATTTTTTGTAAAAAAAAAATGTTTAGAGCAAGCTAATCTTCAAGATGTGTAAATAAATAATAAATAAATAAATGAATAAATATTTCCATACAATCACACCAATTATCTAGCCCACGTTAAGTATCACGAAGAACTTGTGTTATGGATACTAGATAACGGATAAACATACTTTTATACTTTTTTTTTATTTATTATATACTTTATATACATAATATACATATTAAACACCCAGACCAAGACAAATAGACATGTTCATGCACACAAATATTTGTCTTGTCCGGGGATCGAACCCGGGACCTCTGGCGCAGAAGGTGGGTTAGTACGTAAAAAAAATATTGTTTGTAATTATTAAAAATTAACAGTAAGAGTCGGTATTGATTTTTATAAAATATTTTTTTAAATGGTTTCTACTTTTTATTGGAGCGAAGCTCCATTCTTCCCCGATTCGGATTTTTCATTGAACTCCTCCCGCACTATAAGAGCTATGGCCACGAAAATTGGAATGTAACTCCGTGTTCAGCCGAAGATGGTTTCGTCGTCGTCGTCGTCGTCTCAGCCACATGACACCCACTGCTGGGTATAGGCCTCCCCCCAGGATCTCCACAACGATCGGTCCTGCGCAGTCCGCATCCAGCGGCTTCCCGCGACCTTCACCAGATCGTCAGTCTACCTTGTCGGGGGCCTACCCACGGAGCGTCGTCCTGTGCGCGGACGCCATTCCAGAACCTTTCCGCCCCAACGGCCATCGGTTCTTCTCGCTATGTGTCCCGCCCACTGCCACTTCAGCTGAGCAATCCTTCGAGCGATGTCAGTTACTTTAGTTCTCCTACGGATCTCCTCATTTCTGATTCGATCGCGTAGGGAAACGCCGAGCATAGCCCTTTGCATTGCACGCTGGGTGACCTTGAGCTTTCTTATCAGACCGGAAGATGGTTTAAAAAAATAAAATAAAAAATCGGACCTACCACGGAGAAATAATCACCAAAATAAAAAAGACATAAAAAAAATATTGTAGTCATAAAAATGAAAACTATATCTATGTTAATTATAACCATTAGCTGACTCGTTTCATAAGCTCAGCGAGTGAATGCGTTACTCAAGAGTTCAGAAATGGTGGCGACAAAGCGCTTCGCTCCATGTAGGCTTACCGGGGACGGCAAGTGCACCTAGTATTTGTTTTATTTTCCCTCATGTTTTGACTGTGTATACTTTTCTAACGGATCTAATTAAAATATGGAGGTCTAATACCAAAGAATCATCGGAATTTACCATCGGAAAGGTAAAAACGCAAAAACAAATAAGTACTTACTTTTTAGCACTCATTATAATATTATGTATGTGTTATAATAAGATTTTGGTAATAAATTATTATTTGGTTTGAGGTTATATACTCAAGAGACATTGACAACAAAACAAAATAAATATCCAGCCAGATGTAATAAAACGAAAGAAGTACTTTGGTTTACGACGGTATTCTCGACTATTTTGTAATTGAATAAAAGTATTCTTATAATGGCAATAATTTCGGGGTCAAGCGTTTCCCCTGTTTTCTCCACCGTGAATAGTTTATCCACCCAATGTCGCCATGCTCGGAGGGTGGACAAAAATGACAGAGGGAATAGTATTTTGTCCTCTCCCCGTGGATAAAATGTCTCCGGCCATGCTAGCCCTGCAGGAGGCAAGTGACATACCATAATATTAGCCATACACCGTAATAGCACAGTCTATCTTCTCTTCTATACAGTCGTTGGACGGGCATGTTTTGACAGAGGAATTGTGCGGGGTTCGCGGGGCGAGACCCCGGGCTAGCGAGCCCCAACCGCCATATAACTCGTTGGAAACAATGACAATGTCCTGTCAAATTCTAAGAAGTCTTGTGAAAAGCGGCATGCCGCGTGGTTTCATGGGGTTGTCCCACTATTGTTAGTTCCTCAGTTATGCTGTTTTATTAGGTAGGTAATCCGATACGAAATACCTACTAGAGATTTTACTGAAAGGAAAACCTTTCTTTATTAAAAGAAACTACGTTCCAACTACCAGTTATTATTAATCATTTCCTATTTAATCACTATACATAAACTTACGAATTTATTTCTCAAAGTAAAATGCAATTGTTTTGCACAGATTCGTACATCGGTATGGACCAGCAGCAGGACATGAAGCTGGACGTCAAAGAGGCGGCTGCCGTCCCCGCCGAGCACCCGCAGTGGGACCTCAGCGACTCCGACACGGATAACAACGATCAGGTTTGTACATCCTACTAATCCCCTACTTATATTATAAATGCGAAAGTATGTCAGTTTGTTTGTTACTCTTTCGCACAAAAATTACTGAACAGATTTGTATGAAATTTGGCACACAGATAAAAGATACACTGCCAGCGTAGCATGCGCACCGCGACTCGTTGTCGACCTCTCTCTCTGTCTCTTATCTCGCGATGTCTGTCCCGCTCATATCAGTACGCTGTAAGCGGGACAGACGCTACGCTTGCTCGAGAATGTTTTGTCGAGGTGCACACACTACGCATGCTGGATTAAAACAAAGGCTACTTTTTATCCCGATATGCTCACGGGAACGGGAATCACGGGGTGAAACCGCGGGTGGCCGCTAGTACATAATATAATGCATTTGAGTCGCGGAAAATAAATTGACACTCGCGCGGGGCGAGACAAAGGATTTGCAGTAATTACAAAAACTAGTCATTGCACATCTGTCTCTCCGCTTGTTGGTATGCCGGTCCCTATACATACAGTTCGCGACAGGTCGAAATGGCAATCTGTGCATGAGTTGAAGCGGGGATGGGGGCTCTGCTTACCGACGCCATCTTAGTCTTAAGAAGAAACCCCATGGCCGTTTTTCCATACAAACGTAGTCCCCTGTTTCCTCCCTGGATAATGCCGGTAGAGTAATATTTTTTCCCTGAATATTAATGGCCATTATTAGCATGTCCCTATGATTTCCTTTTTTTTATAAATTCATTATTAAAAGAGATATGAACTTCAAAAACCAAAAAAAAATAGGCCAGATTTTCCACTGTACTCAAACATCTAGAAAACAAATCAAAATCTTGATGAATAAGTCTGTCCATTGGTACCATAAAAATACATGATGTTATTTTTTCTAATTTAAACCGGTTCGAATCCCGGGGCAGGCAAGGGATTTATCAAAAATCTTTGAATGCAGGATTAGTTATTATTGAAAATAAAGGAATGTTTCCTTTCAGTAAAATGAGCTAACTAAAGGATTTAAGGTAGTTCCCCTCCAGGGCCCATAGATTTTTTTCCACCCTGTATAAAAAAATGAATAATAATAACAAAATACGCGTCGCGTCGGTCACATATATCGACTTTGACCTCGATCACGTTGATTGCTTATTATATTACACAACTGTTAAAACCCACCAGTAGAAAAATTACATCCTGTCGCAACTATAGATACTTACATGCGTACATACATACCTTATAATCCACAGACCTATATCGAGATAGACGAAAAGAGCACTTCAAACCGTATGAGAACCTAGCGTGTCGAATTTTTCGTACCTACGATGTCGTCACGAGCGAGATTTAGTGATGTATAAATGTTATTGACGAGCTCTTGCAAGAAAGGACTGCACAATTAATCATTTTCGTTTCTGAGTTACGCGTGTTTTCATGGCAATGGTCTTTGATGACTGACGTCGTAAAACTTTGACCGTGGATCACACTTTTGGCACGCAAAGTAGGTACACTTTTACCGTCTTATCTCGATATAGGTCTGTGTTGTAATCCCCTGCGGTGTTGGCAGGACATCAAACGTGCAGCTTGAGAGTAAAACATATAATAAATGTCACTCCTAGAGACCAAACCTCAACGACTCCACAAATGGCATTGGTGAGATTTGTAGAGCGTACTTACGAGTAACTTTGACTTTACTTATGTCGAACTTGGCTCAGTGCATCCTAAGTACGAGCTTTGATTTCGAATTGATAGTGAAACAAAAGTTGAGACTGGGCTCAGCTTATGGTTCCATTTCAGGCATAACGTTCTTAATTGTTCTTTAAACTTAAAAGAAAATAAAATAATTTTTAAAGTAAGTACTTCCAAGTGTTATTTCCAATATTTTATCATTTATTTAAATCATTAACAGGTATAAATAACAATATTTTCATAAACTTCATTGAAATAAGCCCAAAACTTTTTGTCGCTTTTGGATAACATATTTATTGAAAGGGAACGCACTGGCCCCATTGACAAGGACATGATGACATGACAACTGCAGACTGTTAAATAAATTCTAACCTACTTACGCTGCTTTCCCTCTTTTTTCATTGCATTTCGTTCGGTCGGTGTAAATTACAATTGCATTATTTAATAATTATCAAACAAAGGGAATTATTCTCCTTAATTATTACATCTTATTACTCCTTAAAATGGAATATGAATTATGATGAATTACAGTTATTTAGCGATTTAAATTAAATTCTCCTAAATAAAAATTACGTATGATTTTCAGGTCAGGTAAGGCAGAATGTCAATAAGGTCGAAAATTGCTTGCACCTGTTTTTTTTAACTATAGATCACTAGACAATAAAAAACGTGTGCAAGAAAGTTTTTAATGAAACAACCAAGTTAGTAAACAAGAATTTGAAAAGAGCCACCAAATAAAATAAAAAATGACAATGGTGTCGAAAATTGCTTGCACGTGTTTCATTCTATTCTAAAAAGAATAGAATAGAATAGAATAGAATAGGTTTATTTGCCTTGTTATTCAATAATAATTGATATAACATTAAAATTCAAAATAGCCACAAAGGGGGCAGTGACCACAACCGGGGCTTTATCTTACCTGACATGAAAATCAACCGATAGAGTAATATAATCATTTAGAAGCTTTTCATTTAAATCGCTACTTAGCTATCAGTCATCATAATTCATATTTCATTATTATTTGAACTTGTAAAGGGAAGGATCAATCTGCGATTTTCACAGTGTGAAATTGTAGCAGTCAATGTGAAGGGAAGGAATAGGTGTAAATAAAGAAAATCATTTCATATGATTTTTCACATGCTATTCATGAAATGTTCCATGCTTGCCGCAAACAATAGTGACAGGTTGGGAGTACATCACCTTCGAATATGTTCTGCCCGTTGATAGGCTTTGACTATTAGCACTAGAAAGCAGCAGGCGCAGTCTGTTTTACATAATTATAATATATCTCCCGCAGGGATAGGTAAATAAAACAAACCCACGCCTTGTAATTAGCCATTTATTTATTTAAGCCGTTAGATAAACAAGAATGTTTTATGTGATAAAAATTAAACAAGAAAATATATTAGAAAAAATCAACTTGTCTCATGTCGCCCTGACGGGATAATGGGGAGAATGTTTTAATGAGCACAAGTTGGTAATTTATTATAATTTCATTGATCATTTGTCAAGTTTATCCAAAAATTGTATTTTAATAGCTCATATTAAAGCTGATTCTCTTTCGGTACAGTTTATTGATAGAGTTAAGTAATGAAGGGCGTATTTTTATTATTACTAAACTACTTAAAATACACTACACTAGACGAACAGTCACTACCAAAAAATCCTAAATACTATACGACATATGGCGTGGACGTAAACACGTAAATTCATTGAAAATACGTCACATCGAACGAGCACTACATTATTAGACGAGCGGCCCCGACATTGTTACATAAATTGTGTTAAATATTTGCGCTTTATCGCAACATTACGGAGAAACGGGGACACTTATTTTTGTAGTTTGCAAAAATTTAAGAGTTTTTGTTACCAAGTAAATGCGGCTTTTATAGACATTTAGATTAAACAATGTCTCTTTTTGTATTCTAGTTATTTTTTTGTTTGCTTTAGTTGTTCTGGACACGTTAATCAATATTTTAAAACGGACAGCATGTGGGTATGAGTGGGTAGTCCTACGATGTGACAGTGACATTGCTGGAGCGACAGCTGACGCGCCAGTGCCACTCAGAACAGCTAATAGTTATTTACGACGCGACTTGTGAACACTGCAATGTTTGCAGAATAATAATAATGAATGAATGAATTCTTAGCTTTTGACAATTATATTTTGACTAGCTTCCGCCCGCGGTTTCACCAGCGTGGTTCCCGTTCACGTGGTGATGTCAGGATAAAAAGTAACCTATGTTACTCTTCATCTTTCAACAAACTGTATGCCAAAAATCAAGTCGATTTATAGCTTAGTTAGGGCGTGAAGAAAGGCCCAACTAACACACTTGCGCATTTATAATATTAGTATGGATTAGGAGAAGATTGATCAGTGTATCAACCAAATTTTTCTCATCATAGAGTCTGTAAGCGTTTTAAGTCCCGTCTGCTAGGACACAGGTCTTCCTTATACCACTAGATGGAAAAGACAAACGAGATATGGGCCATTGCGGAAAGGTCACCCACCTTTCCGCAATTTCCTTTAACACTTTCGCGGACAGTGAACGAGACACAATAGAATTTTATTGTTATGACTGCTATAGCCGTTCAGTGTCCGGGAAAGGGTAAACTACTGCAAGTGCAAAGCAGACAGTCCAAAGAATATATTTTTGGTCACTCATCCTGTGACGGACTATAACGAAAGTCGAAAGCGTTCTTTTTTTTACAAGTAACTGGGCAGGCATTTGACTACCATCGTGCTTAGTAAACAGGATGTGGTCTAGGTGTAACATGCTTGCCCAGGAAATGCCTATTTACTCTCGCCTTGGAGAGACCAAGGTTGTAGGAATCGGGGAACACATGAGGAGGCAGCATTCCATTCTTTAGCGTTCTGACCACAGCGCCACCGATCTCCTCGTCCTTTGAAAGCGATTATTCTAGTTTATTGAGACGCGGTTATAATTTTGTCTTTCGTTGGATCAAAATAAAGTTACAGGTGCGACAAGGCTTATTAAGAACGTGGACGGGGGCGCTGTAACTTTCAAAATTGACGTGTACAAAAACTAAGAACTACGAGTCTTTTTAGTGCTAATTTAAGTAAATTGAAACTTACTTACTTTGTATTGTGCTGTCTCAGTAAGGTCTCTGCCTCGAATCTAGCGGGCAGCGGGGCGGCGGCGGCGCGACTGTGGAAACGCTCGCCCCGCACCACCCGCGCACCGCCGTTTTCGATAGTCGCGCCGCCGCCGCCCCGCTGCCCGCTAGATTCGAGGCAGAGGCCTGAGGCAACAATTGTGTATTAAATAAACAAGTTTTTTATTCCGTTTTATTTGTTCACAGGGAGGCAACGAAAGTGAATTTACAACAGATGACGAAGTGGAGGAAGAGTAGTAGAAAATTACCTAAGTTATTTTTATAGAGTTTATTACGGTGCGAGGTGTATGAGAAATCATTTGTTGTATGGTCAGAGCGTGAATGAATATAATGTTTTATATTCCAATGTTTGTGTTTTTATTTTACTGTTATTTAATTGTAATAGGAAATGTACCACCATTTTATTAAGGTTTTGCAGATATTAAAAAGCGAGTCGGTAATTACAACCATGATCGGAGCTTCGGTTGAACATTCGAGTCTTTTTTTTTTTGTTATGGACGACGGGGACACTCTTAGCCTTCATCATACCTGATGTTAAGTATTGATAAGACTGAAGATGGAAGCGAGCCTCTCCCGGAATCCTCAATCACTGAGGAATTATCTTATCTGGTAGAGGCCAACATTTGTGGTGATAAACACTAGCATTTAGTTATTTTATTTATTGTTAACGACACTAAAGCTTGTTAATTTCCTGTAGAGCCTGTAAAAGGTTTTTAAAGTAAGAATCTTAAATACATTTTCAGGCTTCAAACCTTTAATAAAAAAAATACAGTTTTAATAACCTGACGTGTATGAATTAGGTTACAAGAATATTATTTAGTTTTGTTCTTGCGAAATTGCAAGACCTACAGCCAACAGCTCATAAAATTTTACAACAGTGTAAAATTTCTCATTCGATTTTGAAACCAATATGTAACAATTTGGAGTTCTAAGTCAATTTGAAAGTTTTTTAAAGCCTGACTAGCTGTTGACCGTACAGACATCATAAGAATACTCTATGGTCTAAATCTCGCAGGGGAAGTGATAAAAATAGGATCGATAGTACGTCAATAATAGTAAGTATTCTTTGGTACATGTTTCATAAAATTACTTGACAATTTTGAGACTATCAACTATAAAACCAAAACGGAGTATTATAATTTATTTAAAGCTATTTAAAAAAAAATGTAACAATAAAATCAATAGTGCGATTCGGAACGCATTATGTTATGACATATTTTTAGGTATTAAATTAATAAAGTACTTTGCCGCGCTAGGCCGCAAAAAGCGATTTTCTACGCCTAATCTGATTGACAAAACCTCCTTTTCAGAGCGTGTGAGGTGAAAATAATTATTAAAACCCCTTACTTAAATATCCGTCAGGGGCTGCCATCACTATTTTTAATTTAAACATAAATATTCACGTCAATTTAAACTGCAAAACTAGTCCCCGACGGATAATTAAGTCGAAGTTTTTAAAATTATTTTATACTTTTTCAATGCTGCTTTTTATTTTAAAATTTTAGAGAGCATAGGCATTATGTACATTGTAACTACCACATAAAACCCATTACAGAAAACCGCATCAAAATCGGACTAGTAGTTTTGGTTTTGCACAAAGAAATGTTTATTGCAGCGCCCCCTGGTGAGTTGTTACCGTAAAACCTGTCTAAGAACATGCACCAATCAAACCCAAATTCATCATTGAAAACCGTATCAAAATCGGATTAGTAGTGTTGGAGATAAATCGTAACATTGGTTTGTACAAACAAATGTTTACTGCAGCGCATGGTGACTTGTCACCGTAACAGCTATATAAGAACATGCACCAATCAAACCCGGACCTATCACTGAAAACCGCATCAAAATCGGACTAGTAGTTTGGAGATAAATTGCAACATTTGTTTGCGCAAATAAACAAACATTCTCTCACCCCAAACGCATATACCGTCTCCGTACCATCGTTGGTAATTAAGAAAAGCTACGTAATATCATCACATCACAATATCAGTCAGGAGTTCTTCAGTTATTCCATTTTGCTACTTTCATGAATTTTGCACAACTAAGCATCCCATTCAACATCCTGGTATACCTACTTAGAATCACCTTGCTGGCAATTCTTCAGGCTATTATCATCAGTACTATTTTTGTTTAATACTTTTATTAATCATATAATGCATTCTTACATTTACCAATTAAATTACTCTAAAAGCCATAATGACAAAGCAAGACGATTTAAATAAGCTATAAATAAGATTTTGTTCCAAATCAGACGAAATGTCGGTAGTAAATTAAAGGCTTTTAAAAAGAAATCGTAGCAAGCGATTACTACACTACTGATGAGTTTACCTACAGATTAGTAGGAAGTTAAATGCGGAAATATTCATGATGCTTAATCCGTTTGTTTATAAATTATCGGTGTCGATATTCTTTGTATGTACAATGAAAGATATTGAGACACCGTTTCATAAGTTTCGTGTAAGACTCAATTAACTTTGCTGATAAATTCCTTTCAGAGCCTTTGTTGAATTTTAACTAAAAGTTGTTCTGCTAATGTTAAATCATAATGAATTATTGTGTAATAATTGTAAGTAGTTGTTGTTACAACAGTAAAAAAGCACTACCAAACATGACATGACTGAGATACGATATGACCCCCAGATCGCAGACTGAATTAGAATAAAAACACCGCAAAAAAGAAGAGATGAGTTTTTTTTGTAAACATTACATGCGAAATCGGAACGGAATTCTGCGAACAGTGCGCTTCGATTTAACGACTCCCTTGAAATTATATTCCCTTTGCTCTGAGGTATATGTGTAGGTGCTAAGTCAGTGTCCAGGAGGGCCGCAGTGTGTCAGTCCACACAAAGGGTGGTTGAGGGTATCGTCCTCGGAGGCTGCGCGGGCGGCGCGAGGCGGCCGGCGGAGAGGGGATGCCGGCGGGCGCCCGGCCGCGCGCCGCACTCGCGCGCTTCAGCTCGCACCAGACCCACGACCGAACGACCGACGCCCGCGCCAGGTGTCGTATTACCGCTCTAAAAATACCCCGCGAGCGCGATCGCCTATTTAGAAACGGTCGCGCGGCGTGTTTTGAACCAGTGATTGACAGTGTCAAGTGAAGAAACACCAGATTCCGCGAATTATACACCGCAGACGTGAGTATCCCTTCGGTAGGGCCTTCGCGCCCGCTTGGATTATGTTACCGATTCGCGGTTTTAAAATAAACAGCTGTTCTCGGAACCGATAGCGATGTAATGCGCTAATTTGGGATTACGCTTACAGTTAAAAGTTTTCAGAAATTTGAGATGCCTTAATTATTAGTAAAGCGAATTTTTCCCCTAACTTTAACTGCGATGTTATCATGAGCTTGCAAAATCTAATAAGAATCTTATCGTTAAAACATATTGCGTATGTACACACGCTGGAACTAACGACGTATTGAAGTAAAATATTAAAAAGTTGACTTAAATTTATTTTAGCTTAAATGTAGGTAAACCAAATTCTTGGGAATGAAATTGGACCTAAAAAAACTGCGCAGAACATTACGTAAAGTATAAAATGATCAAACGCTAATGACTAAGTGATTAAGGTATCGGCCTAATTTGAGACATCTAATGGTGGGTACTTAATCTGTGCCTAATTTAACTAGGTAGTGCATGATATACTAGCTCCGTGTGTTGATAGCTATCGGTGCAAAGTGGACCTATTGGTATTGGAACTTGGTCAATTGCATAAGAGCCAACCTCCTGGGCGTCGGACACACCGTGACTCAGTAATGTTGTTTTGTAAAATTCAGTCGTTTGGCATCGAGGATCGCAGAACTAATTGGCAATTATACAGGAGAGCTGACGGCCAAGCTCAGGCCGTGGATCGTGATGAACCTTGTAGATAGTTACTCGCTTTTCTTCACGGATAATGCCCTCGTCAGTTATTTATTACAGAAGAATGACAGAATATTTAGCGCGGCTGAATTTATAATAGTTATTGTCATCTGACGGCTCAAGTTCAAGGTTAATATTATTCATTGGATGTTGTCTTGGAGGGTAGATGCATCTAATCTAAATATCAAGAATAGAGGGTATTACTTTTGTTTACATAATGACTAAGGATCAATGAGAGGATCTATATAATATATAGGTTTAATTTTGTAAGTTGTGGACAGTAGCAGGAACAAAAGCAGTCCCACTGTACATTGTTTTCTAAAATGAAATATATATATCTTTTGTCCTACATTTTAACCGTCAGTGTGCCTCAGAAACCCTTTGTCAGAATCGGAACCCACAGATGGCGAAATTGCAAAAAGCCACAACAACAAAACCAAGTTCGAACTCCAGCGGTCAAAAAAATATATTATCTGAAAACCTACTAACCAACTGTCATTGGATTAGGCTTTATTTATACTTAGGTACATAAGGGATTAAGCGGTTTGAAACAACCTTTGCAGACTATGTATTTCTAATAAAAAAAGGTACCATGCACGATACTAAAATACAAAGAGGATTGCATTCCTAGACATTCCATTGAGAGCGTAACAAAATGCGGGCGAATCGCAGATGCCATCTTCATGGTAGTGGGTTGAATATGGCCTGCAGTTACGATTGGTGATACCCACCCGGCATTGGCCACGGCCGATGAATCGGCGCGCTCGCTGATAGCACGGCCGGTTTTACGAGTCAACCAAGAGTGCAACGGCCCAAAAGGGAATCTTAAAACGCTCATACTCGCGAGCCCTTTGGTTTTATACATAATACAACTTTTACTGGCGACTTTCTCGTAACATCTTCAATAGCGGGTTTCACAATGTAGAACGATTGAGTTTCACGTTAACGGATCGTACGTCAACTTTGCCGAACAAAGGATAAGAGGAATAAGGAAAAACAATATGCAAATTCTGTAAAAGTGGATTCTACTTTTCCATTAATATTACTAGTGTATGCGATGAAGATTCCTACCGACCTTTGTCATATAGGTAGATAGGTTCTATGCTGATTAGTTTGTTTGTTTACTTATATCTTCCTTAATGCGTTACTACTTAGCAGATAGTTCAACTGCTGTACCTGCTTAGTTTACATGTTGTGGTTATTTAATGAGCTTGCTGATTTATAAAACAGACAACGCAGTAAGTAGGTAGGTATTTAAATTTTATATGTAAATGTTTCCTTTTTCTTCTTACACTACGCAGGTAGTTAGATATGGTTATTTTATCTAATGGAACTTGCAACTAATTAACCGTGTTCGTTAAACGCTGAAATAGTTTAACACAGATTAGAATCTTCTTTATAATTATTCATAGAATAGAAATTCAACATTCTTAAAAATAGTAAAATAAGTGGGTAACTCGCTTCTAGAATTTAGTTGGATTTTAGAGTGGTTAGTTATATTGGTATAGGTAATTATAAAAATATAAATATGATAGAAGTTATAATTTCGATGGATTTCCAATGGTGTTCCCAACCAAACGATATTAGTTTTAATAATAAACAACTAACATAGGTACGTATTTCATACCTATGTACATAGAGCATGTCATGAAATCATCGCCTGAAATAAATATTTTCTGTAATGTCTGCCTGTTCAACGTTATTGTGGCTAATCAGAGAGTTAAGGAAAACATTATATTGTCTACTGAAACTAACGAAGTAAAATAACATTAAAACAGCAAAAAACATCCAGTCTGATTTTTTAGAACGAAAAATAGAGGATTTCCAAACAAAAAGTTCAACTTTGATTTGTTACGTTATTGGTCTTTAAAGTTGTGACTTTTGTTTAACTTACATTGATATTTTAAACAATTATAAACTAGATGCATTTTATGCGAATTAATTACAAAAAATAACAAGCAATACCAATACCATACACAGACACCCAATTACAAACGTTGCAAAACCGTTATTTTTTTTTCAACTTTTTTTAAAATTCTTACAACAAAAGACATCAACGGAGTCGCTATATACACACCCGTGATAAAATTACCCTTTGCATATTTTCTAAATAAAACAATTTTAGCTTTTTAATGATGTTATTTTATCGTTTATCGATAAACAAATAGACTAGATGGAAGTTTTCATATTATTTTTTTTAATTCTTTGTACCCAACTATCTAGGATTAGTATAGTAGTTTTGCCTTTAATTAAAAATTTAGGGATTTTAACGTTTCCAAGTAAAAAATTTCACGTTGAAAACGTCTCGTATTGCATGATATTGTATGAAAAATTTGCTTTGAGTCGAGTTTCAGACGTTGTCAACGCAACGTTGTTAAGTGCACCATATACCTATTTCACCGTTAGCATTACTTTTGGATTTGGTTTTTAGGGGTTTTTTGGTTTCCCGACGTTTCGGCACCTTTTCAGCTGCAGTAGACACGGGATTAAGATGTGCTTTTTTATATTAAATGGACTTACTCTTGACTTAAATCTGGCCGAAGTTATATAAGGTCTAAGATAGAGCGACTACAGAAGAAGCCTGTTCACTTGCACCTTTAAGAGGTTTGGGTTGTATGTGCTCGGGAAAACAGACGCTGACTGACCATTCCACTCCTTGGCTGTTCGCATGATAAAAGAGGACTTAAAGCGCTCTGTGCGTAAGTTTGGAATGGCAACCAAATATGGATAGCCTGCAGTACGTCTGGTATCCCAATGGAAAAAAGGAGAAGGCGGAATGAGATTATGCAGCTTAGACGCAACTGCCAAAAGTAAAGTCTGTAGAAAACCGACCAGACAAGCGAACTTACGGCGGTGTCTGAAACTATGTAGGCTTTTAACCAGCTCGTGGTCGCCGATAAGTCGCCTGGCTCTGGTTCCGAGTCGAGAGCAGTGAGTTGGTATTTAGCTTATTGAAATTCTCAATTCAGAATGCGACCAATATCTCACAGGTGTCATTTCACTGTTGATTGTATTATTAACATTGGAAAAATAGTGGTAACGTGTTTTGCTTAGGTATATAATATTCTGTGATATACGATTTAATTTTGACCCACATTTCGACCTCACGTTGGACTTATTCAGTAAAAAAAATTACTCATGATTTATAAGCGTGTTAGTGATTCATCGGATGTAATACTGTTTTTCCTTCATTAATTCATGCAAATGGATGCAGTCTACAATTTTGTTTATTATACCTTGCACTAAACTCGTTTTTAAACGACTACAAAAAAGAAGGGGGTTATCAATTCGTCGCGTCTATAAATTTTACCTATATATTTTTGTATATTTACGTAATATTCACCGATTACTCTAGAACGCCTGAACCGATTGAAATGATTCAAACGTCAAAACATCGGGTTTGTTCCCAAGTTGGTCCCATTTTGTAAAATTTTGAAATCGGTTCAGTACTTTTTTCGGTCAAACGGTTTGACTCAAACTAGTAGTTGCTTACAGTACTAGTTTGAGTCAAACCGAAGTGGGGGACTTCTTCTAACTTTAAAAATTGTGAAATAAAAAACTATTAAAAAAAAACCCGACTTCAATAAGTAAAAAATAAGCCTTTTTTTTATAAAAAGTTTTATGTTTACAAGTCGTTGTTAGTAAAATCTAGAATCGTGAGCCTGACACTAAAACATCAAAGCAGTTTTATGCTAAACTACATCGTAACATAATTTGCGTTATATATTTTATTCGCGTAGAAAATATTGAGAAGACCAACAAAAAAATAGTATTAAAAATTGCAATTGAGAAATGTTATAAAAATTATCTGTAAATAATTAATTTACAGATAATTTTTATAACATTTCTCAATTGCAATTTTTTCTCAATATTCCTTTATGGTATAAATTGCTTTTAGTATTTTTTTACAGTACCTACTTAGGTAGTTTTTCCGGTGTTTTTTTTTACTACTTTAAACAGAGAATATAGGGATTTTCTTCACAGTCACATGCACTAAACTTTGAATCTTACAATAATAAAGGACTGCATAATAAAAAAAAGGTTAACTTTTTGACGCTTATATACCTAGCTTGATAAATATAAGATAAGTACCTAGATTAAAAATTTCAGGCAACCTTTTCTATATTTCAGCTAAACATGATGAAAATGATCATCCCTTATGGAGTCATTGACCTCTGTAGAGAAGTTGACCTAAAATCTGTAAAAATAAAGTAAAAAAATTGTGTGATTAATTTTAAATAGATATTAGAAAGAATCAACTCGGCCATAAGTTAATTCTCAGATGGGATCAAGATAGGGATCAAGATAGGAAAATTATTAAATTACAAGAAAAAAAATATTTTTCTATTTAAATCGTTATTTCTATTCGTCGTCGCAGCCACATAACACCCACTGCTGGGTATAGGCCTCCCCTAAACCCAGGGGGGTTTGCCATAATCGCCACGCTTAGCAGGCGGGGTGGTGCTATTCTAAGCCGACACTACACAGCTATTATTTTTCTATTAAGTATTTGCTTGTTATTGTTTTGGTAGGTATGTATTTATTTGACGACCTGTTTTACGCAGGGGCACGTATACAAGCCTTCTGCGCTGGAAGTCCCCGGGTTCGATCCCCGGACAAAACAAATATTAGTGTGCAGTGCATGAACATGTCTATTTGTCTGGGTGTTAATAGTATATTATGTATGTATTTACAAAAAAATATAATATAATATAAGTATGTTTAATTATCTATGGTATCCTTGACACAGTCTTCATGAAAATTCCTTGGGCTAGATAATTGGTGCGAATGTATGAAAATATTTAAATTGCTATTGCTAGAAAGAAACGGGATGAGATTGAGAGAGAATATAATAAAAAAATTCATCAGAGCGCATATCATGGTGTTTCTGTCATTGAAAGTGTTTAAAAATAATTTTATTTGTTATTTCTAAGTATTTGCAATTTCTTGATTGATCTCAAGTAAGAAAAGTATGTAGGTACCATTCATAAATATGGCAATGAGCCACCGGGATCAATCAGGCACATCCGTTTGCTCACATATAACTAATAAATACACGTTCTTTGTCCCGAACAATCGCGCACTTATGCCCAATATATTAGTCATGTCGAGGAAAGGTGACGTCATTATAGGACGCCGCACGGCATGTAGGTTCTCAGAAATTGCACCAAATGGATAGGGGACAGCTAAATAAGTATAATATGATTGGGTATGTGTATCTTACAAAGTAGGAACAATAGTATCAATTTTCAACCGTATTCAAAAAAGTACTTTGATCCTCCTTTTCGTCGCGTATTTTTCTTTACGTACCGTTTACTCGATGACCCAATGAAGCGATTGAAATGATTATCGTAATTGTGAATGACGGGAAGATTCTTAGCCTTCATCATACCCGATGTTAAGTATTGATAAGGCTGAAGATGAAAGCGAGCCTCTCCCGGAATCCTCAGCCACTGAGGAACTGGCTATCTTAACTCGAACTGCCGGAACATCACAATGCTGAAAACAATGCTGACGAAATTTCAGGCTTAGATAAGATGGTGGTAGCTAGCCAGGCGGACTTACAATAAGTCCTACCACCAACCAAACCGAATACAATATGTACCCCCGCTGGGAATCGAACCGGGGACCCCTGGGTTATTACCTACATGTTCGTTCTCAAGTTGGTCCCATTATTTGAAACTTTTTCAGCAGTTTTTAGGAAATCTTAAAAATACTTAGGTACTTGCGTTTTCATTACCTTTTTACAGACAGAAGAGTCTGCATACAGATGGGTCTTGTTCGTGAATCCATTTAGGCCATTGTTTTTTGTTCAAAAGAGCATACTTCGAGGATGATACCATTTTATTAATTTTAGCCGACTCTAAAAAGGTGGTCATAAATTTTTCGCGTAAGTAGGTATATATTTTTTTGTGTAAGTAAGTACTTAGGTAGTGGATAATTATTCTAACTTAAAAAATGGTGATATAAAAATATTGACGAAAAAAAATGAATGGAAATCCAATGGTATTTGTATTCAGATTTGATTATTTGATGTCTTATTATTTTTAAAAACATTGCTAAACTTTGTTTTAGTGTTTCTTGTGTTTAAAATCTCTTATTTACTAAAAACGAATAAATAAGCTTGTATATTTTAGCGTACACTGCTTATTGAAATAACAACTTTTCCGGCTATTTAGTGCATAGTTTATTCACACGAGTTTTCGGTTTTCCCAACGTTTCGGCACAGATTAGTAAATAGTTACATCGTGTTTCGGCATCTTTTCAGCTGTAGTCACGAGATGACTACGGCAGCTGAAAAGGTGTTTTATTGCAAATAAATAAAATTTACAAACTCATCCAACTTGCCACTGTCTATTAAGTCAATAGTTATGTAGGTAGCTACTTTGCATTCGCTTAGAACGGAAAACTTAACATCTTTGTTGTTGTCGCGTTTTATTACGATCTAGTTTCTAACTAAATACAAATACTTACAAATAAAGTCGTTTATAAACTAGCTGGCATGTTGATTTCAGCAGCATATCGCACCAACCAGACGTTGCGTATTTATTTATATTAGATAAGCATATTGATGAAAATATTACAGCTTTTATCTGACCTATATAAGCATTGCACACCATGCTATGCCATGTAGGTACCTACAGTCCATGAAAATAAATAGAAAATGTGGTTTCTTAAAGATAATGTAGAAATTATTCGAAGATAATCGTAATATTGTGTAGGTAAATCTAATATTCTGATTCTGCGGGGAACTTTTAGATTTTTAAAGTAAAAAAAAGTTATATTTGCAGCAGTTTAATTAGATGCCTAGGCAGCGCCGCCGCAGCCAAAATGAGCTGCTTCAGCAGAAAAAAAAAACTTTTTTTTAAGTAACAGAAAAAAAGACATACGAATTTTTGCTAAATTTTGCTTTTCTTTCTTACAGATTTCCAGATAGAGACAGACTGATATAAATCTGGATAAAGGCCAAATTTTTGCGTTACTGCAAATTCTATTCATATCTTTCGCATCCACAACTATTGAAAATCTTACATAAGTCTCTCAAGTTTTCAATGGCACTTTGAATCAATGTAGAATTTACGCACGAAGTATTTTAAGCACAAGTAGTAGTCTTAACATTGAACTTGCCCGTGACGACATTTGTTTTCGTTTGGAAATGTGACATTACTCAAGGTTCTATTTCTTAGATATTTCTATTAGTCACCGATGATGTTACTGAATTGATTGGCTAATAACGGGACAGATAGGTCACATATAAAGTGATTACAGTGATAACAAATGACGATTGAAACATCGAAACGTAGGTAACTATCAGTAACGATTCAATTCACCTTGTGATTAGTGATTTTAAAAGGATAACATCCGGTGGAGCATTTTTTACATAGCTAACTTAGTAACCTTTCAAGGGATTGACGTAGTAAGTTGTATTTTTATTTATGTGGTTTATCGAAGAGAGATAATCATTTTACAGGTTTGGCTTTTGAAAATGGTCTGTGTAAGCACATTGATAATTTATTTGATTAGGCCACAATGTTTTATTTACATTAAAATTACCTATCCATGCCTTTACAAAAAAATTCACCGTACGTAAAGGGCTAGTATAGACATTTTACTTTTAGTTGGTAAGTTTTGTCTTATTGACTTTTGGTTCTGTCTCTGAATTGCTTTTCCGCAGATCATCATTATAAAACGCAACGAAATTCATGACTTTCCTGGAAAGAACAAAAACATAACATTAGTTATAAGTTTGGGTATTGGTGCGTTCGCTTTCGAATTTTTCCCTTGAATTGTTTCCTCTTACGAAAATCTCCACTTTAATAAAATATCACCCAAACCACAATTTTTTTTGGGAACCGAGGTCACTTTGTGTTAACAAATTAGTTCGATTTGATTGAAAGGCTGATTAAATTTTATCGTTAAACCATCAGTTCTTTACTAAGTTTATTCAGAATTTCTTCATGGATCTTGAGAGAAGTGTTATCATATCAGCAAGACATCCGAGTACCGCGTCGCGTCGGTCGTGGACGCCGACGGCCGGCCGGGCTGGTCGCCAAGTTTCGCAACCGCTCTAAATTTACACCAAGGTTCTTTCATTGCATTTTGGGGGTTATTGACTTTAACACGCACCGTTACACAACTTATTATTCGATAATTTAACGTAACATCTCTTCTGAAGGGTAAAATGGGTGATAGGCACTGACGCGACTTCTGATCCTGACTGATGTCTAGTGCCAAGTTTACGCCATCATCACGTCGATGCGCTCGACACTGTACGCTAAGCAGTGGGTAGGCATGCACACAAAAATAACTCGAGGTTGCCTAAATATAAAACGGGTTACGTAATTTCACTGAAAATTTAAAATTTCTCTGAGTCTACTCGTAAACTAAAATCTAAGTCTCAGAATGATAAACGGCGTCATTTTTCAGTTAGAATTTCGCTAAAATGTAAAATGTGAGGTTGTCGACCTGTCGATTCGAAGGACCAATATTGTCAATATTTACAGAGATCCCTGCTAAATGCAAAAGTTATGTTGACAAGATAACGAACGATAAGTACGAAAAATGCGTTGACTCGTTGGCTGTCGACTTTGTTTGCAAAGCTGCAGTGCCGTGATACTTTCAGAAGTACGTCATCGGTGGATAAACTAAGAAATATAACACACATTGCACTCTGCTTGACCGCTTTACTGAGTTTTCGTATTCATAGATTGTATGAAGTTATTCTATTGTCTGCGAAACATTTCAAGTTGTTAATAAAAGCCATTTGAGTAATGATTTATTCAACGAGGGCATTGTTGGTAGATTATCGGTATTCATTTTTATAATCGGTACGTTACGATGATCTATGGCGGCGATGTAAATCACCAACAACACTTTCTGAATCTATTAAAGGTACCTTTTTAATCATAACAGACTTCAATAGGTTTGTAAGCAGAAAATTATTTTCTACCATCTATCATCTGGTCAATGTAATTTTTTTTGTCGGTTCTGGTTTGGGTGGTAGTACAGACCTAGGTAGGGTACAGTCTATGATTTCCGTAGGTGCAGTCTATGATTTCCGATTCACACGAGGCTAAGACTTTTTTTAATTAACAACGGGGAGACGCTTAGTTTTCGTCATACATGGTGATCAGTAAAAGTATCGTAGTAGGTAGTAATCCTCAACCACTGAGGAATTGGCTTCTTATCTCTAACTGCCGGAACATCATCGTATCATTTTATATATATTCTGATTATTTTCCAATCGTAGTTTTCGAAAAATTATTGTAAGGTGCTGCTGACTGTTTCAGCACATTGTGTGCACGGAGACACTATACCTACTGTGACGGAGGGAGTGTGAGATAAGAGAGAGATAGTTGAGAAACTGTTCCTTTTTGGAAGTCGGTTAAAAAACGAGTTCAAATGCCATAAGATACTAAGATAAATATTCCGAACACACGCGTCCACTAAAGTATTATTAACTGTACTAATAACTAAATTTCAACGCAATTATACATACAAATGGCATCGGCGGCGTAATAAAACCCGTCGAACAAAAGACAGTCGCCCAATAGGTGGCATTACCAGTGTGTCACGATGGCGCCACCGCGGTCAAGTTTGACCGTCGCTGCAGCAGACGCCAGCGCTTGCGACATCGCAACTCGACGCATAACCACCCGGATTCTGGCACGCAACATTCGTTTTGAATTAGAAGTTTTAGTGCTTTGTCACACCAGTTATACTTATTATGAGGCTTGATCGAAGTTTCAACTTCCAACTTCTATGAGTTATCTTCGTTATTCGATCGACTATAAAATAGTTAAATGATATGCAAATTGTGATTCCACGCATAATAAGGAAGAAGGAAAAGATACGTAAAAAAACTGAATTTGTCTGACCGGTCATACAATTGCTAGAAGTCTATCGTAATCTGATCTCGGAATTTTCACCAAAGAAAGAAAGTACCTACGTAAATAAATAATAAAATCTTACTTAGCAAAGAACCTGACTCGCAGTATTTGCAAGTCCTCAAATTTATCTCAAGACTGTCAGTTGAGGTATCGAAGAAAATGTTTAATGCGACATTAAACATAACGGTATGGACAGTGAAAGCTCGCCGTTCGATCATAGGAATTCGTATTGAATACAAAAAAATATATATAACCAATACGAAAGACAATTAACATGACTGCCGACAGCACGACCTCAGAAGGCCGCAGCTGGGCAAACACCTTCATGTACCTACACATATACATTTTGTTATTACAGTGCTGGCAATGACATCACCTCACAGCCGTGAATGCTTCACGTAAATAATTTCTTAAAACAACCCCACCGATTAGTTTGCCAACAAAATGCGACTAAAATATCTCTCGAGTCCGAGACACGAGACATTCAAACTTATGAGATAAATTTTGAGGTTACTGTTTAAAAGCCTTTGGTAATTTGTGTTTTCCGAAGTTTTTAATGAAACTTTGGAAAACACGAATCAGCAACGTAAAAACAACGGTTGGTCTCTTGAAGGAAAAGGTAAAAGATTTTCTTCAAAGGAGAAGGTCTAAAATGTATGGAACAAAAACCCAGAATCGATTGGGATCAAATGGGTTCAAGTTTATTTCAACGGACAGTTTATTTTAACGGTTAATCCCGAAATCAATAGGGTGCAGGTGAAAATGAAAATTCCTATGGTTAAAAAAGTCCTAGACATTAGAATAGTGTTAAACATGATTAGATTAATGTTATCTGCCTACTCACACGAATACAGCTAGAATGTCAACTGAGAATCTGACTAACGGTGAAACTAGTGCTGTTTAAGAACTGAAGAAATAGTCTCCCACGCATCCAATATTAATTCCCGCTATCCTAGTAACACAAGCTGTGTGAATATGTTGTTAGCTGATGCTGATGTTTATCACGGTACTGTGTATCTTTGAAAAAATATTCGTCGGTACTTTATTTAGGATTGGGATTATAATCCAGGCAGCTTTAAAACGGTTAAAAAGCTTTAAAACGGTTCAATGTTTACACATTGAACCGTTTTAAAAATAAGTAATTTTTCAGGCAGATTAATTTAAAAAAAGAATTCCTTTTAAACCTAACTAACATCAAAAGGCTGTGAAGCAGTTAATATCGCGAGACATTCGTGGATTTAATTAGTAAAAACAAAAGAATCTATTGATAATGCTCTATCGACAGTAAATAGGTAATTAGCTTGGTTACTTTAGACGCAGATTAATTTTAAATGATGCAACGAGGTCGTACTTATCTACCTCCTAACATGAAATAATGGCCATTTGCTGACACTTAAAAATAAGACTGGTTTAACACATTTATTTATTCATTTAGTTCTAGAAATGATTAATTAGTTGCGAGCTTTGCTTTTAACGTCCTCTCAGAGCTTAATTAACAGACATAAATAAAAAGCCAAAGTTAACTTTCGATAATTATGCATAGGTAATGCCGTCATTTATTATTTGAGGTTGATCGTTGGATTGGGTTGACACCTACCGAGTTATTTCGGTCAAATATTTCGGGGCCAGTCGCTGGACTGGACATGACAAAGGAATCTTCATCTCAGCCGAATACCTGTCTAATCGGTTCAGCTCAGGCGCAGCGGACGCAGTCTCTACATATTACTCATGGTGTGTATGACGTCATGGATCAATGTGTGACTAAGGCCAGAAAAAAATCAGACGCGCGGTCGAGTAAGCAAACATATCAGTGATATTTCGTAGAAAAACCAACCGGCGAAGATTCGCGTAACCCTTATTCAAATTACTTACGCACAATTCTATAGGTAAATATTGATGAAGTTTCGTAGAGTAATGCTGGTAATTAGCCTTGAATCTTCCTCTTTTGCTTTTTGTTTAAATGATGACATACACTTCCGCAGTTGTCGGTGAAAAATCGAAAATTCTGAGCTTTAATGAACGTTTTCACGGCCACATGACACACGTTAATGCTGCAATGAGTAAGTGTTTCTACCTTGTCAGACAAATCTGGCTCACAGGAAGGCAAGCAATTAAAAATCTTAATCAACAAGAAATCTCCAAAAACCTTTGTCGAATGATCATCTGGGTTATTGAAGCTTTTAACATTGAGCGTTCCGAATGAGTTAACCCCATTCGACGTCATAATTGACGTTGTTTACAAACCATTTTTACTTTCGTTTAACTTTAACTCGGACCGCATTTATGTTGTTACGCATTAGTTCATAATGGAAAGTGTGAAGCATGTCTTCGCTATTGAACAAGAGCCTTAACCTTGCGTTTGGATGGTAATAAAGTGTCTCGAGAGCTTTCTGAGAGGTGCTTTGACAAGATAAATAATAGAAGTTTATTGTGTAAAACCTCTTTGAATGGATAGCCTCAGTCTTATTAGAGCTTGCAATGGAATAAAGAGTGATTGATAATTATGAAGGATTAAAGGAATACCCATAATTGAACATCTTTGGTCGAGAAATTCAGAATTTAGTAAGGTACCTACATGAATGTTATTTTTATTGATTGATAGTCATATACCAGTTAACTTGCGAAGTTGCGAAAGACAAAAAAGTCCAATTATTATTCTCGCAATAGGAAAATGGCAAGCAAGTAGGAAAATTTCATGCAGTTTTCTATACCGATTGTTTTCTCGTCCTCTTTGGTCTAGAAATTTAGAATTTAGTTAGATACCTACATGAATGTTATTTTTATTGATTGTAGGCTCTGACATCAGTTAACTTGCTAATTTGCGAAAGAAAAAAAGTCCAATTATTATTCTCGCAATACGAAAATGGCAAGCAAATAGGAAAATTTCTTGCAGTTTTCTATACCAATGTTTTCTCGTCCTGTTTTAAATGAACCGACGAAAGTCGTTACATGATAGTGGTTAAATTAGAAATGCATTAGCGTTCTTAAAGATATCTACCGGCTTGCTACGCCGAGTTGCATTTTCGAGATAAGCCAGCGCCACGTGATGACGTTAAGTCACGAACAAGGGTTTAGTCCGACGACATTGAAATAGAATAAGAACGCGTTGGTAAAGACGCAGATAACATTATAAACTTGTGTAAAGGGAAGATAAACAAAAGTATCAATATTTAATCTTATGAGAATGTTGAAATTATAACAAAGAAGTATTTTCCAGATAATTGAGAAAATATCAGCTCTAAGGTATTTCTCCTTACGTTTTTAGGCAGTTTAAAGCGTAACCCAACCCGTTTTATGGTAAAGTAAATGCTACAAATTTTATCATTACAATTCAATTAATAAATAAACTATCGTACCTATCTATGTAATTAATGCGCACTGTATTGCTGCTTAGCATAGTTCTATACTTATCCTGTATTTACTGTAGCGTTTGTCTTTATCAGCATTTTTTACGGCTCTACTGCTGCAACACAGGTATTTCTTATGGGGATAAGAAGGATAATTTAGAAAACAATAATGAAATTATGCCGCTAAACCTGTAGTTTTTGCAAGAATTTTTATGTGTAAATGATAGCATGTCATTTTTTTTAGTAAGATTGCTCGTTTCAACCTCATAACTTAAATCGTAGTCGTTAGCGTCATTTTTATTCACAATAAGTTTAAGTATTGAAGATAATTTATAAAGTAGAATTCATGAAGTTGTAAAGAGTGGCAGGGCTGTCAGTTGAAGAGTGCCGCGACCTCTTGATTGGTGCGATGCGACGCGACGAGCAAGGCCGATGGCTAAACGATCTCGATGGAAATGAAGCAATGAATAAAAAAACCTTCGTGTCACATTTGCATCACACTCCTCAACTCAATTAGACCACCTTAACCACATCAAGTACGCTACAATTTGACAGCAAATGTTATGTTCAATAGGGAGATGATTTTACTCCATCCATTTAATCAAAGTTCCATCAATATTTTAATCTTCCAGCTTTGTGTTGTCTCTGTGTTTTCTGTTACCTCCTAATGACATTTCAATAGATAATTTAATTTGGTTAACTCTCAAAACTTTCATTTCAAAGGATATAAACAAATTAGGTTTGATAATATAATAAGAACACGTGAGCTGAACTGTGCCGCTAGCACCAATATTTACTTAATTACACAAAATTCTTCACAAACTTACGAAATGAGGATTCATCTACTAATAATAAGTACGTTTAAGGCGAACTACTAAAGAATAGATAGAACCCTAAGAGAGAGGCATTCGTCTCTGCCGAGGAACTAATGAAAATGCATTGTCGATGTCCAACTGATCGTATCAGCAAATTCTTTGACTAATCAAATTTGTTGTACACCTATCTCGGATTGGGATCTGCGGCCTGAGAAAAACGATAAATGATTTGGTTATTGTTTATTCCTTGCATAAATAAACGAAAGTTTTTCTCTCAGCCTCCTTTCACTAATGTCTTTCGGTTCGCACTTATCTTGATCTAAGATAAAATAGATCGCACGATGTCTGAGTGCTTACGGGGTGGAGTGCGGTCAGCGGAGTCGGGCCCGAGAGAAAATAAATCTTCAATTGGGTCGATCAAATGCCAGCATTATAATTTAGCGTAATACTAAATCGTCTTCCATTAGGTCCAGTTTCATTCTGCGTTTATGGTTCCAAACACAGAACAGAAAAAAAAGTTTCTGTTCTGTGGTTCCAAATCTACTAAACTCAATAGGTACGGTTATTGTAAGTTGCAAGCATATTATGAAAGGGAAATAGATAAAGAAGTTAAAGACGTACTTATTGTCGACCCTGTTGAACATTATGATATGAAACAAAAGAGCGAATATTGAAATAAATAATTTTTGGTAACAAAACGCGTCTTCTCGATTGTAGAGACTATACAAGTTTGTTCAATCAACTTTTATTTTATTTCAGATGGCACAGTTAATAACTGTGCGGCTGAATAAGTCCAACCAGGAGCCTCTTGGCTTCCGGCTGCAAGGTGGCAAGGACTTCGGCACACCCCTCGCCGTGCAAAAGGTCAGTTTTATATAATTCAGAGAATTCCATTATACTTAGTTGGAGCTAATTCCACTCAATGTTTGACCCATTCTTCTTATCCATCCATGAGGAAGGCCAGTGCCCCAGCAGTGGGGACATTAAAATGCCGGATGAGGATGCATTTATAAAACGTTCACTTGAAAAAAAAACACCTGAATCATTTTGTTTGTACTAGGAGAAATTTTATAATGCTTCGATAAATAAGTAACTTAGAATAGATAGGTACCTACATAAAGTAGTGGATTATTTGTTGCCTTTAAGTTTTATAGTGCCACAAACCAGTTTTATTTTTTATGGTTACCTTGGATTAGCTTTGTTTTGAAACAAGTATTTGGGTAGATAACCTACTCGTAACTAACAAAGCTTTTACCGACTCATTAACGGTTAAACGTCCTCCTTTTAAATTACCTTGTGACATTCATGCGTGAAGATTTATTAACTTATAACTGAGGTTTAAAACATCTAAAATTATTTTAAGCACAATAGCTTATCTGAAGATTTGACCTGGGTTGAACAACAATTCCATTTAATTTTTTTCTTGCTTGATCAAGTTTTTATGTTCTTACTTATTGTTTACATAATATTAATGTTAATTCAAATTGAACTGAATTGACGTTAACAAAATACTTTTGGAGATTTTTTTCAAGTAGCAATTCAAGTTAACTTCCAACACAAAATAAAAGAAAGTTCTCCTCTATATATAAAACAATTTTGCTGTAAAAAACAACATCAAATAGCTCTTCTAGTGTAGAAAAGCAGGAAAACTCACGACATGACTACACCGTGTCCAAATTTTATATCTTATATTATCTTTTACTTAGTAAAGTGAAGTATGCTTTCACTTTGTTCACAAAGGCCAATAACCAAAGAACTTAAGTACTTTTTCCAGACAATTTCATCTAAGTGAAGTACTAACACGTTCAAAATTTTTTAGCAGCGCCGAACTGCCCAATAAGAAATGTAATAATAGCAGTTGAGTTCAAATGCACATTCTGCTATTGTTGATAGGGTACTCGCAAGTAATGGTTCGCGATACATAGCAGAGGTGGTGGATACATTAATGCTGAGAAATCAGACTTCCTGTAAATTAGTTGGCGCTTGAACATTTAATTTGAACACAGCAACCAAGTTAAGTCTCATATCAATATAATTTTTTGCAACGTTCAGTGAATTAATATTCAACAATGTTTTATAAAGTACCTAATCACTAAATTTGAGTTCCCCACCCTAGTTAAAAAACAAATTTGGAGTTTTTTAGGGTTCCGTACCTCAAAAGGAAAAAACGGAACCCTTATTTATAGGATCACTTCGTTGTCCGTCCGTCCGTCCGTCTGTCAAGACCGTTTTTTCAGGAACGCGTGGAGGTATCAAACTGAAATTTATATCTAATAAGTACTCAAGTCTACTGTCCCTTGGAGCTGTGAAAAAATCAAACTTCTAAGCCTAAGCAATCAAAAGATACAGCCGTTTTTGCCGCAAATTTTCGAAACTCGCACGGGAATCAAAACCTAGAGGATACTTCCCGTGAATTTAGAATCTTGAAATTTGGTACGAAGTAACGTCTTATAGTACAGATAAAGGAAAAATTGCGAAAACCGTACATTTTTACTTACATAATATAATAAAAAATATTTTACGGAACCCTCGGTGCGCGAGTCCGACTCGCACTTGGCCAGTTTTTTTCTCGTCAAATCTCAAACCAAGCCACCGAAACCCTCACGATGGTAACGATGGTATGGATGGATGGTAATGATGGTAAGATATGATGGTAACGAGATTTTACCTTGAACCTGTTAGACCAATATTGCAATAATATTGTAATTGAGACTGCGCTGTAATGGCTCCGCCTTTTTATCAAAAAGACTTAAAAATTGCCCTGGCTAGTTAACCAAAATTTTGTGATTACCAGAAGGTTATCATTATACCCATAAAAACAAGGAACTGGCTTTCCCATCCGATCACAACGTTAGGCTAATCAAAAATAAAGGCTATCAAATTTGCCCTATCACACTATCTATACGTATATAACGTGAACTGGACACTATAATATACTTCCTCTACTGACGTTTAAAATGTGTGCTATCCAATAATAGCACAGACAGAATCTTGTAATCGTGAGCGAAGACTTGTTGCAATATCGCTATTATACCTATCCCAGCCTGGGCTCGACATGTGCGATCATTATTTCGACGATAATGTTATTTCTATAATATGGGTACACCCTACAGAAGGTGAAGGATAATAAGGAATATGCATTATTCAAGGGCTGCTGATATAAATTAGGTGATGTTTCGGAGCTTCACGTGTGTTTGATAGCTAGAGCTGTACTCTAACACTATGGCCTTGGTTTAGGTGCATACCAAATCGTATTATTACTTGCTAGCCATAACATCAAATAATTACATTGTAAACCTACTTTTTTTTTATGACGCAGTAGGTACCCCAAGGTAGTGTACTTGATTCACCAGTGTTTTCTATAGGTAACTAAAATAAAGGCAAATAAAAAGGTAGTTTTTGTTAAGGTAGTTGCCCGAGTATTAATGATCGCTTTAGAGAACACGACTGTAATTAAAGCCATATTTTAAAAAGGACATAGTATGGTTACGCCATCTTTTGGGTCAAACACCACTCACAAAAGAACTATGCCCAAAATTTTAAGAACGCCCGTCAACATCGCCAACCAGGGCATTATGACCAAAAAGTATTATCATGGACATATATCGAGATTTTTCAAACAAGTTAAAATAAAAAATGAACAGTTAATAACTCTTTAGATTAACACACCCGCTAAAACAAACTGATCTTGCACCTACTTAAAAAATTGGGATCACCAACTAACGAGTTAGATTCAGGCTTAAATGTTATTGTTAGTTTTTTCCCAGCAAATTAATACTAATAACATTATGACCTTAAATTTAAAAGACTCGACGCAGAGACACGAACTAGCATGACTATTAACAATATAACGAGCTCTAATGATGAACTTAACAGAACACTAGCGGTACTTTTGCATGACTTATCGTTGGATTACTTATGGCTGCTTGTAGCTTGCGATAAGTAATTGAACTCGATAGTACTGACAACATAGTTCCTAACGGGTCACTGAACCATCGAATATTGGAACTGGTGTCGTTCTCGATCAATCAGGACAAAAAAGAGAGAAAGAAACATTTCTACTCATTTTTGTGGTCTGCGCGTGGGTGTTTGTTTAGCTAACGCAGTGGCACTGTATCAAAATTTGCGGTGTCGAACCTTTACTGGAGGTTTGTAAAATCAATTATAACATTCGAAACTGCGAAATTCGAAACCATTGTGTATTAAATATTAATAACAGACAATATTGTCATGCATGACATCAAACAAGATATAAGTATTATAAAAATAAAAAAACTACTTGATTATAACTTTTTAGTTTTGCATTTTACAATGCTATTTTTATGAGATAAATAATAACAAGAAAATATACAGAAAAAACAACAACTTGTCTCACGTCCTGTCAGGGCGAGACATGAGGCAAGTTGCTTTTTTCTAGTATTGTTTTCTTGTTATTATTTAAGACTACTAGAATTTTCCAATTCAATTTATCTTAAGAAACAGTGTCGTAAAGTCATATTTCAAAAATAAATATGATTGCCAACCGTATAATACGATCAAGCACCTTGAATAAATGGAACACAGGACGGCCATAAAACGATACAGGTTCTAATTCCAACAGCATTCCTGAGGGCATCTAGTAGTACTTTCAACACTTTCACTCCCTCTTCCAGTTTTTCAAGCGACCGCCATTCATAAAAAAGAAATAAGTGCTTATATAAGTATAGACTCGTTTTCTTGGAAACTGAAGTGCCTAGGCATGTCATTTAAGAAGACATTTGCTCTCCAGTTATGGACTATACAATGCGCCATCAGATTCCTTAATTTAGAAGCGTGTCGTGTGTCATTTGTTATCTTATAGCTTCCATATAAGTATCGCGCTTTTAAAAGCAAGCATGTAAAAACTAGGTGCATATTTGATGCTATTTTCGAACCAGTTCCTTTGCAATGTCTTGACTATTGCTTTGTAGACGTTATGGATTTTATGTTTATACCAGATTCACTCTTATTGGCCAGAACCGGGTTGGCAGAGTTACGCAACTGGTCGGGTTTGTGTCGTTCCGAACACAATCTGAGTCACGTACTGACTGGGATTTGTTTTGAAATTAGAACACAAACGGCGACAACTACGCCTTTTGTGGATTATAGCCATTGGTAATATGTATTAAGGTACAAACAATACTTGTTTGCCGTAACTTTGTTGAAATACCAAACATCTGAAATCAAAACTACGCATTAAACACGGGAAGAGAAAAAATATGAGGGAAATACTGCGATTTAAAAACAGTTACAATTTAAATTAAGGTAGGAGTTTCCACGGAGTACCTAAGTAGTCTAAATTTCAGAAAATCTCAAAAAAAAGGGTTGCTTCTAACCCTTGGACGAATGTTAATTCGTCCAAGTTCTAACCTAATTGGGAAGCACATTGCTTCTGTAGCAAGAAATGCAAATTCAGAAACAAAATCGCGACTTTTCCGCTTGGAAGGGAGTCTATGGTGTGTAATGAATTAACGATGTGGTATGGTAACATGGCCGGCCATAAAAATTGGACTTTTAAATGCAAAATATTATTGAAACCATAGGTAAGTAGGTACTACATCAGATTTGAAATTCAGTTTGTAAAAATAATGCTGAATTAAAATGTAGATAACATGATAAAATTGAATTTGTGTGCGTGAATGGAATCCATACTTACGAACTGGAACAGTAAAAGCGCAAATCATTACAAAAGCAGTTTGTAGCAGGATTATTAATTTTACAAAGTGACATTGGCACCTGTCAAATTACTCTACTGAATTAAAAACCCGACTTTAGTTAATCCCTTAACAGATTAGCGCGCTCTAACAACAGTCTCTTTATTAAATTAGTATAGATATAGATAGGTAGTCTACTATAGATACTTACAATAAAAGCCCTTAAGAACTCCACAACATAGAGTTGAAATGATACGAAATTTACGAACGAGCAACAATAATGATGACGGTATTCACAAGTTAGTAGTAAATCGATTTAAAGTAGTATGGCTATCAGACGAAATATCAGTTGTTTACCTTGCTTTAAATTGCTTTATTTAAACAATACTACCAATTTGTCTTATTGAAGTTGCTATAAATCAATGAAAATTAATTACTTTATTGTGGTATGAATGTTCGCGCCGTTGTAACTCGTTAAAATGTTTAACAGCATATTAGTGAAGTACCTTTTATGTCAGTTGATGATTGATCCCTATTTCTTTACGATAGTTGCGTAAACCTCTTGTCTATCTTCACGTAGAATTTGATTGAATTTGAACGCGTTTTGTTCGGCTCGTAATTTCGTAAATTTGTTTAATGCACAAAGTAGTTAAGCACGACACGAGATAATAATTTTTTATCAGTCAAAATTCACTGTTCTACATCATATATTTTTTTAAATTTCCCAGTTTTCTTTTTGACCAACCCCGAGTTTCTATTACTTATTAACGGATTGTTTAGGCTACGGACAGTTATATTTTGACATATTCTCCATAGAAGAAATGTCAAAATTTAACTGTCCGAAGCCAAAATAATCCGTTAGTAAGCTATAGAAACCGGGCGTAAATTTATGATTTGGTATTTTCGCATTTTTCAATGCGATTTATATACATGATAAATTTTAAATAGAAAATTATTGGAAAAAAATCAACTCGGCCACAAGTGATTTCTCAGATGGGACTCGAACCCACGACGTTTGGAAATCCGGTCCAATGTTCTAACCACTGAGCTACCGAGACTTACCGGGCGGAAATTGTCAGAATAAATAAATTTTACTATAGTCCTAAAAGTACTTTTTTTTCTAGAAAAAAACTAGAAAAAATCGACTGGTCTCACAAGTTGCTTAATAATAATAATAATAAATTACTTAAAATTTAAATTACTTTACTCTAAATTACTTAGACGGAACAGGAACCCGCAACCTTTTGGTTTAAATTTGGGCTCTGAGGGCCTAAGTGCGAGTTTAAAAATGTCCAAACCATAGCGTGAGTAAAATTTTGACAGGTAGTCTTAATTCAATGGGAATACGGTTGAGAAATAAACTCTATTCGCAAACTTCGGCGTGAGCGAGAAGGTGAGAAAACTTACACTAAGCACACTGTATAGTTACTATGTTGTTAAAGTATGTTCGTTACGTGCTTGCAACTATAATCTGCTTTTCTGCGAAATCTCATTTCCTTCGGTGCTGAGTTAAAAATAATACTTTATTATAAGAATATTTATTTGCTTAATACCATGTACAGACAGAGTTAGAATGTTAGTCATTGTAGATCAACAGTATTATACCTAAAAATGTAAGCATGCAAATATAATTTAAAATGTTAAAAATACAATAATGTCAATAATATTAATGTCATGATTTTTTTGAATTCTAGATGTGCTTTGATTAAATAAAAAATATTATCAAGGAGCCAACACGATAAATTATCATGGTAAATATTAAACAAGAAAATATACTAGAAATAAGCAACTTGTCTCAAGTCGCTGCTGATCCCGTCAAGGCGACATGAGACAAGTTGACACACACATAAAAATAGCATTGTTAAATGCAAAATTAAAAAGTTATAAACAGTAAATTATTTTGAAATTTATTTCTAGCTGATGGCAAATTTCTGATGTGCGATGGTAGATTACCTATTATCTATACAATTTTATTGCTATTGCACAAAAAAATGCTAGATTACTTTTTGTTACTACTTTGACTTACTATTGTGGTAGAATTAACCAGAAGTAAATTTACAATAGTTCCTAAGTTAGCTTAATTTTTATGAAATTCGAATTTTGCAAGTTCAAGGTACGGGACAAAGTATTTCAGAAAAAAATGTTAATGATTGAACTACATAAGTACTATAATTAAATTAATTTAAATGCTTAACTATTGCGATTGCGAGGGATGTTTAAAATTCTAGAGGAATGCTTTGCCGGTTTAGTGTTCTTAACTATAGTTTGGAAACTGTTAGATAACTTAGTAAGTTTCCGTTGTAAACTGTTTACTCGTAGCAAAAATATAGCTTCGCAGCAACAGTACTAATTTACCTATTCTAATATGTTCGCAGATTCTATGCTATTGTGTGGAATGACAGTTACTTGTAAACAAAAATGTAATAGGTATTTAAATATAAGTAATAAGTAGATTGTTTTTAAAGAGGTAACAATGAAGGACGCCTCGGTCGTCGTGCTAATGACCATTAGATAATGAAAAAAACGGACAAGTGCGAGTCGGACTTGCCCACCGAGGGTTCCGAACAAATGTGTAGTTTAACAATTTCGCAGTTTTTGCCGAAGTTTTCGCGAAATTCAGCTACCAAAAAAAAATAAAAATTTTCATGAGTTTTTCACAAATGTCCATTGTTATTAAAGCATGAAAAATGTATCAGATTATTTTTTGTACTTGTAGTAAAAGACGATAATTCTTGCCAAATTTCAGAATTCTAGGTCAACGGAAATTACCCTGTGAATTTTGATTCCCTTGAGTGCCGAAATATACGTTTTTGCGGCATAAATGGCTTTATCTTTATTTTACGTTAATTTGAAGTTTGATTTTTTCACAATTTCAAGAGATTGTTGACGTGAATAGGTATAGGTACCTATATGGTTTTAATTTCAACTCGATACCTCCACACGTTCCTGAGTTTTTCACAAACTAGACTATATTTTTTTTATTTAATTACAAATGTATAGTTTTTACACTTTTTCCTGTATTCGTAGTAAAAGACTATATAACTTGCCAAATTTTATAGTTCTAGGTCAACGGGAAATACCCTATGAATTTTGATTCCCTTGAGGGTGTCCAAGTACATAATAATATACGTTTTTTGGGGCATATTACTACAACTATATTTTACCTACACGTACATAATATTATAAAAAGTTCAGAAATTGAATTTCGCAGTTTTTGCCGAAGTTTTCGCGAAATTCAGCTACCAAAACTAAAAACAAAATTTTTCATGAGTTTTTCACAAATGTCCATTGTTAGTAAATGTTGTTGTTTCTGTTAAAGCTGATAAGTTTCTTGCGGCCGTTCTTCTTATCAGTTAAAAGATGTCCTGAATGGCTGGTAGGGAAAAAAAATTTTGGACTATTCGAAAGTACTTATCTATAAGTCTATTTGAATAAAAATCTTTGACTTTGACTTTGACATGAAAAATTTATCAGATTATTTTTTGTACTTGTTGTAAAAGACGATAATTCTTGCCAAATTTCAGAATTCTAGGTCAACGGAAATTACCCTGTGAATTTTGATTCCCTTGAGTGCCGAAATATACGTTTTTGCGGCATAAATGGCTTTATCTTTATTTTACGTTAATTTGAAGTTTGATTTTTTCACAATTTCAAGAGATTGTTGACGTGAATAGGTATAGGTACCTATATGGTTTTAATTTCAACTCGATACCTCCACACGTTCCTGAGTTTTTCACAAACTAGACTATATTTTTTTTATTTAATTACAAATGTATAGTTTTTACACTTTTTCCTGTATTCGTAGTAAAAGACGATATAACTTGCCAAATTTCATAGTTCTAGGTCAACGGGAAATACCCTATGAATTTTGATTCCCTTGAGGGTGTCGAAGTACATAATAATATACGTTTTTTGGGGCATATTACTACAACTATATTTTTTTTACGGTATTTTATAAGTTTAATTTTTTTACACCGTCAACAGACTGTTAACCTAAATCGTCGTCGTCTCAGCCACATAAAACCCAGTGCTTGGTATAGGCCTTCCCCAAACCTATTAACCTCAATATATGGTTTTAATTTTAACTCGATACCTCTACGTGTTCCCGAGATAACGAAAACGGACGGACGAACAGACAGAAAACAAAGTGATCGTATAAGGGTTCCTTTTCTTCTTTTGACGTTCGGAATCCTAAAAAAGAAAAAATATATAAAATAAAATTTATTTCACTAAATAGTTCCGTGTTACATAAATTAGTGGCCGGAGTCTCCTTTTAAGCACATAATGCCTGCACCAAGTGACTCGCCGCTCTTCCGTTTAACAGTTAACAATTATTTTTTTTCTTTAATAAAAACTTAGTTGATAAACTATGATGTGCGTGTGATTAGATCCTTTGTTTTATTTTTGTTTCTTACACAAGCTGATAATTTTAGAGATAAAGATGAATTGATTACATGATTTCATATCAATCGCGGATATCCGCAAATAAACTCGAAATTAAAAATATTATTTGTGAAAGTTATGCAGGAACATGCTTACCTACCTATAAACCTTTGCCTTTTATAGTTGGTTAAAAAGAAAACTAGTGGCCTCGCGTGGCGCCGCGGACTGCATTTAACTTCTCGGTTGTTCTTGTTGCTCCGCTGCCCTATAAGGCATGTGCTGGCGCATGCCTCGCACTCGGTCACTGACATAGAATATTTTCAATACAACGCGCAGAAACGTCATGTGTGTAATATGCCCTAGATCCGTCTAGTGCCAAATCAACGCGTTGATGCTGAAGTGATGACAGATCGACGCACATTTAGATCGGAATCTTACGTAGTTGGATTTTGTACCGCACTTGTTTATGATTTGTAACTAGTATCGAGATATTTATAATATTACTTAAGTGATTGATTAATGATGATACTCATTAGACAATAGATAGGCACTATCAGTCTACACATTTACATACAATGATATCAATAACAATAGCTTTGTTCATTTCAATTTATCGGTTGTATAAATATAGGATTAATGTAGCTTAAAAGCTTTAACTTACCAGATACAAGTTAGCTAAACATAAAGTCGGTTGTTTTATTCATGCGAACCATTAGCTAGTTATACCTACCTACTTAGAACTGATTTTAATAACCGTGTAATTAAAATAAGAACAGTTATTTGTTCGAATATGGTTACTTCATGTTTTCATATTAACGACGGTTTAGGAACGACGGAATCAGTTTTAGTTCTAACAATTCTCTAATTACATGGTATCTCGAAGGACCAAATTACGTTAATTTTTGCTGCTTAAGTATTGTAATGAAAAGTAGGTACCTATTTTAAGTAAGTACTGTGTTGTTGAAATAAAACAACTTTTCCTGATATTAAACGCTCTATATTTCACGAACTAAGATCTAATTGCTTGGACGAATTAATTGTCATCCCGTGACTACGGCAGCTGAAAAGGTGCCGAAACGTCGGGAAAATCAAAATACCCTTTAAAAAAAACAAAAAACACGGACCATTAGATCTTGATTCGTAAAATATAGCGCGTTTAATATCCGGAAAAATTGTTTTATTTCGAAGAACAGTGCGCGCCAAAACCTAAGATGTACCTACATCCTGTGTTGTTGTGGTTATATGTTTACAAGAGTTAGGTATTAAACCATGCAGACTTCTCGTTACCAAGTCTATGACACGTATAGGTAGGGTTGCCAGACGCCGAGGTCATTGCCAACCACTCGGCGACCGGAAGGAGGCTGTACTTCGCAGACAGCTGACTAATGAGGGGGGAAGACATATAAACGTGACATGTGCGCAAGCGCGAGCTTAAAATACCGCGATCCGTGTGCGATAATAAACTGCAACATGTCCAGCTATATTTGTACACAATTATAATGTTAGTCACTTGTGAAATGTATGGACGCAATTAACGTTTTGTAAATAAAGCGTGTTAAAAATAAAAGTGAAGTGTGTACGTGACAGAACATTTTTGAGCCATAGCCAGCAAATCGATTCGCTGATCGGTTAGTTCCAAGTTTGTACGACTACGACTTAATTAAAAATGTTGTTCGATGCGTTTTTTCTGATAGCAACCAATTCTTGATTTCTATAGTTTTTATTGGTAACTTTTTGTATGAATGCATAAGAGTTATGACATGACTCATTTTGCTTACCTATAAATAATGAATATCAAGAAGCAATATGGCACAATCAAATATGTAGGTAATAAGGATCATAATCCAAAATATTTAAACATCAAACAAAACTAACCATTAACTAACTTCTGTTAGTAACGGAATTTATGAATGGTTCGTTATAGACAGACAGTTTGATAACAATCGAATAGGTACATGATATTACATTAGAGTACTTATATTATAATTCAATGTAATATAACTACTAACGCAAACGACAGAAATAACAATGCGGTGTTAAAGCAAGCCATTAGTGCTGCTAGTGCGTCATCCTACCTAAATAAGTAAGATGTTTATAAAAATATGAATTCAGTTCTAGTAAATATAACTATTTTGCTATGATTCAGAGAGGGTTGTCGATCTGAGTTGTGCCTAAAGATGTTAACTTTCAGAAAATATTACAAAAGATATTGAGAAAAAATTCTCGAGAATTTCAAAACAACCGGAAGTTAATCAAAAATCTGTGGTAAAATTTCCGATCTTCTTCTTTTAATCCTATGAGGATTAGTAGCCACCTCTGGTGCCAGACTTTATCAAGCCGCCTAAAAGGCCTCTGACAAAGGCCTAAAATTTCCGATGATACATATAAGTTTTTCTTAGCTGTCATGCGCCGAATTGTTTTGGTCAGATTTTACCTATCGATAAGGCTGAATTATACAATGTTGCTTGGAAATATGGCAACGTAAAAACTTTAACATTTTTCTATTTCAAGCTAAACGTCAGAAATACATTTCGCCTAGGAAAATATTTTAGAGTAAAAAGAAAAGACTTTTCATCTCTAGTAGTGACCTTGTATGAAGGAATTCCTGAAATCCCAAGTTGCCGAAAAATTGCAGACTTTTCCGTGACCAGACATAATTGATGACGATCGATCTAGTCATCAGTTATATTTGCTTGCACATGATCTTTGTGAACGCAGAGCTATGAACCTGGCGTCATTGAAACTTCCTTCCGCTCCCATAGATAGTTCAATTAGGTCACACAATCGGGAGCGCTCGGGAATTAGTCATCTCATTATACGCCTGTATCTGTAATATAATTGTAACCAATTCAATAGGTAGACCAACAAAAGTCCTTTAATGACAAAGCGTAAACATTCTAATCTAATGTAGGCTATGTTTCATCTTCAGTTGCTTTGGGTACTTCATATCTTTGTATCACTACGTAAGTAATATAAAGTGCGACAAACGTAACCCTTTTGAAACAAATCTAAAATGTTTCCATTGTTGCAGGTGAACGGCGGCAGCGCAGCTGAGCGAGCGGGGTTGCAGGCGGGCGACGCGCTCATCCGCGTCAACACCACTGACGTATACACACTGCGCCACCAGGAGGCGCAAGACGCCATCCGAGCGGCTGGCACCGCCCTAGAACTCACTGTACAACGGTATGTATGCCACTTTGGTCATCTAACATAGCGATGTAAAGTCGCGGAAGTTCCTGGTCGACCACTTTCAGGCGATATTCACGCGCTCAATTCAGATAGTGAAATGAGCTTACAACATCACTGATAGCCGTTCAAGGGATTTTGCGCAGCAAGTGGATTACCGGCAATTTACGCAATTATTTTTTGCGGAAAGAGTTGTAGTAAGCAATGAACGAATACAGCATCAACTCAAAAACGCCATCTGTGCGGTTGGCTCTGCCGAATTTATTGTGCCTGTTTTGTGCGTATTGTTTCAGTACCCATGTAATTAGAAGGACATGTAAGTAACGAAGGAATTAACCTGAAAATTACTAATTCAGAGAACACGACTTGCCAATTCGTCAAAAAATTGTCGCAATATTGTTTAACCAAGTAATAACTAATACAATTAGTTATTACTTGGTTAAACAATTTTGCGAAGCTACTCTACTAGAGCGGGATAGTAATGAGAAAGGGATGCGCGCGAGAGCGAGACCGATTTTGCAAATTAGGCGAAAAAAACACGAAATCACTTCGTACTAAATAACTATAGCGAAAAAGAGAAAATGAAACTATACGATCCTAAATATTATTGATGTCCACTAATTAAACCAATTTCCAACAGTTAATGTAACCCCATTTGAGAATAATCTTGAAGAAACGTATTTTTAGGGAGTCATTTCGAAAAGAAAAAGTGTCGAGTCAAAATCATAAAATAGTGTGTCTGAAACTATACAAATCTAGATAAAGGTACGAAATATATAATCTTATTACCAGATTTGTAACATCTCTAACCGTCATATAGTGCTACTTATACCAAAAGTACGTACTTTTTCGATATAGCGTCTTAACACTACGTTAACACTCTAACTTTGAAACCGAACCTTCGGCAGATTAGTGTAAAGCAATGATCTAATGGACTTGTCGATTCAACAGCGGCGGCGGCACTTGGAGGCCCACCGTGACGCCCACGGGCAGTCTCTCCCGGCCCGGCTCCCGGCCTCTGGGCTCCACACCCACCCCAGTCACCAACACCTCGCTGAAGGCCACTCCCCAACCTTCCCGCAACTTCGGGTCTGGCCACAACAACGTCGCCAAGCCGTTCGGATACGTAAGTTATCGGATTTTATATTCATCTGTTAGCTGAAATAGGTTGTATCAACAAACATGCTTTGAGAAAGAATAGCACCATCAATAGAATGTCTGGCAAACTTCCAAATATCATTACGTAGATAGTCGAACATAGTGCATCCAATCCAATCCAGGATTCAAATTATCCTAAAAGAAAATATAAATTTAGGACACGACATTGAGAAATTCCGGTTGAATAAAGTATTCTTACAAAATCGATAGCCATCAATTCCATAAAAATAAACCTGGCCTTGAAACTATTTCGTGATGATTTATAATCGTTAACGGTCACCAAAATTATTCTGTTAAAAATAACTTTTGAATTTGTACAAAAGTGTACTAAGTATTTAGTATTCTGTGACCTAAGCAACAAAAAAGGACAACAAAGTTCGAACTCGGGTAGAAATTGATTGTGCTAAATAATTGTATGGTGTCTTTTCTATGTTCATTTCAAAGTTTGATCCGAGATTTCTGAATCTTTGTGATACTTTACAAATATTCTACAACCACGGCATTTTTTTAGATGAATGGAGGCGACTCTGTAAAGGGCATTGTAAACAAGCAGTATAACACTCCAGTGAACATGTACAGCGACAAGACGATCGCTGAGACCCTCTCAGCTCAAACTGAAGTCCTAGCAGGAGGCGTCCTAGGGTGAGCAAACTAAATGTAGACAATGTACAGCTTTCAATAAAACAAATCGTAAGAAAATCATCGACTTACGTGCACGTCTTCAGTGTTATTCCTTCAAATATCACGATTTTGATTGTTTTAGTTGATTTCACTACCATGAGTTTTTTTTTCCGTTTACCGTACAGTAAACGGGAGACATTTTGTATGCGAATCTGTACAGCGCCTCTAGTGGGCAGTAGCAGAACTACAAATTCTCATACAAATGTTTCCCGTTTACTGTACAGTAAACGGAAAAAAAAACTCATGGTAGGCCTTCTGAAGACCCTTGAAACTAAATTAACATTACTGACTAGTAATGCCGTGTAAATCCTTCTGTAGAGACTATCAAAGAACCTTTAATGTTCCATTTACCTAAGGACTCATCAGAATAAGTGTTATGTTTTTCATTGGGATGTTTCAATAAACATTTTTCGTCGACAGAGTGAATTTCAAGAAAAATGAGAAAACTTACGATGCAGAGAAAAGCGCTGTCTTCAAAGTACTGCAAGAGGCTGAAAACGACCCTGAACCAGGTATCTTGTGGGTTACTTAATTTAGACAACTCTAAGATATTTTGATAATGTCTTTTGATTTAATTTCAGAACATTTACTTTGTATTTTAATTGCATCTGTACATAATTTCATCGATGACTCCAATCCAGCCCTGGTCTCTCATCATCAAATTCATAATCATGCAATAATCAGAAAAATTGAGCACGAAAAATTATAAAATAAAGTTTCTCAGACAATCGCTATAATTTTACCATTCATAAAAGGAAATTATATTTGGATTTTTTTCCAACATAAAATATATGAAGCCAAAATGATTTCCTGTGCTTCTCAATCAACAGAGCTAAAGACAGCTTAGTTTTTTACATCATAAGTTTTTATATTTCGATCAAAATTAACTTGTATAATTGGCACGTAGTAGAAGTGGCTCCGGGCGCCGCGCCCCCCGTGACTGGCCTGCGTCACGTTCAGGCGCCGGTGACGCGCCCCGACGCTCCCATCAACAATACCGGCGGCTTGCCCCCCGGCCAGAATATTTGCGAAGAGTGCGAACGTCTCATCACGTAAGTCGCGTTTTACGCGCGGCCGACACGATGGCAAACCGTCAGTCTAAATTTAAGTATTTAAGCTCAGGTTAAGGCCCTCATCATCGGCATGAATCGAGACCCCTTTCCGAACCTCCGCAATAACCACTAAGTGTAAATAATCAATGTTGCGGGCCTGCAGAGGCGTGTCACTTTTACTCGCGAGCGAGTGTGGCGCGAGCCGGCACGCCGTGCAGCCTGCACCGCACGCACCGGTCGCGGTCACGCACACCGCGCGTGGCGTACACGCCGCAGCCATCGCCGGCGCCCCCTACCCCGGCCCGCGCGTGCGCTGGCACGCAGACGCCGGCGCCGGAGAAACTGACACCGGAACCACCGCACCGACCCAGCATCCCGGTCGGCTGCCACCAGGTGCTGCCGGACGGCCGCATCGCGCTCGGCGCACCCGGAGTGCCACAACCGGAGCAGGGCTCGCTCCCCGTCGTCAACGACACACCATATTGCTCCGACTGTAACCGCTACATTATGTAAGAGGCGCCCCGAGGCATGCCTAGACGTGTTTGCGACCGTGTCGACCTGTGCCTAGTTGGATAAGTGTGTCGTAGATTATTTATGTTCGATGTGTCCGGTGCAGCGGTCTCTTTTGTTCCTGTAAATATAGGTTTTCTCTAAATTTGTAAATATAAATTAAAACCCAAATAGAAACCGCTGCACTCCTTGTGCAACCATCGCCAGTCACGGCAAAACGTAGAATTTTATTGTTGTGCGATGTTTGTGCAAGAGCTATATCATCTTTCACTTCAACTTAATCGTCTTCATCTCTCCATTTGCAGTAGTTAGGTGGAATGGTAAAACTAGAGAATATTAATTAAAAGGACAAGATGTATAGTTTTATCACTGAGCATGTCGTCGTTTTGCTGCACTGTTTAGAAGCACTTGATACTATTGCTTGGCAGAATTTATAAAATCGCACGAGCCGCGGTTGGTGAGCATGATTTATATTTAAGTGAAGAAGATACATATACCAATGTCAAATTGTCCATCCCTAGAATTCATATTGCAGAAATATCTATGAACGTAAATTCTGACCCATACTATTTTTCTGTAGCGGCGTGTTCGTTCGCATCAAGGACAAGAACTTGCACGTGGAATGCTTCAAGTGCTCGACTTGCGGCAGTTCTCTGAAGAACCAGGGCTACTACAACCTGAACGGCAAGCTGTACTGCGACATCCACGCCAAGCTCGTGGCTCGCCAGAACCCGCCCGCACCCAATCTCGAGCCCGTCACGGTGCCTCCGTGAGTACTATGATTTCTAAAAATGACATTTCAAATCTACCAATCCATTTGGAATAGAACTCAGTGAATATTAATTAACAAAAGGTAGAGATTTGGTAATACGAATACCTTCCCATCTTTCAGATCTGAAAACCTACTTTCCTAAGTAGGTTTCCTTAAGGACGTTATTCAGTCTTTCAATGCATAAGTGCGATTTGTTAAAGAAATCCAACGAGAGTCTAAACAAAGTTAACTTTTGAAGATAGCAACGCATGCTCGATGTTTGTAGCTGCGAAATATTATATTGGGCAATGATAAATGCCAACCTTGGATGCCAACCCATAAACTGGGTTATAGCAATATTTACGATATTCGTCTGTATGAATTGACTGAATATAATTTTCTTTTACTTCTTTCTGTTTATAGTGGTGGCAGACTGCCTACAAATTCATACTCGACACCGCTGCCACCTCTCGCTACCAACAACTACACAAACGGCTCATCATCGCTCTTTAGCGTAAGTATCCCAATTACTGACTAGAAATACTGTGTTCCATCACAAATCGTACATTTAAAATCATCAATCATTTGTAGTTGTACTCGTAAATATGAACTTGTTATCAAATCAGATAAATAGTTAATATTTACAATTACAATTTTAATATTCCGGTCTGTACTTTGGTGCTTCGATTATTGATCTTAACATCATCACATCATTAGCCATTTTAATGTATCCAAGCCACTGCTGTAGCACTGGCTTATCGATGGATAAGGTGGTGGTTTCACGACTGCAAATAAGGCTGGGCGGCTTAACAACGGCTTAGCGTAGCTTCCGACACAAGGAGGAGCTCGAGTTAATACAGTTTTGGCTCACCCTGTGATGTGAGCCCGTGGCGCAGTGGTTCGCGCACTCGGCCTGCCATTGTTGAGATTAAGCAACTTTCGCAATGGTCAGTCACGGAATGGGTGACCAGAAATATACTATCTCGAGCTCCTCCGCGCTTCGGAAGGCACGTAATGACATTGGTCCCAGCTGTATTTGCAGTCGTTAAAACCCACCAATCCCCATTGGGCCTGCGTGGTGGGTCATGGCCTGATGTCCTTATGCATCCATAAGGAAGGCCACTGTCCCAGCAGTGGGGACATTAAAAAGATGGCTGATGACGATGCGATCATGTGACCGACCACCGGCCGACCGAAAGTTGCTTATTCCACTACAATCGCATGCCGAATGCGAGATTCACGGTCACAGCGCCAAGCTCTTCAAAATGTATTATTTGTTATTGATATCATTTTAAAAACAGTATACATATGTACGACTCGACGAAGCTCGGATAACCGATTCTACTAATAACAAAAAGATGGAACAGCTAGTTTTGTAGGTATCTAACATGATAAATAGGATGTGTATGCAGTACATTCAAATTCAAATATTTTTTTCCAACAGCCAGCCAGCAACTTATCGGGCCCGAAGCCGTTCGGCTCGTCGATCGGGTCTGCGTACTCGCCGTCGCTCTCCCCTCGGTCGGCGCCGATGTCGCCCGCCAGGCCGGTCACCGCGCCCGCCCCCGCGCCCGCGCCCGCACCTACATACGCGCCCGCTCCTACATACGCGCCCGCTCCTACATTTGCGCCCGCTCCTACATTCGCGCCCGCTCCATCGCTCGCGCCCGTTACTGCGCCGTTTGCACCGAGTAAGAGAGTCACTTTTGCTATATAAACTTCGACGAATTTAACATTCTTACATTTAACCCTTTCACAGTCCACACGATGCTATTCGTTCGAAAGATCGAATCTAAATTAACTGATGACTTGCAACAAAGCAGCAAACCATACTAACTAACGGCTTAAAAATGTATGGGATTTGACAGCTTCGACAAGGAAGTTACGATTAAATTTTAGTGGAGTATCGCAGTTTAAGAATGAAGTTCAGTCGGCTTGTTACTTTTTATTTATTTTAGAAATTTTGTACCGATGCAAAACCTCAGGGATGCAGTATATTATTATTGTATCTTTCAAGAGATCACTAAGAAATCATAGTACTATTGATATCTTCTCTCTAACATCTTCCGCTTGTATCAGTAGGTAAAACTTACTGAATACAATATTATAAACTGGACTGTGAACGGGTTAAAATACCCACAGTGCAACTTACAACAGTAAGTCAGTTGTGTGGGACACTATTTATGTTTATTTAGTTAATTACGCATTCAGAGCATATTTTTTTATATTTTTATACTCTTCGATAGAGCATTATTTACTATTGATACTTAGTTAAGATTAAGTATCTATCAAGGCTAGCAGCACAAGGAAACTGACATATCTTGGATTTCTTTCCAAGATATGTCAGTTTCCTTGTGATGCTCAAGAATATCCAACCGGGATTTTACGCTTCGTTCTATCTGACAAAACTATAATAAAAAATATTTCATAACTAGCATTTAACTGATTAAGTACATAAAGCGCTTGAAATAAAGCTCTATCTAAAGTATACACAAAAACAAAGTCTTTTTAACATTTTTAGTGAGATTGTGTGGTTGTGAGAGAGAAAGATGAGAATTTTGTATTTAATCTTAAGTATGGATATATTATACAATATAACCAGTATTATTCATATATATTTTATTCAAAAGATTATACGTGTAAGTAAAAATGAAAAATATTGAGTAAAATGTGAAAATTTCAAATGGCTTCTGAATATTGAATTGGATGTGAGAATTTTATAAAATCATTATTTATTTTCAACAGAGGTCCCAGTATCCCTTTTTAAAGGTAATTTATAAATATGGAGTATAAATAAGCTAGGCTCAGCTTACAGTCGCTATTTATCATTTCTATGTATAATTATATTTTACGTGTATATTAATATTATAAAAATGTATGATTATAAAGCAGAATAACAAGTTTGCGCTATGCGGGCAGCAAAGCCAATCACAGCATTATTATAACTGCTACGTAGGCATCGAAAGCATCTGCTGAATGTGATTCGATACAAAGCTATGGTGTCATAGACGTTTCGTCAGCAATTTAACATTCTCGCTTTTTTATTAGAAATATGTAATCACGTAACTTTTTCAAATTAACTGATATTTACTTTCATTTTCTTTCCATAAACCCACTTTAACCGACTTATTATCGACCTAATAGCTCAAAGTGTTAAAAGCATCGTGTGGCCCCCACCAAATCCCCCGGATGACGAACTCCCAAAACACGAGCCAATTCTACAATGTAGCAAATTACGTTCCGATCAAATGCCGTCGATGGCTGGTGACATGACTATGTCTCAAATAGCGGATAACACACAACAATTTATCAAACAGAACATGTCTTTAAATGAACAAACAACAGAATATTCCTCGAATGTTTCTTATGCATCAGCTACGTTGTCAACTGCTACAGCAACATCATCGAAATCTGAATATGTAGTGCACTCTCAACAAACTCAAGAAAGTGAGAGTAGCCATATTGTTCAATCATCCATGCAAAATTCTGCCGCTGAAAGCCAAAGTGTCATGATATATCAATCACAGACAAGTCCTCCAATCCAAAAATCCTTCGAGAATCCTTTGGATAAAACGGAACAAGCGAAAGAAAAAATAGAATCTCAAACTAAAGTGAGTTCCTCAGAATTCACAATGGCAAAAGAATCGAAATCTATTACTACATTTGTTACTAGCGAAAATGTTATAGACAGCATAAAGCAAGTTGCAATAAGCACAAAAACTGACGATCAGGATGAAAAACTAGGGTCTTCAGCAAAAACAGTTTCTACAACTACATTTGCTGATGCTGAAATTCATAAACTCGAAACAAGAAAAGAAACTGAAACAACAACTGCAGACATTTCGGCCAATCAATCCAAATCAAAAGAAAGTGTTAAATTCGCAGACAAAGAAGTTTGCCAAGAAAGTGTTAAATTCTCAGACAAAGAAGTTTGCAAAGAATCCGAGTCAAATACTTTTGTACAGAGCGCCAATGCTGTTCAAGAATCGAGCTCGTTGGAAGATAATTGTACGACAGACAAAAGTACTATGAAGGAAGTAGTTGAAGAGCAACAAGCCAAGTTTAATTCCACAGATACAACCCAAAGATCCTCTTTTATTAACGTTGTACCACAAATGCCTATGGTAGAAGCATTAACTATAGCGCCTGATCGACCTTATTCACCTTTCCCTAGCAATTTACCTAATCTAACTGAACTTAAACAAGAACGTAAATTTGAACCAGAACCTATAACAAGCGCACCCGAAATACCAATGCCAGTGAGTACAGCTGAAAAACGAGAAGTACAACTACCTCCTGCACCATCTCCAATGTTTTCTCAACAGCCAAAAAGAGGCATAACTCCGATACAACCAATAAAAACTTATAATCCGCCGCCAAGTAAAGAAACCTCAATACCAATGCCTCCTGAAACAAAACCTTATATTCCCCCAGATTTCAAAATACATATTGAACCACGAGTACCAAGAGAACAAACGTCTTCTCCATTAGTAGACGCATTGACAACAGCTCCCAATCGACCATTTACTCCAGCTCAAGCCGAACACATAGAAAGAGGCTCTCTTAGGGAAGCTCTAACAATTGCTCCAGATCGACCGTACAGTCCATTACCTTTGAGCGCCACATCACAATCCAGTCATAGTCATTACACTTCATCTTCAACAATACAGGTTCAATCTACTGCCTCTGAAATCATCCGACCAATTGCGACCCAAACTACGACGCAACATACTGATCAAGTTCAATCTGAATTTTCTTCAATGCAGAATACTTACAAATTACAGTCATCATCTGATATGTCCGCTTTTAGACCAGTAGCGAAACAAGTATTTCCTCCACCACAACCTGAAGAATTTTGCAAACTTGCTACTTTTCCTCCAATAAGTGACGAACTGAAAACTAGTTTTGAAAAGTCAACACGATCTAAACAAGAAATGTTTATATCTGAATCAAAAATAGCTCAACAATCACAAATCGTTACCACCAGTAGCATGAGTACGAGCTCACAAGGTTATTCATCTGTCAAAAGTGCTCAACAATTTTTCGAAACATTAGACCAAAGAGAAACTTTATCATCAACTGCTGTAAGATCTAAATCAGGTTTACAAAAACCCGATAAAATTCCCTCTTATCAAAAACATTTCGAACAACTGCCATCACAACGAGGTATTACACCAGAAATCTGCAATGCACCAGCTATTCTTCAGCGACCTATAACACCCACTACAGAACCTCCGATAAAACCAAGAGAAAAATCACTTGAACCAAAATCATTCGTATCTAGTATCCCACCAGAAACGATCGCCCCAAAACCATCAGCTAGGGCACCAGCACTACCAGTACACACACAATTTCAAAGAAACACTCCTATTTCTATGACCTTCCAACCTGTTACTGATGAAAACTTTTTGAGAGCTTCTCCAGTACGTAGTCGTCCTACAACACCTAGTTTAATAAATAAACCGGCACCTATAATACCGCATTACCAAATGAACTTGGTAACTGTTGAACATTCAGCACCGGAATGTCATTTACACGATCCATCGAGTAGAGAAGGTAGTCGCTCACCTACACCAAAACTAAGATCCAAGTCTCCTGCACAAGGTCCTCCACCAAACCCTTTAAAAGCTCAAGCGCCCCGTCTTAAGGAACCAACACCACAACGTCATGCAGCCCATACACTTCTAACCCAAGCTACTTCCAACTTAAGAAAGGAACACGAAATAACCCAAAAGGATATCAGAACCGCGCCAGGCACGGAAACAACGAACACTATTAGTAATTGGCCACCGAATCAACCAATGATCCAAGAGCAATTACACTCTAATATTGGCTACAAGAGTGAAACTTACAAGAAACAAGACATGAACATCAAAGAAGATTCAATGATCAATCAAAATTATGGACAAAGGAAAATGCAGTCACAAAATGTAACCGAGTATGGTAATACAACTGTGCAGACAACGAGAAAAACTTTCGAGGAATTTGAGAGGACGCAATCGGCTCAAGTTATAGAGATCAGCAAAGGTGGCTCGTCATCATCCACGGGATATCCGCAAATTGATTCCAATATTAGACCATCTAGTATTAATCCTAAGCAAATCTTTCCACCTCCCATTATGAGTATGCCATCATCTCAACAAAGTTCATCTCTTAACCTGACTAACGATAGTTTTATCAATGCTAGTAGACCAATAGAAAGTTGTCAACCAAAGCCTTCGAATTCTGGTGCTAACCAAGGTCCAGTGTGTGATCCTACCCCATCGACAGGTTCCAGTGTAGGAGCTGCCGCTCGTGGCAAAACTTTTGGTGTCTCTTCGGCCCCCAAGCGAGGCAGAGGTGTATTGAATAAAGCAGCGCTGCCCGGTTCTAGAGTGCCCCTTTGCGCTTCCTGCAATGGGAACATTAGGTGATTCGAGTATATTAGGATAGATAATTGTTCTTTTTGTGTATAGCATGTACGTGAACTGAATGATTTTTATGAGTGGTAGAACTAAAATATTAAATCCTAATCTTAAAGAGAGTGTAGTGTTGTATTTTTAACTCAATTAAGCTTTGCTTTGATGTGTCTGTTTATGAGTGTTTTGTTTTTCTAACAGTAGAAACGCAGTCTGTTAGCAGTCCTTCTAAAACGGATTTCAAAAGTCCAGCTGAAGAACGACTAATTCGGAAGATGGCAAAAATGGCACTGAACGGCTACGAAATCGGAATTCAAAGAAAAATCAAACCTGCGGATCATATTCAATCAATGGCTGATAGAATTCAAGACACTGTTGTTACCAAGCATCCCTTAAATGCAGATGGTGTCTCATCTGGAGATAGCAGTTGTGATAACACATTAAAAAGGCCTTTAAACAAATCGTTTGACAAGATTACCAAACCCCAAGATATTATTTTAAATTTAGGTGACAAGATTAAAGACACAATAATAAGTAACCACCCCATGACAATTAACTCTGTTAACGGTAATGCACCTGTTCCACCACCACCGCCTATTCCAAAATCTCCGATTCCAACATTCAATGTTCACAGTACGCCAGTCGCATCACCACTGAACAATAAAAGGCCTTCAGATTTTATTACAAAAAAATTGAACTCCAATTTAACAGCAGACAGTTTTGAAAAAACGGTAAACGGAAGTGGAATTTTCCATAAAGAAGATTTTCATAAGGAAAATTCTGATAACAGTTTCATTTCAAACACACTAAGGAAAAAGGCTGGTTTAGAGAAAACTGCCTTCTTAAATGGAATGAATGCCGCGAATAACGACAAAAAACACAATAATGACAATTACAATAACAAGCAAGAAATTAAATTAGATAACAATACTTTGAACAAGAAGAAAATATTCGAAACTCGTGAAACCATGAATGGGTCTAATAATTCTATAGAATCCATGACCAATAAATTTACTGATAAAAATAATGTGAACGACATTAATTCGTCTAATAAACTTGGAACTGATAAAATAGCAGACCTAAGTAATGCGAAGAGTACATTTCAAGACGATGAGCAGTTAAAATCAAATCTTCCGAATAATTTGTACGATAACACACTTTACACTTACAAAGCTGTCAATAACGATATAAACAATCATTATAACGGAAAAACAGAAGTTATTAATGAAAATTCAGAACTTAATGACATTAAACGTGAAGACGATACCGATTCCAGTTTCATAGTCAAACGTAGAGCGAAAAAAAATATAAAGAATGACGACGGCAGAAGAGATTCACATATTATAGCTCGGCCATTGAGTACAATGACTTCGGCAGACGCTTCGGAAGGACTGATTCCAGTATGTCACATATGCGACAAAGCTATAACCAGGTAACGATCGCGTATTACTTTACAATAAAATTGCATTCAAACAAAATTCAAGTAAGTTCAACAGAATCTGTGTGAGTGAGTAGGTATAGAAATAGTTTTGCACGGATGTTGTTTTTTTTTTCAATAATCATTAACACAATAACTTATAACATAAAAATGTTTAAAAGGCTTGGAACAAGAATTAGCTATCTGCTGTTTGAAATATCCGTCTTAATAGATACTTTTTTATTAACAGGGGGCCATTTATTACGGCCTTGGGACGCATTTGGTGCCCAGAGCACTTCATCTGCGTAAACGCCACTTGCAGACGTCCCCTACAAGACATTGGTTTCGTTGAAGAGAACGGCCAATTGTACTGCGAATACTGCTTCGAACAATACATTGCACCAGCATGTGACAAGTGCCACGCTAAGATCAAAGGCGTAAGTCAATCTAGTCTCAATTTTAATATAAAGTTTTTGTATTGATATTTACATGTGGTTAAAAATGTTTTATGTTCTAGGATTGCTTAAACGCTATCGGAAAGCACTTCCACCCAGAATGTTTCAACTGTGTCTACTGTGGGAAGTTGTTCGGTAACAATCCATTCTTCTTAGAAGATGGTTTGCCGTACTGTGAATCAGGTAAATACATTTTCGGTGACAATGAGTTGTTGCAATCTTGTTAATGATTACGGCGAAATTTAAAACTGTCTGACCATTTTAACAGACTGGAATGAGCTGTTCACTACGAAATGTTTCGCCTGCGGTTTCCCAGTGGAGGCGGGCGACAGGTGGGTCGAGGCGCTCAACAATAACTACCACAGTCAGTGCTTCAACTGCACGGTGCGTATGATGCGAGCCTACTAAATGAAACAATCACATTGAATACTACTCTTTCCAAATCACAGTCACTTCCGTTTATGATCTATTTTTATGAATTCAGCTCAAAATGCATACATGAAATAGTCAAAACTTAAGTTCACATCTTTTCGATAATCTTGTAAATCACATTTGACGCGATGCATAATCCCAACATGGATAAATAAACTAAAAAAACATTTTTTTTTGTTTCTCATTCATTAATCAACAGCTGTACAGTTTTTGATTATTTTTTTATGAAAACCACACAATTAATATACAAAATTTACATGATTAGTACGAAGCTCGTCATACGCCCCACAACTGTGTTAATATCCCCGAATTAACAAACGAGTGGTGTGTTCTCCGAGTGTTCCTAGTAAATTTAATAATATTATAATTGTACATTACATTTATTATTTCCGTATGTATTATGATATCATTCCTACCACCAAGAAACTTCCAACAGATCAGGAAGTCGTAGTTAGAAATTACATTATAATGATATAAGTATTGTAAATATTTAATCTACGATCATAAATGCTTGACCGAATGCTTAACCTTATAATTTAAGTCCTACATACTCAAGTAGAACTGTTTTGGCTATTTTATGTACTAGACAATAATTAGAAGAGTTTTAATGGTGTGAAATAGTGGTATTGTCTGTCAGCTAGTTTTATTTTGTTATATTTTTAGAGATTCAGGGTTGATCCGACTGGAAAATCTGGCTATACGTAACAATTGAGAATATAATAAAACATCTGCTTATTTAATTCTACTCGGAACAATTCGTGATTTTTTTATCTTTATAAGTTTAAAGTCGATTGGTTGCTTATTTAGGAAGGACAAACAAACACACTTCCGCATTTATAATATTAGTTAAGATTGAAAGTATTTGAAGAAAGTAAAGAATCGATAAGAAAACAATTTCGTTCACGTGAAAGACAAATAAGAGCCTTCTAGCCTTTAGATTAGAACTTACTCGAGCACTTGACATTCTAATCTAAGGTAATAAGTTTTTCAATGTGCATGCAAGAGTAGTACTTACCTACTTAGATAATTGAATTAGGTACTTATCAAAGTCTTCCGTCATTTTATCGATTTCCGTTATTGTAACTAAATAGTCTTCTTACTGACAAGATATCAAACAAAGCATTTTGTTGGAATTAAACGAAACTTTCCTACAATTACTTTCGTCATTCTTATATAAAAAGGTAACGTTAACCTATGCCTTTACAATCGCAATTAAATTACTTGCAAATTTCTTGTTATTTATAAAAATGGTATGTGTAAAATAAAAAAGATTAAATGCATTTCTTTGGTTTCTAATATATTACGATTATTGATTACAGGTGTGCAAAAAGAACCTCGAAGGACAGAGTTTCTTCGCAAAGGGAGGTCGGCCTTTCTGTAAGACACACGCCCGCTAGTCCGCCACAAATAATGTACAATTCTGACACTGTTTATTCGACTACTACTTTCCGCCCCGTGTCTCCTTCTCCTATCACTCCACCAGCTCCTGATACACCGTCACCCCAACGGACGAGGAAGTTGGAAACGCCCCTCCACTTCGATGGAGGGCTGTTTTCCGACATAAGAAATACGGAAGGAAAGTTGCTCAGTAAAGTAACAGTCGACCGACTACACAGTTCGACACGCCACGATATCACCGATTCTCCTAGCGTCTTCGAAAGTATTGGTATCCACGGTAACAAAGACTATGTAAACGATATTGTTAAAACTGAAACAATCACAAATGAAGATGTTATAAAAGTAAAGTTCACTCCTGTGCCGCCTGAAATAGATTCTCCTAGGCTGCTCACTCCATCACAATTTCACGTGAACAAAGCTAAGACTCCAGTGGAGTATATTAAAGATAATTACGAAGATTTACATAGTTACAAGATTGTTAGTTCTTTATGTAAAGGGAAAATATTCGATACCGATACTACGAAGGTAAAAGAGAAAAGTTTTGATAATCTGGCTTCTACAGAGCCGCTGCAACGGCCTCACAGTCCACTGGCCAACTTCCTAGTATCTGAACAACTAACAAAAATTGACACTTACTTACAAGAAAGCTTGGATGCGTGTTCATCAGGTGAAAGTAACAGAAAGACGCCTATTATTCAAATAATGTCAGAAGGAGACAGACAGATCGAAAGCAAAGAAATTGTAAAAAGTGAAACTACAAAAGAAACATATAAAAACGAATATGTCAGTACTTACCACGCGAAAGAAAAAAGTCATTCATATGAACCCGAATATTTACAAACAAATAGGGAAATTTCTGAACCAATAAGTTATCTAACTAAAAATGAAGTGGTTTTAAAGACAGATAACAGAGTAAGCAGCGTCAGAAAAGAGAATCAAGGAGTCCTTAAAGCTATATATAATATGCCAATACATTATCATGCAGCAATTCTGTGTTTTATATTGATTGTATATAATCTCGTATTTCAGTACATTAAGAAAAACTGTCATGGTCAAAAGTAAATTTCGATTCAATAATACTTGAAATATTATTGAAAGTGTATGCATACATACTAGTCATTGAGTAGCAACAATACTGTTGATTTTAAATTACTGCTTCTTTAAGTGTATTTAGAAATGAAATAGGAAGATGTAAATAATCAATCACGTACGTTATATATTCCTCTCTTCTTTAATGTAACATCAATATTAATTATTAACATTTTGGTGCTTCACACTACTACAAAAACGCTCGCAGTATACAGTTTTGTCTAATTTAAATTTAAGGCTTTTGTATACAGCTTCCGGAATGTTGCAGTGAACTGTCACTAACATTAACAGTAGTTAATATTTTGAATAAAATTATCGAAAACGTCAAGTAATACAGTCGAGTATTACAGTATTATATTGGTGCACCAACTGTTCGAATATTATGTCATGGTATTGATTTACCTATTAGAATATTTACCTTCCATAAATGTTAAAAGTAGGAATTTTTTATATCTATTTGTTCGTATAATTTTGATCTATTCATTTAATGTATTATTTAACATTAAGACCATATTACAATAAAATATTTGTAAACTTTTTTATTTACTGTTGATGATAATGTTATTTTTAAGAACTATTTATTTAGAAGTATTGCAATTAGCATACAACACATAAAAATATGTGAGCTTAAATAAAGTATTTTATTTTACAATGAGTTTTATTTACATACAAACTTACTAAATTTAGTTATAAAAAGCTAACAATTATTCCTATTAGTCTTATCTTAGTTGGTCTCTTACAATGTTTTGACCCACATGAGAAACAGGATCGAATGGCATAAAAAATTACCTTGCAAGAGTTGCAGACCCAAATCTTATATGAACAGGCGGGTTTCCGACCGTGCAGTCCTGTGTAATCAAACTTTGAACTTCAAACGAAATTTTATTTGGGAAACGTTTTTTGGAAAGTAATTAGGTTAAAGAAATAAGTTATTATTCAAATTAAATACATGTTAATATTCTATTTATAAATAAATATAAATAATTGCATACAATACACCAATTATCTAGCCCACATTAAGTTTCATGAAGAACTTGTGTTATGGACACTAGATAATGGATAAACATACTTATATACTTTTTTTGTAAATACATACATAACATACATATTAAACACCCAGACCAAGACAAATAGACATGTTCATGCACACACATATTTGTCTTGTCCGGGGATCGAACCCGAGCCCTCTGGCGCAGGAGGCGGGTTTAGTACCCCTGCTGCGCCAAACAGGTCGTCAATATCTACTATTATTTGTGATATAAATGTTTTCTATATATCTATAACTTTTTTAAATAAAGTTCCCCAAAAAAAACTCTACTGGTCAACCGGGAAGTCCCCGACTGTAACTGGAGTGGTATTTGTAGATCTGAGTGCAGTCTATGACAACGTGAACTTAAACATCTGGAACTAGAAGGTTTCCAAGATAACAGACAACCACAAATCTCTGAAAATTGGATTCGGCCTCTCATTAACCACGGAACTATAAGATCGTGACAAATCGAAAGATTTTTTTATACATTGTGGGGAGACGCTTAGCCCCATTGTTACCCACTTTGAGGCATTTTTTCTTACCCGTGGGTGGTAATCGTTTTCTCACCAGTAGGATTACGGAGAAAGAATTTGCTTTCACTTATCCCTACTGAATCAATATAATACAAAAAAATAGAAACATATTGATCGAAAATAGCTATAAAAATGGAACTTCAACTTAATTTTGGAAGTATTCTTCAAGTAAGTGAACTAAGACTGGCTTCTACATAAGTAACTAAATAATTTTGCTGTTTTAAGAATTTTGGTAATACATAGTTTTTTTTCCAACAAAAAAAGGAAAGCATTTTTGGTAGGTATGTAGTAGGACACTGAATGAAATTCTCATTTCAATATTATTACTTTATATTTAACAAACTCATAATTATTATAATTTTCTAATAAAAAAACAACTTAGAATACTTACATGTTCACAATACATGGTATATTTACTTCATCATTTATTATCATCACCCCTCAAACTGTTTTGCAGAGCTTGATCAAAATCATCATCACCAAATATGAATTTTGCTACCCTGAAATAATTTATATTTCAGTATAGTGCACCACATATCATATAATGGAAATCTAATATGCATTAAAACTAATCAAATATTAGAACTATTAAATAAATAATAACCACACTAAATATTCATTATGTTTATTTATCGGCATCATCATTGTCAGCCATGTTATGTCCCATACTGGCCTTCCTTATTTATAGTTAAGAAAAATGGGTCTTGTTTGACCCACCATGTGGGCCACATGGGGATTGGTGCATTACATTTTATACTACATTGAAAACTTACAAGGTTTTTATGAATATTGAATTAACTAATTAACATAGATCCGATAGATCCTAAGCTAAGATTTTTAATTTATGTATAGGTAGTTGTTATATAATTTATAGATAGTTTAACTTCTCCTCTTTGATAAAATGTAACAGCCACATACAATGAGGAGGGTACTGTGTACTGAGACACAGGCTTTTGCTTAGTTTAGGCACCAGTCTCTCACAATCTTGTTTTTAAATTAGTTTTAAACATCATTATTGTATTAGCATAAGATTATTAGAGAAAATAAATAAATTATTATTTTTAATACTTCATGCCATTTATACATTAAGCTCCTACTTCAGTTAATTTGAATGAAATATATATATATGTAGCTAAACAATATTTAGCTACATATAATTTAATGATAGACTTATACATTAAGTAATTGATGTTTATATTAAAATTCTGTAATGAACTACCTTCTATAAACTACATATGTGAAACAGACACATTACTATTATTATTTCAGAGCAAAATTCGTGCATAATTGCATATACGGAAATTAGAGATCCATATAAATGTTCAATACTAACACATCCCATTTTACAGCCAAACCGATAAAAGTAAAAGTAAGAAAACCATGCCACAAAGTTGTCACAAAGGGAATCGGTTCTCGTTTGTGACCAAAGTTCTTGAAGGACCTCGATTTTATTCTTCCAATTAAGTTCATGTGTTGAACCACATTCCTCATGAAATGACTCCTATGTAGCATTTCTTGTTAAATTAAGAAATAAACTCTTAAAAAATAATGATAATATAATACGGTATGGTCAACCAAAACAGCCGACCACAAATTATATAGTAGCAGCCGACAATCAGCTGATATATATTTGAACCTGTCAAATGTCATCATGACAATATTATTCCGTTTTTTTTTTCGTTCGTCCCGAGGCTCAAGACAGGCTCATGCCGGAGACCATACAGCCGAATATCAAGTTATTTTGATTATATGTTGTAGTTTCTACGTATAGGGCAAAGTATACTAATTTATTATTTCTAATTTTTATAGTATTTACTATTTGAGTATTCAAAAAATTTACTACACGACCAAGACAATTAGGCGCATGACAGGAATGCAGTTTTGCACTTTTAGCACCTGCAGGCCCTGCAGCCCACTTCTATCACCGTAGATACTTCTCTTATTATCTGATTTATTAGTGCTACAGTGAATAACTGTGATTGATTACCGTTTCTAGAAATGTTGGTTTTTTTTAAGTTTTTCTTAGCTGTCATGCGCCTAATTGTCTTGGTCAGATAGTAAACTATAGACCTATATTTTACATTCAAAGGAATATGGGGGTTTGAACCTTTTTGACTAGTCACCGGCCTTTTTGAAATTAAAAATCGCGCCGCACCCGCACGATCATTGACTTATATATTACTAGCGTACTACCTACTCCTTTTGAAATCATTGCGCACGATAATACCTATAAAATGGATAGGGAACATAAAGATAAACAAAAAATATTAACTACGCAACATAATGCTACTGGTATGGACGTAATATACACAGGACAGGACAGGACTGACTGAGTAGGTCGTACAGTCATGCTAGGCGATTGCGTAAAGTCAGTCGTATTCATTTGACAGTTGATATTGTATCATATCGTATATCATTCCATACAAATTGCAGCCGATTGAATACGATATGAACTGTCAAATGAATACGATTACCTTAATACACCACAAGTTGCCACAAAATGTAACCATCTAAATTACCATAGATATGGAAACAGCCAAAACTACAAAAATAAGTATACAACAATTTGAACATTACTTGGTAAACACACAAGTGCAATAATATGTATCCACAGGTACCTCATTAACAACAACGTAATCATAAATATATACCCACATGATAATAAGTATAGATTTTTACAATTTAAATATCAAGTACTAAGGCTAAGAGCGCACTACGAATTTTAATTATTGTTTCGAATAATAATTGTTTGCCTGTGAAAGTGTGAACTATACTTACCTATACTATACTACTAGTCTAGGTAGAACATTTCATGAATAGCATGTAAAAATCATATGATATGATTTGGTTCAGCGGCCACATTCAGGGCAGTTAACACTTTTGGGTCAATGGCCACAATTAGGTCCGTTGCCACATTTGGCTCGGTGGCCACATTTGGGACAATTGCCACGTTTGGGTCAGTAGCCAAATTTCGGTCAATAGCCATTTTTGGGACAGTGACTACATTTGGTTCATTGGCCGCATTTGGGTTAGCGGCCGCTTTTGGGTCAGCGGCCACATTCGGGACAGTATACACTTTAGGGTCAGTGGCCACTATTAGGTCCGTTGCCACATTTTGATAAGTGGCCGCATTTGGGTCAATAGCCACATTTGCGTCAGTGGCCACATTTGGGTCAATAGCCACATTTGGTTCAGTGGGTTAGTCACTTGGGTCAGTGGCCACAGTTGTCAGTGGCCACATTTGCGTCAGTGGCAACGACTGGGTCTACGACACTTGACATTGCCCGCTACATAACAGTATCAAACATCCATCCAAATATCCTCACGCTCACATTTATAATATATACCGTGGTATTTTTTCTTTGTGCCCAAGCTTAAGGGGGAAGTTGTGTTACGTGTTTAGAACAAAATTACGTGGATTTTTTTCTGTTTTTTTTAACTTATTTTTATTTCATCAAGTGTTAGCGTCGTTTATTTAGATATTAAACCTGCCTAAAGCAGGCCATAGACGCTAGGTTATGCATGACAAGTATGCCTGTCATGCAAAATCGAGTTCAATAGAGGACGTACAACGGTTGACACACGTAGAGGTTATGCATGACGGGCATGCCTGTGCAGGCAAAATCTTTATATAACATCGAGTTCAATAGACGACAGATGTAGCTGCAAGACTGTCGGTTGGTTCATTTGCAAGTATGGGGTCACCGGCAACACACGAGGACCTGACGACGACCTGCTGGTGGCCACTAACACCAATGTTGCTAACTTGTTACTGACTCAATTAAAGCCACTGATCCAATTTGAGACCTCCCTTCCATTGTGGCCACGGCGGGTTATTGCTGCCACTGACTCAAATGGGCTACTGACCCAATTGTTGTTGCAGACCCAATTGTGAAAACTGTACCAAATTTGGACATATACCCAAATGTGGCCATGGAACCAATAGTTGTCCTAGACCCAATTGTTGCCACTGACCCAAAAGTGTATATTCTCCCGAATGTGGCCGCTGACCCAAATGCGTCCCTCACCCAAATGCAGCCACTGACCCAAATGGGGTCACTGACCCAAATGTGGGCACTGTCCTAATGGAGACCACCGACCCAATTGTGGCCACTGACTCAATTGTGGCCACTGAACCTAATACGACTACTGACACTGATATGGCCACTGACCCAAATGTGACCACTGACTAAAATGTGGCCACTGGCCCAATTGTGGCAACCTTTCCAATAGTCAAGTTGTCACAGACCCAGTCCAGACTAACCCAAAAGTGGCCACAGACACAAATGTAGCCACTAGCTCAATTCTGGTCACTGTATTTTTAGTAGTCGTAGATCCAATTGTGGCCACGGACCTAAATGTGGCCACAGACCAATAGTTGTCCTAATTGCCTGCGAGCCAGACTCTTTTTTGGCTACTGACTTACTGAATTAGGTCCACTGACTGACACAACTAATTGTGGCCACTGTCCAGCTGCTAAACCTTAAAAAGGGCACATTATTATAATAGCGCTCATGGCCGCGCTTGACAGAGTATCGTATTCGATCATGTTTGTTAAGCAATGTTCGGTCCGGTCAGGTGTCGGATGGGTGACCTTAAAGTGGCATTACAACTGAGCGCTTCCGTGCTTCGGAGGGAACGTTAAACCCTCGGTCCCGGCTATTGTCATCTGATAACAGTCGTTAAGCCAAGTCAGAGAGAGGCCTTAAAGGCGGCCTAATAAACTCTGACACTAGAGTTGGCCACTAATCCTCATACGAGAAAAAGAAGATTATAATTTCCCTTCCACCAAAGACTGAGAGAACTGAGAGCTTTATTTTACATGACGACCCACCACATACGAAATAAGATTTCCGGAAATAAAAATAATGTCGGGAAAACAAGTGAAAGCATTGGACCGGACTTGTGGCCGAGTTATTTTTTTCCAATATTTTTCTATTTATAATTTACCATAAGTATAAAATAGCATTGAAAAATGCAAAAATTACAAAATCATAAAAAATAACATGGGTGTTATATAAAAAAATCATTTGGTAAATGTCAATAAGGTCGAAAATACCTTGCAGTAAGTAGGTGCAAGCAATTTTCGACCTTATTGACAATTTTTAAAAGAGATCATAATTGGCTTCATTCATTTTTGGACCTTTTATGAAAGTGCCGGCCAAAAAAAAAATTTCTACGTGTGGTTAGAACTAGTCATTTGGAGCAATAGTTGATATGACATAGAAGTTATAGAATTACTCAAAGTCAAGGTGAGTGCAGAGATTCATCATTGTTGTACAAAAATCGTAGTGCGCGCTAAGCCTTACTGATAAAACAATGAAATGAAGTAACTAATTAAAGTATTTTTTTGCTTTACTGATGACGTCAAATGAAATAGACAAAACATCATTGACAGGTAGGCACTCTTCTCGGTGATTGTCAAAATTCAAATTTCGAACCCGTTTTGATTGTAGTCGAGTTAATACTGTATACACATAAATATGTTGATTGTATACATATTAATGTACCCTTAAGTGAATACATAAATTTGTGTTTTCGATTGCTTACATATTAATGCCCATGGTCTACATATTTATGTATCCAAATATGTATACATGTTTATTTGAAATTAAAAGAATACAATTTTATGGGACTTTAGATGAGTAGGTACTTATATACTGTCAAGATGCTTGTATCTATATTTTTGACCTTGACTGTACTCTGAAAAATTGCATTTACGAAAATGTTTGTTTGCACTTAGAGTATAATTTTCCATTGCGTTGCGCCCTTCACAGAGGCTAAATACGAGCCGAGCCAAAAGAGATATCAACAACGGAGGCCGTGTCTCGTTCTTTCATCTTACTAGACTAAAAAAATGTTGCATAAAAATCTTAGCTTTGAAAATTGCAAAAGCATTATAAGCAGCTATAAGTCTCGGTAGCTCAGTGGTTAGAGCAGTGGACCGGACTTCCAAAGGTCGTGGGTTCGAGTCCCATATGAGAATTCACTTGTGACCGGTTGACGTTTTTTTCCAATATTTTTCTATGTGATAAATATTAAACAAGAAAATATACTAGAAAAAAACAACTAGTCTCATGGCGTCCTGACGGGATTCGAACCCGCATCCTTGGGAATCCGGCCCAATGCACTAACCAATTATGCTACAGAGACCTATGAGGACACGTCGAATCTTTCTAGTATATTCACCTTTCTACGGTGTTGGCCACCGTCGTTTCATCAATGAGAGAAATATCCTCTCATTCGAAAGAAACATCTTTACAAATGTTTCACTATCGATTCTTGATTCTCGACGACAGCCAACCGTCAAATGACCAGTGACTCTCTCGGGATCTTTCGCCCTAGGTTTTCGGGGTCGAGTGCTTCACTCCTTTCCCCTGGCTTCTTCTCAACGGGTCAATGCCCCGCGGTGAATGTGTGCCGCGATGCGCGGCCGTTCTTTAAGACGAATGGTGCTCCCGCTGGATGTTTGCGGCGCGGCCCTCAGCGCGGTCTGCACACCGCGGGTGAGACTCCCATAGTGGGAGAGGCCCAGCGAGCACCTGCGAGCAGGCCACGGCTTACGCAAACTAGGGTGTGGGTAATCACTTCTGTTGTTGGTGAGGGGTAGGGAATTAGGGACGGTGGGGTTGGTTCGGGGAAGTAGTGGGAGCACGTGATGTCGGCGCCATCTCTTGGCTTTGACGTGGCCCGCGTCTCCACTCTTCAGGCGTGGTGTGCTGGGGGTGCGAAGCTCATCAAATGGTGCATGGCCTGGTTGATGGCGGAGTGGAGGTCGTTGCCGGTGGTAACTTGCTGGAGGATTATTATTCTAATCTAGGCTATCTACTACCTGTGTGCCAAACATCCAAAGCTGTTCGGTAGTTTTTAATCCATGGTGCTGATATTTGTCAACATTTTTCTTTTATTCCCATAAGTAGGTTGTCAGAAGAGGCATCTGAAGCCCGAAATAAAGATTCTAAAGACGCGAGAAAAACATGCTCGAAAAATATGTCGAAAAAACACGAACGAAGATATTATACATTACTTTTTTATAAGTTCCGTCCGAATCAGGGTTGATAAAAATCATGATTTTTATGAATCTGACAGCTTTTTTGATTAAAAAAAAACAAATCCTGTTTTATTTTATGTATTGCGTTTTTGTTGTATTTTACCATAGGTGACAGGATTGACTTACTAACTGACAACTTTTTACAAAAACTACCATTTTTTTAATTGTATAATAAATAATATATAAATAGATAAAAATACTTGTTTTGCTGCTTTTTTATTTCATTGCTAAACCACTGAAGTAATTCCAAGTTTAATTGTTTTAGAATTTATATTTATGATTGTTATCACATTTCATGTTTAATTGTTTTAGAATTTATAATTATATTTGTTATCACATTATTTAATTAAAATCAGTTTTTTTTTGTAACTCTGTTACCTACTTATTTTTATGGCGTTATTTTACCAATAAGTAACAAAAAAATCAAATTTGATTTCAATCATTTTTTTTTTTTAAATCACTTGTTTTAAATCATGATTTAAATCAATCAACCCTGCGTCCGATCCATACATTTGACATCTTAAACCAATATATAAAAAACACAAATTATTATTTTCCCTGAGGCCAACGATTTACTGCAAGAAGAGGTAGAAAGTCAAAATGATAGAAGAGGTAGAAAGGAATTTTATACCGTGTGTCATGCAAATAAAGGATTTGATATTTAAATGATATTATGCTATGTAACAAAAATTTTAAACAACGTGTGTGCTACCTGGGTTGTTATCAAAAATTTAAAACAAAAATTAAATTTTGTGGTAATAATATTATTATATTGAAAATGAACAATAACTCCTGTCACCAATCGATGAGCAACTTTATTCCACTTTAACAATTGCACAGGCGTAAAAACTGTAGAAATGAAAACAATTAAAAATATAAAAAATTACACTCAAAACCGGTAAAGTTAAATAAGTTTCTGAGGGTGCCAAATGAGTGTTAAATCATAGTGTAGCTAGGTTAATAAAACGATTAGTAGTTTTATGGTAACAGCTTGATCTTGATACGTCAATATGGCGGGACCAGTCTGAATCTTTATAACTATGAAGGTGCCAAAATTATAATTGACGGTGCCAAATAGGTGTTAAAAGGAAATGAGTAAGTCAGTTTACACTGTCACACACATTTTACCACTTTGGAAGTTTACATCTTTCAAACGGGCGACTTTGAGAAAAAATCGTTTTAGAAACCTCAATGCAATTTTTAAAGACCTATATATAGATATGGGTTTGATGAAAAAAATAATTTCAGTGTCAGTTTCATGTATGGGAGCCCCCCCTTATTCATATATTTTTTATTTTTGTGTAAAAACCGTAAAGCGGTTTACAGAACACATCTACCTACCAAGTTTCAACTGTGTAATCCTCATAGTTTAGGAATATAGTGGCTGTGACATACATCGGATTGGCCGAATCTATAAGGGTTTCGTTTTATGCCTTTAGGCTACGAAACCCTAAAAACAGGTGGTAATAATTTAAAGGGATGTTGGGTGCTGTAACGTACTATATTAAATTTAATTATATCCAGGCAACAAAAAAATATATGTAAAAAAAAAAATGTTTTATTTTAAATGTTTAAGAGCCTGGGGGGCTATTCTCGCGCTGAAATATGTCGAATTCGACATTTTTATATTCTTAATTTCTTTATTAAAAATCTAAGTAAAATCTCTACAACTGTCAAATTCCTTTAATTTTAACTATTTTTGATAATCCTATAATGTCGAAGATTGCTTTTAGTGAGTCTTTAATACAGATTTTTGACTCCAAAAATGTCGAATTCAAGATGTCGAAAGCGCGAGAATCGGGCCCCAGTAGCTTCGAAGACTGCAAGGATGCAAAAAAAAGTTGTTTACATTTATCATAGAGAATGATATCAAAATGATATGTCTCTAAACCCACCAAGTTTCAACGCAAATCCCTATCTCATTCCGGAGTTATTTTCGTCAATCACTTTGCCTCCATACAAAAAAATATTCGATTATTTTTTTCTCGAAAGTTATTAGTTTTTTTTAAAAGTCGCAATCAGTAAAAGTGATATGTAATCAAAAGAAGAGTACGTGAACAAAAAAATACATAAAATATTAACTTTGATGCGAATGTCCCATTTTTTGCCAAAGTGGACCAGTGTGGCGCGGGGCGGCCCCGACTGGTTTACAACTTCAAGTTGTCGCGCGCTGTAGGTGGTTATCGCGGTAGGTATAGGCGAGTGACGGAGGCCTGACAAAGGATACATCTAATTCGCGCGGGCGGGCCACTAGTATTATGTTATGATGATTGAAACGATTTCATTTCCTGTCCGAATTTTATTATAATAAAGGCGGGCTTAACTCATACAATATTTTAAAATAGTATTCTTAATATTACATACATACTTAATATGTACAAAATAAAATTAACACTTAACTTATACTAAAATATTTACACAAATGTGTAGCACGAAATTAACTAATAGAAGACAAATTATAATTTTCTTATCTTTTGTCTATATTTAGCTTTAACCTAACCTCGCAAATGACGGACAAAGCCTTAGTACATGAAGGTGTGAATACTAAAACAAAGAAAAAAGTATTTAAAAAACTAGATATCTTTTCAAAGAAATGGATTTTAAAAGATCCAAGTCACAGTAAATGCAATAATAAGAGGCAATATGAAATATTATCTATAACACGAAATTATGTCAATACTTATTATCATTAATAACGAAAAAAGTCAGAGGTTGATTTTAGAGTTATGATCATCTAGATTAATCCTCGAATTTAATGGAATGGACGCCCGTGTCAATGGCGCCACCACGGTACGAGCCACGCTTCTTCTTGGTTTTTTCATGTTTGAACGACTTTCCGCGTGTGTGCTTCAAATCTACATTCGCACGCTCACCCCATGAACCCCGAGCACCACTCTGTAGAAAAAGGTTTAGTTTAATATTATATTTTAAAATTATTGGTATTTCTATTTTTTATCCCCTCTCTATTTAACTATAATCACTTCAGTTAAAGTAATACGGCCTCTAAAGAGGCCGAATAGATCAATGACTTCAAAATCAGTTAACATTACCACTCTGTAGAAATAGGTTTAGCTTAATATTATATTTTAAAATTATTTAGTATTTCTATTTTTTATCTCCTCTCTATTTAACTATAATCACTTCAGTTGAAGTAATACGGCCTCTGACGAGGCCGAATAGATCAATGACTTCAAAATCAGTAAATTTTACTGGTTCCGAAGTCTATGATAAAAAAAAAAAACTAATTATGCTTTACTGACTAAAGCATAATAAGTTTTTTTTCTGTATTTAACTCTCTCTGATCACTTTATTATTACAGATTATTATTGAGGAATATAAAAATATGAAATTGAAATGTTATAACAATATCTTATCGAAGTTTAATAATAAAAGTCTGGTAATAAATATCTTGCTTGGATCTTACCATTTAGTCAAAAACTATTTTCTTGTTCTGATTGTCGCCACTGTCGAAGCTTTTTCGGTCGTTAAAGCCCCCTTTATTGAATCCTCCTCTGTCGCCGCCCCACGAGTGTCGGTCTCCGCGTCCACCCCTGAAGCCCCCGCGCCCACCCCTATCGCCTCCTCGTCCACCGCGGTCACCACCCCGACCGCCTCGGTCGAATCCGCCGCGACCGCCTCGGTCGAACCCGCCGCGACCGCCTCGGTCAAATCCACCGCGACCTCCCCTTCCACCACGTCCACCTCTATCGTTAAATCCGCCTCTACCCCTGAATCCTCCCCTACCCCTATCATTGAATCCGCGCCCCCGGTTAAAGCCTCCCCGACCGCGGTTCTGCCAGTGCCCACTTTGATTGCCATCAGTCTCATCTTCACCGTTTTCCTCAGCTTCTCCCTCCTATTGGAGAGATAAAAATATGAAAACCAAGACAACCCGATGTAATACAATTATCTTTTGGATCACAACAAAGTAAATGCCCGAAATCACAAAGCCATTAACATGATTTATTATAATTATTTGTTTAACTATACATAGAGTTGCCTTGGCTTTTATAAATTTTTAGGGCATTTACCTTAGCATCAAAAGAGTTATCCTTAAGCCTAGGGTCCACTTCAACTTTTTCAGTAACTACACGTCGAAACGGAGAAGGCTTATTATCTGTTAGTCCATTATCTTTCTCATTTGGAGTAGAAACCACATTTGTTCCCTAAAGTAAAACAAGGTATAAGTTATCAGAATTTTATACTCCACTGTTTTGACATATTAACAACTTAAAACAAAACAAAGTAATCAATTTTTCAGTAGTTGTTCTGTACAAAAGAAAAGGGTAATTTTCAACTAATTTACTCAAAATTTCAAGATTACTAACCTTTACAAAATTGTTGTATGGTTTTTTAGCTGGTCCAGAGCCGGAATCTCCATCAGAAGCTTTCCTCTTCTTACCAGATTGAAAACCATTGACCTAGAAGTAATTTCAGTTAGATACTATCATTTCAAGCCTACAAAATGCCTAAGTGACAATAAAGAGAACATTCACATATTATGTTGCCTTATGTTAGATATATAAACATCATACCTGATCTTCAGTATTCTTTCCTTTCTTAGCAGGTGGAGCATCACTGTCATCACTATCATCAGAGTCATCTTTTGCTGGTGCCTTTTTGGCAGGAGTTTTCTGTTTTGGAGCTTCATCTTCATCACTATCTTCATCAGATGAGTCTGCCTTCTTTGCAGGTGTAGCATTAACCTTTGCTGCAGTTTTTGGTTTTTCATCCTCACTACTATCTTCATCACTGTCTGATGTATCAGCTTTTTTAGCAGTAGGTTTTGCCTGTAATTTAGCTGGCTGAGGCTTGGCAGGAGTTTTTTTTGCAGGCTTTTCATCTTCACTACTGTCATCACTGTCATCTGATGAAACGGCTTTAGCAGGAGGCTTGTTTGCCGGTTTCACTGGAGTAGGTTGTGGTTTTTGAACAGCTTTTTTAGGTTTTTCATCTTCACTGCTGTCATCACTGTCATCTGATGAATCTTTTTTCTTTGCTGGGGTAGCTTTAACAGGAGCTTTTGCAGGAGTGGGCTTTGCAGCTTGTTTTTGTGCGGGTTTTTCATCATCACTGCTGTCATCACTGTCATCTGATGATTCTTGCTTCTTGGCTGGTGTTGCCTTTAAAGCTGGTTTAGCAGGTGGTTTTTGTTGTGGCTTAGACTCTTCTTCACTACTATCACTATCAGAAGATGAAGCTTGTTTCTTTGCTTGTGGCTTAGCTGCAATTTTAGCAGGGGTTGCTTGTTGTTTGGCTGTGGGTTTTTGAGCTGTCTTAGGTTTTTCATCTTCACTGCTGTCACTATCATCCGACGATTCTTGCTTTTTTTTGTGAGCTGCAGGAGGCGTCACCTTAGCAGGAGTAGCTTTAGCAGGGGTTTTAGGTTTCTCATCCTCACTACTGTCATCACTATCATCTGATGACTCTTGTTTTTTAGCAATGGTAGGCTTAATTACTGGTTTAGCAGGAGTTTGTTTGGCAGCTACTTTCTGTTTAGGTTTTTCATCTTCACTGCTGTCACTATCATCTGAGGATTCTTGTTTTTTTGGTGTCTTAGCAGGAGTTTTTGCTGGAGTGGCCTGAGGTTTGGCAACTGCTTTTTGTGGAGGCTTTTGAGGTGCTTCATCTTCACTACTGTCGTCAGAAGATTCCTCCTTATTATTTACTTTTGCTGGCAGTTTATTTTGTTGTGGTTTCACTGGTTGCTTTTTAGGTTTTGATGTAGCATTGTCCTCACTATCACTGTCATCTGATGACTCATCTTTCTTTGCAACTGGTTTTTGTATGGGTTTTTGTTTCACCTAAAAAGTAAATGTCATATAAAAGCTGTGTATTGGTACATTATTCCATTAACAAATATAACTTTGCTCAGAGGTAGTGACGAATACAAGTAATACTATCACAAATTATCAAAACTAATTTCACATCATATGATTTATAGTTGAGACTTAATAAAGTAGGTTTAAAGATAAAATCTTACTGGCGCTGGTTTCTCTTCTTCAGAACTGTCATCTGATGATTCTTGATTTTTCTTAGCTACAGGGGGTTTTCCATTAACTTGTGGCTGAGCTTTTTTAGGCTTTGTCTCCTCATCACTTGAATCATCTGAACTATAAATAAAATAAATCATAAGCATAAGTTTCATAAGACTGGTGTAAATTATACAAAAAAAAAATACTTTTACTGAATAGTAAGTTTACATATTGTATTTGTGGTCATAATAGAATCATTCAAATCATACTGAAAATTTGTAATGATGGCTATTATGTAAACGTTAATGATGCATTGTGGCAATTGCAGAAGGACAATATGGAGAAATGCCTTAAGTCCCTATCATGCTATACAGAAAAGATTTAACCTCTCAAATTCGTCGTCGTCTCAGCCACATGACACCCACTGCTGGGTATAGGCCTCCCCCAGTAATATAATATTAGTAGGATGTCTTGATATAATTGAATACCATCAATTTTATTACCAGTATGATTATATATATATATATCTATATATATTTATTTTGCTTTAATGATGGCGTTAGATCACATTATAAGAAGATGTCAAATACAAATGCACATGTAATTAAACAAATTAATTTATTCATCACTTGCTAGCAAGACACCTGTGTCAATAGATTATCTATTGTGTCTGCAAGGTTAAAATCATCCTTCACTTCAGATAACATCCTTTTATTGTAAGCAAATTACCCATACTTAACCTCAAAAGTCATAGTACCAATACTTTTATAATAAAGAATAGAAAATGCGATAGAAAGCATAAAGTAGGCCTATTGCATAAAACAAATTAAGGCAAAATTCAATAACACAATAAAAATTTATATTGTTCTGCTAAGGAATTTCTAACCTCAAATTATATAGGAAAAAAGAAACAATATTTATAGTCAAGTATATAAAAATAGTAATAAAAACCCAAATATTATATGTGAGAACTTATCAAAAACTTACCTTGAAGCAGCTATTTTAGGGGCTTTGCCTTGTTGCTTGTTTTGTAAAAGGATTTCGGTAAGCCGCGATGGTGTTAATTTTCCACGTTTCTGAAAACATTTTTCAAAATTCAAGAGATATGGAGCATTTGGTTAAAAATATCTGATAAATAATTGAATAAAATCAGTGGTAGTGACGAATTTTATGAAATCATCTTGAATCATAAACTAAATATCATCATAGTAAAAATTAATACTTTTGTCGTTACGCATTATAAATCAGTAGTAACTTCCTATTTATTACGTACTAAAATAAAAAAGGTTAGATAGCCTTAGGTCGATAATTATTAAAAACACGTGTGGCAACCACACGTGGTCGTAGGATGCCGAAATACACACCGCTTTTGTCTTTTCCAAAAAGCTCTGCGCCAGTGGTTTGTCAAAGCTTTGTATGAATTGGTGCACTATCGTAATAGCTTCCGCTTGAACATCAGCAGGTACTCCCATTTTTACGGTTATAACATGAAAATCTGTATTTTAATTTAGGACACTACACCACCACGAACCCACCAAAAATCAAATGACAGAAAAAATGAATGAGAATGAATGACAGTGACGGGCGGGGGCGGCTGATTCAATTTGCTCTATGGATTACAGTCACTCCGTGTGTACCTTACCCCAACCTTACCTTTCACCTTGGGTGCTATAAAAACCTTTAGGGCCTGCACAGACGACGGACATTGTAGGACTTTTTGTCCGCGACACGACCTTATTACTAAGAACATAAAGTTGAATATATTACGAAGACTATCGCGTACTTTTCATGGATATACGCGATCTAAGTTCAATCTTATTTGGTTAACAATAAAGACGCGGACAAAAAGTCCTCCGTTATTCGTCGTCTGCGCTAGCTCTTAGTGATGGATAAACAATGTCATTTCGGTTTCGGTATTCAAAACATTCGCATCGCAACGCAAGTGTTTAAGAATTATTGGCATTTAAACAGGGGTGACGCTAAAGATTATGAATGCCGGAAATAACAAAAACTAGCTGTTTGATAGATTCAGGCGTTACTTAGCAGAAATCCATATCTTAGTAGAAAACGGAAAAAATTTTAGCTTAATTCCACAAGAAAACTTACGTGCAAGATGCCCACCCGCCCGCAAATAAATGCAGGTGCAACACAATGACACACCTTGCACCTTCACGTGTTTCGCCCACTCACGGAGCATCCTCGGACTTGTTAGACCGTGAACAGTGCGACAGAAAAGAGTAGAAAAAAATTGAGAGTGCCACTAGTCTTGTACTAGACTACAACTAGAAACACTGATAATACTACGAAAACAAGTTTGATACTTGATATATATTTAATAATTATTTGGTCTTATGATAAATTTTAAATAGAAAAATAGTGGAGAAAAAATTATGTGTGTGTCTACAGCTTCCTCATAAGACATAGAGAAATTCTAAGCATGTCATATTTTAGTGCATATTAGGAGCAATCAAAGCGTGTCAGTGATATTTTAGGTGCAACCATAACTTCGTTACTAGAAGTTTTTTTTTGTGTGTTAGCTGGAGAAACGTGTCCCCAGCTGACACATGCCGTTTTAGGGAAAACCAGTGAGGTTAGGGCTTTAGACTATAGTCAGGAATTTAGTGCACAATAGGAGCAATGAGAACCAAAAAAACTAACCGTCACACTCAAATACTATTGAAACTACGATCCTTAAAGCGTGTGTTAGCTGGAGACCCGTGTCTCTGGCTTACACACACCTGTATCTTTGTAATTATTTGAGGTAGGATTATGTTTTATACCTCAAATTTTTGAGTCGAATTGGAGCAGTAAGCTCCAATTTTTTCTAATCTCTAGCTCGAATAGTTTTTAAGCTACGAACCGATAAGCATGTGTAAGCTGGAGACACGCTACACGTTTTGAATCACTGTAACCGTATAAGTTAGAGTCTCGTATTAAGAATCAAATGATACCTTATAATAGGTGCACACGGCATGCAAAATTTCAAATCACTAGGCTTCTTAGTTTCAAAATTATAGGCAAAAAACTGGTTTCCCGCCAAAAAAATCAAAATAAATGGCTCAGACGCAGCTAAAGCGCGGTTGCCGTTCCGTGCGCTACACTGTTGCAACCGACTTTGAACCTAACGGCTGGTATTAATTCGAGTCACTTTAGTTTGCGCTTTCGATGTTTTAATTTCTGTTTTGAGAATTTCAGACCAGGAGCCGTCCGATATATCTACGCTGATTACAAACCATCTATGGTAGTTACTGTCAAGACTATTTCCCGGCCCGGCTAAGGAACGGGGAACAGAGGTTACAAATAAAGATAAAATAAAACTGAGTTTAAGAACAAGCGTATAATAAAAAAATAGAAAAACATTTACAGGAATATGTATGTAATTAAATATAAACCTAAACTTTGTTCAAAACAATTATATAGCTGGGGGTGGTTACCTTAATCTTTTGCTCTCTTAAAATGAAAATTACTTATAGATTATTACTTCAAATCGTTAAAAACTATTTATACTAAAACGTATTTTATGGAAATACAATGATCGCTGCCTGAAGTCGCGTCGGTTGTAGGGAACGGTGGAAAATAGAGATAGCCGCCCGAAGTCGCGTCTCCTCGCTACATAAGGTATAAAACAGGAACGCCCTTACTTGTTTAAAGTCAGGTCCTAAAGATCAGGACCGGTACTTAGAACTTCGCAGACTGTTTTCATTCAGACTCAGCTTAGGAAATGAGGCAACTTGTTTTATAGATATCGATCTATTATAAATGAAAATATGTATGGATCTCGATAAACGAGTTTGTGGGTTAGTTGGTTGGTCTCCTCCCTCCTCTTCCCTCCTGAAAAGTACGGGAAAAAAGAAGGCGTTAGTTAAAGTACCTACTTAAGTAAAAACATCTTGAATATACATAGGTACTACGTATTTCATAATAATATACGTAGTTACGTAGTTACCTAAGAGATTAATTAAAAGAAAGAAAATAATACGTACCCTTTAATTTATCAATATTCTTTTAATTGAAATGAAAGTTCCTCCAAGATATCTCCAAGTCCAAGTAACTTAACGTGTATGAAGATGAAGCTAAAAGATATCAAACCTATGTAAATTTTGTGAAAACTTCAATAATGATAGTATTTATACTTTTCAAATACTTACCAATAAAATGTGTTAGATATTTAAAAAGAAATGACAAAATTTTTAATTCTTAATTGCAAAAGCAAAATCTGGCTTCGTCCCGTAAAAAAGTGAAAAATCTTTTCAAAGCGCGGCACGAAAACGCGGGAAAACGACGAAGAAACCCCATCGCCAAAAAAAAAGAAATGAGTAAAAAGGATGAATGATAATAAGAGTGTGTGTGAAAAGGAAAGGTAGAATACTTGAATATTTTTAAATGAGGTCGAACATGATTTAAAACTTATTTCAAATATTACATAGATACCAAGGAGTTTTATACAATGAGGTTGATAGTTTGAAAAAAGAGTATGGATGAAATGAGGTCGCATGTACGAAATAAATATAAATTAAGGAAAATTATTGAAATATAATAATAAAAGATTGTGATTAAATAAATAAGATGCAATATTAATAAATATTAAAATGAAACGTTGTTTTGAAAAAAAAACACAACGTTACATTACTTATAATTGAACTATCTGATTCTCTTATGAAGTAGTTTTTAAATGGTAGTGTTAGAAAATTCACAACATTTGTTGATATAGGGCATGGATGATGGGCAATTTTCTATGAAACCTGGGCGTTAAACCAATGATATAATATTTTCTTGTTTATTAACTATCATAAGCCTCCAGGTTTGCTAGAAAATAACCAGAGCGAAATACACTATATGTACCTAACTATACTTTTTTCTCTCTTATTAATTATGAAATGACGACTTGAAAGGGATTGTGATAGATTTTAAAATTAGACAATTAGCCCCATGGACTTGAAAAAATTTTGAGCTTGTTCTTTTGGACTTTTTATCATGTCAATGATGCTGAAAGGGGGTTTTATGGGTTACGTAGGGGGTCAAAAAATTCCTTATTTTTCTGCTACGAATCGTACATGATTTACGATTCGTAGCCGTCGTCATTTCAAAGATATTTACATACTTCAGGCCATCACTATTTGACATTTGAAAGGGATTGTGATCGGGACGCGTTTTGAAAGGTATGGAATAAACGAAATTGAACTGTCTAAGTAAATGTGGCAGACGAAAATAACACAATCACAATACCTCTGAAAGGGATTGTGATAGATTTTGAAATTAGATTTAAAATGAAATTAATTAGGGGGCAGTTTCCATAGTAATTTCACTCTAAAATTTGGATAAGTCGTTTGCCATACAAAATCGATCGATATTATTGATATTATTATTATTATTGATAATTGATGCTGAAAGGGGGTTTTATGGGTTACGTAGGGGGTCGAAAAATACCTTATTTTTGTGCTACGATGCACCATTTCCAAGATATATCAAAAAATATAGAAGAGCAGCGGAGGACTTCGATACTGTTTTTATATTCAGCAATTATTTTAAAATTTCACAATATTTTAAAATAATTATTTGACAAGGCAACTGTATCTACGCACGACGGGCCTCTGTTGCTTAATTTTATTAAAAACAAAACCAGCCAGCAACGGCGGTGTTGCGGCCTCCTTGTAGTGCGGAGACATGTATGATCTCCACAGTACTTAAGGTACTTCTAGATTAGATTAGGTTAGAACTGTGCCAAAATGACGCGCGAATCGAGCTAGAAAAGCGAGTGTGCCGCGGCAGTGGCCGGCGAAATTCCAGAGACGATAGTTTTTTTTATAAAAGTACTAAAATATGAATATGTAAACCCCTTTTGCAACACCTGGATTGCGAGTCCCGGATTATTTTATAATAAGTACCATAATGCTAAAGTCGTTGTTTATCACTATGTCACTATGTTATCGACTACTTTTGCATTCCCGATTTTTTTGGAATCCTTGGATTAATATAAAAAAAAACAAAATGTTTTAAGATGCTGCTTCCACAATTTTTAGCCAAAAATTAACTTTATCCGATCACTGGTTATGGTGAATATTCATGAAATTTTAAGAAATTAAAATCACGTGAACCATGAAATCATTCTAATTATTTTTGAGCAGTTGTGTCAAAACGAAACGCATTTATAATTTAAATATTAATAATAAAGTTATTATTAATAATAAGTTCGCCTAATTAAATTCCCAGTTTTACCGGAAAAAATACTTTTTTTTTCCGGTAAGGAAGTCTCCGATTTTTTGTCTTTGTTCTATGAACTATAGGTAATATACTCAGCCTATTCCGATCACTGAATTAATAAGAGAGAAAAAAGTATAGTTAGGTACAGATAGTGTATTTCGCTCTGGTTATTTTTTAGCAAACCTGGGGGCTTATGATAGTTAATAAACAAGAAAATATTTTCTAGTACTAAGTACTAAATAGTAGTTCCATTTCTGTTGGTTTAACGCCCAGGTTTCATAGAAAATTGCCCATCATCCATGCCCTATATCAACAAATGTTGTGAATTTTCTAACACTACCATTTAAAAACTACTTCATAAGAGAATCAGATAGTTCAATTATAAGTAATGTAACGTTGTGTTTTTTTTTCAAAACAACGTTTCATTTTAATATTTATTAATATTGCATCTTATTTATTTAATCACAATCTTTTATTATTATATTTCAATAATTTTCCTTAATTTATATTTATTTCGTACATGCGACCTCATTTCATCCATACTCTTTTTTCAAACTATCAACCTCATTGTATAAAACTCCTTGGTATCTATGTAATATTTGAAATAAGTTTTAAATCATGTTCGACCTCATTTAAAAATATTCAAGTATTCTACCTTTCCTTTTCACACACACTCTTATTATCATTCATCCTTTTTACTCATTTCTTTTTTTTTGACGATGGGGTTTCTTCGTCGTTTTCCCGCGTTTTCGTGCCGCGCTCTGAAAAGATTTTTCACTTTTTTACGGGACGAAGCCAGATTTTGCTTTTGCAATTAAGAATTAAAAATTTTGTCATTTCTTTTTAAATATCTAACACATTTTATTGGTAAGTATTTGAAAAGTATAAATACTATCATTATTGAAGTTTTCACAAAATTTACATAGGTTTGATATCTTTTAGCTTCATCTTCATACACGTTAAGTTACTTGGACTTGGAGATATCTTGGAGGAACTTTCATTTCAATTAAAAGAATATTGATAAATTAAAGGGTACGTATTATTTTCTTTCTTTTAATTAATCTCTTAGGTAACTACGTAACTACGTATATTATTATGAAATACGTAGTACCTATGTATATTCAAGATGTTTTTACTTAAGTAGGTACTTTAACTAACGCCTTCTTTTTTCCCGTACTTTTCAGGAGGGAAGAGGAGGGAGGAGACCAACCAACTAACCCACAAACTCGTTTATCGAGATCCATACATATTTTCATTTATAATAGATCGATATCTATAAAACAAGTTGCCTCATTTCCTAAGCTGAGTCTGAATGAAAACAGTCTGCGAAGTTCTAAGTACCGGTCCTGATCTTTAGGACCTGACTTTAAACAAGTAAGGGCGTTCCTGTTTTATACCTTATGTAGCGAGGAGACGCGACTTCGGGCGGCTATCTCTATTTTCCACCGTTCCCTACAACCGACGCGACTTCAGGCAGCGATCATTGTATTTCCATAAAATACGTTTTAGTATAAATAGTTTTTAACGATTTGAAGTAATAATCTATAAGTAATTTTCATTTTAAGAGAGCAAAAGATTAAGGTAACCACCCCCAGCTATATAATTGTTTTGAACAAAGTTTAGGTTTATATTTAATTACATACATCTTCCTGTAAATGTTTTTCTATTTTTTTATTATACGCTTGTTCTTAAACTCAGTTTTATTTTATCTTTATTTGTAACCTCTGTTCCCCGTTCCTTAGCCGGGCCGGGAAATAGTCTTGACAGTAACTACCATAGATGGTTTGTAATCAGCGTAGATATATCGGACGGCTCCTGGTCTGAAATTCTCAAAACAGAAATTAAAACATCGAAAGCGCAAACTAAAGTGACTCGAATTAATACCAGCCGTTAGGTTCAAAGTCGGTTGCAACAGTGTAGCGCACGGAACGGCAACCGCGCTTTAGCTGCGTCTGAGCCATTTATTTTGATTTTTTTGGCGGGAAACCAGTTTTTTGCCTATAATTTTGAAACTAAGAAGCCCAGTGATTTGAAATTTTGCATGCCGTGTGCACCTATTATAAGGTATCATTTGATTCTTAATACGAGACTCTAACTTATACGGTTACAGTGATTCAAAACGTGTAGCGTGTCTCCAGCTTACACATGCTTATCGGTTCGTAGCTTAAAAACTATTCGAGCTAGAGATTAGAAAAAATTGGAGCTTACTGCTCCAATTCGACTCAAAAATTTGAGGTATAAAACATAATCCTACCTCAAATAATTACAAAGATACAGGTGTGTGTAAGCCAGAGACACGGGTCTCCAGCTAACACACACTTTAATGATCGTAGTTTCAACAGTATTTGAGTGTGACGGTTAGTTTTTTTGGTTCTCATTGCTCCTATTGTGCACTAAATTCCTGACTATAGTCTAAAGCCCTAACCTCACTGGTTTTCCCTAAAACGGCATGTGTCAGCTGGGGACACGTTTCTCCAGCTAACACACAAAAAAAAACTCCTAGTAACGAAGTTATGGTTGCACCTAAAATATCACTGACACGCTTTGATTGCTCCTAATATGCACTAAAATATGACATGCTTAGAATTTCTCTATGTCTTATGAGGAAGCTGTAGACACACACATGAAAAAATTTACTCGGCCACAAATGCATGCACGCATGAGCTTTCAACGTAACTCACTGTTGGGTTTTCAACTTGGTTTGAGTCTCGGTCCGTGTTGCTGGGTGTGATGTAGCCAGAAAGCTGTATGCATACACGAGCAAAATGTCCAAGTTTCTTGCATTTCCCGCATATCACCTTTGTAGCTCTGCAGTCACTGCTGACTGGGTGCACAGGTAAACCGCATCGAAAACATTTACCCTTCAAGTCGTCTGCTGTTAATGGTATTCTCCTCGGTGTTATGTGTTTGTAATTGTTTGTAGATAATTTGTTCACTTGGTCGTGTTCAGGTTGTTGGTATTTGCTAGTAGACATCGTATAATTTTCAGATTTCCCCATTTCGATCGATGTAGCTATCTGTGTTAACGACTTAAATGTAGGTGTCGAACGATCTTGCAGAATTTTGGTGCGAGCCACCTTCCTTCCGCCATCCTTTAGCCCTCGTATGAACTGAAGGGACAAAAAGCTCTCCGAGGTATTCTTTTGACAATGTTGACATTTGAACTCACAGTTGTTCGCTAGTTTCTTTAGCTCTATTGCGTATTGCGCTGCTGTCTCATCAGGTCTCTGAAGTCATGCATATATGTCAGCAACAAGGCAAGGGCATTAGGACTAATGGAACTTGAATGTTACAGAGATCTCACAGCAGCGATAGTCACATTATGTGGAGAAGATGGGTACAGGAAAAGGGTGGTCCTCATGTCTGTCTACATCCCAAGTGAGACGGATTACGAGCCACCAGGAATACACCTAGAAGAAACGATAGCGAAATATAGAGGTATGGACATACCGATTGTGGTAGGCTGTGATGCAAACTCTCACCATACCGTGTGGGGCAGCACAGACTGCAACAAAAAGGGTAACTTATTACTTGAATATATCCTTAGTACTAACTTAGAAATAATGAATGTAGGTAACACACCGACCTTCGTCACAAGGACAAGGAAAGAAGTGTTAGATTAACACTCATGTCAAAGAAGAAAGTCATCGGATGAAGGACTGGAGGGTTGATCGAACTCTTTCTCGGACCATCGCAGTACCTTTAGTTTGGATTGACAAGTCGAAACAACAGGCTATAGGAACAATAGGAAGACCGACTAAGAAAAATTCGAACAAGAAATGAAAGAATGGAAACCCGGTAATGATAGGCTAATTTGTAACACAACAGAAATAGAAAGGGAAGCAGACAGACTCGAAAACGCCCTTACCAAAGCCTATCTTTCGGCCTATCCGTTGAAAAAAGTCAAATCAGGGCAGGGACAATCCTGGTGGAACCAGGAACTAAACAAATTAAGAAAAAGAACTAGAAACGCACTCAGAATTTCCCTAGAAAAGGACGATGACGAGAGCTGGAACGAGTACATAGAACGAAATAACTTCAAGTACAATAGCCGAAGAGAAGGCAGATATGGATGGGGAGCATTTTGCGAAGGCATCTCTAGACATCCTGAGTCGGCCAGGCTAATGAGGATGCTAACATATAATTTATAATACATACAATACATGCAAACTAGGAAGTCTTAAAAAAGGTGGACACTATCATAGTGCATCCAATAGAAATACTCATAGAAGTGATAGCCACTCACTTCCCGGACTGCATAGAGCACACAGAGGAGGAGATGAAAACTCTGTCGGCAGAATACCTACCAATCAGTGAGACAGAGACCAACAAAGTCATCACAGAAGACAGGCTAGCGTGGAGTATTACCTCCTTTCAACCCTATCAAGCAGCGGGACCAGACGGCATCATCCCAAAAATGCTACAAGCTGCTTCTTTGGATATGCAGATATACACCTTTTGGTATTTGCCATAACAACGTGTTGTTGATTGTCAATTTGTCACTTCAATAACATACAAATATGCCGTAAGGTACTAAAATTGTATTATTTATCAGTGGCGACGATGGAAAAACCTAAAAAAACTACGCGGAACACTCTGCGGGCAATTCACGCGCCTGAAAACTCAGGCAGAAACACAGGCGTCGATGTCTGACGATGACATCGAAGCTCGATTACGAAGTCTACAGGAGACGATCCAAAGGCTTCGTGATCTTCAAGATACAATTGAAGGGGGGGACACATCCCTGGTCAACACGGCGTTCGAAACAGAACAAGAATTCGAGGAAACTACACACGAACATTTTATCAACTTTCCTCGCAAACAAAAACTGAATAAACACAGCTCACCACCTAACCCAACTTTGTACGACAAGAATACACCTAAAATACAGTTTCAACCGTTACAAGAAAACGAGACCTTTAACAATTCCATCAAGCTATTAAAAGTATATTTCTGTCTTAACAAAACTGTCGAACCACAAATGAAAACATACGTTCTACTTTCGACGCTATCCCCAAACTTACATGAAAAGCTTTGCACCCTCACATCTCCAGAAGACCCGATGAACATGACATTCGAAGACTTGACGAAGTCCCTCGATGAATATGTAGATCCTAAACCGAGTGTGTGGGCATCGCAGCACAATTTTATTTCACGACTTCAGAGACCTGATGAAACAGCAGCGCAATACGCAATAGAGCTAAAGAAACTAGCGAACAACTGTGAGTTCAAATGCCAAAATTGTCAAAAGAATACCTCGGAGAGCTTTTTGTCCCTTCATCTTCAGTTCATACGAGGGCTAAAGGATGGCAAGGCTCGCACCAAAATTCTGCAAGATCGTTCGACACCTACATTTAAATCGTTAACACAAATATAGTCTGTCTCAATCCAATTTGATGGAAATGTAAACAAACCTGCCCCCATATTGCGTAAAATATCTGGGTATGGATATGGGCTTCATTTGACAGTTGAAGCTCTAATTACCATATATGGTAATTAGAGCTTCAACTGTCAAATGAAGCCCATGTCCATATCTATATTTTTTACGCGGCCCCTACTAGGGCCCCTGTGTCATTAAAAATTCTCACACTTTCGGCCACTAAATGGATTTAAAAACACATTCATAAGAAATTAGAAGGTTTCAACTTATATCTTACTAATTTGTTCCAAAGATTGTAGTATGTTTAACATTTTTAAAATTTAGTTGAAAAATTTAAGAAGAAAAGTGAGGTTATTTATCGAAGCAAAAATATTGTCTAATCTGTGGTCGCATAGTGCTTGACGTAAAATCACTGAACCTTTCCAACGACTAAGCATTGATTTTAAAGGACATTTACCGTCCACTACTCGCAATAAGTATATTCTAACGATAATCGACGAATATTCGAGATTCTCTTTTGCATATCCATACCTTGACCTTTCTTCACAAACTGTAATCAAATGTTTAAAAGATGTGTTTTTTACTTTTGGGGCGCCGGCATACATACATTCAAATAGAGGAACTGCCTTTGCATCTGAGGAAATGAAGCAATTCCTGGCTCAACATAATGTCGCTTCCAGTCGAACCACTCCGTATAACCCGCAGGGGAATGGACAAGTCGAACGCCTTAATGGAACCCTGTGGAAAGCTGTACAACTCTGTCTCAAGTCGAACGACTTGGACAATGCATGTTGGGAGAAAGTCCTTCAAGTAGCTCTACATGCAATCCGGTCTCTTCTTTGCACAGCCACAAACAAAACTCCTCATGAGCGACTGTTCCGGCATCCACGTCGATCACCTACAGGGGAATCAATGCCCTCATGGTTGCGTGTTCCGGGTCCTGTATTCTTGAAAAAAAATGTAAGAGCTTCGAAATACGACCCCGCGGTAGAGGAAGTGGAACTGCTTCAAGGCAACCCCCATTTTTCTTATGTTCGCATGCCCGATGGTCGCGAAAGTACTGTCTCTAATAAACAGTTGGCACAAATACCGACTCATGATGACTCATTCGATGGAGAAGAGGAGGAAAGCGACCCACCGAATGAATCTCAAGCACCAAATATCGCTACTAGAGGCATTGAGGGCTGTGTAGCACCATCATCTTCAAGCGACTCAGAAATCAATACTGAGCTGCGTCGCTCAGCTCGTAACAAAGAGAGATTGAAAGATTTTGTACGTAATTAACTAAAGAAGCCAAAGAGGGCGGGGTGAATGTCGTGTACTCTTTATATCTATTATCTCTGTTATCTACTCTTTATCTTATGTCTTTGTCTATTGTTGTCACTCAATATTTTAAATTGAATATAGCCAAGATTGTTGATAATTAATGTCGTCTTTATATCAAAGGTGATATCATGAATGATGCTGACTAACTTTTTAGTCAGCATCATTCATGATATCAGGCGCCATGAGAACAACTCCCACGGCCGCCTTAGAAATTATACTAGGCTTCAGTCCAAATATATCTTGAAATAAATAAGAGAGCTACAGAGCAATGGTTCAAGCCGCTGAGCAGGTAATCACTACGTTTTTTAGTTCAAGCTAAAAAGTACTAATCTATGGAAAGGTAAACACAATGACAAAGAGCATTGGACCGGATTTCCAAAGGTCGTGGGTTTGATTCCCGTCTGAGAATTCACTTGTGGCCGAGTTAATTTTTTTCAATATTTTTCTATTTAACATTTACCATGGTACAATGACAAAGTTCACGCTTAGGGTTTCTGATTTCTCGACCTAATTTTTTCGATTCTCGAGGCTAAATTCTCGAGTTTTCTCGGGTCTCGAGTCATTGAATTAAAACTGTTGAAATCTGGTAAAATTTAATAAAAAAACTTTAGTGCTTCTTTTTTTGCATGCATCACAATCAATAGCTAATGTCCTCAATATGCCCTTTCAACTTTCGTCGTCATCTTTATATTCAACTTTCGATTGGCACATTCAATTATTAAATGCATCAACGCGACGATAACGTAGTCATTTGAGTTTCTGTCATCTTATTGAAATATGAGCATTTGACTTGGTGTTGGACACAGAATACCATGTCTATGACAATGAAAAAAAACTCACATCCCGCGCTACTCTTCCAACTGTCATACATAGTGCATGACTTACGTTAATTGCGCTGTGAGGCATGCTCTTGGTGAATAACAGTCGTCATGTTGCCTTACATTGAAGTGGTAATCAGTTCCTCAAAAAAAACCGTTTTTTACTCTTTTATGTCGTAAAGCCTAACAAACAGTAGTAAAACAGTAGTAACCTATAAATCAGTCTATCAAAGATATCTTGGAATAGGTGCATTTGTTAATATGTAGTTTCTGACTGAGAAGCTTGACCTATTAAATAACTAGAAAACTTACTTCTGTCTTAGAAAATAGGCTTGTAAGAATATTAGAGCAACAATCGACTCGTCCGAAAGTCGGTTTCTTATTTATCGTAGACTAGCGCGATGCAAATTCGAGACTCGAGAATTCTCGAGTTCCAGTCATTATTTTCTCGTCTCGCCAGCCAAATATCTCGAGATTTCTCGAGTTCGAGAAAGCTCGAGCAGCAACCCTAACTGTACTTTGTAAAATGTCACTTTTTAAAAATAGTCCTGCTCGTAAAAGCAGTTTAGAGCAGGATTATTTTTACTGTCAAATTACTCTACTGAATGAAAAATCCGACTATCGCAGCACTCGCTAGCGATATGCGACTGCGAATGATTTTCGTTTTCGAATAATTCTTAACTACTAATTTGGCCATTCGAATGGCAAATTAGTAATATACTAATGTCTATATTCGAATAACGACTACTAATTAGTAACTAAACTACTAATGTCAAAATGTACTCGGTACGAAACGAATAAACGATAGGTTAGTCATTCATTCATCTTTCACAATAGTTCGTTACAAGGTCAAGGTTGTATGCTACCGAATTTAGATAAATTTTAATATTTTCCGTTGATTTTCTTACAAAGTAATTATTTTTGTTGTGTAAACCTATTATAGATGTGAAATTGTTTGAAACCTAGTCTTGCCTCTCTGTCTCACTCATGCCATGCTTGTTCTGTCCTCTCTTTCCCTCATCGCCGCCTTTCATATCTCGATCTCGTTCGCACTGGCGATGGCGCGGTGATGCTACCCGACCAAGCGCGAGTCGAACCGAACGCGACTGGACTGGACTGCCGGATGCGCCGCCGCTCTGCCGCCGTCGACTTTAGTCGTATAATCTCGAGCGCAGTCGACTGAGTCGAATGATTCGTGGAGTCGAATGATTAGTATTAGTATTATTCGAAGTCGCGCATCGCTAGCACTCGCGTGCTCGCATTGGTAGAGCGGGTTTAAAGCAAGTAGCGAGCGTAGCGAGCCGCCTTATTTTGTTTCGCTCAGATTCCGCTAGCCGCTGCGGTTCAGCAACGGAGGTGTCAAAAGGGCGGTAATACTAGTATTAGTACTATTATTCAGTGGTCAATTATTAACAATCTACAAGTGCGAAAGGCTTATATAATGAACGTGGTAAAAAAGAAGGAACTAACACCGCCATCTTGTATTTACGTCAATTTTGATTTGACTGTTACAGCTAACAGCGCCCCTTTCACGTTCAATAAATAAAATCCATGAAGGATGAAGGTGTAGGTATATAAGTTATAACTGGAGCTAACATTCCGAACACCGACTTGAAGCAAAATTTTATGTAGCGTGATCTCACTCTCTAGAGAAAACTTTCTCATTGTTTTCCTTTTTTTTAGGTTTTTGTATTGATTAGATATTCAATCATACATAATAACTTGTAATAATTTAAATTATAATATATTTTGTGAACAATGGAAATACTTAGTTATTTATTATGCAAGGCTGGAAAGTTTGTTATTTAGCGGCGAGTTACCTCTATTGAAATCTGAGCAAGTGAAGGATTCTAGGATTGATCCACGAGCGTAGCGAGTGGTTCAAAGATTGAATCCTGAGCGAAGCGAGGATTTCAAAGGCACAAGACGCTAAAAACTTTTCTGCCGAGCGCAACACACAATTTTTCACCTCACAACAGCGAGGAACATTTTAAGGTTGTTTCCGCGGTCAACTCCCGGTAAAAAGTTCTTGAAACATAAGGTTTAATCTAAATATACCTTATTCTCGTTGTTTTAATGATATAAAAACTAAAATAATAAAAAAGGGAGTATTATAGTTAAATCAAAGTTATTTAAGGTAGGAATATATTGTTACTTAAAAATAAGAATAAAAACGATTCCGTAAATGTTGACACTGACATGAGGTACAAGACAAAGACAATTTGAAAATAAAGATTTATGTCACAGTCCGAAATCCAATTATAGGTTGTGAAATCTCACCCAGCTTAATATAAAATTCTTATAACAAATAGTTTAATCTTATTGTTATTGTTTTTATGATTCAATGAACTAAAGTAATATGATTAAACCAAAACCGAGTATTATAATTATATTTAAAGCTATTTACAATAAGAATCAAATATAACAAAAAAGTCAATAGTGCGATTCGGAACGCATTATGACATATTTTTAGGTATTAAATTAAAAAAGTACTTTGCCGCGCTAGGCCGCAAAAAGCGATTTTCTACGCCTAAACCGATTGACAAAACCTCCGTTTCAGAGCGTGTGAGGTGAAAAGGATATTTAAGTTGACATGCACACCGTAGCCGTAGCAACCAACAAATATAGACAAATTAAGAGAGCGGTATCACGGTATCTCTTTTCACACCCTCTGAGCTTTTAAGAATTTAATAAATCTATTTGGTTGGAATTCTTTTCAATCCATTTTTTACATTTAATTCTTCCAATCTTGGAACAAAAACTTGTTTCACTTCCATTTCTCCGTTGGTGGGTGTGACACTCACGTACATAGAGATTCTTGATCATAATGTGTTTAGTGTACGTTTGTGGTACTCATACTTTGGATTATGAGATAGCTTATTTGAACGGGTTTCTTATGTTATATACTGTCACATATCAAACGTAACGCTGGTCGAATGCTTCGTTTGCCTCCAAGTGGTATGATAATTTATATTTTGGCCAATGAAATTCCGTCCACACCGCTCTGTTCGAGTGTTAAATCTTATTTATTTTTGCATCACTGAGGCCCTAGGGAGCACTAGGGAGTGAAACTAGACTTTAATTAGCTAGTTTTTGTTATTTCCTGCATCCATAACCTTTACCGTCACGTCGTGAGACGCCTGTTTAGATGCTAACAATTTTTAAACGCTTGCGTTACGTATGTATTTGAATACCGAAATGACATTGTTTATCCGTCACTAAAGGTTTTTATAGCACCCAAGGTGTAAGGTACACACGGAGTGATTAATGATTTTTTAATGTTTTGAAATTATACATTAAGTATTCTGTGCTTATACTGAATTCTACTAAATAATTTCCGATTTCTATATAATCTGTGGCTTGACATTTAGAAGATAGCATCCGAATGAAAACTATTGATATTTTTCTTTTTCGTGTTGTTTGGGTTGGTTGAAAATTCAAGTTGTTAGCACTTATTTAGCGCGTAATTTATAGATAGAGATGTCTCACTATTAAAAAATTATAACGATAACATGGTGTTAGTGTGTAGACGTGACATGTTTATCTTAATTGTTTGATCTTTCGAAATGTTAAGCGATCACGATCTTATTTAGTTTATTATACGTGCGCTTTTTTGTGCATTTGAACTGGAGAGTCATAATGCCCGTGCAGCAGATAAATGTGAAAAACTCTTCTGACATTGAGAGTTGGGAATGGGGTGGTGGATGTGGCCGGGAGGCGGTGCGCGCAGGGTCTGGCAGCAGCCGCACCTCTTGCAGCAACTCGAGTGGAGATATCTGCCGTATTTGTCACTGCGAGAGCGAAACACAGAACCCGCTACTTGCTCCTTGCTATTGTTCAGGTATCATCATAATCTTAAATGTTCTACTTATTATTACTTTTCAGTGGTGTTTACCTTTCCTTTTTTCAACATCCTCGAGTATGCTCTTTTTCAAAATAATATTGGTAGCTTACAATAAAAAAAATATAAAGATAGGTCATAAACTATTTCTACATTGTATTGATTGATATCATAGTATTTAGTTACGTATTGTAAAATAGATTAAGGAAAATAATTAATTTATGTTGATGGCATTTCGTTATTCATAACTGCATTGTTCTTGAAAATTGAAACAATAACATGAGGAATGTACAGAGGTTAGCTTGATTGCCATTATATCAGCCATACAATTTCCTGAATATGATAACATATCTATATAGTAACACAGTGGTAAATAATAAACAAGATTTGAGACTTTTTAATTATTGTAATACTCTTGTTTTACCAAATTTCAAATTATTACATATTTATTTATTTGTTTAGTGAAAATATTCCTGCTACATTCATATAATAATAAATTTAATATCTTTTAGTGTGTTGCTAAATACATTAAAAAAGCTGAAGTGGCTTTTTTTATGAACGATGGGGAGACTGAGCCTTTATTTTCCTCTCTTTTACATTATTTTGATTTTCAGGAAGTCTAAAGTATGTACATCAAAGTTGCCTGCAACAGTGGTTGACAGCATCAGAAACCAGATCCTGTGAACTTTGCAAATTCAACTTCATCATGCATACAAAGATAAAACCTTTCAATGAGGTATGTATGGTATTTTAAGTCATACTTTTTTACCATCATAATAACTAGCTGACCCATGCCAACTTTACTCGGCATTATCATTTTTACTTGTGATGCAATAATCTCAAAATCATAGCATAGTAAAGTCAAAGTCACAATATATTTATTCAAATAGACTTATGGATAAGTGCTCTCGAATCGTCAATTTTTTTTCCCTACTAGCCATTCAGGTCATTTTTAACGGACAAGAAGAACAGCTGCAAGAAACTTATCAGCTTTAACAGAAACACCAACATTTAAAAAGAAACATGTTGTTGCCAAACACAAAATGTTGTTGCAGACAGAAATAACATAGCTTAGCACTAAGAAATTTATTATGTAGCTTTCTGCTGGTGAAAGTATTATCTAAATTGATTTAGTAGTTCTAGATAGTACTTTGTACAAATATAATATTATAATAATAATAATATAAAAAAGGAGAATGCTCATGAAGTATGAAAAATAAACTCAGGCTGGGTGCAAACGTAAAGTATATCAAATTAAAGATAATCATTATTAATTAAATACTGCAAAGCATCATGGGAATTTATGGCTATATGTGTGAAATTATCATTTGAATAGAAAAAAAACACTATATAAATGTACCTACTTTTTTATTAAAGTAATTTCGTTTACAAGTAACTGGTTTTCTAGGTTTAACACAACATAATCTAAAAACAATGCAGTATGCTCGAACTGTTCACCATGTCTAGCCCACCTACTTAAGTCATATAAAACGCTCATGTCGTGAACGCAACAGTCTAATGTTCTCCTCCCGCAAGTGCAGGAACAGGTAGGTAATATCCAGAGATACCATTTTACTTTAATTAATGTAATAAATGTAGGTCAACAAATTGGTTTGTATTACAGGGGTACTGCAACAAATGATTACTGTCGATGGAAGAACTGACTGCGCAGTTCATAAACACTACTATACACCATATTTTTAATTACTCAAAAACTGGGGGGTGGTAGTATCCACCAATACCAACAACTTTTAATACGGAGCCAACTACGAAATCGCAAAATAAAAATACAACTTTTCCATAGAAAACTATAGTACTTAAGAAGCTGTATAAAAGCTGTACTTGAGTTCATTTATAAACTTAAAGCTGTATATTGATGCGGCATTAATTCTGAAGCCAAGCTATTTGCGTTATTAGAGCTGTATAAAAGTTGTAGAAGCAAAGAAGCTGTATAGAAGTTTTATAAGAGCTGAATTAGGTGTGGGGAGTAACCATTACACTCCAAATAATATCTTATAAATATCTTAGAATGATACGTTAACTAGTGAACACTAGTGAAAACGTGAACACGTTAACTAGTGGTTCACCTACCAGGAAGTGGCCGGGTGTCAAGGGGAGAGGATCTACAGAATTAACTGACTTAAGGGACGTGAATTGAGACATGACTCGACCTGAATTAAAACAGTTGATAATTCTTCAAAGGTAAGAGTATGATCTCCTATTACCTTCCTTAAATGTGTTTTTGTAGAACGAACACCGGCCTCCCAAAGCCCACCGAAATTGGGACTGTGAGATGGTATATAGTGAAATGTCGTCGTCTTGAACGAGTAACTCTGCGACATCTTGAGGCATACGAGATTTGGTGATATCAAAAATATCTCTTAACTCTTTATCGGCGCCGACAAAATTAGTTTCGTTGTCACAATAGAAGTCTTGACAACGACCACGACGTCCGACAAATCTCCGAAACGCAGCGATAAAGCCTTTCGAGGTCAAATCAGACGCGGCTTCGATATGTATGGCACGTGTTACCATACAAACAAACAAACATATATAGCCCTTGTATGATTTGGCTCCTCTTCCTGGCGAAAATCTAATATTGATTAGCCCTGCGTAGTCAACTCCAGCTGATTTAAAAACCTTACTAGGATGTAAACGTACTTCCGGCAACTGACCCATCAGAGGAGTATGTTTACGTTGCGAGTATCTGATGCATGGGACACAACTTCGAAAGTACTTTTTGACTTGCTGTCTGGCGTGTATTATCCAGAATCGGCCTCTAAGGTAAGTGAGCATAACCTGAGGTCCACCGTGCATTGTTGAATGGTGAGCGTCGTCGATAATTAGCTGGGTAAGGTGATTAATCTGCGGCATTATCAAAGGATGTCGCTGATCGTAACTCAACTTTGCCATATCAATTCGACCACCGACTCTCATAAGTCCCTTTTCATCAAAAAAGTTATTGAGCGTGTGCAATTCACTTCTTTTTAGGACACTATCACCAGTCTTTAATAGTTTGATTTCTTCCTTGAACCTCAAATCTTGCACTTGCTTATCACATACTTCTAAAGATTTATTCATTTCATTTACAGTAACGTAATTCGGATACCTTTCTCTATCACTGCTCTTGAACTTCATATTCAAAAATCTTCTTACATATGAAACTATTCGTAACATTTTCTTTAAATATGAATACTTGCTCCACAAAAATCCTTTTTCTTCTTCTAGCAACTGTTTGTTCTTGTCCTCTTTTTTAACAGCTACAAAAGTGTTGACGTATGGTACTTGGTTTTTCCTCTCTTCTTCTTGAGTAGTGAACTGTGACGATGACAAGTCAATGGACTGTTGGTGAAGCCAAGCCGGTCCTTCCCACTAAAGTGTTTCCTTCTTAAGAGCGGACGCGAGCTGAGAGACTTTTGAAAAATAGGTATTTGAAACAACTATCGCCGTCGCGCTTTGGCGCTCGCGCCAACGCTATCGATGTGTGGGTAAACATTTCATTGTGTGCGTGTACCCAGCCGTTCAATCGCTAGTCGAGTCGGTCGGTCGCCACTGTTTATACGTTTTATTGGTGACTGGAGTTTTGGATGTGTAATTTTGGCTAATCTTTACTGGACTTCTTATTTTTCTATTATTTTTGACTTGGCTTGTATTTACTGGACTTGATGTTATTCCAATACTTGGCTTGCTTACTGGACTTTTTTCGCCGCTACCGTTTCGTTTCGAAATCAATTTGAATTGACGGAACACAAGTAAGTATATATTAATGTGAATCAAGTTGCTTTACTTTTGATATAAACGCGTACTTAATATTTTAAAGTAAAAATACTTTTGTCATTTTTTATTTAATTTATAACCTTTTTTCACAAGAATACATAACTACATAGTAGCGCACTAAATTATTATTATTATAAAATAAGATGGCAAGGACTCTGATGAAATTTAGAAGGTTCCTATATTGTTATTTTATCTTTCATTGATCAATTTAAATTTTCTTTTAGATACATTTATTTTCAGCAAAATGGGAAAAGGAGGTAGAAAAGGAAAAAAGACTCGTTTATACATGAGTGCAAAATTTAAGTATCAAACGCCGTGTCCACTTCGAATCACAGCCAAACGTCAGAGCCCTTAGTACGAGTTGACATTTACTGTCTACGTTTTCGATAACTATCGAATCCTCTTCTCATGCCGGTAAAGCAGTCTATGGTTATAAAAGAGACAAAGCGATAGTTTTCGAAAACGATTTTAGTTTGCCAAACTCGTACTAAGGGTACTGGCATTAAATGCTTGTGATGGAAGAAGGCAAACATTATATATTTTTTTAATTGCCTCCACCCTTTTTAACTGACTTCAAAAAAAGGAGGAGGTTCTCAATTCGACGGAATCTTTTTTTTTATCTATGTTACTCGATAATGTATGTATTTATTATGAATCTTTAAGCAAAGTTCTAATTACAATTTATACAACTATGTTTGTATCCCCCTTGTGTTTGTCCCAAATAAACATTTTTCTTTCTTTCACTTATAAACCTGGGGATAATATTAAACATAACACAGATAATTATTTATTAAGTTTTTCTGTTGTGTTTCTAGTTATACTTTTGGACTTTACATGATTGTACTAACTGTATAATAGTAAATTATTAGCCAGTAAAATGTCAATAATGTGCCACACACATCTGATTAGTTAAATATAAGAGAAGCATACAAGTGTACAAATAATAATATACAACATTCAGAGACTTTGTCTATGTTTATGCATAAAATGAACTTGTGTCATATCATAGTTTCCGTAACTATTATTATTATTAGTTGACAGGTCACAGTTGAGACAACTGATAACAGCTTTAGGATGGCCATTTTTAGGGTTTCGTAGCCTAAAGGCAAAAAACGAAACCCTTATAGATTCGGCCAAATCGATGTATGACACAGGCAGTTTATTCCAAAACTATGAGGATTACACAGTTGAAACTTGGTATATTTTTTTATACAAAAATAAAAAAATATACATGGAACTGTTGCTGAATTTTTTTTTATCAAATCTATACGTGTGGGGTATCTATAGATAGGTCTTTAAAAATTACATTGAGGTACCTAAAACAGTTTTTTCTCAAAGTCAACCGTTTGAATGATATACACTTTCAAAGTGAAAAAATGTGTCGTCCCCCCCCGCAAACTTTTATAAGAAAGTGAAAAATCTAAAAAAAATATGCTGTAGACCTTTATAAAAACTTTCAACAAAAATTAGTTTGAACGAAATATATTATGCAGTTTCAGAGCTATAGCACATTTGCCAAAACCGCTAATATAACTTTGTCATTTATACAGACACTATGAAAAACAAAGTTATTTTTGCAGGCGAAAAATTATAGTGGCATTTTGGGTAGGTATGTGTTTTTAATATAATAATAGAAACTTTATTGCACACGATACAAAAACAAACACATACAGAGAAAACATACAATAGGCGGTCTTATTGCTACATAGCAATCTCTTCCAGGCAACCTTGGGTGAGAGACGAAACCCTTCATGTGCGAGTTCGACTTGCACTTGGCCGATTTTTGAGTTACCTTTACAATCAATCATGTTCTATTAATTGACCGGCTTATGATTAATTCTTGAAAGAAATATATTAGTTTTTGTTTCCTCCTTGTTAAAAATCTCTCTCTTTACTGATATACATTATCATACAACTGTAAGTTCAAAAGATTTGCATGTTAAAGAAGACAAATTATAAGTACTTCCTACATATAACTATAATATAGATATATGCATATCTTATATTTTAACAATCTTATGTTGTTATTGCTGTATTGTCTTACTATTTTATGTTGTGGTTTTGTGGTTTTTTTAAACGATGTTTTAAGGGTTTAGATTTGGTAAACGTATCAAATTAGCTTTAACTAATAGACTTGTTATAAATGCTATATTGAAATCATTATTGCGTTAGTTCATTTATTGCATTAATGTTAAGGTGGTACGACTTCTATACAAACAAACATTACACAATTATTGGTTCATCATACCTTAATAATTCATATATACATGCGCAACTAACTCGTTTCAGTTATTTGTTTGCGCGAAATAATAAAAAAATTGTACATTCATACATAAAACACGAATGTACTAATATCTTATAATTTCAATAATTCTACGTGTGTGTGTGACCCATCGCATTTATATAGCTCATGTATGAAAGTACATTTTTTTATAACTTCGCGCAAACAAATAACTGAATCGAGTTAGTTGCACATGTATTTATGAATTATTAATGTATGATGAACCAATTAATGTGCAATGTTTGTCTGTATGGAAGTCGTATCACCTTAAGGAAAAAACAATGATAATTGATATAAAAATATAAATATTTCTTATAATTTGAAAAAAAAAAGAATATGTAAATTGCTCATCAGTGCAATTTTCAAAAGACTGAGCAGGATGTTTGTCTCATGAATAAACTAGATATCATAAGTAAGCTCCAGAATATTGCAATGTTTCCATACTAAAAAAAGTTTTCAGACTCCTCCATTACCGTGACACCTGCATTAGCTCGAAAGTTAGTCTTCGAAACGTCGGGAAAACCATATTAAGTAAGTTCTTGATAACAAACCGGGTAGTAAATCTTAAAAAAAAGTATTGCGTTTCAATTATTAGTACCTAAGCTAGTAAATTTAAAAAGTCCATTAATAAGTTTCTAATGGATTGATTTTATTAAGAAACCCCAACGTGAACGTGCCGTGACTCATGTGTCGAGCGAGATACGTGTGACTTGCCTCAGTAAGGTCACAATGTATAAACAGTGTTGATAAAATGTTCTATTCTCAACACTTTTATTAGCTACAATGTATATTTTGCATTATACAGCTATGAACATTTCAATTATCAAACGCGACAAAAAATCTTATGAACATTTCTTTAGTAATATAATTGAAGACAGGAATTGTATACAAAGAAGGGTCAATCAAGTCCCCAGGCATAATAAACAAACAAATGACGCTAATAGATACCGTCTATACAGCTTCAATTCGTCTAGCTATATCCGTTGGATATCGTGTGTGCGTGTGTGTATTTACCTACCTATACTAATATATATTAGCTTAATGAGTTAAAACATGTCCTATGTGTGTATAGTTACTTGTTTGGTCTCTTCAACTAATTAAAACGTAACACTAACAGTTAATATTTTCATTAAAAATACATGCAATGTAGTAACTATGTCGATATGTTAATATGGTCAAACTTTAACATACCACGATGATAAAATAAAGTGGGGTATTTAAGTCACTTACACCATTTATAACTCAAGAACGGCTGGACCTATTTGGATGATATTTGGCACACAGTTAGCAAATGGATTGGAACAAAGGATATGTTCTATCCTGGTACGGGACGGGATCGGGAGCCATGGCGCGGGCCGTTAGTTAATTACTAAACCAGTTTCTTTTTTATGAACAACACGCAGACGCTTGGCCTTCATCATAATGTTAAGTATTGATAAGGCTGAAGATGGAAGCGCGCGTCTCCCGGAATCCTTAACCACTGAGGAACTGGCTATCTTATCTCTAACTGCCGGAAGACAACAATGCTGAAAACATTGTTATTATGGCGTCAACCTAAGATAAAAGATGAGTAGCTAACGAGGCGGATTCACAAGTCCTACCAACAACCACACCGAATACAATATGTACCCCTACTGGAAAGCGATAGATTGGTTCTTGGCGAAATATACAGGCTGCGTTTTGGAGCAAAAACAAATCTTTTTTTATCTTAAAGTTTATAAAGTAACAAAGTAACCGACCGACGCGACAGACAGATTTACAATATGTGTGAACGTAATGAATGAAGCATATCATACAAAATATAGCTTGTCTTAACCTTACGATAATTATTCGATTGTTTTGACCTAATTGAGATTTAAATAGAGATGTGTATGAAATGCTGAATCATAATATCAAACAATTTATGTGTGTACTGTTATTATTTTTGTAATAGATACCAATTCATTATATATTATATATATATGGTACCAATTCATTATCGTGGCATCGTCTGTAGGCCTCCCATATACAAATAAGTAGATGGGTGGGTCTTTAATATGATATGATAATATGAGCACTTAATAAGGTTAACTTTATACTTAGTACTAAATTAAATGGTATTTTATTGGTAAATACAAATTTAATAGTCTTTAGATTGCGGCGGCAGCGGTACATTTATAAATAGGTACTTTAGGTATAGTTTTTGCGATCCCGTTTTAATGCAAAACCGGTTGCACTGAAGTACAAGTGATACCGAGTATTACACATGTCATAATTTTAGGCTAACCTCTACAGTCTGGGAATTCATTAACGTCTTAAGATTGTATGGGTTGCAGAAAAAATGTATGTATGGTCGTGGTCACATATACTATCACAACCAACACCCCTTTTATCTCTGAATGTCTAGTCTTTGCCATTCAGTTTTGCCGTGTGTATGTCCTAGCGTTAGCGAAAGCCTTTTCAGGCGGTACGAAATGTCATAACCGAAAGCTATAGCCACAGAATACTTAATCGACAGCAATCGAGTTTTTTTAGCTTTTGAAAAATAGCAGTTGTGTTAGGGGGTAGACGGTGTGCCTTTGCCTGGTCTTGTCCGGGAAACTTATCAGCAAGCGCAAGACATGACGAAGCGAGGCGAGAGCTACCCTGTGCCTACCTGTACGTACACACTCGTCATGTCTCAGAGCGTCTAGCCGATGAGCTGCTGTCATGTGTTCATGATGTCTCATATTCATAAACTATTACTGTGGGTTGCACCGTGCAACTTGCACGTGGTTGCGCCATGTTACTTTAAGTTTACCGCCTAAAAAAATTACTTATGGGATTGGACTGCGTAAAAGTAACAAGGTGCAATCCACAGTGAATCTCTCTACAATGGTTGATGAATGATGTCTTGTTCCAGTGGCGATTGCTAGAAATGTCCGGAGTGGAGCGGCGGCGGCTGTGCTGCGCCGTGCTCTTTCACTGCGTAGCAGCGCTGTGCGTCATGTGGTCCTTGTTTGTCCTCATCGAGCGAGCCGTGGAAGAGGTCAATCGTGGGATGATAGGTAATTATCGAAATGTAAAACCAATGGCCACCCTCGATTTCGGCTGTTTATTTACCTATACAAATATAGAATTTGAATCCTCCCGTTTACCCAAATAGAGAGTTACGTCACAGAATACTAAATAGTACAAGTAGTTATGTCTGCTCTACCCATATTTACTTTTAACTCGTTCAGTAGTTTTTGCGTGAAATGCGAACACATGTACGAGAATACGTACAATAAAACATGTTTTGGTGTCAACACCCTGCGTCGCAATCAGTAAAAAATATCTACAGATTTGGCTTCTTACAATTTGTCATATGTGTAATGTAATCGATTATCTCGCGTCAAATCATCCTTTCACCTGTCCATTTCCAATCCTAATCCTAACAAATATTATAAATGCGAAAGTGTGTTTGTTCCTTCCTACACGTCCTAATTTAGCAACCAATCGACTTGGGTTTTGGCATAGTTTTAGTTGAAAGGACGGAGAGTAACATAGGCTACTTTTTATCCCGATATTCCCACGGGAACAGAAACAGAGCGGGTGAAACCGCGGGCGGCCGCTAGTTGGTAATAAATGCTAGACAAAAACATCTAAACTCTTGTACAGCCATCTGTTTATCATTGAATTGTTTGCATATACTATGCTAAGTACTTCCAATGTACTATACAATGTTTTGTTACTTATCGTTTAAATTCAATTAAAGGACAGAACGGTCCATTGTAACGCATGAAAGAAAATTTAAGTTTTAATAAAAAGTAAAATATTTCGATTCGTATGATCAAGTTTCTCAAAAAAATAAATACACACATCAAAAAAAGTATGCGATCACTCAATGATTTTAATACAAAATACCTGTTTTCGTAGAGGTATTATTATAGTAAATCGTGACCGATATTATTTCAATTTGGTACCTTTCACAAGCTAGAATGTTCAACATTTCGACGGTATTTTTCACTTTTTGTGCAGTCTTGAACAAAAAGTTGAAAATTTTGGTCATTATTGTATGAAATTTTGAAGTAGTTTAAAAACCCGCGTAGTTAAAACAAAACAATTCACAAATTAATGAAATCGAATTGAAATCGAAATTTTGAACATTCTAGCTTTTGAATGGTACCAAATTGAGAAAATATCGGTCAAGGTTTACTATATATTCTCTCTACGAAAACGGGTATTTTGTATGAAAATCATTAACTGATCCTAAACCCTTTTTGATGAGTTTAGGCAGGTACTTAGTTTATTAACCAGTAGGTTTATAAGTTTGCACCTATGTGAATATCAACATTTTAATCAGCATGTCCGTCTTATCGCGGCAAGATTCGAACGTGTGATTTTGTCGTGTAAGTCACGGAGCTGTGTTTACAATAATGATGAACACACGGACTGCTTACGCAACAGATGTTGCTAAACAATGCAACTGCAAGTAATGGGAATCTTTATGGTCTGCAATTTTCCAGGAGTTACTTACACATAGAAGTAACGTTTTAGCGAGTTACTGTGACTATGTGATACTTATTGTTTTTTATATAAATCATCTCCGACAAATCTTTTTCGTGTTAGAGCGATAATGTATCGCAAACTGCCCTTATCACCCATGAAAGTACAATATTATTTCTAATGCTATTTACGCCACGTAAAAAATTGCCTCTGTAGCACTGCTGTAAATCGTCTGCAATAGACGCAAAGGCCTTATCTGAATTGAGTTCAGGTGGATTTAATTGGAGTTTAAACAAACCTTAGATTGTCACTAAGACGCATATTGCTACCCACGATCTTAAACCTTATTGCTGACACGAAGAATATTAAAAAAGAGATTTGTTATTTCGTCTTACTAATGTAATCTGCAACTGGTTGTGTAATTTTTTAATATCTTAAGCTATGTACTATTCTGCAGTGTAGAGCGTTTCGTCGTAAGAATAACAACGTAACCATAACTATCTACAAAATGTAGCTAGGTATCGACCATTATAACTCCATGAGATAAATGAGAATAAATTGTCTTGTCACGTCAAAGATCACCACGTTATGTTAGAACGTCTTCACGAGTAGGTATAACGCAATAAGTGCGTAAGAGTCGCACTAAGCGTTTTGACTCGACATTTTCATCCGCACCGCCAAAGAGTGGCCTATTGCCCGAGTCTGTGTTTCCTGACATTGACAATTTGGGAGTCCTCAAGTCACGACTCGTGACTTGACCTATTCACTCGTGAGTATCTTCTAGGCAAGCGCGTTACATCCTAAATCGCATCTTCGCTTTCCATCGGCAAGATAGCGGTCAAGCGCTTTACCAATCTAATAAAAAAACATGTAAACATGGATGTTTTGGTGTAATTTATTCACGAGTACAAAAAATTATGCTACATAATATTAAGTCCTATACCGAAAATTTCAGCTAGACTAGACCAATGCTATTCAGCAGATTTGGTTATAATAAATACATACCTAGTTATTATAAAACTAGTTGTGCCCGCAACTTCGTTTGCGTGAGAACAGGAACATGTTTGCAATCCTTCCCGACTAAAGTTTTGTTAAGGCGGTCTTTTAACCAACTTCAAGAAAGGAAGAGGCTATTGAGACGCCTATATTCTTTACTTTTTGAAGAGAATACTTAACACAATTGATACCATTTAATTTCATTCTTATCATCTTATCGCCTTCTAGTACCTTCGTACTTACCTATATTTTATCTATTAAAATGCAAAGTAGTTTTTTTTTGTTGTGATGATAATAATTTGATAGCCGATGCCTGTGATTTAGTTTTATCAGTCATGTTTCAATGTGCCTTTGTAACACGTCTTCGAAATTAACAGAGTAGCTCAAGATTGCTATTTTTGGTCAACCACCCCGCGACCGACCTTAGCGAAAGTTACTTAACCACTATAATCCGCATAATTTCCCTTACGTAGGTTGTATACAGCTGTTAAAATAGTATACACGTATAGAGAAATAGTTAACACTCCTTTAGAAAGTCTAAGTAATACTTAACAACTGAGCCTGTCTTTTTACTGAAGATTATCTTTGAGCCATACTATCATAACAATCATGATAGGACAACATGAATCCATTCTTACCCCCTGTACCATTTGCTCGATCCACAGAACAAAACAACTTTACGGGCCGGTTTTACCACCTCCTAATAAGTTCTGATAGTTTAAATGACAGATCTTTTGACAGTTTGTTATATGAAAAATGACAAATTATATGCCTCCTAATAACTTATCAGTAGTTGGTGAAACCGACGACCCTTAATGTAATACCTACATTTCAATTCGTTATTAGCCATTTAAAGTGCTGAGGCCTGTCTTAGTAAGAACAAAAAGGTCATGACGGCCATGTCAAAAATCCATTTACATAAAATACGCTAGAGTTGGCGCAGTGTGCTACTAACGTACCTAAGTATTTAAAGTTCAGATTAATCAATATTAAATTTATAAAAAAATTAAGGCAACGAAATCGACAGCGTTGTCACGATTTTCTGAAAACTACTGTAGGTACGGTATGAGGAGGCGCAGTGATTCGCGCGGTCGGCCTACGATTTAGTTTCGCAATGGTCGGTCACGGGATAGGTGACCAATTATTACTACAACTATCTTTTTCGTGCCTCGGAAGGCACGTTAAATCGTTGGTCCTATATTTGAAGTCATGAAAACCCACCAATCCGCATTGGGCCCGCGTGGCGGATCATGGCCCATTCTCCCTATGACTTATCCTTCCATAAGGAAGGCCAGTGCCCCGGCAGTGGGTTAATGACGACTGTTCAATCTGTTCATAGGTACTGAAACATAAAAAATGGGACAAACTTGTGTAATAACGTTAGAACTTGTATTACGAAAACCGCATCTAAAATGAACGACATAGGTTTTGGTTTTGCCCTTTGGCAATCTCAAGCACAAAGTATAAAGCCCATAGGTAAAGGGCAATCTCAAGCACAAAGTATAAAGCCTAAGTATAAATGACCTGCTGTTGACTACATAATAATTCCATTTGTATTTGCGACACATTGATAAACTCCTCCTTTTTTTAAGTTCCTTAAAAAAAAATGAACTAAAACTTATAATAATATAATAAAGTAATAAAAAGCAGCAAAAAAAGTTAGTTACGTCAAAAGAAGAATCAAAAACTGTTGCTAAGCTACCAAAACCCGAACGACGCGTGAACTCCAACTCTGCTTTCTGCATACGCGCGTCACAATACGAATTTCTCCGTCCGCACTGTGTTTAAAATGTAATTACTTTTGATAGAGTTGACCGAATTTAATGAAATAAAGTCTATACGGTAAGTTGAGATACGGACTTTAAACATATAAACAATTCTGTGGACTTAGATCAGTGGTTTTGGTGTGATGCTCATTCAAACACACAGACATACAGACAGACGGACAGACAAAAATTCTAAAAATGATAGAAATTTGTTCTGCTGCTTATTCTAAATCCCCCTATAAATTTTTTTGCAAATCCAAGTAATGTACGCTGAACTTTGATTCTTATTATGAGTATAGATATTCTTTAACTTTTCAAGTAATAATCTCAGTATGCATCCAAATAAATAAGTATGTATATTCTACTAGACTTAAGCGCGTGCTACGCACGTGTGAGTACACACTGGAGTCACTTGAGAAAAAGTTTTTCTGACCTTTGACCTTAATAAGGTAAATTTAAAAAAATCATTATATTTTTCCGGCCGTCCATTTTTGTGATTTTTGAACCTATTAGTGAAGGCTGTAGGTATTTTACTCATGGCGCTGGAGGGAACATTAGAATGGATAACACGTGCCTTACATATAGAAGATTTTATTTCCTTCATATTTTATAAAAACATCAAAGGAATCGTAACTTACTGGTGGCGTACCGAAATCACCTCTTTCGCATGGGCGTTATATTATCTGTAAGTGACGTACGTTGGCGTGGTATCCAGGAGTTTGGAAATAATAACACTATTATAGACGTGTAGTTTGCGAATAGCTTTCTTCGGGACATATAGCGAGCGGGTGCTTCGATCGGCTTTAGCTAGGCAATTGACGTACGACTACGGTCGATAAAAATATTTCTAATGATGATACCTACTACCTACGTACACACACAAGCTCATGCCCCTACAGCGTATTTATTCAAAATACCACAACAGATACATATTTTAATAAACATGAAAAATGTATGAAAAAGGTAAGTATGACATTTAAGTTATTTTAGGCTATAAGTAAGAGCATCGCGTCGTCTACATTCTCCGCCCCATTGTCCGTCAAGGACAATCATCACCAGCAGTAGGCAACACGGCCAGGCGAGCAACGGGTCTGTTAAGTATACCAGTCTTGGTTTATTTCTATTCGGATTAACTTCACCGAAATGTATCAAATACCAAATATGTTTTCTTTGTATTGAAATTTCCTCGTCGGTCAACTTTCGCGCATATTTATTTTGAAATAAATGACTCATCCTTTCTTTATATCTTGCTGCGTAATTTTCATTTAATTTCATATTTTATGTGCGTTGTGAAAGCTGTTGGGCATCGCAAGGTAATTTTTCCATGGTAAACAAATTTCCCTATTTCCATTGATTAATTTCGCAGATTTATCGATGCAATCGACGGCGCGAATGTCTTCCTTATGTACTCGTGGCTTAGAGTTCACTCCAATCGCTTCGAATGCAAACGAACGTCGTACTAACTGCAGTTGTTTACATTCTGTGTTGTCATTGTTATCACTGTGTGCATTATAATTCAAGGTGTGATCCCGTTGCTGCGTCGTATATGACGGCGAGCCGGCGCATGTGTGCGTCTCCCGCTGTACGAGCTGCACCCCGACCGCCTAACGGTATAGCTTGTGCTGTCGCTATAGCTATCAAACTTCAAAGTCTCATAAAACCCTCCAACAATAGGCGTTTTGTCTAATTCCTCCATATTTCTATTCATCTATTGGATTCACTATTGCATTTTTAGTATGAAAGTGATAGCGTCAGCGAGAGCCCTTGTAGGGGGTTTGAAAAATCGATAGCTATAGCGATATCACAAGCTGTACCGTTAGGCGGTCGGGGTGCTGGTGGCCCGTGGAGGCGGCGGAGAGGGGGGCGACGGCGGCGGTGTGAGTGGCGATGGCGGCGGCCGGCTCGGACAGTGTCAACACACGCGTGCTCAGTGGTTAATGATCGATGCCGACGGAAGGAAATAACGGTCGCGGGTACGATTCCGTGCAAGCACCATCCGAGAGGTGTAAGCGTCGCGCACGTTCGTTTTTACTGCGATATACAGTCTTTAGTAAAACTAACAATTGTTAGTGTCCTGCCCGATTAGTAATTTAGGTTTTACGTCACTGTTGCCCAAATAATGTTTTATATTTTGTAAGTGTTCGTACGCGTCGATGTTTACCTTCGAGTAGCACTGCATAGGAAGGTCTAATTCACTTATCTTACGCGCGCGCACCTCGTACACTTTTTCGTTAGTTTAAAACTAACCATTTCACTTTGATACGTTATATCGGAGTTCTACGCACCACGGATTCGAATCGTTTCGGGCTGACCGTTTAAGTTAATACAGTTCGCGAGATCAGCTGATATTAATGACACTGTAGCTCCGTCGTCTAATAATGCGTATGTACTTATAACACCATTAGGTCCGTGAATGTTTACGCTCACTATTTTTAACATTACACTCGCCTTAGATGACGTTAGGGTAGTGTTTGTGACCGTTCCGTTATTTATCGCGTTTTCACTTCTTGTCACTAAGTTTGTAGCGGTAGGCACGTCGGCGTCGTTAATGACGTCACTGGATGCTGGGGCTTTCTTTGCAGACCAATGTAGTAAGCAGTGGTGGGCGATACCACACTCGTCCACATCACACGGCGCGGCAGGACAGGCTTCTTTACTGTGACCGGGCAGCAGGCACTTGTGACACAGATTGTTTTTTTTTTACTATGCGCCACTTATATTTCCTTAGCGCTCGTTTGAATTTTTTACAGGTTGAAAGCTGATGGAAAGCAGTTCGGCAGACAATGCATTTAGCCCCTGGGTCACTTGTTTGTAGCACAGAATAATGTTTAGTCCTTCGCTCATCAGTTTCTTATGTAATTTGTATTCACTTTGGCAGTGAATATAATTAATCCCAGCGGAGGTTACCTTCATGGCTTCGTTGTGCAAAAAATCTGCAAATATTTGCATATTAGCTTTGCTGTCATCTTGGTGCTCATACAAATAATCCACCCATTTGTTTATCAGCGCACTTGGACGCTTAGACACGACTGTGTTTAGTAACTTAGGACTTCTCATATAGTCAGTTTGTTTGATTGACTCAGCGGCTGCGACATAGTTTATTATTTTAACAGCAAATGTCACTAAATCGGTGTAATAATTCTTGGGTTTAAGATTCTTTAATTGTGTAGCTATCTTGTGGATAATAAGCTCAGGTCTTCCATAGCGAAGTTCTAGTGCTTCTACGATGACGCTTGGTTTTGTATTGCATATAAGTAGTGAAGATACAGCCTCTCTTGCCTCACCACGCAGACTTTTACACAGCCGTGAAATATTTTCACTTTCACTGAAATTCACAGTTTGCTTGTCTCTTCATAAGTGTTTTTAAATTGCAGATACTCAAACGGATCCCCAAAAAATAAAGGTAAGCCCTTAGGCGTAGCTAGTCTAGAAAGCAGTTTTGAATGACATTCAATTTCTTGATAATTATTTCTATTTACTAATATTATTATAACCAACATTTATTTTTGATAGCGACTGTCTTTATGTTATTTAAGGTTAATATTTTTGAATTAACATTTTTTATTTTGTTATAAGTGAAACAGTTTAACTATGATAAACCTACCTATTTTATTAGGACTACGTAAGACTATCAGAACTAGGTAGTTAATATGCAAGACTAATAATTACGCATTGTGATTAACCCATCCTTAATTAGAGTACGTACTATGTTTAGTTAAATTATATAAATTTAAGACAAAGCTAATTTATAATGCTCTCTAATATTGTGGCTACTAGCCTTTTTAGACATTACAATGATATTGAAAAATTTATATTACTAATCTTGTTATCAATAAAGTTAGGACTACCTCAGGCTGAATAGAAGCTAGTTCAAAACTAAAACGAATGACTTTTTATGTAATAATTGTATTATCTAATACATAGTTACTACGAAACTTTTGGTATAATTTGTAGAGTAAGTTCAGTATTTTGTTGAAATTGTAAGGTAGTACATAATTATGATTCTGTGATTATAATTCTCACAAGCATTGAAATTGCTTTGTGAGCGTTAAAAATAATTTTGTTACTTAAATTCTAAGTAAATAAAATGTTAGAACACCGCAGAAGTCTTTATTTTGTTAAACTAACACCGCATAAGTCAACCTTATATCTAAACAGTATTAAATGCACTTGTTTTAACTTAATTACGTCATAATACAATCAAATACATACCTATTAATGTAAATATCCCACTATGCCTTCATAATATTTTAAGGATATAATCAGTTTTTTGTCTCTCCTGAGAACTTCACAAATTTGACTTGCGCGGTATTGTTAGCTAAGCGACGATGTGTCACTGTAGGTGACGGTGGCCATCTTCTCCATTGCTTGTGCTAGGCGCCGGCGACGGGGTAGCCGCGCGCTGATGCTGCGACTCCTGGTGACTTTTATCTAGCCATTCTTCTACTTTATTTGAAGCTGCAGCAAGGGAATTGGTTTTACTACACTGTGATCTTCGCGATGACGCACTTTCGAGAGCGGCGAGTTGCGCTTCTAGCCTTTTTCTATGAGTTTCTTTTAAATTTCAGCTTTTGCTTCAGCTGCCTTGAGCTCTAATTTGCTTTCTGCGTGCCGACAATGAAGATCTGCTGGAGCCTTTCTTCGAATTTTCTGATGCAGCACCAGTAATTTCAATTTTTAAGCTCCCTTCCTTTCTCGACATTTGGTCGGCAACTTTTCTCAGCTCATTTTTCGGCACCACTATATCGGATTGCACTTTGCGTGAAAGCACTTCACATTTTTTTTCAGCGGTATGTGACGTTTCTCGTACGAGAGCTCCGCGCGTTTTTACCATTGTGCACGGCGGCGGTGTGTTGAACATTCCTTTGTTCATCTATCACTTGCAGGTTCCAAAATTCTGAATAATCCGGCAGGACTAGTTGTAAGTGACGTACGTTGGCGTGGTATCCAGAAGTTTGGAAATAATAACACTAGACGAGTAGTTTGCGAATAGCTTTCGGGACATATAGCGAGCTGGTGCTTCGATCGGCTTTAGCTAGGCAACTGACGTACGACTACGGTCGATAAAAATCGTTGGTGGGAAATCAAAAATAAGTATTTTAATATTTCTAATGATGGTACCTATGTACACACACAAGCTCATGCCCCTACAACGTATTTATTCAAAATACCACAACAGATACATATATAAGTAAACATGAAAAATGTATGAAAAAGGTAAGTATGACATTTTAAGTATTTTAGGCTAAAAGTAAGAGCAGCGTGTCGTCTATATCATCGTCTAAAGCTACAAAGATATAAGGTTTAAGCGCAATTTTGATTTTTTTATGCTTTTTAACAGATACATAAAAGGCGTTCTTGCCTATAAAGGCAATTTTTAAGCTTAAAAATATTAGGCTTCGCGAAAATGAGCCACTGATAACCCATGGTGCTTAACTGATAGCCACTGGTGGATTTTATTTTCGCCCGCAAATAGCATATAGGTAACTCAGAAAATATCTTAAAGTCAACTGCGTATTAGTAAGTTAGAGATAAAGTAAATGAATCACGAGAGACATCGAGTGTATAATAGCACTTGATTGTAAAGGTCAGTAATGTTGACTTAGCTCATTAACTTTGACACAAGTATTAAAATTTCCTCCTTGCGATGGATTTATTTGCTGCATCATTGTAAAGCGAAATATCTCATAACTGTATGGCTGATATCCGGATGGCCAAAGTGGCGTCACTTATGTAGCAAACTGCCGTCATTAATTACCCATACAAAACTTTGGAAGCCATGCAAATTACTAATAGCGCAAGTTTTTCGACCTTATTTAGGCTTTAGCCACAGATTAATGAATAGTTACTTTGTAACATAACTACTCTATTGTAAATGTTGGTACTTGCATTTAATAGCCTACTCTTTACAGCTGCGTGCCTCGGCGCGTGAAAATATACCGTATTTAGCGGGCATAAGGTTGCTGTTGCTTCACAGCTTCGCGCGATCGCATGACCTTGAAGTAAAAGCAATAACGGTAGGGCTGCCTCTTTCGAAAAAAATATATTTTACAATGTTGGTGAATTTAGAAAACATTATGCCTTTTATATTTATGTTTATTTTCTTAAAACTACAATACAATTTTTAATTTTAGTTAATCAAATACAATAAAGTACAAAGTACAAATACAACAAAGTAGAAGGCCTTCTGCGCCCGGATAAGACAAATAATAAAATGGTGTGTTAAAACATGTCTTAATCTGGATGTTTTAGGTATAATGTGTGTAATATATAGCATTGAGTGTAACGAAACGTAAATACAGAGTATCATAAATGACTTGAGTCACTATTCGGATGACATTTAATATAACCTATAAATGTATGGAATTTCGCTCCATTTTAGCTACAGACTGTCAACAAGTTAATTAAGTAACATCTGCAATTGTGACGCGTCACCTAGGCCACTTTCGCCGGGAACCTCAATAAGAACAGATCATTTTGTAAAGTAATTAAGAGAATAAACCTCCAAGTGCTAAAGACGTATTTTTCTAATCTCCTCATTAATAGTACAATGTGTATTATGTATGTATTTACAACAACAAAAAAATTACAAGTATGTTTATTTATGCGTTATTTAGTATCTATAACAAACGATCTATAAACCAAAACCTAAATAAATGTTGAGGTCAAAATCAAGTAGGTAGATTTATAATACACTAGCGGCCGCCCGCGGTTTCACAACGGCGTGGTTCCCGTTCCCGTGGAAATATCGGGAAAAAGGGGGCTATGTGTTAGTCTATTACTTAAATAGGTACCTGCATTCCAAATTTCATCCAAATCCGTTCAGTAATTTTTGCGTGAAAGCGGAACAAACAAACAAACAAACTGACATACCTACTTTCGCATTTATAATATTAGTAGGATATTTGTACGATCGATACTTATAAATAAATATTTAATATAATTATTGTGATCAAATATCTTTACCATCCATTTTAAAACGTTATTATTCAACGAAAATAACCATTCATGTAGCAAGTGACCTTTCTTCGTCAGTAGGTAAATGAAAAAAAGAAAGATCCTTGTTTCTCCTCTTGCTCGATGTACGCACTTAAATTTCCAGAAACAGAAACCAATATCAATATGAACCTACGAAATAATCGTCGTCAGTCCCGAATCAAATTTTAGCGAGCGGCACACGGTTACGGACGCGCCATTCGGCTGGCGGCAACCCTACTGAGAATTTTGACACTCGAGTGTCCGCCGGCCGGTAGGCAATTACCGCGCGTAAGTACATGGAGAGAACTAGGCCTGCTCTAGCCCCATATTAGGTACGATCTTATATTACCAACAGTGTTCCAGTGAGTGAGTGAGTGAGTGAGTGAGACGCCGCTATTAGATGCGGCAGATCCTCTCAATTTTGGCCTTAATTAATGTTTGTTTCCGTCCGAAATTAATAACCTATTTGTAGATATGGATTGGGCTATCTGAGATGGTTGGAGCCTAGGATATTTTTGTTAATGTGATAAAAATAACGACGGTTGCTAGGCAACGAAACCGGTATCCTTTTTTTGTAAGGGGAATGCATTTACGCATACCAAACAGGTTATGCTGGACTCACCTGACGCCTCTCGGCCGTCCATCCGGCCTCAAAAGGCTCAATGGAAGGCTGTAGACAACTATCTCAGATAGCCCTATCCATAGTTACTTATAAGTTATTAATTTCGGGCGTCAGATAAGGATTAATTAATTAAAAAATACAGAAAAAATAAATGACCATTTGAGCGCAGCATTAATTATAAATGTTTTGTTTCAGCATGGCCGTTCTGGACGAAGCTGGTGGTGGTAGCGGTGGGATTCACGGGCGGCGCCGTGTTTATGTACATACAGTGTCGACAGTACATGCATCTTTGTAACCGCTGGCGGGCACATAATAGGTACTATATTTGAGTTATGATTTTCTTATTTAGTGTTACTCTATTTTTTGTAAATTAAATAGCTATAGCCGTCAACGACTACTCGAATCGAATCGTCTTTATTTTAAATTAATCATATTAATAAACAATATTACGAAAGTAGCCTAAAAATAAATTTATTTAAGTTACTTAAATATCAAAACAATAATTTACTTTTAAATTCTAGTTTTTAATACTTTCTAATTAATCAAAGTTATATTTAGTTCGCTCCGTGGGTAAGCCCCCGACAAGGTAGACCGACGATCTTGTGAAGGTCGCGGGAAGCCGCTGGATGCGGACAGCGCAGGACCGATTGTTGTGGAGATCCTTGGGGGAGGCCTATACCCAGCAGTGGGTGTAATGTGCCTGAGACGACGACGACGAATCCAAGTCCTTAAATCAATGAAATATCGATTCTAGAAAAGAGATCATGCTTCATAATTATTGGGCTTTTTCTGAAAGTGCCGAAAAAAATAACGTATGGTTAGAACAAGCCGTTTGGAGCAATAGTTGATATGGCACTTGGTGTAATCCTACAACTTTTGTAGGATTACACCAAGTCAAGGTATACAAGTTTAGGGAATGCCAGGATTTTTATGCTCGACACTCGACAGCCATTTGTAATTATTTCTCTACAAAAAGTAGTTATTCATTCTCAAAATCTTTAATCAAAAAAGATATATTAATTATTATATTTTTATGGATTTGTAATTGGTCATCGAGAAACCAAGTTTTGCACTTTTTTCACTTACGCACAAAATCAATAACTTTTTTTTTTTTTTTATGATTTTGTAATTTTTGCATTTTTCAATGCTATTTTTATACTTATGGTAAATTTTAAATAGAAAAATATTGGAAAAAATTAACTCGGCCACAAGTGAATTCTCAGACGGGAAACGTCTGAGAATTCACTTGTGTACCATCAATAACTTTTGTTAATATGACCAAAATAGTGACGTTGCTAGGTATCGAAACCGAGATAAGCATATAATATGTAGCTAGAAATAGGTTATTAAGACTGCACCGATCCTAATGACATTATTGTATGAGATGAAAACGTCAAAACGTTTCACATGTAAAATACGACACATCGCGTCCATAGTAAATTTGTATGGAGAATTTGGAGCGCATTTTTAATATTTATTTATTTATTTATTTATTGATCACCAACATAATGAACATCAACAAGCACTAAATTGTTATTACAAGTAAATCTTAAGCTTAATGTTATTATAATTATAGGTGAAGACCACATTCGTTATGAAGAAGCAACGGAAATTAATTATACAGTTAAATAACCATTTTAAATAACATATTTTTCCTGACGTGACCATATTACTATTACAACATATATTATTTTATTATATTAATTATTATTATTATTAAATTAATTATTGCTATTTTTATTGCATTATTAGTCATTACATTAAAAAAGGAATTAAATTAAATAGGGGTTATTTAAGTGACTTTCTAAACTTGCGAATGCCAACCGTGAAGAGATCCAAATCTTTGGTCTTGGACAAGCTATTGAATTCTCTGACGAGACGGTTTAAAGGTGCGTGGTAACCGACATTGGTTCTACTAGAACAATTAACTAGAAGTTTGTACCTCGAAGCGCGCGGGAGTTTAAACGGTGTCGAAAAAGTCAGAGTTTCTAGAAGTTCGGGAGCTTCAAGGTTTCCATTCGCCAGCTTGTACAGAAACATTAGATCAAGCAAGCGTCTTCGATCCGAAAGGGGTAAAATTTTGAAGTAATTAAGTCTCTCACCATATTTTAGAGGTGTCTTTGCCAGATTGCAAGAATATGTCAGGTGCCATAAGAACCTCTTTTGAATACTTTCTAGTCTTTTTTTGTATATATCATAGAATGGATTCCAGACTACACTGCAGTATTCCAACCCACTACGCACGAATGAGTTAAATAATAGAATTTTTGTTTTAGGTGACTTAAAGTCTTTGCAGTTGCGTAGTACAAACCCTAAGTTCTTGAAACCCTTGGAACAAATCTTGTCGATATGTGTATTCAATCTCAGTTTATTGTCCAGCCACACTCCAAGATCTTTAACAGTGTCAACATCGGTCAGAGTATCGCCAATGATGCTGTAATGGTAATATGTGTTATTTTTTTTTCTAGAAAAATGCATACACGAACATTTAGAAGCGTTAAGGTTCATTCCGTTTTCATCGCACCATTCTATGAGTCTACATAAGTCAGCTTGCAAGAGACTGGCGTCGGCAGCTGAATCCACGACTCTGTAGAATTTGAGGTCGTCAGCGAACAGCAAATAACGAGAATTGGCAAAACATCTGCCTATATCATTAATAAATATATTAAATAACAATGGTGCCAAGTGGGACCCCTGGGGGACACCAGAGCCAACCGGGAAGGGATTTGATGAGTAACCGTTGACTACAACTTTGGATGTTCTACCTAGCAAATACGATCGAAACCAACTCAACATAGGTTCATCGATTCCAAGGATGTTAAGTTTGCGTAGTAAAATGTCGTGATTTACACGGTCGAAAGCTTTGCTAAAGTCTGTGTAAATTGCGTCTACTGATGAGCGATTATCAAGAATGTGGGACACATTGTCGATAAATGAGGTAAGATTAGTAGCAGTTGACCTGCCGTTCATAAAACCATGTTGATGGGAATCGAATAACTGCTTGAAATGCCAGGATAGAATCGGGTTGAGTAGCTGCTCAAAAGCTTTGGCAAAAACCGGAAGAATTGAGATTGGCCTGTAGTTTTTTATAAGTTCTTTGGCACCGGTTTTTAATAATGGGACGATTAAAGCAATTTTCCACTCAGATGGAAATAAGCCCGTAGTAAGCGATTTGTTGTATATAACAGCTAAGGGTTTTGCTAAGGCGGTAGCACACTTAGCCACGAAGATCGAGGGGATTCCATCAGAACCAGCGCCCTTATGAATATCAAGTCTTTTTAACACTTTAAGAACTTGATCGTCCTTGAATTTGATACTGGTTAGAAAATTATTGGTTGGCGAAGCTATAGGTGCCGAGGGTGCAGTAGGTTGTATTCGACCATTGTTATTGTAAGCAGATGAAAAGTTATCGGCGAAAAGATTGCATATGTCGAAACCGTTAGTGGCAGTCCTATTGTCGAGGGTCATTTGGGCAGGGTAGTGGCTGTCATTGCTCCTTTTGTGTTTGACGAAGGACCAGAAAACTTTCGGATTGTCGCGCAAGCTTTGCTCCAGATATCCGATATAGTTCCTATAACAAGCTGCCTTAAGACGTTCTGAGCGTTCTTTTAGTAATTCAAATGATAGCAGATCTAGAGGTTTTTTGTTAAATTTGCGGAGTTTATTGCGATATTTGAGTTTTTCTTTAAGAAGGCTAACTAAATTGCGTGAAAACCAAATTGGATATTTTTTGGACTTGGGTTTAGATTTAGGAACGTGTTTCTGGATTATGTTGCGTAAATAGCGGTAGAATATGGAGACCATTTCGTCAATATCGGAACAACTTTCAAGTTCGTCTTCCCAGGGTATTGCGTTGAGGTCCGAGATGATTTTATCGTAGTCTGCTTTATGAAAGCAGTAGCGAGCATTATAGTTATAGGACAAGGAATTTGCGGCATTAAGGCTCAAGGAAAATATAAGCGGTGGATGTAAGGGGTCAACTGGGACAAGAGAGTCGCCACTGACGTTTAGATTTGTAACTTGAGTATTGCTGATATAATTGTATTCAATGTTTTTGACCTTCAATTAAAAATGTAAGACTCAAAACCTGTAGCGCACCTATTAGACATTAGTAAAATTAGTTTTTACATAATATTTATGAGGAAAAATATACTAAATCTTGTAAACGCCAACACACGTTTTTTGAAGATAATGTGCAACTTTAGATGAGTTCAAAAAAAAAAACTGTACCCTTTTTCAAAATTTGACCTCACAAACAGTGTAGACACATTATCCGTGGTAATATAACTATGGAAACTTCAACTGTGTAAATAACCGATTTTTTATTAATTTCATTTTAACCGTAACTGCCCTTTTTCGCTAAAAAGGTCGGCGCAGTTCTAATACTGGTTGTTAGACAGAAACTGACGTTCTTGAAACATTAATCATTTCATTAACAGGATACTGTTAATCCAAAACGCGCCCGAGAAGCTACCAATGGGTTCTCCGCCGACGCGGCGACGACGCGAGCGGAGCGCCCGCGGTCAAGTGGTGGCCAGCGTGGAGCCCGCGCCGCCGCCCGCCGCCTTCCACGAGGAGGACGAGAGCGGCGGCTTCGATACTTACCGCCCCAACCCGCATCGCCGCCTCTCCGCGCTCGCCACCGGTAAAATACTAAAATACTAACTGTTACTAACGTAAAGAGTCGACATCCCCCCCCCCCCACTTCTACTAAAATATCGTCGCCTTCCACGAGGAGGACGAGGGCGGCGGCTTCGATACTTACCGCCTCAACCAGCATCGCCGCCTCTCCGCGCTCGCCACCGGTACCAAACAATACTAACTATTACTAACGTAAAGAGGCGACATCCTCCCCCCCTTCTACTAAAATATCGTCGCCATCCACAAGGAGGACGAGAGCGGCGGCTTCGATACTTACCGCCCCAACCCACATCGCGGCCTCTTCGCGCTCGCCACCGCTATCAAATAATGCTAACTACTGCTACTTACTACCTTTACCACAGTATAAAGATACACAGTATTCCGTCTTCCTACTAAATACCCGACGCGCCTCGGTTCGCAAGACCTCGTCAAGACTCTCAGTCTCAAATGCGCCGCGGTGATTATCAAGAAAGAATCTAAGACAACTGACTATATTATTCTTTTACCTTGCTATTACTTACTAAATAGGCGATATACTCCCACCCCTGCTTATGTCACACGGTTGTGAGCCTTTTTCCTGAGGAGGCCGAGAGCGGCCGCCTCATCAAACAATACTATTACCACACTGTATCTTCTCTTGCATACAGGCAGACGTCCGACGGACACGTTTTAGGCGAGAGGGGGTGAATTGTAAAGACTACCCACAATTTTAGTTTAAACATTTAATAATATCACACTAAATACTACAATGTGTCGAGGTTAGGTTTGGGGTGAAGATCGTGTGACTTTTGATTGTGCAATGTAATTTATTCAAACTTAGAGCGATTTCGATTAACTCTGGAATCACACTTATATTAAGCAGATTGTCGCTTATTTTTAGCAGATTAATTCAAAGACGATATTGTGTCCCCAGATGGGCAGCTTCGAGTGGAGCACGAGGAGACGCGGCGTTACTCGGACACGCGGCTCGTGCAGCCCACGACGGACGAGCCGCCCGCTTGTCCTGCTGAGGTAACGTAGTACGTTCGCTTCGCTGCGCTTCGCGATATCGCCTTAATTTTCTAACCTATCACGTGACTTACAGGAATAAGGCATACTCGCTTTTACCCCAATAAAATGCTCGGGTGTCCGACGAATACTGTCTTTGGCCACTTTACTTATTTTAAAGTGAAATTTTCAAAGCGGCGTATCGACGATGCGTATAGTGTATTTTGTGTATAGTGTAAGGGCTTTACTTACTAACACGAAGTGCTCATTCAAAGCGGCGTACTTTATTTCAGCCGAATTCTAATCCGGCTAGTCGCGTTACATTACAGCGACGTTTTTCGCCATTTTGTAATACGGCGTGTTATTCGATTAGGCTGCGACACATCTATAATTTTTAAGACAGCTTATACTAAAAAATAAGACTCAATTTATTATCTTTCACAAAAAAGATGTCAAAAAGCTACGAAATATGCGCTACTATAGCGTTGCGCTTCTATAAGGATAATACTCAGTTCACATGGTATGAGTATCACACAAAAACCCTTTTATGTTACAGTTTTCAGTGCTCGTTTAACCATTACATTAAATTAAGCATTTATCATTAGGTAAACTGTTCAATACGTAACTTATAGTGACATGACGAAACTAAAATCATAAGTAACTAGATTGTAAATACAAAAAATAAAAAAGAAAAGTTAAGTGGGGTTTGCAGGTATTTTTGCAACGGCCCAACTTGATAGCCTCCGTTTTTGAACAGGGAGGAGTATACCACATCAGCGTGGACCCGCTAGAAGCCGACATCAGGTCACTGCTAGCGTTGGAAGCCAGAAGGGCGGCGCGGGCGGCTCGGTCTCTGCCCAACCTGCGGGCGAGTAGGGAGAGCCTGCTGCCCCCCACCGCCCCCGCGCCCGCGCCCGCGCTGGCCCCCGCGCCCCCCTCCTGAGGCCCGCCCGCGCCCCCGCCGCTACTGCTCTACCGCGACGACACAGTCTACTGAGCGAGCAGTGAGCAGTCGCCGGCGGATCGCGCAGCGGGACACATGCGTAGTGGAATGACCGGTGAAGTGATTGTTGAAGTAGACGCGGACGGCCGAGTGCTCACAGTGAGGATAACCGGTGAGTTCGCAAGTTTTAACGTACTGTTCTGACGAGCCGCTTATGATATATGTGGAAGAAGATTTTGCTGATGCTGATGTGGCGATACCGTGATCTCAGCTCGCCTTCTCCGCCCCGACCGTCACGTCCATCGATATGCACGTTTTAAAGGTGTAAGGTTCGATGTTTCCTTACCGAGTTTACATCGATGAATTACGCTTTCTAGCATATAGCCGTGAAGACGTTTTGGATTTGAGGCTGCGACGATTTCCTGAAGACTGATGTCTGGATTCAAGTGACTATTTGTCTCAAATATCCCATATCTACTCCACCGATTTCCATTAAGTAAATGAACACAAATCTACAACAAAGCTCATTAAACAAGTGTCTTACTGTAAACTTATGAATAGAAGTCTCCCGTGTGATCGATTTATAAGTTATTATGAAGTATTTAGTAGCCAGCAACTTTGCGTAAATCCCTAAAGCAGACAAGTTTTGGATATGACTGTCTTCCTTACACTTTGACTTTAAAGTGACACAAATAAGTTGCCATGAGATAGTACCGCTAACAATATTTGATAGTTTTGTGGAAATTAAGTATGCTAAAGTTAAAACGTCGTGATTGCGTCAAAGAAACATTTACTCCGTGACTTCCAAATGCCAAGACTGTTTTGCCATACAATAACTCCGTAATCCGTGTACATTTTAAAGTGACTCTGGTCCTTTATTCCGGTGTACGCGCCAATATTCATACGCTCACTCATCAAAGGGAACTGTCAGTTCTCGGTCATTAGAATACATGTGATACCATTTCGATCCATAGCGATGAGATATAAAGATTGAAATACTCTGGATGTAGACGTTACGTATACGTGCAGGTGCGCGTCTACGTGACGCACGTAGTATCCGGTGTTTTTCAGACTAAAGTCCCGTATAATACAGCATTCATATTTGTGGATTTGCACTTCTAAAAGTTGCTGCTCAATTGCTACACGTAGTTTTTTTATGTTTGATGCGAAAAGTCTACCTATTAGTAAAGACGTTTTAGTACGTAAAGTTGTTAATCATTCTTCGTAAAGTAATTTTGATAAAAATACTATGGTATTTTATGATGTTAAAATTTTTGCTTGTTTCAATGCTATTTTTATACTTATGATAAAGGACAATGGGCGTTTTTATATGAGTTGAGTCCCAACCCTTGTAACAAGTTGCGACTAGTATAAACATAATTATTTAGGCTTTTTTATGACTAATAATCCAATTTTCTATTACAATTGCGTGCAGGTTAAAAGTTATTGGGCTTAAAATGAAGAAAAGGTTTTTGTATTAAATAATGTTTTAATCGTACTTTTTATACATTTTGAGTTACATATCCTTATAAACAGTCAGACTTCAGTGCTTCGACAGAACCCTTCTTCGAAATGCACTTGTTCGACGGATTTCTATTTCGACGGAACATACCTTCGACAAAATACTGTTCTGAAATGTGACAATAATAATTGAATTCCGCTTTATGGTTTAAGGTACTTACTTACAAAATAAAAACAAATAATTATCAACTATGTTTTTAATAATTATAACAATCAATACTTCAGATAATTTAAATTAACATATGTCTTTTTGATTTTTTTATTAGGCATGTTAGTATTAACTTACTGTACCGTCATTCGAAGCCTTAATAATGAGAGTGGCAACCCTGTTTTTCTACTCTGTGGCGGAAATAGTGTGTGTTTTGACTAATTTTTGCCCCCCCTCGTGTCGTATCCGGTTTTCGTTTTCAAATTCTCCACCAGGTGGCGTAGTTGTACTGTTAAGCACGGCGCCATTTTGGAGTCATTGGTGATTCGTTTTTCGATCTGTGCGGACGTTCGCGAAAATATTTCAGTCGCGAGTAAAAGTGTGTCGATATATCGCAACCAACAAGAAAACGTGAGTACCATTAATAATTTTCATTGTATAACGGTGTTACCGTTTGGATTTTAGTTTAAATTATGAATTCTAAAAGTTCAAGTGATAATGATTGTTCTCTGTCGTCAAATTCTTCTGAGGAATCCCACCCATCTCAGTCAGCACGTGCAAAAGTGCATACGCCAAAGAAAAGAAAAGCCGTTGCGCAAACGGAATCAAATAATGCTAAGCGACATAAAAAATCTGACAAGTCGGATGAGCTGCGCAAGCTCGCGGAACAAGTGAACAATATTGAAAATTTGTTATCTCGTGGCATGCTGCCGCAAACGGCATTTTATAATTGCTCATATCCTATGCCTTTACCCGTGAACAATGACGATGTGGTTAGTCTTAATGTTAGTAATGAATTATTTTCTGACAACGAGTGCAATGATATTGATGAGCCTAAATCTGTAAAAAATGATTCTAGTGTAAACTTATCTATCAATACTGTTTTGAAGGAACCGTCCCTTCCTAAATCATCTAAATTTCATCTTGAGTTATTGCAAAAAGTCCAACATTTTGATAGTTCCGAGTGGCGTAACGTACGCTATTCGGAAGTGCAAAAGGCTTATTCGACTACCCCCGGGTTTGTGGAACTTGAATGTAATGATGAAATTAAGCCTTTTGATCGCTATACAAATTTTTGTGTGACAGAGCGTAGTTATGCTGCCATTACTCAAGCTCTAATAAATCAAAAAGATGCCGCGCAGGCTGGTTTTGAATCGCTTCTGACTTGGGCTTCCGATAATTCGAATGATTTATCTCCAACAACAATCAAAGATAAATTAAATGAAATTTTTATTGAAGGTAGTTACAATAAAATATCAAACCATTTATTGCAACTTGCATGCGGCCACAGGGCTGATATAATTGAGCAAAGACGCGATTCTATATTAAGATCTGTAAAAGACAAATTCTTGCGATCTAAATTACGTAATATACCACCCACAAGTTCTTTTTTATTTAAAAATGATGCTTTTTCCGATGCAATCGAAAAATCTGGTGGTGTGGGTAAAGCTTTCTGGCCTATCCGTAATTCATCTCAGAAATCGAACTGGACAGCTACGCAAGCTGGTACATCGAATACAAAAACACCCGCGCAGGGTTTTCAATTTAATGGTCCAAAGGGACCATATGGCAGGTTCACCCAGAGCCAGCCCATGCAAAACATATATCCATACGGTTACCAACCTTTTTATGCGCCACCTGGTGGTTCATCTTTTACTAACTATTATCCCACGATTCCCACACAGGGAAATAATTACCAAGCTCACTCAAACAGAAGGTTTGCGCAAAACCATTACAAATTGAGACCCGATTCTAGCAGAAACAATCAGCAAAGGTCTAACCTTGATGACTGTGTAATTAAAAGTCAATCAAAGCCAAACAATAAAAATTTTCGCTCCAAGCGAAAGTTCTGACTCGAACACGTTCAAAGTGGGTCGTCTAGCGCACTATGTTCATGTGTGGGAGAAGTTTCATGCTCCAGAACCAATCTTAAAAATAATCCAGGGTTACAGGATTCCATTCAAACAAAAACCTCCTCTTTACATGCCTCAGTCTTTAGCCCAAAAGCGCCAGACCCAAAGTTCACCCCAAATGGAAAATGCCATAACTGCTTTGATAAAAACAGGTGTATTAGAACAAGCACCTATATCCCCCAGCTTTGTATCCCCCATTTTCCTGACGCCCAAACGCGATGGAAGCATGAGGCCAATATTCAACCTTCGCACGCTCAACAATTATGTGATTGTATCCAAATTTCGACTGATAAACATCCAAAGGATACCAAATTTCTTACAGCCATACGATTACCTTGCAAAAATAGATTTGTCAAATGCTTACTTTCACGTGCCGGTCGCTCCGGCTCACAGAAGGTTCTTGAGGCTGATATTCGACCAAAAATTGATGCAAATGACATGTCTCCCTTTTGGCCTTGCAACTGCACCGCATGTTTTTGCAATGTTGAGCAACTGGGTCGCGCAGACCTTAAGGGAACAAGGAATAAGGATTGTGACGTATTTGGACGACTACTTAATAGTCAACCAAAACAAGGAAGTGTTGTCAGACCAAATTCGGTACACGGTGAAACTGCTAGAAGACCTGGGTTGGCAGTTAAATATAAAGAAATCAATCCTTACGCCCAAAAAATCAATCGAGTTTCTAGGGATCTGCTGGGACCCTTGGTTGGGACTGAAATGGCTCCCCGTCAAAAAGTGTTTGTCCATAGAAGCCAAGGCCGAACCGATCTTATCCAGACAGACGGCCCATTTGCAGGAAATTCAAAGCATATTAGGTCTCATAAACTTTGCAAGTTTTGTGGTACCTCGCGGTCGGTTGAATCAAAGAGAACTCCTTCGATTTTGCAACCATCTGTTGAAAACGCATTCCTCTCGCCGCTTAAAAGTCCCAAAAGAGGTAATATACGATTTAGAATGGTGGATAAAGAACAAAAATGCTCGTTCTCGGCTCCATCAATTACCGACCAGTCACTTTCTGACGACCGATGCATCGGGAATAGCGTGGGGAGCCCGAGTCGACGACCAAGAACTTTGTGGCATTTGGTCCCCCCAAGAGACAAAACTGCATTCGAATGTAAAGGAAATGCTCGCCGTGCTTTACGCTCTGAGAGATCAATGTCTTTACCTATCCAATTCTTCGATAATGCTTCAGAGCGACAACAAAACAGTAGTGTCATATCTGAAAAAAGAAGGTGGTTCAAAATCTCGATTGTTAATGAGTCTGACACGCGGATCCTCGCTATTCTAGACAAATACCATATAAATCTGATCGTATACCATCTGCCAGGGACATTGAACAGCGAAGCAGATCGCTTATCACGATTTCAACTTCCTCCGGAATGGCACCTGTTACCGGGAATAACGAATTTAATTTTCAACAAATGGGGGATACCTCACATAGATTTGATGGCATCCAAGACAGCACATGTGGTGCCACGGTACGTGAGCTTGGATCAAAACGATTTCAACGCGGAATTTTACGATGCGTTCAGCCAGAAATGGGACTATCCTCTTGCATGGGTGTTTCCCCCGCCATTCCTTATCCCGAAAGTCCTATCACACCTGAACGGCGCGACGGGTGTATTCCTGATTGTGGTTCCAATGTGGGAAAAAGTATTTTGGAAACCAGACCTCAAGAATCGATCCCTAGCACCTCCGTTTACAATACATCGCCTACACCAAGTTCTAGTGGACACAACAACGGGGCTGCCTCCGCCGAAAGTCCACGAGATGACTCTGCAAGTCTGGAAATGTGGGGGTGGACATCGAAGCTGAAAGATTGGACTCCCGAACAAAAAGAACTGCTAAAATCTGGCTGGCGAGACTCATCCCTTAAGACTTATCAACATGCATGGCGCAAATGGTTGCAATGGTGCTCAGGTAACAATATCAATAACCCTTATAATCCTGATGGCTCTCAATTAGCCCGTTTCTTAATTGATTTATTCCAGAAACAAAGACTGGCATACAGTACTATTTTAGTTTACAAATCGGCAATATCCACGCTTTGTAATCCTGACATCTCTGAAAGACTTAGTTCGAATATTTTAGTTAAAAAAGCTTTAGCTTCTATATCAAATAAAAGGCCCAAAGACACTGCTAAACCTCCTATCTGGGATGTTGACAAGCTTATAGATTGGTTGTTAAATACAAATTCAGATCCTAATAACTTATATCAGTGTTCAAAAAGAGCTGCTACCTTACTATTACTCTGTTCAGGACGCCGAGTCCATGATTTAACACTCTTAGCGGTAGATAATAATCACTGTTCTATTTCAGATAACATGATTGTCCTTTGGCCTAAGTTTGGGTCGAAGACAGATAATTCTGACGCCCGGCAGTCTGGCTGGCGCCTATCTCGCAACACTGAAAACACTGCAATTGATCCAGTATATTGGGTAAAGCGAGTCATACAATTGTCCAAGGCAAGGCGAGCTCAATGCAATGCCAATAACTTGTTCATCACGACATGTGGTGAACCAAAACCAGCCTCTCGTACCGTCATTGCAGGCTGGGTGAAGCGCCTCCTAAATGAGGCTGGCATCAAAGCCAGCGCCGGGAGTGTAAGACCCGCAGTAGCATCCAAAAATTGGATATCTAACTGCCCACTTGATGAAATCCTGGCTCGAGGTAATTGGCGGTCCCATGTGACCTTCAAGAAATATTATTGCCGAGAAATTAAACCTTATCAGAATCAAACAAATGTAGTTTCTGCTATGTTTTCACCCATAGCAAATTAAAAACAAAATAATCAATTTATTGATGTATTTTTATTATTGTCGTTTAATTACGTTGATTTATTTACAGTGTCTTAATCTTTGTCTAAATTATAATTAAGTTTATAATGAAAATGTGTCGTAGCCATGATTTTCTAGTAATCGAGATAAAAATACAGAATAAAACAATCATTTAATATTTATAAAAATGTTTATTGTTCTGTTAACATTGATTTTCAATATGTTGTTAAAGTATAGTCTATATCAAATTAGTATAATGATTCTGCTGAATACAAAATCTTTTTATCTACATTCTAAACGTAGTTTCATTCCGTGTGGTTCCATGGTAGCTATAGATATTCTTTTTCCTTCACATACGTAAGTATATATCTCCACCAGGCGATATCAAACAGCTCTCATTATTAAGGCTTCGAATGACGGTACAGTAAGTTAATATCAGCGTTTTACCTCACAATAAAACGCTTATTAACTACTTACCTCATTCGAAGCCTATTTTTATATCTGCCTGGGAAATAATAATATCGAGCCAATGACTCCAAAATGGCGCCGTGCTTAACAGTACAACTACGCCACCTGGTGGAGAATTTGAAAACGAAAACCGGATACGACACGAGGGGGGGCAAAAATTAGTCAAAACACACACTATTTCCGCCACAGAGTAGAAAAACAGGGTTGCCACTCTCATTATTAAGGCTTCGAATGAGGTAAGTAGTTAATAAGCGTTTTATTGTGAGGTAAAACGCTGATATTAATGCGTCTTCTTAATTATTAATTCGACATAATAATATGAATAACGTATGCTATAATGCTTAAGAACGTAATTGTATCCATGACATTTTTAAGGCGTCATTAGTTTATCAGGCTTTAGATTATAGCAGGCTACTATACTGTCCACCACACTAGAAATGTGATCGGTTGCAGATTCCATTGAATCCAATTTTAAGCAGTATTATGTCGAAGGTATGTTCCTTCGAAATAGAGATGCGTCGAACAAGTGCATTTCGAATAAGGGTTCTGTCGAGTAATGTTATTCGAAGTTGTGTGTGTCGAAATATGTTCTGTCGGAATAATGCTTGTCGAAATATGTCCAGTCGAAGCAGTGAGTAGATGTTTTTCGAAATTGAGACCCTGTCGAAATTCAGAATGACAGTCTCAGCCACATGACACCCGCTGCTGGGTATAGGCCTCCCCCAAGGATCTTCACGACGATCGGTCCTGCGCTGCTCGTCATCGGTCATTCAGCGGCTTCCCGTGACCGCGCACCAGATTGTCGGGCCACCTTGTGGGGAGCTGGCCCACGGAGCGTCGTCAGGTGCGTGGTCGCCATTCCAGAACCTTTCCGCCCCAACGGCCATCGGTCCTTTTCGCTATATTTCCCGTACATCACTTCAGCTGACCACTCTCTCCTTTGCACGCTGGGTGAACTTGAGCCTTCTTATCAGACCCATAGTTAGCAACCACGTTTCACTTCCGTAAGTCATCACTGGCAACACACACTGGTCGAAGACTTTCGTTTTGAGGCACTGAGGTAAGTTGGAAGTGAAGATTCTACGTAGCTTCCCCGAATGCTGCCCATCCGAGTTGGATTCGACGAGAGATCTCTTTTTCGAAGTTGGACTAACCTAACTGGACTGTCTGTCCAAGGTAAAAGTAGTGGTCAACAACTTTGAGCGTAGTGCTCCCAACGTGGACTGGAGTGGGTACAACATTGGAATTTGACATGATTTTCGTCTTATCCATGTTCATCCTAAGACCCACCCATTGAGAAGCACTACGGAGATCTTTGAGCATTTTGTTCAGGTCCTCCAAGGTCTTCAAGGACCTTCAAGGATCAGGTCTTTCAAGAATTTCATCATCGGCAAAACGAAGGTGTGTTAGGTACTGGCCATTAATGTTGATGCCGAGTCCTTTCCAGTCCAAGAGTTTAAAGATGTCCTCCAACGCAGCTGTGAACAGTTTCGGGTAAATGACGTCTCCTTGTCTCCCACCTCGCTGCAGTTGGATAGATGGATGTATGCAGTAAAGTACCTTAAAACCTCGATATACCTATAGTCCACTGGGCACCTCTGGAGATAATGCAGCACCGCCCAGGTCTCTATCGGATCAAAGGCTTTCCCGTAGTTCACAAACGCCAATCAAAGTGGCAGATTATACTCCTCGGTCTTCTAACCTGCCGGAAAAACGGGACGGGATTCCCTGCACGGGATACAGAATTATGCCCATACAAAAACAACTACACTCATTAAGATCTTTTGCACGATATAGGTAGAAAAGTGTTACAACACTTGGGACGAAACCGCCCATTGTCCTTTTAAATAGAAAAAATATTCTAATGCTCTAACCACTGAGCTACCGAGATTTCAGTGGTTAGCGCATTGGATCGGATCCCCAAGAATTCACTTGATTTTTTCCAATATTTTTCTATTTAAAATTTATCATAAATACATTAGTATTGTAAGTTTTCAGTTTATATTTTAGAACTAGCGGCATATTAGGTGCCTAACGTGGTGTACAACTATTTGGACTTTGTATCAAATGTGTTATGCGTTAACAAGAAATGAAAGTTTTGATAGTTTTTGGATATCTACATAATGCTGCGTTAGCCTCTGCGTATGTTGCAATTGAGTGGTTTATAATTATCAGATGTATGTTTGTATTACAGATTTATGGTACAGATTTGGTGTTGAGTTGTACGAGTAAGCGAGCGTTTTGCATTCATAACAGAGCTTTTTGATATAAATCGTCATTAAAGTGGTAGCTTAATAAATATGTGCGTTAAATCGATGTGAATAATAATTAGGAACGATTTTGAATTTTAACATCGTTCATTATTCTGAAACAGCAGATCGCTAGTTTTTATTAAATATGAATAGGTAACGCTGCGGTAATGATCACCAAATTTTTATGGGATTAGGAGATAATCATGTCGTGATCTAAGAGAATATGCATTCGAATTGCATTAAACTGAGCTTCCCAATTAATAAAAGATCAATTTACTAAATGCTGTTTTATAGATCGAGCAATACGAGCTGCTGTGCTGTTGCAGTAGTTTGGATTTAAATGATTTTAATGTTAACCATTAATGTTCAAATAAATATATAAATGTTCACCCAACATTTTAATGCGCTCATCATCAACTTAGAATGATAAATTATAATAAAAAAACATGCTGTGCATTATGCGATCAATACTGTATATAGTGTGAAATGTAAATATAATTTTAAGTAACATTTTATCTTAAAAATGAACTCGATTCCGGCGTTAAATAGAAATATAAAACTAAATTGGCAGGTTCATATTGCTGACCTTTTCTTTCTTTACACGTATGAAAAGGATAGCATACATTTATATTCCTGACAAATTGTTGGCACTCCAGAATTGAGCTCATATCTCAACGTCCTTAGTGTAAATATTACACTTGTTTCTCTCAACTTAGCTTCTGCTCTTCTATAGCCATAATGTAGCACAAAATAGGGCAACAATATATTTATATTTATTCACTAAAGATATACTCAATTTAAATAATGAGATTTTAATGACTTTTCTTTTTTGTGAAATAAAACACCCGCGTTTGTATATTATTTATTCGAATTGTTGTGTAATAAATAAAACTAACTTTTTTATTATACTCTTTCTCATGGCCATTTAGTCTAAATTTTTTCGGCTTCATTTTCAAATGTCTAGTTGGAATCGTATCTCATGTGCATAAAACATTTAGACCAAAAATACCTTCATTGTTAAAGTTCAAAGTAAGCCGACTGAATGTTGGCTGATGTCAACTCCAATTATACCATACTAATACACTACTACAGAAATAGGTATTGAGTGGCCAAGCGTTTCAGATTCCACAATTTTTTTATGCTTGAAGTTGCGTTACACCATTTATCAGAACCATATTAAAAAAAATGTGTGGTACTATGACGGATATACTTATTATTTCAAAATATGTATTCGTAATTATTCTTTACTTACAAATTGGTAACGTTTGTGATTCCACTTGAGCTTAGCTACGTTGCTAAGGATCTGTTTGATACACACCAATAGGATTGATCTGTGAATTTATTTGCGGAATCGAACTGGTGTAACCGTGCATTTGCACTGCACAAATATTTACAAGAAAACGTGTTGTAAATTACAATGCGACCTCCGAGAGGTCCGTATATGCCGTAAAGACGACGATCAAAGACACTCGATAGGACCTGTCAAGATTATAATATAAACCCACATTACGTTACGTTTACATGATGTTTTCTGGTAAATATTATTGTATTTCCAACACGTTAATACAGACATAATACATCCCAACTTGCTTAGCTCAAGTGGAGCTGCAGTCTTCCATTTCTATCAAGTCTAATTTAGACTTTCATTGCATTTGTTATATAAGTTAATTTCGATCAACCCTTTTAAGTAATCGACCGTTTTTTTTAGTAGTTATTTCATTGAAAATTAACATAAAGATTGTTTTCCAAATAAGACTTTTAAAGAAATGGAATATAGTAGTTTAACTGGCTACTTCCTAAGATACATGTAATAATAACGTTCGAATTAGTATTGATGTTACGACGACGGTAACGAAATTGTCGTCTGACAGAAAGATGTCTATAGGTCTTATGTTCTCTATCTCTCTACGTATAATACCTCTCTTTTTGTACTTTTTTAATGTTTATCTTTGTCTATGTTTTTATTTTAGACATCCTATTTAGTAGCCTTACTCTATCAGTTGATCACCTCACTTATCCTTTAGGGTGTTACCGAATCCGTATTGATAATAATTTGTTATGTATGCCATTCATATCATGTTGCAGCGATCATACTGACTATAGTTGATTTGTAAACCTTTAAAATACCCTGTTTTTCAATCTTTTTTAATCTATCGCTATTCTTTAATGGGCTCTCTTCGACTATATTTCTGTATAACATAAAACCTATGTATATTGACTGTCATGGAATCGGTTGGACGATGTAAAGTTATTTTTATTACTTTATTAAATAAACGAAGGCTAAGATGATTTTAAATTGTTATATTTATGTATAGTCAACGGCAAATACGGCTTATACAATATAGCAATTTTCTTCAAACAATTCTGAACTCAACCGCTTCGTCTCAAAGTTCATAGTCGATTGGAGAAATTTGACAGTTTTGTATAGCATGCCTCGCTGTTGACCGTTCATGCAATTGATCATAATTGATTAAATATGCTCAACCAAACTCGAAAGTACCAATGAGATGCATTTATTCGGCATGTCGATATTGTGTTTGTAAATCGGTATGCGTAAGTTTAGTTTACAATTATTAAGATTCTATTTGTTTTTAAACTGATATTTTATAGCTGTTTCCAAAGTTGCACAAAAACTAAAATTAATGGATATATGTTTTCCTTACTTTATTAATCTTCGATCAAATCCTGTTTGAGCGAGTAAGATACTAGTTGAACAACTTTTGTTTAACTTTCTTAGCTTACGTTACTCCTTTGCTTTAAAATTAAGGAATAGCCCTACTTTGTAATAAGTACTTCGTTTGATTCTCATGGGCAGCCCTTCACTTGGGTGCACGTAATTGTGTTGCCGAAGTCCGGTATGATTACGCCTGCAATGCTATTTAAATAACTGACGACAGAAATTAAGCCGAAATTACGTCGCGTTATAGTATACAGCCGAATTTCGGTCGGGCGTAAGTAAGGCAGGTATAACTTGAAAATACTAACTGACAACCAAAATTTCAATAAGCTTAATCAATCAGTTAATCATTGTTGCGCTAATAAATCAGATTATAGGAGAAGTGCGGTGATAGAAGTGGTCTGCCTGTAGCTGCCAAAAGTGCAAAACTGCATTCTTGTCATGCGTCTAATTGTCTTGGTCGCGTAGTACGTTGCGTTGCGCAACCGAAAACGCGTACCTTCGACATAGTCACTTTCAATTTCGATACCAGTTTCCATATTTACACCGTTTGGCAGTCATATAAGATTTTTATTTTGGTGGCAAGGCGCCCTGAATTTGCACTATCAGCGACAATGACATAAGATAGTAATGTATATAACCCGGGTTATATCATTTTGGCACGCATCTACCAATCACAAAAGACAACTCTGCGTAATTTTAACGAAAAGGGCAATTTTGGCACATCACATAAATCACAATTACTGGTTTGACGATTATCATATTCTAGAGATTAAGCTTTTCCCATTTATTCAACACAACTTCTTATTTTAGACTGCACATTCTCTTATGTGCGAAATCTTGTAAATAGTTATTTATAAAAAAAAAAGACGGGTTGCACTCCGGGAGTGCCGGCAGAAGTGAAAACTTGATTATTAACGTTGAGCATGTTTGATATTTTGGAATGGTTAGGGAATAATTTTGCACCAATTGCTTTATCAGTATAAAAGTACTATCATTTATGTGGTAGAATACAATATTAATTTATTGCGCTATCATACACAAACATGACAAACCATATTAAAGTGAACGTTAAGTTAGGTAATAAGATATAAGAAAACATTAGTTATTATAGAGAATCGAAAAATATATATTGACAATAAAACAAGAGACAAGTAAAAGACATTATCAACAGTCTGTCGCTAAGCAACCGAGACCATAGTCAACCTGTCACCTCAACATTCTCCATCCGTCCTACGCTTTTTCGATCAGGTCACGTGTCCTGACGCGAGTTTAAGATTTTATACCCATTACAGAAAAAGTGCTCAACGCCGCTAAAGAAGTTTTCACTTCAAAAAACAAACACTTTGCGTTTGCAATTCACAAGTAGCAGAAAATAACGTTAAATTCGTAACTAGTTACTTATTATTATAGAATGGAATTTGGTGCTAACAAATTGATGAATATCAGTCCAAAATTAGGTGTGTTGTGAGATTTTGTTTCGGTTGATTCATGTAAAAATGATTATTATGACTGTCAAGTGTATGCTAGTTATGTTTTCAGTGTTTCTGCACTTATATGTTGGTTGTATCGAGTTTTAGTAGCAAATTCATGACAAATATTATTTAATCTGTTGGGCAAACTTTATGTTAATAAAGTATTGTATAGGTAGTATGTTTTCTGTAAAATATTTTTTCACTATATTATTATTAACAAAGTATTGTAGAAATGGGATACCTTACAATGAATGACATGATGTATCTATTATTTTGATGACCTATTAAAACGATTTACACTCTTTACGTTAATCAAAAGTAAGTTTTTTTATTGAAAACAGAAACCAGCTCTCTAGCTCTAAACTATAAAATATTAATTGTATTGTGTCAAACGAACTTCAAGAGAATTTCTATACTTTATTGAGATCCTTATTGTATTCCCCAAGCATTATAAAAATGCCGGTTTCAAGTAAAGGCTTTTCTGAGGACGTATATTCTTGTTTTATGCAGACTTAAACCCTTTTTTTTATCGTGCAAGATTTTTCTCCAAAGATATAAGTACTAAGTTTATTTTTTGTAAACAATTCAAGAAGGATATTCGTTTTATGATCAATAATACTAGACAATGATACCATGATTGTTACCCGTCATGAGACTACTTGGTAGAATGTATTGTGTCTGGAGACTGAAGCAATGAGATAACAAAAACAGATAAAGGGAAAAAATAGACAAACTTGCTTATGTAATATAGGTGGTAAATAACACGTGGCAGTGATTGTATTGTATTATCGGTACTTTGAATAATAGGCCAGTCAAATTAGAATTTTTCGAGTAAAATTATTTCCGTCACCGTATTTTGAGTACCGGTGTGGTCGAATCCTAATTGAGTCACGGACGTTTTGAGAAAGGGACAATTTATGATGGAGCGGTACATTCTGCGCCTAAATGATTTGGGATCCAAATAAATGCGAAATTTTTGCTAAAAGCAAAAGAGATTTTTGAAGTAAACAAAAAAATAACAAATATTTCAACCAACATTGTTTCGGTGTCTTAATCCTTTCCCATATTACTGAACTAATGCATCGAGGAATGTATGGACTGTTAATTCTGTGTTTCGCGGAAAAGCCTGGTAAAGTATCTCCATAGATCCGTTTCTCCCGCGTGCTTCCCGTTCCCGTGTGAATATAGGGATAAAAACTATCCTATGTTTTAATCCAGGTTATCTACTTATTTTATAAGTTTTTTAAACGGGAATATGCTTTTCAAAGATATGTATGGTCTTGGAAAGTTGCAAAATGTAAGTTTGCACCTAATGAGAAATTTCCTTGGTTTCTAACCTTTGATTTCGACTACTCTAATGTTTTAGATGCTCAATCGATTCAGAATTTAACCCTCTTTTAATATTGAATACAATGTAATTTTTCATCCGACGTAAATATTTTGTGCTACAAGCAATAAAAAAGTTTAAAGTTATTTGCCTCCCAAAAATTATGCATACCTGCTGCGATTGCGCAAACTCGGATTTAGGATCAAACGACCGGAAGCTTCGTAAGAAGCGCGCGCTTACAGTGCGACATCGACCGGGAGCATCTTATGAAGCTCTCGACCGTCTCACGACTCTCATCCTTATAGCTTCTATTCCAAGACGTTTTTTCGTATACGGTTTTCGATATACCACAGATAAAGTATACAGTCACAGATGAAGATCCAAAGACAAAACAAAAAGTGAACAAGACGAGCACAATACGAGGGTGGATTGAAAAGTAGTCGGCCTAACCAAGAAAATAAACACATACTAAATCAAATATATTTTTATTTTTCTACATAATCACCATCAAGTTCAATGCACTTTTGCCACCTTACCTTCAAAGCATTTAGACCGTTGAAAAAAAATGATTCTTCCTTAGAGTCAAAATATGCGTCTACTGCTGCTTTGACCTCACAAGTGCTTTTTTAGGTTAGGGATCAGAAAAAAGTCTGATGGTGCCAGATCAGGTGAATAAGGCGGATGCGGTAACTGTTCAAAGCCACAGTTGTGGAGTTCAGCTGACGACGACGAACACGAGCGTAATCTTGATGAAACAGGACTTTTCTTCTGAGTATTCCTGGACATTTTTCTTTTATTTCTTCTCGTAAATGACGTAGTAAGGTGCAGTAGTAATCAGAGTTTATGGTCTGACCCCTTTCAAGATAATCAACCATAATCACACCCTTCGAATCCCAGAATACTGAAGCCTTCACCTTATTTGCCGACAAAATCGCCTTAGCATTTTTAGGGGTGGTGAACCAGGTCTTCTCCACTGTTTTGATTGTCGTTTTGTTTCTGGTGTACAGTAATGAACCCATGTTTCGTCCATAGTAACAAAACGATTAAAAAAATCATCTTCATCGGCTTCAAATAACTCCAAACAGTCGCGTGCAATAGTCAATCGCATACTTTTTTGTTCAACTGAAAGCAGTCGCGGAATCCACCTCGCAGACACCTTGTGGAAACCCAACACGTTGACTATGATGTTTTGAGTTCGTTCATTAAAGATGCCTATAGTCTCGGCTATCTCTCTAATTTTTTATCTGCGGTCTCCCATAATTAAATCAAGTTTTTTTTTTATATTTTCGTCAGTAGTGGACGTCGAAGGCTTCCCAGAGCGGGGTTCGCCTTTCACACTCTCTCTACCACGCTTGTATTCTGCTATCCATTTTTTGACGGATGAATATGACAGAGCGGAATCCCCTAATGTACTGACCTTATCATCATCGATGGCTTTTGATGACAGCCTCTTCTTATGGAGGTACTTAATGACGGCACGCTGCTCGATTTGCTCCATTTGCTGAGATTATGTCCGATTGCTTTGTTAATAAATTTATAAAATCACAACTAAGTATAGCACACCTTTCAAACTTCACACAATTAACTAGTCTGAACTGAACTAAACTATGTGGGTAGAGTTGATTTTTAGAATTGAATGGATCTGTGTTAGGCCGACTACTTTTCAATCCACCCTCGTACCATGTGCAAACGCACCATTATTTTAAAACCGCGAGTGCGAAAATTCAAACGCATACTTTTTGATTTTTTTATATAGGAACCTATTTACGTTTTGCTATTGTCTGAAAGGCTTTTTCATATAGTTTCTAAAATATACATTTTTCAACGTTTTTTCTTCACCCTGTATCTAAAAATCACATTTTATTATAAGCAGGCGCATGGCCGCCTCGAACGACGATAACAAAAAATAAACACGTCGTTAAAATTTCAAATAGTCGTAAGTTATACTCTTCCCAGAAATATAGTATATAACTCAAGTTCCTGCAACTATACGCATCTGAGAACAAAACAGCAAAAAACGGTGTCAAGTCGCCACTTGACACCGAGGACATACACCGCCGTATATGTCCCTTGCGGCGGCCGCGGCGGTCCTTGTCGGTTGCAGATAGGTTAAAACGATTTCCAACTCGCTGGGAATTAAATCTTCAAAACGCTTTTTTTGGATCGTATTTGACTGGCCTATATTCATAAAATGTGAATTAGTTTAATCTTTTATTTATGAACAAAATTATTATTATGCTTTGATAGTTTTTCATGTTTTTGTACTTTCCACTTCACTGTATGAACTTCTCTTGAAGATGTTCATCGTTCTGATGTTGGGTATCTTAATTAAAGGCAATGGATGTATATGCAGGTGCATACAAGACAATCATGGTTGCCAGGACATAATCAGTAGTTTAAAAACACTGTACATGCCTTCAGGTATCTCATTATTTTTAAGAATCGCATATTCCAGGTGACTAATTATTTAATATGCTCTATTAATTGTATCCATTAATTTGTTTAATATAAAAACTTTTTTCTTATTGTGTTAAGTAAGCATATATGTAATATCAAATTCTTTCAAGAAAGTGTCGAAAATCTTTTATTTCTTCATAAATCACCTGATAGTTCTTAAATTACTTAATGAAAGGGTTTTATTATCACTTTTATATTCGTTATCATTCAGCTCTTGATGAATAGTGAATATCCAAATAGCAATACTATAACTGGTCGCAAGTAACTTAATAAATCACTGACAGGTTTTACCCATGCAAGCAATTTTGTTTGCTTCTTTCATCGATGATGTTGTAAATTTCATTGTATTATACATGCGTATACTAATGTCAATAATTCTTTGTATATTTGAAGTTAGATTATGTGGGCTATGTTATGTGGGTGCTTGGAGATTTCTCGATAAACGCCACATTTTTAACATACTTAGTTTTACGTAGTTTATTTACATATCACAAACGTCAAATTTCATTTGTAATCAAATCAATGTTATAAATGTGTAAATAATGCTTCATATTGATTTGGAATGTTACTTCGATATTTCTCCAAGAGTCTCGTGCGCTTAGAAAATTTCAATTATACTGCTATTGTTTATGGAATATTGGATGATGTAGTGCCTTATTTAGAAGTTGATATTTTAATTACTTACCCATTTGGACATCGCTGAAAACTCAATTATATTTTGTGTGTGGATATACCAAGGAAATCCTTCCCTACACAACTGTAGATAGGAAATTTTCAGCGTACGCGACGAAACCCCTCGTATAATGTGATATAAGTTAATAAGTGTTTTATTTTTATTTTGCTCAAAATTATTTTATCCCTTGATCTGTACTTATCATTCATGAAATTTGTAAGACTGTATTTTATTTTGTTGTGTAACATTGTTAGTTAACTTCAGGTTATAAATATAGTTATTTTGAGAAATATATTATTTTATTTCTATAACTAGCTCTCCTGTAGGAACCTGAATAAAACAAAATATTAGTTAAAAATAAATATTTTATTTAAAATCGATCGAATTAATTAATATTCGCGAACGCGACCAGAGCTCGGGTCCAAGTGACTAGACTGTACACTCAACATTTTTTCATAATGTATACGTAAACAAATACATTTCTGTAAAAACAGAAAATCAACACTTAGTAATAATAAACGTTACATTTCTACTTAATGTAAATATAAATTATATCCCTAATACTCGAGTATTAGATAAATTAAATTCACCGAAAAATATAACACACTGCCAGGAGCATTAAAATAATAGCTTCCTAAAATTATTTTTGTTAGTCTTATGTCGTTGCTAATCCAACATGTCAATAGTATTGAGTTCGGCGCCATCGACTAACCGCGATAACAAAAATCAGTCAACATAGGTAACTTGATGGCAAACGTCTCGTCTGCGCACGTATGCGTTGGGCGACGACGTGACCTGATACTGGTTGTGGGAATATTGGTTGATTGCAGTAGCAGTGGTTTGCCAGGAAGGTAGGAACATCGATGATGACTGCGACTAGGCCCGCTAGAACTCTGTGTCGCCAAGCACGTTGTACATGAGGCGCTTGAACGAGTTCGATTGCTGAATGTGTTCTTCGCTGAGGGAGTTCACCTGCGCAACATTTTATAATAAATAAACATACTCAGTTTTTATGAGTTATAACAAAATGGCTTTAGGCCTTTTCTTAGGCAATAAACAGAAATGAATTGGAACGTAATAAGTGAATTAGAAATACGTTTTATGCTTACAATACTTACGAAGGTCGTTTGTTTTCCCTTCGGTTGCGCATCAGGCTGCTTCATAGGTTTCGGAGTTGGAGCAGGCCTCTGCAAAATCATTCATAATAAGTGAAATATTTGAAGTTTATTAGGTACATGACATGAGCTAGTAAAAGCCTACTATTACTTAGTTTATGAGTTCCCTAAGGGATAGTGAAATTGATTTGGTCCGATTTAAGGACTGTGTGACTTGTTCACACAATGACGTGATGGCGACAATGCCTTTTAATGCCCGTGTTCACACGCATTACAATCGTGAAAAAAGACGGATCACGTATTGTCTTTTAAAGTTTTGAACGAACACTAAGGGTGCTATGCCACTTTGGTTTTTTGTTAGTTGTTTGTCATTTTTGTATCGAGAAAACATGAATAAGCCATAATTATTAGTGACAATACCACCCTAATCTTCAAGTATCAAGAAAGATCTTACTATACTTACTTCTTTCTACGTTCTTACAGATAAAAACTAAGTCTGAATTATTTAATTCTTCTTCATTTTGATAATATAAAGTTTCAAGGCTGTATTTGGACTTAAGTGCATCAATTCTTCGTCCTCTTCCGCGTTGAAGAGATTGTTTAAAAGTAGAAAAATTAGTATTCTTTAAGTGTCTTTTTCTAAATAATCCCTAATGACAAGTGTTTCATTCCCTTCGTTAGTGGAGGAAACGGGCGTCACAGTAAAAACTGGTAAATGATGAATTTTGCAGTACGATGGTAGTCCGAATGCAGCCCCTTTATCTATACCAAGTATAAGTCTGCTAGCAATGCGATGGCCGCTGAGTCGAAAATAGCCTTAGCTCCTACCCCTATCTCTTCCAAATGTAGGTACGGCCAACAAAATGCGAGCAGACCACAGTTATGGATCCCACAAACGTAATTGCAGAATACCGGAGTCGAAGACCTGACCTGAGTAAGTATACCTGACGTCATAGTTAAGAGACTTGTGCAACGGGGAGACAGTCAGAGAAAACTAGTGGCGCGCCACCACCATTGGTCTAAAAATCTATTGTTCGACCTCTATACTTAATCAGCAGATTTTAGGTAGGTACTAGTGATGGTGGCGTCATTAGCTTTGCTGAAGTTTCAAACTATGGACGTCATCAGTCGGTCAGCCGATGTACCGCTCAGGAATAAGAGCCCTATTTCATCAGGAGGGTACCTCACCAGCTGGTTGCGCAGCCAAAGGCCACCAGGTAAGATACCGTCCATAGAAGACTATACATTTTGTTGGTGTCGCAACCAGCTAGGCGATTGCGTAAAGTCAATCGTATTCATTCGACAATTCATATTGTATCATATTAAATGTCTTTCCATACAAATTACAGCCGATTGAACACCTTACGCAATCGCACCCCTGGTTGCGCAGCCATGTGTCCTAATGAAATAGGGCCCTCCGTGTAGGACCTATTGCAGGCGTGTGCACTGACCTTGGTTGGCGGCGCGGTGAAGACTTTAGGCGTGACGGGCGCGACGAGCTCTTGAACGGGCGCGGGCGCGGCGTCCAGGCCGTCCTGCAGCGCGCGGAACGTCTCCGACTTGGCCGGGTCGTACACCACGGTCGGCCGGTGTCTGCTCGCGCCGTCGGGATTTGTCGGGATTAGTCGCCATTAGTCGGTTAGCGGCCGGAAACGTTAGCGGGGGCGCGGACGAGGGCGTTAGACGGGAGCGCGATTTAGTGTTTATTTTTCAGGAAGGAAAGGTCGATAAAGAGACTGATATTAGTCGTGTAGAATAAGTTCTAAACTTAACATTAATTAATACGAAAGTGTACTTAGAGCTAGTGAATCGTGGGGCGCATGAAGTGCGCGTGAGTGTTTAACGTCGCAGACGGGTCGACGTTGTCGTCATGCTTTACGAAAGAAGTCGAAGATCGTGAGACGAAAGATAGCGAAATTTAAAATAAATAAGCATTAATGCGTCATGAGATGGGCGTCGACTGTCGTTTTGGCGGCGTTTCTAGTAAAACACTTGCCTCTTGACAACTTGCGGCCGTCCGTAATGGCCGTTAGCGCTATGTGAGCAGACAAATAACCCATTATTATATAACACAGACTGGAGGTTCAGGGACATCATCACCTAATCAAAAAATTTACAGTATATATTTACAAGATTTTATAATTGGAGCACAACAAGCAAGGGGAACATTCTTACATACATTTACTTATCGACCAAGACAGTAATTGAAATAAATATATTTTTAACTGTTCAATGGCAGCTTGTCTATTATTTAAGTATTAATGGTAAGACTCGGTGTTCTTTTCCATTGATAATAGATTCACTTCGAAACATCTACATAGGTAACTGTATTTTTAATTTGTAGTTAAGTTATATAATGGTCATTCATCAGGCAAGTTCAATTTCTAAATGCTGCTGATCTAAAACCTGAAAGCAATATTCAGCCACAAGAAATAGGAAAACTACCACTTTATAGCTCATTCGGATTTGTCATTGGATTACGAAAAGTAGAAGGCTTAGTTTTATGGAAAACATTAATCTTGGTCGAATAGTAAAATTATTTACTGTACATTTAATTACAAAATTATATACAGAGCTGCTTAAAAAATTAACAAACGTAGTCGTTCCAGACACGCACTCTGTCGGCCATTTTCTTAGGTAACAGTTTCAGATTGGCACCAAGCCATGTTATTGTAATACAGTGCCAAAATATTCATCGCTAAATGCACGTTAACTTCAGACTTAAAAAAATCTCTTGGTAAAAAATAATTTCGTCTAAAACATTCAGACCCATTTTTACCAACTTGATAAAAGCTAATAAGCAATAAGACCCGAGTTCGCCAACTGATTAACCGATCGATTAACGCTAACTCGGCTTTTAAATTTAATGGCATTTCAGTCGTTTATTTGAAGTTTAAAGGGACATAACAATTCTTAAATCACGATTATCTAATCGACAGTTTGTAAAATTGGCTCTTAATGTATCTTAAGTTTTGACTGGGAAAATATAATGTGTAATAGTGTAACTATTATTTTTTAATCTTATGATAAATTTTAAATAGAAAAATATTGGAAAAATTTAACTCGGCCACAAGTGAATTCTCAGATAGGAATCTCACTTAAATTTTCTATTTAAAATTTATCATAAGTATAAAATTAGCATTAAAAATGCTAAAATTCAAAAATCATATATTATTTTTTATATTATAATACTCACGGCAAGGGCGAAGATTGTTGCCTAATTGTGTTGGCGATGTTTTGGTCCGAATATAGATTGATGGGAGAGTTGAACTGCTTGTGCACCATCTAAAGCGATAACGTAAACAGTGAGTGCTGACAAAAGTAACACGATGTTGTAACAATAAAGTACTCGCCAACTATGAAAGAATATGAAAGACTCCTTACGTCTCTTATAAGGATTTTTCTGTACTGATTTTGTATTCAGGCCCTCTACCATAGGTTGTCTTTTTCGATTACGTTACAGTATATGGAAAACAATTAGTATGAGAATCTGTACAGCGCCTCTATTGGGCAGTATCAGAACTACAGATTCTCATACAAATTGTGTTCCGTTTATTCCTAAATAAAACTTATGGTAGAGGGGTAGATGAGATTGGAATTAAGGAAGACGATAACTTAAGATTTAAGAATGAAATATACATCGATGCTTGAAGCTCAAACAAATGGCGTATAGACAGATGAAGAAAGAATGCGCTCCCGATACAACGAAGCGTTATTAATTAGTGCCAATTTAAAGAATGGGCCATTTCTGAAAGTGCCGTCCAACAAAAAAAATTACATGTATGGTTACAACTAGTCATTTGGAGCAATAGTTGATATGGCACTAAAGTTGTAGGATTAGTCAAAGTCAATACAAGTTCAAAGATTCGTCATTTTCATACATTTATGAATTTTTAAATGTGTAAAGAAACTTGATCTGAAGCATGAGGTAATTATATGTTCTAATAACACATCTAACAATATCCCTGCAACAATTATAAAAAATTTTTTGCTTATCAGTATCACTTTGGGTATAAAAATTATGGGCTTCTGAATCGTTTTGTCTCGCAATGACTACGGATCATTAGTTTTAGCAATATGCACAAATATTGCAAATTTTTAGCATTTTTAGAAATGAAAGTATGTATGAAAATGTCTAATCTTTGAACTTATATACCCTTGACTTGGAGTATAGATTACTCCAAGTACGTACAACTTCTGTGCCATATCAACTATTGCTCCAAACGACCAATTTTAACCATACCTTTTTTTTATAGCCGGCACTTTCAGAAAAATGCCCAAAAAGAATGATCTCTTGATAAAATTTCGTTTCGTTTCTCATAATCGACCGTGATCTTCACGACGATTCATGATTGTATGACAACCATGTTAAGAAGAAAACAATAGTATAACACAACGGCGAATATAAATGTACGCACTTATTTTCAGTTTAATTTGCTTGGTTTATTCAATTCAATATCATTTATTCAGTCTGCACTTTCAGATTCAGACAAGCACTTATAAACGTCAAAGAAGCTACGCCAACGGTTCACAAACCCTACGGCGGGAGACCTTGTAACGAGAAGAACCGGCAAGAAACTCGTCAAGGGCTATTTTTTCTCCCTGTTTCATTTCATACAGAGTCGTCAAATTGAAAAGTGAGCTAAACATATCAGTAAGGTCAATTTCCATCACAACAAAAAAAATACTAACTATAATATTACATTTTATGGTTATCCTAACTGTAAACAATTTTAAATTTCAGTTCAGTTTATCATATTGCGTACGTTTATAGACAATGATTCGTGAATAATGTTATATGTGGCTGCTCTACCTACCGCGTAAGTGTCGTCGACGTCATCGTCTTGTCGAAACTCCTCGCACGCGAGCGCTGATGCCATAGCGCTGTCTCGGTCACACTTACGCGGTAGGCCCAATGATTTTACTCTCGCACAGACTCTCAAGGGATATATGATAATATATCCCTTTGCGGTATTGGCAGAGCATCACCGGCGCAGCTAAATAGAAAACTCCTTAAAATATTTCGGTTTATATTCGCCATTGTGTGACATATTTTGAAGAAAATCTTTTACAGTGAATCATAAGCTTAAAAATCAATATCAGAATGCATGAACGCATGCTTGAAGCGGTTACACAATCTTTACAAGAACAACCTTGTTTCCCTCTTCTCCGACGACTCGCTGCAACACCGACTCTGCCACCTGAGTTATTATCAAACATCTATTATATAGTGCAACGTGCAACAGTGCATCAGTAAAAGTTAATAAATGCGAATTTGTCTAAACTCTACCGAATGATTCCGAGAACAATTTTGTATGAAATCAAACAGCTAATGATATTTAAATTTCATATGCCAATCATCTAAGAAGCCGAGCTTAGATAGCTGAAATATTGATTACAGACCAATGTTTGTGATACAACTACACGTTTTCTCGGCAATCGCGGTAGTCCTGATTATGTATAAACTGTATAGAGTTAATGTAGAGTGCAAGAAGTTCTAAAGCATGTAATAGTGTGAACTCGTGGCGTGCAATGTAAGTATTAAAAAGTATAGGGTAAGAACTTACCAATCACATACTCTGAGTAATACAAATAATGACGTCTCTTAACGACGACGAACGGATGACCATTAAAAATATAAAAGTTGGCCCTTCGAACCAGAACGATTTTAGAACTGCCCTCTTTTTCACAAAGATTCGGAAACGTTTCCGAGAGTGGAATAATTATGCATTGTCACTGTCACTCACTTAAGAATAGACAAAGACAAAGCACAGAATTCGAATCCGATTCCGTTGTCAAACGGTTGTGAATCAAAGGGCTGGTTTTGAAGATTTATGGTTGTTTTTCACTCTCACACGAGCAGCACTTTTGCTGTCAACAAGCCAACAGGAGCTGTGGACAATGACAACAGCAGCTATCGACGCGTCGGCAGCAAGCGTCGTCCAGTCGACAGCTGCTAGCTCTGTCGAATGCTGCAGTTGTGTGCCCGTCAAGTGTCAAATATTACTGCCGACCAATGTCGACAGCTACAGTTAGCTCTGTCGACAGCTACTAATGGCTCTGTCGACAGCTGCAGTTGGCTCTGTCGACAGCAAATTGTTGGTCATTTGTATTAGCCCTTACCTTTTGCTTCATTAGTGTGTCGCGGTAGTCGTGGTGTGGTGGCGCCCTCATGGATGGGTTGGGGTGGTGGCGCAGGTAGCTCTCCGTGGGTCCAGGCTCGCGGCGTACCTTCGCGCCGGGTAGCACCAGGGGAGTCGTGCGGTAGGGCTGCGGAATGAAATAATAATGTCAATATTTCATGAAGTTTCGTTAATAGTTCAAAAACAACACTGCAGTGCGATAAGTACATAATTCAAAACAGCACTGCAATATATCAGACTGTATGTCGACTTTTATCTCGTATGAACTGCAATAAGTATAATTTCTTAAAGTAAATAGTTTTTATAGATTGACTAATTAATGTAGTGATTAATTAAAAACTAATAAAAAACACTTGCACGCTTTGGTCCATCGGAACTTCGTTTCATTTGCCCTGTCTAATATAAAAGCAATGCATTTGTATCGGTGAAGTAGTTGCAATGTCCCACATTTGTGAACGTAAAACAGATGCAACCAAGTATTTCTGGAGCACTTTAAAATTAGTGTCTTTGGCTTTGAAATATTACACGTCGGAATTCAAGGTTCACGTCATGACCAACGACATTAATAGATGTCGTACAATGACCCTTAGGTGTTAGACACAAAATATGCTCAAGGTGAACAGATGACATTATATTTTTATATGATATCAACTGGAATTTCAGCCATACTTTCATGAAAGAAACGCAGTGCGCAAGCGCTGCTCAGTCCAACGCGTCTGATCTAATTATATCACGAGGTTGTTCCATGTGGGTTATGATTTCTGACACTATTTCGTTTATTTATACGATCGTATCATTTAAATGTGGGTCGTGGTCAACTTTAAGAGATACAAAGCGCCGAATGCCGAAACGATGTCGCTGAATATTTAAACTATAACGTGCGAATGGAGAAACCAGTTGATATTATTTTGAACAATGAAATGAAAACTAAATCACAGTCAGTTTACAGACAACATTGATTTTGGCTTTAGATTTGAAACAAAGGATGTCAGTCACAGGAAATGTAGATTACATTTTAATTTAAGATGTTTTCATTAATAAATAAAAACCGGACAGGTGCGAGTCAGACTCGGCCGCAAAGGGGTTATATTTTTTTTGTATGGAGGCTGGCCTCATCGAAATCCGTAGTATGAGACGCCATTTTGATGTTTTTCCAAAATTAGGGGATTTTGTTGCTTATAATTTTTTGGTCATCTTTACGTTCCCTATCCATTTATAGGCGGCGCATTTTTGAAAAAAAAATCAATATTTCAAAAGGTTCAAACCCCTTTGTAGGTAGGTCTAGGTACCTACCTACAAAGGGGTTTGAACCATTTATAAATACCCACATAATATTATAAATAGTTCAGGAATCGATTTAATTACAAATGTACAGATTTTTTCTTGTTCTTGTACTAAAAGACGATATCTAAAAAGGTCTACGGAGAGTACCATATGAATTTTGATTCCCTTGAGAGTGTCGAAGTAGGTCTTATACGTTTTTTTGCGACATAAACGGTCCTATTACACCGTCACCCACCAGACTGCTGACCATGTATTGAAAGAGAAATTATTGAATTGAAGATGAACATTAGGGCTAGGATCTCTACCAAAACATTGTATGTTGTTCGTCAACTTATGTAAACCTTTCTCTAGAACTGTCTATTTTATTTGGTATTGATTAAGCTTTAAATTGTGGAAGTAGTTAGATAGAATATCATTAAACCCTAAAGTTGAAAAGACTTTAAACTTTAGTCACTTATTGACGATCTGGAACTACAACCACAGAATCCTAAATAGTGCTACAACTAAAATATAAAGCACATCACACCTAGACTTAACAAGTTTCTACATCTTTTCGGTAGAATATTCAAAGTTAAAATAAATTCTTTTTTACATACATTGTACAGCATAGTCGAATGTTGCCTGTAAAGCATATTCATGAGGTCATGAGTCACTTTTATAGTGATTTAGAGAAGGCAAGCAGAAGGTCGCTTCAAACGTACGTCATCAAAAGCAAGGAATACAATAAAATGGCTTGTAAAATCGACAATAATTGTTGCCGGGTACCCAATGAATCATGTGCTGAGAAAAAGCACAGCGTGGAAAAGAAATTCGCAGCTCTGTGCCAATGGAACGTAGCTTTAGTGATTACTCGCGTCTGTGTTTATGAGTATTAAGCTTTCTCTATTGACACAAACTCTATCTTAGTCCTCCTTGTAGATAAATAGCTTTTATGAAATGAGGATAAGGTACCTAGTCTATTTTTGCAGCGACGGATTATTTAATAACTAATGGAATTCTAAGAGAAAATGTTTGGGCCGAGCGACTGTGGATTTGACTGTAGAATAGATGTAATACAACATTGTTTGATTCTGTTATTTTTGCAGGAGGCCTAGTTAAATTAGTAACTAAAAATTTATATTGTGTGGTACTTAATTTACAGGAAATGGGGCTTGTTTATTTCAAGATTCAAATAATAAAAATCTGGGGACCAACTATAGGAGAAATATTTTTCTTGTTATCCTTCTTTGTTGAACATTACTTTTTGGTTAAAAATTTGTAAATTTAGATTGTTATCGTTAAAAGTCAGCAAGCGGCGGCGGAGCCGCTATGTAAGAGTTTCACAGCAGTCGGGCCAGGCCGCTAATATTCTTCCTTTAAGACTTTTCTCATCTGTTTTGAATGGGGATCAGACTGGGAATTATACTGGCGACAGACGAAATATAACTAAGGTTTTAGTGGGTTTGAACACCCACTGAGCGGAAATCCTCGTAGGAAAGCACCCATAAATTTTCCCAAAATCCCGCGTAATATGCATATCCATAGCTCGTCAAATGTGAAGTACTTTGTACTAAACTGATTTATACCTTCCGTTGAAAGAATTAATTAGGTATGTCAATTCTGCACAGTAATAGAAGCGTGAAACTGATGACGGCACGTTGTTACGTCGTGATACGGCGCACGTTACATGTAACGCGTAGTGTTACTGAAAGTTCAAGTGGGTGTAACATTTTTGTTACGTGACATTGGTGCGAAAATAGATATACAGCTGCGAATTCATATCAAAGGACGCGTTATTAATTTCTTGGGAGAAAGGGGTAGGCGATATTAGGCTGGCGCTGTCTGACATTTGAAATGCGCTAAAATGAAATGAAAATCTTGATTGATATAAAATACTGAAAAATGGAAACTTGGGCTGGTAAATTTTTAATAGATAATTATAACAAAGATAAGATTGTTAATGGTCTTTCAGCTATTATAGGTAGGTACTAAAACTAAATAATGTTCCATTACTTTTACGTTCCATTAGGAACTTATGAAAGGTTTACTATAATATTAGAATTTATTGTAATCTTTCCACTTTATTTGGTAATTTGTGAGTAGCCAACATTTTGAGAAATATAATAGGTAGGTTGTACAGCAGAAATAGTTGTTAAACATTATAGCAATGAATTAAAGTCTGTTATTATAAAGGACTGAAATAATCTTGACTTGATAAAGCTAAGAATTAAGACCTTGTTATCTTCTAAACTTCTATAAATGATGAAAATTAGTTCTAATAGCTTTATGAAATAGTGGTAATTATGGTCATGAAAACTGACAGCAGGTCCCATACAATTTTTCATGGTGGCAATATCCCTCATACTCGTACATCATCACAGAAAATAACATCATGAAGCTCGCGGGTTATTACATCACATATTTTGTAACACAACGCCCGGGCTTCAAGTGCTCCAAAATTAGAAGGTGTTTGAGCATTCTAGCTGTGCTGATACCGCTGTACCTCTGAGACGGCTCACATCTGGACCGCATTAATTGCGACCTTGGAAGCACTGCTGGAACTAGAGCACACGGGATAGCGGAAGGTAAGAGGGCACACGCACCCAGTTGGTGACAACTTCCTCCTCAGGATGCATGGGATCCTGGTACCCGTTGGGGAAGAAATTTGGGTTGACCGCCATTGTAGCACTAGCGCGAGTGTGGACGTGTGTCGTTCAGCGCACGATCACAGACTGCCGCTCCAGGCCCTCTTCGCGGTAAACAACGCGATTTCAATGCATTCTATTTTGGAATTTAGGCAGGAAAATGGGCGTCGTCGTGGGCGAAACCTATTGCCACAGCCTTGCAACGCGCGCACATAAAACAACTTATATTTTATTTAATAATTACTTGGACAGAAATGTCTTAGCCGACGTTTATATATACTCGTATATAATGAACCTCTATTTTACTTGGTCATCGCATCACGCGTGAACGGATGGAATAATTTCGCTAATTCATTACTTTTGGTTTATTATTGTCAGGAGAAGGTTCTTATGAATGAAAAAAATCAAAGATTGAAATACCTAAAGTGGAACCATAGCAGTCCAGCCAAACTATAAGATATATGAATATACCTTGGGGATAAGTTGTTTAGATAAGTTGTAGCGTGATAAGTATTTTCAAATATGTAGAACCCAGCTTAAATATAAAAGATACGAATATAGCTTATAACCGATCGTCTTGGAATTCATTGGGGGCCTATACCCAGCAGGCAGTGGGCGTCGTGCGGCTGATATGATGATGTAGAACCCTAACAGCTCTTCTAGGATTTAAGAGATACGAATATAAGAGTATACAACATTAATAATTCTGAGGCGGTTCGCAGTTCGCCGGGTCCGCTAGTTTATTATAAAAATACCTACGACACTTTAAAAGTTTATGATAAACTGTATAATAAAAGAACTTAAGGTAGTCAGTCCAAAGTATGTGTACTTTAATGGATTATTTGTTAGCAATAATGTTACCGCACAAACAGCGAAAGTAGTCTATAATTAAATTTTATTGAAAAATTATCATATTCTTTCTGTTACATGTCGTGTCGTCAATAATTAGGGCATTATGCCAGTGTTCACGTAAACAAGACGTCAAAGTAATTGAAAACGAGACGTAAAGTACTAATTAGCTTGCGATTCCATTGACAAAAGATTTTCTAAATCGTTTTAAATTTTAGTAGGTATCGAAAACTCAGTCTTTGTGAATGTACTAATCCGGGTTTATTCTCATGTAACAAGGAGAGCACGACAATACAAGGACATAATTTATAATTACATTAAAATTTTCAACTAATAGAACCTAAATGGAAATGTAGGGGCGCTGGAATAAAACATCTTTCGATAATTAAAATTGGTATAATTATAGTATTTTCACGACTTTCGTATCTTTAATTAGCCCCCATCACATCTGATATTAAGTATTGTTAAGGCTGAAGATGGAAGCGAGCCTCTCCCGGAATCCTCAATCACTGAGGAACATACTATCATAAGTATAAAAATAGCATTGAAAAATGCAAAAATGCAAAAATTCAAAAATCATAAAATACTATCGTATCTCTAACTGCCAGAACACTCCAATGCTGAAAACATTGCTGTTATGGCGTCAGATTTAGATAAGATGGTGGTAGCTAGCCAAGCGGACTTACAACAAGTTCTACCACCAACATATTTTCATATTTATTTATTTCATAACAATGTTCATTGTGTCGAAATTTAAAAATTAGTTAACAATTAAACAACAAAAAATGATATAATTAAATTGACACATTTACACATAATATTGTGGACATACACGCATTCGAGATGTTCGATAATAAAAATTTTACGTCAACTTATGATATAATAATAATGTCAACTTACGATATTATAATAATGTCAACATGATTTGTTTATTAATTTTTAAGTCCAATGCATAATAATAAAACTTAAGGAAATACAATACAATACACATAAATACTACTGGCTATTCAAAAAATCATTTATTGAATAGAAGCATTCCTTCAACAAGAATGACTTTAATTTATTTTTAAAATTTGACTCGTACACTGCGCTTTTTAACTCATTTGGCAGTTTATTGAATAAATTCACTGACTGATATTTGGGACAATGCTTGACCAAATCTATTGTGGGAACGATTTTCTGCTTAAACGCTTGTCTTCTCGTTGCAGCCCTAATAATTTTCTCATCGGGATTCTCATATTCTGTTACAGTTTTAGCGAAATGAGAAAGTATAACTAGAATATATAAACTAGGAACAGTTAGTATACCTAGTTTCCTAAAATGCTCCCGACAAGACTCTTGTTGGGGTATGCGTACCATTGTCCTAATTGCTCTTTTTTGTAATATGAAAGCCTTATTAACATTGTAGTCATATCTCCTACCCCAGCAGAATATACTATAACGGAACCTCGATTCTACCAAGGCATAGTATACTAGTTTCAAATGCTTTATGTCTGCTTCATCTCTAAGACTTCGTAGAACGTAGCAGGCTGAACTGATCTTACTCTCAATGTCTTCCAATTCCTGCCTCCAATTTAGTTGGTCATCAAATTTAACTCCTAAAAATTGTGTTGTTTTTACTGATTGAACAAACCGAATACAATATGTACCCCCACTGAGAATCGAACCCGGGACCTCTGGGTCCTCTACCCGTGGTTGTTACCACTAGACCACAGAGGCGCTCAACGTTCCTTTGATACTAAATCATCATTTGACAATCAACGACTTCCGCAGAGATCAATACTGTATCCAAAACATTTCCATCAAACACGATTACAAACTGCGAGAAATCGTTGACGTGACGGCAACTATTATTGCGATCGTGAATCAGAGAAACCGATTTAGGCGTCTCCAGAACATTCTGGAGCCGAATTAAATACCTAGAGGCGTCTGTCGCGGTCGCTCCAGATTCTGTGCTCTATGAAACGTCTTGCTACAGTAATGTCGTCAGGCCAAAACTATCTAATTAATAAAGAAGCATCATTAGACCTAAGAACAAGTTGGCAAGTAGCCAGTAAACGTCATTTAACGGATGAACGTGATTTGGGTAACCCATTTCGTTTTAACATCAAGGACGCTCGCTAGCATAATATCCGTTTTGCAAAGTAGAACGAATTAGACGCGGTAATCGGAATGATATGAATTTTGTTGCATTAATACGGGCTACTTTGTACCGAGAATTTGGCGTAAACAGTTTCGACAACATTGGGAATGACTGCACGCGTGGGAATGTCAAAAAACGACCTCGTTGAAAATAACACCTAAGGAAAATAAAAGCTCAATAGTAATTACGTTGGTGCTGGATGTTAGATTTAGGCTCTGACACATGAACGCCAAGGTCACAGATTCAAATCTTATTGCGAAAAAGAGTATTGCAACAACTTCTAGATAGATAAATGTAAGTATGTTTCTTTAGATGAATAACGTGAACTAGAGTTTGATAGATCTATATCAGGCAATCGATCAATCAGAACCTAGCCGAATTGCATTAGCAAAAATGGCTGAATATCTAATAATACAATGTGCAGCAGTCCAAACAAATATGTATAAAATTTACATTGGTATACAATAGGCACCCAAATACATTAACAGTTATGACAACAAAGTCAAAGTCAAAGTCAAAGTCAAAGATTTTTATTCAAATAGACTTATAGATAAGTGCTTTCGAATCGTCCAATTTTTTTTTTTCCTACCAGCCATTCAGGACATCTTTTAACTGATAAGAAGAACGGCCGCAAGAAACTTATCAGCTTTAACAGAAGCAACAACATTTACAAAGGAACATGTCGTTGCCAAACACAAATCTACAATCTTGAAACATATTTAATATAAGAGGAAAATTTTCTTATACTCAGTTATTAGAATATTTTCCTTTTATACAATTACAATAGTCATGTTTTATGTTAGTATCACTTCCATGCATTTTGGTCTTTCAAATAATCTTCTACCTTGTAATAACCTTTGCTTAAGAGCGTTTTTTTAACATGTATTTTAAATTTATGCAAAGGCAGCTCAATCACTTGTTGTGGAACTTTATTAAAAAAGGCTATGCCTTTCCCCAAAAACGAGCGACTGCATTTTTCAAGTCGAAATCTTGGAACGGCAAGCTTATTCTTGTTTCTAGTATTAAAATTATGAACATCGCTATGCTTAATAAATAAATCGTGATGTTTCCTTACATATACTATATTATCATAAATGTATTGTCCCGCCAAAGTTAGTATATTAATCTCTTTAAACAATTCTTTAAGAGAATCTCTCTGTCGAAGGTTGTAAATGGCGCGCACAGCTCTTTTTTGAAGTATAAAAACATTTTCTATATTGGCTGCTGAGCCCCACAACAACAGGCCATAGGACATTACACTATGAAAATAACTAAAGTAAACTAGTCTTGCCGTTTCAATATCAGTTAGGAGCCTTATTTTCCTTATTGCGAAAGCCGCAGAACTAAGTCTACTCGACAAGGTTTCAATATGTGGATCCCATTGTAGTTTTGAATCTAATGTAATACCAAGAAATTTAGTACTCTCAACTAACTCTACTACATCCCCATTCAAATTGATGTGCATGTCGACCTGCCCTACATTAGGTAATGTGAATTTAACAAATTTCGTTTTGGTAGGGTTAAGAGACAAATTATTACTGTTGAACCAGTGTGCGACTTGAGAGAGAGCACTATTTACTTCGTCAGAACAGTTGTTTCCTCTATCAATTTTAAAAATTAAAGATGTATCATCTGCAAATAGTACTGTCTCACATAAATTACTCGCGTAGTTAGGGAGATCGTTAATATATATTAAGAACAGCAGAGGGCCCAATATTGAACCTTGGGGCACGCCCATAATAATGGGGGCTCCAGTAGAAGCAGTATTATTTACAATTACTTTTTGATGTCTATTGTGCAAGTATGACTGCAAAAGGCTAACTGATTTTTTAGAGACACCATAATGTTCTAGCTTCTTTAAAAGTGTAACGTGATCAACGCAATCGAAAGCTTTAGACAGGTCACAAAATATACCAATTACGTCTTGCTTGCCCTCCCAAGCCTCAAAAATATGTTTGAGGAGTGCTATTCCAGCATCTGTAGTATTTTTACCTTTAGAAAAGCCGAACTGATTATTATGAAGGATTTGATTTACTGTTAAATAGTCTAATAATTGAGAGTATATAATTTTTTCAAAAATTTTACTAAGTGCCGGTAAGACTGATATCGGCCTAAAATTTGTGGGGTCACTTTTGTCACCTGATTTAAAAAGAGGAATAAGCTTACTATATTTCATTAAATCGGGAAAAGTACCTTCATCTATGCATTGATTAAAAATGAAAGCTAAATATGGAGCTATTATTTCAATTATAGATTTAATAACGCTGGTTGATATGCCCCATAAATCTTCAGTCTTTTTAATATTTATAGACTTGAAAGCTTTTAAAATGTCTTCACTATTAATATGCTTAAAATTGAAAACTTTATAACACTTCTCAACACATGACTCTAAGAGGGCAGCAGCAACGTTTGGACAGGAATTTAAATTACTGGTAGTTTCTAAGGGTACCCGAGAGAAGAAATCTTCAAAAACACGGGCAACCTCAACGTCAGATTCAATTAATTTATTATCTACTTTAAGGGAGAAGGAGTTTACATTATGTTTAGTTTTCCCAGTTGTTTGGTTAATAATATTCCAAGTAGCCTTTATTTTATTATCCGCTAATTTTATTTTATTTGAAAAGAACATCGCCTTAGCAGCTACACATACATTTCTAAACATTTGAGAATACTTCCTGACATATTCAATAAAATTTGGGTCACAGGAAGTATGCTTTGACGCATAAAGGTCATATAGTTTCCTTCTACTTGTATAAATTCCCGGTGTGGCCCAATCACTAAACTTTACTTTATCCGAATTACCATTGATCACTTTTTTCTTAAACGTTTTACTAAATTCGCCTTCAACCACATGAAATAAATCATTATAAAGGTAATTAGATTCCATAATGGGAACTGGTAAAGACTCAATTTTATTAATCACATTGTTTCTAAATACATCTATGCCCTTTTTAGTTATTGGCCTACATACAATTTTCCGCTTAGGACAGACATGATGGTGCTCTATAGAGGCTAGTTGTCCACTATGGTCAGATTTAATAACATTTATTATAGATTTTTCAGTGACTACACAGTTTGAAAAAATGTTGTCTAAGCAGGTGGCAGATGTGGGTGTTATTCGTGTAGGCTCATTAAAGGTATGTGATAAATTATACGATTTAAATAAATTTAAAAATCTGCTTGAGAGCTTTGACAACTTTGGGTCTAAAATGTCAACATTAAAATCCCCACATATGACAACCTTTTTATTACTTTTACTAGTTATTCTTAAAACTTCCTCCATAGTGGACTCAAACTCTAGGTAATTACTCTGAGGGGGTCTATAAACACATATTACAATTATTTGGTCTAGTTCCACACAAGACAATTCAATTATTCGTTCAATTGAGAGGGATATTATATCTTTGCGCTCTTTGTATTGAAAATTATCATGTAAAATTATAAGAGACCCTCCTCTAATAACAGATTGCCTACTAAATGAACTTACAATACTATAATTATCGATATTTAAAATTAATTCGTGACATTTTAACCAATGCTCAGTGATACACAACACATCAACATTTTCACAGTTTATAAATAAACTAACTTCTAGATCTTTATCAGAAAAGCCTTGTATATTTTGGTGTACAACTCTTAAACAATTAGGCTTTCCTGTTGTCAACACTGGGCTAGAGGGCGCCTCTGTTGTCTCTAATGGTAATTTAAATTAACCAAGTCAGTATTGGGATTCAATAGAATCAAATTACTTGGAAAAGATTCCAAGGTTGTATTAGAAAAGTCTGAATTTAACTGCTCAATAAAAGCAGAGGTTCTACTAGCCAGATTATTGGCTAATTGTTTAAAATAAAAAGATAGCGAAAGCGCTATTTGTCTCATAAAATAAATAGGCAGATAATATTTATCCTTGGTCAAGTTTAAATCCTTAAACAATGTATTTATGTCAATCAAATGTATTTGTTTACTATTATGATACGCTATTGTACTTAACGTTAAATTTAAATTGTATCTTACTTTATTTTCCAATTGAGAGAAACCTTGACTATAGGGAAATGTAAACATAACTACTTTCCTAACATTTAAGGAGCATATTGAGTTATAGTATGATATTAATTGGTTTTTATTAATATCACTCCTGTCCCCAATCAAAATTACCAAATTTGTATTGTCATCATAAGACTTCTTAACTATTGATTTCATTATACTATTTATAGTACATCCAGGCATACAATCAACAGTAGCTTTATCAGTGCCAAATATTTTTAATAGAGCATTTAACTATATGCGTTAGCAATTCGTATTTCATATTCCTTGACGGTCTAGCTAGATCAAACTTTTGGTAAGTTGTCATTAATGTCTTTGTAGGTTGCCAAAACCAAATTACTAATGGCGGAGAAACTTTCACCACATGATATTGTTAAAAACCCAAAAGCGAGTACAGTTAGAATTGATTGCTGCTGCGTCTAGTTTAAAAAAAAGGCTGCTTCTCCATCACGAGCGGAGTTCGCATATATATGACAGTAGAGCCGACTCCACCTGTAGACAGATGTATGAAAACTATGCTTCGCTCCGTTTTATTGGACAGACAGATTTTAAATCATACAAGGCAATGAGTTAACTGTTCCTAGGAGTGCTCTACACCAGTGCTACACCTTATTCCTTAAACTCTAATTGCGCAGCCTCACTGCATAAAGCAGTGAGGATCGTTAATGACGGATGTGTCAGTAAGAGTTGGAGATTCTTACGAATTACATAAGAGTAGGTAATGATTACATCATGAGAGTACGGGGAAGTTCTTAGCCTTCATCATACCTGATGTTAAGTATTGATAAGGCTGAAGATGGAAGCGAGCCTCTCCCGGAATCCCCAATCACTGAGGAACTGGCTATCTTATCTTTAACTGCCGGAACACAACAATGCTGAAAACATTGTTGTTAAAGTCAAAGTCAAAGTCAAAGTCAAAGATTTTTATTCAAATAGACTTATAGATAAGTGCTTTCGAATCGTCCAATTTTTTTTTCCTACCAGCCATTCAGGACATCTTTTAACTGATAAGAAGAACGGCCGCAAGAAACTTATCAGCTTTAACAGAAGCAACAACATTTACAAAGGAACATGTCGTTGCCAAACACAAATCTACAATCTTGAAACATATTTAATATAAGAGGAAAATTTTCTTATACTCAGTTATTAGAATATTTTCCTTTTATACAATTATGGCGTCAGACTTAGATAAGATGGTGGTAGCTAGCCAGGCGGACTTACAAAAAGTCCTACCACCAACCAAACCGAATACAATATGTACCCCCGCTGGGAATCGAACCCGGGACCCCTGGGTCTGATACCGGTGGTTGTACCACTAGACGACGGAGGCGGTTAAGGTTAACTCATCCATTAAACAAGTATTTTATTTATAATCGCTATGACGTTGGCTTGTGGTTAGACATTGCAGTAGATCGAGAATACGAAAGACTACTTATATACTTATGGTATTTCAGCAGGCTGATTATCTAAAATGAGCGACCGATCGTGATGCCTGAATTATTTCGAAATTGTCGCGCAACTGAGTCACTGCTTTGGTATTATGTATGCGATCGCTAATTAATTTATGCTCGGTTATTCTTTGTCGCTATGAAAATATTTCCATAGAAACTTGCGACATCTGGTGATCGGCGGGACTGGCTGAAAGAACAAAAAACATAACGAAATTCTATTATAATAATAGAATTACGTTATGTTTTGGCCACATAATAATTTCTATAACATAAAAAAGTTACTCTGTGGCCATTATGTTTTAGTTCCTAACTTGTTCGCTGGAGGAAGCACTATCACATTTGACAGCGATGATTCCGTAATAAGTAATTACTGGTCGCCAGTTAGATAATCAGCCTGCGGCTTCTAAACCTTAATTTAATTCATTTTATCAACCCCCACGGAACGAGTAAGTATATGTTAATATTGATATTCTTGGCCGGCACTGACACTGTACACTCTTTTGAAGTATCGTCATGTAATGCTTCACATAACAGACGTAGCTACTAAAGGATGTCACCGTGAATTTGTCAACGGATCGACCTACGATAGCCAGAAAAACTACGCTTTTTAATGAATCATCATTGCAGTTGCTATACCAACCATAGCGCGTCGTTTTTATTATTTCATGGATTCCATGTACGACGGTCTGAGTTAATTTGATAGTAGTAACACCGTTTGAGAGACCATATTATAATCTCGCCCTAGGGCGTTGGTAGTAGTAAAACCGGCGCTGAACAGATTAATGAATCTTCCACTGACCTGGGGCTCTACCGCGTAAAATGGTGACGGTGAGCAAATAATGGTGATTTTATGGAAGTCATTTGTCGACTCAAGCCTATATCCATTCCTATATTTTATACGCGGTAGCCCAGCTAGCTCTGGATGGACTTGGACTCGTCGACGGTGTCATCAGTGCGGGTGGAAGCAGACGTCACCACTCATTGTCCGGTACTCTCCCTCGTTTTGTACGGGGAACTAGTCCGGCAGGAACTATGGTCTCCTTTCCTAGATAACGAATCTTCCATTGACCTGGCTCAGAATGAACTTCATGACGGTGTCATGAGTGCGGATGAAAGTGCTCGACAGAGGCATCGTTCGGTACTCTCCCGTGTGTTGCACGGGGAATGGCGACTGGCCCGGCAGAGGCATTACGGGCCATTTTCAGCTGGATAAACGCATCTTCAGCTGACCTTTGATTTCCAATAGATTGACCTGGCTCTGGATAGACTCGTCGACGGTGTCGTCAGTGCGGGTGGAGGTGGGCGACAGCAGCATTGTCCGGTATTTTCCATTCGTGTTGTACGGGGAATGGTGATTGGGACGACACAGGGTCTTAAGGACAGATAAATGAATCTTCTACTGACCTGGCTCTGGATGGACTCATCAACAGTGTCATCAGTGCGGGTGGAAGTGGGTGAGAGCAGCATTGTTCGGTAATCTCCTTCGTATTGTACGGGGAATGGTGATAGCCCCGGTAGGGGAGTGCTCCTCGGCAGGGATTCTGGTCCGCGCCAGCCCTGCGGAGGCATCGGACTGGGTGTCCTGGGTGAAGGAAAGGTTTGTTAACTGTGATATTGTTGTGGTTATAATATGAAGAACTTTTAAGTGTCCTCTGTAAACAATACTATGTGTAAAAATCTACGAGGATTAAATCAACGTATCGCAAGAAAATATAAAAATATATATTTTTCTATTTGAAATTTATTTAAATAATATATTCTATTTAAGTATAAAATAGCACTGAAAAATGCAATAATGAATTTTGGGTCTAGATATAGGATGTTCAAACAAATGAAATCCTACTCAAATCTCTACTGTTTTATCAACAGGAGTAATAGGATCGAGTTTCGTGTCCGTTTTCTTAAAACGCTCAATAGGGGGATGGGGGGAAACTGCAAGGTGGGTTTCCAATAACCGCAAATAATATTCAGAAAAAGAAATTAACACTGTAGGATTTAATGTGAATTTTAATTTATTTTGACTGGACTACATTGTTTTATCGCAATGTTATAATGGTGTGGATGTGTTATATAACAGTGATATTTAATCTGGACACACCTTAACGTTATGACCAATCGTTTGGGGCGAGCTATCGAAACGATTGTATTCACATTAATCGCAGCAACGAATCGTACTCTAGTTGCACAGAGCGAACTAAAAACATCATACCGTATATTATTATAGTATTCTTAGTTTGCAGTGGCTGTAACGGAGTTCAAAATTATTTCGTGCTCAAAAACAAGCAACTGACTCGTTTTAATTTCTAGCAAGAATGTTAAGTTGATTGGTTTTCAAATTATAACATTCTTCATAGTAAAGAACCTACATCATGTAGTTAGAAATAATAACACAATAGGCTACAGTAAACTTCTAAAACATGTCTGTAGTCTGTTGTGCTGCATTGTGTAATAAAACATTTATGAATATGACAATGAAATGTACCTGTATGGCGGTGGAACATAATTTGGGATGGGTGATCTCGGCGCTTGGGGCGTCCCTGCCGGGATCTCGCGGTCCACGTCCCTATACAGAACATGCCAATGAGTATGATTACATAAACATGACAATGTGTTTGTCGTGATCGCGAACATGATACGGTTTGAGAAACATTTGATATAAAAACCAATTACTAAGCCACTTTCAGTTTCCTAGACTTTTATTGCATTTTAGCAAGTACTTTAGAAACTAGTGAATTATATTATTATGGATGCAATAAATGTATTGAGTATATAATACGTACAGCTTCCGAATAATTCAGGCAACTTAGCGAACAGCGAACCTAGCGGCATAAACTGAATACGATTTTGCTTATACAATGAGCTATACAGGACAAACAAAATATTAGAATTGCGATGCCATCATGCCGCTATGTGCGCTAAGTAAATGTATGGGAAACGTCAAGAGCTGTGCGTAAATAACAGCCGCGTAAGTTATCTATTTTCTATAGTATAAAATTTCATGTATGCCAATATTTTTTGTGGAATTTTTACTCTTTGAGACACAATTAGGCATTTGTTTTTTAAATTTCGGTTGGCATCCGACCTACATTGATACAGCGCAGAATAAATGTAGCAGTCCTAAACGAAGACTTTCGATGTGTGAATTACACTAGCGCCATCTATGCAGATTTGTAGATGAAGTGATGGTATAAAGTTTAAAGATTTGTGAAAAGATAATTGTACATTTCGTGGCTTAATCTTTTCGACTGGATCTTTCTTTCCAGTCTACTTGAGTGATAGAATAAACCGTATCATGTTCACGTTCAACTTAAAATACATAGTGTTAAAAGACCCATACCGAAGCCGTTATATATGCGTAGTGTATATCAAACTAAATAAGATTATACAAAAATAATTCCTGGGAAATGGCTTTTATTTTTAGTAAAAAAAAATCGGTGCAATTTTTACACGCAATGGAACACGTGCAACAACGTCTGCGTGTTTCCATGGAGTACGAGCAGGTGACCGGGGTCCCATATCATGAGTGGTTGATATTCATTGCGGTTTTGTTACTTTAAACGATAATCTTTAGAAAAAAATAATGACTTTAATCCTCAATAACTACTTACAGTTTGCCAGGTTTGGCTCCATACAAGAAAATTATAGTAACGATGGTGGAGAATACGTGGTTTTCGTTTCCGTTGTGGGTCTTTTAACACCCTGTATACTGAGATGATGCTTGAACATTCAACAAGCAATCACAGATAGGTCTTAATGATAACAATAGGAGCACGAATGCTTTTTATGAAACATTCCACAAACTGACACAGAATTAAGAATAATAATGGCTTTTACACATGTAATGGAATATTGTTTTGGTAAACAGTAACAGTAACAAAAGTTCATTGAAAGTTGAAACAAACTGTCCCTGCTGAGGTGACTTTGACTTAAGCTCTGTATATAACTACATATTTTATGATCGCATTTTAACTATTGTAAATGACAGATAAAAACTATAAGAAGTAATGAAACTAACAAAGACAGTTCAAAGTCGCTAGAGTGTCTATAGTATTTGGTTCAAGTACAGTCAACAACCAAATAATTGTGAACTCTATGCCATAAAGTTAAGGTTTGTTTTTGTTCTGTAATACCCGATGCGCTGTTGACTGTTATTAATACATTGATATTAGTTTTTATGGTTGTTCAAAAATCCAAGGACTGAACACCGTTACATGTGTAAAGGAAAGGACTACGTTTTTTGTTCTTATAGCCAACCAAAAATGCTGGTGAAAAAACAGTTACATAAATAGTACACATACTTAGAAAGTATATTAAATCAGAACTACAAATCGAATATACAGTCAGTTTAAAAAGTATCGTTAACGTGTATTGCAATTTTAAAATTCGTTTTCAGACCGACTGTATATAAGGTGTTAATTTAGCAAGTGCCGATCGAGCAGAGGCTGCTCGGGTCAACGACATAATACACAAATTGACAAAAAAAAGAAATAGAATTGATTTTAATTTTCATATTTTAAGCATTAGATACCTATTGAATATTCAGCATATTAAGCAAAACAAAACGTAAAACTAAATTAGTTTTAACCAAGGAAATGGGTGATTAGCTTTTTGTGTCGTCGGTCAAAAAAAAAAAATAAAGGTGTTTTTTGCCAAAATTGTGTTCTATATCTTTGACCTGAGAGGGCCCTGCTCGATCGGCACTTGATAAATTAACACCTTATATGCATGCAATATCTGGTACTACGATAACTATAATAACAACGAACATTATACGTTTTGCATGACAACTATCACACTCTAAAAATAGCTAAACAGTTAGTACCATGTCGCACAAATTATTGCTTTCTACCGAAGAATAGTTAGTACGACAGAGTACTTATTGTTAAACTACTTCTGAGGTTGACTATAAGGCTAAGTTCACATAACTGCGCGGTACCGCACGGCAGGACTAACCGCGCGGCACAAGATCATACAAAACAGTATACGTTCATTCACATTGCCAAGATCTTGTCCCGCGCGGCTTAAGAACTACAAATCTTCATAGACCCGTTCAGTTGAGCCGCGCGGTTTGAGCGGTTGATTACACATAGATCATAGAAAAATTAGTATCGAAGATGAGGTATAATTTGCTTAACGAAGAGTTTATAAAAATGAGATGCTATTTGGAATTGCTTTGAAGACTATTCAAAAAGTACTTAATAAATAATTAGTTTTAATTTCGGGATATAAAGTGACCAAAAAGATTCGAAGAAAGTGTTCTACATAAAAAAGGATGCACCTAATATTGTCTTTGTCTTCTTCAGTGAACGTCACAGTTTTCGGTATGTAATCTACAATCAAATTACCTCCTCCACTTCATTTTCAATCAATGTTGTCGCCGACCGCCGCGCTGGCTTACCGCTATCATGTGAATGCTTCTTCCGCGCGGTCATATGAACTTAGCCTAATAATTATACTGGATAGGTAATTTTGTTTACTAAACAAATTATACAAGCTGATACAGAATAGTTCATGCCAGAGTTTGTTGCATAACTGCTATATATCACATGTATAAACCGGGCTGTGTGTGTGATAGTACACATTACATAATTCAGGACAATTACTAGCTTCGGAGTCAATAAAACTTGGCAGAAATCAGCAATCAATAAGTAAGAAATTAACACCTAAGGAAATAACAGTCCAGGACACTTAGGGTGCAGTTTCTTACTCTGAAAATTCGTGATAGAAAGTGGGCGTGGGCACTCGCCCTACGTAACTGCCCGAAGCTCGTGGAACTGAGTACAGGTGCGAGCTCGAGCCTCCCCTGTGGTTACACTAAGTTGTTAGAACGATGAACTTTGATGTCTTTCGGCTGTCCTAAGTCATCCCAGTTAGAGATGGGGTTACTTGGCAAATGTTACTGTTTCCTGACATTTACACGGGAAATATGACTGGACTGGTTAGGTTCCATTGTAGTATGATATGGAACTCTGAGACCTTATTAAGACAGATTATATGCAATGGCCACTTACGTGCACGTAAACGTAAGACACGTACGCGTAGACGTGTAAGTGGACGTCTATCCAGTATGATGGAGACAGACTTATTAATATGAAACAAGAAATTTAAATGATATTCCTATTTTGTGGTTTGGGTTTCCAAGTCCAAAACCACCATATCTGCTGTTAATTGAAACATCTAGGGTTGCACCTGCCTTTTCCTGACTTAAGGGCTACCAACGTCTAAAATACGGGTATTTGATTTTTTTACGGGAGACTTTTAAGACAGTAGGGTTTTAAGATATTTTTTCCCCTTTATACTAATTGTTTAAATAATCAGCTTTTTAAACACACTTCATTTTAAAAAGCAAATGGACAAAAATATTTTAAATTAAATTATAAAAAAGATTTTAAACCTCAAAGTCAAAAACCCTCATTATGCGCCAGCCAGTGAGAAAACGTCAGCATTTGGTTTCGCCAGCCAACTCATGGCTGAGTTAGTAAAAAAACGGGAGCTTTATTTACCCGGTATTTTATTTTCGCAATTACAGGTTTTTGTATTATCAATGCCTGAAAAACGGGGTAACCCGTAAAATACGGGGCATCTGGCAACCCTAAATTAATGCTTTAATAGTCTAATGATATGATGGCAGCGTGACAAATCAGTAAACACATTGTGAATTAATTTGACGCGATTATAATAACCTAATTTTTAATGAATGGATATGCTTATTGATCATCGTAAACTAGGGTTTAAGTATAATTTTTCAATGGTGAAATAACCCATCACAAATATTTGAGACATACAAATAATAAACTTCTATTACTTCTCGCGTGAATTGGAGTAGATATAAACCCATAATGTAAATTCTATACCTTTGAATAACTACTCTGATCTGGTTAGGGGCATTCTTGAATAAGTTCTGTGCGTCTTCATGCCGTAGGTCGCGGGCATCGTAGTCGTCGATCTTGGCGATGATATCGCCTCGCACCAGCTCACGTCCGGCGGGCGTGCCAGGTGTCACCTGTAACGTGGATACAGATATCAGACGACATTACCAAAGGTCATGATCACACACTGTACGTTCAGCTACCAGCAATAATATGCATATGACACAGAAATGTCACAATAGATTAATTAATTACTTATGAAGTTACAGGAAGCTAGTTCAGAATGTTTCTATATTAACAATATAAGTTTCTAAAATAATTATTAGGAATAATTGAGAAAAAAAAATGCAAATTGGTGATGTTCGCAAGATGACAACTGTAGAAGTGTAGAGTATATTCCGTCATAGTCAGTTATTTATACAACCGGTCTATGTCTTCGTTATGGAGAAAACAGACTATTTGATAAATTCCAAAAATTTGGTGGTGCTTGTTGGCAATTTCACAAATATTTGACAAAATTATATTTTTTTATTTATTTAAGTAATTGGAAAGTATATTATTTAAGTAATAAACAAGTTCCATCTATACTAATATCATAAAGAGAAAAGATTTGATTGTTTGTTTGTAACGAATAAACTAAAAAGCTACTGAACGGATTTGGATAAAATTTGGTACACAGATAGTAGAGAGCCCGTTTATGATTTTTATTGCGATAATCCCACGGGAACGGGAACCACGCGGGCACGCGGGTGAAACCGCGAGCGGCCGCTAGTGAGCTATAAAACATTATAGTGCTTAAAAGTTAAACGTGTAGCTGTTTATAGCTCTTCCACATTGGTTGAAAAAAAACTTAGCTCAAAAACATTGAAACCGTCGGAATTTCAGCCAGCTTCACTTCAAAGACGTTTTATTGGATTTCTGAGCGATGTGTGGTGACTCTACAATTAGAATTGTCGGCTTTTTAGGTGACCTAAAATCCTCTTGATATTTATCTAGAATGCAGTTAATAAACCTCAATAAAGACGTTATCAGATCCTTTCTGATTTTGTTTTATTTATAGATCCAATATTTTATTTTAAATTCAGAGAAATCGTTAAATTAAAATATATAAGATGCTATTTTGTGTGTATGTTGTGCTAATATATATATATATATATATATATATATATATATATATATATATATATATATATATATATATATATAAGATGGTCTTTTACTAGAAAAATACTAGGAATACTAGGAAAACCAGCAGTCTCTGACTAGTTGATTTTTGAACTAGTGGAACTGAGAAACAGTTTAATTTGATAAGGACTCCATATAAGGCAAAGTAAAAGTAAGAATATGCAATCATTATAAAAAATCAAAATTTAAAAACCAAAGTAAAATACATTTAAAAATAAAAACCAAAAAATATCAAATAATAAAACACCGTAATTACTACTGAAACCGTCCACTCCACCAAATGCACGAGATACTTAAGAAAACAGTCTATAATATTTGAAGAGTTCCCTTGATTTCTCCAGGAGCCCATCCTCAGATCCTGTCGTGACGATTATGAGACCAACGTGAAAGTACTACCTTTCAAACAAAAAGAAAATTATTCAAATCGGTTCATAAATGACCGAGTACTGAGGTAATTAGTATTTAATAGCTCCGATGACCATTTGTGGTCTTCATTATCCGTTCCACTCTACCACATGGTACTTCTCGGAAGCAAATGCATGAGTTACTTAAGAACAGACCGAAATCGATATATGTGTGCCTATAATATTTTAAGAGCTCTCTCGATTTCTCCAGGATCCCTTCAACAGATCCTGTCTTGACGACAATGGGGCACACTTGTAACTACATTTCAAACAAAAACAATAAAATATGTAAATCGTTCACAAAATGACCGAGTACCGAGTTAACAAATTAAAAAAAAAAACATACAACCGAATTTATATCCTCCTGCTTTTTTGAAGTCAGTTAAAAAATTTATGGCACTTAAATGATGATATGATATGATGGTCTATTTATTTCAATTTCAGCAGCTCTATGTGTGCAGTGTGTAGTTAAGAGCAATACCATAGTATACAAATTTAAGGGTAGGCTATAGGTATATAGCGAGGACGACCTTGTTCGGCTAAGGGGGAGGGAGGGGCGTATGCACCGCGTTGGCCCGCCGCCAGGCTAAATGCGTCCGACGGCGTCGCCGCGCCAACCTGACATTTTTATTGAAAACAACCGCCGGATCGGGCTGAGGCCGCGTCACATCGACGACTCGACCTGCGCAAATCCATCACTTCCTCAAGTCAATGGCGAGGACATGCGACTATATTTATCACTTGTCCATCAACGAAATGCGCGTGGCGGCGTCGGAAATATGCCACCACGTCAACCGATGCGCTCATTCTATGCTCTATATATTTCATAGTAGCGGCCACCCACGAGATTGCCCGCTTGCCCCTTTTCTAGATAGTTTTTTCCCATAGTTCAATCAAGGTTTATACACATACTAGCCTTTCGTCCGCAAGGAAGTTGGTTATGGCGCGGACTTAGGATGTCTCGTGGTGGTGCCATTTATCAGAATAAAAAGTATTTTATGTCCATCTCCACAGTTCAACTTATATCCACAGTAAATTTCACTATAATCAATTTAGCGATTTACGTGTAAAAAGAACAGCCAGACAAATATACAGTCATAGTCATAACATTTATTGCAACATGTTGGTTATTACAGACGGTAAATACATAAAAAATGACCCATAAACATGACCCTGCAAGGGTATGGCAATTTAAATATTTTAAAAGTATGTATTTTTAAACATAAACATTTTAAGTACAATCAAAAATTTTTTTTGAAAATCACTTTTGCATTTATAATTTTATAAGCATGCATTAGTGTGAATGGAAAAGTCTTATAAGTAATAAGTCATGAAGTATTGCAAAAAAATATGTCAAGGCTATATCAAAGTCGCTATGTCTACTGTACATAATTTTTCTATTCAAAATTTAAACCCATTTTTCAAATCATTAAGGGTTGATTCATGTCCACCGCATCGGACTTCAAAATCGATGCCATTTTTGCAATCAACGTCCCATAAAACCTCAATAACGACACCCATATCGATTTTATCATTATTTACCATGAAATTACAATTACATTTTGATTTCCGTGAAATTACAAAATGTAGGTTTGTTTATTTGTATTTAATTTCTAACCGTAAGCCCAATAAAAAATAAGTGACTTTTACTTTTGAAAATAAAGGACTCTTCTTATACAAGTTCATTCCCCTTTTCATCCCTTTGGGGCTTAAATTTGCAAAAACGCCGAGACAAATAAATGTTTATTTTCAATCGTTAAGCTAAATACAAAATTTTAAGTTTCTAACACTTTTACTTTGAATATAAAATACTTTTTTAACACAACTTCATCTCCGTTTTCACCCCCTTGGGAGTGGAATTGTCAAAACACCGAGACAGGTAAATGTTTATTTTCAATCGTCAAACTAAATACAGAGACCTCATAAGGAACCTATGTGCCAAATTAGGAGTCTCCAGATCCAGCGGTTTGGGCTGTGCGTTGATATATAAGTCAATCAGTTAGTCATTAAGTCAGTCAGGACTTTGTATTTTATATATATATATATATAGATAATCCCCTTTCAATTGTCTTGAGAAGTTATGTTCTCCTCTTAGTCGCACACTCCTGGCGGAGTGGTCGTGGTCAAGGGTGGTCTTGAATATTTGTTGCGGCTTTGGGGTAACTTCTCCATCTCTTTATTTGTGGCACTGCAGGAACATTCAGTAAGGGAACACTTTCAAATGATTTGATACTATCTGCCTATCTTGTGGGTGATCGGCCACGAAAATGTTGACCTTCTACTCTCCCTATGTACCACCAAACGTTCCAACGAGCTTCCGTTGCGGATGATATGTCCAAACTCGCTATTTCACTAAAGTCAGGTCGATTATTGTTCTTATGATCCACCACCATCATTTTGGTTTTACTGCGGTTTATAGTGAGTGAAGGTATATTGTAAGACTGACAAAATTATTTAAACATTAAGCACAGTATGGGTAATAGATATTTTGAACGTGATTGACCTAGCTAGATTAATTATGTAGCGACTTTTCAGGCGAGTTGCATCGGCATCACGGGCTGCCTGACGATGCGATGTTATGTCGCATTAGGTATCAAATTGATATTTAGATTTTTTTGTGTTTGTACATTTTAAGCTTGGGGTTATTGTTGCGCCGACACCCGAACGAAATTGCCGAACTGAATGTCGCTCGAAATTCCTACGGGTCGGGTATATCGTTCAACAAATACTACCAAACGTTAACTAGATTATTTAAATTTTGTGGAACCCAGAAAAAGAGAATCTGAAAGATTTATATTTATCTGCCAGTTTAATGTCCACACTGTTGAGACACGGCCTTCCTTATGGATGGATAGGGAGACTGAAACACTGATTTAACTTGCAATCGTTGATGATTATAGTATTCTAAAGACTGAGGCTTCCCAACCCGCCTGATTATTAAAATAAATAAAATATGTAAACTAACGACCTACATAAATCACCCGAAACAAATCGTTGCCAAAACCTGTCAAGATGTGCTGACTACTAATTACCCGATCATCCGATGACTTCGACGCATTTTCTGTAATTTTAATTGTATTTTCGCTCCTCAAAATAAACAAGTAGGATATTATAGGTATCTCGTATTATAAATCAACAATAAAAGTCAAATACGTTGCAAATTATTGAACAAACATATTCGATCTACCAAATACACTCTTTAACAGATTTGGTCCAAATAGGTTAAAGATTATGCTAAGGTGCGAGAGTGTCTGATCCGTCTGACCCCGGAAGCCCAAGGTATCTCCAAAAGTCGTAAACATGATTATCGTGTAAACGCTAGTATAGTATCGAGCCTATACTAGTATCAAAATATGGTACAACATCCAGGTTATTGTATTGTATGTCAAAAATCGTTCGGCAATCGCGGTCTGTCTTTTAATTAAACTTTCGGCTATAATAAGCCCCTGTGGCCGCATTGTGTGGTTAGTAGTGAGTTTCCCCCCACGTGATACTCTTGCTGGATGGGGGATCAGTAGTACAGTGCCCTTAGTACGAAGGCAAAATTTTCGAAAACGAATAAAGTTTGCCAAACTCGTACCAAGGGTACAGAACACTATTGGTCCTAGACCAGGCGTCGGAGATTTAGGCTGCTTTTCCACCAGAGATGTGCTATGCAGCTATGCTGCGAGGATGTCAGCGCTAAGCTACGAAACTATGTAACCTTTTGCACTGATGCTAACCTTTATATCGGGGCGAGAAAGATGTGCTATGAAGATGCGCCGCACCAGGTAGCTATGCGAGGAAGGTGCACAGGTCGAGCTATGCGATGACAGTAGGAAAGGCACGGGGAGCGACAGGCATCCAGAGCACAAATCCATCCATATGAAATCATTGATTAAGTTAAACCAGTTTCAAACAGTGTTAAGCTATGTGGAGTGGATCAGTGAATATGATTGGTGGATAGGTATCAAACACATCCGTAGCAACTTAACATAGATCTCCGGTGGAAAAGCTTCATAATGACTAATGTGACCGGTCCTAGTACAATATTTGTGAATTGGGTTAGGACCAACCAAGCTCAAAACATAATGTAAAATAATTTATAGTAAACAGTATCCTATTTATATCATACACTCCACTTATGATGACTAAGAAACACGTCATAGAAAAACTGATTCATAGGGACGAAATGTAAAGGAAGTAATTAAACTATTTATACAGCGTAATAGAAAATGGTTCAAGGCTTCAATCTGTCGATCGCATGATTTAAAACGCTGAATGTTAGGAGATAGCTCCCAGAACTAACGCCAGAAGCTAAAAGAAAAATGACGCACGCTAGACTTTGCAGTTAAATTCGTATTCTTCGAAAACCTGCTATACTAACAAGAACTTGTTTGATGTCTTGTTTATGAGTATGTTTGTATCGTGAAGAATCTAGATATCGGTATTTTTAGAGCACTTATATTTACCATAAAACATTCAGATCATTTTGGATTCTCGGCCAATATTTTATTTGTTATTTCGAAATTTTAGGCTTATTACAGTGTCGGTCTCAATCAAGCAAAATATTTTATCGTCTCAACCAAAATTAATGAGACACACCGAGTGAAAGAATTTATTCTTATCAGACAATCAGTACACGAAATTAGAATAGGCATAGTTTATTTATAAATAAACGGGATCTTTTCGTCGTCGTTGCCGTGACTACATTCGTTGAAAACAACCTTATTTTAATTTCATTTTAAAATTAATGCAATAAAAAAAATAGGTAGAACGGACAATACAGGAGTATAAAATTATTAGTTATTTTCTTGTCACAAATAAAGAAGGAAGAGAAAATAAAGAATAGAATAATTTAAACCTGCAAATTGTTTACCTATTGAATTAAAACAGAACCGGTCTAAAGTAAGCCCCTTGTGGGACCGATAAGTATAACGTTCAATATGACTTAATTGTAGTTTTATGGAGAAACTACTCTCTAGGTAGGGCCAAGGGTTCATGAGTTGTCAGAACAATCAAACTTATAATACCAAACGTTAAAAAAACATACAACCAAATTGATAACCTCTTTTTTTGAAATTGGTTAAAATTGATAATTTAAATATTGCGATAAAAGCTGAATACAGAGATAATATATGAATACAGAGATAAATTCCTTTACCTAAAATGGTATTTTAGGTATGATCATTTGCTTTTTCTAATTTAAATAATATACTTATGTATTTATAATGCAAAACATAATTCATATAAATTAAAAATAATGGTGAAATGGTAGTGATAAAATGTGCTTAAGAGCAAAAATATGGAATCACTTTTATTGCAACTAGCAAGAAAAGTTACAAGAAAAATTACAAAGTGATTCCATATACTTTCTCGTATGTGTAGTTTAATTAAAATAAAATGTATCAGGATATGAAATTTCAATAAAGCGCAAATGATCTGTGGTTTACTTAATTATTAATAAATTTAATTTTTCACATGGAAAAAGGAATCTTGTATGTTTTAAGTAGGTTTCACTAAATATTCTCTTATACATCACATTTAGAATATTTAGTAGGGAAAAAGAAAAGAAGATTTTAGTAGGGAAATCTATTTATCATGTCTATAGTTTATATTATTTAATTTGTCACGGTTTGTTTGCTCAAATCAATGAAAAATGTCATTTTTCAATATCATCATTTAATATTTATATTAAACCTCGAATAGTATGGGCAAAGTTCATTTTTTTAAGGTTATTCGCCTGTATTCGCAATTAAGCCTAAGTACATCGCAAAAAAATCCTAAAAACCGAAGAGTGGAAATGACATGAGCTGCAACTGAAATTTGTAGTCAGTCAACAATCAGTCAACAAATCACGATTCACCCTTGCTTTATATATGAAAAGAATAGTGTGCATATAGGTACAACTAGCGAAGTTAAGCGACGACTGCCAAAACAGTTTAGATTTGAGGGCTAGGTTGCATTGACAAACCGCAAGTATAATGACCGGTACAAATAATGATTGAGTAGGTATGTTTTGTTCAAGATAATTAGGTCGAGTCGCCGCGCGGCTGTCGATCGGCCGGCAAACAACTCAATCCCAGAATACATCGGATATAAAGAGACGACGACAATCATCTAGACACTTGTTCTATACAAATCTCAAAAGAATTCTTTTAATTGCCTCGTTATTCTGATATTTCAAGATCTCTACGATGAAACAGAGAGTTCTAGAATCTGTGAATTTGCTTTACAGTTGAAAGAAACAAGCTTAGAAGTTGTCTGGAGAACGTTTAGCACATATCCAGCGCGCGTCATGCGTTTTGTTTACACACCGGCGTCCGTGACTGCGCGGGCGGCTTCGAACAAGCGCTTTGGGTATGGTTCTAATCACTTTCACTATCGAATGGAAGTATCCTAGTAATAAAGAATATGGGTGTCGGTACCCTGGTGACGATGAGCGGGGTAGCGAGGTCAGCGCCACCCACGAGGCGGAGGCCCCAGTTCGTCTCCCGACTCTCGCGGCGGAGAGTCACCACGAAGGTATGCAGCCGCCCCATAACGAGTGTATGCACTGCGCGGGCGCGCGCTCTATGCGCGGACTGAACACAACGGCAACACGCGACGTTATGCGCGCAAATTTAGCTTCACTCGACCTATCCCTCCCGGCTCTCCTCAAGCTCTGCACTTGCATTGCGTGTAACCCTGTCGTCGCAATCGACCTAGTTCGGATTACTGAAACCGAGGGTAATGGATTCAAACGGCGTCCATTGAGAAGGTTTGTTTACTTTCAAAGTATTGGTTTGATGCGCCCGTCATATTATTCCTGTCATTTAATTTTGGTTTCGTTATATTTTTAGTTTCATCATAATTGAAGCATGCTGTTATTTATTATCTTACCATGTGCAGGTTTTTATCTGGTTCATATGTGTATGTAGAATAAAATATCAAGGCTCTTGGAACTTTCCGCCGAAACTTTCCGCATTACTAATGCTTAAAGTTTGGGACTCATGTCTAAATTGGGGTGCAACTTGTTAAATAAACTATTGGACATTTGGATCAACGAACTGTCAGTCCAAGAATCATCTTAATAATAATAATAACAAATAATTTATTTACTCATCACACAAAAGAAGTAAAGTTAAGGCAAGTCTATGTCCTGACTGTGGTGTGAGAGACTGGTGCCTGAAATAGGTTTCAAAGAAAGCCTGTTACAGAGGTCCCTAACGGGGTTAATACCTATCTTTGCAACAGCAATGCGACAGCAAAAATTGCGTGATAATTGCTTTACGTCATGTATCACCATAGCAACCGCACGGTACTGATACTGATACAAACTGATACGTGGCGTAACGTAGCCCAAATAGCCTCCATTCGAAAGGATACAGTACCTATGCATGATAGGTGTGTTTGCAAGCCTAGGTGATGTGAGAAAACTTTAAACGCCATTTACCAAGATGACAAACAAATGGGGTTATCACGGAAGTATCGTAGAAAATCCAGAGACTCTGACTGCGACTGCGACTTTTTAGAGTTTACTGCACTCCTAGTACGAGTTTGGCAAACTATATCGGCTATCGGGAACTATCGCTATGTATTCTTCATATCCATCGACTGCTTTATCTACATGAGTAATGCATAGTTTTCAATAACGTTGTTAGCAAGGATGCACTTGATTAGATGGAATTGAGTTTTGATTTTGATTGTCTAGTCGAAGTATTTTTTACGTAAATAAACTTCAAAAAAATAAGTTATTTCGAAGCATTCTTATTTTTTTTTGCTTCATGTTCAGTATATCCTTTTTAACTGACAATGAGGAATGCCAGAAATAATCAGCCTTAACAGAAGCGATTGCATTTACATAATTCGATAGTTAATTAAGTATTATCAACTTATTTCACGGGTGTAGAAAAGATAAATTATCATCCATAATCTATTTTCATGTCCCCACTCCTAGAAACTCTAGAAAGACCAACCCACTGCAAGCGTAGCATGCGCACCACGACTCGCTGTCGACCCTTATCTCGCGATGTCTGTTTGTCGCTCACACCGTTCTGATATGAGCGGGACAAACAATGCGCTCGCGCGAGAAAAGTGTCGAGAAAACTTTGTCGAGTTGCGCATGCTGACCTTATGGGTGGATAAGGAGAATAGGTCATGAACCACCACGCGGGCCTAATGCAAATTGGTAGGTTTTTACGACTGCAAATACAGCCGAGACCAACGGCTTAACGTGCCTTTCGAAGTACGGAGGAACTCGAAATAATATTTTTTTGGTCACCGTCTCGTGACCAACTATTGCGAAAATTGCTTTAGCGGAACTTTTGAGTTCCTCAAGAAAGGAAGTATAATTTTTGAGTATTCTATGACTCACCCTCCTCCTCTGACCGAAGTCTCTGCTGTCGTCGGGTTCTGGGCGCTGGTGTGGCACGCGCCAGAAAGGCGGCCTCTGGTACATCGGCATTACGAGCTTCTTTCAAATTGCTGAAAAATAAATCATAGTCAGACAAAGTAGGGTAGTTCTTCCAACAATTAAGTAAGTATATCTTTCACTATGGCACGTTGGCGGAAGGTCTGTGGAAAACGAGAGGCCAAATCTAAAAAAATACCGGCCAAGTGCGAGTCGGACTCGCGCACGAATGGTTCCATACCATTATTTATAAAAACGAGCAAAGAAATCACGTTTGGGAGCCTACCTTAAATATTTATTTTATTCTGTTTTTTAGTATTTGCTGTAATAGCGGCAACAGAAATTCATCATCTGTGGAAACTTCGACTGTTTAACTATCACGGTTCATGAGGTACAGCCTGGTAACAGACGGATATCCGTCCGTCACCAGGTTGTATCGGACAGCGGAGTCTCAGTAATAGGGTCCCGTTTGACCCTTTGGGTACGGAACCCTAAAAAGGAGCTCTGGTTGTGGTCAACTTGAACTAATACACAAACACGTGTCGTCTACCGTCTACCCTAGTTAAAGACTTCTGTACTGAGTCTAGTCATCTCAAGAGACTCTTTTTATTTATATTTTTTTTATTATCAGATTTTCTTTTTATTTTATTTTAAGTCTGAGTATTCAGTTCACATGAGCGTCTAACACATTTTAAACATATTTTATAAAATTTGATATAGGCAGTTCATAATAATAGATATGCGCTGTTACACTAAATGTTTTTTTTTTATTAGACTGACGTTTTAATGACACTAACTAAACAATGCCAATCTTGATCTAACATTCTCCTTCTTTTATTTACAAGACAGTCAAACTAAATAGATATTAAGAAATTTGTAAGTAAAATTTGAGAAGCTGTTACTAAGTAAAGTTATATTATATGTATAAAAATAATATTATAAAGATGAATTAATGTCAACGGGAAATACCCTCTGCATTTGATTTATTCAAACTATGTAATATAAATTACCATATCATATACGGGCCTAACTGTCTTCTTACAATTAATATGCTTCCGGGGGACTTGGTGAGAAAAATATGTAGATTGACGGACCCAAGATAATAGCTTTACCTATCTGCACCCAGTCTAGCCAGATACTATGTTGATAGCATTGGCTAAATTCATAGCTCAAGCAAAAAGTAATGACATTATAAATTTAAATAACAAAATACGTGCAGCGTCATTTCCGGAAAAAATGGAAAATATTTACAGTACACTCATAAGAGAATTGGATGCAACAAGCCAAGAGCTTGTATGTTTTTGCACTTAACACGTTTTTACACTTTAACATAAAAAATGCGTTTACGTTTGTTCCTTTCAAAGTATTTAATGCTCAAAACGTTAAAAACTATAATTTATGTCTGTTTTTAAACAGTAAATTCCAGTGGAAGATTCAAATTTATTATAAACACATAGAGGGCTAATAAAACATGAACATCGTAGGTGGCTGGCAACGCGGTGCGGCCGATAAATAAAAGTGTTCGATGGAGAAGGGGGATGGAGTGATTCAGGAGGGGGGGCCATGGGTGCTCAGGTAGTGGGGACAAGGTGTACACAAGATGGTGGTCGCTATCGCTACTCACCAGAGGGCAGCCCAGCGTCGTGTCCCAGCGGCGTCGCGCAGCCAACGGCGTGTATTATCTGAATTATTCCGGGGCACATCAAACTATGTCTATTTTTCGCTGGCACCGCGGCGCGCGTCCGATACTCGGCTTCGAGTGATTTACAAGGCGTAGCCGCTGCGCTGTTTCTGGGGCAATCCGAAATTCGCAACAATCCGGCCTGTTTAACGCGGGGTCGGTGAACCTTACACGTTCCGTGTCATGATGAATATATATATTATGATATATATTTTTTATCATAATGTATATATTCATCATGACACGGAAAAAAATACTAAAAAGACTTTGGTAAAATTTAAAATTAATGGCTTTAGGGATTATGGTGTTTGCTTTAGTGTAGGATATAATAATAACGCCAACAAGTCGATATCAAAATCTAAAATTTAATAAATTAAATTAACACATCGTAAACAGTTAAATAGAGCTTGACATACAATATTATTATTTTACGTAAAAAAATGTAAATACAAAATATAAAGTAGGTTAAAAATAAGCGAGAAGAATGTTTCAGTAACATTTTGCAAATAAATTAAGGCAACTATTAATTCTATAAATAACAGTAAATGTCTTATAAAGAACGTACAGTCAGCTTCATAAAGATATGAGGTGACAAGGTGGTCAAATACATGCTAGGAGCAAAAGTTCGATTCTATCTTTGCATTTAAAGTTATCTAATTATTGTTCACAACCAACCAGTCTTACATTTCTTCAGGTTATAACTCTCCAATTACATATACGCGATTACAAGGATCTTTACGATTGTTAAAGCTATTTACGCTTCGTAACTGTTCATTGGTATCTAAGCCTCCAGAGTACTCATAAATATCTTCACTTACATAAATTATTCAATATCCAAGATAAGTGGCTTGGATATAGCCAATCGAAATAAAGGGCTTTTCCAGACCTGTATTTAGATCATTGGTTTTTATTTTTTCTATTAAATTTTAAGTTGGTTATTTAAATACTGAAGATGATTTGCAGCTGGAGGATTTGCCTAAACGATTTGAATTGACGATGTTGTAAAAAATATAAAAAAGGTAACAAATGCTTACAGAAGCTGTGATGAGCAACGCCCGGAGATAGGGAAAGGCGTAGCTAAGTTCGTTTCCCGCTCAAGAAGGTAATTTCACGTTTTATTTACTTACATTAGAGATCATATTACATAGGGATTATGTTGTTTAGATAATATTGATCACTTTGGATGGTACAATTATAAGATAATCTTGCAGTGTTTATAAAATTGAATTTGTGTCCCTTAGATAATTTTGATCAGTCTTCACACTAGGATCTCTATGAAGCTGACTGTACGTCAACAACACTTAGGAAGTACGTACGAACTGTATTATATCATTTTATACGTTTACAATTTACATATTGTTAAAAAACGCTGTTAGTGCTAGTGTCAAAGTCTAAAACAATACATAATTTTTTTGCGTTACTTAGAACAATAAAAACGAGTAAATCAAGAAACATAAGTTCTATTGAACAATAATATAAACAAACTATACAAACACAAAAATCTTACCACTTCTAAATATATTTACAATAATTAATGTCAAGTGAGATAAAGCGTTAATATTAGATAATCAAGGAAGTCGATGAAATATCTTACTTATGTATTCGAAATAGATCTGAATAAGTATTTATATTTATACTTCAGCCAACATACGGATAGAATGTTTATAACTTAACCTCAAAATATTTTTTTATCATACGTTTTATAAACTTTATTAATAACTCACTTCTGTGGTCCAAGTTTGATGTTTCGACATCAGCCATTTTTAATGTCCCTTCCCCACTGCTGGGGCACTGGCCTTCCTTATGGGTATATAAGGAGACGGGCCATGATTAACCAGGCGGGCCCAATGCGAATTGGTGGGTTTTAACGACTGCAAATGCAGCCGGGACCCAACGTCTTAACGTGCCTTTCGAACCACGGAGGAGCTCGAATAGTAAATTTTTGGTCACCTGTCCCGTGTGTGACCATTGCAAGCATCGCAGGCAGAGCGCGCGAACCACTGTGCCACAGGTTCTCAGTTTGATATATAGCATTGATTAACTGAAACTTGACGTATTTGTGAAACAATTACGAAAAATGGATTTATTTACAAACATTCTTTCAAGTAAGTTGGAAGGAGTATAATTAGTGATTCATCAATATATTCTAAAACAGGCCGTTGTTAAAATTCATATTTACGAAAAAATTATTATGTAATATCAAAACACTTAAAATTATATTTTAAAATTATGAGAAGGTAACAAGAAAGCTTATATCAACTTAAAAGTTGTAAATAAATAGATGCCTTAAAATTGAACCCAGTATATAAACCGCTGAAGTTAAAAAAATTATGAATTAAGAATTATAACGGATCATTCTTTACATTTTTTTGAGACTGCGTTTCTACTCAAAGGTAAAGAGCAATAACGGTGACTAATAAGTTTAATAAAAATGTGTTAGGTTGGGTAAACGCACATAGATATAATCTTTTTTACAACTTTGCGGTCGGGATTTTACCTAACTAGACAAATTATTAACTAACTATAGAGAGCTTATTCAAAACAAATTGAAACGCTATGTTAATAAGCAATTCGTTTATTAATGATAAGATACGTTTGCTATGTCTGTCGCAAACTAAATATAATCAATACATTTATGGCTAGATAAATGATGTAATTGAAATAAAAAATATATTTATTGTATTATTATAACAGATCACTTTTTGCAACACACCACATTGCAACATACATTGAACAGTACCTTATGCGTATTTAATCAAAAAGATGATGAATATTGAGCAATTTTTGACCAGAGTTTTAGATATCGGACGTAGAATAGGTAGGTAATCATTTATTTTCCACAAGATACAATATAATGAAAACAAAAAGGAAAATAAAATTTACTTCGGGTTCTTAATCCCTTACTAAGCAATTGAACAGACTGTGATGGTTTCATTTGGTTAAAAAGCTTAGTAATTACAATAACTGCCATATTCCCAACATATGCAAAAATATACTTTAAACATAAAAACGTACGGCACATTTTCCCTCGCAGCGTTGTTTAAAAGTCAAGTATCGCTGGTTTGGTGTCTCGTGCGCACTTGACGAGCGAATGCATGAGTTTGACAAAACCAGTGTCTTTGGGCTTTTCTAGCCCTCGTAGAAGACGATTCTTCATTACAGCCACGAATTCACGGTTACTAAGTTGTCCGTCCACTGTGAACAAGGGTTAAGTTAGTTTATTTTATAGAAAAACACAAACATCCTCTCTCACCCCAATCGCATATACCGTCTCCGTACCGTCGTGGGTAAAGAAGAAGTAAAATAGCAGAGGTGCTCTAGATGGCGGTAAATGTCGTCGACGGTAATCGTCGTAATGCTGAACAATAGGGCTTTGTGACAGACATGTTTGCTAGGTAGTAGCTAAGTTTTACGGAAATGGTAAATTGTGCAGTGCTTTCTTGCAAGAAAGTTCGTCAATAACATCTCCGCATCACTAAATCTCGCTCGTGTCGTCATCGTAGGCACGAAAAATTTGACACGCTAGGTACTCATACAGTTTGAAGCGCTTTTTTCGACTATTTCGATATGGGCCTGTGGCGGCACCAGCACAGGTATCCTAGAAAACCAGAGTTTAGCCTATAGGCTACAGTCCTGTCTGTCCTGGCTACATCTCTTAGCATAAGCTGGTCAATAGAGGTGCCTATGTTGTAGAACGCGAGTGCTGTGTAGTCGTAATTTATGTTGTTTAGCCCGTGGTCTAAATCTAAAGTAAAAAAAAACCAACAACTTACTGTTTTACTCGAATATGGTGAAGACGACATTAATAACGCGTGGGTCTTAGCGTGGGCTGATCTAAGGAGGCGCCAGCTATGTGGTAGCATTTGAGCGCTGTATGTTGTTCAGCAAGTCGAAATCAAAAGTACAGAAGCACAAAACTTACTGTTTTCGTCGAATATGGTGAAGACGACATTAATAACGTGTGGGTCCAAATCAATATGGGCTACAGTCCTGGCTACATGTCTCAGTGTGGGTTGATCTATGGAGGCGCCAGCTATGTGGTAGAATGTGAGCGCTGTGTCGACGTCGTTTATGTTGTTCAGCAAGTGGAAGAATTTTAGGTAGTCGTCTTTTGTTATTCCTACGCCGTGGTCGCGGAATCTGATGAACGAGAAAAAAACTTAAATAATACGTTTTTTGATATAACAATCAACATGATTTCTATTGATTTAGATTTAAGGGCGATTGTGACGATTAAGACTAACGCCCGAAATTAATAACCTATCCCTAGATATAGATAGAGCTATCTAATAATAATAATAATAATAAATAAGTTGTTTATTTCCATAAAATCCTTAAAAATAGCAAGAAATGACTGTTCCCTTAAACTAGGCATAGCCTGTCCTGTGGGGAAAGTAAAGATGTAAAAATGGTTTACATGTAAAAAAAAATACGGCAAAACAGAACATCAGTCTTTTAACTGAGAAGTTGCCTTGGATATTTTTGTTAATTATTATTCGAGTTAACTAAAATTTAAATGACTTACGCTTTCTTTACACGCTTCAACATTCTCGCCTTCTTCTTGGCGGGATAACCTGCATATGCCAATAAAAGTTCGGCAAAGTCAGCTTCCGTAATACGTCCAGTCTCGTCTGTAAATAGTAGATAAATCATATTCAGTAAGACAGTTTAATTTTCACATCACAGTATTACAACTTTATTAATTAAATAAATAATATTTTATATACTAACCCGGTTGTTTCCTTTGAAATTCAAGAGAAAGTATTTCCTTTTGTAGTTGTTGTTGGAAGTCCAAAAACTTTTCAATAGTCAACTTCTCATTTAACTTCGATCCAAAAAAGTAAGTTGTCAGAGCAGAATTGATTCCCTGTAACATTTGACACGTATATTAGAATAGTTAGCATGATTGATCAATATTATGTGTCGCTAACATGACTAAGCTATTTCGATTATATAACCGATAACGACATTTTACGGGCGACTAACTTTGCCAGAGTTGCGAATGCCTGAAGAGCGCGGCTACTGTTCCCAATTCCTCACAGTCTTCATCGCACTGTCGCAACATCGCAATTTCGTGGCATCGTCGTTAACTACCTTGAACAGTAGATCAACCTTAAATTGTATTGTTAGTATTAGAGACGTTGCGATGACGCGGTTGATGTGCGAGGCAATCTTCTCGAATTACTCTGTCACAGTTTATAAAACATCAATAACAACTTTCCTCGATGAGCGCAGCAACCGTTTCAAACTCCTATGTCACTTCCATATATCATCAGAAAAACGACTTCTAAATATCTCGAACCAATATGTGTTGCTAAACTTGCCAGTGTTCACGTGGTGGTGATACCTCGACTAGGATACTGCTTAGCTACCTGATGAGTGGGGCAACCTTTTCAAACTCCGATGTCTCTGTTCAGATATATCATAAATAACGACTTTTTAGAGACCACGAACCTTAAATGTATTGCCAGTGTTAGCGTGATCGCGATGCCTCGATCCGATGCTGCTCTGCTGCCTGATGAGCGCAGCAACCTTTTCAAACTCCTCACAGTCCACGTCGCCATCGCCGTTCAGATCGAACATACGGAACGCTATCTCGAAGTGACGACGCGAGGCTGTCAAAAATAATACAATCCTGTTAAAATTAAGAAAAGCTTAGTTTAATTGAGATAGGCACTACATTTCCCGCCTTTGCCTTTATATATCTGTCCCTTACTATCACCCGTTCTCCCACCCCTGGCAGTGGAGAGGCCGCTTTTGGCGCGGGTGCTGGTCGGATAACCTCCTCGTGGTGCACCCTGGGCGCCGTCGTACGTATTGTTGCGGCGGTGGCGGATAATCCGACATAATACCGTAACTCAGTACGTAGTGCTGAGCCGGGGGTCGCCGCCTTATCATCTGCGAGGGCCGCGTGGAGTACTCCACTATAAAAGTACAAAATCACACCGGAACCCTGCACGTGGTGCAGGACCGCGGGCCGCTCGCGTGTTTTATGCGGGGGCTGCTGGAATAAACCACTATAAAAAATCCTCAAAGGTCCGGCGTCGGATCGCCTGATGGTGGCTAGCAGAGGGTGCTAGCCTGCTACCGAACAACCCTGGGGTACCTCCCGCCCCCCCAGGTGTATGTTACCTGGGGGGGCGGGACGGGCGGGACCGGGTTACCCGGGTACAGGGTTTTTCCCCCATATTCGTTGGACTCATATAGCGTCTAATTATAAAAAAACTATCGGAAAGAAGAGAAAGGACAACTCACAGCGTCCGGGTGTAAACTGTGACGATTATTATGACGTAGAGAAGAGCGAGCTAAGCGGCAATTACAGTCGCATTACAAGCTATTCAAGCATTAGAAGATATGAGACGGAGGAGGACACGTGGTCCTCAGGAATGTGTACCGACCTGGACTCTGGGGAGGTACAGAAGAAGAGGCAGAATGCCAGGAAAAGGGCGGAAGAGAGGAAGCGCTAAGAAAGGCTGGAGGCGGAGAGCAATTACAGGTCAAAGTCGAGCACACTGGTTGCAGGGACCAAGCGTCATGCACCACGGCTTCCGGAGATAGATTGTTTGGTGGATAGCCGAGTGTTTTTGCGCCCCCACCATGTAGACCCTAAAGGTGGAAAAGCTGTGGCTGGCAAGCCAAAGGAGCTGAAACCCCTCGGACTAGCCGAGGAGACCTTACAAGAGGCAGAAATTCTGTTAAGACTCGCAAGAGAATCGGAGGAGGTATGCGAAGAGGACGCGGAACAAATATGCGCCTCAGCCCGCGCCATTGTGTCGATAGTGACGCGTCTCCAACGCGAAAAGAAGGTGAGATAACCAAGCCCCACGGCCAGATGGCAGTCCTACAGCAAGAGAACGCAGGTCTGCGAACTGACGTAGCTCTGCTGAAGAGGGAGATGCAGGATGTAAAGCAGAGACAGGTTGCCACGGGTACTCAAGCCGAGGTAGGAGCCGGAGCGCTGGCTAATCTGCAGCGCAACTTGATGGCAAGGATGGAGAAGTGCATGGATGACAAGCTTAAGAGGTTGGAGCAGCGCATGCTTTCCCGGCCCCTCACAGGCGAGAAACCAGCGACGGCAAAGGTGACGAAGGCACCTTCAGAGAAGGCGACCCACTCTTCCGCTCCTCCTACGGGAGAGGGCTGGAACGTTGTGACCAGTAGGAAGGCAAGAAAGAAGGCGTCGCAGCCTGCGGCTAGCTCGGTCCAGACGGAGGCGCCTGCACCGGTGCCTAATAAGAAGCCTGGCCCCCCAGCCAAGAAGCCGGCAAAAAAGTCAGCTCGATTGACTCCCCCTAAGACCTCGGCGGTGGCTATTACAATTTTGCCTGAAGCCGAGAAGAAGGGGGTTACCTATGCTGATGTTATCGCAAGGGCGAGAAAGGAGATCTCCATTACGGAGTTGGGAGCGCAGCAGGGCGTCAGTATAAAGCCTAGTCGGACGGGAAGCCAGATTATGCGGGTACCACAGGACCCCACTGGGACAATCGCAGATCTGTTGGCAGCGAAGCTGAGCACGGCGTTGGCCGATGTTATAAGGGTGGGGCGACCCATCAAGAAGTCGGACCTCTTACTCACGGGTTTGGACGATTCGGTGAGCAGGGAAGAAGTGGTCAATGCCGTAGCGAAGAAGGCCGGGTGCGACTCTAGTGTGATAAGCAGTGTAATAGTGGCGTTCATAGGAGGCTATTAGCCTACTGCTACCACGCTGGCCAGACGGGTTGGTAGAAGGTTTGTTTCAAGTTTTCCTTCTCTCGCACAGGTTTTCAATGCGTCAAGCCTCCTAGTCGACTCTTACGACATCCCAGGCATGTAAGGGAGAGGTGACACTTGTATTCTTAGGCCGTCACCACACGGCAAGCATAGTGAATATACATTCTCGTAAATAGATCTACACTCCGGAAATCTAATATCATTTAAGTAGAACTCAGTAGATATCATTAAGTAGTGATAGTTATTTGTAATGCAAGGCTGGAAAGTTGGTTTTTAGCGACGAGTTACCTATATTGAAAGCTGAGCAATTGAAGGATTCTAGGATCAAAGATTGAATCCTGAGCGAAGCGAGGATTTCAAAGGTACAAGACGCTAAAAACTTTTCTGCCGAGCGCAACACACAATTTTTCACCTCTCAACAGCGAGGAACATTTTATGGTTGTTTCCGCGGTCAACTTCCCGTAAAAAAGTCTTAAACATAAAGTTTAACCTAAATATACCTTATTCTCGTTGTTTTAATGATATAAAAAACTAAAATAATAAAAAAGGGAGTATTGTAGTTAATTCAAAGTTATTCAATGTTATTTAAAGTAGGAATATATTGTTACTTATAAATAACAATAAAAATGATTCCGTAAATGTTGACACTGACATGAGGTACAAGACAAAGACAATTTAAAAACAAAGATTTATGTCACGTTCCGAAATCCAATCATAGGTTGTGAAATCTCACCCAGCCTAATATAAAATTCTTATAAAAATTAGTTTAATCTTATTGTTATTGTTTTTATAATTCAATTAACTAAAATAATATAATAAAACCAAAACGAAGTATTATAATTAATTTAAAGCTATTTAAAATAAGAATAAAATGTAACAAAAAAGTCAATAGTGCGATTCGGAACGCATTATGACATATTCTTTGCTATTAAATTAAATAAGTACTTTGCCGCCCTAGGCCGCAAAAAACGCTTTTCTACGCAGAAACTGATTGACAAAATCTCCTTTTCAGAGCGTGTGAGGTGAAAAAAATATATTACGCACATTTTCGTATATTTTACATAGGAAAATGAAAAAACCTTTTGAGTTCTTTCTTATCTTTATCAAGGTTATTATGCATAGCTTAAACTAATTACAAAGCATATTTGCATTGGGCCGGAATCCCAAGGATGCGGGTGCGAATCCCGTCAGGGCGACATGAGACAAGTTGCTTTTTTCTAGTATATTTTCTTTTCTTGTTTAATATTAATCACAATAATAAGTATTTGAATTTTAGTTATAATACAATTTATGAAGTGTGATTGTATGTTTCGGGGTATCTAATACTCAGGTCTGCTGTCCCTTGGAGCTGTGAAAAAATCAAACATCTAAGCCAAAGCAATCAAAAGATTCAGACGTTTATGCCAAATTTCCGCAAATTTTCGAAACTCGCACAGGAATCAAAACCTACAGGGTACTTCCTGTGAACTTAGAATCTTGAAATTTGGTACGAAGTATCGTCTTATGGTACAGATAAAGGAAAAATTACGAAAACCTTAAATTTTTTGTTACATCATACAATTTTTTTTTTTGAAAATTTTAAAGTTACTACTTCTTTTCTCATGAACGCGTAGAGGTATTAAATTGAAATTCATATCAAATACTCAGGTCTATAATACCTTTAAGCTGTAACAAAATCAAACTTTTATGTCAACGCTATCAAAAGAAATATACCTACAGGTTTGTACGGAACCCTCGGTGCGCGAGTCCGACTCGCACATGGCCGGTTTTTTTTATTTTGAATATTTATAAATTTTACCTACTAACCTTTTAAGTTATCCTGTGTCTGACAGAATCTGTGGTCTCTGCATCAAAATTAAATTTGCGAATATGTCAGTACCGAATGCATATGCTGGTGAATGAGAATTAGGGATCTGATGAAAGCGCTAAAGATGACTTCTATGATGAGTTGGAGGCAACTTATGACCAGCTACCAAACTTCGACATTAAGATTTTAATGCACAAGTTGGCGAGAAGATACATTCATTGGAACCCACAATTGGAAGACAAAGCAAACACGAAAAATCTAATGACAATGGTGTGAGACTCATTAGCTTCGCAACATCTAAAGCTATGGTAATACCATGCCAAGCACCATGTACCCTTATAAGATCTATAACGATACCTGGGAATCCCCTGATGGCAAAACAGATGATAATAAAATAGACCATGCGCTTATAGATGACCGACACAAAAGCACTATTGAGGATGTTCGAAGCTATAGGGGTGCTGATTGTGACAGCGATCACTACCTGCTGGGTATAAAAATAAGAGCTAAAATTAAAATTCATAAATTATTAAAGTTTTGCAAACTGAAAGAACATATAAATACAGATAGTTTTGAAGATGTACAATGCAAATTCAAGTTTGAGTTTAAATTAAGAAACAGTTTTGAAGAATTATTAGTAGAAGACAGTATAGAAAAAAATTGGGAAAGTATTAAAAATATTGTGAAGACGGCTTCGTTAAAAGTACTCAGCAAGGAAAAAGTAGTGGAAAAGGAAAAAAATGTTAGAACCAGGACTGCGAAGACGTCGTAGAAAAACGAAGGGAATGTAAGATCCTATCAGAACAAGATGAGCAGTGGAATGGAAAATACCATGAATAAAGGTAGAAGCAAGGAGAGTCATTAGAAGTGCGAAAATAGTACGCTTTGATAAAATAGTACGGGACATGGCGTCTCCATGATGATCTCATCAGAGCAAACGAATCCAGAAGATTTTATCAAGAATTGAGATCTTGTAAAAAAGGTTTTCAGCCCACAGCTCAAATATTTGAGGATTGCGATGGAAACTTGATCATGGACAAAGAAACGATTAGGATGCAATGGCGTCAATACTTTCAGTACCTACGTAACTGTCCCCCGTATGACAGATGATGTCGAGGAGAACGTTGAGCGTCAAACTTTTGAAGAGGTCCAAACTTAGGCTTAAAAACAACAAAGCTCTGGGAATCGACGGGTTATCAGCAGAAGTTTGGAAGTTCGGCGGGGAAACAGTTCAATCCAAATTTTATGAGCTATTGCTTAGAATCTGGAAAGCTGAAAAGCAGCCTGGCGAATGGAATGTCGGTGTCATATGCCCTGTCCACAAGAAAGGCAGTAAAAAGAAGTGCACAAATTACTCCGGAATTGCACTACTCCCAACAGCGTACAAAGTACTGGCCTACGTTCTCCTAACCCTACGCGGAAAGTATCATCGGCGTCTGTGTGGGTTTCGACCAAACCGCAGTACCCTCGATCAAATATTTCTCCAGAAGCAGCTGATGGAGAAAAGATGGGAATATGCACAGAGCATCCATGTGCTATTCGTGGATTTCGCCAAAGCCTACGACAGCATAGACAGAAGTGCCCTATTCACAATATTAAGAAACCTCAACATCCCTAAAAAACTTGTGAATATAATCCAGGCGGCCACAAAGGAGAGCAGAATGAGAGTCAGGGTTGAAGGAGAATTGACGGAGGAGTTCTCTGTGTTAAGTCACTAATGCTCTTCAACTTAGTGCTCAAATACGCACTCAAGAAAGTGCTATCACAAGATGTAGGAGTGCAACTAAATGGAAAACATAAGGTAGTACGCAGATGAACTGGCTCTACTAGGCGAAAACCGTATGGAGATCCAAGAGTCAGTTACAGCCCTGGATAGGAAGGCATCAAAGGTTGGCCTTAGGATAAGCCATGGAAAAACAGAATATCTTCACATGAAACGATTTAAGAATCCTCGCGCTCATCCCTTAGACCTTTATGTCGGAGATACTAAGTACAAAGTAGTGGCCTTTAAATATCTGGGATGCACCGTCAACGATGCTAATACCGAACAAGCAATTGACATCCGCATTCAGAATGCACTTCGATGCACCGCTGCCTTGCACAAGGTGTTAGTGCCAAGATACTTAGCAGAAACACCAAGATCCGAATTTAAAAGACGGTCATAAGGCCCATTCTCATGTACGGATGTGAGGCTTGGACACTCACACTTAAAGAGGAAAACAATCTTTTGGTGGCTGAAAGGAAGATAAATTGTTTAGGCCAACGCAGAGGGCGGATGAAACCTGGAGACCTCTAAAAACGCTGAAATCGATTACCTGTTTGGCGATCCTAATATTATAGGAGAGAGCACACAAACTCTGCTGGCTCGGCGATTTAGAAAGAATGGGTAAAGATCGAAGCGTCAAAAGGGCCTACATGGGTAAACCACTAGGGCGCGTCCCCAATATCGATGGTGTGATGTGGTAGAAGCGGAACGTCGCGAGCTTCAAGCTGGCGACTGGCGAAAAACCGCACAAGACCGGGACAAGTGGCGTTCTCTCGGATCGGAGGCCAATACACACTTTGGGTCGCTGAGCCAGCGAAGTAAGTAAGTAAGTAATTACTCTCTATCACGTTAGCGTCTCCATCACCAGGCGATAACAAACATATCTCAATTAAACTAAGCTTCGAATAACGGTCAAGTCAAATTTTTTTTTTCGGGGGTAGGACGCAAAAAGAGAAAGACGTTTTTTTTAAAGTTATTCTGCTATTTATTGCTTTTTATTTAGTTAATTGGTTTAATTTACTTTAAAAACCTTAAAATTATTATGTACTAAGTGTAAGCAGTACCTGCAGTTGTTTTCTCCTTTCAATATTTTTATTTACACCACTTAATCACTAAAACACTGTACTTCACTGTCACTGCACAAGATGGAAGGCTTAAAGGACACTATCAATGCACTTTCTGAGTCGTTCACGCAGCGGATGGCAATGTTCGAGGGTGAATTGAAGAAGTCAAGCACCCCACAGCAACAGTCACTAACATCCCTGGCAGCGGAGTTCAACGCGTTCCGAGAATTTGTTATTGCTACTCTCAAAAATCTGGACCGTCAAGTCTCTGTGCTGATCACAGAATGCGACAATGTGGAGACCAGGAGTCGTCGTGCCATGCTGCTGCTTCACGGTGTCCCGGAGGTGAAGGATGAGACTCCGACAGAAGCTCTGCTTAAGGTGGCGTCTCAACATCTGGCCACTGCGAAACTTTGTGAGGCTCACATCGTCCGGGCTAGCCGTCTGGGCAAAACACGAGCTGATAAGCCCAGGCCACTACTAGTAAAACTACAGTCGGAGTCTCTGCGGGATAATTTGTGGTCACTAAAGACATGTTTTAAAGGTACCGGGATCACTATGTCTGAATTCCTGACTAAGCTACGCCACGGAATCTTCGTCGCTGCCCGGGAACGATTAGGCATCTCCAAGTGCTGGACCAGCGCCGGACGCATTATGGCAGCTGGGCGAGATGGCAAGCGGCACCACATTAAGTCGTTAGTTGATGTCGACAAGTTAGCGGTACTAATTTCTGGCACAGCATCAACGACGGAGTCAGCGGTCACCCAAAGGGACCCTCAGACTTCAACAACGGGTCCAAGAAGTAAGAGGGCTGTCTCTGCAAAGAGAAAAAATTAGTTGTAAGTTTTTCGTTTGATACTTTAAGTCCTTGTTCATTGTTTTCACATAAGTTCTATACTTACTTCTTGTTTGTCAGTCCAGTGTAAACACTTCGGTCCCTACCCTATTACTTGCTTTTGTTCACAAATTATATAGTGTACAGATAGGAATCAAGCCTGCTATTGGCCGTTTCTTAGTCTAATGTCAGCTTCACATTGATAGTGCGGCAAAGTCTATCGAACGAGATATCGATATACTAAAAATTATCGATATCGATACAAGCAGCACTACAGCCCTAGTGTACTTTTTAAATCCTATACTTTTAAATGTTCAAATGAATAAAACAACAAAATAAGATTAAATTTTTATTGAATTCAAATCACAATAATACAACAATATGACTAACCTAGTAAAAAAAAATAAGTTATTATTAATAAACTGTAAAATTGCATTTTTAATGAAGTAATAAGTCATTACTTTACTTATAATCATTACCTTTAAGCTAAAAAATAATGTATAAATACTAATTTTCAATAACTAAGAAGTGTGAATGACTAAAATATAACATTTCTTTTATCAGTACATAATTGATGGAAGAAGTTAAACAATTATAAACAGTGATTTCAACAACTTGTGATACAACCATGTGTTTAATGAAAAAGAAGAAACATTTATTTAAATTTTTTAGAAGCGTTATGAGATGACAAGTAATACACTAACTATTAGTAAGCGATGACATGTAGGAACCAGGTACCGATTTCATTTAATAGCAAATTTAGTGTTATTTATTACATACTTAATATTAGAATTAAAATAAGATTGTAAAAAAAAAACAAAATTGGAATCTAGTTCTGGCTTTTTCTTATTATGCACGGGAAAAATGCATTTACGCATTAGCGCATTACACTAAGTCGGTCACTTAATGTAATGTGGGACTCGCCGAGCACAATGCCCGTCCTACCCATGCTGCCACTGGTCTCTTCTCCGGGATTCTGAGAACAAAGATAGGTACATTGTTTATAATAGCTGTATTGCAGCTACAAGTAACATATTTAAATGAAACAAAACCTGTAAAAAATCATTGCCTGCCAATCATCATCACATATAAAAAAATACAATTATTTTATTGATTGTAATTTTCTTTCAGTAGGTATACCTTTTGCGCTTTTCAAGTGCCAATTGATGCATAACAAAATTAATATTAATACTAGATTCTGCAAAAACCCTTTTATATTTTTATTTATCATTGTACAAAACTTATGAATTTGGACTCTACAAACAATAACAATTAAAAAATTTAAAGCATCAGCATGATGCTGAAGACCACCAAACCAATCAATGTGAACTGATTTAAAAAACTTGTTTCTGATGTTGATCTGTATGTTTGGTTGGTGTGGATATTTGTTCATGACTTATTAATTATCTCAATCAGGGTTCTTAAAATCATGACAAAAGAGGCATTGGGTCAAGGGCAAAGTCAAAGAGTTTTATTCAAATAGACCATTTTTTTCCCTACCAAACATTCGGGACATCTTTGAACTGATGAGACGAACGGCCGCAACAAACTTATCAACTTTAACAGAAACAAGAACATTTACAATGGAATGTTGTTGCCAAACACAAATCTACAATCTTGAAATATATTTAAATAAGAGGAAAATTTTCATATACTCAGTTTTTCATACAAAAGTATCACATCCATGCATTTTCTTTTAAATAATCATCTACCTTCGCTTAAGTGTCTTTATAACATATAATTTAAATTTATGGAAAAACATGTCAACTAAAAATGTAAGGTAACAAACAGTTAGGTACTTTCACATTTATGACATCAGTGAGGATATAAATTTACCTTCATTCGTTGTGATGATGTTAGTTGAATGTGGTCATCTGTAGTTTTATGCAGCATTCGTATATCAGTTTTGGCACATAATGACAGGTCTTTGCTTAGTATGTATGCCCTTTATAAGGATGGATCTTAAATAATACAGAATTTGTGTAAATTAATGGCGATTTAAATTTTAATGACCTGAAAAAATATAGCAGCTTGGTATTACAAAATGTGTGAATTAACTCAATGTTCACAAGACATAGGTTTATGTGAAAAAATATAATATAAATATAAATAAGTTTTAAAGTTAATGATTTCCATTTCTTCAGAAGTTCTAAGTACTAACCTTCAGGCATCTCATTAATCAAGTTTTCACGCTTGTTGTCTGCTTGAAATCTTTTCAAGCATGTTCAGAATGTAGATCCTTGGTCACGAATTATCGCCATAGGAGGGACCTGTTTGTTTTAAAGCCTTCACAACTTCCTGAAAACACAGATACAAGTTTTTTTATATAGGTTATTGAACATAAACTCTCACTCCGTAAATCCTTTGCAGAGTTGGCAGATCATCAAGCTATTAATTTAAACTTACTGTTATAATGTTTTTCAATGTAGCAGCAGCGGTAGTTCCTTCACAAACATAAAATGCTAGGTACCAATTGTTGTGGATTATTTATTCTAAAGTCGTTAGCGTTACTTGTTAAAACGTTCACAGAATAATGAGAAAATATGATAATTTTAAGAGTATTAGTAAGAGCTGTCAAATTGCGCGGCTCGGTAATCTGTGGTTCGAAAATGGCTACCTCAACATCATTGACTTGTAAATATATGGACCAGCCATACCTACAAAATTAGCGTGCATACCTATATTATGTTTGGCGCATAATATGGCCGCTCACCCTAGTGTTGTACCATATTGAATAGCTGATATCGAAATAGTTACAATTAAAACTTATAATAAATATACGTTTTAAATATTAATTTATACTCCTCAGAACAAAAAAAGGCCGGCTTAGGCCCAGAAATGGATTTGAAACCAACTACTTCACTTGCTTTTTTAAGCATTTATTTGGCAATTGGGGTGGGAGGTTACATAATGTAGTGCGAAGTCCATCTCCAATAGTCTTACGTGATTATGTAATTGGGTTTAGCGCGTTTAATTAAGTTTAATATATAGATAAATAATTATTATAGTATTTCAGATCTTTCGGGCCGACAGTTCGTACGATAGACGTTAAAAATTTTCCCACTTGCGAGTATCGTTCCGAAGTAAGCACCAAAAGTGTTAGCGCGCTAAAGCATGTGGCCTCACTTGCGTGTATCGTGGCATTGTCCGAAGCTTCGGGGCGATACACGTAGGTACGGCCATAGCATAAAAAGGGGCTAAATTTAATAACCAAACTCATTCTTATGGAATCCGTTTGAAAAGTAAAAGCATTTTTTTTTTTAAGAAAACAGCTCATTGTCTATGTATGCCTATTTTAAGCTACATTAAAAGTAATTATTACTTAAGCAATTATTTTGTATGAAAGTAATTGTATAAGTTTGAATTACTTTTACTCAAGAAGTTAGTTGCCTTCTATTATAAATACGAGAGTTCACACTTGTATTTATTATAGTCAAGTGTAAGTAACTACCTACCTAGTTAATTTAAAGTAAATTATACTTATGCATTTTTTTCATACAAAATAGTTACTTAAATAATTACCTTTATTGACGTATTACTTACATTACACTTGACTATAAACACGTATGGTATACAGGAGTGAGAGGAGGAAAAATAAGTTACGTTTGATTGTTTAAAATATAGTATTTTTTTTTTATTCATTTCTAAATAATACTGATTTAATAAAATAATTTCTAAACAATACTGTATCACAAATTTTTTAGCATGGTATCGGAACCTAAGATCGAGATAACCTTGATAATCGATTTAATAAGCAGTCCATCCATCCATCTTCAAAGATCCAAAGATTCTTTAGTAAAGCCAGTTTCAACATTTACATGTTGGTACCATTTACTTAGTGTCCGAGGGTGTGGTAAACAAGTGTTTTAGGTTTTCCTCATAAAATTTTAAGTTTTTGATAATTATAAATGGAGAGTAAGGGCGAATTTCCTGTTTTCTTCGCCATACTTTTCAAAGGTATAGAGATTTGGCTTTGGCAATTTGCCTCTTCAAAAAATCTTTTGATCCTGTACATTCTTCCAAAATTGCAGTTTCATCAATATTAATTGATTTTCTTCTTTGAAGATCTTCTATTACATTAACGAATATAGCAATCTTTTTATCACGTCTTCGTACCCTTTCGTTTAAATTTACTTTCTTCTTTTAAGAACACTTTTCTGCAAGACTTAATTTTTTTTTATTGAATCTGAAAATAAAAGGAATGATCAGGTTTAAAAGACTACTTATAAAACTAATAATAATTAACCTAGCCTATATTACATTAAGTCAAATATTATAAAGTTTATTTATACTGACCATCGCATTGATTATTGAGAGATTGAACTTGATAGTATTTGTTTTTGCCTGGTTGGTTGAAAAATATTTGATAGGCTGAAAATGAACAAAAGAATCAATAATTACTTTCAATTTAATTTAGTTAATGATAAGGTCATGTGTGTAAAAAATTGTATCACTATTATACTGTACTAAAGCTATGTTTAATAGCAATTTTATAGCTACGTAAAGTAATATCACGCATAGCTTATGTACAGTAAGTCAAACAGTAAAAAACAATCAATTTAATTCTCTTACTTTTTCTAAGACAACTATAAAACATATCCTCACCGTAGTAGATGTTGACGCACCTCTAGTGAACTAGTCATTTCCCGACTCTTATGATTCTTCAAACAGATTTGATTAGGCTGAAAATATATTAATAGCTTTGATACAACTTCTACAAACTTTCAGTATAATAGGATTCAGAATAAGATAGAAGAATACACTATTCTGCTTTATAAAATTATTTACAATGTAAAAATCACTTACCAAAAGAGTCACGCAATCTTGTTACATCGAAAGTTCTGTAGAAGCATTTTTCATCAAAATGCATCAGAGCAAACATACCAAATTTTATGTCGTGTGTTTATATTTTCTTGACCAATAGCCTCTATCCATTTCTGCTTCAAAATTTTGTTCGAAGGAAATCTATTTGACAAAACACCATTGATGAATAAAATGACAAATGTATCGATATTTCAACACAACCCATGACATCACTAATTTTACAATGCAATACAACTCGAACTTTAATATGAAAAAAACTTCGAAATACCACAACTTAAAACAATATATGTCCTTATAATCTTTCAAAACAACTTTTTCTTATATTTCATTACACAATATCGTTTTAGATTCAACAGTAATTGTAAAAATTTAATACTAACCTATGGAGAGTCAATGAAGGTTGATTAATGTTTTTCCTTGCACCGTACTGCTTAACACAACACGAAGACATGATGTTCCCAACTCTAGCAAGGCTCTGAATGGAACAGAACTAGGTTTTTGTGCGTATTTATCAAAAAATAAACAAAACTGTTGATAGTTCATAAAAAATTGACAGCAGATCTACCACAGAACTTGGAACTAAAGATGGCGATGCCGGCACGCGTCAAAACGCTCATGACGTCACATGAAAATGTTGCCAATATGTGTACTGTGCAAACACTATCCGTCTCTTTACCCATACGCAAACATAGGTGAGTTAGAAAGAGACAAACATCGATTTGATAATAATGTATCGATTTAATATATATTTGTATAAGCAAATTTTATATAGATCTATAGGGCGCCTCCATAGTTCTGTTGTATCTCTATGCTCAACATGGAGTTTTGACTTGTGAAGCATTTTTTTTTTTAAAAACTACGAACCACCTTGTTGTAGGGGTGATTCCTACGGCTGCTTTTGTTTATGTTACTACTGTGTTACTTTATTATTCGTTTGTTGTAGATTTTACATTACCTTCCATCTTCCATGTTATATGAATACTTTTTTTTTTTTTTTTCACATGACGGACAACAACTGACTGACATTGACTTGACAGTTATTATTATTTTTTTTCTTTTTTCTGTTTTGTTCATAGAGGCTTATCTGTACAGGCTAAGGACGGAGACCATACTGCCTAGCCTTAATATTTTTTTTTTATAATTTTTTTTTATATAATATTTTTTCGTATCATGTATCCAGGCGCTCCTGTCTTCAAATCTGTCATGTGAATTAAAGATTATCTGTGTTTGTTTATGTATGCGTGTGATAGTTAAGTTGGTTTTTATATGTTGTTGACTCTTATTTGTTACTTAATTTCTCTTCCTTCATTAGCTTCTTTCAGTCAACCGCGGGTACTGTATTTATGTATTTTATAATTTTAATTAAGTATTTAGTTTCTAGTTTAGTTAGTATATATTAGTATATGGATATCTCTTTAAACAATAGTAATGACCTTTTTCTGTCCTGTTCTTCAGCGTCTTCTAACTCAAGTTTTCAAAGTATTGATCGCCCTTTGGATGAGTTCCTATCTGATACTTTTCTGGATGTTCCTAAAAACTTTAACATTGTGCACATAAATGCGCAAAGTATTCCTGCCCACTTTCCTGATTTTCTGGCGTCGTTTGATTGCAGGAACATCCACGCCATCCTTGTCTCCGAGACCTTTCTCCATCCCTGTCTTTCTTCTGACACCTATTCTTTACCCGGTTTCCAATTGATCCGTAATGATCGTGTAAGTTCCTCACACGGAGGAGTGGCTGTGTACCTCCGCTCCCATATTCCTTTTCGTATTCTTAGTCGCTCTCCACAGCCACCTCCTTCCAATAGCGCCGAGCATCTCTTCCTCGAGATATCTCTGTCCCACTGTAAAGTTCTTTTAGGCGTTTATTATAGCCCTTCACTCCGAGTTGACTTCTTTGAGTCCTTCGAAAAGCTTCTTGAATCGTTTAGTCCCCAATATTCTCACACCATAATTATGGGTGACTTCAACACATGCCTGTTAAAAGACGACACCCGTGCGAGAAAATTGTTATCCGTAGTTGATTCTTCTAATTTACATATTTTACCCTTACAGGCAACCCATCACTTCCCTAACTGCATCCCTTCCCTTCTCGACCTTATGATCGTCTCTTCTCCTACCCTGGCTGTAAAGCATGGTCAACATTCTGCAGATGCCTTTTCTTATCACGATTTGGTGTATCTATCATACCGTGTTCGTCCCCCTAAACTAAAACCTACAGTGCAGCTTCAGCGTAGTTTTAATCGCATTGACAATGACCAACTACTCTTTGATGCTGCTAATTTGGACTGGTCGGCAATTTTTTCCTCAAATTCTGTGGATGAACAAATTGATCTTTTTAATATGAGGATGACCGAACTTTACGATCGACATGCCCCCATCAGACCCGTTAAAATGAAACATCTACCTGCACCCTGGCTTACCGATGAGATTCGCTCGCTCATGAACAAAAAGAATAACAGTAAAGCTAAGTACAAGATGGATCCCTCGGAACGAAATGAGAAAAAAATGAATCGTGCTAGGAATCGGTGCAATACGGTGATTAGGGACGCTCAAAGACGCCACATTCATCAATCTATTGAAAAGGAAGATCCCGCTAAAGTGTGGAAATTTCTAAAAACTCTTGGTGTTGGCAAATCTCACATCAGTGTCACAGAAAACAATGTCGATTTCAACCAACTTAATAGTCATTTCACATCGTCAGTGCCTATTGATGGCAATTATAAAAGCAAAACTTTACAATACCTTTCTAACCTGCCAACCCAAGGTGACTCGTTTTCTCTTAATCAAGTTTCAGACTGTGATGTGAAGAAAACTATTTTGTCAATCGACTCCAGTGCTGTAGGTGCTGATTCTATCAGTCGTAAAATGATCCTTCCTATCCTCGACATCCTTACTCCTATAATTACCCACATCTTTAATACATCAATTTCCACTGGTTATTTTCCGGCATCTTGGAAGGATGCAAATGTTATACCTCTTCCTAAAAAAGCCAAACCTAAATCCTTCTCAGATTTTCGTCCAATTTCAATCCTTCCCTTTCTTTCCAAAGTCCTCGAAAAACTTGTTCACAATCAGCTCACTGATCATCTAAATAAAAACCATCTCCTTAACCCTTTTCAGTCTGGCTTTCGGAAGGGCCACAGCACATCTACAGCACTTGTGAAGATTACGGATGACATACGCCTTGCGATGGATAATCGTCAACTAACTGTAATGGCATTGCTAGATTTTAGCAATGCATTTAATTCAGTTGATTTCGACATTCTCCTTGGTGTATTAAGTTCTCTGAACATATCTCCAGCTGCAATTAATTGGTTTCGAAGTTACCTGCTAGGGCGACGGCAACGTATCCGCACTGGAGATTCCTTCTCCACGTGGTGTGATATCAATGCCGGTGTTCCTCAGGGTGGCGTTTTATCTCCACTTCTCTTTTCTATATTTTTAAATTCTATTACACAAACCCTTTCTAGTTCCTATCACCTCTACGCTGATGATCTGCAGATCTACACACAGGCACCATTACCTGAACTTTCACGTGCAATTGCAATTATTAACAAAGACCTAGCTCACATAAATTATTGGAGTAAGTCATACGGTCTCACCCTTAACCCTTCCAAAACTCAATGTATTATCATTGGTAGCTCTCATTTCGTTTCGAGGATTGATTTTGACGTGCTTCCGGTGGTCTCTTTAGATGGTATTAATATCCCATTCTCAAATACTGTCAGAAACCTTGGCATAACGTTTGACCAGCACTTATCTTGGAGACCTCAGGTGGAAGGCGTTAGAAAAAAAGTATTCGCTGCGTATGGGTCCTTACGTCGTCTACGTAATTTTTTGCCGACCAGTACCAAGATCACTCTGGCCCAAACTCTCTTGTTACCTATAATAGACTACGCTGATGTCTGTTACACTGATTTATCTGAAGAACTACTCAACAAACTAGAGCGTCTGCAAAATGTCTGCATCAGATTTATCTTCAACCTCCGCAAATATGACCATGTCTCAACCTTCCGTAGCAAACTTAACTGGCTTCCTATTCGCCGGCGCAGGGACTTACACACACTCAAGCTTCTCTACTCTATCCTTTTTCTACCAACTTCCCCACCTTATCTCAAAGAATGTTTTTCTTTTCATACCACATCCTCACATTGTACCTTGCGTTCCTCCTCTAACCTCACCCTAAAATTTCCTCCGCACTCCTCCAGCTTCTATTCCTATTCCTTTTCCGTTCACGCGGTCCGGCTTTGGAACGCACTACCACAGGGCATCAGAAAGGCTCAGACTGTAAAATCCTTTGGTGATCAAGTTAGAAGACATTTCCTTTCTCTTTCTCCTAACTTATAAATTATCATATATTTTCTCTCTTTCAGTATCCATCTATTTGTAAATATATACTTTTTCTTCTCCTTCTTCGTGCACCCATTCCCCTATTACCTTATTTATCTGTTTTCTTTCACCCAAGGTTGCCTGGAAGAGATTGCTATGTAGCAATAAGGCCGCCTATTGTATATTCTTCTGTATATTTATTTTTTCTTTGTACTTGTTTTGTGTTTATCGTGTGCAATAAAGATTTTTATTATTATTATTATTATTATTATTAATAGAAGCGTTTAACCTACTGGTACTGGAACGCATATTAATTTACTTAGGTACCTTATTCGAAGCTTAGAGTCAAGCTCTGCCTGGTGAACTGACTCAATGACCAAGAAATGGCGAGGCCCGCCAAAAGCGGACTCCCCACTGCCAGGGGTGGGAGAGCGGGTGATAGAAAGAGACATACATATAAAGGCAAAGGCGGGAAACGTAGTGCCTATCTCAATTAAACTAAGCTTCGAATAAGGTAAATAAATTAGTATGCGTTTAATTTTGGTAGGTTACATGCTTCTATTGTTATAAATGCGAAAGTAGTTCTCCCTGTCTAGACTCTAGATCTTTTCATGGTTAAACTAATAAAACATTTTTGATAAAATTTGACATATAATTTATCTATCTGATAGATTAATCTCTGATAGATGAAGAAGAACATAGGTAACTTTTTGTCTTGAAGTGTAACTATTAGACGCGCGATATAAGCACACTCCACACGAACGAAGTCACGGGCTGAAAGCTAGTATTTTATATTTTACAAAGCCTTAGTATTTAAAGTGTATTTATGATATTCAAGTAAGCACGTCGACATTTCTGTCTTTCTTAAATCGTGCAGCCATCGAAAAAAAAGTGTATAAAAACATTTTATAAAAAAAATCAAACCGACTTCAAAAAGTAAAAAATAAAACTTTTGGAGTCGGTGCCAGCCAAAGCATTCTACATTGCACTTCTATTAACTATATTTTTTTTTGCCTTAGCTAACTAGCACCGACTCCAAAAGTTTTATTTTTTACTTTTTGAAGTCGGTTTGATTTTTTTTATAAAATGTTTTTATTTCAGATTTTTTTGTTACATTATGTGCCGTTACTTACACTAAAAATCAGCCCATACACAACAATGATGTCATCTAGGTATACGACTACTTGCCAAAAGGTGATTGATATTTTTCAGGATTATGAAAAACTACTAGCCAGATCTTCGTAAAAATTATATGGGACCACACATAAACCATTTTCTTCCAGATAAAAAAAAGAATTTTAAAAATCTGTTAACAACTGGCGAAGTTATGGTGGAACATAAATAAAAAAAAAAAAAAAAAAAAAATACAGTCGACTTGATAACCTCCTCATTTTTTGAAGTTGGTTAAAAATACTGTCACGGGCGGCGGCGTGACGTTGTTGTTTCTATTTGTTCAACAATAAGTGATAGACTTAAAATAAGCGCTTATCAGTATTATGTCTAGAAGGTAAACACCTCTCTGAGGATAAGAGAATGCATTCAGTTGTAATGAAGTTTAAAATTAATGCAGCAGCACTCAAATTCAAAATTAAAAGACTGTATGCGAATCAATTTATTTAACAATTAATTCATTACAATGCAATGTACTGTACATGTTCTGGTGGACTCAAGCGACAAACAGCACTATTATAGGAGCACTGCTATTAGATTGGAAAACTGTAATCGCAGGAAGATTATTATTTCCATGCCGCGTGTATATTTAATACCTACTTCTCGTCTTCGTGATAATAATTATTCATCTTACAGATTATCTATATTATACGTTTTAAGACCACAATTGACATTATTAGTTAATCATCTAACAAATACAAAACAAAATTAAATAATTAGCGTGAGTTCTTAAACATAGCAGTGTGCCAAATAAGACAAACTAACATCATTGACTAATAAATAAACTTTTTATTACATTGTTACAATGTAAAACATTGTCTTAACAGGCTGCGGACATAATTCAGCATCATACGTCGAGATGCGGTCTCATAGTACGAGGAGATACACAAATCTCTCGCGGGAGAAAATCATTATCTTCGCTCATGCTCCGTGAGCTTACCCCGGATGCTGCGCGCACATCCCATTGAGAGCTCCAAACACAAAGTAAAACATGTGCTTGTAACGTCACGGAACAAAACAAACTAGCGAATAACATTAAACAAGAAACTATCGCCTAAAAATTAATACCACATGACGCGACAAGATGGTGATCTCACTGAAACGAATGACGACGAAGATAAAGGCGAAAGGATTTTACTATTTGAGATGTGGAGCGAAGACAATGACCTTTCTGTTTTGGGCGACCCTGTACATGGTGGTGATGAGAGTGACCATATTCAAGAGCAATACGAACACACCGGTCGTTCGGGATTGGGCAATGGTACCTGACAATTACACGAAATGGCTGGTAATGTTATTTAATTGTAACATATATTTTAGTACAAAAATATCCCTTTAGTCCTGTTTTATTTACAATAATTCTATTCAATGCTATTTTCATTAAATTCTGTGTTAGCTTCGACATTATCACTTCCTAGTTAGTATATTCAATTCTAAGTCAACTGTAGCTATTTTGAACTAGGTTTTTTATTTATATTGTTTCTGTATTTCTATGTTATAAGACAGTTGTAAAGCATAAATTTTTGTTTCAGCTGCAAGGCCCAGTTTTAGGAGATGATGTGCCAGAGATCGACTCCAGTGGTACCGATTGGTCGGAACCAAATAACATCACCATAGCAGAATTAGAACAAAGAGCTAACAGAATACAGAGCGTTTGCCGTATCCGTGGTCTGCCAACCAGCCTAATAAATAGCAAAGAGTTCTTCGTGGACCATGTGCACAGCTTAGTTTGGTGCAATGTCTTTAAAGCGGCAAGCTCGTTTTGGTTGTACAAGTTTAATATTTTAGGTAAGATCTCTTTTAATATCTCTATCATTATCTTGATTTTATGCTTATAATATATTTTATCTTTAGTAATATCATATTCATTATTATATCTTAGTCACCAACTCACAGTTTTACGATTTCTAAGGTTATGACTTCTAAGGCTATATTTTCACAAAAAAAATCTTGTCATTTTATGTTGTAGGAGGATATGATAGAAAATTTTTGGCTCGCACAAGACAGACACCGCTAATGCTAGCACGAAAGAAATTTCCACGTCCAGAGGAGGACGAATTACGTGACGCTGTGAATACTCCCGGTGTTGTATCTCTGATGGTTGTGCGAGAACCGTTCGTTAGATTATTATCAGCATATCGGGACAAGCTTGAACATATAACACCACCATACTACAGAAAACTAGCGAGGGCTATCGTAACTGAACACAGAGAGAAGGCCACAAAAATATTTGGACCAATCAAAAGTTTTGGACCGACATTTTACGAATTTGTTGCTTATTTGATAGGAAAGCATAAGACGGAGGGCAAAAATATAACGTTTGACGAGCATTGGGCTCCTTATCATCAATTTTGTACACCGTGTGCCGTCAACTTTACTGTTATAGCAAAAGTGGAAACGTTACCAAGGGATTCGGGGTATGTAATACAACAGCTAGGCTTAGGACACGTGCTAGCGTCGAAAGTCACTGATAAAAGAATTCGTCTCCACACTGTCATGAATAAATCGAAGGACGGAAGGAATACCACAGCTCTGTTAAAATACTACTTTAATCAGCTCGACGAAAATATGCTTAATGACTTGTTAAAAATATATGGTATAGATTTTGAAATGTTCGGATATAATGCAAAAGTTTATAGTCAGTATGTTAGAAAATAAAGAGTCTATTTCAAACTTTCATGTGTTATTATTATTACTGAGAAGGAGAGATCTGTGGGAGGGATGATAGGAATGTTGATAGACAGAGAGGAAGAAGAAGAACACCAAAAATATAGATGGATTGTGTGCGTAATAATATGATCTAGTTAAGAAAGGAGTAAGTAAATCAGTAAAAAATCAGTGGCAGGATAGAGTGGAGGAGAAGGACGTACTGTACCGATCTTAAACAAAATTAGAATACGGATAGGAACATCTTTGAAAGATTAAAATTAGTACATAGTACTCACTTGATAAGACTGTCAGCAGAAATATGTAGTCGCTGAATGTGATGAGCCCAGATGAGCCAAGTTTGTAAAAAATTGAATCTTCATCTAAATCTAGATTTAGACGCTGGCTGATACTCTGTACAGAAAAACAAAATCTGTTAGTATTTGTTTACACAGAATCGCAATGACAAGCCGAGGAACTATGCACTCAAACTAAATCTAAGTAAAAATTATGACTGTCCATGAATTGTGTACAAAATCTAGTGAAATAGTGACTTTCAGATTATATCCGTCCTTAATCTAACGATAGAAAAGAAGGATTCGAAGCTAAGTAGGTGGTAAATGCCACTACATAATTCCAGAAAGAGATGACACAATTTAAAAAATCTAGGTTGCAAGGAGAAAGTATTTGAATAAAACATTTTAAAACAATTAGCTTGCAAATCAATATAAAAGTCTGACCATGCTAGGACTTCCATTTAGACTAAAATAAAAAAGGGGCTAGCAAAACAGTGTTCTAAAGGTATTTCAAGCAAAAGAAAACGCATGGCATACTGAACCAAATAAAAGAAATTCCACCTATGTCTTTAGTAGGAATATGTGGTGTCAACTATTCTAGGCATTTTGTGATCGATGGTAATAGTACAAAACAAGTGACTAACACAAAATCAGTGCAGATAAAATAAAAAATATATATATAATTGAGAGTTGGAAGATTAGAAGAGAGAGACAGTACCTCATCGATGTTCTGAAAAGATAAGAAAGTGACGTGAGTGGCCAGAAGGAAGGTGCCAGTGCAGTGTTTAGTGACATATATTTCAAGATAACTTAATACTTAGTAATTTATTTAAAAAAAGCACTTAAGGACATACCAAAACAGTTTAAAGAGGTAAGTATTTTAAGTAGCGTAGTTATAGTATAATTATATTTGCCATAAACAATGCTAAATCAGTAAACATATTTATATATCAACAAGGAATCAACAAAGATGTGGTAATTATAAACCTATGAAATACAATATAAAACTTGAGTGCACTACAAAAATGAACAAAAATAAGGTTCAAATTACATTTATCATTTAGTGAGAATCCTGGATCTTATTCTATTTTCTTTTCATTTTATAAATAAAATGGACTGGTAATAAAGACCAGTGCAACACATCATGTAATACAACATGTTCAATACCCTCAATCGATTTTGGACTTAATAATACTGACGTTAATTTTTTAAATTATTTTGACAGCTTTGTGTGTGTAGAGCTGCTGTTTGCGTGACCCCCCGTTCCACTAGCGAAACAAGTACAAGAAATCATTTTGTAAAATATAATGCGGCCGATGAGAGGATGACGAATGGTTCTTGATAGGAGCTGTCACATATTTGACAGCTCCTGAGAGGATGACCAATGCCTCTTGATAGGAGCTGTCACACATTTGACAGCTCCTATCAAGAGCCATTGGTCATCCTCTCAGGTCAGGGGCTGTCAAATATGCATTCTCTCAGTGGCCACTTTCTACGTTTACAACATGTTTTCTTGTAATGTTTCGCCAGTAAAAAAGGGGGGTTACGGTGCTTCTAAACAGACCATATTTTCCTGCAATTTCTGTCTCACGCTGATTTAATATGCTAGAGCAAGATGCTTAATTGCTTATAGTTGCCGGTCGCACATTATAGCAAAAATATGGCCCGTTTAAGAGCACCATATAAAGTCTCATACAATTGTCATATTATTTAACACATTTGCATAATTTAATTGAATAGACAATATTAAGATCTGAAAAACAGATTAATTTAATTTAAGAGAACATAAACATATGATTCTGTGCTAGATCATTTATTTTTATTTTTAATACGAAATGCATAGGGTATATTGTGAGGCTGTGCTGAGCTCTTTTACAGACTTTTGATCCAACATGTTGTTGTGTGTGCCATTAAAAAACCAAGAAATACTAATGATTGGCTGTTATAACAGCGAATTGAAAATGCAGTAAAACTGCAGAGAATTTTGTAGGAATATTGAATTATTGTGTCAATTTTATTGGTCCACTAGCCTTCCGCCCGCGACTACGTCCGTGTGGAATTAGTTTATCACGAGGACTTAAATTATCCGCGTGTGTTAATGTTATAATCAAATAATCGGAATCGCAATAATCAGACCACTAACTATCAGAATCACCGCATAATTTTGGAAATATGTCTACCACACTATAAATAAAATATAAATAAATATTATAATAAACATTAATTGCATACAAACACACTAATTATCTAGCCCACGTTATCTAGTCACTTTAAGTTTCATGAAGAACTTGTGTTATGAATACTAGATAATGGATAAACATACTTTAGTTATTTTTGTAAATACATATTTTATTATGTATATTAAACACCCCGTAGGCCTAGCATAGCTAGCTAGCACAATATAGTTGTGTAGTGTCGGCTTAGAATAGCACTCCTGAAGACTAAGGGACTCAGCCTTCAGGAGACGGGCCGGGCAGCAGCGTCTCCTACAAACTTGGCCATACTGCGATCGCCAACCCGCGTGCCAAGCGTGGCGATTATGGCAAACCCCCCCTTTTGGGGGAGGCCTATACCCAGCAATGTGTGTTATATGGCTGAGACGACGACGACGTCGACGACGAGGCCTAGCATGAACGGCTTTTATCGACTCGATAACTCGATAACGTGTCACTGTCCCGCTCACATCGGTAGTGGAGTAAGCAAGACAGCATGGTGCGCTATATCTTGCACATATATATTTGTCTCGCCTTGGGATCGACCCCAAGATCTCTGGCGCAGCAGGCGGGTAAAGTAACCGAGTATACTAACCCCTGCGCCAAACAGGTCGTCAAATAGTTAACAATAGATGGCGTTATTAGTAGTATATAAGTCGTAGGATAATTTGATAAATCGAATTTTCGCAAAAATCCTAGGGTCCTCCATTAGACAATGGTAACGACATGTCTCAATTTTAGTAGGGTTTTTGCAAAAACACGAATTGCGTTAGTAACATTGAATATCCTTCACTTTGATTGGCTTGATTTTCGCTTGCTGGCTAACTCATATTCTGATTGGTTGATATGTTTATGATATATGTTTCAGAGTAAAACTAGGAACCAATCAGAATAAGAGTTGACCATCAAGCAAAAATCAAGCCAATCGGAGTTAAGGATATTCAATATTACTAATGCAATTCGTGCTTTCCCAATAACCCTACTAAGATTGAGAAATGTCGTCACCATTGTCTAATTATCCGTGTTTTCGCAATATCTATAGGATTTTCGCGAAAATTCGATTTATCAAATTATCCTACGACATATATAAAGTAATGTCACCCGTGGTTTCCGTTCTTCATAGCTTTTGTGCCCTGCGTGTCCGTACACGCGAGGACCTTTACAAGGCCATTGACAGTGCTGAATTGGATGAATTTTGGTCCTCACAAATATACGCCAGAGTCGACACGCAAAGAAGAAGACTAACTCTATACCAAAAATCAAGTCGATTGGTTGCTTAGGGTGTGAAGGAAGGACAAAACACAAACAAACACACTTTCGCATTTATAATATTAGTTAGGATATCCTATATACCTTCTGTCAGAGTTTAGCACAGAATCATATATTTGAAGTCAAAGTAAAAATGTTGAAGCTACATTTAATTGAATATGAGAAAGGAACTGTACCTTCGGATCATATCTTCTGTACTGATCAAGCCCCAAACCTGTCAGAAGAGAACTTTCTTAGTTTATAATGTTAGCTGGACATACATCTCTATACATATACAGACACAGCTGATAAATCAGAAGAATTTATGACAGTGCAAATCAGAAGAATATTTGCATTTAAACAATTTTATGGTTTTCTAACCCTGTCTTCATTTCTAGTTTCCAGTAAAAAAAGTAACCTAAGAAGAGAAATCTCCAAAACAAGCATACATACACAAACTAAAACACATACAGAACTCATCACAACAAAGTTACCATCAGGCTGTTTGACTCCTGGTGTCATGGAGCGAAGGAAGTCATCTGGAGTCATAAACACTTCATGCTGGTCATGATGCTGAGCTTGCAGGGTTGCAAAGTACCGAAATACCTTGTCTGGAGTCGAGAAATGGCGCATGCGATTCTCATACTCGATGATCTATTAGGCAGCGTCCAAAGCAAAAGTAGACTATTATAAGCCACCACCATATTTACTTGCATTTGCATATACTTCTGTTAGTTAGGCATGCTAGTACATTTCATTTCTCTCACTTTCCTTTTTTAAATGTACAGTATAAATTACAGTTGTAGGATGAGGCCTATGCCAAGAGGTACACCGAGCAGGGAGTTATTTTATAATATTATTTTAAACTGTCACATAGATATAAAAATGTAAACAACTACTGAAAACGGTTTTATTATTATATAAATTACAAATTTGTGGAGTGGACACAATATCGTTATTGTAATATTCTGGTATAAGACAATGGATTCAGTAATCATAAATTTTCTTTGTGCACTTCACCATGTTAGTAACAGAACAGGCATTCAAACAAATGCAAAAGTTGAAACCAACAAAATTTTTGAAAATTAATAAATACCATCAGGCTGTTTCATGCCAGGTGTAATTGCTCTCAAAAAGTCATCAGGTGTCATATAGACCTCAGTATTATCACCATATGTGATTTTAACTGTTGCAAAATATCTGAATATTTTGTCTGGGGTGGAGTAGGCTCTCATACGATTTTCATATTCAATAATCTGTGACAAATGAAAATAAAACCTAATATTATAAAAAAAATATCTTTACATAAAATTTATTACTAAAACAAAAATAAAATTGATTTAGCCTGTTGCAAGCATTAATGAACAGCAAAAAAGATACAACATCATCAGTTTGCAATATCCTACTGTGTGGTAACATGTAAAGAGAAGAACCAGCAGGAAAATAATATCAAGAGCTGTATTGTTTCTCCCTGTTTATTTCATATACTTAGTCAACAAAATATTTGAAATGACCATAACATTTGTTTTTATTAGATCACATTCAATTACAAAAGGGAATACATTATCTGCTATATAGATATTTCAACAACAAGTGGAGGTTTTATTTGATTCAAATTAACTTATAGAAGAGATACTAACCTTTCTGTCCCTAAAGCCAATCTTTTCTTTTCTGTATCTTTTTTTCTTTGTGTCTAGTTCACTATCAGAATCAGAGTCAGCTATTTCTTCAGCTGCTGTTATTGAAGGGAATACTTGATATCTTATCCTGAAATTAAGTTCATTTATTTGTATCAAGGTAATTGTAAAAACTAGTGAGTAATAGACATAAAATGAGTAAATACAAGATATCTGCAGGACATAATCTATTTTATTATTATTTAGCAAGCAACTCAGGCAAAAGACTTACCATATCTTGTAAGAAGAATAAGCAACTGTAGCAAACAGTAGCGAATAGCATAGATGTTTGTATGAATATCGACGAAATTGTTCATTGTTCTGATGCCTTTCATTGCTGTAACTCCTTTGAGAAATTTGTGAATTATTGAACAATGCAGCACCATGTTTTGTGAACTGTGGGAAGGTTGCTAATTTTTGCACTGCGGTCACAACTCGAGGTATTTTAAGAACATGTTGAGAGGAACAATACATCGTTCCAATAAAATAGAACACTCTTTTTCTATAATATTCACAGAGAAATGTATTTTTTGCGAATGCGAAATATTAATTTACTTTGACAAATAAATCAGATTTATTTGCCATTGACAGTGACAGCTGACAGTTTGTCACCATAGACAAAATAACCTTTTTCCAAGCATGGGACCTTTGAGCATAACAGACGTACGGACTAGAGAGAGCTGGCAGTGCAGTTGATATTGTTGAACGCAGCTAAAAGCTATATCGTGAACGTGAAAGCAAAGCATGCATTCATTGTCTTTGAATTTTTGTGGAACAGGGAACGGAACTTCCATTCCATCCATCCATCAAAATTGACGGCGCTAGCGAGATTACATTCGAAATAGTGTCAAAGGTAAATAATTCGTTTGAGATAAAAATAATCAGAAATCTTTACGGAGTCGAGGGCTATATTATATTCCAAAATAGTAAAGTATTAGAAGTGTAGTGTAAGCAATTTGTGGCTAATAGTCTGCTAAGAAGATCGAGATTATATAACCTTGAATCACGGGACTTTAGTATTGATCAGTTAATTTTTATGTAAAAATCTAGTGCAGGGAGAAGGTATTAGATCTGGTATGTATGCCTCCGTGTAAATTTTTATTTGCCTTGATAACAAATAGGTTAGTATTACTCTATTCATCATGACTCATAATTAGATTGTGTAATTATATCGTCGTTTTAGACGTCTCTGAAAACTTCTGTCGTGTTGAAATATCTAAAAAGCATATTTTGTTCCCTAACCAAATCTGTTCTGATAGGTAATAAAACGCTAAATAATCACAGTACCTATTATAGAAAGTATAGACTTCAAAATCACCGTGACACAGTTTGCCTACTAAATATCACTACCTTTCTAAATTTTTATTATTTTAAAATTAAGTTTCTTAATATTAATTATAAATAAGTCATAAACTCTGACTAAGATTCTAGATATTTTTTTTTTTAATTTGGCATAAAAACTTAATTTCCTGTGCATTCAGATTGTGGATTGGTGGGGTTTCAATTACTACTGCAAATACAGCCAGGACCAATATCTTTCAGGCACAACCTTTAGTTAAACTAATAAAATTTAAAGTTTATTGCATCTAAATGATTGAATATCATTAAATTATCAAACAATGCTTGCTTGTGCATTTTCTTTAAGCACCTGGACAAAACTCATATAATTTACAATTTATTCAAACAGATTTTGATTGAAATGTTAGTGTGCTGTATTTATAAAACAATACAGTAGAGTTCACTGTTGCCCTGTAGTACTGCCTACCTATATGTCTAAATGACAAGATAAAATTGTTTATATTCTTAATTGTTAATATTTTTAAATCATAATAGGCATCAATTTAAATATTCAAAAGTTTTATAAAGTCTTAGATTTTGCATATCAATTTTGGAAAGTTTATTTAAAAAAGCTCTTAGTTCACAAGGTATTCTGCTATTCTAAAGCTTTACTTTCACTCATTAAATATTGAAGAAATAACAATGCTATAATAATCACCTATCAAGGAGCTTGGCATTTGGCATACATTCAGCCACATGAAGAAAGGAAATCTATTTCTGTTAGACAGAAATCCATAGTTTGGCTTTCTTATTTATAAACAATGAAGTTCAAGGTCATGTATTATAAAAATAGATTTGGATAATAGGTGTGCTACCTATTCTCTAAATATATTTTTTCATTCTTGAAAACAGGTACCTATGATATGAGCTATTATGACACACATAGCACACGTACAGAGCTTGTAGTAGACAAGCTTGGGTGCGTGTATGAGCTTGATTGAATAAGTCCTGTAAGAATAGATGATTTCCCATTATTTATTCAATAAAGATAAGTAAAAGCCGTATTTCTATAAATGACATTACTTTATGTATAGCTCTCTTAAGCCATTTCATAATATTGTCTGTCACACATGAAAGTTAACATGTAAATGGCTTTTGTTACATATGAAATAAATACTTTATTACCACTTTAAGTCAAGGTAAAATGTGCTGTTGACTGCACTTTTTGAGTGCAATAATTATATCATAATATGTTGCTGTGGTCAAGCTAGGGCAGGATAGAAATGTTGAAAACATTATTAGTTCCTTTACCAGTCAAGATTCCTATTACTACACTATTGAGTGTTGGTATTGGTAACCGGTGTGCTACTGTAACTTGAAGTTTTTTTTTACTAATAAAATTACATACTTCTAAAATTTATCCATTTTGTTAATTTTTATAAGTACAGAATTTATACACCTAAGTAATTTTTATTTATTTGTCCTAGATCTGACACATCATTAGGGGCCACAAACAACACCACAAAAATGCATAGAGCTAGAGCAGTTTTCCAAGCCACAACCAAAGTCGGGAATTCTGAGAGGTTTGCTTCCTGGCTCCTCAACAAACCACAGGTGAGTTATTGATCCTTAAAAAATGTTTTTAAAAAAATGTTTTTTAAAAAATGTTTTTTAAGGATATGTTACTGTGTTATATGTACCCTTAGTACGAGTTGACATTAACTATCAATGTTCTCGTCAATACTATCGGTTGCACAATCATGTCGGTAAAGCAGTCGATAGATATGACAGAGACAGAGCGATAGTTATAAACCAGTACTAAGGTTACTGTTTTATCCGACCTTACCCCAGCTCAAAGATTTAGTATCAATGCTATTGCCAAATGTTTATCTAACAAAACTGTCTCAATGGGAATGTATTATGTTTATTAATCTTGATCTGAAATTTCACATTTAGATTGAGCAATCGGAATTAAAGAACAATAATAACAATACTTAAGTGCGTCAACTATTAAGTTAATTTATCTAATTTAATATCAAATCGTGCTAGGGCTACATTAGGGCCCTTACACACCGAGTTTTTTAAACGCGCCGTCGACGCGCGTTTGTAGCGATAAGAACGCGCCGTCGACGTGCGTCAAACTGCTTTGTATTATAAAAGCACAGAAAAAAGCGCGCCATCGACGCGCGTTCAACGCGTGTTTAAAAAACGCGGTGTGCAAGGGCCCTAATGTAGCCCTAGCACGATTTGATATTAACTTAGATAAATTTTAAATAGAAAAATATTGAAAAAACAACTCGGCCACATGTGAATTCTCAGATGGAACTCACGGCCTTAAGAGATCCGGTCCAATGCTAGCGAGACTTGATATTAACTTTCAAAACATTTAAAACTATCGAATGCATTGCTCATGTCGGAAAACCAGTTGATGGATATGAAAGGGACAGAGCGATACTTTTCGATACGTTACTATTACTAGGGGTACTGTAGTAGGAAAACACGAAAACTATGTATTAAAACAAACAAATGTCTGTCAAATCAAAATGTGATTGAATTACTGAGTAGGATTAACATTAGGTCTTTGTCACATTATGCAACAATCTTGCTCACTATGTCTATTTGCGCAGAATGCCGCTGTGACAGTAAACGCCAGTAGGTGGAAGAGTTCAACAGCGGCAGAACCTTTCCTCAATGGCTCCAGTTCGGCGTATGTGGAGACCATGTACAATTCATGGCTCACCGACCCTAACTCCGTACATGCGGTGAGTAAATTAATTCTGGTTATATTATATATGAATCTAAAAGTTTTTTTGTTTAGATGTTTGTTACTCAATCAGGCAAAAACAAAGCAAAGATAAGATACATTTTGTCCCGATATTCCCACGAGAACGGGAATTACGCCAATGAAACAGCTGGCGGTCACTAATCTGCTACCCAACTCTAGTTTCTAAACTATTGCAGCTACTTGTAACTGTTGACGGCAACTTGTCAGTTGCATCAACTAGATTTGCTATGCGTAGGGCCTAATCTATATCTTCCATGTTTCATTCAATAAAAGGCCTTTAATACCAATAAAGGGTCCAATAAACCATTTTGTCTTCCTGTTCCCGTAGCATGAACACCGCTATATTACGCGTTAAGATATAGCGCATCGCGCTATTGCTATCGCGCATCGCGTTACAGAATCGCTGCATCACCTGAGATAGAGTCACTTTAGTTAAACATTTACTACGCGTAGCCTTGACATAGAAATATTTGACGTCGTCGGGCAATTTTAAGGTCATTCTGCTATTTGTGTTCGCCTTTTTTTATTATACCTATTTGTTGCTACAGAGATAATTAGGTTACAATTAGTTTAATGAAATATGTCAAAAGGTTAGTTATTTATTAATAAATAATGTTACCATTAGAATCGTAAATTTTTATCTCGTTAATTTGGGGCAGCTAGCCAGCTACTGCTTATAAGAGAATGAGCCTGTTTAGGTTAATTTCTTACGTTTATGGCGTATTTTAAATATTTATATACACTTGGTAGCAAATAAATAAAGCCATTGTGTTATTTTCATACAAACATGCTCACTTTACAGTGTAATTATTCAAAACATATGAACAGCTATGTAAACATTTGTACGTCGAAGTATGAGTCGAATACTCGACTTGCGAATAAAAGTCCCAAAAATTCAAGAATACTTTCAGTTTTGTGCAAAGTAAGGAAAACAAATTAACTCAACCCGGTTTCCTACAACTTTATATGAAATGAAAATTAATCATTTGTTTTACGGAAATTTTAAGAAATCAATAAATGGTTTCAGTTGTTTTAAATGCTAATTGGTTAATTGAACATTTGACCTCGCCATCAACACCCAAATTTTTGCAGAAATACACATACTTTTTTATTTATAGACCGTGAAGTGAGTATGTTTGTATGAAGATAACGTAGTGGCTCGATTTATTTGCTACCGAGTGTAGAAGAGTATGTAAGTCTTAACTGCATGAAATGAAACTAGTGTACTTTTACAAGCGGCCGCCTTCGGTTTCACACGCGTGGTTCCCGTTCTCGTGTGAATATCGGGATTAATTGTAACCTATGTGTTATTCTGATGTATAATCTATATGTAAAGTTTTATCTAAATCCGTTCAGAAGTATTTGCGTGAAATAGTAAGAAACATCCTCACAAACTTGCATTAACATTATTAGTAGGATAAACGCATGCATACAGATGGCTTACTAAATTATTTACATACTTTGCTTTTAAACCTACTTCCAAAAAGGAGGAGGTTCTCGATTCGGTTGGTATGTTTGTTTTAGAGCTAGCGCAGACGACGGATAACGGAGAACTTTTTGTCCGCGACACGTCTTTATTGTTAACCAAATAAGATTCAACTTAGATCGCGTATATCCATGAAAAGTACGCGATAGTCCTCGTTATTTATTCAACTTTATGTTCTTAGTGATAAGGTCGTGTCGCGGACAAAAAGTCCTTCAATGTCCTTCGTCTGCGCAGGCCATTAATGTATTTACACCGATTATGCCGAGATTTTTCAACCGATTTACGTGATTCTTCTCTTTCGAATCGGAATAGTTGCCATTTGGTCCCGTAAAAATTAGGTTCAGTTTGGCCTAGTAGTTTTATATTATGAGCATTTTTTTTACTTGGAAGATATAATTTTCACAATACTTTTGTTTATAATGTACATGAAACCTAATCTAATCTAAAAAAAGAAACCTTCTGTAGTTTAGCGTGCGTACAAAACAAGCTAAAAATAAAAAAAAAACTGCGTTATAAAAACAACAACAACAAGCATTCTACTTTGAGCTCCTATTCTTTTATTTTTCTTGCCTTGGCGCGCACCGACCGACTCCAAAAGGCTTAATTTTTTCCTTTTATTTTTTGAAGTCGGTTTTAACGCACGGTTTTTTTTAATGTATCTTTACATACACTTGTCAGCAATAAATTCACTCAATCCGGTTTTCTACAACTTTATATGGAATGAATTTTTTTTATAACTATGCATCAAACTGAAAGTTTTCTTGAATCTTTGGGACTTTTATTCGCAAGTCGAGTGTTCCACTCCCCTCATACATCGACGTACAAAATGTTTAAATAAAGGCCTGCGCAGACGAGGGACTATTGTCCACCGACATAACCTAAATGTGGTAACTTTCGCCGCGAATACCACATAATTCGACGGTCATTCCATTCGTGAAGGTCTCGCGAGGAATCAGGAATCGCTAGATAGCTTCATGGGCAGAATAACCTTAGTTTTCGTTGAATTCGCAGCGACTTATAGGTTATGTCGGCGGACAAAAGTCCCTCGTCTGCGCAGGCCTTAACTGTTTATACGTTTTGAATAATGAGACTGTAAAGTGAGTACGTTTGTATGAAAATTTTAACCGCCTCTGTGGTCTAGTGGTACAACCACCGGTATCAGACCCAGGGGTCCCGGGTTCGATTCCCAGCGGGGGTACATATTGTATTCGGTTTGGTTGGTGGTAGGACTTGTTGTAAGTCCGCCGGGCTAGCTACCATCATCTTATCAAAGTCTGACGCCATTACAACAATGTTTTCAGCATTGTTGTGTTCCGGCAGTTAAAGATAAGATAGCCAGTTCCTCAGTGATTGGGGATTCCGGGAGAGGCTCTGTTCCATCTTCAGCCTTATCAATACTTAACATCAGGTATGATGAAGGCTAAGAGTCTCCCCGTAGTGCATAAAAAAAAATAACGCAGTGGCTCGATTTATTTGCTGACAAGTGTGGATCATCATATAAAGTAAAAAAATACGTCTATATTTTTTTATAAACATTAACTTTGAGGAAATCCCTTTTATCATAGGAAATACTCCCGACGTCAACACTCAAAAAAATTCGAAGAAAAATGAGTCACCGCGGACTTTATCACTGACCGATTTTTATAGGAACCATCTTGATGTTTATTTTCCTTGTTTTTTTTTTTATTTTGTTTTTTTTTGTTTTTTTTTGTGTTTACGAAAACCCAAACAAGTTTTTTTTGCTAATCGTTTATTTATAGCGTATCATTAAAAATCGCAATCAACTCCTTAATCCATTTACAAAATCGGCGGTTTTCTTAATTAAAATCTTAAGTAAATAACAGATCTTAAGGCGTACTGCGAAGTAACATGTTTGATTTGGCAGACAGACAGGCCAGTTACTGTCGCATAAATAAAATAAGTATGGAACTATGGATGAATTACTATGTGGGTATCAAACATTAGACCTCTGTGATAACATAAATAGTATTATGTTACAGTCGAAAGCAAACCATGGATTCCATGTTGACCTTGAGGGCAACCTTATCGCTTACATAATTAGAGCGGTTTTTTTATATTTTTTTGCACTACTGACTATATTCGTAAAACACAACACTCCAGACGTTTGCAAACTCTGTACAGTTGAAAGCACATTAGTTTACCACAAAATCTTAGAGCATTACTTATTTTATTTTAATTTTATTTGTTATAGCACCATAGTTTAAGTCCAGCATAACTAATAAATAACTTTTGTCAATAAAAAAAATTCGGAAGTATAGCAAGAAAGCTGAAATGTTGAATTTGCAAGAGGCATGAAAACTCAATAATTAGACAGTGGAGAAATTTTCTTTTGTCATTGTTTTTTCGGGGTTTTTTGATTTTCCCGACGTTTCGGCACCTTTTCAGCTGCCGTGGTCACGGGATGATGAGTCAAAATAAAATAGGGTATGTTCTAATGGCAAACGATATGTACGACGCCCTCTGTATAGTGCATTCGACTCTAAGTACACAAAAGGGACATAAGCATGGCGAGGAAATATGAAAATTTGGGGGTGCTTTTCTGGATATGGATTTGGACATGTTCAGCTGATAGAAGGAATATCCTTAGCGTAGACCGTTTTTAAAAGTAAGGCTGTTAGTGTGTAATGTTAAGGGTTTTAAATCGATTGGAGAAATTGTCCGTATTGGATAACCTCTACTGCATGTGTACCGTCGGGAAACATTACGAAACGAAATTGTTGTTGCGTGCAAGGTCAATTCTCAGCAATGTCATAACCATAACCAGTTATCACTGGAAATCGTTTACTGGAACCTATTATCATGGATGTATTTGGATATGATGTTATCCGCGAAATTGTTTCATTAATCAATGCGAAGATTTTTTTTGCATGATGCTGTAAATATTTTACTTTCTTATAGCTAGTCATTCATTAAGGGCTGCTGTATTCGTAGTAGCGTTCGGCTGTAAGCAATTGTATTAGACTGCGATCACACTAGTTAAGCCTGACTTTTAATATGCTCGGTAGACCAGTCAAATACGAGCCACTCATATAGCGTATTGTTGCAGTCGTGGGACGCATTTTTCCGCAATGCGACCGCAGGCGCCCAGCCTGGTGCCGCGTACACATCGCCCCCGAACCTCGCGCCGTACAACAAAAACGAAGTTCCACTCACAGCTTTGGTCTCTGCATCCGGTGGAATGCCTTCTATTGCTTCAGGTTTGAGATTTACAGGAATGATAGTGGGGGAGCTGTTCCGTAATAGGCCTGGTCTTTATTAGTAAAACATTAGAAAAACCGTAGAAAATGTGACTGCGATCATTTCATTTTCTTTTTAAGTTCAACTTATGTAAAAAAAAATATTTTCCGTCAAATCTTTTAGCAATTCTTTTATTAGTAAATGTTTCCATAAACAAAGCGATACCACAATAGATTCATCACTTTGCGTTTTTGTAAAATGTTTTGGAATATTGAGCTTGACCGGAACCTCCCACGTTCTGAGATATCTCCTTAGTTCATGGTATTAAGTACGAGTAATATGAGTAAAACAACAAAACAGAACAGCGTCTCGTAAATTTCTCCTTCCACAGGATCTCCAATCAACGAAAAGATAATCGACGACCATCTCGCAGTACAGGCCATCATCAGAAGTTATCAGGTGAATACTGTTCTGATTGTCAACCCACACTTAATACACTACACAATACTTAAGATACAGTTCATTATTGTTTGCATATTTTGTTTAGTCTCCTTGTACTATAGCTTAACCCTTTTGTGAGATCCCCCAATTTTCACGTTTTTTATAATAATTCCACTCATGCTAATAGCACTGAGCGATAGAACATTATGTTGAAACATGGGATAATAACCGTTGTTTATACATTAGTAATTGCACATTGTGACGGGTAAATGTAAAATAGTATTTATATGAGATTAAAGGTCAGACAGTATTTAAAGGGAGTTTCTAATTCCATGTTATTAGTATTAGATTAATCCATATAAGTAATTTATTAGGTAGGCTGATTTTTTGGAATTGGTGTTTCACGTAAAATTAGTTAATCGGATGCTGTATCAATTGGCATGATATTTTCATTCGTGTCCAAATTGGTAATCACGACCCGGTGTTATTTTTATTTAGATTAAAATAAAATCTAACCTCACGGTTTTTCTATTTTGATGGATGCCTTTTTAAGACTATGTTGGGCGCCATTTTGGTATTGGTACCACGTTGGGCGCCAAATTGGTACCACGTTGGGTTTCCAATTTGATACCACGCTATTTACTGCTGCCATCTTGGTAGGTTAAGTGCAACTTACAACTTTTTTGTAAGTACTATATGACTAGTATTTCTTATTTGTTTCACGGAGAATTGGTTGGGTCGTGATTGTAAAATTTGGGCTAAAATGACGTTGTGGTGGCGGGTGCCTGGCAGGCTCGCGGTCACCTGGCGGCCGACGTGGACCCGCTTGGCATCACGACGGCAAACCTGCCCGAACTGGGCATGCGCGCGCCTCGCTCCGAGCTCATCATGAGGAAATATTTCAATTTCGGTACGCTGCAACCAAAGACGAGTCAATATTTGAAAGCAATCACAATCGTAAATCATGCCGTTACAAAGTAAAATTTTAAAATTATTTGCGTGCCACTAATTGATGTTTTTACAGCGACATAATCACATACATATGTACTTACATGCAGTATTGTAGGTTATATAAATCCTCTAATTTTGATTGGACCAATCTTTTAGTGGTTGTTTTCAAAACATTAAATTTTGTAACTTGGTATACTTCTTATTTCTCGTACGGTCACATTAAAGTCAATGCAGTGCCCTTTTGATTGCATTTCAATTTGTATGTATACTGTGAAAGAATTTACTAGTGTATGTATATTCATGTGTATGGTATATTTCGCTGTTTATCGTTATCTAGTTAACAACTTGATTTGTTTGCAGTAGCGTTTCTTATTTTGTCTAAATCGTTTTTGTAGCGAAACCATTTACCGTATACTCAAAAATATTCGTTTCATCTACATAGTTTCCGATCATGCGTTCTATTAACAGAATGTTTAAAGTTTTCTATTGCATTATGTTATGTTCTATTTACTAACCCTCTGGACCGATTTCAAATAACCGCTAGTCTCAAGCTACAAATTTCACTATTCAAAAGATATTTGCAGGATTATAGTTACCTATATGTATGCGTTATTGAAAGCGATATCAGCATGTCTTGCGTATATTTGTGTCTTAATGCATTTTTTTATAAGTATCAGATAAAAATAATTTAATATTCAATATCGGGGTGGTTACCGCTTCTCTATTTATGTATCCTCATGAAGATAACGGATAAGCAGAGAGTTATTCCTAAATTGCTTAAGTATAGTTTTCTTCAATATTCGGAGGGTGCAGCGTCCTTGCCTCAATCTTTTAAATGTCGTGCCTAACAATGCAACCGGCTAAAAACTATAAAGTTTGTGACGGAAGCCTTATTTCACGTATATAGTCGCGGGGTCACCTCGTGGCGCAGCTTGATCCCCTGGGCATCACCACTGGGGATCCTACTTCAAGCGGCGACTGGCATGGCGGCTTACGCGCCTTCGCTAATGAAGCTGTCATTAGGCAGCACGTGCGATTCGGTATGATATGATACATTCCACTCTCAAATAAATATATTGCAATTGAGACTTGTGGGGTGTCAACTGGCATTGCATTTCATTTACAATAGGTACAGTTGGATATATAATGATTTTTGATAAGATAATGTCTAAGATAAGTAAGATATCTTATCGATGCCGACATGAGATGCTAATCACAAGCAAAACAAATAGTCATCGCGATAAAAACCAGTATCGTCGCTTCGCAATCCAGTTAACATTTTTATTAGATTTCAATTAGCAATATGGGATATCCAGTCGGTTTAGGTTTCAAGCTTTCTCCTTCACTGGCAGTAAGGCAGCACCGGCTAGTCGCAATTGGTCTGTTGTTTTGTCGGTTTATAAGTAGAGGGCGTAGTTTTCGCTTTTAGTTTGGTGCTTGGTATGTAGTTAGAAATTTTATTTGGAATTTTGTCACCTTTAAGATTGGGACAGTTATTTTGTATCATATTAATAGTATAATATGTTATTTGAAGTATTAGTAGTTTGTTATTAGGAAATAATAATTGGCATATAAATTGAGACTAGCTTTTGGAACAATTCTCGGTCGCAATGTTCATTATCTTTAATTATTTTCGTAATTCTGATTAAATGTTAACATGTTGTAACAATAACCTTGTTGTAATCATAATTATTAAGACAAAGTGTTAAATCCTAAAACCTTGCTATGATAATATGACTAACGCCATCATATTCCTTTACTAGATGAAGTACCTACCGTATGAGTATGTCAATAACTATCCGTGTAAAGTTTGATAAACTTTTTGAAGTCACAAACATTACACACACCACAACAATTTTATCTTAGTACTTTCCATTATGCGATGATCTAATCAAATAAGGAACCATTATTTATTTATAGTGATAAGTGAATAATAATACAAATCACTAAATGTTGACACAGAGCCTAACGACAAAATAATCTAGGTTTAATTTAGGCGAATCAACCTTAATCTATACTGCTTGGACTAAGGATGTATTTTATTATAATCTTGTGTTTTAACATGTGCCAGTATTTTTGGCGCCATGAACATCTACAATTCTACTACTTTCAATTTAAAGACAGTGCAAATTTCAAGAGTAGGAGGTGCCATCAGCCTCGAGTAGGCAACACTCGAATGGTTATGAAATAAAACCTTTGTACGAGTAATAAGATGTAAGATTTGTGTATTGATTGTTTGCTATAAGCATTTCAAAGCGTTATTACTGTTAAAATTAATTAACGTAAATTACAGTAGTTTGTTACCAAACAATCAGTATTTAATATATACTTGATTATAGTAAATATAATTTTACAGACAATTATATTTAAGTAGGTATTGTAATTAATATTACTTCTGCAGAATCAAATAATTATATTAGTAAAATAGGTTGTAGTTTGTAATATATCCATTAGTTTATTTGAGAAGTTAAATCCATTGTGTATTTATTTATATCAATGTGGCATGTTCATTTATTATTATTATTAAGTTTTCAAAACAGTATACCTTCAATTAAAAGCCACTAGGAAAATAATATCCCAATCCAATTTTTAGCTAGATTCGCACAAAGCCTTGTTCTCGTTTTTGTTTTGTTTCTTTTTTGAGGATCTGTAAAATATTCTTTCGTTATCACTTCCTCAACTCAAATCAAGCAGCTTCGATTTGATTTAACAAATTTAATTATGTTTTATTTATGCTTTTTATTAAAAGACATACAAAACTAACAGTATAAATAACGGCAGAATGTTCAGCAAACTTAACCAGTATATTGTGAACTAAAAACAGATCCGAGGACACCATATAGCGAAACTCGACCCGTTGGAAATAGCAAACAACAAATTGGCTGGTAAAAACCGCAGGGAGGTGATACACAACAGCTACAGGTTTGGTAAGGAGACAGAACCTGAATGCCCACCCTCGCTAGGTGTCCTCCTGTAGTTATGGCGGTGCAGTGATGTAACAAATATTATCCCATTCAAACGAACATTTAAGAATAAGACTATGGTCTATTCAATAAAGTCAGCAGGAAATCTTTTGAATAGTAACCATGTTTTTACAAACATGGTTTACCTCTAACTAGCTGTATAAAGACCATATAGATTCTATTTATCTTGGCCTCCTGCCTACTCTATTCAAGAAAACAAAACAATAAGGAATTCGTCACGTCTAGCCGTGAGCATTGAATCTAATTTCAAGTAGCGTGTTACTACACACGAGGAAAGTAAATCGTGATAAGTTTTTTATATGTTTCCTTGACATTTCGAAGATATCTACTTGTGATCAGAACTGAGACACTAAAATCCCCCTTTGCAGACGAAGTATTTTATGGTTGGGCTGGGTACAAACGTTATGAACAGATTTCAGTTTGAATCCTCAAATTAATGGATCTGAATATAGGTTACCTATTCTTTAAGCTGTTTACCAATCACTATAAAAAACGTTTATGTTGCAAATTGACTTAATTATTTATTTGCTCTTCTTTTTTGATTTCTGTTCGTAAATTCTAGTAGCGACTGAACGCCATAACTACTACGTAACATACTATTACATTGTGTTCGTAACGCACGAGGGTCTTGGCAAATCACACATCACGAATATCTGGGTTTAGTTCACGTCACTGAAATAAATGCACTACTTAAACTTCCATCGTATTGCATGTGAACTCTATTTCTTTTCTATGAAGGCGTATTTTAGATAAGGTTGTTTATTCCAGCGTCGAAGAAGTACTTGCCATTATTAGATTTGATATCGCTTGCATGGTTCTGCATGGGTTCGCTTTATTTTAATATATATAAGTATTATACTTGCATGGCGTGAAAATCCTGTGGTTTAGTAAGAAAACAAGGTCAGCTATACGTTTGACATTGAAATACGGGCGATCGTCACGTGTATCCACATCATGTCTCGCTTTGGATCGCGTCCAATAAATTGCGTTTTCACTATACCCTTTGGACTGTCTGTCTTTTTAAAATCGGAAAGCATATTCACACATGGGCCTACTATCTAATCATACGTCATTAAATCAACTATTCATTTAGTCCAGATGAAGACTAGTAAAGGGATATGACATTGGTTGTAAAAGCTTTATATGTGCTTATTCAAATGGTGTAATGCACTTCTAGTTCTATTAGAATTTTATTATTTTCAAATATTTAAAATTGTAATAGTAAATCCCTTTGTTTAAAGTATGTTTATAAAAATCTTCACCCCTTTTCTTATTGTGAGTTACATTTCCTTTCTTTAATTTTTATCTGACTGTGACATTCCTTGGATCAATTTTACTAATGAGGTGTTGGGCACCCAGAACGTGCATGCTCTCATAAGCTTTTTATTTTTTAGATGAGGCTGACATGGACAGAGTATTTAAATTGCCGTCCACGACGTTTATCGGTGAAAAGGAAAAAGCCCTGCCGTTGAGGTAATAAATAGGAATATTATATAATTTTCTTTATCTGTCATTCTTGACACGCCTTGCTGCATACTGAAATATATTGAGGCACTTGTTATCATTATCACATGAGTGTTATTGAATTATTGATATTTGTATTTTTATGCATATAGAGAGCGAATGTAAATGCAATGTTTGGGAATAGTTGGCCTAGGCGAACATACCACGATCACAGATCAAAGATGTTCTAAAATAAGCGGGTTTAGAAAAAGTCTAGGTTTGGTACTTCACCAAGAATAAACGATCTTGTATGGAAAGATTGATGATGTTAGGGTGGTATTCCATTTGTCCAATTTCTTTGTTAAAAAGCACATTGGACCAAAAAATTTGATGATTTTATCAAATTTGCTAGCTACTCTGATATAAGTTTATATGTCAATTTTGACAATGAGCTAAGCAAACGTCAAATAAATTTTACGTCAACTTATAAGATAAATGTAATGAGCATACGTCAAAGTTTGATCAATTGTTGGACAAAGAAGTTGGACCAATAAATTGGACTATTTAGGGAAGCTAGGGAAGTACGTCTGGAACTTGACACGTAGAGGTCCGTAATCTCTGCCTATGTATGTATTTTTACGAATTTGGTTCGGTTAATTTCCTTTACAAACATTTTTTTATAATCTTAATAAAATCTTAATAAATATTTCAACTTATTGTTGAAGCCTAAATAGATACTTTGTAAAGTTTTCCTGTTTACTAAAATCTTTCCACTTTCAATTACTCGCAAACATAAGATATCACTCCTTAATTAAATGTATAAATAAAGATGTATTCATATTTTGTTTTGGCTATAGGGAAATCCTGAACCGCCTCGAACAGGCGTACTGCGATAACATCGGTATCGAGTTTATGTTCATCAACTCTTTGGAGCAATGCAACTGGATCAGACAACGTATGGAACCACCCAATGTGACGAAGATGAACAACGACCAGAAGAGATTGATACTCGCTCGTCTCACCAGATCCACCGGGTACATTTATATTTATTTTATTTATTTATTTTATTTTATTTAATACTTTATGCACATTGTACAAAGGCGGACTTAATGCCTTAGGCATTTTCTATCAGCCAACCTTAGGGTGATGTGGAGACAACGGAACAACCATTGTAAAAAAAAAATAGGAGATAAATGATTAATTGTAATTAAATATAAATACTAAGAACATAAATACATATACAATACTTACTTAAATAAATTCTATATATTAATATATAATTTTACACATAAATATTATATTTAATACATATTAAATACATACAAACGATAAGACGATTTTTCACACTTTAACGATTAGTTGCTTCTGCTTGCTCTGTTAGGAATTTACGCAACTTGGTTTTAAACGTATACCGACTGGTGGACATTCTGATAATAAATAAATAAATTATAAATATTCGCATACAATCACACCAATTATCTAGTCCCACGTTAAGTTTCATGAAGAACTTGTGTTTTGGATACTAGATAACGGATAAACATACATAAATACTTTTTTTTTGTAAATACATACTTAATATACATATTAACTGATGTCAACAGGAAGGGCGTTATATCTATTACCTTACTAACTTCCGCCCGCGACTTCGGACGCGTGGACGTTAGAAAAATCCCTACGGAACATTAATCCAGGTTATGAACTATCATTGCCTTATTATATCCAAATCCGTCCAGCCGTTTTTGCGTGATTGAGTAACAAACATCCAATCTTTCACATTTATAATGATTAGTTAATACGAAGTAGGATATAATATAGAACTTGGGCAAGTAAGAGTGAATGTAGATCATCAACCATCATTTTCTATATTGTACTTTAGAAGTTATGGACTTTCCATAGCAACTTTCGCCCTTCTTTATCATTTTTAAGAATTATTATTACTTTATGAAGTTTTCTCTTAATCCCTATCTATTCATATTTAAGCTTGAAAAAGTTACAAACACAGCGTTACTTTCATTCTTAAATTGTTACAAAAGTGTATGTAGGATACTCGGAAAATTATCATGATAATATTCAACATCACATACAGGGGCTATACTTATCGCAAACACTAATCTATCGTAGACAATAAAAATGATAAAAGATACACCCGTCTGAATGGATATGAATGATTTTCGAAAGACCACCCACTTAATCATATTGGCATTGATTTATGCTTTGAATTGCCATGCAAGTAAAGTCCCTTTCGCTAGAAAAAATATTAATTAACCAATGCCACAGCGTTATTTATTAATCTCTTTTATAACCATGTATTTACGATCATCATCAGCCATTTTAATGTCCCCATTGCTGGGGCACTGGCTTTTCTTATGGATGGATATGGAGACTGGGCCATGATCCACACCACGAGAGCCCAATGCGGCTTGGTGGGTTTTAACGACTGCAAATGCTGCCGGGACCAACGGATTAACGTGCCTTCCGAAGCACGTAGGAGCTAGAGATACTAAATGTCTGGTTACCCATCCCGTGACCGACCATTGCGAAAGTTGCTTAATCTCAACAATCGCAGGCCGAGTGCGCGAACCACACTGCGCCACGAGCTCCTTGAATTTATCCTCGTACATACTCCTCGTACTTTCGATATGGGTACGAAATAAGTAAATAATTTATTGCATTCAAGAACATGTATTAATTGTTTTATAAAGATTTGTCTGTTACGAACAGAGATATAGTGCTAATTAATGCATCAATTAAAGAGGTTATTGACTTTACCGTTTAACAAGAACATACAAATGTACAAATACCTGTTGACATTGACATTGCCTGGTCATATGATCGTTCGTCAGTGGAAGTAATTTGCAACCGCGAAGGTCGTAAGATAAACGGTGTTTTCAATTGTTTTTGTTAGTTTATAAGTTAAACTCGGTTCTTAGAATGTGGTAACTTCTGTGGAAAAAAATACAGTATTTTTTTACGGTTGTTTGTTAACGTAAATGTTAGTATACGGTAGATATATTGGCAAAATGAGCACTCCCCTAAAATTTTACATTTTGCAAAACATGCATTTCCCAAAATGTGCACTTTTTTAGGATATGGTTAAATGTGCCGAGTAACAAAAGGAAGTCACAAAATTAAAATAGTTATTTGTTATGTTGGATTTCGCGCCGAGTTGCCTCTATTGAAACCTGAGCAAACGAAGGATTCTAGTATCCTGAGAGTAGCGAGGGTTTCAATAGTCCACTTTTAAAGTTCAATTTTATATAGAAAGACCTACTGCTTGATTTTAGACTAAGTATGTAGCTTAAAGCGATATCTTTCGAATATAAATTGCTCTATGAAAATTAATCAACCAACGTAAATTAAAATATTTTTAGTTGAAAGTACCAGGGGTCGCATAGTTAACCAGGAGTTATTTTAGATTTTTCGATCATATTAAGGCACTTTTTTTATATTTTTATAGGCAGCAGCTTTTCAAATATTATCATTACTCCTGGTTAACTATGCGACCCTGGTACTTTCAACTAAAAACATTTTAATTTACGTTGATTCATTTCCATACAGCAATTTATATTCGAAAGATATCGATTAAAACTACATTATGTAACATCAAGCAGTAGGTTTTTCTATACAAAATTGCTTTAACCTTAAAAGTGCGTCAGACCCGAGATATATTTACGAGTATATCACTTAGGTACATACAGTAAACAAAGATTATTCGATTGAGAAAAAAACAAACAACTTCTTGTCTTTCCAATCAACCAAAACGAGTTTACATTTTTTTAGGGTTCAGATTGTTGACAAAATGGTAAAACAATAAGGAAAATAAGGTCAATTTAGGCAATTTGAATTTGTTTATTTACTATGCTTATCCAATTGAACATTATCTAAGGGCCATAGTCTGTAGTGACTTTTGTGTCTGCCGATAGATGATAGAGTTCTTAGTAGTGAAAAGGTCAAAGAGAACAGATTAATTTTGTTTTTATTTGATATTTTAACGCGATTGTTTTAAGTCACTGGCATGAAGTTATTAGTTTTTAAAACAAATAACTCGAGAACAGTGTTTGAAGTCAATCTATTGTTTTGCGGTAATATTTACTTATAAAAAAATAATATTATCTTACGTATACAACCTACCTTTGTCTTGTCACATGCACGTCATCAAATAATAGCACCACACATAGGTTTTTAACCGACTTAAAAAAAAAAGATGGAGGTTATCAATTCGTCGCGTGTTATTTTTTATGGATGTTCACCGATTACTCGAGAAAGCCTGAACCGATTGGAATGATTCAAACGTTATAACATCGGGTTTGTTCACAAGTTGGTCCCATTTTTTTTTAAATTGAAGAAATCTGGAAAAAACTGTTGTCTTTTTCGGTCAAGCGGTTTGACCCAAACGGTTTGACTCAAACTAGTAGTTGCCTACACTACTAGTTTGAGTCAAACCGAAGTGCGGGACTTATTCTAACTTTAAAAATTGAGAAATAAAAAATTTTTATAAAAAAAAGTACTTCAAAAATCACAAGTAAAAATAAACTTTTTGGAGTCAGCCAAGGAATTGCACTTCTATTACTTTTATTTTTCTTACCTTGGCTAAAGGTATATTTTTTACATTTTGATCGGATGTTCTCGTTTGATAGACTCTTACTCTGTTAATAAACTGTCTTCATAAATACATTTTTATTCAAATAGATTCGAGAACTTCCTGGCTAAGAAATGGTCGTCCGAGAAACGTTTCGGGTTGGAAGGTTGCGAGATCCTGATCCCAGCGATGAAGCAGGTGATCGACGTGTCCACGAAACTTGGCGTGGAGTCCATCATCATGGGCATGCCTCACAGAGGTAAATATTACTATACTAGAAAGAAGGAACATTATTTTATTTGAGACCGCACAACCAAAACGAAAAGAAAAAAACATTACAGAAAAACAAAACGGTCCCGGCTTAGCATAATGCATGGTCTAAGACCAGCGCTGATCTTCCGCCGGAATCGGTTTGTCGACTCCACGAAACGTACACATACATACACATAAGCTAAACACAAAAGACGCAAAGACTCGCGGCAGACGGTGCCATAAATCATTTTTGCTAATTGCAATGTGCGTGCGTCATCGCTGCACAAATGCGTACAAATAATACGTAATGATTACATTTTATGAAAAGTAACTAGAAATAATTTCGTAATTACATATTTTAAACTCGCCGGCAAATTAAATGGCCCACCCCACAGACCTTTATCGAGATAGAAGAAAAGAGCGCTTTAAACTGTATGAGAACCTAGCGTGTCGCATTTTTCGTACCTGCGATGATGTCACGAGCGAGATTTAGTGATGTGGAAGTGTTATTGACGAGCTCTTGCAAGAGAGCACTGTACAATTAATCATTTTCGTTTCTGAGTGACGTGTGTTTTCATGGCAATCGTCTCAAGCGGACTGATTTTGGTTGGAAAGCTTTGACCGTGGATCAAACTTTTTACACGCAAGCTAGGTAAACTATTACCGTCTATTTCGATATAGGTGTGTGGCCCACCCCGTTATTTTCATACAAACATGCTGACTTTGCGACTCTATACATAAAAATGTCTTATGAAGCATTAACTGTTCTGCCTCTATTGACAAATGCAGTGGTTTCAGTGCTCATTCAAAATGCTAATTGGACAGTCGTGTTCGTATCGATAAACACACGTATCCAAACAATGCGTATCTCTACGTGTTTGTGAAGTCACTTACAAACAGTGTAAGTGCGAGTAACGAACATGAGTGCGCTGTCTCACTTCCACGTTTTATTGCACCGTCTGGCGCGAGTCTTTGCGTCAGGAATAACGTTTGTATAACCTGGAAGCCTCAAAATGCTTGACACAAAAACAGTTGAGCGTCGCTAACAAATTTTGGATATAAACAGTTTTAATGCGGAATTAAAAAATACGCATAAGTAATGGTCTATTACTGCGATAGCATAATATTAATATGTTTTAACACGGATAAGATAGCAGATCACATGATAAAATGCAAAACATTATACGTAACTCGTTAAACGCTCGTATATCGAGCAGTAATCACAAATTGCTGGGTTTATAGCGCAAACATTATAACAGATTCGTTGCCGATTCGTTCGATTGCCCCTATTGATACTAATTCGGCGTTATTCATTCGTCGGTTAATTAGTTGTCACGTTAAAGTCATATTTCTAATAGGCAATGAGTATTTTCCTACTAACGTAACAGTCGTATTTAAGCGATCAATTATGTTCGGTTAAATTTTATACTTAATAGTTTATTGCAAAACCATAATGTACATGTAGATGTTATAAAATAATGTAAGACCAGTGTTATGGACCCTTTTGGGCACGCAATTAGGGCTAGAAGAGAGACGGGCTGTATTTCATCTGAGAAATTATATTATGATGATAATTGGAATTATAATTATCATTTTGCAGAACCAATATATCAAAAATATAACTTTATTAAAAAAAGTTATATTTAATTCGGTGTACTATTGTATAAAAACGTTTTCACTATGGTGGCAACAGACAATTGTTAATAATCTTTGTTATTACGTAATGATAAATTATAATAAAATGAGGTTTTACGTCACACTATTATATATTTGATGAATAGATAGCATCAATCATATTGCCACTTTTATCTGACATTATCAGAAACAATACTAAAGTAAATAATGTTTCCAATATTCATTTATTTTTAATGATACGTCTGTGGAAAATAGGGGTGTCTTGTCTAATGTATTATTTTAATTGAATCGTATGAGCAACAAACATCACATAATAAAATAAAGCACATAATATGTTACAGATGTCAATACTACAATAAGTTATTTTTAAAAGTAACAATTAATAGATTACAATTAATACTAATAAGTTTTTTTTTTTGGCAGGTCGCCTCAACGTATTAGCCAACGTATGCCGCAAGCCACTCCATCAGCTGTTCACTCAGTTCGCGGGCTTGGAAGCCGAGGACGATGTACGTAAACACTGTTATCTATCACACAGATAAACACTCGTAAATCATCGTGACAATGAAACTCGAAATTTCGAGATAACACACGTATAAGTGATTTCGAGTGACGTAAGCGCGTAAAATTATTTGTAAACAATTATGTCTGAGACTAATGTGCTGATAATCGATTTCGACTTTCAATAGCTAACATAATAAAAGACTCTCATTAGTCATGTGACTGCCAATTATACATAAAAGCTTATTATATACACAGTTGTCAGTTCATGACTAACAATATAATATTTTGTTTGTGGTTTGCGGCTCCATTGAGCGATGACTTAATGATTTTCTGCAAACATATTATCTTTTTGTTGTATTGTGTTTCCTAACTAACATTACCAGCTACTGTAAGGGCTAGCGCATATATACAACTTTTAGTTGAACGACTATTTTGTTGGGAATCATAATATGTTTATAGGAATGTATTGAAGCGCGCATACTAACAATTCGATAGTAGTTCGACAAAAAAGTCGACATTGACTAAACTGTTTAGTTGTGTGGAAATCGCGAGAAGTAACACAACTCGACAAGTTGTATATATGCGCTTGCCCTTAGGCTTCACTTAGAACTAGCGCAGACGACGGATAACGGAGGACTTTTTGTCCGCGACACGTCTTTATTGTTAACCAAATAAGATTCAACTTAGACCGCGTATATCCGCGAAAAGTACGCGATAGTCCTCGTTATTTATTCAACTTTATGTTCTTAGTAATAAGGTCGTGTCGCGGACAAAAAGTCCTTCAATGTCCGTGGTCTGCGCAGGCCATTATTTGTCCGTGTTTCTGCATTACCATAAATTTCACCGTCTAGTTTATAGACCTTCGAAAAAGAAAAAGAAACGTACGATGATGATTTACGCGTGAAATTGAAATGGTAACAGACATACACAGAGATTGCAATATATTTTAGTTGGTTTTGAATTGATGACTTTTTTCCGAGGATTAAAATTTAACCCATATCAAACAACATCATTATTTTTCTTCTCACCAGGGCTCCGGTGATGTAAAATACCATTTGGGTACCTACATCGAGCGTTTGAACCGCGTTACGAACAAGAACATTCGCTTGGCTGTATGCGCCAACCCATCCCATTTGGAGGCCGTGGACCCAGTGGTCCAGGGCAAGACCAGGGCCGAGCAGTTCTACAGGGGCGATAATGAGGGCAAGAAGGTAAAGAGTTTTATATATGAACCGCGAATAAAGAGAAAAAAAAAGAGTTTTATATATGAACCGCGTTACTACGAACAAGATCATTCGGTTGGCTGTATGCGCAAACCCATCCCATTTGGCGGCCGTGGTACAGGGCAAGACCAGGGCCGAGCAGATCTACAGGGGCAAGAAGTTAAAGGAATTATTTTTACATTATATTTTCAATAGCCAGTACCAGTCAAAATAGGAAAACATCTTCTATAAAGCTCATTGCGCTGCTGTCTGCATAATAAAACTTACAATACTAACTGTTGTTGTCGCACCCTAGAAGTCGTAAAAAAACACTTAGGTGTGATCATTGACGATCGGTTGTCATGGGCTGAGCAAGCTCGTCACGTGTGTGATAAAAAGCGCGCACTGCATGTAAAATTGTCACTACTGAAATATAAAATACCTTGCTTATTCCGTTATATTTGTACAAGTCACTGGGCGAATCGATCATTTGTTACGGACTGAGTAGTTATGGACGCACCGGTAAATCACATCTAGACCAAATCTATGAACTGCGTATATTAAAAACTATTGTCCCTCGTAAAATCAAGGAACAGTATAAGAACAATTACCATTTATTGTTCTCATACTGCTCATTGATACCAGTTCAGGATAAACTTCAATACAACATCTTGACAGAACAATATTTTAATACAGACATACATAAAGTTTCTTGCCACAATAAACTTACTAGAAGTATTGAAAAAAACAAACTAATAACACTTACATATACATAATCTATATGGAAAAAGAACTTTACTCTATAAGCAATTTTATTTTTTATTTCCATTGGCAAGATATTTATTAAGAGAGGGACACTCTCTTAATAAATATTTTGCCATTGGAATTAAAAATTAAATAAATACTAAGATCCTAAAAAATACAGTCAAAAGCTATTTTATTGATACAATCAGAAAACAATTTAATCATAAAGAAATAAAATAATAAATAAGTTTTTGCTTTACTAAATGGATCGTCCTGTATTCACGCTTACTGCAACAACAACAACAAAAAAAACATGTATTGTATCTATCGGACTGCGCTATCGGCACGGTCCGCCATCTGCTGTCTTTGAATCAATACTTAGTATGAATATTTCACCATTGTTAGCAATTTTGTTCGGTTTTTTAAACATACGTGGCCACTTGATTTGTTCAGTAATAATCTTGTTGTAAGTAGTTAAATACTTTTATAAGTACTTAGGCATTTTAAAATTATGTTAAATAATAAAAAATAAAAAAAAGTTTTTTAAGCGATTTCTAATCGAAGTTGTACATTGTTGTTGGGATTCCATGAAATCTACAAATTGATTTCGATATTTTGACTTTTACTTATGTTTAGTTTAAGCTTTTTTAAAATATAATATCTATCATGGGCAGACTGAATATAATATCTATCATGGGCCAGAAGAGTTGACGTCACGCAGTGTTTATAACTAGCATACAATGCCAAGTTTTGGTCGCTAGAAAATTAGTTTTTGTTATCATCGTGACGCCACGCCTCCAAACTATTTCGGTTACCGCGCAAGATATATCCTATGAGGCAGTACATTGAACGATTTGTATATGTTTCATACGAACAGCTCAGCAAAGAAGCGTATGCAAGTTTGAAATGTATTTGCATAGGTCATCAATCATCATTACACTGTAAAAGCTAATGACTGATTTTGGTGCCTTTTTTTCGCTGTTACATCGACCAATACTTTTCATTTTAGTTTAGAATGATGACAAACAAGTTCTATTATGACAACTATACCTCTAAACTCAGTCCGAGCCGAGTTGTATGGGTGAAAAGTTTAATAGTTATTTGTTATGCAAGGCTGGAAAGTTGGTTATTTAGCGGCGAGTTACCTCTATTGAAATCTGAGCAAGTGAAGGATTCTAGGATTGAACCACGAGCGTAGCGAGTGGTTCAAAGATTGAATCCTGAGCGAAGCGAGGATTTCAAAGGTACAAGACGCTAAAAATTTTTCTGCCGAGCGCAACACACAATTTTTCACCTCACAACAGCGAGGAACATTTTATGTTTCCGCGGTCATCTGAAAGATAATCGAAAATAAACTTTAAATAGTAGATTTAACGAACTGTCAAGAATCTGTCAGAAAGGCGTTTTTTAGCGCCGCACAGTGCGGCTATCAGACTTTTTACTTCTATTGGGTTGTAGGAAAACGTTGATGATTCAATAGCGCTTAATTTAAGTATTACATAAATATATTTTTATATTTTATTATATTTTAGGTCATGTCCATCCTCCTTCACGGTGACGCAGCGTTCGCCGGCCAAGGCGTGGTGTTCGAGACGATGCATCTTTCGGACCTCCCCGCTTACACTACCCATGGAACTATTCACATCGTCGTCAACAACCAGATCGGGTTCACCACCGATCCCAGGCATTCCCGCTCGTCCGCATACTGCACAGGTAAGTTAATGATAATGGAATTCTATATAAACAACCTTCTCAGTTGGTCAATTGTACCACTAGCACATGTTTATGTTTACTGTTATAAACAACGCGAACTTTCAGATATACTGTTCATTTCTGTAAAACAGTCGGTGCGAGTAGATAAGATTTATGTCTACTTACTTTGCTTTCTAATGGTTTGTTACTAATGGTTGCCCCTGAACTTGTAAGTTAAGCAACAAACGGGCTATGTTTAGACGAATTTTATATTAGACTTACTATAGACATCAGTGCATATCACTTAGACTAAAACGCGAGTCACATATGACTAGTTTCAATAAGCAATCTGTAGTAAAAGATAGGCGTGTCATGGTTTCGTTACCCAGCAGCCGTCGTTATTTTGGTTATATTGACAAAAATATAAAGTCAACAAAGCTTTAGTAGGCTAATCTATATTCTATACCCAATAATCTACCTTCAGTCACAGATAGCTCGTACTACAGCTAACTTATTAAAACTGAGCATTAATAACCAGTGTTTGTTGCTAGACGTCGCCCGCGTAGTGAACGCCCCGATATTCCACGTGAATGGCGACAACCCTGAAGCTGTGATGCACGTTTGCAACGTCGCCGCAGAGTGGCGGGCGACATTCCACAAGGACGTCGTTATAGACATCGTCAGCTACCGCCGCAATGGACACAATGAGGTCGACGAGCCGATGTTCACCCAGCCTCTTATGTACCAGAAGATCCGCAAAACAAAGCCAGGTAAAGTACTTATTTCTTTTTCTTATTTACAACGGGCAAATGCTCAGCTTCGTCATGCCCTCGACAGACTTCAAAAAGATGGTGGTAGCTAGCCAAGCTTCCACTTGGAGTCGAACCCGGGACTTCTTTAACCTGTATAAAATTAAAGTTATTGATGCAAGACTCTCTGAATGTCTTGGTCCGCGTCATTTGTGCCAACGCGTGTTCATTACAAATTAATTATTCAGTAGCTACAAAAAAATTTAGATTATTATTATTTGGATGGGGGACGCCAGCGAAGCTAGACGGGTGATCAGTCTCCTTAGCCGGAACCATTTCACCCAGTTCCCCAAAAATGGTAAGATGGATGGTAATTGTTAACATAATTATTATAACCATTAACTAAAAATATATAGTTTTAAAAACACGAGATTAAAAGATTAAAACAGAAACACATTTATTTGTCAACAGTACTGGAGAAATACGCCGACCAACTGATCACCGAAGGCGTTGTAACCGCAGAAGAGGTGAAAGATGTTAGGGATAAATACGAGAAGATTTGCGAAGACGCGCTCAACCAGGCCAAGCAGGAGACACACATCAAGTACAAGGACTGGCTCGACTCGCCTTGGTCTGGATTCTTCGAGGGAAAGGACCCCCTTAAGGTTAGGAGCTTTTTGTCTATAAGGGTGCAACGGGGGTTATCGTAGATCCAATTTGATGTAAGAAAGAAAGTATGAAAATACATTTATTTTTAACCGACTTCAAAAAAAGGAGGAGGTTCTCAATTCGACGGTATTTTTTTTTATTTTTTTTTTATTTTTTTTTTTTATGTATGTTACTCGATTACTCGAAGACGGCTGGACCGATTTGAGTAATTCTTTTTTTGTTCGAAAGGGTATACTTCCTATGTGGTCCCATTGTCATCATGTCAGGATCTGATGATGGGATCCTGGAGTAATCCAGGGAACTCTTCAAATATTATAGGGACTCCTATAGCGATTTCGGTGTTTTCTACAGTAACTTATGCATATGCTTCCGGAAAGCACCATTTGGTGAAGTGGAACTGATGATGAAGACCACAAATGGTCATCGGAACTTTTAAATACTTAGCATTTCACGGCAGCGATACGATTACTTTTAATGTGGTTCATAAGCAATTTAATAAGCAAGCGACTCAATCCATGTGATGAAGTGGAGCTGATGATGAATTATCGGAAGAACTCCTCAATAAGTAACGTCCCTGCACCGGGAAAAGCAGCATTTTGTAATAGGTGATGAGGAGTTGACATAAGGTTATTAGCGTAGGCACGGGACCTCTTCTACCTTTAAAAATTGTGAAATAAAAAGCTTTTTATAAAAAAAAAACCGACTTCAAAAAACTAAAAAGCAAAAAATAAACCTTTTGGAGTCGGAGCCAGCCAAGCCAAGAAAAATAAAATAGTAGGACCGCAAAGTAGAATGCCATGGCTGGGACCGACTCCAAAAGGTTTATTTTTTGCTTTTTAGTTTTTTGAAGTCGGTTTTTTTTTTTATAAAAAGCTTTTTATATTAAAACTTTTTAATGTTGCACAATGCTTTCATCACATTTATTTGAGACAACACTGACAAATACAAAGAAAAAATAACACATGTCTTAAAACGGTTTTGCAATGGTGCGCTGAGCGATTCCGCTAATGCCTGTCAGTCGGTCCCCGGCTCGCTATATAGCGTTTGTGCCTTTACCATGATTTCTTTGAATAACATCGCTGCAATGATGACGAAGCTTGTGGAATTATATTCACGTGATCACCTGAGAATTACGTTAACAACACAGTTTGTCATATCGATAAATCACGTTTGTTTCCAAGTGGGATAAAAATGAAGCAATCCATTCAATCTTGTTGACATGATAACGATTATTCAGTTTTTTAATCATATATTAATGAATTACATGTATTGCAGTTCTTAAATCATCCATCAAATTGTTGCAATACGTTATTATGTGTTATTGACACGATCATAAATGCTGAAACTCAACAGATTTTTAATTTTACAGTTTTTATGAGCTTGAGACAGATTCTATTGAAGGCACTAGCAATTTGTACAATGCAATCCTGTATACAACCATGTTAATATCGCAATCGATGTTATTGGCTTAATATCGGTTGAATAAACTGTCGGTTTCTGATGTTTTCGTACTGTTGACCAGTGATATTTTTTTATATGTTTTTTTAATGCTTTCCCCTGAAATTCCCCTAGTTCGAATTTGGGAAACTTATATTTGTTACCGGAAACTACCGCTTTGTGTTCTTCAGATCCTTAGACTGCTTTACCGACTCTAGCAGTGCATCCGATAGCTTTTGTTAACGTTGGTGGTTAATACCAACTCTTACTTGGGATACAGAAAATGCACAAATTTTAACCCACTTACACCACAATCTTAACATATAAACAATCTTTGCACTCACACTCACACATACACACTGGTCCCTCGCTCTTACTGGTTTTCACTGGTAAAACAGTTGCGAGCGTGATTGCGTCATTTCGGCCGTTTGTAAGCAGAGCAGAGCTGTTTAGACTGCTTATACATAGACTGGCATGTCCTCTTTCCCACAAATAAACGCTCAAACAGCACCAAAAATTAATCGCATTGTTCATACTTCGTTTTCTAGATGACGTCAACCAGTGTCGTTGAAGAAACTCTAGTCCACATAGGCAAGCGATTCTCCTCCCCTCCGCCCAACGCGGCTGAGTTTGAGATCCATAAAGGTCTCCTACGTATCCTGAAGGCTCGCATGGAGATGGTGGAGAACAGAACGGTCGACTGGGCCCTGGGAGAGGCGATGGCTTTCGGATCGCTGCTCAAGGAAGGCATCCATGTCCGTCTGTCTGGAGAGGATGTCGAAAGAGGAACGTTCTCGCATAGGTATTGTTTAAAGATATATGAATTATGTATTAATGACTGATGTATTAATTCAAATCTCAACAGAAATTTGAGTAACTATATTTCAAATATTTAGTACGGATGGACACTGAGTCCTAAAATAATTGTTCCGAAAGTGACATATTCGGAAAAGAACTTATTCCTATTACGACTTTTTCTTAAAAGTACTTTGTTTGACGCTAGGTTTGGATAGCCGCCTTCTGCGCAGAAGTGGATATGATTCCCGCATAGGACAAATATTGTATGAACTGTCCGTGTTACCTAAACATTAGTTTTTAATGGAACTTACCTTGGGCTAGATAGTTCGTGTGACAGTACGAAATGGATTATAGGTATTTTATTTATTTAACGCTATTGTTTATCCCACAGGCATCACGTGCTCCACCATCAGAAGGTAGACAAGGCCACATACTGTGCGCTGGCCCATCTGTACCCCGACCAGGCACCTTACACCGTTTGCAACAGTTCGCTCTCGGAATATGGTGAGATATTGATAATTACACAAACTTTAGATTCGGTGATATGGCCTTTTACTACGATACAGTTCTGCAAGTTTGAAAATATGACAAAAAAAATCTTAGGTTCATTCTGAATGCATTCTATCTATTCTGAGGGTATTTGAGGGTAATTGACCAAACTACCTTTTAAAATTAAGCAATTTTAAAACCTGTACAATTAAAGAATTAAAAAGTTCCAGATCCTATAACAGTTTTCGGATCCGATCCACCTCCACCTTATGTGTGTCATCGATAGATCTGTCTGTTTTAAACTGTAAGTTCACCAAATATTTTTCTATTCTCCTAGGTGTCCTCGGCTTTGAAGTCGGCTACTCTGTAACGAATCCCAACGCTCTCGTTCTATGGGAGGCTCAGTTCGGAGACTTCAACAATGTAGCTCAGTGCATCATTGACCAGTTCATCTCCAGCGGGCAGGCTAAGTGGGTGCGCCAGTCTGGCTTAGTGCTGCTGCAGCCCCATGGAATGGAGGGAATGGTGAGTAGCTACTACAGAATGTATTGCAAATATGACAAAACCTGCGGGCTGATTCACAAACCGTCGGAAACGGAATCGGATTCGAATTCTGTGCTTTGTCTGTCTATTCTGAAGTGATTGACAGTGACAATGCATACATTCCGCTGTCGGGAACGTTTCCAACTGTGTGTGAATATGGTCGCTGGTTCTAAGGGAAGCCCAGTTTTGAGGACTTCAACCATGTGGCTCAGTGCATCATCGACCAGTTCATCTCCAGCGGGCAGGCCAAGTGGGTGCGCCTGTCTGGCTTAGTGTTGCTGCAGCCACATGGAATGGAAGGAATTGTGAGTAGCTACTGAAGAATGTGTTCTGTGTGTGAATGTGTACTGCAGAAATACGCGCGTACAGAGCGTCTCACTCAAACAACCTAAACACAATCGACCTCCGACCTCCGTGGTAGTGTGGTATGTACACCGGTTTCAAGAGGACTCTAAGGTCCCGGGTTCGAATCCCGGTAGGGGCTAATGTTTGTATGGTGAATACGAGCATTTATACCTGAGTCATGAACGTTTATAACATATGTCACCGTCTTTTTGCAAGAACGAATTCTTTGTAAATATTCGAAGGTGTTTATAAACCGTCGAATTATTATAAACGGCCAATTGGATTTGCAATAAAATTGATGATTTTTGGATGATTTGTAAATAATCAGTATCTCTTCGTTATATTGTACGTATGAAACGAAAACTACTATTTACGAAAAGATTGCTTTGTCTTTGTCTTTATTTTTTTTATTTTTTTTGAAGTTTGTAATTAATAAATTCTATAATTAGAAACAGTACTTAGACTAAGATTCTATATTTAATTTATTACATATTGTTAGTACATATTTTTGTTGACTGCCCAATAAACAAATAAATAAATAAACGTTACATAGCTCGATACATCATAATATACTAAAGAAACTAGCGTACTAAAAGACCAAATTATTTATATTTATTTTTATGACAATATTTATTTTGTTATAGGGTCCCGAGCACTCTTCAGCCCGCCTCGAAAGATTCTTGCAAATGAGCTCTGATGACCCAGACTACATGCCGCCAGAAAGCCCTGACTATGAAGGTGAGCCTCGCATTCGTTTATTATCTAAAATACACGAGCTTTTTGTTTATTTCGCAGTTTTTTGTCGAAGTAGGGCTTACATAAAAGAATATCAGCCAAACAATCTCTAGCTAGACTATAAATTATTGTACAATTTAAAAAAATATATAAATTCTTATATACAAGTTTTATAAATAGTCTGTAGTGTAAGGATTTAAGACGTCTTGTCTACGTATAAGTGTTCGAAGAAGCATTTAATTTTTTTTTCAACTTTCATACTACCTACCTACGCCTGCTGTAATATCGTTTAAATTATAACCTCTTTACTGTTGCAAATTCCATTCAAGTGTCAAAAAGGGTTCTCTGATAACGTCCTATTTTTTTTAAACCTTTTTTTTTATTTTTTCCACTCAGTCCGCCAACTGCACGACGCCAATTGGATCGTAGCAAACTGTTCGACGCCCGCTTCGTACTTCCACATCCTGCGGCGACAGATTGCGCTGCCTTTCCGCAAGCCGCTCATCCTGATGACGCCTAAATCGCTGCTGCGTCATCCCGAAGCCAAGTCATCCTTTGACGAAATGAACGAGGGTACTTGCTTCAGGAGGTAAGGATGTTACTATTTCTAACATTATTTGACCACTTAGTCTGCTAAATACACTACACTACACTACGCCTACTGGACCGTAGCGAAATTTATATTACTAAATTGTTGCTTTGTTTCAGAGTGATCCCCGAAGAAGGCGTGGCATCTAAGAACCCTGGCAATGTTCGCAAACTCGTGTTCTGCTCGGGACGTGTGTTCTATGACCTGTTGAAGCAACGACGTGACCGTGGACTTGAAGCTGACATTGCTATCGCCAGGTAATTCAATTATAGTGGATTCATTACTTCCATTAACTGCACAGAAACAGAGGAGCAGATTACAGCTATTGACTTACGCCCGAAATTAATAACTTATCCTCATTATGGGATATGGGCATCTGTGATAGTTGCCTAAAATATTTTTGTGAATATGACCAAGAGGTATATGCTAGCTAGATGAAACCAAGATATCTATCTCTAGAGATAGGTTTTTAATTTTGGACCATAACAGGCGGTGTTTGGTTTTCGGTTTGTGTTTGATCAAATGCATAATTTGCACTCCTCTCCTCGTACATAATAGAAACGACATTTCAATTCAGTCCCTAGCTTCCAAGCTGGATTGAAACATTTTGAGGAGTTTGCATATCTCCTTATTTTTCATACTTCCACGTAGTTAACTTCATTCTGAGATACGAAAGTTGGTCCTTCGAGCCGGACAAAGAATCTCGGGAGTATATTTCCAATCTCCGTCTATTCAAACACTCATGGCATATGTAGTGTTGTAGTTAACAAGCTAACAATAAATTCATATCTAATACTTTCCATAGGCTGGAACAGATCTCGCCGTTCCCGTATGACCAAATCAAGGCGGAGATTGACAAGTACCCGGGCGCGCAACTTGTATGGAGCCAGGAAGAGCACAAGAACATGGGATCCTGGAGTTACGTCGAGCCGAGGTTCCGCACGCTGCTGCAGAGCCAGAAACAGATCTGGTCAGTATATTATAATTTTTTTTTAATGTAATTTACCCGTCTAGGCTGTTGCAAGCACATGTTAATGTTAAAGAAGCAACGCCACCGGTTCGCAAAGCCGGCAAGACCGCCGGGCAAGGAAATCGTTAAGGGATGTTTTTTTCTCTTTATCTTATTTTGAATAGATGTATTTTCTCCCTGTGTTATTTCGTACAGTTCTCGAATTACAAAATGGTGTCGTCGTAGTATAGTGAAGTTGAGATCGTAATCGTAACGTAAGTATAGTTAGGGCAGAAACCTCAAAGGTAAGAGAATTGAAAAATTTCTATACAAAGTAAACAAAATCATCGTTTCGTAGTCCCCTGCTTTCTCATCCAAAATTGGAGCTATTTAATTCATTTGTTCATAAATAAACTCAGAAAAGCTTTGGCTGCGTCCCTATGTTTTTCTTTTTTGCATTCATTATTTAAAAAAGAGGTATGAACTTTGAAAACTTGATTCAATCTGGCCAATTTAACTAAACGATGATTTTGTTTACTTTATATAGGAATAATTATATTCTCTCGACTTTGAGGTTTCCTCTTAATGACTCTATAAACCCCGTTACATTTAAAGGAAGAGATGAAGCCTCTACTACTTGTGAAAGGGAGAAAACACAGTATATATTTATACAGTGAAATACTTCAACTCTTTTAATACACCAATAAATATCTGGTAGAGATTAAGGGTAGAGCCATATCTGTCAGCATTTAATCGCATTTTTCCGTCCCTTTATACTTTTCTATAAGAACCGTCATTTGCTCGAGCGAAAAAGACAGCGGAATGCGCATGAATGCTGCAGCATCGGTGATAAGATAACATTCCGCTGTACGTGTTGCCAGGTGTAGATCTACCCATATTATGTTCTTTAACGAAAACGCTTTCATAAAAGCAAACCTTGATTTTATTATTTTTTAAGCCCTATAATTTTTAGGGTTCCGTACCTCAAAAGGAAAAAACGGAACCCTTATAGGATCACTTCGTTGTCCGTCCGTCCGTCTGTCAAGACAGTTTTTCTCAGGAATGCGTGGAGGTATCAAACTGAAATTTATATCTAATACTCAGGTCTACTGTCCCTTGGAGCTGTGCAAAAATACAGCCGTTTATGCCGCAAATTTCAGCAAATTTTCGAAACTCGCACGGGAATCAAAACCTACAGGGTACTTCCCGTGAACTTAAAATCTTGAAAGGACATTATTAATATTGGTATATTATTTGATTATTATTAACCACAGGTATTTAAATGTAAAAAGAAAAAGCATATTTTAAACTATATTAAAATAAAATGAATTATTTTATTTATCCCTTCAAATTATTTTTTAAATTAAAGAGTTTTTCAATAGCACCAAGGTATCTTTGACAGCCGACGGCGGCCATGCTGGATTCTCTATTGGCGCGAATTTTTGTTTGACAAATCAATTAAAAGTTCGACATTTTGAAAAAGGTGTCCCTACACAAAACAACAATACTTTGAGTATTTATGATGAAGTAAGCATATGAGTAAATAATTTTCTCATACTAATATTAAAAAGCTGAAGAGTTTGTTTGTTTGAACGCGCTAATCTCAGAAAACTTGGACCGATTTTTGTGTTGGATAGTCCATTTATCGAGGAAGGCTATAGGCTACTTTATTTTATCCCGATATTCCCACTGGAACGGGTACCACGCAGGTAAAATCGCGAGGATCCGCTAGTTGGTATAAAGTATACTAATAATACTACTGCCTAGTATTATTTGTACCTAATAAAGTAAAAAGTGGGCATGCTATCTATAGTCATTTAAGCTACCTTATGTCAGTTGAAAAAAATAATAATTTAGTCTAATAACAAGCGTTTTCAACTAAGTTTCAAACCCTTCGATTCGAAGTAAGTTTACTGTATTCAAAACGGCAGATAAATCTGTCGGAAACGTTTCGTGTGTTTACGAAAAACTTCAATGGTGCTCTCAAGATTTGGGGACCAAGACATGGCCTCCAAGATCATGTGATTTTGGAGGCCAACCCAAATCTTACTCTTAAACGTAATGTTTATGTTCATAATTATCTAACTGCTAAACCGATTTTGAAAACTAAGTTTCATAGTTACTCGGGTAATAATATTACAGTCTAGTCTTTGCAATATGTGCAATTAGGCTGGTTCTACAAAGGCAGTGATCACAGGGTGTCACAGTTAAGTATCATTTGCAAACTCCCTACCGAAGAAGGTTAGAATAAAACACAAGTATTTGTTTATTTATTTATTAGAAAAGTTACAAATCATTCCTTACTAGTATTCCATCTAAAAATGTAGCAGGTGGGTTAATATTATCCTGGAAGCGTGCCCATCCCAAATACCATACAATGGTGGCAACATGAGCGCAACAACCAACAGTTCGTTTTCCTATTATGCAACTGCAGTAGTATGCACAGATACTTTCCTCCCAATTACTTGTTGAACTGTCTACTATAATATATGTATAATATACAGTTCGGCTGTGGTGCCGTGATTTTATGCGTCCTCTGATAAGAATTGGGTCTACTGTTGAAATATTTGGTATTTGTATGACATTTATATCTGTACTTACTTCAACAGTAAATGTACCATTTGCCCGGATATGCTCCCCATAATATGACCGCGCTTGTTTTAATTGGTACGTTCCTAAACAAAATAAAATTAGTTCTGACATTTGCATCATGGGGAACATATCCAGGGCCGGTATTTGAGAATCCACGTTTACAAATGGGGCACGACGTCTATTCATCTGCCTTTCTATTACAAAATCTGCTAAATAATTTGACATAAATCGCCTCTCCAAAGCCCTATTTAAAATTGATTGAGCATCAATACGGTCGGTAATAACGGGATGAAAGTTATTTATTATGGCTGCTGCAATTTTAAAATCAACTATTAGATTTCTTGACATTCGATTGAAGTATTGGTTTCGAAATATTTTGTAATCCCGTTTGAACCGACCGTTCACAATTTCTACCACCCACCTGCACATAGTAACTAGTCATTCATTAGCTTGTCTTGTTGACAATTGATTTTGTCCTACACTTAACGAAAGAGGTTTGTGGATTGCATATCCAAGAGATAATAGTAATTGTAAGGCGTCCCCAAAACCTCTGTCCAAAATAAAAATGTCATTTCGCTGGTAAAACTGCCTAAGTTCCGATGCCTCATTACTAAACAGACGATTCATAATGTCAGCATCGGAATCAGTAGCGGCATATGGACCACATACATCTATAATATAGCCATCTGTTGTTACAAACATCATTGGTTTTACCAAATTACGGAATTTATGTAGGCTGTACGATTTCTTTTGGAAGTAATAATTAGAAGACTTCTGCATGTAAATATAGCTTCCATCGCATATTGTTATAGGATTTCGTGCTGCTGTTCCAAATATTCCTTGAGGAATCAACAAGTTCCTGTTTGATATTTCTTCCCTCGTGATGTGTTGCAATCCAAGATGATTAGGTACATAATTTTCTTTTAAGCAATTTCTAACTTTCCTTACATAATTTTGGGCCATCGATTGTGATATTGCAAATGCACTGGCAATTCTAGCAAATGAATCGCCCGTTCTTAGTTTTATTAGAAACACACCCAAAGCTTTTTTGGGTTTTTTGAACATTGTGTTCAAATATATCTCAACACAATGGAACAGAGCAAGAAAATTAATGACCGTCAAGCCAGTCCAATATCGACATACCTCATCACTTACATTAGCTGTATTTTCGAAGTCAATAATATTGTCATTATTCTGGCTAACTTTTAACATATTCTCAATATATGTTTCGGTAAATGTGTGAGATGTAAACTCATATGCATCCAAAAAATCCCAGTCAAATGTTGCTGCATGAAAGGCACAAATCCTAGCACCTTCTGTGACATATACTTTTTCTCGATCAACAATTTTTTCTTAATATATATGGGCACACGCTGACACGCTTCACTGTTGCCACATTCGGGTACAAAACAATGTACTGGTGTATTTGGAGTGAGGCAATAATTATGTAGTTCAATAGTTTGAACATGATTTCCCACATTTCCTTCATCACTTTCTGCCTGATCTGCTGGGGCTGGAACAGGTTCTGCAACCTGTTCAGGTTCAGGATCTGCTCCTACAGGGACAGGTTCTGCTACCACAGGTTCAGGTTCTACTACAACAGGTTCAGGTGCTACTCCTTCTTGTTCGGGTTGAACCAAATGTCTATTATAATGTGCACGTTGCCAGCATCAATTGCATACTCTAGCATCCACAGGGATCTACAAAAAAATTTTTTTTTGATTAATTTTTACTACACAAAAAATCTATTTAATTATATACCAATATATTTTGAAGAATCTCTAGAAAAACTTTACTGTGAACAAAGGCTATCTGGAAGAGATCTCTCTCAGCAATATTTTATAAATATTTATTTGTTTAAAAATATTAAATGTGCATAAACAATACAATGTTTACCTATCTTTGTAAGTATCTAAATTAACAAATGAGAGATACAAACCTGACGCGGATGAATAACTTGAGCAATATACATCCTCTCCGGTCTGCCAACTGGTATAAAACGAGAACGTCTTCCAGTAGGCCTTAATAACGATATATCGCAGCAAATGCAATGATTTACATTTGAGACCACATTTGGCATATCTAGTTCATGGAGAACACGATCCAGGCATTCTTGACACAAAGAGTCACCATCAAGAACCTAAAAGATAAATAAACATCACAGTTATTTTCATAAACAAAAAAGCAGAAAATTAGGAGTTCCTTACTGTGCTTCGGAGGGCATATACAAATGTCAGATGTCAGTCTGTTTTTTATCTTATTGATAGCAGAGATTTGGCCATGTCAGGGGCCTCAGGATCCCAGAGGCAATTTTATTTATTTTGACTACATACATGGTCATATCCTTACACGAAAAGAAGAAACATAATTGAATCTTACCACATCATTTCTCCATCGTTCAATGACATCAACAATGTCAGGCCCCATGTCTTGAACATGGTAAACATCCTGACCTTCTGCAGGGCTGTTGCAGTTGCAGCAATTCATAATGAATATTCTGCAAGATTTAAATTGAGTTGAGTTGATGTTTAGTTTTTTTTTATATTGCTGTCTTACAACTTGTTTTACAGTGCTTTTAGTTTGTGTTTTGTTAATAGTAAATAAATAAGCAGATGGGTGCAGATTTATTTGGATTCACTTATACTAGAAACCTGACGTAACTTGAATTGCGTGCAAGCAAGTGCTTTCAAGTTTTTGAGCTAAGTTTGTGCTGTGCAATGCAACTTTAAACATACATGCCAAGTCAAGGCAAAGTTACTCGTAACTCACATGCATTGCGTTTACAATACTGTTTTTTTTTTTATATTGCTGTCTTACCACTTGTTATACAGTGCTTTTAGTTTGTGTTTTGTTAATAGTAAATAAATAAGCAGATGGGTGCAGATTTATTTGGATCCACTATATACTAGATTCCTGACGTAACTTGAATTGCATGCAAGTAAGTGCTTTCAAGTTTTTGAGCTAAGTTTGTGCTGTGCAGTGCAACTTAAAACATACATGCCAAGTCAAGGCAAAGTTACTCGCAACTCGCAAGTAACATGCATTGCGTTTACAATACTATGTATATGTATATGTACAAAAATACCATGCATGTTTGTTTGGGTTTTCATTGCTCAAGCAAACTGCATTCTACATGCACCTTGCACGTACATACGCTTTGTAATGTATTCTTTAAAATAAATGACGAAAAATGTATATATTCAAATAAAATATATGTGGGTACTTACGTATAAAACACAACACTGATTACTTTCGCAATCGTAAGAATCCAAGTCATGGGCAACAATCGACTGTCCAGTTCAACGCGCCAAGTTTTTTGTATAAAACAGGAATCAGAAACAATTTAAACGAGAGCCAAGGGTCGGTATTAACAGAAATCAATGGGAAAATCGTTATCGGCGCAAACGCACAAACACACAGTATAGATAGGAGACTGACAAAGAATGAATGACAGTTGACAGATGACAATACGACGAACCATAGAGATACAACAGAACTAGTCAATGCGACGAACAGATTGACAGATAGTGCGTTCCGTATCACGCTTCTCTATTTTATTGTCGCCAGATTTTATATTTTTATTAAAGGTCCGCTTTAAGTTAATATAATCTAGATATACTTTACATACAATATTAATTAAAAAAGAATTAAAGAAACTGTACTTCAAATCATTGTTTGTTGTTAAATTGTTTTGTGCTGTATCTGACAATAATGCTATTATTAAAATCGGCGAAACGGAACGTCAAAAATAGTGTTGTCAAGAGCATTGCAACACTTAGAGTGTTGCAATCTTACGATTTCAAAATCCATCTAACCAATTATTAAAAATTAAAATAATTAATTTGAAGGGTTAAATAAAATAACGGATTTAATTTTAACGAAGTATTTTTTTTTCTCTTTCAATTGATATATCACATATGTATGGTTAAAGGTAATTTTAATAATATACCACGCTTCATATAATTTCAATTATTTCCTTTGGTACGAAGTAACGTCTTTTAGTACAGATAAAGGAAAAATTGCGAAAAACGTACATTTTTAGTTACATCAATAATAAAAAACATTTTTGAAAATTTTAAACGGAACCTTCGGTTCGGTGCGCGAGTCCGACTCGCACTTGGCCTAAAAGCAATCAAAAGATACAGCCGTTTATGCCGCAAATTTTCGAAACTCGCACGGGAATCAAAACCTACAGGGTACTTCCCGTGAACTTAGAATACTTGGTACGAAGTAACGTATAATAGTACAGATAAAGGAAAAATTGCGAAAAACGTAAATTTTTAGTTACATAATATAATAAAAAAGTATTTTAGAAAATTTTTATTGGAACCTTCGGTGCGCGAGTCCGACTCGCACTTGGCCGGTTTTTTGTGTGGAATATTTGTGTGTTGTCATTGTTTGTTTTGAACACAATGTTCGTTATACTGTATTGTATAAACTTGTATAAAGCATGCAATCCCACCCCCGCTTAACATAACCGGCTTGGTTGCAGGCCAAAGTCCCAATCACAAGGGGGTAGTTGGTTTAGCCAGCTGTTTGGCAGCGCCGAGCGCAGCGCCCCGAAAACTGTCGATTTGGACTCTGAGCCTGTACCGCGCACCATTAGGTGAGACTAGAATTGCACTGCATAACGACTGCTTGAGCACTGCCTAAATGAAAAAGAAATACACCGTGTTTTTTTTTATTATTATAAGTCACTTTTAGGGTAAAACTACCCAACAATACCAGGGACCAGTCACGGCAACTCGCAAAAATACAGCTTTTCCATAGAGAAGTAAAGTCGACTGCATGCCAGTCATTGAATTACGCTATTATGAGTGAACGCTCTCAAGTCAATGTCAATGTCTAAAGCCTGACGTACTGTTAACTGTACAATACCTACTTGACTAAAAATATAGGAAAAAGTAATATTTTTAAGAGTTGTCATAACTGGTCCATAGTTTCTGTTGATGAGTAAACACACACACCGTGAAAGGACATCAGGCATTCTGGTCCAAAAACAAAAAAGTGAGCGGCCAGACCCGAGATTAATTTCAATAGGTAGTTCCTATTAAGGCCTAAAAAAAAATATATGGACTTAACCCTGTCACCGCATGAACTGAGTAGCTATTTCGAGTAAAAAATTCGGGACAAAAAAAAGTGAGCGGCCAACCCAAGGTTACTTCCAATAGGTAGTTAATACTAAGGCCTAAAAAAATATATATGGACCTAACCCTGTCACCACTTGAACTGAGTAGCTATTTCAAGTTAAAAAATCTAGACAAAAAAAAGTGTGCGGCAGACCCAAGATTATTTACAATAGGTAGTTTCTATTAAGGCCTCAAAAAATTATATTGACTTAACCCTGTCACCGCATGAACTGAGTAGCTATTTCAAGTTAAAAAATCTGGACAAAATAAAAAGTGAGCGGCCAGACCCAAGAATATTTCCAATAGGTAGTTAATACTTAGGCCAAAAAAAATATATGGACCTAACCCTGTCACCACATGAACTGAGTAGCTATTTCAAGTTAAAAAATCTGGACAAAAAAAAAAGTAAGCGGCCAGACCCCAGATTATTTCCAATAGGTAGTTAATACGAAGGCCTAAAAAAAATTATATGGACCTAACCCTGTCACCACTTGAACTGAGTAGCTATTTCAAGTTAAAAAATCTAGACAAAAAAAAGTGTGCGGCAGACCCAAGATTATTTACAATAGGTAGTTTCTATTAAGGCCTCAAAAAATTATATTGACTTAACCCTGTCACCGCATGAACTGAGTAGCTATTTCAAGTTAAAAAATCTGGACAAAATAAAAAGTGAGCGGCCAGACCCAAGAATATTTCCAATAGGTAGTTAATACTTAGGCCAAAAAAAATATATGGACCTAACCCTGTCACCACATGAACTGAGTAGCTATTTCAAGTTAAAAAATCTGGACAAAAAAAAAAGTAAGCGGCCAGACCCCAGATTATTTCCAATAGGTAGTTAATACGAAGGCCTAAAAAAAATTATATGGACCTAACCCTGTCACCACATGAACTGAGTAGCTATTTCAAGTTAAAAAATCTAGACAAAAAAAAAAGTAAGCGGCCAGACTCGAGATTATTTTCAATAGGTAGTTTCTATTAAGGCCTAAAAACCGCTTAGTATGAACTACCTATTAGAAATAATCTTGGGTCTGGCCGCTCACTTTTATTTTGTCCAGATTTTTTAAATCGAAATAGCGACTCAGTTCATGCGGTGACAGGGTTAAGTCCGTATAATTTTTCTTAGGCCTTTGTTTGAACTACCTATTGAAAATAATCTTGGGTCTAGCCGCTCACTTTTATTTGTCCAGATTTTTTTAACCTGAAATAGCAACTCTCTTCATGCGGTGACAGGGTTAAGTACATATAATTTTTTTTAGGCCTTAGTATGAACTACCTACTAGGGCGGTTACAACCCGATACTCGGGTTCGTCGATCGTCGAATAATTCCAAATTATGCGAAAATCTTTAATTGCAGTTTGTGATCATCACGTTTAACATTTTGTATATTTTATAGTTTTCGGAACAAATAGACTCGAGTACCTTTAATTTGATACCTTACTCGGCCGCGTACTACGCGCCAAAGTCCCTATCGAGTCGTCACAAATTTTGCGAACCTGAATTAAGTATTTTTCCTTATTGTTTTACCATTTTAAAATAATCTTGGGTCTGGCCGCTCACTTTTTTTTTGTCCTGTTTTTTGAACTCGAAATAGCAACTCAGTTCATGCGGTGACAAGGTTAAGTCCATATTTTTTTTATGTCTTTATAGGAACTACCTATTAAAAATAATCCCGGGTCTGTCCGCCTAATGTTATTTGTGTTTTTGCCCAGAATGCCTTATCTTAAATAGCTTTTCAGTTCACGCGGTTACAGGGTTAAGTCCATTTATTTATTTTAGGCCCTAATATGAACTACCTATTAGAAATAATCTTGGGTCTGGCCGCTCACTTTTTTTTTGGACCAACTTTGTATGGAGATTGCCTGGTGTTCTTTCTCGGGTAGTTAAAAATCACGATATCTTTAATTAGAAACAGAATAAAAAAAGAATTTGGTTACTTTTTATAAAATCAATAACCAAACAGTTGGGTAACTAATGCTGCTTTTAAATTTATTGCTATATATTTGTTAAATGAACTTGAATATTCTGAATTAACCTCTGATCGATTGAGCACTCAATATGTTAATAAAACTATGATTATAGTTTTCTGAATACATTAGTATTTTTTCCGTCACTAGTACGAATAAACTATCTGTTGAATTGGACATCAAACATATTAGGATTTACTATGAATTTTAAAAGGATTACAAATTGCTGTGGTTCTTTGTGTACATGTGTACGCGTTCTATAGGTTACCGTGAGCTGTTCGAGTAATGTTAAAATAATATTGTAAGCGATATGGCGTGATACGCAATGTATACCTTCGTTTTTTAATTGAAATTGCTTCAACATTATGCTATGCAACAGCTAATGGTAAGATGACTTGATGTTCAATTTTGCACTACACGCTGGTTCAACGACCCAAAGTTACCTTTTAGTTATTTTGCATTATTTTCATGTTGCAACACTTGTCGTTATACGTTATGCAATGCAAGCTATGTGGTGGTGGTATGGAATGCTTTGTTTATTTGTTACTCACACCTGCTTTATTTCCTTTAGACGTAACGTATTTAATGTTCTTATGTAATAATTATATCCATATTATATAAATATTGATACATTAAACATATCCTGTATGTGTCTTTATACGATATTATACGACTTGCACGGTAGGTACAGTGCTATCTGCCGTAAATCGAAATATGGCGAAGGTACGCCGGACCAAAAATTTCTCCAAAATTTTTCTGAAATGTATGAGGATCAAGTGGGGTGGGATTTCGAAAAGGGAAGCCGATTGGAATCGGCATATGTATGAACCGATCGCCAGTGCATTTATATCGTGTAAATTAATAAAATTAAAGTATGCAATATTGATATAATGATTGTAATTTTCAATTGGATTGACTAGCAAAAATTGAGTTTCATCCTTTTATATTAGTACACTCAGATAATAACTCGCTTTGTTTTTTCCTGAAAAAGTTCCAAACAAGTTCATGTTGTAATAGAAAAAGTTGTAAGCCTTCATTTTTCTGGCTTCCATCATAATAAATCTATTCTCAGCAAGTTTGAAGTTCTTATTTAAATACTCCACTTCACTACCTAACCTTCCGTATCGATGTCGACAATAAATTGTAGACAATAGCCAGCCAATTTTTATAAGCTCTACAATTCTTCTTATATTGTAATTATGTTTAAATGAGCTACCACTTATTACCTTAGCATAACTTAAGCGAGAGGGAAAAAGGCACTATGAGCAATTAGAAATTTAGGCAACAAGTTGATTTTCGGTATATATATTTTTTTGGGTTTTAATATAAGTTTGTTATACAATATTTCACCCTTTATTCATAAATTATTTCACCGTGATACTCATTTGTTCAATCAATTGGATTTACAATATTTATTGTATTTGTCATACTGTTCCATTCTAAAATCCTAGGAAAGATAAATGCAAAAACGCTCATTGGTGTTCTTGTTATAGCTATAACGGAAGGGCAACCGCCGCGTCTCCCGCCACCGGCTCCAAGGCAGCCCACAATAAGGAGCTCAAGAATCTTCTCGAGGAGTTCTGCGTTTTATAAACGGCCAACAAGTGAGAACACTCCTCCACTCATATTAAAATTTATACCTTTTGAGTTGCCACCACAATACAAACATAGACGCTATAAATACTGTTATAAAATATGCTGACCTTAATTTTGTCTTTGCAAATTATTTGTAAGTCAACATTGGCGTTGTTACTGTATTAGAAAAGGGTTTCGAAGGTGGCAATATTAACCGTAGTTACATAATATTTACACAATTTATCTCGAAACGAAATTTATCTTTGACTTTCCAAAATTTTGCGAAAATTATCATAATTATATTTTGTACATTTGTTTTTGTAGCTTTGATGTTTCGTCGATACTGTCAGTATTTTGTTATCCTCTTCACGATTAGGTAGAGTAGTTAGATAAATTCTTATTTATTTGTAGCGTAGCCATTAAACTTGATTAGATACGCTGTTATTTATTTAATTAGTTAAAGCAATATAACATAGTTTCACTTAATTTTAATAAGACATACTCTTGATCTATACAATCAACGATATATTTGACACGTTTATCGTAAAATAGTGTTTTGAAACGCTTCTTATTTTTATGTACAGAAATATGTTGTGAACATTTTATTTTCTTATATTGATTTTTATGTAAATCAAATATATTATTGTCGTTGACGGGTTAAAGTTAAGGCGTTCCTTTTACTAGTCCGACACATATAAATTGTTCGTAATTCATAGGGTTATCAAACGATCGCAAGCGGTGGGGTTCCGTAAGTAATGTCTTGAGATCAATATTACGTATACAATACATAATATTGTCTATATTTGTTGAACGAAGTAACTAAGTGTAGGCTTTGCCAGTATTTTATAGTGCAGCCTCAATATTTTACAGTAATTCGTTTAACGATATTGTCTATGAGATATTATTAGATAGATAGATATAAATGTAGCACTAGTTTTTGAGTAAACTACACTCTAATACATAATGTAAATTGTAATATTATGTCGTCTTTATGTTTTGCAACCGGCTGTACCCTCAGCATCGGCTGAAATTAAAGTATTGCATAGAAATTGCGTTCTCAAAACGTACTAATATTACAGGTCATTCTTCTTACAATTTTACATGTTAATACTTTAATTCCAGCATAGGTTTAGTTCGCTCATAGTTACCGTCGTTTAAAACGACCATTGTAAGGAGTAACACCAACGCCAATGCTTGGTATTAACCAACGCGTATTATCTCTTTACCTAATCTGTACGTAGGATTAAATTGAAACAGTTATCGTAAATTATTTGTTGACGTATAATTACTTTCTGAAATTGTAAAGATAGTATACAAAATGATCAATGTTTCTGAATCTTGGCTTTCTAACACTATACGCATGTATTAAATGCACCGTTTTATTATATAATTTGATAATCTGTACCTATCTTATTTTGGATTTTGCTCAGGACGTTAGGTGATCGGAATGTTTGAATGTGATGCTTGTTTGGAAGGATTAACCTGAGCACTTTTATTGATGTTAGTTTCAAACTAGTTATATAAAATAAATAAATATTAAAAACAATCTTCTTTTTCATTTCTTGCCTCTTACTTTTCACATAGTAGAATAGCTCAAAATACCTACAGCACAATAACGAATTTGAATTTAGGTAAGCATTATAATTTTAACGGCAGTGTGTCGCTCCATTGTCCTACAACGAAGGTATTGACGCTATCTCATTTTCTTCATGAGAATCGCACGCACATACAAAACGTATCTAATGAAAAGCGCAATAGATCAGGCGCCCTTGCGGCTCGCCGCCGCCGGGTCACCGCACACTTGGAGCACTTTCAAGATTCTTATCTGTCTCATTTCAGCTCACAAAGCGATCCGGGTGTCCTATTTATAAACCGCTTGGCTAGCGTCGAGCGAAGACCACACGAAAAGGTGCGAAGATTAAAGATCGTATCGGCCACAAGTGCGTTTTACACGTCACGGGAGACACTTCAAAGACGCGCCTGTATAACGCTGCGTATTGTACGCTGTTTTCCCAACGCGCTTTTATAAACACCCGTACTTAGCATAGGGGTTGTGTAAACGGTTAAAAATACACGCTATTTTATCACTTCGTGATATCTGAAACGGGTCCACGCAGCTTTTGTATTCAACGAGATCTCGTAAAAGGAGCTTTAACATAAAACCTTTTTGGTTTGTATACCTATTATCTGTGATACCCTGGTGATAATAAGTTATGAAAATATTCTAAGTTCTTTTAATTAATTTTTTTTTTCTCTTTTCCGTTTCTACTTGCTTGAAGAAAATGTCATGTTTTCTTGAAGTGATTCATAAAGTGAGGGTAGGTTTTTTGGTGTTCCTCTAGGAGTAGGTACTTATACTGGTATATTTTATTTTTTACTAGCGGCCGCTCGCGGTTTTACCCGCATGGTTCCTGTTCCCGTGGGAATATCGGGATAAAAAGTATCCTATGTTCATAACTAGGCTATCTACTATCTGTGTACCAAATTTCATCCAAATCCGTTCTGTAGTTTCGGAGCCTATTCAATGTAAACAACCAAACAATCAAATCTTTCCTCTTTATAATATTAGCCATTATGCCAAAGCATTAAGTATAAACATATAAATTACAAATCCGTAATCCCGGTCCCATCTCACCGGGTCTTAAAGGACACTAAACGTTCTCAAAGAGATTTCGCTGTAAACTAAAATGTCATCCTTGAGGACTGCAATCCGAGGAGTAGAGCACTTTGTTGTTTTGCCGAGAGTCGTCCTTTGTTTCAACCCCCAGCTTAATACTTTGTAATGGTGGGACGATTCTGTGTGTCTTGTGGTGACGAGATGGCTCTTAAGTTTACTTTTGTACGTACACGCTTACGATGCACTTTGTGCTTTTTTAATGGGGAATTAGTATGGGAATATAGTTAGCATAATATGTAGTACAAAATGTATGTGAGGCTAAGGAGTGTTAGAATAAAGCAAAGTGCCACGGGGCGGTCGGTCCATAGTCTCTGCCTGCCTAATCCTTCGAGACTTATGTAGCGCAATAGTGATCATTAGTGCCATAATTCAAATACCTAGAAAAGTATAAATAGCATCAACAGAATAAAGTTTTTAATAATCATTATGAATTTTGATATGAAATAGATTTAATCGCAGAAAATAAATCAGTCGTATACAAAAGTTTTTCAAATAAAACGTACCTGAAAATAGGTAGAAATTAGTAAAAAAAATCCCTCAAACAAACTTTAAGTACTAAAACTATTTATCAAATTTTATAGGAAAATATAGTTAGGTACCTACCTACCTAGAATAGATATGATGAACAAGACGTCAGGCTTTACCCTTGCACTACGAAAACCGCCGCTATTACGAGTGACATAAGGTCGATCTCAAGGTCAAACTTGCAGTCGTGTGTACAAAGTGTCCGCTGAAGTTTTATTAAATTGGTAAAGTTAGTTCATTACATTACCCGATTTCATTTCCTGTCTGCCGATATGGATGAAAGTATTCATGTTACAGTTTACCCTTTGGTGTACAAGATTAAATAAGTATTATGTATGTATTTAGAAAAATAAAAGTATATAAGTATGTTTATCCGTTATCTACTTGGACGATTCGTCCAAGGTTATCTAGTATCCATAACACAAGTTCTTCATGAAACTTAACGTGGGCTATATAATTGGTGTGATTGTATACAATTATTTATTATTTTTATTTATTGATATATTTATCAAACGATGGATATGCAATTCATTATATCTGATTAGGGAAAACCCTGTAATATTGTTTAGCTAAATCCGCTCCAATCTCGTCTATTTCAGGACAAGGTTTAAATAAAATCAAGTGTGTAGTATAACAAATAAAAAAATTAGTCGAACAATGTTCTTTTTTTGTATCAAAGGGACTTTTATAACCTTTCTAAAAATACCCCAAATATAAAGAAAACCCGTGTTTCGCTTCTCAAACGAACTGTTTCTTATTTTTTTACTTAGTGTCAAGATTCTAGTCGATAAAATAAATAAAAGTCACGGCATTCGGCGTTGTGTATTCTGTATTTCTAACTGAAAAGCTACATAAAGGTGTTTCTAGAGAGTAAGGCACTCTATCATGTTTTGTAGAGCGCTGACGTTAAAGTGTTTGTTCAGACAAGGTTGCGTGCCTGCGTGCTGTTTCTACTTAACTTGATAAAATCTTTAATCTTCACACTGTTTGTGCTATAAAAGTTACTTCTACGGATACATTGGCGGTGATAAGGGACGGCGAAACTTCTTTATTAGTTTTATGGACACTCAACTGACCCTATAGAACTTAATTACATAATTAAAGCCATTTTATTTGTGAAATAGAAGTTTTTTGTTTCTTACAAAACTTAAGGCCGTGGTAATGGGAGCCGAGTTAAATATATATTTATGAACGTGCTTCTGTCGCGTATTAGTTTAAGGATTTGAAGTATAGGATTCAGTCAATTTGCACTAAAAAAGGGCCACTAATGGGGAAGTTTTGGGGTAGTTTTGATTTCTTTTATTCTATTTGTATTTTGGGGTGCTGAATCCATATCTAAGGTTTGCTAACAAAATTTCGTGACGGAGCATTGCGAAATCGCAAAAAAGTGAAAAATTTCCAGTATTCTTGATTAGAACTCGGAAACTATTAACTTTTAGTAAATAGCCTGTTAAAAAAAATTAAATTATCTATTTAGTTTTTTTTAGAAGAACCGTTCGGTCTCAAGTGCGCGTTGATAATTGGTATATTTCAGCGGTCTCTGCAAAACCCACTTTTTTATTCCAAACCTTTATTTTTTATTAAAATGCTGTCATTTGATAAATTTCTCCCAGTTCTCTGCACTAAAAAACAAAGCTCGAAATTGTACAAATTCAGAATAAAAAAAAGTTAGGACTCTAACAAAATAAAACTTAAAATATGACAGATCAATATGAATATTATTATAAAAAAGGCAAATAAGAGTAAGATAATAATATGCAAAAAATATATGATAGATATGATATGATGTATATATAGAGAATTCTAAGTACTTTAATTTTTGTAAACAGGCCTTTTACTAAAAGTTAATAGTTTCCTAGTTTTAAGCAAAAATCCAGAAAAAAGCAGAATTTGTCACTTTTTGCGATTTTGTCAATCTTCTGTCACGAAATTTTGTTACCTAACCTCAGAGTCGGATTCAGCACCCCATACTAGAATCGAGGAAATCAGAACTACCCCAAAACTTTCCTAGTAAATACACAATTTGACTGAACTACAGAAAAGTACGTTCGAGTCGTTATCGAAAACTATTGTGTGATGTGTAGCGAGTTAGCGACACAGTTTGTACTAAGTATGTGTGTTGTATATCCCTTAACGTTAGGTATTTAATAATAAAGAACCCAAATGGCATATTTTTTTAAAATTAATTGTTTTGATATTTTGATTTCATACAAAATAGTAGCGTTGCCGAATTAATTTGTTTGGATTATAAAATTATAAAAAAACAATTTGATAAATAATGTAGGTACTTAAAGGCCATTTGAATCATTTATGTGGTCTCATTAAAAGCCTAAAATTAAAGAATTAAATCAGCCGTTCAAATGGAGGGCTAGCCCAACGCTGGCATTTTTCAATGAAATGGTTAAAAGGGACAACTAGCAAGCCGTTGAATGAAGCGTTTAACGTTATAACGTTAAGCGTTAAGCGTTATTGTACCATTTTTAAAATCATTGAAACAGTGTTAAATTCTTTTCAGCCCAAAATTAATTACTTCGCACCAATATTAATTATGAAATGGCTGACCCTTACGAGTAGGGCGTACAGGCTAAATTAACTATTTATTAATCTGTGGTACAGAGCACATGTGCCGATATTAAAAATAATATCTATATATCTATTACTTACACGTTTAAACGCAATGCAGGCAAGCCGCATTCTTCCCCTAGGTGCACACCTTTTTTCTATAAAAGCAAGCGTTACGTACGGTTGAAGTCACAATGTAATACCACGCTGTTGTGTTCTTTTATGAAACAAGACGCCTTTGTAAGCGCATGATACATATTAATCGCTTTTATGTCGAGAACATAATGCGGGTGCAACACTACGGAGCACTGGCTGCTAAGTATCATTTAGATTGAAATAATAAAAATACCAGTATTAGATATATGAGGATATCTATATATATATACCTACATAAAACAGAAAATTATAACATACTGATCTGAACAGAAACTGAATATTTTATGATTTAGTAATTTTTGCATTTTCCAATGCTATTTTTATACTTATGGTAAATTTTAAATAGAAAAATATTGGAAAAAATTAACTCGGCCACAAGTGAATTCTCGGACGGGAATCGAACCCGCGACCTTCGGAAATCCGGTCCAATGCTCTAACCGCTGAGCTACCGAGACTTGCGAACCACCGTCGAAATTCTCCAATACTTTTATATTTTTAATACGCTGTAGGCCAGCGTTGTCACATCAATGCTAAGAATATCCTTGCATTCGAAAGAAACATCTTTTCAGGTGTTTAACGATCGATTAAGATGCAACTGCCAATAATGTATGATTTAGTATTTTTTGCATTTTCCAATGCTATTTTTATACTTATGGTAAATTTTTAATAGAAAAATAAATACAAGTGTAGAAATAAATCATCAAAATATTGCGGTGGACCTTTATTGACCCCCACTGCACCGAACATAAACAATAACCGATAACGGTCATCCACCAAAACAGACCCGCCGCCGCAGTTTTTTACGCAGTGAACGTGTTAACCCTTACAAATATTCGTACTTAAATATGTTTTTAATTGCTGCGTGCTGCTGACACGTTTCTCGGACACGTATGACTTTGTCGTTAATACCTTTTCCACTATAAGAAAAAAAAAGAAGTGCTGGGTATTTTTACGTTGCGTTTTGAATGCAGTTGAAATTATTGATTTGTTTAAGTATTTACACAATTTTAAAGTTAATAAAATAGGTATAAGTACCTACAGACTTTCTAGTAGTCTTTCAGTAGACTCGTGTAAAGGCACAGTTTATTTCACATTAACGCAGGGCGGATGAGATAATAAATAATAATTACTTTATAAATAGCAGTTAATGTTTTTTAAAAATAATGTTTTTAGCAGGATAGTACCTAAGATAAGACCTAAGCCAGTACCTAATAGTACCTAAGCCAGCTAATAGGTTCGGGTCACTTCGGGTCGGCGATGTTTATCGATATCCTTCGGTGTTTCAAGTGTTCACACTAGGCTCTGTTTAGTCTCCTAAGTAACTAGGTATTAGGTGCTTACCTAATCTGTGGCTTAGTGTCAGGTGAGCATATAGCTTGTTTACTACCTAGGTACTTGTGTTACATAGGTACGGTACAATTTATTTATTTATTTGAATATACAATGTGAACTTACAGCTAAACCAAAACATTCACATTGGGCAATTTATTAAGATAGGTAATAGAATAATTTACAATAAATATAACTCATATGGTCAGTATGGATGTCGGCGTCTTGGACATCATTTAAAAATCGATTAATAAGAGCTATAGTTCTAGGTGTAGGCGCATTACGAGCATGCAGTGTGCGCAAAGATGGAGGTAATGCCAACAGGTCACGCCGCCGACGATTACTAACTCGTGCATAATTCTGCGGGACATAATAACATATATAGTTTAACAATAGTCTAGTCACCTAAACAAGACTAAAAGAATCAGTTTCTCTCAAACATTACATGCACTTTATAAATAAATTAACTGTGTTCAGGTGCAACTGACATGTCTAAGAAAATAATAACTTAAATTTCAGTATTGGTCATTTGGATTTTCCATACACTAAATTGTCACGTCGTCGTGATGGAATCAACTTGAATAATACAATATTCCTTTTAAATATATTTACAAATAAAAATATTAGGTAGTAGAAATTAAACAAGTGATGATCGTCCTATGTTCGAAGAAATAATATCACACACGTATATCCAATAGTAGTTATAGTTCGATTCTATACCATCCTCTAATTCCCAGTGACGTAAAACATGAGTAGATTCACGTAATAGATACCGATGAGCATGTTCGCCTGTAGCCGCAATAAGGGATTCTCTGGGCCGTCATCACACGTCTCCGCGCAGCTGTTGCAGACCCGTAAAAAGACCTAAATTGTCCTCTTCGGCCGCTGAATGAGGCAAAGGCCCGAATGCCAAACAGCCACCCCTTTTGTACACGGCAAAAACAAAGTGCCACTGTTTTGGGAATTTCACAAATACTGACAGAATCTTTGTGTTTTATACTGTTGCCTTTCTCTGGCAGTAAATGTGTGTAAAACATACCTATTTATTTTGAGGAGTAAGTAAACGCTTTATATTTAAATAGTTTTCGGGTCACGAGAGTCCATATTTTATTAAATATTTCTTAAATTAATACACAAGTTTGTGGGAAACCAATAGATACTCCGTATTTTTAATCGTTTGTGTTGCTCATGATCATACAGAGAAAGAAATATTTTTTTATTTTAAACGGAGGAGCACTGAGCGATCAATGCTAGGTATCATTGTAGGTACCTATTACTCGTTCGATAATTTTGAAGAAGCTACCTTGTCTCTAAATTACATAAAGGTAAAAGTCACAGGCGGAAATTTAACTTATAATCCATAACCGAGACAAAAATGTTGACTCAAAAACTAATTTTATTTCCTTCTGGGCAGGTATCTACTTTCATTTGACGACTTGTAACATGAAAGTGCTTTAACGCAGCGAGTGCTTGTGACATTTATCCCAATAGTTAGCGACAAAGGCCCGGATTTGCAGTATAAAGACGGTTGACAAAAGCTCTCCTTTATTCCTGCACTCGTTACCGCGTGGCACGTTATATCGCCCTTTAAAAGCTGTCCAGAAGCGTATTTTATATGTTCCAAGCATCTCTTTATAGGAAATATAATTGATGTTTGTTGGTTAATGTATTTTAGACATTCAGTAAGTTGTATGATAAAACTTCAGTGTTTTATTGTTTCTTTTTTCGGATTACGTAAATCTTACCTGTAATTAAAACATACTTAAGTCTAACATGATCACTCGTTTAGCTGTCTGCCTGTTTATGGACCTACTATCGCGCTATAAGACAAATATTTTTACTTTTATAATATTTTTATTTCTAAAAGAAATGACGTTATAACGATACGCAGATTTTTTAAATTAAAATTTCGATAGAAAGTCACAGTCTAACTAAACAGTCTTTGCACTGCCTAGAAATGGTTGAAATGACGCACTCACACAGATACGTGTCGCTACACGCGCGCTCGGAACTGTTTTCCAGTGAAAAACAGTGAGAACGAGGGGCCGGCGGTGGCGGCCGTGTAGCGATATCGAGCGTCATATCGGCCGAGAGCATCGACTGTTTGTGTATAGATCGTGGTAAAGTTACCTAAACTTTAGTATCATATCAACTTGCTGAAGAAAAACAGTGTAGGTCTAAGGCCCAGTTCCTTTACAGGAATGCGTGGAGATATTAATGTTGAATGTTTATCACGTTTGGTTTACGCTTTTTCACGAAAAACTGTTTTTCAAGGTAAGTAATACGGCGATACAGAATCCTTACTTCTTGAAGTAATTTTCTTTCTTGGTAGGTATATGAATAAAATTTTGAACTTTGTTACGTGGCTATAAGAGAGTTGACTTAGCCTTCGTGAGACAAAATACTACTTATAGGTACGAGTAAAAACTCCAGAGAGATATTAATAAATCGCAATTGTAGAGATTTATTTTATCAATCTTGCTTTGTTTATGATGTAAAAGAAACTCAAAGGGAATAGAGAATGCTTGTTGTTTTGATAAACAGGACGGCTGGGCGTGTCGTTGACATTTATACCAATAGTTGGGCAACAAAGCGTCGTGTTTGCACTATATGGCCCTTTTGTAAACCTTTGTTACAGCTGTAAGTGAAGTGACACATTTATGAGGGCGGAAATAAAGGGAGTTCTAGATCCAAATCCTTTGCAAACTCGGAAAATAAAATTTGAGAATTGTTTATTTACGGAATAGATTTTCTATTGTTCTTTGGACACCGGTGTCCTGCTAGCATATGACGAATTAATTAGTAGAGTTTGCTGGTAATTAATTTAAACACCCAAAATAATAAAGATTTATTATTAATCCACAAATAGGACATACAATACCATATCACAAACTAGACTAAATTGGCACATTTTTTTTGTAAATATAACTATTATAGACAAGGGTGTAACAATAGAAAAATGCTGTAGTGTTTTTTGTGAATTGAATGGGTATCTCTAGAAGTGCCTATCAGATGGCGATGAATTTTCCTTTAAATGATGGTATTATTATGACCAATATGACCATGGAACCAACGTAGCCTAAGCTAACATTTTTCACGAAATTAATATTAAAGACTGAAACTGAGACGAAATTACTAACAACTACTAGTATACTTATAAGTCATAGGTATATAGTATTACCTTATACCTAGTACTTTATAAAAGTCGAACTTTCAAGAGAAATGTGTGCTCCCATTACAGTTACCTTTCCATAATTCTCTTTAGGTAGAGGCTCCTATCCTGATATGTCAGTCAGTTTGTTCCCGTCCTGCCATTCTTTATTTTCCCGTTTCTCATTACTCAAGTATCGAAAAAAGGAAATTCCCAAGCTAAGTCGGAACCGCCCACTGAATTTCCTTGACGCCCGCCCTTACCATGTCATGATTTCTTCGATCGTTCGCGCTCCGAGTTCCCGATTATTTCCTATTAGGAAGGAATTAGTTTTACTTGATACAATTTGCTACCCGATTTCCGGAGCGTTAAGGCGTTGTTTCTATTTCTATTTGTAGTATCTACTTATATGAAGATTTTTTTTTGCTACCAGTTTTGTTTTAAACATACCCAGAATTATGGATGCTTATGGATATGAATTTTAATCACAGACAGATCTGTAATTTTATTAATAATGAACACTAATAATAAAGCATTATTTTAAACTTCTTCTTATCGTATGAGGATTAGTGGCCAGCCTAGATCTTAAACTGAATTATTGCTTCATAGGTACTGTTTATGATAATTTGAAATTTACATTACAGAAATCAGGCAAGTAAACCAGCTCCACTTTAAAGGTATAGGTACATAAATTGATCATGATCAAAAATGATTTTTTTCATTAATAATAAACACTTAAAAAGTGACGTCATTCTACTAGCATTATCATACGTAATTCGCTTGGGAGATATTGTCGCGATGGTCGCCGATAATTCAGCATTTGAATAATTCAGTGGCCGTTTCTGTATAACTCCCGAATTGGAGGTTTCACGGTTCCCTGCCATAGTAATGAACTGAACTTTTCTTTCTCATAACTTTGTTGATTTAGTTCTGAGTTTCGACATTCGATTGAGCGTAGATACGGCAAATAGATTAAATCAGTTATTTAAATGACGTTTGAAAAAAATTCATAAGTCGTTCTGGACTTTGAGCCGAATATTTTTTTTAAATAGTTCAACAAAAACGTGGTGTAATGAAATTCTCTTTGTTCTACTGCGTCTGCATGTCATTGTTGTAATTTTAGTGCGTCGATCAGGACATTTTTCATTTTCCCACTGCATTGCAATAACAATATCCGAAATCTGCATGAGCGAGTGTTTAAATAGACACTTACAAATAATTTGTAATACAGTTTCGGCCTAAGAGTTCAGAATCATCAATTCCAGAAGATTCCAATATACCATTTCTCGTAATCGGCTTTGCGAAATCCGAAATACTCAGCGGTTTTAATTTTTCTTTTATCTCAAATTTTATTGTTCAAAGGATGTTCATCAAGGGGTCTTTATCCAGCACCGAGTCCTCCTTGATTGGTTGAGCAGCATTAACAGGCATATTATGATAATTCGACGTCCAAGGCGTCAGTCTCAAAAGACGTCCACAAAGAGAGATTTGATAAAAGTATTAAATTTCAGTTACTTTTTATCTCTCACTCCGATCTTGATTTAACGTCCTTTGAGGTCATTACCGAGGCTCACCGGAATGGCTGCGACTAATGAACTCGTGAAAGAAAATTGAGTTTAGTTAAAGGGGCGAATTTAATTCGATTTCAAACTTTTTGAATGAATGTCGCGTTTAAGAAAGCCAGAATTGAGGAGTCACGAAATAAGATGGAGCAAAAATGGAACTGTCTCCTGTGGTTAATTAAAATAAATTATTCAGTTGGACCTCTTAAATAGATTGCGCCGTGTCTCCGTTACAAATCGTTCAAGTTAAATTTTGATTCAAACTGGCTAATGGCCCAGATCAGATAATGTTTAATTACGTTGTTAAGGTATTAGGGTTTATTGCGAGACTTTAGTTTGTTTCTTTAATGAAGTGGAAAGCAAGTAAATGGTTTGTTTGTACAGATACAGTACAAATATCGCTATAACTTACAATACTTTTAAATCCATAAATAAACGATTAATTCATTGCATTATGAATTATTTCAACAAGTATGGGCTCCATAAAGCTGTCACTCAACGCTCTCAACAGGTTCAAATTAGTTGTTTGCAACTTCCTTGGATGCACATCCGACGGTCTTTGTTGACAGTTTGATTATAAAGCGCCTCGTTTCAGCAACCAGATACAAGTTGGAAACTCTAAGATGGATGATTCAAAAGTTCACACACTGCAGGCTTTACCCGAAAACGTAATAAGAAGAAGACTACGTGTCTATGATGAGCATACAGATTGGAAATTTTAACATGGTTAAAAAACTCATCGTTTGTTAAAATTCGATGTTAAAATATAACAAAATTAATTTCTTTCTTTCACGTTGATTTATCTTGAAATCAAGCAGAACGCTTACGAGACTGTAGGTACTTAAATATTAAACAAGAAAGCAGTATACTAGATAAAAGCAAATTATCTCGTGTCTGACGGGAACTGTACTTACTGTACTATTCTATTATATAGTACTTATCAGTAGATGTGCAAATAGTTTTGGAAATGTATTTGAATAGAAAATGCAAATACTTTTTGATTTTTCGATTTCAAATGCAAAATAGCATTTAATTTTGTATTTGAAATACTAAATACAACTTAAGAATTATCAATAGTTATTTGTTATGCAAGGCTGGAAAGTTGGTTATTAGTGGCGAGTTACGTCTATTGAAATCTGAGCAAGTGAAAGATTCTAGGATATATAAATAAATATTTAATCCTGAGTGAAGCGAGGATTTCAATGGTACAAGACGCTAAAAACTTTTCTGCCGAGCGCAACACACTATTTTTGACCTCACAACAGCGAGAAACATTTTATGGTTGTTTCTGCGGTCAACTTAATAGTGCGGTTCGGAACGCATTTTGACATATTTTTAGGTATTGAATTAAAAAAATACTTTACCGCGCTAGGCCGCAAAAATCGAGCTCTCGAATCGAATCTCCTTTTCAGAACGTGTGAGGTGAAAAAGATATTTTGAAGTAGGAATATGTTGTTACTTATAAATAACAATAAAAACGATTTGGTAAATGTTGACATTGACGTGAGGTACAAGACAAAGACAATTTAAAAATAAAGGTTTATGCCACGTTCTGAAATCCAATCATAGGTTGTGAAATCTCACCCAGCCTTATATAAAATTCTTATTACAAATAGTTTAATCTTATTGTTATTGTTTTTATGATTGATTCAATAAACTAAAATAATATAATAAAACCAAAACGAAGTAAGTATTATAATTAATTCAAAGCTATTTAAATTAAGTATAAAATGTAACAAAAAAGTCAATAGTGCGATTCGGAACATTATGACATATTTTTAGGTATTAAATTAAAAAAGTACTTTACCGCACTAGACCGCAAAATGCGATTTTCTACGCGGAAACTGAATGACAAATCCTCTTTTTCCGAGCGTGTGAAAAATAAAATACTATATCGACTCTCACTCTCATATCGTAAATTTCTAATTATTTAAACGAGTTTACTTACACGCTTTATGAACTCGTCAATTGACATTTGAGCCCACTGCTGGGGCACTGGCATTCCTTACAGATGGATGAGGAGAATGGGCCATATGATGACCCACCACGCGGACCTAATACAGATTGGTGGGTTTTTAACGACTGCAAATTGAGCCGGGACTAACGGCTTAACGTGCCCACCGAAGCACGGAGGAGCTCGAGATAGTGAATTTCTGGTCACCCATCCCGTGACCGACCATTGCGAAAGTTGTTTAACCTCATCAATCGCAGGACGAGCGCGCAAACCACTGCGGCACGGGCTCCTTATCAACTCAATAGTTTTGAAATATGTAGATACCGAGATTTTTAACCGCCTCTGTGATCTAGTGGTAACACCACCGCTATCATACCCAGAAGTCCTGGGTTTTCTTTCCAGTGGGGTACAAAATGTTTATTTGGTTTAATTGGTGGTAGGACTTGTTGTTAGTCTGCCTGGATACCAGCATCTTATTTAAGACACCATAACATTCATGTTATCAACACAGTAGTTATCAATTCCTTAGTGGTTGTGGATTCCCGGAGAGGGGCGCTTAGTACCACCTTCAGCCTTATCATTATTTAACAATACGTATGATGAAAATTTAAAGCTAAGCGTCTTCCCGGTGTTCATAAAATTGTTCAAAGGCACTGTCGTTCATGTTGCTTCAAGGGGTCTCCATTATCAGAAAAAAACCTTTCTACCCTTGCAGTGCTAGGCATACCGCTCTTATATTTTAAGACGGTCATTATTTTTATAGTTATATGCAGGCAGACATCATCCATTATCCTTCAAAGATTGAAATGATACCAATATGATATCCTCAATAATGGCGTTTGCACTTGCACTAAAAACGAAAATTCAATAATTAATTAGGATAGATCATTAGTTAACTCCGGTAATCAAGCAATAACCAATGTGCAAACAAACAGTTCAGTTCTGTACCTACGAATTTAGTAAGAACACACACAGCGACGACACCATAACAATTTAGTTTCACGTGAATGTTTCGATTTCGTTTGACAAAACTTGTTAAAAAGTATTTTGCATTTTTCAAATACTATATTGACCGAAAAAGTATTTCAAATAAAATATAAAATGCTTTTCTAAAAAAAGCATTTAAATACAAAATGGAAATAGGTACTTTATTTTAGTATTTGGCATTTTAAATGAAGAATTTTCAAAATGTCACATCTCTGAGTATCAGTAATTTCAATAATCTCATTTTTAGGGTTCCGAACCTAGAAAAATAGGAACCCAGGATCTCTTTGTTGTCCGTCGGTGCGTCCGTCCGTCCGTCCGTCCGTCTGTCTTCGTTTATCTCAAGAATACGTGAAGGTGCGTGAAGGTATCGATATATATATATATTAAAACCGTATATTCAGGTATTCTACATATTGTACTTCGGAGAGTGTGCTATTGAGCTGCATGAGCTCATACTGCCATCTCCTTTTAACCACCGGGAATCCAGACGTACTGCATCACTCCTACCTGGTTGATATACCTCGTCTGCGCTCAAGAGCGCGCGCAAAGCGCTTTTCCTCATCTTTTATTATGCGCTCAGCTAGGGGGTGGAATTTCCTGCCTGCGTCTGTATCCCGGGTGCCTACTATCCTGGTATATTTAAAGCTCGAGTGAATAGGCTTTTTCCAGGCAAGCTCGCTCCATCTAAGGCCTCTTCTTAATCTCACGATTCAGAAATAGGCAAAAAAACAGTCTGTTGAAGGGGTAAAAAAATTTAATATCGACACCCTCACGGGAATCATTAGTCATAGAAGTACTTTCCTTGACCTATAAGTATGAAATTTGGCAAGTAATATCTTCTTTTACTACGAATACAGGAAAAAAATCTAAAAGCTATACATTTGTAATTAAATCACAAAAATATAGTCGTTAGTTTCGGAAACTCAATTTCGGGAAAAACTCGGGAATACGTTTAGGTATCGAGTCACTACCCTACAATCACGTTAACAATCTCTTTAGCTGTGAAAAATCAAACTTCAAAATTAACGTTAAAAAAGTAAGACCATTTATGTCGCAAAAACGTAGGTATACCTTCTTCAACACTCTTAAGGGAATCTGTTGTGTTTCAGGCAGGGCAGGTTTTGTATTCCACAAATATCTGAATGAATAAGCTCAAGAACTGCAGTTGATCTTTTATGTGAAACTTTCTTAAAAGGTTTCCTATGCTGCTTACCTTCAATGCAGGGGATGCAAGGTTCCTTATCTACTTCTGAGTAGTCCACGCCTACTGCGTGTCCCTTCCTCAGTTGATCCATTCCGATGCGGCATAAGTGACCTAGCTTAGTCGTCTATGCCAGAGCTTGAAGCTAAAAACATCAGATTTTCTCTCAAAAGCAGTTAATCAAGTCGTTGGGTTGACTGTACAATCTAAAGAATACAGTCCACCACAAATAGAACCATGTAAAATAGGGTTAAAATTTAGAATCGTGCGGCACGATTTAAGGGCTCAGGGGGATGCGGGAAGGAGCGGAGGGAGGGCCGATGCCCCCCCGCACTACTCCCATTACAAGGTAATACATTAACCTCAAAATGTATGAAAATCTACATGGTGGACCCCTGCATTGCACTACAAGACCATTTTTTTTAAAATTTTCTATAACTATCGTCATATTGGTTTTAATTATAAAAAACATAATTTCTGGCGCTTCGCTGGCCGCTGCCGAGGCACGCTCGCTGCGCTCGCTCGGCTCGCGCGTTTTATAAATATACCTAGTCATATCTATATCATACTAGTTTTTAGACAAAGACATCGTTTTATGGGCTTCACCGGCCGCTGACGCGACGCGCTCGCTCGGCTCTCACATTATATATTTATGAAAGTTTAAAAAAAATGTCGTTTCGGGCGCTTCGCCGTCCGCTTGTGTAGTTTTATTTACGGCCTTAGTGTAATTGTTTTAGGTGACAGCAGACATTTCAGCTTCTTTTTGCGTTTTGTTTCACGGCATTGCATAGACAAATATTTTTTTTTATCTTTACGACAAGTCAAACAATGATAATGCGAGGTGAATTAGCGTTTCGTTTCAGGTTTTAACCGTTTTGAGGTTAAACATTGTTTTTTTATTTTCTCATAAACGATACATTACCTTGTAATAAGAGTAGTGTTCGGGGGCTGGGTGGACCCCCCCTTAACAACCCTTCCACTTTCAACCCTTAAATCGTGCCGCACGATTCTAAATCCAACCCAAACCTTTATCTACCGCCTTCTTCACTGAAATAAGATAAGAGTTCAACTTTGGTACGTGAACCACATCAGTAATCTTCTTCATATTAGTATTTTGACCACAACTGGTGATGGAAATATCTCCAACGCCTATGCTTTGCAATACATCTCCATTTGCAATAGTCACAGTCCCAATAGATGAACCTCTCATATTTTCCATCCAATCAGCTCGTGATGTCATATGCGCAGAATCTATAAACCATTTATTTTGTTCTAACTTATCATTTACGTTTAGGGCACAAAGAGAATTCTTATGATTTACGGGTTTCTTCTTTTTGTCCTTTTTTTATTGACAGTCTGGGCGCTTATGTCCTGGCTGCATACAGTCATAACAGACTTCTTCAGGCTTCTTAAGTTTGGGTGTAGAAGGTTTGGCCTGGTTCATTCGGGTACGAAGTGCAGTATCTGGGTTATCTAAAGCTGGTTTATTTAATTCATTAAATAATTTGGTCTTTATTAAATCCACGGTAATGTTTATGTTGGAATTTTCCAAAGCCTTTACTAAAGGCGCATACTGAGGACTTAATCCTCCAAGAAGAATTGCAGTAATTGAAGCATCTTCCATAACTTTGCCAATGTCGGCTAAACCTTGCACAGTTGACATGACAGCATTTATATACGTTTCTATATTGGAATCAAAATCTTCAAGGCAGTACCTGTACAGTTTACGTTCCAGGCTTATGCGTCGCCCTATGCCTTTGTCCTCATATGCTGGCAAGAGAGCATTCCAAGCTTCCTTGGCCGTCTTAGAAGCTCTTACATGGGTAATCGCCATACCATCTACTGTGAGACATATTTTGGATAGCGCCTTCTGATCGTGGTGTGTTAATTTTTCAGTAGAAATGTCAGTACCTGGACTATAACCAGCGATAGTTTCCCATAGGTCTTCATGCATGAGTAACATACGCATTTTGAATTTCCAAATAGCATAACCGTCTCTGTTTTTACCAGAAACAGTATTAATTGACATGTTTATATCCACAGCTGTTCGATGTCACAACAAACAAATTCTAAATTGAAAATCTTCGCGAACTATTAAATTTTCTCTGATTTTCACAATTCAATAACGCACGTATAGGAAAAACTTGCCGTTTCACTTTTTACTAAAGAATTTGCAGTTTTTATAGCTATAACTCAGTTAAAAAGTAGATTTCGTGCTGATAACGAATGTTGTGTTTGACTTTATTTATTGAAGTGACAATCAGAATACAGTAAGAAGTAAAAGAAATATAAATTCAAATTTTGATTAGCCAGTAACATACAACAGAATCAAAATTCATAGGATACTAGGGCGGTTACAACCCGATACTCGGGGTTAAATTCCAAATTATGCGAAAATCTTTAATTGCAGTTTGTGATCATCACGTTTAACATTTTGTATATTTTATAGTTTTCGGAACAAATAGACTCGAGTACCTTTAATTTGATACCTTACTCGGCCGCGTACTACGCGCCAAAGTCCCTATCGAGTCGTCACAAATTTTGCGAACCTGAATTAAGTATATAGATTTTTCGTTGACCTATAACTATGAAATTTTTCAAGTAATATCGTCTTTTACTACAAGTACAGGAAGAAATCTAAAAAAATAGCCATTTGTAATTAAACCATGAAAAATTTTGTCTTAAGTTTTGGAAACTGAATTTCGGAAAGCTTCCGTAAAAACTGCGAGACTCAATTCCGGAACTATTTATTATATTATGTACCTTGGTAGCAGTGTGGCGAGGGGTCAAAATATGGCGAAGGTAAGCCGAACCCAAAGTTTCTAAAATCCCTTTTAGAAATCCTAACCCACTGATCCGCCAGTTGAGAGATTTTTTGGAGAAGCCGATGGGAATCGGTAATATCGGTATGTACTCTTCGCCACTGCTAGGTAGGTACTGTGACGGGGACGTAATTCTATATGTAAATAAGCACTCGCTTGGACTGTTATTATCGTTATATTTAGCTAATAATGTTAATTTTACAATTTATAATTTATTTTTATCTGACATGGCGACCGTCCATATCTACGCACGACTGGCCTGTCTTTTCTTAATTTTATCATAAAAGAAAACCAACCAGCAATAGTGGTGTTGCGGCCTGCTTGTAGTGCGGAGACATATACGATCTCCACAGTACCTACAAATATGTGCGGAACCCTCGGTAGGCAAGTCCGACTCGCACTGTCCGGTTTTTATCAAGTAGGTATGTAACTAACGATTTCGGATATAAAAAGACAAATATGTAAAATAGAACGTACTTGATCGGTCTAAGCTGTTTTTATAATATATAATAAACGTTATTCTGTAAACATCATATGTCACGAACTTGAAACAAATGAATAAAGTAGCTATTTGTTAGGAAACACATATTATAATTAGGGAAAACTTAGCTTCACACGTTGGGAGCTAAAAGCTTTTACATTAGGGTAATATTAGCAAGTGTAGTTAGGTAGGTACTCTATACCGTAGAATATATCTTGGCTACTTAACTTGGATCACTTATTCCAAATTACCTAAAACAAATGCGATATACCTATATGAGGTAGTTTGAAGTACATATAGAAAAGTTTACGATTTTTCTCATTTCATACTTTTTCTTCTTCTTTTTGTGTAATGGTGGTCCCCTTTTAGATGTCTAGTTTTTGGCGTAGTAGTTTGTATCTACAGACTCAGTGGTTCATCAAGGCGTCTTGTACGAGTACAAGCAATGCATATAGGTGGTGAAATGTAAAATTTTGAGGCTGTAGCTTTTTGCTTCGATACCTGGAATATGAACAAACACATAATTACAAATGAAAGTAATTCAAAGAAACCTAATCATCCCGTTCTGTTTAAATGGTTTTCCATGTTTTAGTCCAAGAAAATCCCTTAAAATCTGTACTCTTTTACTGTCTCAATACCTTACGTAATATCTTTTTTATTCGGTAGCAAAAGGCTTTTCGTGAAAATTGAATGCCTGTTTGTATTTTACTGAATAGTAACTTGAAAACCCTTAATAAAGGAATGGGCACTTAGCCCCTCGTTCATTCTTGAGGATCATAATATTCGTTGGAACTCTTGTAAAATATCACAACAAGCCATTTTTCTCTGTTTTAGCATAATTTTATTTATGAGATAAATTTTTTAGTTTCATGATGTTTCAAACACGTATCAACAATTACAGCGAATTATGAAATACTAGATCTAAACTCTATTTTTTACTGGTTCATGTTGTTTCAAACACGTATCAACAATTACAGCGAATTATGAAATACTAGATCTAAACAAAGTTTTTGAATTAGGTAGTAATAATTTATTTTTTATCTACTTACCACATGAAAGTAAACGTTCAGAGACTGTCAAAGGCATTGAACAAACAACTTTTAATAGGTTTCAAAGAAAAATACAAAGCTAATGAAATATAGTTTGTTCAAACTGCTAAACAGTGGTTTTCATTTCAGCCGGCCTCTGTGTGGGACCCATTGCTTTGTGCAAGAGACACATTCAGCTTTCCCGCTGGGTTTCCTTTATAGTTGAAGGTAACTTTAAACCGGTCCTTATTGTGACTGAGATATTAATAACAGCCATTATTTAGCAAATAACATTATGAATTATAAATAATATAATTAATCGTGCTCCAAAAAAATTTAATTGCGTACCCAGAAATACTACTTTGCTCACCAAATTGTTGATTAACAATTTGGTAAATAATTAGTTACTTTGATGGTTAGGTTGGAGAAGATGATTTATTTACAGTTAAATTCAAGCCAATAACTTCTTACTTTAAATAATTTAAGCAGCTGTTCCATAACCGAAAATTGATTTTGCCTTCTTTTTTGCTTGATCTATAACGCATCCCATGTGACCTCACTTTAATTACTTTATTCCCAGGCTAGCTTTGTTTACAAGTCTGTACATTATTATTTTTCGGAGTTTGGATGAATCTGTAGGTTTCTCTATCAGTAGGCGTATTTATCAGTGATATTGAAAGTGGGTAAGAATAGAGCAGTGGGCCGGACACCGAAAGGTTGCGGGTTCGAGTGCCGTTTGAGAATTACTTTTGAGCCGAGTGGATTCTTTCTAATTCTAATTTCGATAAAAAATGAATCTCTATTTCCCTTGGTCATCGCATCACCCGTGAACGGTTGGAACAATTTCGCTAATTCTTTATTTGTTGTGTTTATTATTCTTATGAAAGAAAAAAATAAGAAAGTTGAGCGGAACATCAGAAAATTCAATCTCTGACGTGGAACCTTAACAGTGCAGCCAAACTATGAGAGATATGAAAATAGCAACTTAGTTGTTGTTGAGCGTAATAAGAATTTTCTATTGACGTACAAATTATAGAAGGTCTGGTACACCTGATGTGGAACCCTAGCAGCCCAGCTAAACTATCAAGGATACCAATATAGCAATTTGCGATAAGTTGTTTAGCGTAATAAGTATTTTCAAGTGACGTATAAAAATTGAAGGTCTGACACACCTGATGAAGAACCCCAGCAGCCCAGCTTAAGTATTGGAGATACGAATACTTATAGCGCCTTGCGTGAAGTTCTTCAGCAAATGAGTTTTCTGTTAGGTATAAGTATCGAGAGCCATGTTCGGCGTTTCCTTGCGTTGTTGAATCAGAAATGAGGAGATCCTAGGAGAACTAAAGTCACTGATATCACTCGAAGGCTTGTTAAGCTGAAGTGGCTGTGGCCGGGAACATAGCGAGAAGAATCGATGACCGTTGGGGCGAAATGGTACTGGAACGGCGAATGCGCACCGGACGACGCTCCGGGGAAGACCCCTGTCAAGGTGGACCGTCGATCTGATGAAGGTTGCTGGATGCGGGCAGCGCAGGACTAATCGCTATGGGGGATCACGACCACATTACTCTTAATTCTCCTTACGACGTTACTAAGAAAGTACCGGCTAATAACTTGACATATGCGCGACGAGACAAAGGATGCGCAGTAAAGTAAAAACCAGTCACTGCGCATCTTTTGTCTCGCCGCACTTAGGTCAAGCACGAGATATTTGCTGGTACCTAAACTTGAAGATATTTAATTTTAATTTATTTTCAATTGTGAACGAATTTTGGAGAATTTGAAAGTAGCAAATAAGGTATTAAATATCTATGTCTATTCTCTAGTCTCCATTAACGCAAAAAAAAACTGCACATTAACTTGTTGCGCTAAATAATTGAAACGTTTGGAGGGACCATTTAAAATGGTCGATATTTTTTAAATGATAAATGTTTCGGACAGTCACTATCAATATTATTAAGGTAAATTTAAGGTAGTAAAACCCTAGGTAGGTAGAACATTCCAGGGAGTAGTCCTTCCTATGCTATCAGTTTCGTTCCTCCAACTTTACGTCATAATGGAGAGCTTTTTTTTAAATCATTATGCATACGATGAGGTAGCAAAATTTTTACCAAAGGTAGCAAATAAAAGATGGAAAGTACAAAAATTTTATGAAAAGATATAGCAGTTTTTCCTTTGCTATTAGTTTGGTCCCTCCATCTTAACTTCATAATGGAGGGACCACGGTTTTTGTTAAATCATTAAGCATATGATGAGGTAGTCAAATTTTTATCAATGGTAGCAAATAATAGATGTAAGGTACTAACTTTTTATAAAAATATGCTAGACATCCGAGACTTGGTCCCTCCATCTTGACGGTCACGATCTTTGGGGGAGGCCTACCCAGCATGGGTGGGTGTTGTGGGTGGGTGTCGTGCGGCTAATGTGATAGCAAAAATTGCATATCTGGTACATCTGCTGTGGAACCCTACCAGCCCTGCTAAGGTATGAGCTTTTTTTTTTTTTTTTTTTATAGTGAGGGGAATGCTTTTACGCATACACTGAAGTTATGCTGGGCTCACCTAGAATACCGGACTTGTGAGTCCGGCACCCTATCCCTCGCCGCTCCCCGACGCCCCGTCGAGCCTAGTAGGCTCGGCGGGGTTTCGGGGTAGGATCGAACCAGCTCCCGCCCCCCCATCAAGCTCAAAATCTCGATGAGAGGACAGGAGAAGGGAGGGACCGCCGCCTCCCGGCCCCCCATTCAGCCTCAAAAGGCTCAATGGGGGGCCGGGAGGGGGGGGGGTACTACCAGCTAAACCCCTCACTACTTGCTCTCGTACCGTCATTAGGTCACGGGGGGTGTGGTGACAGTCGCCCCTAAGACCTGGCGGCTGGCCCGGCTATCCGGGCCCCCTCGCGGCTGGGAGATGACCGAGCAAGTATGATCATCTCCCCAGTTGTCGGAACCGTGCAATGCCGACAATGCCGGCTGGCTCCACTATAGGGGAATGAGGCGATCATACTGTCGCCTCCTTCCCCTCAACCGTCTGCGGCGGAGTCGGGCCGCCCGAGCGTCCTCTTCGCGGGCCCTCTCCGCTGTCTCCTTCTGGAGGATCACGTCCTCACAGAAAGAGACTGCCGCCTGCCATGATCTCTCACTGCCCAGCATCTTGCTGACAACGCTGGGCAGGGAGAGATCTCCTCCCACCGCGGCCACGAGTTCCCGACGCTGGGCTGACCAGGCAGGACACACCTCAAGTGTGTGCTGCGCGGTGTCCAGCTCCGCGTCGCACTCGTGGCACTTCGTAGACTCCTCCCTCTGGATGCGGTGCAGGAACTTACCAAAGCACCCGTGGTTGGTAAGGACCTGCACCAGGCGGAATGTTAGCGCCCCATGCACCCGCTCCCTCCACTCCCGCAGCAGCGGGCTATGAGCTACGAATATAGCGCCCCCGGCGCCCGCGTGATGAGCATACTTTCTGTTTACGTATAAAATACGGGTGAGAAATTATTAGGTACCACACACCGCGTGATGTGAATAGTAGGTACCGCTGTTAGTTTTTATAACGCGCTGTCAATGTGTTTTCTAAATCTATATACTATCAATAGTATTTGAAGCAAATAATCACTACGTTTTAGGTCACACACTTCAATTCAAACATACCCCTACCTAAGTATTGAAATTAGATAACTTTGATAAAATATATTTTATGAGAAAAGTAAAACACCTGCTTTTTTAAATTTGTGTCTTTCTCGCATGACGCGAGGATGAGAACGAGAACACTGTCGGTATTATAGGTTAATCTTTAAGATATGATGATAGCTGATTACCCTGGTCAACTTAAAGGATATTATTTATCGCTTAAAAATTACCCTTTTTTACTTTATTGTAACAAAAATGGTAATATACTTAACTCAGCTATTAACGAAACACAATATTGATTAATTCTAAGGCGGTACGAAGTTCGCCGGGTCAACTAGTATCAGATAAACTTGAGGCGTTTAAAACATGAATAATGAGAATAATAAGACAAAAGAAATTTATTTATTTATTTACAATATTTGGGGGGCTTACAGCTAACATTACAAAGTAGATACATAAATTATACTACTAAAAGCCATTTACAAGCCTCCACAATAAATTAAGTAATTGTTTTACGCTTAATTTCGGCATACAGCTAATTAATCCATGTTAATTTTATACAATTAAAATAGACACTATACAGAACTACTCAGAACTCTATAAACAGCTGACAAGTTATCACAAAATAGGTCAAGACCATTAATGTCTCGCTTATTAATACTGTTGAAAAAAATACTGGTACGAACATAAAAAAAACATTTCTGTGGTGCATCGCGCGGAGGAGTGGAGCATGGAGCAGATTCCTTGGACGACAGTGACGGAATGGTACATTCAATTTTAATTTGGAAACAAGTTCAGGGCAATTGACTTTATTTTGAGTGATTTTCATTAGTTAACGAAGATAAGAAATCTTTCTTCGGGTCTCGAGTGGAACAAGATGGAAACGCGAACAACGATCCTCATACGCCATGTCAGAAATTTTGAACTTGAAACATAGAAATCTAGTAAATTTCCTCTGGATTCTCTCCAGTCTTGAGGCATGTATTGCGTAAATAGGGTTCCAAATTTATTTATTTAAACTTTATTGCACATATACAGCAAATAGCGGACTTAATGCCCTTAGGCATTCTCTACCAGTCAACCGGAAAGGATGTAAATGAGATATCTAGGCGGCAATAAAAAAGTTCTTAACTGATTTTAAAATAAACAATATTGAACACATTATACATATGTACCTACTAAACTTAAAGCTACGTAGATACATAACACATAGATACATATACGTACATATAAAAAATCAAAATCAAAATCAATATCATTTATTCAGTCTAGGCTGTTACAAGCACTTATGAACGTCAAAGAAGCTACGCCATCGGTTCACAAACCCTACGGCGGGAGACCTTGTAACGAGAAGAACCGGCAAGAAACTCGTCAAGGGCTATTTTTTTCTCCCTGTTTTATTTCACACAGAGTCGTCAAATTGAAAAGTGAGCTTAACATATCAGTAAGGTCAATTTCCATCACAAAAGAAAATACTAATTATAATATTACATTTTATGGTTATCCTAACCGTAAACAATTTTCAACTCGTAAGGAAGGAGTTACATTTAACATTTCTCGCATTACAAGGTTACTGTAGGTACTGCAAGTTGTGACGTACATACAGGTTGATAGCAATTTATTTTTAACCGACTTCAAAAAAGGAGGAGGTTATCAAGTCAACTGTATTTTTTTTTATTTTTTTAACCGACTTCAAAAAAGGAGGAGGTTATCAAGTCGACTGTATTATTATTATTTTATTTTTATGTATGTTCCACCATAACTTCGCCAGTTGTTAACAGATTTTTAAAATTCTTTTTTTATCTGGAAGAAAATGGTTTATGTGTGGTCCCATATAATTTTTACGAAGATCTGGCTAGTAGTTTTTTCATAATCCTGAAAAATATCAATCACCTTTTGGCAAGTAGTCGTATACCTAGATGACATCATTGTTGTGTATGGGCTGATTTTTAGTGTAAGTAACGGCACATAATGTAACAAAAAAATCTGAAATAAAAACATTTTATAAAAAAAATCAAACCGACTTCAAAAAGTAAAAAATAAAACTTTTGGAGTCGGTGCTAGTTAGCTAAGGCAAAAAAAATATAGTTAATAGAAGTGCAATGTAGAATGCTTTGGCTGGCACCGACTCCAAAAGTTTTATTTTTTACTTTTTGAAGTCGGTTTGATTTTTTTTATAAAATGTTTTTTAGATGAAAATATTTAATCTCTAAGCACAACGTTAACACAAGCAGACTGAAGTAGACCCATTTCCGCTGGCGGCACCCGTTCACGAGCATGACGCATGAACCAGCCATCGCTTCGCTCAACCATATTTTAGGGAACGTAACGACCCGCCTCACACGACACCGCCGAAGAAACGTTTGAGTGAGCATGACGTACTTCAGGTACTTATGTTAAAGTGTATAAATATAAAAAATACAATGGCAAAAACAAAAAAAAGAAAGATAAAAGTGCATTAATATAAGACGCAACTTACAATGTTACTGGAAGACTCATCAGCTGGGTCATAATCATAAAGCGTATTTAAAGTAAATTAAAAATAATAATATAAATACAATACCTATAAATATTATATTATAGTATAAATACAATATTATATCACAACATAACTTATTACTAATCAGAGATTACGAATCTAAAGTACAGAACTAAAGTAATGTTCTCGGGCCACTCTCTTAAAAGCGAACTTACTGGAGGTACTACGTATGCTAAGAGGCAAAGCGATCCAGAGTCGTACTGCCGAAAGATAAAATGAATAGGAGACGAAGCCGGAAGAATGGGAAGGAATTTTTAAAAGAAGATTGCTGCTAGAGCGAAGATCACGTTGATGAGAGTCACCCAGAAACTGAAACCTGGATTTCAGGTATTCTGGGGTAAGTGGATCGAATAGAATGTTATAGAGAGTACACACAACGCGAAGGTTCCTACGCTCTCGGATAGGAAGCCATTTGAGTTGCTGACGGTAGTGGGAGACATGGTCATACTTTCGTAACCCATATATGAAACGGATGCAGTTGTTGAGAAGTGGATCCAACTTACTGAGAAGGTCCTCATTCAAATCTGTGCTGCAGATATCAGCGTAATCAACAATAGGGAAGACAAGAGCCTGAATTAGCATAATCTTAGTACTGGACGGGAGAAAAAACTTAAACTTATAAAGAGCTCTAAGGGCGTCCGTTACTTTTATCGAGACATCGGCAATATGAGCTGTCCAGGAGAGGCATGAGTCGATTGTTAAGCCCAGGTCCTTAACTTTATGCGAATAGGGTATTCCAACACCGTTGTATTTTAAGGTAGTTAAGTCAGATAAGTTAAGGCGTGAGATTTGTCGAGAATTGCCAATCACAATCGCTTGGCATTTGGCAGTATTAACAGAAATACTATAGTTGGACGACTATTGAGAAATCCAATTGAGATCACGGTTAAGTGATGCAATTGCAACGTTCAAGTTGTGAACATCATGCTGTGTTTAGAGTTGCAAGTCGTCGGCATACAGATGGAAAGAAGAGGAAAAATGGGCTGGGAGAGTATTAATAAATAACGAGAACAGAAGGGGGAAGAGAATACCGCATTGCGGAACACCAGTCTCCAAGTTGCACCAGTCGGACAGTGCCCCATCAACACGAACAGCCTCCTGGCGTCCGCGAAGATAAGAAGCAAACCAAGATAGAGCCGTGGAGGAAAGATTTAAACGAGAGAGCATAGTAAGGAGTAATTCATAAAAATTTGACTGGCTTATTCAAAATGACTTCTGACAAAAGCACAATAGAGAATCTTTAGCGATTTCATAGTACTAAACGACTTACTGTTGCGGATAATAAATAAAAATAATAAAATTTAAATAGGTATCGTTCTTGTATGATACAGTAATGACGATTCACGACATGTTTGATTTGAGAGAAATATTCTAGATTCGTTTTCAAGATACTCTGTTATTTAAAAATAGAGCTTCTCCTATAAAACTTTAGTGGCGAAGTTTCCTTGCATCATTATCCGTTTGTCGCGTCTTGTGGCACATTGCTCCGACGAACGGTTCCCCGAATCGTATGAACTTTGACACTTTTTGTTTCATCTTGTTAAAGGAGGATTTACCATCGCGCGTCGTTGTTCTAGTGTTTACTTTAAAAACTACTTACTTTATTTGAAAGAGTTTGAGGAAAATCGTTCGGTTTCTTCGCAAGTGTTCTTCGTTTTTTCTATTTTTTTTTGTTGTTATGGCCGTGACTACTTGATATTTTTTTGTATGATTCAAGTAAAGCACTCAGAATTGACATTTGTTTTATTTGCTTCTGTGATTTATCATCACAAATTGTTTAAATTTTATTTTCGTGGAAAAGAAAGCCCACGGCCTTTTCCGAAGGCTATATTTTAAACTGAAGTACATACAATTTTGTTCACTATTCATGTGTGTAAATAAATATAGCAGACTGAGTTACTCACACGTTTGTTTTAACTGACTTTTTAGACGCAATTTTACAAAACGTTACAAACCGTCTGCATCAATAATTTTTATACTCGTAGGTATAGATGCGAGGGGAGGTTCAAAGTTCGCGGGAGGGAAGTCGGTTGAAGTTAAACATGAAGTTTTTTTTTCACATTACTCTGAAATTGCTAATATAAATTGATTACTGATTCGAAAAAAGAATATTTGTAATTTGAGTGGAAATAATTGACTTTACCTCTAAATGGCCGTTTTTTCCCATGTACCTTTATTCATTGCAGTAAATTTGAAATAGTTGCATGGGACCCGCCCCCTAATTGTCTAATTTAAAATTTATCACAATCCCTTTCAGAGATATTGTGATTGTGATATTTTAGTCTGTCATATTGCTTAGATAGTTCAATTTTGTTTATTCCATACCTATTAAAACACGTCCCGATCACAATCCCTTTCAAATGTCAAATAGTGACGGCCTGAATAACTTTCAAATTACGAATTAAAAGGGATTGCGATAGATTTAAAATTAGACAATTAGCCCCCTGGTCTGAACTATAAAAAGGTTGATGAAGTTGTTCAAAGCGTCATCGGTGATTAAACGCCGTTGCAACGTGACTCTTGTGGCAGATGCATTTTCATGCCAAAGGAGCAAAGCTTTTTTCATTTTTTTTCTTTTGTATGGTTCAATTAACACCGCATTCTACAAAGTTGATGAGTATTATACACAAAAAAAAAACAGTCGCAACCATTTTCCCGCCTTATTATCCAACTCTTGGGCGGCGAAATGCCATTGTATTGTATCGACTCCTTCTTCGACTAGGATTACGGTGGTGAACATAGCATTCGCTTAGTTTGGACGCTTAGCTTAATTCGGACTGTAACTTCATTCCCTTTACTCGCCATAGAGTTCCAAAGGCCGACGAAAACTTGCTTGCACGTTAAATAACTAAAATATTAATGGCCCGATTATGTTCAAATTTGGAATTTATTATCATGATGAGGTGCTTAATCAATACCTACCAGGGATAGGTATAAACCTACCACGCGGGCCCGATGGATGGGCAAAATTGAATGTATGCAATAGAGTTTGTATGGGAAACCGAATAATATTAAGTCGGGAGCGCTTGTTAGTTCTAAAAAACCAAGGCTTATGACTAAAGTTATCTATTTCTTGATATGATGAACGAATATTTTCGCAACTTCAGCAATTTCATTTAAAAATTAGACGAAGAGCTAGTAGGACCTTATTAATAAAAGTAATAAGTAAAAACTCTTGTGACGCTGCGCACATCAAAGGGTGTAGAAATTGTAAGTAATTAGATGTTTTGAAATTTAAAAATATTTCTTATAAAACTTGCTAAAGGGAATGATTTATTCACTAGCTTTGCCGTTGGGGTATTTAAATTTTAAACAGGAGTAACGAGAAGTCTGCCAGTCTGGTAGTAAACACTGGAAAATGTGTCGATTTTAAACGAACTTGTGGGTATACATGAGTTTCTTGCCTATTTCTTGAGCGGGTGGAAAGAAAAAAACATTGGGCGATACGAAGTTTTATTCAATAAAGTCTTATTCGAAACTCAGAAGAACTAGTGTCAAATGTGTGTAAAATCTATTGGTATTTTTAAAATGATTTCTGAATCGAATAGGCTTCAAACAAACTTGTTTTTTTTTTCACCGAGTTTGTCCTTAAAATTTCAATCCAAGTTCAATTACGTACGAGTATTGGCTTGTTCCAAAACTACCTACGTCACTTACGTAGAGACTAGTTGCTTTTTTCTAGTATATTTTCTTGTTTAATATTTATCACATAAAAATAGCATTGTAAAATGAAAAATTAAAAAGTTATAATTAGATGGCTGTTTCAGCTTAATCGATAGTCAAACATTTGTAAAGATGTTTCTTTCGAATGCGAGAATATTTCTCTCATTGATGAAACGACGGTGGCCAACACCGTAGAACGGTGAATATACTAGAAAGATTCGACGTGTCCTCATATGTCTCTGTAGCATAATTGGTTAGTGCATTGGGCCGGATTCCTAAGGATGCGGGTTCGAATCCCGTCAGGGCGACATGAGACTAGTTGCTTTTTTCTAGTATATTTTCTTGTTTAATATTTATTACCTACGTCAATTGACATCACGAATATCACGGTAAAATGCATGGCATACGGACTTACTAAATGCCACATTAGAAATTACGTATAAATAATAATAGTTAATAATAAAAAAAGACACACACACTGACTGTTCACCATTGTTTGTTGCACACAGTTACAAAATAAACAAAAATACAAATATATGAACAAACGGAAGAAAAATTCAATAGGCGGCCTTTCTGCTATATATCAATCTTTTCCAGGTAACCTTGGGTGAAAGAAAATAAATATATACGGCAATAGTGGAGGGTGAGTAGGTCCACAAATAAGATAAGGATTATGTCCCTCCCGGTCAGAAGATCTAAGAAGTAAAACGTCCAACAGCGCGAAACGTCTAATGAGCAGTAAGCCTACTTAGTAAAATGTCCATAGCAGAACGTCTATTAAGGCGCTACTCGGAAAAAGTATGGACTTTTTAATATAAAACTATAGCACGGATACAGTTGTTACAAATCTGGTAATAACATATATATTTCTTCATACCTTTATCTAGATTCGTATATGATAAATATTAAACAAGAAAATATACCAGAAAAAAGCAATTAGTCTCATGTCGCCCTGACGGGATGACATGAGACTAGTTGCTTTTTTCTGGTTACAAAAATAGCATTGTTAAATGCAAAATTTAAAAGTTATAATCAGATTCGTATAGTTCACGATTTTATGAATTTGCCTCGACACTTTTTCTTTTCGAAAAGTCCTCTAAAAAATACTAAAATTCAAGATTATTCTTAACTTACATTATTGGAAATTAGTTTAATAAGTGGACAACAATAATATTTAGGATCGTATAGAAGCATTTTTTTTTATCGCTGTGGTTTTTTAATACGAAGTGATTTTGTGTTTTTTTGCCTAATCTGCAAAATTGGTCTCGCTCCCGTGCGTGTCGTTTTCTCATTGCTATCTCGCTTCAGCATATTTTTTTCGAGTATCGCCTTAAGAAATCGTAATTTTTTTATTAACCCACGACGTTTGGAAATCCGGTTCAATGCTCTTCCAAAGGTTTTGATTTCCAAAGGTCGTGGGTTCGAATCCCATCTGATAATTCACTTGTGGCCGAGTTGATTTTATTCAATATTTTTTCTATTTGAAATCTATCATTATACAGTGATAATTGCTTGCTGATGTAAAAAAAAATATATAATAAATTGCCTAAGCATATAAAATCTTCACCGCTTAACTTATTTATGATTACCGTCTAGTAGTACTAGATTGTACCGTCTTCTCTTGGAAAAATGTTATTATAGCGTAAATGAGTATTTAAATGACAAATTGGAATGAGTGACATGTGATTATTGTTAAGAACTTATTATTATTATTGGATTGACATTTGATTAAGTATTATATATTAATTTGATTAATACTTAACTAGAATTAAATAATATTGTTATTATTGGATTGACATTACAAACGTACATCTTATGTTTTGGCGCACACTGTTCATTGAAATAAAACAACTTTTACGGAAATCAAACGCGCTATATTTCCACGAACTAAGTTTTAATTGTCCGTATTTTTTGGTTTTTTAGGGGTTTTTTGATTTTCCCGACGTTTCGGCACCTTTACAGCTGCCGAAATATAGCGCGTTTGATATCCGTAAAAGTTGTTGAATTTCAATTGACATTACAAATTAAATTAACATTAATTATTATTATAACTAATCGCTGTGGTAGAACTATGTTTCGGTACTTATATGATCTTATAGTATATGAGCCTAGTGATATAATTATATTACGACTACATCTATCTTACTGCGACATATATATAGATAGAGAAAAAGATAAGTAAATTTAACAATTTGGAGGAAGTAAAAGGAAATTCTTCTAACTTAATCGCCAAAGGAAATAAGAGTCTGAGCCATTCTGATATCTTCCGGAAGTGCATTCCAACGCCGTACAGCATGCACAGAGAAGGAATAGGAAGTAGGAGGAGTGACGGGGAGTTTCAAGGGAAAGGTTAAGTTAGTATAGGTAAAAGTTTAAAATTTTGAACCGAAATGTAGGATTTTCTAAACTTTTGGACAGTTTTAGCTGCAATAATCTTATGATCCTTGCTCAGCGAAACTGTTCCGACCTTATACCATGCATTTTATTATGAGTCATGACGTAGGTAATTTTGGAGCGGGCTCACGGACTTAAGTCGTGGACAAACGGACAGATCGAGTGGCAAATGATGACAAATGTCGAATGTTGACTGTCGCGTGTAAACTAACGAGTGTCGAACGTCAAGTCTCCCACGTCGTATATGTTGGCGTATGTAGGTACGTAAACTGTCAAGTGAACTGCCAAGGCGAAACTCAAAGGCTTCCTTGTTGACTACGGAACCCTAAAAAGGTCTAATAGGTCTGCAAAAACGTTTCTTAAAAATGTTCTTTCAAATATTTAAGTATAAGAACCTATTTATTGTAGGCCTGTTTACTGAAAGGTACTCCATCTAAGACGCTCCTTTAGTTTGTTAGAAAGTAAAAGGTATCGCACTAAACATTTTCACTCTATTTAACATCGCTAAAGGAATCTTCCTCAAAGGCACGGGTTAATGTAAGTACTTAAGGGAAAAATGAAGTGACGCTCTAAGCTGGAAATCCTTGAGCGGTCACAAATGGGAAGGATGATGAGGTGATCATTTACTTTCTTGTAAAATAACTTCAGTTAATTCGCTAGTAATTTCAGTCATTCATAAAATCATTTCAGTTAGGTTGGTACTTAACTGAACTGAAGAGCTCAGTGGCGCTGTGGTTCGCACGCATGCGATCAGTTAAAAATGTATTATCTCCAGCTCCTTCGTGCTTAGGAAGGCACGTCTGTATTTGGTTTCGTTAAAACCCGATCCGAGGTTGTCATGTCATGGCCCATTTTTCTTATCCATCCATGCCATAAGAAAGGCCAGTCCCCAGTAGGGTGATGACGAAGTAAGTCATTTTATTTTATTTTCTTTACTAAGGTATTATTCAGTATATTTTTCTTTTCAACCTAAAATGGTACTTTAACTATCTCCATTATCTAGTCAAGTTTATGGACGACGACGAGAGATAGGTACCTTGAATAAAAAACTGTGCATTCCAAAAGCTTTTAAAACTATGTAAATAGGTAAGTGATAACAAAGATTTCAAAACTCAGAACCCTTTGTTATCATGAACAAAAGAATCTGGAAAAGGTAAAATATGACAAGTACCTACGTACAAGATACCTCAAGGAGTTTTTTCTTATTCGCATTAAAATAAACATGTCGAGGGAATTGTTCTAGAACAATTAATAATTTTGCTTAGTAAAAGGAAGAAAGCTGTTTGTTAGGTAATATTGATAGATAATTATATTTGCTAAGAGCTTCTGGCGTTCAATAATGCATGATAATCGCTTTGCTCTCGCCAACTTTTGAGTTTTTGAGCTGGATTAAAATTGCACTCATGCAGCTTCTTCCGCTCAAAGCTTTTATCCATTATAGCTAAAAACTATTATTCATATTTTGTAATAGCCTTCTTTTCGTAATTAGCGACCGCTCTTGGTTTCACCTACGTAGTTCCAATCTGAAGTGGTAAATATAAAAAAATCCTTTCTTAGTGCTCGCCTAGGATCCTGTACGCAAAATTTCAGCTTAATCGGTATAGCCATTTGGGCTGTGCGTTGTCTGTCAGTCACGGTATTGTTTTATATTAAGTAGTAAAGATATAGTTACTATTATTCATATTTTGTAAGCCCTCTTTTCACCATTGATTGATGGGCCCGGGGCGCTGTGGTACTGGATCATTTATGCAGAGGCAGGGGTCGAGTATTCGATCCCGAGATGTAACAAATTGATGAACAACTGTGTTTGTTTCGGTGTGTCTGGGTGTTATTATCAGTTTATGTCAATATTTATAATTCCTGTTCCTGTATCTGTACCTGTTCAGTGGCAAAGGGTGAATATTTTCAGAAGGGAAGCCGGAGTATAAAAAAGCCTCCTAGTCAAGGTATGAAAAATAAAAGTAATAGAAGTGCAATGTAGAATTCCTTGGCTGGCACCGACGCCAAAAGGTATAATTTTCACTTTTTTATTTTTGAGGGCGGTTTTTATTTTTATATAAAAAGAATTTTATTTCACAATTTTTAAAGTTAGAATAAGTCTCGCACTTCGGTTTGACTCACACTAGTAGTATAGGCAACTACTGTTTGAGTCAAACCGCTTGACCGAAAAAAACGACAGATTTTCAGTCAACATACATAAAACAAAATGATATGATGAACTGATAACCTCCTTCTTTTTTTGAAGTCGGTTAAAAATCAAGTTTCTACATAGTTTTCAAAACGAAGTTTCGTTAGGTACACAGTAAATCATCTGTTAAATAACAGTTACTCAATTCAAAGTAATGTTAAGGAAAAAAAATCAACAAACTAATAATAACGTAGTTTTTTCGTAAGGGAAGCCAATAGGAATCGTGTTACCTATATGGGCTCTGCGCCATTGCCTGTATATCCTCATCGTACCAAGATCTGATCATTTTAAAATTTATAACTTTGATAAAACAATGAGCAATGAAATAACAGGATAACCCCAGAAAAGGGTGATAAGTTTTATCAAGTTGTTCACAACTCAATGTCAGGAGTGTAAATTGGCAATATAGGTTAAGACGATCCCTTGCAACGTTTCCAGGGTTAAAGATATCCATCGATGGGAATAAATAATGTTTGTGTCCTTTAGCTTCTGACCTACTCCATTATCTTTAATGGGGTCCCTGGGACCTCTATCAAGATGAAGCGTGAATCTGTATTTGTTTGCACTGAACCATTTATTCGTTTTTCCAGATGGAAGCGTTAAGATTTGCGGAAAATATCGTGATTTTCAAAATTATGTATCGTACCAAATATTAATAAAATGGAGTACGAAAATATACAGTGTGTGGCCTAGAACCGGATAATGTTGAAAATATGAGTCTCTCTAGAGTATTAGTATTTATACTGAACAGATTCTTCACTTAATCAAACCAGATTGGATTACTTACACACAATAAGAGCTTAAAGTTGCGATTCATAATCAGTGTATTATTGCAAAACAATATTATTGCTAACGTTGCAAACTTAAAGTACAGGGGATAATAAAAAACTTACCGCAAAACATCATGATATCACTATCCATTAGAGAATTTACCTTTAACCCACTACTTCCCACAGCATAAAATCTGATTCAAATGAATAAAAAAATAGAACATTATTAAATAGCGCAATGACAGTTATCTATTTTTATACTTATGATAAATTTTAAATAGAAAAATATTGGAAAAATCAACTAGGCCACAAGTGAATTCTCAGAATTCACAAAAATTTGCTTACAAACTGTAAAAATTCAAAAATCATAGACAGTTATCTATTTACATAATTAAATTTTATCCATCATGACATTGTCAATAAATACCAAGTAGATTCAAAACGTGTTTTTGCCAAGTTAAAGGAAAAAGAGTAGCGAACTTTTTGCTACTCTTTTTACATTATGATCTTCTTTTTAAAAATAATAATTTTGATTAGTAAAGTCACAATATTGTATCGGGAATATCGTTGGATTCAGTTTAAATTTATTTAATATTTGAATTGGATTTATTTACAATTTTTTTATGTGATAATGGCTAGATCATTCGATTCCCATGAATTTGTAGATATGAAAAAAAAAACAATACCTACTTGGATTCATGAAGTGCGATAATATTATCTTTCTATCAGCCAAAAAGACACAAGTTGTGTCATACAACCCATAAATTGTCAAAGAGACGTTCCGAGTAGCCCTGAATAAGTACGATGCAGAATTAACTCAATCGATCGAGTTGAGCTGAATTGTAGTTTGTATTACATCGAATTAAAGTTTTTTAGACAAAATAAAATAAGATTTGATTTTGATTAGTTGGGATAGGACCATAATGATTCAATTACTAGTGACTTATAGACCCTCCATTTTTAATATTATCCCCGGTTCTAGGCCACACACTGTATAGCCATGGGTTTTGAGAAAATTAACAAAGTGTCCGACTGCAAAGGGAAAATAGTATCAACGTATTCCGCTACATAATAATTTAAGCTACCTATCATACAGATGGCTTCTTTGACTCGATGTAACCCAGCAATATTTAATAAATATGGTATGTATACCTATATACCTACATTTTTAGGGTTCCGTACCCAAAGGGTAAAACGGGACCCTATTACTAAGACTCCGTTGTCCGTCCGTTCTGTCACCAGGCTGTATCTCATGAACCGTGATAGTTAGACAGTTGAAACTTTCACAGATGATGTATTTCTGTTGCCGTTATAACAACAAATACAAAAAAAACAGAAATAAAATAAATATTTAAGGGGGCTCCCATACAACAAACGTGATTTTTTCGCAGTTTTTATAGACAATGGTACGGAACCCTTCGTGCGCGAGTCCGACTTGCACTTAGCCGGTTTTTTCCTTATGATTACCCGTGAGTCGAATGTTGGAAAAATGTAGACCGGTCTTTTTGCTTCGATATTGTGTGTGTAGTATAATAAAGTACTGTGAATAAAATATCTGAGTGTACCTAATATAGTATAACTTAACTGCCTGTAGCGACTTTTAAGTAATAGCCTTTCGTTCCGAACCATTGCGAGTCGTGCGAAAAGTCGTGGTAGTTTGTCATCGAAATAAATCTAGCCCGAGTGGACTGTTGAACGCGCGGTTGATCCAGAGGAGATATTTCTTTGTTTCTGGCTTTTTGGAGGTTTTAGATTTTGTTTTCACGAAAAAACTCAACGATTTTTGTACGCAAATATCTGCCAAAATGTATAGCAAAACCGATAAAACCGGCAATTCAATTTCATTTCTCAGTTTTTGTAACTGTCTACGCTTCATGATACAATTTTATGCTACACAAACTAAGTAATTTTAAGTGTACAGTACTAAACTGTACTTAGTTTTTATTTAAATGCCTTACAATATTAACAGAACACCGAAAAGAACCATTTTATAAAAGTAAACTCGATTTTTTTACGAAAGCTTGCCATTCTATCGATCTATATGTATTCGCATCGCGTGTGGCGTTTTCCTAGTGACGAATCACTGTCAGGGATTTTATATAGGTGATATGGTTCCGTACACTAATGTTAAAAACGGTAGCCCTATAAGATTCCACTGTCCGTCTGTATGTCTGTTCAGGCTGTATCTCATCCGTGATAGCTGGACAGTTGAAATTTTCACAGATGTCGTATTTCTGTTCGCGCTATAACAACAAATACTTACTAAAACATAATAAAAATATTTAAGTAACACTCTCCCAACAAACGTGATTTTTTTGCCCTTTTTTGCTCGAACCTTCGTGCGCGAGTCCGACTTGCACTTGGCCGGTTTTTAATATTAATTCTTGTGCAATAATGTGACACCTCCTAGTCCGAGTTTGGAAAACTCTATTCGTTATCGAAAACTATCGGTTCCTCCTTCATATCCATCAACTACTTTACTTTATTTAATATCAACTGTTACTAGTTACACAATTTAAGGTAGCATTTTCGTCGCCAATGAGTCAGAGACGCCTTGCAGTCGTCACTTATTTATCAGTCCAGGGATGCATGAGGCGGAAGGCGCAGTGCTGCAGTCGGCCCACGATTTATGGCACGGCGACCAAGCGACGTAGACTGATCACGGCGACTGGCCCCATCCCTAATAAATAAGCCTTTGCGACATCACTAGTTTTTTGCCTAAATTGTTGGACGGTAGATTTAGTACCGTGGGCGCACGACTAAATGAAATAGTGGTGGTGTAACTATTACTTTTCAGGGTCTAGAAATATGAGCGAGGTTAGAAAAAAACCTGTTTCTAAAAATAGCAATGGTTCATTTTCACATGCTTCTTCCTTATCTTTTTAAAATAGGTGTATTTAAATTATCATTTAAAAATCATTAAAAATCCCCACTGAAATGTATGTACCAGCATTACTTTAGAACAACTGCAACAATTCCCTGCGGATAAAGTGGCGGATATTTTAGTAGCTAATATTTATTAATGTTTATCAGAATTAACATCAAAAATCATCATTGGTTATAAATCTGTATTCAGTATAAATAGCTTCTATAAAGATGCACTTTGTTCGCTGTACCTCACTTAAATAAGAAGCTGTTCAAGAAAATAAAGTGAAGATAACTAGATGATTGCATCCAAAGTTCCGTATAGTGAGTCGAAGCGACCCAAGTCGGGTGAGACAATTTAATCTCGACCAAGCCCAACCCCAACTCAGGGATAGTTTTTAAACGGTTAGAGTTTCTTTGTCATCCCTCCACTACCTCTAATTTCTTTTTAAAAGTTTTAACTACATCGCCTTTGCTAAATAGACTGTTTAGGACATTTTTGTTTTTGTATTTACATAGTATTTGTATGTGATTTTTATAAGTTCTAACGACAAAAAATCTTAAGAATTCTCACCTCAGGTAGGACTCGATATGGATAGACAAGGGCCGGTTTTCACAACTTACTGATAAGTTCTGAATAGCTTATTTGGCAGATGATTTGACAGTTGTAATATGAAAAATATGTCAAATAGCGTGGTGACACAGGCCCTAAGTATTTGATTTTTTCCTGTACAAAATGTATCAGATAAACTGTTTACAAAGAATTAAACTGCAGTTTATTTTAAATCCTGACCTTAATCAAGGTTCTTTGATAAAACAGTTTTCTGGCGAAATGATGAGGATAATTTGAAACACAAATTAACACGATAAGCTTAATATATTTCATTTCATAAAGTTACTGGTTTAATAAGTAAAAGCTGTCTAACATTAGCATAATGTTTTTGAATCTGTTTTAGGTATAAAAGTTAGTATCTGTTAAAAGGTTAAATTTAACGGAATACTGCTAATTGTATTCACGAAACTTTGAAATATCATGTACCTAACTCATAAAATTATAATTGAGGCATTTGAGGCAGTAAAGGGAAGAAAAACATTATTCATGGTTGAACTAAATTGTATTTAGTTACGGAATGCCGTCAACAAGTACCTACTGCTAGTACTAAACCCTAAAATAATCAGATATTCGAAGATGTTTATATTATACTCCTTTCATGTGCGAGAATCGAACCCTAATCCTCTGGGTTTTATATAAGTCTAGGCCATTCGCTCTAGGTCATCAGGCATCATGGCTGACTGTAAAAAGCGTCCTATAGTTTTGCGTTGAGTTTCCATTAAAATATAAAAAAATATATATATATATATATATTTATTAAAAAACCGACTTCAAAAAGTAAAACTGTAAGAGCCGGTGCCAGCCAAGGAATTCTACATTGAACTTCTATTAACTATATTTTTATTTTTCTTGCCTTGGCTGGCACTGACTCCAAAAGTTTTATTTTTTACGTTTTGAAGACGGCTTATTTTTTATGAAAAGTTTTTATTTCTCAATTTTAATTACATCATGTGCCGTTATTTACAAAAAATCAGCCCATACACAAGAATGATGTCATTTAAGAAAACGACTACTTGCCAAAAGTAAACTTTTATTTTTCAGGTTTATGATTTTTAGGTTTATGAGGACATTTGATAGGGATTGAGATGGGGACGCGTTTTGAAAGGTATTGAATGAACGAAATTGAACTGTCTAAGCAAAGTGACACACGAAAATATCTTTCAAAATGTATGGAGGATGGTCAAATGAAGTGTCATTTAAAACATCATTCGTTCAGAAAGGGATTGCAACTATAATTTACACAATACCATAAATCACAATCATAATTACAATACCTTTGAAAGGATTGTGATAGATTTTGAAATTAGACAATTAGGGGCAGTTATATTAAAACATACATAAAAAATACGTGTGGCACTCGGGGACGTGCATATAACTTTTTATCATAGATTTTGGTTGCTTAGTTACTATTGTGAATAACAAAATGGTCAATGATGAAAAAAAATGGTACTGCATTTTTCCCAGTTGTAGCGGAAAAAATGCGTTACCAGATTTTAAAAAGAAATTATATTTTTACACAAATTTTCATACAGTTTTTTTTTGTTATTCACAATCGTAACTAAGCAACCAAAATCTATGACAGGAGTGGGAGGTGCTTGGTTTTATTTTCGCTACGGAATTTCTTGATTCGGTCGCCGTGCTCAAAGCTATGCAATAGCTTAAAAATATGCAGACGACTTGAGAAACTCCTCCTTTTTGGAAGTCGGTTAAAAACAACAAAAATGCACCTCGAATTTGAGTGTCAATAGTTTCTCTTTACCAATATTGAGTTTCAGCAATACCCGATGTTGCTATCAATCTTTTAGAACTAAGGTTTTTCCAATCGGATTGATAAGTTGAGATGTTAGAAGCACGATGCTTTCAATCCATCTTTCCAGTGGTTTCAAACGGATTGGTTTAGTTGCTTTCTTAGTCGACAGTCGACCCGGGCAGAGTATAAAGATATAAGTATATACAGTATTTTAACTTCATACAAAAGTCCGTTCGTGAGCATAATGCCCGACGGACGCGCCTCGTCTCGGTGAGAGCTCGGCAAGCGTCTCAGTTTCAAATGCGCCGCGGTGATGAAGGCACACTGTGAAAGTTTTGTACGCAGTAAGCGTGTGGTAATGGCCGTTGGCGGGCAGCCCTATCACAGAATATTATAATAGTACTAGACGTTGCGTATGCTATTTTTTTTTCAACTAACTGGGCAGTTAATGACCACCATCGTGCTTGGAAAACAGGATGTGGTCTGAGGTGTAACATGCTTGCCCAGGAAAACATATAGGTACCCTATCGCGTATTACGTACCGCGCGGCTGCATTAACTACAATTAACTTTTATCTATAATAATAATAATAAATAAATAAATTTATTTATTTTCTCTCCACAATAGGTACTTCAGTACTCTTAACTAGATGGTTACAATATTACATCAGACCTGCATTGTGAAAGACTGTTGCCTGATATAGGTATCAAAAAGAACCAATGCGAAAGGTATCCAGGGCCCTCTTGCTTAAATTTTTAAAAACCCGTTTAAGAGAATCAATAAAGCGTCTAACACCCATATTCTAAGTCGTTCCTCCAAAACTTACTCAACCTCGACTTAACGAAACCTCATTGAAAACCTCTTCGAAATACTCCTCGAAATCGAAATTCTAAGTCATAACTCCGTAAGGACCTGGAGGAGCCAAAGAGTACGTAGCCACTCCATGTTAGGCCTAGCCCACTACCATTTTTACCCGTGACGAGGTTGAGTGGAGTGTAAAAAGTTTTGGAGGAACGACTTAGAATATGGGGGTAAGACAAAATACTGTATATTTCTTAATGCTGTGACCCGGGTAACCGGGTAGGATGAAGGATAATGGTATTGGGGTTTGGAGATTTCAAAAGGAACTGCTTATTTACGATATCAGCGATCTAAAGTTTGTTATCTCGTTCTGCAGGGAAAGGAAAATATATGAAATATAATATGTGTTAGTATACGTTTGTTGGTAAGTTTGGTAGTGTTGTTTAAATATTTAAAAAAAAATGGGAAAATTTTATTAAAATGGGTTTGTGCCTTTGCCAACCTTTTTACTTTGATTCGACATCATATTAAATCTTCAAACTTTACTGTTTGGTTTTGGTTACTTAAAGACGATGGTTGGTTACTAATGTAATGAACACGTTTTGAAATTTATAGACAACAAGCAAACCTCAATATAGGTACTTGTATTTATATAAAAGTGCACAATATAATTCATTTGATACTTAGTATTGATATAAAGGTAAGTAAACAGGATCTGACGACCGATGGACTATTAATAATATTTTAATTACAACTAATGAGCGGCATAAACCAAAGCATTTCGTTCGTGGCTCGTCATCAAATCTATGGCCGGTTCGTTAATTAATTTCAATAAAAGACCCCCTAAAGGAAGTGGCAGTAACTGCTTACTTCTGATCATCCAGGAAATGAACGTCAAATATTTTCTTTGTAGGTGATCGGGACAAAGCGATCGGTCTTGTCATTTCGCTATTAATTAAGAAAGAAAAAAAGTTACAGAGTATTTTTGAAATAATCTTTCATGCCTCATTATTATTTTTTGATATTTATTTTATTCTATATGAGGTAAGTTCTGAATGACGGTAATAGACTTAAGGTATTACACGATATTAAACGGTATTAAGTGTTAAGGGTACTCAATTTGAATACTTTGAAGTGAAGGATTTATAGGTACTTACCTACTGAACTATCTCTATTAGCCTGGGCAAGTATTCCAGTAATTTCTTCACTCGATATTTGTTATCTTGCCTCAGCGCTGAAAAATAATAAAATGTTGCCTGTAGGTAGACGAGTAGTGAGTAGGGCATGCAGAACCGGGCCCCGTTCTTGATTTTGCATACCCGGTTCTAGAGGTTTTCAGAACCGGGTCACCCGGTTCTACCCGGTTCCAAGCGATTAAATCGTATTTTTATAAAAAAAAAAATTATAATTGAGAGTTTGGTAACGTAGGAGTTATAATGAGATGAATAAAAACCAAGTTGCTGTTGGTGTCAAATCAACGTTTAATAACTATTTTATAATCAACAAAAACTTAATCTTCACACTATTAAATAATCAAAAAAAAAACTATCTTTTGAAACAATTTAAATAATTTGGTTTGATTTTTTTTGTTTGCAGTTGACATCTATTTGGAAATAATAGTTCTTACTTAAATAAGAGATCTTAAGGCGGTACCCTGACCGAAAGTGGCGCCGCGTTGAATTTTATTTAATATCGTAATTCTAATTCACAATTTTAATAAAACTTTACGTGGAATTTTTAGAGCCCATAGTCTAGTATTTTTAGACGGTATCATTACATTCCCTCGTAGTCACTGCTAGAAGTAGATAGCAAAACTGCTAAAAGTGGCCGTTTTTGACACATTTGCTATCTACTTCTACGAATGACTATGACGAGATGTAGCGATACCTTCTAAAAATACAAGACAATGGGCTCTAAAAATTCCACGTAAAGTTCGCTAGTTACATCAGCTGTTACCAACGTGACATCCCGGCGACACAAAGTTTCCATTACAATTTTAATAACTCACAGATGGAACCTCTGAATTTTCGTTTTGGATGTTATCTACTGTCACGCGTCTGATTGTGGTTGAGTCAGACGAAGCATCTTTATCAAAATCTAAATTGACGGACTTATTATGAACTCTTTTGATATGTTTGTGCAATAAGCCTGAACTCCCTCGCATTTTAGGATTTTATTGCAAGTTATGCATTTGGCACTTTTTTGTCTTTCGCGCGTTAGAAATGGCGCCAAATTGACTTGACTTGACTTGTCTTGACAACCAACTGCTCTTCGTATTCCATTTTAATTATATTGAATTTGAATTAGCAGTTAATGCAAAATTATAATGATCTTATCAGAACCGGGCCAACCCGGTTCCATCGCTCAGAACCGGTTCCACAGACTTATTGAAATACTCGGGTATACCCGGGTACTTCAGAACCGGGTGTACCCGGGTGCATGCCCTAGTCCTGTCCTGTCCTGTCCTGTCCTGTCCTGTCCTGTCCTGTCCTGTCCTGTCCTATCCTGTACATACACAACACAATCTTTATCTTATCCTATCCTATCTTATCCTATCTTATCCTATCCTCTTCTATCCTATCCTATCCTATCCTATCATATCCTATCCTATCGTATCCTATCCTATCCTGCCTATCCTATCCTATCCTATCCAACTTTATCCTATCCTATCTTATCTTATCTTATCTCATCCTATCCAACTTTATCCTATCTTATCTTATCTTATCTTATCTTATCTTATCTTATCTTATCTTATCTTATCTTATCTTATCTTATCTTATCTTATCTTATCTTATCTTATCCTATCCTATCCTATCCTATCCTATCCTATCCTATCTTATCCTATCCTATCCTATCCTATCCTATCCTATCCTATCCAACTTTATCCTATCTTATCTTATCTTATCTTATCTTATCTTATCTTATCCTATCCTATCCTATCCTATCCTATCCTATCCTATCCTATCCTATCCTATCCTATCCTATCCTATCCTATCCTATCCTATCCTATCCTATCCTATCCTATCCTATCCTATCCTATCCTATCCTATCCTATCCTATCCTATCCTATCCTATCCTATCCTATCCTATCCTATCCTATCCTATCCTATCCTATCCTATCCTATCCTATCCTATCCTATCCTATCCTATCCTATCCTATCCTATCCTATCCTATCCTATCCTATCCTATCCTATCCTATCCTATCCTATCCTATCCTATCCTATCCTATCCTATCCTATCCTATCCTATCCTATCCTATCCTATCCTATCCTATCCTATCCTATCCTATCCTATCCTATCCTATCCTATCCTATCCTATCCTATCCTATCCTATCCTATCCTATCCTATCCTATCCTATCCTATCCTATCCTATCCTATCCTATCCTATCCTATCCTATCCTATCCTATCCTATCCTATCCTATCCTATCCTATCCTATCCTATCCTATCCTATCCTATCCTATCCTATCCTATCCTATCCAACTTTATCTTATCTTATCTTATCTTATCTTATCTTATCTTATCTTATCTTATCTTATCTTATCTTATCTTATCTTATCTTATCTTATCTTATCTTATCTTATCTTATCTTATCTTATCTTATCTTATCTTATCTTATCTTATCTTATCTTATCTTATCTTATCTTATCTTATCTTATCTTATCTTATCTTATCTTATCTTATCTTATCTTATCTTATCTTATCTTATCTTATCTTATCTTATCTTATCTTATCTTATCTTATCTTATCTTATCTTATCTTATCTTATCTTATCTTATCTTATCTTATCTTATCTTATCTTATCTTATCTTATCTTTTCTTATCTTTTCTTATCTTTTCTTATCTTATCTTATCTTATCTTTTCTTATCTTTTCTTATCTTATCTTATCTTATCTTATCTTATCTTATCTTTTCTTATCTTATCTTATCTTATCTTATCTTATCTTATCTTATCTTATCTTATCTTATCTTATCTTATCTTATCTTATCCTATCCCATCCTATCCTATCCTATCCTATCCCATCCCATCCCATCCCATCCCATCCCATCCTATCCCATCCTATCCTATCCTATCCTATCCTATCCTATCCTATCCTATCCTATCCTATCCTATCCTATCCTATCCTATCCTATCCTATCCTATCCTATCCTATCCTATCCTATCCTATCCTATCCTATCCTATCCTATCCTATCCTATCCTATCCTATCCTATCCTATCCTATCCTATCCTATCCTATCCTATCCTATCCTATCCTATCCTATCCTTTTTTTTTTTTTTTTTTTTTTTTTTTTTTTTTTTGTTTTGAGTGAGGGGAATCCAGTCTTTACAGATTCCTGCCTTGAGGATATGCTGGGGTCACCTAGCATACCCGTCCTGGTAAAGACCTAGGAACAAGCACACTATCTCTCGCCACCCCCGTTACCCCGTCGAGCCTGATAGGCTCGGCGGGGTTACGGGGTAGGACTCACCCACTCCCGATCCTCCACCGGGCCAAAGGCCGGATGGGAGATCGGGACTGGGGAGGGACGCCCACCTCGCGACCCCCCAGTCCGTCTCGGAAGACAGACCGGAGGACCGGGAGGGGGGGGGCACTACCAGCTAAACCCCTCACTGCTTGCCTTCTCACTGCCACAGGCCACGGGGGACCAGGGTAGTATGCACCCCTTAGACCGGCAGTCCGCCCGGCTGTCCGGGCCTCGTCGCGGCTAGAGATGGCCGGGCAAGCGTGGCCATCTCTCAGACTGGTGAGGGGGGACCGTGCGACCCGGCAGACGACCGAAAGGTCGCCTCCCGCATCGCACCGCCCCGCTAAAGGGGGACAAGATGCGCGTAGCGCCGTCTCCTCCGCCCCACCCGTCTTCGTCGGAGACGGTCCGCATGAGCGTCCTCCTCGCGTACCCGTTCCGATGCCTCCTTTTGCGAGACGACGTCCTCGCAAAAGGAAACCGCCGCCTGCCAGGATCTGTCGCTGGCCAGCATGGCTCTTGCCACGCTGGGCAGCGAGAGATCCCTTCCTACTGCAGCCACCAGAGTGCCGCGCTGCCGAGCCCAGGCGGGACACACAGCAAGAGTGTGCTCCGCACTGTCCTCCGAAGCGCCGCACTCGTGGCACTGCGGGGTCGCTTCCCTCCTGATCAGGTGCAAGTATTTTCCAAAGCATCCGTGCCCGGAAAACACCTGCGCCAACCTGTAGGTTAGCGACCCAAACTTCCTCCCGCACCACTCCCGCAGGATAGGACGGATGGCCTCCACCGTTCGCCTACCAGCCGGATCCGCGTCCAGCAGGGCCTCCCACCTGATCATTAGATCCTCGTCTGCTCGGCGTCTAGCCGCCAAGCTTTCCGCCGGGGCCAATGAGATCCCGCTCCTCAGCGCCTCTCTTCTCTGGAGATACGCCTCCCTCATCACCTGGGCGTCCAACTCCCAGGGAGGAGTTCCTGCCAGCGCGCACGCCGCGTCAAAGGACATGGTCCTGTACTCCCTCACGATGCATCCTATCCTATCCTATCCTATCCTATCCTATCCTATCCTATCCTATCCTATCCTATCCTATCCTATCATATCCTATCCTATCCTATCCTATCCTATCATATCCTATCCTATCCTATCCTATCCTATCCTATCCTATCCTATCCTATCCCTTCCTATCCTATCCTATCCTATCCTATCCTATCCTATCCTATCCTATCCTATCCTATCCTATCCTATCCTATCCTATCCTATCCTATCCTATCCTATCCTATCCTATCCTATCCTATCCTATCCTAGCCTATCCTATCCTATCCTATCCTATCCTATCCTATCCTATCCTATCCTATCCTATCCAACTTTATCCTATCTTATCTTCTCTTATCTTCTCTTATCTTCTCTTATCTTCCCTTATCTTCTCTTATCTTCTCTTATCTTCTCTTATCTTATCTTATCTTATCTTATCTTATCTTATCTTCTCTTATCTTCTCTTATCTTCTCTTATCTTCTCTTATCTTCTCTTATCTTCTCTTATCTTCTCTTATCTTCTCTTATCTTCTCTTATCTTCTCTTATCTTCTCTTCTCTTCTCTTATCTTCTCTTATCTTCTCTTCTCTTCTCTTCTCTTCTCTTCTCTTCTCTTCTCTTCTCTTCTCTTGTCCTGTCCTGTCCTGTCCTGTCCTGTCCTGTCCTGTTAGTGAGTGCACTTGAATATATTGATCTCGTCTGCAGAAGACACCATGGATGTTCTAAATGTGTAAGGTCTGAATTGACGTAAAGATAAATGAAAAATTAAAACGTGTAACGGAACTCAAAAGTAATGAAGGAAACAACAATGACATTTCGTTTCTGTTGTTAACGAGGAAGACCCATGACCCGAGATGTTTAAACAATTAGAAATTTTACAGCGTCTAATTGTTAGTAAATGTTGCTGAGTAAGCTTCACTAGAAAATCTGCGCGAATTATCCAAGAGAATAAGGAAACGGATATCCGTTACAACCTAACTCCAGAGTCATTAAGACGGGTGCAGAATGTAGCGGCAAAGAATCCAACGGGAAACTCTATTAAGGATAGCACGAGACGCTTTGTCCGGAATTAAATTTAAATTGAATCTATCTGTTAAAGTGCTTTGCCGTTTAAAACTTACCTAACTTCTTTTTTTTCCCCGGTAAATTGATTTAGCGAGAATGTGTAATCTGACGTCGGTGGCCTAAGTGCCCGGTTGAATCACGACACGAGACTTCGCAAAGTTTATTCTATGGAACGGAACGTGATTATATGCGACTTGCAGTAAATGGTTTCAAGTCAAATATAGCAGGCAGGCTTCGGAAAATTGAATTTTCCCAATTAGAATCTGACTTACGAGAATCGATTGAAAGTGTTCGATTATAGAACGAATATTTATTGAATAAAAAAAAAACGCAATTTTACGCTTTCTCTTTATGAATACAATGTTAACAAACGGCAATATTGTTTAAATTGCATCAACTAAGGTGTATTTTCTAAAAATTCACCTCCTTTATGAAAAACTCAAACAACTTTTGCCCCAGAAATATCCGACAGTGAAGACCTGATGTAAGGAGGCGGGCGGATCCTTAGATAGCTCAAGTGTAAAATAGTTTCGGCCGGTTATAAATACAAATTAACATAGTTTATCGTCATCCCAGGTGCACGGGCGTATGGCCTTGAGGGAATCTGATTAATTAGGGCCACGCCGAAACCCTTTGAATTATTCGGCTCCACACCAAAGCTCCTTAAGATGGCGTTACTCGGATGTTACGATTTTCCCTGAAAGATGCTCCTTTGGTGTATTGTGTAATTAATTAGCGAGCTCTACGTCTCGGCAGCGGCACACAAAAGGACGAGAACCTTCTTGCTTGTAACGTGTTTTGATTCATTTTATTTTTGTATATTAGACACTAGTCTGGCCCTAGTTACTGCAGCAGTTTTTTAGCCTTCCAACGCTTGCAAAATACGGCTTTAAACTGTTTTTCTTCACATTACGAGAGAGATATAAACCGTTCTCGGAAATTTTCGTTTTTTATTTCTCTTAAAATAGACATATTCAACTATTATAAGACTTGCGTTTTAGAATAAATCACTTACACTCACACCAATTAACCTAGCCCCAAAGTAAGCACTGTAAGGCTTGTGGTATGGGATACTATGGTATCGGATATAAATACATATAATTATACATATATAATTATTTATGTGTAGAAATAAATATAAACGTCGTATTCTGTATTGAATCGCTTACCTGCTTTATATAACAAAAAATTTAGCTGTATTGATCTTTTCAATCTTAGTAAAAGAGCACTAAAAAGGGAGTTGCATCGAATAATTATGAACGGCTAGCCATACATGGTGGTTTGATGTAATTGCTTTCTTTCTTTCTTAACGTTTAAAATATATAACAGTTTAAATTATGTAACAATGTAAGTAACTATATAAGCATATTATTGTTTTTGCTAAAGTCTGTATTAGTTAATTTGTCGGTCTGTTTGTAGCTTTCGAATAAAAATTGGAATATAAGCAATTCATTAACTATAAGCTAATTTTAGATATGTTTATGATCAAGTTATCATGATCATAAATTGTATAAGCATGCAAGTCAAATTAAAGAAATAATTTAATACATTTGCAATTTGTCACTATAAGATAACTAGATTTTTACTGTTAGTTTTCTTTATTCTGTATAGCCTCTAAAAATGCCACGAAACTCTGTAATTGGCTTAAGAGTCTAATAATTATAAGTTACATTAATTGATTTTGTAAAAAAAGCTGTTGAGTTTCTAAATAAATAAATAAATAAATAAGTCCATGACTCAGGTACAAATGCTCGTATTCATCATACAAACATTTGCCCCTACCGGGATTCGAACCCAGGACCCCAGAGTAGGCGACGCCTTGAAACCGGTGTACGAACCACTCGACCACGGAAGTCGTCGAATTGCTGAAGGAGAGTATTTTATTCGTGTAAAGACCTTGAAGATGACCTGTGTAAGTAAAATATGGTAAATCTTAGACAAGAATTGGAGAAATGGAGGCCTAACTCGCGTCTCCTCGTTCCGTACAATTTGTTATGTGATACAACTGATAAATTATAATATGTTTTTTCCTTTGATACTGTAAAACCTTGCATCCTGTTAGGTAGCTAGTTATAAATCTGATGTCTACATGAAATATCCCATTGGTTTTAGGTTATTCAGAGTCAAAATATACCCACAACAAATATATTCTGCTCACGCCAATTTTTTGTCGCTTCTTTTACACGACAGTACCTTGGAACGACGAGAGACGACGAAAACTTGATCGGAAGCTTAATATTTTCAAAATTCCGAAAGACCGTTTCGTAAGGAGCTTGAGGAAGTTAGTCTAGAGGTTCTAGAGGTAGGTACTGAATAGCAGTTGAGCTTAAAGAGCAATAGTTTATAGGCAAAACTATTAAAAACTCAAACATTCGCTACTTAATTTTAGTGATACGACGAGGAGCAGTTAACCTTAACGGCTGCTCAGTACATGCATATAAACGGCGATTTAAATACATTTACCAATATTAATGGTTTTCTAGTACAAGATTTAAGGTAAATAGAACCGATTGGAAAAAAAAACTACTCGTATATCGAGAAACTGCTACTGAAATAGACTTAATTTGTTGTAAATGATTTTTTGATTTTTGCTAAAACCTTTGCCTATCATAAGTCAACTGGAAATTACGTCACAGCTTAATCACCTTAAAAGTCAAAATACTTACAACCTTCAGATTGATTTAACTTAGATTCCTGACCTAAAACAGCTCCTTATATAAAATAATTTTTAAAGTTCATGAATTTTGAGATAGGTACCTACTTACCTAAATAGAGAATATACAGATAATGCTGTAGGTAATATTAGAAACGTTCTTGTTTCATCTTGTAGAACGATTGAACCCTAAAACCTAACCAATAAAACAAGAGTAAACGAGAGTAAAATATATGAACTAGGAAGCGCGCATTTTTTTCTCAAGTTATGAACAATCTCCAATTAAGAACAAATCACACAATTTGTTTTTCAATGTTACCTTATTATAAAGCTATTTTAACATAAGTCATTTACCCGTAATTTAGAAAAGAGTTTCAACGTTTAGCTTGACATGGTAGACATTCGGTAAACAGGATACAAGTTTAGCAAACAATTTCACCGTGGATAGGTGTAACAACAGCGAACTGTGTTAACCAAACAATATAAGGCACCACCTTTTGTATGGTGGTGTCTAATAACACCCCTATAGCGCTTAAAGCGCTTCAAAACACTTTGAAGTCATGTTTGCGAACTAAATCTATCTATCATACTACGAGTACTATAGCGGTTTTAAGCTCGAATGGAGTATGTATTATGTTGTTTCATACTTGTTTAATTCTTACTAGTTATCTGAATTTTTCATTGAATTGCGATTTCTGAGTAATAAATCCATAGTAGAGATTCTAAAAAAAGATCAAGATTCTGTTCTGGGGGCCTACCGCCATGTTTTAAGAGAGCATCATGTCGTAAGAACGTTTTGTTTTCCTTTTGTTTCAATAGTGTTTGAATTCGTACCGCGAACTTCATATAGTTTTTTTTATTCCTGCCCATTGATATATACTTACTTGATGCGTGCGACGTGCCACGTACTTGATGGTTGATATCGACATCCAAATACTCATGATATATTTGAATAATGTAAGTTTCTATAAACAACTATCTCAGATCCATGTACATCTTTATTCATTGTTCCTGTCAACGAACGAATTGAAGTTGTCATATTTTGTCACACTTCACAAAAAACCTCCGTCAAAAAATTATTTTGTTTTAAGAGGTTCGCGGTACGAAGTGACATATAAAAATATTGCGCCGATAATGTTTGACAGAAAACACTATTGCACTAAGGGCCGATTCCACCAAACTTGAGTAAGTTTTTACTCGAGTGTAAACTAATGCTTATTCTAAGAGTAAGCTAATTTTGCATTCTACAAACTACTAATTTAAGAAAAAGTAACTACACGCGAGTAAATATTTACACGGGCAATTTTGGCGGAGTAAAGGTTTAATCTGAGAATAACAGCTGTCAGAGCAGAGGAGTCACTTGTGAAAATAAAATAACCTCAACTTCGTTTTTGTTTGTCGTCACACATTTTGATTTGTAATAACAAATTTGTAAGAATAATGTCCAAAATCACAGAAAACAACACAGCGACAAAAGTACCACGCAAACGAACACAACCGAACATAACCTAGAAACTAGAAATAAGAAGCTGTCAACATTTGTCATTTCACGTATTATCCTACAAAATTCAATTGTGTCATTTCAAGGTAAGCTAGATGTAACAAAAGTAAATAATTTTTGTCGGTTTATACATTCGTTCATCATTCTTTTTAATACGCAGAATATCAATACCGAGTATAACGTACTCCTCGAGTACATTGGAAAAACGTAAACGAAGATACCCAAGGGTAAATTCAAGGAGTAAAATTATTCCCGTAATAGTAACACTAGTGTAACTTTGAGTTTGGTCGAATCCGCTCTAAGAGAACCTAAAAATATCACGTGGAAAATATTTGTCGTTTTTAATTTATGCGAGGTGAAAAAGCTGTTTTTATTTTAGCAAATAGTAAGCAACAGAAGGTAAATAAAAGTATAAAGTACCTAAATGAGTTTAAGTCAAACAAAAATAAAGCATTTTGAATGGATATTTTAAACCCAGGAAGTGTATTTAATCTCGCTATTGTCTTGAAAACAAAATAAAAGCGACAATATATTTTGTCAAGACTTAAACCTATAAGTATCACATATTGTAAAGGAAGAAGCAAGATAATTTATTTATTACGATATTTGTTAGTGATCGTCACTGTATATTTTAGCATAGAATTACCGAATTTTGACTAGGTATCAACACAGAACTATATCGAGATAGACGGTAAAAGTTTACCTACCTTGCATGTAAATAGTTTGATTCACGGGCAAAGTCTTTTGCCCAAGTAATCCGCTCGAGACCATTGCCATGAAAACACGCGTCACTCAGAAACGAAAATGGTTAATTGTGCAGTGCTTTCTTGCAAGCGCTCGTCAATAACATTTCCACATCACTAAATCTCGCTCGTGTCGTCATCGCAGGTAGGTAAATAGGAAGGCACGAAAAATTCAACACGCTAGGTTCTCATACAGTTTTCAGCGTTCTTTTCGATATAGGTCTATTTTTTTTTTTATAATAACTAATATAATAACATTTGACCACCATCGTGCTTAATAAACAGGAAGTGGTCTAAGGTGTTGCATGCTTGCCCAGGAAATACCTATTCACTCTCGCCTTGAAGAGGCCAAGGTTGTAGCAATCGGGGAACACATGAGCAGGCAGGGTATTCCATTCTTTAGCATTATCACAATTAATTAATTGGAACTTAAGACGTGCGTTCCATCACAAAATTTGAATGCGCGATACCAAAGTTCCAGTAAATGCGCACGTGTTAGACTTTAAATCATAGGTATCAATGAATAATTAATTGATATGAATATTGCTATATTCTGTCACACGCGTTAACTAAAGTAGGACACAAATAAAGTAGATACTTTGATTATATTTCAATAGACATCCATATACTAATATTACATTCGTAAAAGTAATTAACTTTTACAAAAATCTATAGGCTAAATTAGTTTGATGGATTACGCATAGGTAATATTAATAAATAACCTACACGTAAAAGGCAGACTATTTTCACCCTAAAGAAATTATATTGATTAATTTAGTAGCAATATGGTTAACTTACTTTCAAAGCGTAAATGCCCATTATTATGTATGCGTGTATGCCGTATATATGTTATTTTTTATGATATAATAGAAAAATATTAGAAAAAATCTACTAATCCAAAGTTGCTCGTACGCGCTCTCTATGCGTATATTAGAAAAATGTCATGTCTGTTTCCCGGCCCGGCTAAGGAACGGGGAACAGAATGATCAGGGGTTAATTGTCTAATTTTAAAATCTATCGCAATCCCTTTCAATTCGTCATTTGAAAAATATTCACATACTTCAGGCCGTCACTATTTGACATTGATCGGGACACGTTTTGAAGCGTTTGAACACGTATTGAATGAACGACATTGAACTGTCTAAGCAAAGTGACAGACGGAAATATTTTTCAAATGTATGGAGAAGTGTCATTTAAAACAGCATTCGTTCCGAAAGGGATTGCGAATATAAGTTACACAATTCCATAAATCACTATCACAATCACAATACTCTTTAAAGGGATTGTGATAGATTTTTAAATTAGACAATAAGGAGGCAGATTTAAAATTATATGAATTGAAACTAACACCCATTTGCACTAAACTTATCTATTTTGAAACAATAATATAATGAATAGCTTTAGACGCTCGATATTGGGCACGTCAGTTAAGAAAAGTCTTAGTGGATTTTAAGAACGTCATATGGTTAGTGCAAGGCAATTTTTTAATAAGATTAAGAAAGGATAGAATAGCCTTAGGCGATTCTTAAATTTTAAGCAAATGGTTGAAAAACATTGATGATATTGTCAAACGAAAATATTAAAAAAAACAAAATTTACTAAAAGATATTAGAATTTAACTTATAACCTAGACAGTAGTATACTAGTAGAAACATTTGTGAAAAGTAGGTAGTCAACATTAAAAATTGATAGGGTGAACTTGATTTAAAAAGTCCAAAAGTTGTCTGTTTCGTGCGGAACGCTCATTTTAAGTTTCACGAAAACCAAAAAAAAGTAAAATCCGTCTTCAAAAACTTTTTGGAGTCGATGACAGCCAGGACATAAAAAAACTAAACGTGTAGAAGTGCAATGTAGAATGCACTATCGATGTCTTGACTGGAATGGTATGGCACTGACTCCAAAAATTATATTTTGAAGATGGTTTTTCGGTACGGGATTTTATTTACTTGCTTTATTTTGGTTTTTGATTAATAATTTAATTTTTATAATTTGATATTTAAGGCGATTTGATCTTTTTAATTGGAAGCTGACCTCGTCTCAGTCCGCAGTAGGTGTTATCGTGAGATGGGACGATGCCACAGAGTCCCCTTTTGTATATTTTTATGTATTTTTGTTGTGTTATATGTAAGGAACTTAAATTGTTTATGATTTTTTGCATTTTTCAATGCTATATTTATACTTAAAAAAGAAAGAAGTCTCGATAGCTCAGCGGTTAGAGCATTGTACCGGATTTTCGACAAAGGTCGTGGGTTCGATTCCCATCTGAGAAATTACTTGTGGCCGAGGTAATTTAAGTCTCGGTAGCTCAGCGGTTAGAACATTGGACCGGATTTGAAAGGTCGTGGGTACCATTCCCATCTGAGAAATTACTTGTAGCCGAGTTAATTTAAGTCTCGGTAAGTCTGTCTTGATGTCAATTAAACCAAACTAAAAATATTTTCTATCCAATAAAAAAGATAATACCTCTTTTCTTGAAGTCGGTTAAAATCATTAACCAATCCAATATATCAACAAAAAAGAAAAGAAAGAAAATGATCAGAAAAAATATGATCAAATAATCACCACACCACCAAGATGTATCGGGCGTGTTATAAAAAGTTTGGTCAGGGATACCATGGTAAACTTAAAAAATCCTTACAAAACTTCCGGTTTCTAATTAAAAAAGTCCGGACGGAAGCGACGTAGGTAGTGATTGCGACAAGACATTATAAGTACAAATACATTTTCTTGGTTCTGAACCTACATGCGCAGAATAAAAAAATAGGTACCTAATTTTCTAACCTTGCGCTTTATGTGCGAGAGCCATGCTCGTGAAATGAACGAAGAAGGGAAGGGAAAAATAAAACTTTTATCGGAAATCCAAAAAAACTCACAATTACCAAATGCAGCCGAATCCTAACATGTCGGGACAAATCATCACAATGGCGACACTGGGCTAGGAGCAAGCGACACGTCCGTACCTACTCTCAAAAAGATCCTCGCCAGTGTTGTGATAAAAAAAAAAACGTTTAATAATAAAAATTGCCGTATTTATGAAAAATAACAAAATGGCCGTAAAGAATTTATTTCCACGTTTAATGAAATAAGTCACTTGATATCTGCAATAAACCTCACTCTCTTTTTTATATTTTTTTTACTTTTATTAACATACACATATAATTTGTTGATCATTCCTTGATTCAAATGGTGATTCCCGTTGCCATAGACAACCACACTCTACACGTATTCTATTATCAATAATTTATAGGGATGACGAAAGTGAAAAAAATATCGATATTGATATTTATGTTTTTACGTAAGTATTGCATTTAGTATTCAATTAGCCTTAAATACTACTAATAATAATTGCTTAAAAAGGGTTTTGTTCATTATTTGCCATTGTGATTTTGAAAAAAATATAATTAGTTACTATGAGAATATTTATGAATGAAACATACCTTAAAATAATAAGCAATACTTGTTTATTCAGTAAATAAATATTAAACCGGAAGATCTCATCATTTTTGTGAATTTTGTAAGTAAGTTTTTCGTATAAAATAAAATCAGTATCAAAATTCGGCGCCCTATATGATCAATCACAAAACAAGCTTTTTTAAATAGCTCTGACGCAAAATATCTGTTTTTGCTAACTTGAAACGTTACTCTGACGCGTTTTTTGAAAAAACCCATGTAAAGTTTTACTTATATTTAAAAAAAAAATGTTTTAAATTGCAATTCTACGTCCTACATGTATAATTAGGTGCTTCTAAATCAGTAACATTCATATAAAAAAGTATTGATTATAGTAACAATCACCTCCTCCGAAAAATCACTAAATCGTCGATTTTAGACCGAAGGGTTGCGCCTTCTTAAGTACGAATCGAGTTTTATCCTCAACCAGTATTTAAGTTGAACAATACGTATCACATGAATTTTCAGTGACAACTAAACTTGCATTATGAAAACGAATTTTTGGTTTAATCTAAAATGAAATGTCAACAACCAAACTCATTGTAGAATCATGTTCAAACGTTTAAGCATGCATGCGAGATTAAATTTCCATGTCTTTGCTTAGTTGCTACTGGTAATCATATATGAATTTCATCAACTGGGATTAAATGGTCTGGTAAAACATACATGCTCCATTGTTTGGCCCGCGCAACTCGGCGCAGTTCGTTTACTTATTTCGTTTTATTTGTGTACCGTACCAAGGACTTAATTGTATTCATAAAGAACAACCGTCGGGGCCTCCTCTTACCTTAATATATGGACATGCCTTCACACGGACTCTGCGACATTTTCTAGTGAAATTTTGCTAACATTTTGTTGGACCATTCTAACACATTGTTGCTGGAAGCTTTAAGAGCTTACTGACGAACAATTTACTGGCAACGTCCTAGAGAAGCTTAATTTCGTTTTATTTTGCACTAGCTATTGATGTCGTTGTCTATAAATACTTATTTATTTTAAGAATATTATGATGTTATTTTAAGAAGAAAGATTCTCGGAACATACTCCATTTTGTGATCTACGTCAGTTAAAATAATGATGCCCACAAAGTTTATAAGCGCATCAAAATAAAAGCTACCTGAAAAATTCCGTCCAAATTAAAAGCAAGGAATTGGTATTCGGATAAAAACCGTTAGTTCATTATCGACAGCAGGTTTCCCTCTCAAACCGACTCGTTATGGAGACAGCGACTTCATGAATAATTTACAAGGAATAATGGAAGTACCGCGAATATCTACCTGCATGTTTTAAATGCTTCGAATTTCTTCTTTTGATACCTCCCCCAAAGGGGATTATTTTGAATATTTTAAAGGTTGTTAGCCGATAGGGTGTAACATTGTTCACTTTACTTAATAGGCCACTTATCTGGTTGCTTTTAAGAAAAGCATCTTAACTGCTCCGGCAAGAGATACAGACCTACGACTCGGGATAACTTTTTTAACTTACGCTGCTTTTATTAGCTACGTAAAATGTTAATGCTACATCAACGGTGCTCCATTCTTTGTGCGAAGTAAAATGTTACCTTTAAAGAAGAAAAGGCAAGTAATATTTAGATGCAATGCAATAAGAAACATTAGGAAATTAACAAAAGTACCAATTAAGGAAGTAGAGTATGAATGAATGAAAATATAATATTAAAATACTTCTAAACATTTTTATTGGAAGAGTGAATAATTCCTGCGACATTTATTTACAAATTTACATAAAAAATAACGCAATAGGAAAAGCGGAAGAAACCAAAGCTCACAAAGAAAGCTCCCTAAAATCATGTGCAAAATGCGATGAACTCGAGCGAAACCGTAGCGTAGTCTAATGAAGGCACGAAAATAATCCGTCCAGTGTACATATTCAATGGGTATAAATTTCACTTGGATAAATTCAAGACGTGCTGAGGTATCGGGCCGTGTGTGCCGAACAAAATCACTGATGCGTGTTCCGCTGTTGAATTTTGATCCTTAAATTGAATATGATAAGGGCATAATTGGGGGTGTGAGATATGAAGGCTGATGCTTGTGAGGTCACAAGTCGTTTATTTCAATAAGACAAGCTTACCTGTCGCCCGCCGACCCTTTCCCGACCTACGCGCCCACGTGAATTATGGGCCTTATTTATATTAATTAAAGGGTTAGAAATTCATTATTGGTGATGTTGATTGTTTGCTATTGGTCTATATACGGATAGATTGAGTATGGAAAAAAATATTGTGATAGTTGATGATTGGGTAATCGTGATGACATCAACCTCTATTTTTTAACTGAGATTTTGTAAATCACAGTAACGGCCAGAAGGGCTTCATTTGAAAGGCAATGCCTAGTTTTGGCGCCTTTTCGAAAATGCCTGCACCATTCAGACCTTATTAAATGGATTAGAGTATTTAAATACAAACAATAGTTACTAAGACATCATATTTCTAAACCGTATCCAGGTTGAAAATAGCTCAACTTTTTCAATTTTATCTGACTTCAAAGAATGGCCGATCATTTTTACACTATATTATATGATAATAATATATAAAAATAAAATAATAATTTTAATTTTTATATCACCTTTAGAGGGGACGGCGGCATTTCGCTACCATCCTAGAACCTAATACGGTGATTATTATATATTTTGTTAATATTATTTAATATAATATTATTAATTAATACATTGTAAAAATTATGATCATTCATTGCCATAACCCTTTCAGAACGATTGTTTTTTTATTTTAATTTTGGTATATTTATTGACTAATACAAAGTCGCTAGGGGCCCTACCTCAGAAAAATAATGAAAATTATCACCCCCACTTACCTCTCTCTACAACCCCCCGCACGAACGTGCGATCCCGGTTTTATTACGAACGCAAGATCGTCCATAAGAAATGGCGATAATTAAAACAGATTGTTGACAATGTAACATATATTTCTAGTTTTTCTTATAATCAATAGTTAAAAACCTTTGAGATAATTTTTTATCAATATTTACGACTTAGAATCAAAATTTTTCAAGACTAATTGCATTTCATACCCTTTGAAATATCGTCGAAAACGGGGAAATTTTCGAAATTGTCGAACCTTATATCGAAATACGGAGCTACTTCCGGCTTGTACCTATTCCCAGGTATCTTGAGATGGTGAAGCTTGCTGATCTTCCGTCGTTTCATTAAAAGCGAGGCAGGAGCAATTCATGAGTTACTGCTAAATCAGCCCTGAATCAAAGCAAGGTTTTAAATTTTCTAAATACTGCATGGAGTCTTGACTTCGTTACTCGGGAAAGTAGAATATGGTCTTATAGCCGTCCTATGATCAAAGAAACAAGCATTACTTGTATAAATATTCAGTTTCATAAGTACAACGACAACGCACGATCGTGCGCTCAAACTTCGTGGACTCATTGATATTATCATTCAGTGACACAAAATAATATCATATTACAGTAGTTTAAAATGATTATATAATGATCTAAATAAAAAACTTAATCTCATAAATAATTGTCACTATGAAATAAAAAATAAGGTCAGGGATTATCTGCTTCAACTCTTATATGATTATACTGAACTACCGTTCAGCCTATAGTCCGCCCCGTAAATGTTCCGTTTAGGCGCCGTTTTAACTATTTTAGAGCAGATTGGGAACAGTTCTCGCAGAAAATAGACGAAGCCCTGCCGAATGTCCCGCAAGACCCCAAAATTACGATCAGTTCGTTGACAGTGTATCAACGATATCACGTAAATATATCCCTAGGGGCTGCCGGACTTCCTACATCCCTGGGTTGTCTCGAGATTCTGCAGAGGTGCTAAAGGAGTACGAATCCTTTTACAGCCCGGGACCCTTTCTCCGAGGATACCACACAAGCCGGTGAAGAGCTGCTATCAAGGATGAGCAAAAACAGGCAGGAGCGATGGATCAACACTGTCACTAACATAGACATGACACATAATAGCAAGAAGGCATGGAACACCATCCGGAAACTTACCACTGATCCCTCCCCAGCCTCCGTTCCAAGTCAAGTTAACATTAATTAGATAGCCCAGCAACTTCTTTTAAACGGCAAGTCATTGGGTCGTCTTGTTAAGGTCCCAAAACCAGATAGCTCTGTGAGCACACGCGACCATATAAGCAAGCCATTTGAACTAAATGACATTATCACTGCCGTCAAACAGCCCAAGCCCGGTAAAGCCTCAGGAGTAGACAATATCTCTGTTGAGCAAATTAAACACCTCGGCCCCGTTGCATGGTTGGTGCGCATGTTCAACAATTGTCTGGAATCCGCTTCGATCCCCCGTCTCTGGAGTAAATCTAAGGTGGTAGCTATCCCAAAACCAGGGAAACCAATAGACAGTCCTAATAACTTCAGGCCTATATCACTCTTGTGCCACACTTCTGTTGTCCCGCCTAGCGAGCGTTATTCACCCGAAGCTGATTCCAGAGCAAGCGGGCTTCAGACCGGTAAAGTCGTGTACCAACCAGATACTGAAACTGACGCAACATATAGAGGATGGTTTTGAGCTGAAGAAGATAAGTGGCATTGTATTCGTGGATCTATCTGCACCTCATTACACTGAACCTCAGGCGATCGTTGTGGAAAGTGGAGACCATGACTGGTGACTACAAATTTGTCACAATTATCCGGGAACTTCTCCACAACCGTCTCTTTCAGGTTCATTTTCTTCAAGACAAAAGTCGTTGGAGGTCACAAAAAAACGCTGTGCCTCAGGGCAGCGTCTTAGCTCCGCTGCTTTTTAATATCTACACCAACGACCAACCACCCAGCCCAAACACTAGCCGTTTTCTATATGCAGATGATCTTGCGCTGACGACGCAGGTGACTAGTTTTGAAGAGGTTGACGCGATTTTATCAGAGGCACTAAATAACCTGAGTGTCTACTATGAGGAATATTCGCTCAAGCCCAACTCTTCTAAAACAGAAGCTTGCGCTTTCCACCTGAATAATAGCCAAGCGACTCGCAAACTGAGTATTGAGTGGCAGGGTGTGGCTGTAGCTCACAATAGCTCACCGAGGTACCTTGGCGTAATTTTAGACAGGTCACTCACATTGATGAAAGAAGAGCTCCTCTAAAATTCATATGTGGGAAATATAATCATGCAAACTTTATAGATTTCAATTACTCTAGATATATACCGAAGGGAAAAAAGTTTCCTTTGTATCTGGCTGGTAACATTCACAGAGAACTAATACGTATACAATATCTCTACAAATTAGAAAGCTATAAACATAAAAAAGAAGTCAAAACGGTGAAAAACATGTATACCCAAACAGACGATAAGATATATTATAACAGTAGCAACAACTTCAACAATAGGACAAGTGAAAACAATTTTTTTCGTATATAACTACATAAACATAATGCATCAAAACATTAATGGCCTGATAACTAAATCAGAAGAATTGATCGTGAATATAGATGACATGCAAAGAAACAAAACCTTTATTGATATTATATGTGTAACGGAACACAACATGACTGAAGCTGATAGAGTACTACTCAACATACCTAATTATACATTAGCTGCTGACTTTTGTAGGTCTAATCGAAATGGTGGTTCTTGTATTTTAATTAGTAGTCATCACAAATACAAGGAAATCAAAGACTTAAACTCTCTAAATATAAGTAACGTAATAGAAATCTGTGGTATTGAAGTAGTAGAACATGGCCTAATCATAATATGCATATACCGCCCTCCCAAAGTGAGAGCTTGCGACCTGGAGATTTTCTTTGATAAACTTGAAGTAGTTTTGAGTAAGGTTTGCTTTAAAAACAAAAAAGTCATCTTATGTGGCGATTTCAATATTGATAGACTCGACGAGGAACAATCTTTCAATAAAATTTGAACATATTTTGGCAGGATTTAATCTCAATTTGGCCATAAATCAGCCAACTAGAATTTGCAGTAAAACCTGCCTACACAACTTCGCTCATAACATTGGACAATGTAAAGTTATGGTGTCTGAACTGGCATTATCAGACCACACGGCTCAAATATTGAAATGCCCCGTACAGAAAAGCTTTTCTATTAAACATTTTTTTATAATGAAAAGAGATTTTTCTGAAGGGAATATCGATAAGTTTATCCAATCCACAAGTAGGTTATCTTTTAAAGAAGTATATGAAACAGAAAACCCTAATGTTGCATATGATAATTTAATTGAAATATTTAAACTATTCTATGACCTTTGTTTCCCTCTCTATAAAGCTAAAATACCTGTTAGAAAGCGTCCCTCATGGCTGAGCCGGGGTATCAGACTTTGCACTAAACAAAAACGTAGCCTTTTGTGGAAATATAGGCACTCTTCCACTAAATTAAATAAAACCACCTTTAAGCAGTACTCCCAAAGGTTAGGCTATCCTAAAATTGACACAAAAAGCTCAAAATAATTATCATGTTCAACAAGCAACAAATAAATCTAAGGCAATATGGCAAATTATAAATAAAAACAAACAACATAATATAAACGAAGAAATATCGCAGATAAAAGTAAATAATACAATAATAACAAATCCATCTGAAATTGCAGAAAAGTTCAATCATTATTTTATCGATCACATTAAAGATATTAGAGTCAATATAAATAATAAAAAAACTATTACCAATTCTCAATTGCACTCATGCTTTATCGCACCTACAGATAGCCATGAAATATTAAACATCATTAAACAGTTAAAAAATACCAATAGCACAGGTTATGACGATATAAGTACAAAAATAATTAAACGGTCATCGAGAATTATTGCCCCAAACCTTAGTCACATCATAAACAAAGGTATTGAACATGGAGTCTTTCCCGAAAAACTAAAAACCTCCATAATAATACCTTTATTTAAGAAACAAGATAAAGAAAATATGTCCTTCTATAGACCATTTGCTCTTATTCCCGTATTTTCAAAATTTTTTGAGAAAGTCATTTATAATCGCTTAAACAGTTATTTTGAAAATAATAATATTTTAGCAAAAGAACAAACAGGCTTTCGAAAAAATAAATCAATAAACATGGCCGTGCTAGATTTTCTAGAACAAGTTTTAAAAGCACTTGATGATAGGAAGAGAGTCACAGCGCTATTTATGGACATGACAAAGGCTTTTGATCACGTGCATCATGACATTTTGCTCTCGAAACTGGAATCATATGGGATAAGAGGCCCACCACTAGATCTAATAAAGTCATACCTTACAAACAGAAAACAAATTACTGAAATAACTAGAATAGACTCAACTACTAAAATTAAAACTAAATATCTATCAGATTTTTAGACTGTAAAGTACGGTGTTCCTCAAGGGAGCATTTTGGGACCTCTGTTTTTCCTCATTTACATTAACGACTTTCCCAAAGTGATCGACCATCCAATGTTTTTATTTGCTGACGATAGTACAGCCATTTTTGTAGATGACAAATCCGGTAGACATGAAAATGAAATTAATAAATCTCTTGTTTCCATAGTAAATTGGCTAAATTACAATAATCTTAAAATAAATCTCGATAAAACTCGAAAAAAAAATGCAAATTTCAGTAATTTAAATATAAACTATCTAGGCAAAAAAATTGAAGAAGTAAAATCAACAAAATTTTTAAGAATTCTAATTGATTCGAAACTATCATGGAAACCACACATAGACCATATTTGTGCTAAGCTAAACAAATGTTCTTATGCACTGTAAATGTTACGAAAAGTTTCAAATACAGATGCACTGTTGACCGCGTATCATGCTTATTCAATATATTTCGGATATATTTCGGCGGGTTCAATACTTAAATATGGCTTATTAATAAATCTTGTTCTGGGGAAATTCTACTGATAAGGAAAAAGTCTTTAAGGCACAAAAAAAATGCATTCGAGCAATTTGCAAATTGAAACAGACAGATACTTGTAAACCACATTTTGAGAAATTAAATATATTGACGCTCCCTTCGTTATATATCCTGGAAGCTTCTTTACTTGTAAAAAAAAATATAGCAACATTTGAGACATTTCAAAGCAAGAGACTTAACATGAGATTAAAGGCCAAATCATGTAAGACTTCTCTATTCCAAAGAAGTATATTTGGAACACAAGTAACTATATACAATAGTTTACCGAAAAATATTAAAGATATCGAAGTTTTAGACATTTTTAAAAATAAATTAAAATCTTTCTTGGCTGAAAAAGCATATTACTCAATCAACGAATTAATTATTGATAAATATATTGCACGATAATATTAATTGTTTTTAATTGAATTTTTAATTGTATATTATTATGACATTTTAATTTGATAATATATTGTTTTTTTTCAAATTTATTCTGCAAACAATTTTTATTCCTAATTTATGCCAAGTTATTGTTATTTATATTAAATATGGTAATTTAACTTAATGATTTAATTTAAAATTGAATTTAAATTTTAGCTAATATTAAAACTATAAAATTGATTGCAGAACTCAAGATGAGTTCTGCAATCAATTTTATAGTTTTAATATAATATGCTGTACCTACCTGCATTTTAACAATAATATTAATTAATACATATTTGCACACCATGAATGGTTAGATATGGCGCTCCCATAGTTGTAAGACCCTTTTTTTGTACCCATATTTTGCAAATAAAGTCATTTGTATTTGTATTTGTAAAAAAGCGATTCACGACACCCTTTGTACGGTCACATTGCGGCGCGCCCGAGGCTGAAAAGCCGACGCAGCTTCGTAAGGTGCGTCAAACGGTTATCCATCGAACCCAAACATGCGAGGTGCAACCTATGGCGAGAAAAAGTGACCCTACTTACTCCTTAAGTTCCCATTACTGAAAGCCTTCCCCCTGGCCATGATCTACCATGGCCGATCTGGAAGTTTTTAAATAGGCTTCGGACTCAGACCGGCCGGAGCAAAGAAAACATGGTCAACTTTTTGGCTGGTCCCGCGGAATACCTCTGCGGTGCAGTCCAAGCGATGGCCCACCTAACATCGTGCCCTGCGTGTCCTGACACCTGCATGCAGGAGGATCTCATGGCAGCATCCGACAAAGCTGTCAAAGTGGTTGAATTCTGGGCCTCAAAACTCTAGTGTCTGCCACCGATACGCTAAAAAGAAGAAGACTGAACTTTTGCCCATATAAGAATATTAAATAAATCCTTTTAAGCCTATTTACTTACGTAATTTGTGTCGAGAGTGAGATCCTGGTATTCTATCGTACAGGCCTCGGCCTCGGTAGTTTAGGTGCCAGTCTCCTTACAAAAATATGTTCTTTTTTGTTTGTAGTAGCATTAGATTATTTCTAATGAGAAAAAAAATAACATTTTTATTATAAGGTAGATAAAATCTCTAAAATTTGAAACATTTGTCTCAGAATGGATACGGTTTAGAAATATGCTGTCTCAGTAACTATTGCTCGTACCTATATAATCTATCCATTGAAAAGGTTGAGATGGTGTGCAGGGATTTTCGAAAAGGCGCCAACCCTCCCTACATTTCCAGCATTGGCCTCTTTAATTTAATTGGCAGGTGGCATTAATTAGGCATATAGAGCTCTCTAACAATCCACATTGGGTCCATTGGGTCGTTGCCCATTCTCACTATCCATCTCCAAGGAAGGTCTGTGCCCCAGCAGTGGGGATATCAAATGGGTGATGATGAGGAGTATAGTAATGTAAACTGCCTTCCCGACAACTTGTATTATTATAACAAAACTTTCAGCTCACACACATGCTCAACACGTTAGCAACCTCTAAGATCTTAAAGAATAGAATGTGAACTGATTGCTACAGAATATTAGCACCATCAATGTATCTATTATATAAATGTATCAAGTTCCAAAGGTGATAAAATCCTGAGCTTCTAATATCTGAAAACTCTCACAGCTCCAAGCTAAATTCGACCCTAAAACTCGCAGCAAATGAACAAATTAATAGTAACTTTCACAATGTGTACGGATAATTTCGACAAAACTTCACAGAGATCCGACCCTCATGTTAAACCAACTCTTAAACATCGTTAATGTAAGTTCCGATCGGGTTACGAGCCCTAACGTGTTAAACGAGGTCAACCTGATGTTTTTAAAGCAATTTCGCGATCAAAGTATTCACCTTTATAAAAGGCTGGCAAACATGGGTACAATCGATTTAATGAAAGGGGAATCGAAAGGGCCAGTAGGTTTGCGTTCCTAAATTTACGATCACCTCTAACGTTTAATTGGATATTCGTGCCGCAATAAAAACGACTTGATGACTTGAAGATTAAAATGGGAACAGTTTAAAATGAAACTGAATACTAAATGGAAGAGCGTCACGTTTACAAATTACGCTTTTTACTTAAAGACACCCTGAAGTACGGACACTGATTAAATACATTTGAATGAAATGGAATTGTATTGTTTTACGTTTGATTTTTATGACTTTCGATTCCGCTGACGTAACGTATTTCAATTAACAAACGATTTAAGTTACAGCGTTCCTTAATAAGTTACAGTTGATTTCAACTGATGTTATTATATCAACATCAGCCATTCTCCTGGGGCATCATCACACGGGCCCAATGCGGGTTTCTGGGTGTTAACAACGGCAAAGATTATTAATGCGTTACGTCTCGTTACCTTTATAATAACCATCAGGTGAAATGTTATATTTAAGTTTTAAATATTAGAGCGATTACTTTAGAGAATATTAGAGATTACTTTCATAAAAGAATACTAACTAGTAACAGTATTTTTTGCTGTTTTTACCCGACTGCAAAGAAAGGGTTATGTTTTTCGCGCGTATCTTTTAAGTATGTATCCTTGTTTGTTTATATGTAATATTTTTTATTACCTCTTATCTCTAAAACGGCCGAACGGTTTTTGATCATTAATTTATCTTTAGATTTGTCTTTACAGCCCAAGTGTTCTTAAGTGATCTTAAAAAAAAAATCGCATCATAGGGGCTGTGCGATGCTAATAATTAAAGTTTTTTTTTTAATTCTTTAATATGGGTGTTGGAGAGCTAAGTGGACTGTATGTGATTTTAATGGGAGGATGATGGAAACACTCAGTTTATGACTAAAAACCAATTTAATCACAAGAATATCAACTGATACAAAAACACAAGGCAAGGAGACACTGACAAGTCAAAGCAAAACAAAACGTCATTACAAAAATATAAATTGATCGTATCAAAAAAGGTGGCATCTCAGCCAGTCGCCAACAATGGGTATCAAATTAAAGAGCTGCCCTCTAATTGTCTAATTTAAAATTTATCACAATCCCTTTCAGAGGTATTGTGATTGTGTTATTTTCGTCTGTTATATTGCTTAGACAGTTCAATTTCGTTTATTCCATACCTTTTAAAACGCGTCCCGATCACAATCCCTTTCAAATGTCAAATAGTGACGGCCTAAATAACTTTCAAATTACGAATTGAAAGGGATTGCGATAGATTTTAAATTAGACAATTAGCCCCCTGGTCTTAAGGATTTCAAAAAGGTATATCATGACCAATAAATAACTGAAAAGGTATAAATAAAAAATAATAAATATAAAAAAAAACTATAAAACGCGCCTACATCAAAAGACAAGTCAACTGAAAAGATGGAAACAAGATCAAATATAGATTTAGAAATAATATATTTTGTTCCACATAATAACATGCAGTCGGAGGCATAGAATTTAATAATAGTCGAATCATTTATCATCTTATCCCTCCATTTATTACCACAGTTAGTTATTAATAACATTCGATGTTAATTAAGTACAACAAGTTGAAATGTTGCCCGAAACGATGGATTTGAAATGATTTTTTATTTACTTCCGACAGCTGAAGGGTCATGAGTTCGATGCCCACCCAGGACAAACTTTTATGTATTTGTTCTGTATCTGGGTGTTATTATTTGAAAACATATTTGTTATTCTTCGATGGTTTTGATGTGTATTTCTTATATCATTAAGAAGAAAAAGCAACTCGACATAAGACTGTGCATTCCATGACAAAATTAGAATACGCGAGACCAAAGTTCCAGTAAATTTTTATTATGCATGAATTCAATAAACATCCATACTAATATTGCATAATAATATGTAAATAACGTACACAAACAGATTAACTCTATTTTTACCATAAATAAATTATATTGATTAATTTATTATTATTGTAATAATAACTTACTTTCAAAGCGTAAATACTGATTCTTATGTTTTTTGTTGGCATTTAAATGCTATTTTTTATGATAAATTTTAATAAAAAATATTAGAAAAAATTAACCAATAAAAAGTTGCTTATACGCGCTATCTCTATGCGTATTTTTGAAAATGCCTTGTCTGTTTCTCGGCCCGGCTAAGGAACGCGGAACAATGATCACATTCCAAATTATATGAAATTAAACTAAAATATTGATAATATTGTACGAGTATAAAGATATTACAATTGTATAAAATGTAAATAAAAAAACGCGTTCCTGAGAAAAAAGGTCTTGACAGACGGACGGACGGATGGACGGACAACGAAGTGATCCTATAAGGGTTCCGTTTTTTCCTTTTGAGGTACGGAACCCTAAAAACAACATTTATTAAAAGATATTAGAGTTTAACTTAAAACCTAGACAGTAGAATACTAGTAGAAACATTAACCCCGTAAAATCCGTCTTCAAAATAAATATTTTGGAGTCGATGCCAGCCAGGACATAAAGAAAACTAAACGTGTAGAAGTGCAATGTAGAATGCATTATCGATGCCTCGACTGGAATGGTATGGCACTGACTCCAAAAGGTATATTTTGAAGACTGTTTTTCGGTACGGGATTGTAGTCAATTTAAAAGGGGGTTTAAACTTTTCCTAGGTAGGTATTATCACAGTCGTCGTCGTCGTCGTCGTTTCAGCCACATGACACCCACTGCTGGGTATAGGCCTCCCCCAAGGATCTCCTCAACGATCGGTCCTGCGCAGTCCGCATCCAGCGGCTTCCCGCGACCTTCACCAGATCGTTGGTCCACCTTGTCGAGGGCCTACCCACGGAGCGTCGTCCTGTGCGTGGTCGCCATTCCAGAACTTTTCCGCCCCAACGGCCATCGGTTCTTCTCGCTATGTGTCCCGCCCACTGCCACTTCAGCTGAGCAATGTCAGTTACTTTAGTTCTCCTAAGGATCTCCTCATTTCTGATTCGATCACGTAGGGAAACGCCGAGCATAGCCCTCTCCATTGCACGCTGGGTGACCTTGAGCTTTCTTATCAGACCCATAGTTAGCGACCACGTTTCACTACTATAAGTCATCACTGGTAACACCCACTGGTCATAGACTTTCGTCTTGAGACACTGCGGTAAGTTGGTTGGATTATCGCAGTAGGTTTTCAAAATGGCAGACCGGGACGATGCTACAAAGAGTCAAACTCCTTTGTATTTTTATGCAACTTTTTTGTGTTATATGTGAGGAACATAAATTGCTAAGGCCATATTATTTGAAGAAATCGTATCAAGGAGCTTGGTGGCGCAATAGTTCGCGAGCTTGGCCTGCGATTGTTGAGGATAAGCAACTTTCGCAATGGTCGGTTACGGGATGGGTGACCAAAAATTTACCATCTCGAACTCTTCCGTGCTTCCTAAGGCACGTTAAGCCGTTGGAATCCGCTGTCTTTGCAGTCGTTAAAACCCACAATCCGCTTTGGGCCCGCGTGGTGGGTTATGGTCCATTCTCCTTATTTATCCATAAGGAAGGTCAGTGCCTTGGCTGACAGTGGCTGATTAGACGAGACGAATCGTATTGCCTCACCCGTCAGAGACGTGGTATTTTAGTAGTTACGATGACCATGTGTGATATGTGGTCTTCATCATCCGTTCCAGATCACCAAATGGTAATTTTCGGAATTAAATGCACGAGTTACTAAAGAAAACACCAATATCGATATCGGTGTGCCTATTATATTTGAAGAGTTCCCTTGATTCCTCCTAGATCCCGTTATTAGATCCTGTCTTGATGTCAATTCTACCAAACTAAAGCTAAATGCTACCAAATAAAAAAAAGATAATACCTCTTTTCTTGAAGTCGGTTAATATGATTAACCAATCCAAAATATCAACAAAAAAGAAAATTATCACGAAAAAACGAAACCGTTTACATTTTTATGTTTTTCCTGATTTGGTATAAATATATAGATTTGGTATATATAGATTTGGTTGAAGCCAGCCAAGGAATTCTACATTGCCCTTCTACCTATTACTTCTATTTTTCTTTCCTTGGCTGGCACCGACTCCAAAAGGCTTATTTTTACTTTTGGATTTTCGAAGTCGGATTTTAAATTTTTTATAAAAAAGTTTTTGATAAGTACTCGCTTTTAAAATATACGAAAATAGCTAAAAGCAATTTATTGTTTACATGATAATATTTGAATTTAAATGAATGAGGGCTTATACAGATTTAGTGTTCCAATCTCCAAATATACAATATTTTAAAGATAACTTATGTCATACACATTTAAAAAAACTGTTATTTAACAGTAAGACCATCGGCGCACCCTGGGGCTACTTATACATAATTTAGTTGAAACACGTTCTCTATTTTATAATTTAATCCATTATACTAGAAGTTCGTACGTAGCGCTGAACTTATGCGGTAACTCGTCTACGTTCGTTCAAAAGTGTTGTCTGAGGGGATCCGTTCAACGTGTACAACACATTGTCATATTTGAAGAAAAAATTTTGTCACACTTGACAATATTTGAGACTACAGCGTCGTACAGTAGCCATATTGAGATTAATCATAAAAAATATAGCCAGTGTATTATAATACACAATCTACAAAATCATAAAATTTAATTTTCAAAATTGATAGAGGGAATAATTGTTCTGACGATGTAAATAGTACTCTCTCTATAGTTGCACATGGGTTCAATGCTAATAATTTGTCATTGAATTCTAAGAAAACGAAATGTGTTAAATTCTCCCTTCCTAATGTAAAGCAGGTTCATATAAGCATATTAATTTGAATGCAGATGTAGTCGAGTTAGTTGAGAGCACGAAATTTTTTGGTATTACTATAGATTCACGACTACAATGGAATCCACATATTGAAGCCTTGTTGAGTAGACTCAGTTCTGCGGCCTTTGCTGTTAAAAAGTAAAAAAGTATTTTAACTGATATTGAAACGGCAAGACCAGTTTACTTTAGTTATATTCATATTGTTCATAGTTCATTCATAGTGTATATGGCTTGTTATTGTGGGGATCAGCAGCCAATATATACATGCAGCCAATGTGTTTGTACTTCAAAAACGTGCTGTGCGCGCCATTTACAACCTTAGGCGCAGAGATTCTTTAAGAGACCTGTTTAAATAAATAAATATATATACACATGGGCAGGACAATACATCTATGAAAACATCGTATATGTAAGAAAACACTTAGATTCATATGTTAAAAGGCATATCATTTTTTAATAAAGTTCCAAAATCTGTGATTGAACTACCTTTGTATAAATAAAAAAAACGTTAAAAAGACGCCCACGAGCAAAGGTTATGTCAAGGTACAAGATTATCTAAATGACTTGACTGTAATGCATGGAACTGATTAATAACATAATGTCTACTATGTTACTCATCAGTCAAATCAAATAAGTGCTTTTAGATTTGTATTTAGTAATGGTATATTTTTTGTAAATATTTACATTTGATAAAGCTGGTAAGTTTTTATGCGCCCATTTTTTCTTGTTGGCTAAAAGAGTCTGAAACATTTATTTTTTGAAGTGACCCACCCGGTAGGGCAAAACTGACAATTCAAAAATGCGTGTAGGTAATAAATGCTCAATTCAATAAAGAATATTTTCATTTTCACTTGTAGTACTTAATTAAACATCATAATGTTGTTCACGAGAAAAATACTATTTACCTACATTAAATTTTAAATTCTGCCTATATTTTCGTGAAACTCGTTAAGATATGCATTTCAGGTGAAACAGCAAAAGTAGGAAAGCTCAGGCCGGATCAAGGGATCTTCCCCAGGAGTGAACATTCATACAATGGGACGGATACTAAAATAAACGTTTTCCCCGCCACCGTAAATCTTCCTAACCAACGAATAGGGAACGAAAATGGTACAATCTTTAACTTTCTGACAGTTTAATAAGATAATAAAAATATAACCGTGCAAAAGAGAAGAAAGTTGCGCCACCAAATGGATTTCTTTGTCTTTTCCCACGATTTACTCGAGGTGAGCCAGCTCAGCTGTGGATATTGGTGTAAATAAATTTGATTTGATTTGTTTCATCCTAATGTAATATATCTTTTTCGGGTGCTGTCGGGATTCGTGCTCGCTTTGCGTCGTGGGGCTTCATCTGAGAGTTATTTGATCTTAATATCCTTTTGAACCGGGTATATTCTTCCTAATAAGACAATTAATGTCGGAGTTCCGACGATTGTTAAAAAACGGCGGAAAAGATTTGGCCCACGATGGGAAAGGCCCACAGAGTTTATAACCTGGATTATAACATAAGAAAAAACTATCCTGGTGAATAATTTGTTCCTTTTGTTAAAATATAACAGATTTTCACTTAATCGTGTGAGCATACTTATAAGTGGTCCAAAATCTAATGTTTCCCCAATGAAATCGCATCATTTAAAAAAGAAAGACTCATTTTTTTTTAGCATTATTTAAAAAAGTAGTAGATATGAAGAGAATATTTATGTCACAAATAATAGAACATTAGCAGGTATTTCATTTGAATATTAAATTATTTCTTTAACCTTAATACTTTCCGAGAAAACGTTTCTCCAAAAAACTCTACTGGTCAACCAGGAAGTTCCCCGAGTGTACCATGGTTCAGAAATAAAACGAGTTTTTTTAATGCGCGTCGAAATAGAAATTTCTGTTTTTGACAGAAGCGCTTCGTTCGTTGCATCGTTTTTTATTTTGAATTATTTACAAGCTAGTTCCCAGAACACAGTCCGCTGGCTCTAACGCTGCAGTAATAAAATGTTAATGCGTGTTATGATTGGCACTACGGACCACAGTGCTCGGAGTCGGAGTGTGCTTTTTGAGAATAATATAAATAAGATGATAAACTAACTTTTAAAACGACTTTACGTTTGAGTATGTTATTCCAGTGCACCAACTGCACGAAACTACGGAATTGCAGCTTGAGCAAGCTGCAATTCCGTAGTTAGCCTTCATCATACCTGATGTTAAGTATTGATAAGGCTGAAGATGGAAGCGAGCCTCTCCCGGAATCCTCAACCACTGAGGAACTGGCTATCTTATCTCTAACTGCCGGAACACAACAATGCTGAAAACATTCTTGTTATGGCGTCAGGCTTAGATAAGATGGTGGTAGCTAGCCAGGTGGACTTACAACAAGTCCTACCACCAACCAAACCGAATAGAATATGTACCCCCGCTGGGAATCCAACCCGGAACCAATGGGTCTGATACCGGTGGTTGTACTACTAGACCACAGCGGCGGTTAAATAAGACAAATTCGTCATTTGCTAGCAGGCACTGGTGTCCAGAGAAGAATAGAATATCTGTGGTGTTTCTTATGTCAGGGACTGAGAGGTCTCATTATCCCAGATGTTACTGAAATATAATATTGCATTCGAACTTAATTATTTTTGTATGTGGTTTAAAAAATACTAAAGAACGTGCGAAAAAAAATAAGAAAATATATTCTAGAATATATATAGTCTAGAAACTCGGAAAATCTGCGTGGTTTATAAGCAAAGCTAGTAAAATAGCCCTAAATACCACTGATTATCAATATTTAAAAAAATATGTGTTGTACTTATGCGTTCTTTTAAAAGGACGCTAGTAATAAGTGGGTGCGCGTAAACAGTAAGGCAAGAAAATATAAGGTGGTAATAGAACTGCAATGTAGAATGCCTTGGCTCCCACCGACTCCAAAAAATCTTATTCCACTTTTCGTATTGGGTTTTTATTACCTACTAGCGGCTGCCCGCGGTTTTACCCGGTTAGTTCTCATGGGAATATCGGGGATAAAAAGTAGCCTATATTCATCTCTCCGTCTTTTCAACTTACTCTATGCCAAAAGTCAAATCTATTTGTTGCTTAGTTAGGGCGTGAAAGAAGGACAAACAAACAAACAAACACACTTTCATATTTATGATATTAATTAGGATTTGTTAGCATAGAGTTGTCATACTGTTAGCTCGTGCTCGGCGCGCGCTCGGCGGCGGTCCGCTCGGGTTAATCCGATTCTTTATTCATGACTCCCCCACACAGCACCGAAATTACACTTTTCGTATTATTTGATCTACTTAGCTTCCCGCAAAGCTAAGTTATTGCTAGAATAAATCGGGGGTTTCTGTGAATGCTGTACTTAGATATCCGAATATCATTCGGTGTTATTAGGATTTAAGGGCAATTACGTTACGCTGCGTAGATTTGTTATACATAATTAGAATTTGTATAACAAATCTATATTGCAAGATACCTGTTGCACTCTATGTAAAGAAACTTAGTTGTTATTTACTACCTAAGGAAGACTTATTTTTTTTTACAAAATAATCTAACTACAGATCTTACACTAAGCGCAACTATCAAATGCATTGAAATGTAATTTGGAAATAAAGAACATGATAAAATTTGGCAAATTTGTGGTGGCGTATTTATATTGATGGCGCTGTTAGCGATGCCGCATAGGCTCCATATACAGTTAATAGGGATTCATGCTTTATGGTATGACGATAGAGTGAAAAGACCGCATACTGACCTCGCGCGTAAGGGACCCGCTACCGCCTACAGTTTTTGTCCGCCCGCCTCCGAAGATGTCTCAAACTATAGCTTAAATCTTTCTTTTATGAACGACGGTGAGACTCATCATACCTGATGTTAAGTGTTGATAAGACTAAAGATGGAAGCGAGCCTCTCGCGGAATCGGCAATCACTGAGGAACTGGACGGAATTTAATACCAAGATCCAATTTTTTCCGTTTCTTGAATAGCGAGCGAAAAAAAAAACCATTGGGAAATTCTAAATCCGAGTCAGCAATTTTATATTGAAGTTTTGTAAATTTTTGAAAATTTCATAAAGTTAGCGACCGATTTTGAGAGTAAGACAACAAGAAGTAGGTACTACAGATAATAAATGCCCTGCATCCTAGTACTAGGACAAAATAATTCATCACCGAAAAAATCATTGTACATAATCTCGGTAGAATAACAGTTTTTCTATAAAATGCATCATTTATTCTCGAAATCAAAACAAAATGTTTTAAGTATTACGCTAAGATTTTATAGATATGAAGCAGTTAAACTATACTCTTCCCGTTATATGCGGCATCGTCACGACGTATTTTGACATTAAACCGTAAACACCCCCTCGCTCCGTTAGAACAGTACTACGTCAATGTCACACAAACTATATCGACTATTCAATCGACGTGGCGCGTAATTTAAAACATTAAAACTTCAGATAATCTTAAATAATAAGTTCTAGTACTAGTACAGCGGGTCATAGTCCCAAAGCGATTTTGTTCTAGAATTAGTACTTTGAACCCCAGGAGGATACACTTGTCAGCAAATAAATCGAGCCACTGCGTTATTTTCATACAAACATACTCACTTTACAGTCACATTATTCAAAACGTATAAACAAAAAGTAAAAATTAAACCTTTTGGAGTTGATGCCAGCCAAGGAATTTTACATTGCACTTCTACGCAGTTGGGTCATAAGTTCTGTCATAACTAAATATTTTCAAATTTCGGATACTGGCCAGAAATGTTTTGATTGGTTTTCCACACGTACACACATGCACATACATTCGCATTCAAACATACATACCTATGCAAACACACACACACACACACACAATCGCACAGCTGCACTATTGTTTATACATTTTTATGTATATGACATCCAGGTGTCAATAAACTAAAATTGAAAACCAGTGTCAGTGTAATACTGACACAATGCTGAACTAGGCCCCTTTTAGTGCAGCCGTCGGACAATTTATTCAATACTGTAACTTAAAATTAAGTATTTTTTGTGATAAGTATCATTTTCATTGTATTAAGTTAATATCACTTCTATGTCCTTCGCCTGTACACAATAAATGTTGTGAGTATGAGTATGTGTGGACCCTAGAAGTCAGATCCAAATACTGGTAGTAACGCAAAGCTGGCAAAGTTACGTACAAACAGTATTTGTTCGTAAGGCACTGGCAGTAAGTTCAGGTTTTGCGCCAAGCAACGTAGTGAATGTGTTTATGATGATTTAAATGTTAATGTGTGATAGGATCGATAAAACATCGATGGTCGTACTATCTTATCTATACATTTTTTTTCTTATTACTATTGTCAAATTATCTGCCAGATAAGGTAGCCAGGACTTATCTGTCGGTGGTGTCTTTACTTTCATTCAGTGTCTGCAATGATCAGTAGGAACATGTTCTTAAAAAGCCATTTATTCATAGTTTAATGAAGTTTTAAATGTTAATGTGTCATATGATTGACACCGGCGGCGGCGGCTGCAAGTGCGTCGTCCTCGTGATGGTTCAGAATAATCCGTTGCTTTATTCATGAGCTGAAACTGCCCGTTGGAAATTGAAATTTTGATATTGTTCAAATAGCTTTCAGGCCAGACATGTATTTTTGCATGATTCATAATTCATAATTCATTTATTCACATACATAATGTTACAAATAAAAAAAAAAATTGAAATATAGTGAACATTATGACTTCTTCCGAGACACTCGTGAATTATTGAGTAGTAAATTAAATTAAACATACTTAAATTAATAAAAAAATTGGCATCATAAAATTGGATTAACGATTGCAATAAAATTACGAATAATTAAAAATTTTCATTAAAATATTCATTTAAGTTATAAAATGGTTTTCACCTCACACGCTCTGAAAATGAGGTTTTGTTAATCAGTTTAGGCGTAGAAAATAGCTTTTTGCAGCCTAGCGCGTACCTAAAATTATGTCATAATGCGTTCCGAATCGCACTATTGACTTTTTTGTTATAATCGATTCTTATTTTAAATAGCTTTGAATTAATTATAATACTCCGTTTTGCTTTTATTATATTATTTTAATTCATTGAATCATAAAAACAATAACAATAAGATTAATCTATTTGTTATAAGAATTTTATATAAGCCTGGGTGAGATTTCATAACCTATGATTGGATTTCGGAACGTGGCAAAAACCTTTATTTTTTAATTGTCTTTGTCTTGTACTTAAAATAAGTGTAAAATGTAACAAAATAGTCAATAGTGCGATTCGGAACGCATTTTGACATATTTATAGGTATTAAATTAAAAAAGTACTTTACCGTGCTAGGCCGCAAAAAAAGATTTTCTACGCTCAATCTGAACAAAAAAAACCTCCTTTTCCGAGCTTGTGAGGGCTTCCATGCGCTGTCACAAATCTGCATAATTCAAATATATAAGTGAAACATGAAATTTTTCATTGATCTAACCACGTTTAGAAACATCGATTTTTGTACGATATTTAAGAAATTGCAATATTGTATTAAGTATTTTCTTTTTCATCCCATCTATTCGAAAAACGCTGATTGATTCGCCTATAAGTGCGAGCAAAGTAAGTCTTTTCTCAAAGAGACTTTTTCACGGGGCAGTAATGAGATTTGAATTTCGAACATTAACATCGTCCCTTAGTGCTCGGTGACCAAAGAGATCGCACGAAAATATTGTATGAAAAAGTCACTGGCCGATTATTAGGTGACCGGCGCGTGCAGCGCCGCAAAAGAAAAAAGAAAAAAAAAAAACGCGCGAACTACGTATTACCCTTGTATTGGACTTTATTGGAGTAAACAGTGTTTTGTGATATTTGCAGTGCAATAATTGCGAAAAATGAGTTTCACAAGCAGCCACAGTTTTTTTTTAAACTATGACTATAACATTTCAAAATTGCACAAATGTTTCAAATATTAATATTAATTTTTAAGCTGTTACTTTATATTTTTTTTACATTATAATAACATTATATTGGTGTTTAATATTTTTTTTATAAATACATTCATTAGTTGTATCTAGAAACGCCTCTTATTTCTTTTTCTCATAGACGGGGATGAAAAGCAAAATATATTTTTGGCTAGGGCGACGTACTTTGAATCCCTCGCTACGTTCAGGATTCTACTAAAGAATCCCTCGCTACGCTCGGGATTCTATTCTAGGATCCCTCACTTCGCTCTGGATTCAAAAAAGTAAAAATATTATTTTGCTCCCTTATGGTACAATCTACTATTTCAAATTACTTCGGTGGCTTGTTATATTTTTAATAGTGCTTATCTTGACTGGAAATGTAACTCTAACATACTGCTTATTCGTAGCTAAGCTACGCTGTTCATACCACTAGTAATATCACATAAGTTTGCACGAACTTAGCTACTGAATGGCGTGAATATTTTTGAAATACCTACTGTACTTGGCATGGAAATTAGCACTTGAAGATTTCAAAATAATCAAATCGTTCATCTTTTTAAAACAAGCAAAAATAAAATTATTCGTTACCAACCTTACTAATGCTAAAACCCTAATTATTCACTCTAAAGCAAAAGGGTGACGTCCAAAATCTGCGGTCGGCCCTACAAGGTGTTGAATTGAAACAGACATCGCGATACCTGTCATCCTATCGCATTAAAATCACAAAAGGCCATCGTGCTGATTCAATTTGTGTGAAGGTACAGTAAGGTCACAGTAAATATATTTGATAAAGCAGTGTCTTAAATCTGAAGGTCCACAGCCTAACGTTCTAGCTATCGCTATCGCTAAAGCTATTGATATTTCAAGCCCAATCACTATCACCTATCACTTTCGTAAGGAAACATTCCATTATTTATTAAAAGAAACAAAACTGCATTTAAAAAAAAAAATCGCTTTTTACAGCCAGGAATCGAACCAGCTAAAATCTGTAAAAAAATACTATCTGTGCTTTTATAGCATCAATCGGTAGGGTCAATCAAAAGAATCTCTAACAAACATAGTAAATTAAATTAATGGAAAAACATGAAACCTCAACTTTCTTATGAACTTAATGGGGCAGATAAAGCAATTTTATTTAAGGTTCTTTTGAACAATAAAAAACAAATATCTTTGAATGCAGTTTTAATTCTTTTCTAAAGTAAGGGTAATGATATTTCCGGTATTTAGATTACTTTTCCTCCAGGTGTCATGAAAAAAATCCACACCGTACATTAATAAAACTGTTAATTACGTTGCAATCTTACACAAATGATCACGGATATAAAGCTATAATTTTCCCAAATTTTCATCCAAATCTACCGAACGGCTTTTTCAATACATTTTGTGCGGGGTCCTATTAATTTTAACAGACAACAGACACTGTAGAGTTTGTTTCGTATTTATAATATTAGTATGGATGGTTCATTGAACTGATGTTGGCAACCGTGCGAGTCAGCAGTCGATACAACTAATCTCGCCATGGTCATGGGCCCCGATTCCGCAAAATGAGATAAGTTACGAGACAATAGACAAACAGTTGTGATGCTGTCGCGACTGTGACTCGTTCGGTACCGCGCAGTCGCCAGGAAATGCCTTATCAGTCACAGATTCATTGCGTCGGTATCACAAGCAAAGAGTATTAATTTGTGACAGATAAATAAATGTTGCCTTTTTTACCCAATAAAACTACCATGACCACAGGATAATTAATAATAATCCGACAATGAATAAACACAAGAGTCACTACTTTTTTTTATTGTAAGTGGATTTTTCTTTCTTTTTTGAAATATAATTTATATTTTCAGTAAATTTGTTTCTAATAGGTTATCATCGCCTTTTTTAATTTTCCTTTATAAACTAAGAAATGTTTAAACGGCTGCAAATTCACTCGGGACACAGATCCTATACTATACTAGTTCTCGCGACCAATGTGTTATCGTGCCTTGCGAAGCACGGAATATTTGTCGACCATCCTGTGACAAACCATTGCGAAAATAGTTTCTACACTACCATCGTGAGTGGAACGCGCTAACCGCTGCGCCTTTGAGCTCCTTGGTAAAACTTTTTTTTTTAACTTTATACCGAGCGACCGGGAGAGGTAGTGATACTTCTGTTGATGGTATAAAAGTATATTTACTTAATATACTTTTATACCATCAGATAGGTATGTGCATACCGGCACAAACTTCATTAAAAATAATAATTCTAATCTCTTCATTTTTGTATTCTGATTGTGAATAAACATTATTTAAAGAAACAAAACGTTTCTTATTTAAATGTATACCTAGTAAACTATTCAATTTGTTGACTTGACTGTGATAGTTATAGAGTTATTGAATTTCACCTCCTGCATAGAATACATTTTTTTATAGAAATTCATAGAAACATCAGATAGAACATTGCCCCATTATGGTAAATTTTAAATAGAAAAATATTGGAAAAAATTAACTCGGCCACAAGTGAATTCTCAGACGGGAATCGAACCCGCGACCTTTGGAAATCCGGTCCAATGCTCTAGGATGGATAGGAGGAAGGATTTCCAAAGGTCGCGGGTTCGATTCCCGTCTGAGAATTCACTTGTGGCCGAGTTAATTTTTTCCAATATTTTTCTATATAAGTATATACCATAAGTGTAAAAATCGCATTGAAAAAAGCAAAAATTACAAAATCATAAATTGCCTCATTAGTTGCACGTTTTTTGACTTTACCAAATACAATGGGTTCGCTGGTAGAAAGAGGGAATATAATCGACCTTTTTTGAAAAACCTATCCAAAGACCCGCCCCGCTCATGTATAAGCTTAGAAAAAATACACCTACCATTAGGAGAAAATCCGACTAATCTTATCTTATTTTACTAATATTATAAATGCGAAAGTTTGTAAGGATATTTGGATGTTTGTAACTCATTTACGAAAAAACTGACCGAAAAGACCGAGCGACCGAGGAACCGATTTAGATGAAACTTAGCACACAGAAGATAGCCTAGATTAAAACAAAGGCTGCTTTTTATCCCGATATTCCCACGGAAACGCGAACTACGCGGGTTAAACCACGGGCGGCTGCTAGCACATTAAAAAGATAGTACAACATTATATTTTTTCCCTTTCGGCGGTATGATTAATTTGATTCGCCCTGCTTAATTTCAGTGTGCTAATACTAAGAATATCTGAGCTATGCTGCAATAGACATGCAAATCTATAAGAGTTTTTTGTGGACTGACTACGAAACATTATCCATACTTTAATTTATCTTTATTGCTATCCAATAAGTCAGTAAACCTTCCCTTAAGTCATTTTTCCAACTTAAATTTGCTAATTATAGCATAATTCTTGATTTTTTATACATTTGAAATCAACAAAACAGCAGCAAAAGGTACCTTTGCATAACCGTAGCTAAGTCTCTGGTTTACGGTTGATTTAAATGTCAAACAAACGTCAAATACGAGCGGAATACCGTCCTAGTCGGCTAACACAGCACGATTATCAACTACAAATTATTAGTGAAATACCAAATAGTCCCTTGACAGTTCAATGACGTCTTAATGCAGTTCGATAACATTTTGCAAAAAATATTTAGTACAAAATAAAGAAAACTGTAAACCAAATGCTGTAAATTATTTTATAGATACCCTACTACGGTCCAAATAAAGCAATGATAAACTAAAAAACGCGCGTCCCAATACAAATATTTTAATGTGATAAATATTAAACAAGAAAATATACTAGAAAAAGCAAGTTTTCAATCATGAAATATTTATGTTTTAATACTCTCACGTTGCCATGGCAACCTTAAATGAACCAAAATAGATCAATTATCAAGCAACAGTATGATTATGAAATGAAAATAAAACGTCTGAGCCGGGGGTCGATTCAGCAAATTTTTGTCAAAATCGTCTCTCAATGGTGTTTCAATAGTAATGTTTATTTACACTGTTGTAACAAGAACTGTGTAAAACAGGACTACCATTGAAACGCCATTGGAATACGATTGTGACTATGCATTAGCAGAATTGGGCCCCTGGTCCTCTGGTAATCATTTAGCGGAATACCAAATGCCTTAATTTGTACTGGTTACGACGTAGTTGACAGGCGTTTGACGCAAAAATTGGTTAGGGCCCACTGAGCAAGTAATCACTACTTTTTTTATCGGGGCCCTGATAACTGCACTGCAAACTTAGCCCCCGGATTATGAGACACAATAGATATTCCATTGTTCTCTAGACACCGGTGTCCTGCTAGCAAATGACGATTCAAAGCGATTGTAACGTGTGCAAGTGCTTTACGGATGTGTGTAGTTGCATTACTTCTTTAGTTTAATATACTGTGATATGGGTCAGACCACGCACAGCCGGATTTACTTCAATTTGGGCGATGTGGTGCCCCGATGTGGGGCGTCGTGAAAATTTAATGATCGAGGTCCCCGTTACTCTGTGTCAATGTTCCCCGCCGAACACATTCAGTAGTTTGTTTACTCGATGCCGATGGTGGGAATCACAATTGGTGAGTTCGTAACTTAAGTTTATTGAGGTCTGGTAGAAATAAAATGTGAATTGGGATCCTCACGTGTGTGTTTATGTTCTGCTATTTAGTGATAATTGCTAGAATTTATCTTGAAACTGTTATTACAAGTCAGTACTGTCGGCAGCCGACGCGAGTTTAAAAATCGATAAATACGTTTTACCTGACATTTTTTATACTCTTCGCTACTGCTGAAACCACTACTGGGCATGCCAAAACAAAACCAGACATGTAAACCTTAAATAAGGAGATATCTGTTAGTTTGTGTATGCGCAGACTATCTTTACAACATGCTTTAATAGGTTACATGTAGGTAGCTTTGTTCTTCTTCTCTCTAGTTTATTGAACGTTTGCTGTAGCCTTTCCGTGAAATACTTTGTTTTAAATATAATGATTGGAGTGTTATAGTAGATTTAGAATATTATATCACAGGTATCATGAGTTTTCATAACTGGATAATTATGCATCTTGCATGCATGATTATGGTAGCTCAGTGTTGAGCAGTGGGCCGGATACCCAAAGGTCGCAGGTTAGAGTCCTGTCTGGGAATAACTTGTGGCAGAGTCGATTTTTTTTTCATTATTTTTTTAATTAAAAATGTATCATAAATGGATAATATTTTTTGATAATCATATTTACCGACTTAAAAAAGGAGTTACTCAATTCATTCAGTCTTTTTTATATGTATGTTACTCGATTACTCGAAAACGGCTGTACCGATTTGAGTAATTATTTTTTGTTCGAAAGGGTATACTTCCCACTATGTCATCATGTCAGGATCTGATGATGCGATTCTGGAAAAATCCAGGGAACTCTTCAAATATTATAGGCACTTCTATAGCGATTTCAATATTCCCGTATTTTCTATAGTAACTCATGCAGCATAATGCATGAGTTACTATAGAAAACACGGAAATCCGGAAAGCACCATTTGGTTAAGATTCTACATTCTACTTTGCGGTCCCACTCTTTTATTTTTCTTGGCTTGGTTGGCACCGACTCCAAAAGGCTTATTTCTTGCTTTTTAGTTTTTTGAAGTCGGTTTTCGTTTTTTATAAAAAGTTTTTTATTTCACCATTTTCAAAGGTAACACACTAATAACCTTACGAAAACTGCTCATCATCTTTTACTAAATGCTGCTTTTGCAGGGACGTTACTTATTAAAGAGTACTTCATCATCAGCTCCACTTCATCACATGCATTGAGTCGAGCCTAAATTGCTCACATATGAACCAAATATGGGTTTTTAATTTATTATAAAAGTTTTTTTGTATCATCTGGTGGGGCTCCTGGTTCAAAAAACCCTAAAGGAAAAAATATGATTGTGTGGGCGATTCAAATTAAGTGGACTGTATTACAGGGTGAAAAATTGATTAAAGAACTCGAGGTCGATAAAGAGGAGGAGATGAGGAAGAGCACGATACCTTGACCGCCCCGTAGTGTTGCTTGGGGTTTCCGCTGTTGCAGTTTTTTCGTGAATATCAGCGGGAGAACACGACATCACTAATACGAACGTCTATAAAGGGTTCTGTGTTATTATGCCACTAAAACAATGGTAAAGCGAAAATTGGTGCACACGCGCGAGCGGCGCACAGACCGATCTCTTTCATATATTAATGCACAGCGAGAGTTGGGCTGCATAAAATATATTGACGCCTCTTTTATATAGTACTTAATCATTTTATTATGTATTAATTCTATTATTGTTATATATATATATATATATATATATATATATATATATATTTATATTATTTTTTATAGTATTAGTATTAGTTATTTATATTTGTCATGATATTTTTTTTTGTTATTCTTACACATCATTCATTCACTCACACTCATCACATCAGTCACACACTATTGTTGCACTCCAAAAATACCTACAGCTACTATATATACAAACGAATAAATTTAATATAGGAGACGCGTGCTTGTTATTTTATAAATGTTAGTTTTAATCTTAGTTTTATTTTGTTTCCATATTTTCGATGCCTCCGTATTGACATCGACGTGTCAATAAAAAAGTGGGTCTAGTTGAAAACCAGCGTCAGCTTCAACACTGACACATGCTGAACTAGATCCCTTTTGATGCAGCCATGTGGAACATTTGGTTATAAGATTTTTGTGTATTTTTTGTCATATGTTATGTCTATGTCCACTGCCTGTATCAAATAAATGTTATGATTTATGATTTATGATTATGATTTATGATTCATAGGGCGCTAGAATCATCAGAACCTATCGTGTCGCACTCCAGTCTTATTGCACGAAATAATTACCAAAAAAAGTACCTCTTCCACCTGAGGTAATAAATTTGTTACAGCCTGTTGCAATTACATGACAGATAATTACGAGACGTAGTATATATTTAAGGAAGAAAATATTTTTATGATGAATTCCGGAAAATTCCGGGTGCAAAATATCCGAAGTTCCGTGATTTTTTAATTTGGTTTTTTTGCTGATAATAGTACTTTTAAGTAGCTTTATATTAAAGCTATTTACAAATTCTACGTCTAGTCAGCTATTTACAAAGTCAGGAAAAAAAAGTTGCTAAACACTTAACATCGATTTGCTCGGCCATTTAAATACTTACAGATTTTAAAATGGGTTCCTAAAATGCATGCTTCTTAATTGGCTTCACAACATCTTTCCACTAAAGAATAAAGACTTTTTTTGTATTTTTTGCCTTTTTCCGGAACTGTAACTTTAAATTAAGATAGTTCATAAACTATGCAAGTAATCTTAATGGGAATTTTAGTCAGGCTTTTGTATCGAGTTAATCTATAAAACAAATTTTTGCCATTAAAACAAGAAGGCGTCCTCACATCTTCTGCCGGAAGGTTGGCAGTGTTGCGTTGACACTACCACCGCTAGGTGGCGCGGTAATGTCTCGCTCTCTCAAGCGAGACAAGGTATGTATGTGCGAAAGGGAAATGGAATAAAGGCAATAGCGGATGGGAGTGGCAATAACGTTTGTCTGAATGTCAGCATGTTCTCGAGAGATAGACTGATGATAATGGTTTTGAATATAGACAAGTGTTGCTATATTCGCTTTACCCGTAACAACAGTGAACTTTCGGAATCATATACAATATCTGGCCAACGTATTCAAGAAGTTGATTGTGTTCGTGACCTTGGTGTCATTCTCGACAAAAAACTAAACTTTAAGGATCATTATTGTTTCCAAAGCACTAAAATGTCTCGGTTTTATAATAAGAAACACCAAGAATTTTAAAAATAAAACTACTATTATAAGGTTGTACGAGAGTTTAGTCAGATCTCTTCTTGAATATTGTTGCGTGGTTTGGAATCCGCATTACGAAGTCCATTCTAATAATATTGAACGCGTTCAAAAAAGATTCATGTACCACTTGTCTTATAAATTTAATTTGGCTAAGAAGTTTAATAGTTATGCCGACCGTTTAACTCATTTCAATTTGGTTTCACTTAGAATCGCCGTAAAATTTTAAACCTGTCATTCCTCCATAAATTAGTCAATGGTAATATTAATTGTCCGGAACTGCTTCAAAAACTAAATATCAGAATCACTCATAATCTTCCACGGCTTTCTAGATACTCTTTGTTTACAACAAAACGCTCCAAAACTAACCTAGGATTATTCTCTCCTATAAATAGACTCCAAGCTGATTATAATTCTGTAAAAATAAGGAAATTGATATTTTTAGACTAAGTTTACCTATATTTAAAAAGAAATTGTCCTCATTAAGCTAAGTATAAGTATTTTAATTTATAGTCTGCCTGGCTGAACAAGGCACAGCTTCCTTTATAATTCTACTTAATTTTTTATCTTGGCATTTTCTTGTATTTACTAGCTTTAGTAAGATAATATTGTATTGTTTTTTTTTAAGTTAAGGGACGCCTTACGCTCCCAACTGTTCTTTTAACAAGTTTGCTTTCCGTGGCAACCTTAAATAAAGACAGCACCAATTCTTGTAACCACTAGCTGTAACTCCTAGCATTTAAGGTGTATGATCTTGTTGGTTGTCCAAATAAATAAATAAATAGGCTGGCGGTCCCAAAGTGTTCTGTTGTCTTTAAAAAAGCCTGACTCTGTTTCTGAGTGACACTTCGAAACCGAATCTCTGGAACAGTGACGGTGAAAATAATTCACAAACTAACTTATGAAAACCAACAGACGCTCGAACATACGACGGTGAATCAAAAAGTTCTTTGAAATGGATACACTAAGTATATTTTTTTATGCGTCATTAATGTTTTTATTTTTGTTTTTAAGTGTCATTATAATTTAGTATTTATGCTAAATATCAATTGATTCCATCTTGTCCTTTTAATTTTATTATATATTTTGTAAAATAAATCGATAAAGTCTACCAAACAAGGATAAAAACGAGATAGGCGCGGTGATAAAGTGCCCGAAAAATATTGTCAGATATTCAGTAGTCATAAGGGACTGATGCTGTATCTTATTCCCTGTTCGCTTGCTGGGTAGCCGACAATAGCCGAGGTTAAAAGAGGCAAATCGAGCTATGAAAATTATTCTCTTTCTAATCGAACGTCCACGTCTTTAAACGAAGAAAATGCAAAAAAAAAATTAAAGAATGGCACTTGATGACTCTCTAAAATAACCTTCAGAGATCCCAAAGATTTCATTAGGTTTCCAATCCATTTTTATAAAAGAAATTGAGTCTTGTTTCACCATGGTAACGCTTCAGCTCATCGCTCTGACGTTGCAGTCACGGCAATCCGTAAGTATTGCTTTGAAATTTAAGATAACCCGCTATATTCACCGGAGCATGTTCATGGAACAAGATTTCACGACAATGACGCGGTAATGACCGCGGTAGAGGAATTTTCGAGAGTCAAGGAATTTTTTTTTTTTCGGATGGAATAAAAAAGTTGGAGAAGCATTATACCAAATGTATAGAGTTAGAAGAAGATAACGTAGAAAAAAAAATATTTTCCATTTTACTGATGCTTTATTTGGCGATTCTAAGAACTTTTTACTTTTTACTATCGTACAGTCAATTCATTGAGTCATATCGGGCAAGTCACTCTGTCATGTTTGGGCTGTAGTGGAACAAACAAAAGCCTAAACATTTAGGTAAAATAATAATATACCCATAGCACAGTGCTTTGCGCGCTCGGCCTTCGTTTGTTGAGGTTAGGTAACATTCGCAATGTTCGATCACGGGCTCCTCCTGTTTCGGAAGGCACGTTAAGCCGTTGGTCCGGGCTGCATTTGCAGTTGTTAAAACCCACCAAATCGCCCCACGCCCATCCTTATGGAAGGCGGTGCCCCAGCAGTGGGGACATTAAAAGTAGCTGATGACAATGACGACACAAAAATACGTTAAGTAATAGCACAAAATACTAAATAAGCATTAAAAGTTTTTCGAAATAGTTAATGAACAATAACGTTATTTAGCTATAAAACCTTTAAATAAGAGTCGTACAAAATTAATTGCGAAGCAGCCCCGATGCCCAATCTTGGGTAATTCGCCAATGATTGTTCTCCCGCCATTAATTAATTTCTTACCGGCGACTGTAATTGCTGTAACTGATCTTCAATCAAACGATTTGTACCCTTCGCTCCCAGCTTGTCTATTAAATCTACCAACATTCTCATTAACTCAATTCAAACTTATTGAGTAGTCATTTTGTTTCTTGTGGTGTATGCGCGGTGGTCGTTAATACTTTTATTTTGCACCGCGTGGTTCCCGTTGGGGAATATCGGGATAAAAAGTACCCTATGTTCATAACCAGGCTATCTACTAATCTGTGTACCAAATTTCATCCAAATCCATTCAGTAGCTTCGGAGCCTATTCAATGCAAACAAACAAACAATCAAATCTTCCCTCTTTATAATATTAGTATAGATACTGAAAACCTGTGCCCCTTCTTTTTCTTTCAACATTGTGCGTAATGTGTGTATCTATACTAATATTATTAAGAGGTAAGATAAAGTTTATATTATTTAAAATTATATGATAAAATTATTGTAATTATATATAGAGTAATATCATCGGATAAAGTAATAATTATACTGATACAGTAATGTTTTACGTTTTTGGTAGTTATGTATCGTAAAGTTATTCAGATATTTTTTGTGAATTAAGTTTTAGGGGAAGTCCGCTTAAGGTGTCCAAAGTGGCCACACCCTATTTTTATGGTAAATAGGAGCAAACTCGTAGTCGCCGGCGACGTGTGCAAGGTTTCTGAACTTTTTGTTAAAAAAATCCGTTGTAAGCTCAACCTGTTTTATTCAAACCTCATTTAGAATTCAATGTTTTTATTGCAAGTCTATTGTTACTTATCTATTTGGCTTTGTTTGTTTATTATTTGTTCCGACTTGGGATATATAATGTGAGCTGAATTGGTTTTAAAAACAAAATTGTGTATAAGGCCGGTCCGGGCAAAGTGGCCAAGTGACCGCGCTATGCCGTATTCACATTAGTGAAGAAATCTGTTTTTATTACATTAGAATCTAATGCTTAAATACCGAGTATAGCTGTTGGTTATGTTACTTTATGCAAAAGACTTTTTGGGACTTAGATTAAAGTAATGACGTATAACCAATTTGAAAACTGAAGTTATTGTTTAATTTGAAACTATATTGAACAGTATCTTTTTTATCGTAAATAAAGTGAAATATAAATAATTTTTGGTATTTTTGTTATTTCAAATTGCATTTCTTGATATATTTTGGCATGACCACTTTGCCCTTACCCCCCATGGCCGCTTTAGGCGCATACTCGGGCAAAGCGGTTTTTTGACAAGTTTTTGTAATTTGCAAATAATAGTAAGCTTTACAAGCTTTTTGCAAAATGCGATTACACTTTCTAAAAGTTTATTAAATTCCCTATCCATTGACATAAAATACTTTTTCAAAATCGATTCTAAAGTATATATTATTTAAGTCAAAGTTAAAGTAAAGAAAGAAAGAAAGAAAGTAAGAAAGAAACACATTTATTGACACACACACATACGATACAGACAATAAAGTAGAAAGTATAAAAAAAAGTATAAAATTAATAAACACAACAAAATATAAATAATAGGAAGAATTGTGTGGGGTCAATAAAACCCTATCTCAGCGTTTTGCCTCTGTGTCATTCACAGGTGGGCCGAATGAACACAGAGGCGCTGTTATTCTGACAGGGTTTGTAAGAAAGGAAGATGACAAGAAAAGGCATAAATAAGATATATACAGACGACGAGACGAGACGAAGTAGCCGCTTTGAGCTGACCTCCCCTATAGTTAATTTTTAGTTATTATAGTTGACTTCTCAATTCTGAATATTAAGCGTGTGCCAGGACATAAAATAAGGAACTCCTCACGATTGCTTTCCTAAACTTGAGTTACTTAATTTAAATTGTTTTTGTTACAGGTACCAAAACAGAAGTACCAGATTAAAAGCATTATCTTAATATTTTCTCGATAAGCGCTCTTCAATTTTGTGTTTCGTCCAAGTTCCATGATTAAATGGATGTCTAATAAAAGAAGTGTTCGAAGTAAGATTGATTAATTCCAGCTTATGGAGCAGGAGTAAATTGGCCCGTTCCGTGTCCAGAAGGGCGTCAGGTGGCTTGGCATAAATCTCTTCATTTCGACTATTAGGTTAGGGCCCTACTAAATTAATTATATGTGTAATTATTTCCGGCGAACACTCAATACTTAACTTTACGTATTTATTGGATAATTTATAAGTCCACTGCCAATAAGAAATACGAAGGTACTACATTAACGACAAAGAGGAGTTTATTTCGATAGTATTTTTTTTATTTATAAGTGGGTAATGATTTATTGATGTGCAGTGACCTGGCATGATCTGCCTATCTATTGCACCAGTAGTCGAGGGTTTGATGTCTACTTGGGTTGAGACATACCATTATGTCATGAACATCAGATTGTTCCTTGTCTGATATACGTAAAGTGCGTGCTTGCTACTTATTTGTGAATCATTCATATTTTTGTATTAGGATCGATGTACCTTTCATTGGTTTACTTAAACGTTTACCGAACACAATGATAATTTCAAATAAAACTGCTAGGTAAGTCATTTTTTATTCAATCAATCAGAATATTACCAAAAACATTATTACAATAAGTTTTTCCTAAGACTCAATCAGTCTCCTACAAAATCATGAAGATCGTATTGAAGTAGGTATATTCTCAAGCGTCCTGAAAGAGAAAAAAAATTAAAGTATAAAATCACTGTCTTTATTGTATGACGACAAGAGAACATATTCACAAGGCCTTACCTGACCGTAGTAGGCACCGTTAAACAAAATACTGTCTTCTAGCATTATAAAGAATAGGAAAGGGTGATCAGCCTTAAATGTTTGTTTTTCTGGTACGAACAGTGAGGCACCAGGTCCGAAGAATCCTGTAAAATAATGTTTTATTGTAACAGGTAAAAAACTGATGATAACAATAAAATATATAATACTTTTTTTGATTTTGACTCATTATCATGCCATCTGCTTTCACAATATCTTATCCAATCGGTTTTACTGCTAGACGTTAGCTTTGGTCACGCGATTGCACACGCGAGTACACTTTTTGTGTAGTGATTTTGACGGACATAGAATTGGTGGACATACCACTTGCAGCGGCAGCTTCTGCGCCTTCTTCGTTGACTTCAATGAACACTTTTTGAATAGCATCGCTGATAAAAATTTCGCCAGATTTAACAAGTTTTTCTATACCCGAATTTGCCGGATCAAAAATTTTCTTTACACCAATCTGAAAATAAGGTGCACACCAAGAGTTGACGATAAAATGTTCTATTTGAGTTGACTTGATATAATGTCTTTAAAAAAAATATATATCAAATCCTGTTATTGACTATTAGTCAATAATATCAAAACATCTACAGGCATGTTGACATACGTATGTTATTAAATGTACCAACCTTTTGAAGAACGTCCTTGAGATTTATTGATGTTTCTATTTTGAACTTGGGCAGATACAAATCTACTTCAGTCTTCACCAGGTTCCAGGTTCCAGTTTGCACTATAACACTTGGATCTTTTAGTTTTTCTTTAAGCGCAGAGATGCCATCAACTTCGTTTGGAAGTACAACCAGGAAGCTGGAGGTAGGGTCGTGGTAGGGAATTCGTAAAAACTGAAAATGAGAAGCATGTCTTAAATTAAAAGCATTTCATGAAAAGATAAGAATTGCTGTATCATGGTTTGAACTTGTACAGCGGCCCACTGTTTTCTGTATTTTAGTAAAGTAATTATGGCAAGTTCTGAATATGGGGAGGATTGTGTTAGATAAGATGGGATACCAGATAAAAAACAATATTTTAGTTAGTCGGAAAAGTTCGCGGCCTTTTTGAACGCATGAATTTTGCTTGTTATATTTCTTGCAACACTGAACTTAGGCGAGAAAGTAATATATTGTTTTAAAACAGCTGTAAGGCAGGTAATAGCGGTAAAATTAAAACAAAATTGATTTTAATAAGAAATATTTTTTATAAAGTAAAAGCATTATTACAGGGTGGAAAGTTAAGACCGGGCTTGAAGGGCAGGTACCTTAACCGTTGTTGCTACTTACATAAAAACGTTCTTGAAACCATCCTTAATATTTTTTTTAATTTTATAAAAAAAAATTGAAGTCAATCGATCCTCTTACTTATGACGATCAAAACAGTCTAACGGCCATTCCCAATAATCTACCCTCAGTAAGAGATAGGCCAACTGTGGTTCAGTTGCTAGGCAATCTTTGTTATTTCCTGTAATTTAACAGAAATAACTAAGCAACCAAACTATAGTAACCCTATCTGTTACTAATGATAGGTTATTGGGAACGGCTGTAAAACGGTATGACTAGAAAATTCAGAAATCGTGAAAAAGTACTTCCTCTCATTCGCTAAGAAAATAAGTTCCATCAACAAAGGTACTCGTCGGTGCAGCGGATACGTTACCGTATGGCGCGAGCGCGGGAAGTGTGTTTTTTACATTTTTCGCGATATCTGACTTTTCTGGTACTCCGAGTGTTTTGATCCTCATGAAAACAGGATCGATTGGCATCAAACATTTTTTTTTAATACTGACCATTTTCCTGCTGACTCTAACATTTTCAAAATCTGTGAAAGTAGTTCAAAGTTTCTGAAAAAATTAAGGATGCTTTCCTAAGAACGTTTTAATATAGCAACAATGGTTTAATTATTTAACACAATAGACACGTTATTTTATAGTTAATGAGCGATGCGGATACGTTTATTAACAATTTTATTGATTAGCAATTCGAAAGGAAAACAATATGTCGCAATAGTTCATTCTTATTGGACGATTTCACTCACTCTCTCGCGTGGGTGTGAGCGGGATAGCAATATCTAGTGTGCATATGAAGGAAAGGGACTTAGTTATAGGACGGGAAATTACGTAGGTACATGAAGTCAATACAAATCCTTTTTGAATCCACCAGATATGTTTTGCAATTTTTTTTACGATAAGGGTCTGAATGCTGCTAGTGCTCAAGAAAGATGTAATGTTTATGGACATGATGCTTTGACCAAAACTACTGCAAAAATGGTTCAGCAGATTATATTATAGCATCTTCGGATTATCATTTATTCCGCTCATTACAAAACTTTTTAAATGGAGTAAAATTGCATTCAAGTGCATACTGTATAAATCATTTAAATCAGTATTTCGCTCATAAACCCCAAACATTTTATAGTGACGGGATAATGGTTTTGTCAGAAAAATGGCGAAAGTTTGTCGAATTAAATGGACATTACTTCATTTAATAAACATTTCATGTAATAAATTTTAAATAGAAAAATATTGGAAAAAATTAACTCGGCCACAAGTTCTATTTAAAATTTATCATAAGTATAAAAATAGCATTGAAAAATGCAAACATTCAAAAATCATACATTTTATGTAAGTGAAAAAAAATCTTTATTATTTTTACTACTAAAAGGCCGCGAACTTTTCTGACTACCGAGTTAATTATTAACGAGTTCTTCTATGACTGCGGTTAGTAAATTTTGATAGTACTCTTATCATTATGCTATGGTGCTATGGGGATAAAATGAGGTAAATGTAAAATGTAATGTAAATTACCTTAGCATCTAACTCTTTGTGGTCCTTAAAGTAGTAGTCACCATGTCTGAACATAGTGGGAATCTGAACTGTCTTGACCTTAGTGACATGAAAATCACGGACTTCTGTTAACGCCGGGTCGAATTTATCGTCATAAAACCAGTTGCCCTGTTGAAATACAACACATTTAAAGATACTTATGGTAAATTTTAAATAGAAAAATATTGGAAAAAATTAACTCGGCCACAAGTGAATTCTCAGACGGGAATCGAACCCGCGACCTTTGGAAATCCGGTCCAATGCTCTAACCGCTGAGCTACCGAGGAATTTTTTTCCAATATTTTTCTATTTAAAATTTACCACAAGTATAAAAATAGCATTGAAAAATGCAAAAATTAAAGATTTTATTAGGATTGTACTATTGATTAAGAGTGAATTAGAACAATTTGTAAACTCACCTTGAAATATAAAGCATTTACAAGGACCGCGCGCGTGCTGGGACCCAAATCCTGAGCGCTCACCAGATCTTTGATTCGCTTGTTGGTGTGATCTTCAACCTGTTATATAAAGATTTTATGGCACTTGTCCATTAGATTATGATGTGAATAATTTTATACAAGGCTAAAGCTAAGTTGACTCCAAGTACTCAGATATATAAAATCGTTGTTTTGCAGTAAAAATACTATCTTAAAAAAATAGCTTTGCAAAAGCAAATATTTAAATTATTTAAGATATAATAACTATTTTAAGCGGTAAATACATGAGTGGTTAACTAAATCTACATTGAAATATGCTCTAAAATGTCCAACATTAATTCAAAGTGCCTACAATAAACATCGCTATTCCTATTAATCATTTGTTGACTGTACGTAAAAGCAAAGTAACTGATTTGCGTCAAAGATTTCTGATTATTCATGTTCATTGTTTGGTACAAGTAATTTTCTAAATAAGCGAGCAAAGATTTTATCACTAGTAGTAATCCTAATTTCGTTAGACACTTACCCAAGTGTTAATAGTTGAAGCAGCCTCAGCGTTCTTTGTGAAGTCAACTTGCTCCACCTCTGAGCGAAATACTTCCTTAGAGACGGTGTTAAATTCATCGTTAAGCTCAAAGCCTTTGGGTATGAAAATACTGTTTGCTGTCTTCAGGATAATTCCTTTCGCTTCATCCACTTTTTCGTTTGCATAATTAAATACTTCTTTGGTCTGAAATTAATAGGGTTAATTTTCATTTAACTTTTTTATCTGTTTTGTCTTTTATTGTTTTTTCAATTTTGTAGTTTAAATTGGCATGTATCGAGATGTTTAAGTCAAAGGCATTAGTGACATTTGCGGGATTCAATCGCATCGAGGGATAGTATATAGAATGATAGTATTTGGAGGCAGGATATCTCTCTGTAAGTTGAGTTGATTGATACCGACCCACCAATACTGTCTTTGGATGCTATTATAATATGCAACCCGTCGATATGCGGGGTAACTTAATGACAAATGTAATTGCGCATTTTAGTTAGCTCCGTACGAGTTCAATTAATCATGTAAGTATGTATGTTGTATAATACATATTAACGTTAAAACACGCCATTACTTAAATAAGGTATCAGAGTTAAAATAAAAATACCACCATAATTATTACATATTACACGATTTTTTTAAATATTTTTCTTTTTATCATTTGTTCTACGTAAAAGCATATTTCATTTTCCATTTATTACGAAATTATACATGGGTTTCTTAAGGCATCGTCGTAGTTAAAAGAGACAGTTTTAACTTCAAATAAATTACTGAAATCTACTGACATTTTAAATAATATTTAGCACTAATCAAATTACTTACTATGGTATCATTCGGCATCCCGATGGCTTTGAAGATTTCGTCATGGGAGTCTCCTGTCGAGGCGAACCCGAGCTGCGCTAGAGGCGACATGGCTGAGAATCCAGACATGACCACGCTCTTGTCTGGATTTACGTTCGCCACTTCCTGGTCAAGTTAAAGAAACATCAAACAATGATGGTGATGTAATTAGTGTTTTTGGTAAATAGTATATAATACCTATAGGTACTATAAATAGTATACAATACCTGTAATCAGTGGTACCAAAAGTTGTCTGGGACCATCTGATACAAGTTTCCAAAGTAGGGACCCACCTTTAGGCTGTCATAATGTAAAGGTGACATAATATTGGGAATTCTCAGATACCCTAGCACAGACCTATATCAAGATAGACAAAAAGAGCGCTTCAAATTGTATGAGAGCCTAGCGTTTCGGAATTTTCATACCTTCAACGACGTCACTAGCGAGATTTAGTGATCTGGAAATATTATTGACGAGCTCTTGCAAGAAAGCACTGCACAATTAACCATTTTCGTTTCTGAGTCAGACTTAGGTCGGAAAACTTTGACTGTGGATCAAACTTTTTACACGCAAGGTAGGTAAACTTTTACCGTCTATCTTGATATAGGTCTGTGTACCCTTGGGACTCGCCACTAGGGCCTAGAGCCGAGAGATTCCGAAACTTCTTCATGCAGTCTTGTTTGTTATTGGAATGTAGAAGAAACGGAAACTTAACCGTTCCAATATGAATAAAGGCCTTTTCAAATAACAAAGTTTAATAAATACAAATTTTGGGGCCACTCAAGATTCGCTCGCGACCCACAGATTAGGAAACCTTGCCTATACTATTCACCAAAAAAAGTATATAATAGTACAGATTATATAATACTAGCTTTCCGCCCGCGGCTTCGCCCGCGTGGACTACAAGACTTATGCTATTGTGGGTTATCCATATGAGATAAACATATACCACCGCGGAGTTTTCTGTAGGCCTTTTCAAGGTGTACAAATACTTAGTACGTTATTTTGATAAATAAATAAATGTAAGCGGAAAAAATGTAATCATTTACGACATCACATTAGAAACCTCAAAAATTACAGTATTTCTCTACTCTATATTGAAGGTATTATACATATGAAACTTCCTCTTGAATCACTCTATCTATTAAAAAAAACCGCAAAATCCGTTGTGTAGTTTTAAAGATCTAAGCATACATAGGGGCAGACAGCGGGAAGCGACTTTGCTTTATACTACGTAGTGACTATACTAGTAATAATACGAACTCGAGGTTCTCGCGCTCGACATTCACAATGGTCGGTCACAAAATGAGTAACCAATTCATTATCTCGAGCTCCTCTCTGCTTCGGAAGGCAGGCAGGCAGAAGTCCCGGTTGAATTTTGGGCCCGCGGGGTGGGCCATGGCCCTTATCCATCAATAAGGGAGGCCAATGCCCCAGCAGTTGGAACATTTAAATGGGTGATGATAATGATGATATAACATTTTGGTATTATTTTCACTACTCTAAAGTCTAAACTCTAAACCTTAGAGTCGGGGCCAGGACCCCGAAAGCCTCATTCGAAAATATCCCTTATGTCTTGCGTTTGTAAAATTTTTCACACAATGTTAGCAAAAAGGTTAGAGTGGTTTGTTGAGAAAAACAAAATTTTACCTAAGTATTCTACAGGATTCAGGAGAGACCAATCATGTTTAGATTCTTTGGTTCGTATTATCTCTTACATTCAACTTGGTTTTACGAAAAATATCCCTACTGTTGCCTGTTTCTTGGATGTAGAGAACGCATACAATAATGTGTCAATATTTCAAGCTACTTCACTCTTAGACAATCTACAAGTAGGCAAGAAAATATGTAAATATTTGTGGTCCTTTTTAAATGAGAGACATTTGCAAATCAAAAACCAAATGGGTAATGAATACATGACTAGGTGGACCAATAAAGGTTTGGCCCAAGGTGATCCGATTTCCCCTTTGATGTTTAATATTATAACTGCAAAAATTGCACAAGAAATTGAAAATGTACACATATGCCAGTATGCGGATGACTTTGCTATTTACTTAAGTGATAGGAAAATTGGAATTTGTGAAAACAACCTTCAGTATGCTCTTAATGAAATAGTTAAACAATTAAACGTAATAGGTTTAGATCTATCAGACACCAAATCAAAATATGTTATTTTTAGTAGAGGTAGAATTAGGAAACAAATAACACTCAAAGTCAATGGAAAGTCTCTGACGTCAACAGATTGTATGAAGTATTTAGGTATTTGGCTTGACAGGTCTTTGCTTTGGGGAAAACATATTAACGAAATAGCGGAAAAGATGAGAAAATTCCTAAATATTTTAAAGATTTTAGCAGGTTCAGGCTGGGGAGTGCACCCTAAACATCTGAGGAGAATTTACATAGCACTAATAAGAAGTAGGTGTGACTATGGGAGTTATTTATATGATAATAGCGCCCAATCTCATGTTGCCAAGTTGGATAGGGTTCAAAATCAAGCCTTGCGCATAATAGGTGGTTTTATCAAAAGCTCGCCAATTCATGTTATGGAGTCCGAATTGTGTATTCCACCATTGTTTGTGAGAAGAAAATACCTAGCTTATAAATACTGTCTAAAAGCTAGTACGTATGAAATGACTACTGACTTACTTGCGCAACTTGTATCTGCTTGTGAGACACGATATTGGAATAAGAAAAAGAAACCATTGCTTAGTACAACTTATAATCAAACTAAGGAATATGATGTTGGATCTTCAAATCCTTTGGAAATGTACTCGCTCAATATTTGGGTCACTGGCATAGATATCACAAAATGTATCAGGCCTCAACTAGACTGTGTTAAAAAAAAAAAAAGTTCCTTAGAACCTAATGCTCTTAAATATGACATTTTAAAAGAAATTTCTGAAAAATATGATGATACCTGGTGTAAAGTTTTTACGGATGGTTCGAAGGATACTAATGGCAAGGGTGCAGCGTACTATGTGTATAAAAATCAGGAGCGGGAAATGTTTAAAATAACTACTGAGGTGTCAATAATGACTGTGGAACTCTTTGCCATTTATAGAGCTATTTTGTATATTAAATGTGTAAAACTAAACAAAACTGTAATCATTACAGATAGTAAAAGTGCATTGCAGCATATTGCTCTTTGCGCCTCTGGTAGCAGAGGTGTAATGATAGCGTATAAAATACTACAATTGCTCCATGAACTTAACACAAATGGCGTTAAGTTAAATCTGCAGTGGATTCCATCTCATGTAGGTATCAAAGGTAACGAGGAAGCAGATAAGTTTGCTAAGCTCGCAATATCAAATGGTTTACATTGTTATATAAAACCTTATTTTTCGGAAATTTTAGTAGAGTTTAAAAAGGATTGTTTTGAGATATGGAAAAAATACTTCGACGAAATTTCTCTTGTTAAGGGCATTTGGTATAAAACCATGCAAAATGAGCCTCCTCGCGTACCTTGGTTTGGAAATGTAGACATAAGTAAGAATTACATTGTATTGCTTCATAGGTTACGTTCTGGTCACTTTCCATCAGGCAATTTTGCATATCTGATGAAAAAGTCCAATACCCCAAATTGTGAAGTGTGTGGTAAGTTAGACGATGTGCAGCACTTGCTGATGGAATGTGATAAAAATCGGGCTAAGCGCGAGTCATTGATGAAAGAATTGAATATTAAAACATTCGATGTTGGTGCCTTTCAGTCCATATTAGCTGAACCAACGTCATCAGCAGCTAAGCTTTTGTGTGAAATGGTGTCCTTCAATGACTCTGTGTGTATTTGATTTATTTTATGTAATAAGTGCAAATGTGTTTTTTTTTTTTTTTTAATATAATTATATATTGTTTATTACCTAATGCTATTTGTATAGATTAGTGCATTATTAGGGTACGATGGGGCTGACATTACCTGTGGTAAAAGTCCCAAAATAATATAAGAATAAAAAAAAAAAAAAAAATATTATTCTATTCTTAAACAAAGAATTAATTCCAAAGGGACTTTGGGACCGCAGTCCCGGTTCCAAACGACCCTCGACTCGCACAATAGAATTTTTATAGTTATAACTTATATGACTGCTTGCCAGTACAGGGGCTAAATAAATAAACAAATTTAGGTGTTTTTATCAACAAAGATTAAAAGCAGATTACGGTATTGTAATGCTAATAACTATCAGATATTATGATTTTGTAATTTTTGCATTTTTAATGCTATTTTTATAGTGACCCGCGACCTTTGGAAATCATCATTGGACCGGATTTCCAAAGGTCGCGGGTTCAATTCCCGTATGAGAATTCACTTGTGACCGAGTTAATTTTTTCCAATATTTTTCTATTTAAAATTTACCATAAGTATCAGATATTAATTAAAAATAAATTGTCATTAACAACGATTTGAGCTATTTCTTGTTCGAATACTTATACAAAACTTAATATTTTGGTATTTTTAAGTCGTTTTCACCTTCAACGTAAAGGTAAGTACAAGTAATATCCAAATTACAAATCGTGATATGAAATTTATGATATTTAACCAGGGGCCCAATTCTGCTAATGCTTATCCACAATCGTATTTCAATGGTGTTCTAATAGTAGTACTGTTTTACACAGTTCTTGTTACGACAGTGTAATTCAACACTATAATTGAAACACTAGAAATAAGAATAGGCTTGCCGTTCCAAGATTTCGACTTGAAAAATGTAGACGCTCGTTTTTGGTGAAAGGTATAGCATTTTTTAATAAAGTTCCACAACAATTGATTGAGCTGCCTTTGCATAAATTTAAAATATATGTTAAAAAGTCACTCTTTCAAAATTGAAAATTTGTGTTTGGCAGCAACATGTTCCATTGTAAATGTTGTTGTTTCTGTTAAAGCTGATAAGTTTCTTGCGGCCGTTCTTCTTATCAGTTAAAAGATGTCCTGAATGGCGTAGGGAAAAAAATGTTGGACTGTTCGAAAGTACTTATCTATAAGTCTATTTGAATAAAAATCTTTGACTTTGACCAGTGAGAGACGATTATGACATAAATTTAGCAGAATTGACCCCCAGTTATTGTTGATAGAAGCTTGTTACTATGCCATGAATAACAGGAAAATATAGATTGTATAAAATAAACTGAAACTAGTATCCTAACTAATATTATAAATACAAAAGTGTGTTTGTTTGTCCTTCCGTTCACGCCCTAACAAAGCAACCATGGTAAGAGTTAGTTGATAGGACGGAGAGTAACATTTTTACCTCGATATTCCCACGGGAACGGGAACCACGCGGGTGAAACCGCGGGCGGTAGCTAGTACATAATAAAACAGATATTATTCAGGGAATAATAATTTCTATAAATGAAAATTAAATTTACAATTTTGAAATTAATTTGCAATCCCAAAATAATAAAATGTTATCTGTCTGTGTATATTTTAACTTTTGTGTCCCACTGAAACAACTTTGATGAATTTTGTTATTGAAGTGTTATTGAAGCACGATCCAAGAGTAGGCCATAAAATTAATGCTATTACGAAATAATAAAAAAAAATGTTGGATATGGGATGTTGGTACAGGGGGCTGTCACTTGGTACAAAGGCTTGTCAAAGTTCTAGTTATAGAATACTGCTGTAATATTAATACTAGTTTTGCCATTTCATCGTGCCTAATATTTATGTTAATCACTTTGTACTTCTTCATCAGCCATTGTTAATGACCCCACTGCTGGGGCACTGGCCTTCCTTATGGATGGATAAGGAGAACGGGCCATGACCCACCACGCGGGCCCAATGCCGATTGGTGGGTGTTAACGACTGCTAATGCAGCCGGGACCAACGGCTTAAGCTCGAGACAGTAAATTTATAGTCACCCATCCCGTGACCGACCATTGCGAAAGTTGCTTAACTTCAACAATCGCAGTCCGAGCGCGCTAACCATTGCGCCACGGGCTCCTCACAGTGCTTCATCACTTTGTACGTCACAGCATTATTTCACACTTTATTGCTTAGTGCTGATATAATATATTCAATCGGTCATTACTCATTACTGAAAATTCTCATAGCTTAGAAAACGTAATTTTTTGTTATTAGAAAAATGTCTTCTATATTTTCATTTTTAATTTAGGCGCAACCCCTTGTTTAAAACGACGATTTAGTGATTTTTCGGAGGAGGTGATTGTTACTATAACCAATGCTTTTTTGTATGAAAGTTACTGATTTAGAAGCACAGTGCCCTAATAAAGTGCATGTAGGACGTAGAATTTCAATTTTAATCATATTTTTTTAAATATAAGTAAAACTTACATAAATTACTTAACTTACTATCCTGATTTTTGTGTGGACTTAGTGGAAAGTTTATGCAAATATTTTTTTACGAACGACGGGGAGACTATTACCCCCATATTCTAAGTCGTTCCTCCAAAAATGGTAGTGTGCGCTAGGCCTAACATGGAGTGGCTACATACTCTTTGGCTCCTCCAGGTCCTTACGGAGTTATGACTTAGAATACCGATTTCGAGGAGTATTTTGAAGAGGTTTTCAATGAGGTTTAGTTAAGTCGAGGACGAGTAAGTTTTGGAGGAACGACTAAGAATATGTGTGTTAGCCTTTAACGTACCTGAAGTTAAGTATTGATAAGGCAATCTGATTTTCTTAGCAAGGACATTTAAAATTAAATTTTCACTACCATTACTTGAGTAAGAAATGTTTTTTAATATATCATGTTATATGATCATCTAAAATTTCACTCATTTTATAATGTGCTATTATTATGACATGTAGCCATAAAACAAAGAACTTAGTAATAGAAAATAAACCGAAATTCTTTATCTTAAACGACAATTTACAAATACTTACTTAGTGAAAAATAAACTTGAAAAAAGCACTTACCGTGAATAGATCGAGGGTAAACTTATTATTTCCATTTATTAGAAATTGATCAATTTCATATGAGTATGCAGACGCGGCGACTACGCCGGACAAAACTAAAAAAGAAACATATTAGGTACTTAAAATCAAAGTTATTACCATGAGGAAACATGATTCAATCATAATGATTAAATGGATAAAAAACATGCTTGTACTGCCAATATAAATATTTAGCAACTTTTTATTATTTATTGAATTAGCATTCAGGAAAATTATTTCTTTGACTTCTTACAACACTTAATAATAAGATATTTGTCGTAATATTGTTATGTAAGTCATATATCGATATTTTTACGATCAAATATTAGATATTTGATAAGTAGGCAAATGCTCGGGTTTATGTATTAATTCTTGTAAAAGAAAAAAAAACTCGATATGTTCAAATGCTTAGGCACATGCAAATCATTGTTCGCAGATTTGATATGGTATAACCTGTCTTTAGTAAAAATTGCATTGTTGAATTACTTTGCGTTTCTATGGCAAAAAGACTAGAATATTGTATTATGCGAACTACAACTGCGTGGTTTCAGATTTATGAAAGTTTATTAAAACCAAACTTATATTTTTTACTCTTACAATTTTCTCGGGTTCAAAATAGCCGATACACATTAAGTATCAAAACGTGTAATACAATTTTTTTTATTAAATTAATTGGGAAAATCTATATGAGAGCAAACTAGTTTTGATAATCACCGGCGGCGGTTGTCAACAATAATATTGAATTTGTAATAGTTATCACGATATCAAGACACCCCAATAAAGTATTTAAACAACTTTAGATAAAAATCTACCTATGACTTTCATTTCCATTGAGGGCTTAGGTATAAAAAAGGTAAGGTTATGTTAGGTATAGAAAAAGAGAATCGAAAGTTTTAATTTTTTTTTCTGATAGATACCTATAGTCTTTCAGAGCTAATAAATGTAAGGAAACGTATCGAAAGCGAACGTCTGATTATCGTATACAAGTTTCATATTAAGCCCAAATATTATCAAGTGAAAAACTGTTAGTTAAGTTTGGAAAACACTTAAAAACACCTTCAAATGTTTGTTTTTAAAAAACTAAATAATCTCCTAGCATTTTTTATGTTTTGTCTCAATTGCAGTGGCAAAGAGAAGATAGAAATTTACCTCTAAAAATCCGACTGTAATACTTAGAACCCCAGGTTCAATCCGACATTTTGGCGGATATATAATTATACCTCAAGAATACGTAGGTACAAATGTATACTTACAGTAAATCAACAGCTTCATTGTTGTCATCTTGACGGCCACACCACAACTGACCGGTTACAAGGCGCAATGTGTCTTAAATAATGTTCATACCTATTGAAGATATTTAGTAAACAAAATTTAAGGACGTCATAGGTAGATGACGGATGCTATCGTCAGATAAAATAAGATGCTATCTGCAGATAAAATATCACTTGTCATACAAATCAATGCACCAACTACTGTTAAAGATAGTGTAAATTGGATTATAATTAATGTAGCATCAAAAGATGGCACCTAATCACCTATTTGTTACTTTGCGGGCATTTTATAGAAGCCACTAGTTCCGAAGGAATTATCTATCTATATCAATAAAACAATCCCGTGACTGACTGACAGACAACGTGCAGCCCAAACGCCTGAACCGATTAACCTGAAATTATGCACACAGGATCCTTTAACGATGTAGGCGAGCACTAAGAAAGGATTTTTTTATATTCCCACGGGAATGGAAACCACGTGGGTGAAACTGCGGACCCCCCTCATTGATCTTTGCAATTTTAACAATGATAATAATAATAATAATAATTTATACTTTATTGCACAATTAAAGAAACAAGTAACACAGGACAATTTACAAATAGAGAACAAACAACAGGCGGCCTTATTGCTACATAGCAATCTCTTCCAGGCAACCTTGGGTTAAAGAAAAAAAAATAAGTGGAACAATAGGGGAATGAGTGCAGTAAAAAGAAAGAACAAGTATATATTAACAGATAAATATCGAAAGAGAAATAAAAGATAATATTTATAAGTTAATAGTGATTTAAGAGTCTGAGCCTTTCTGATACCTTCTGGCAGGGCATTCCACAAGCGAACAGCATGTACAGTAAAGGAGTAGGAAAAGAAATCCGAGGAATGACGCGGGATATCAAGGGCAAAGTTGTAGGAAGAACGCAAGGAACAGTGAGTAGATGAAGAACGAAAGGAGAAGCAGTTTTTAAGATACGGAGGTGAAGTAGGTACGAAAAGAATGGAGTAGAGAAGTTTGAGGGTGTGCAAGTCCCTGCGCCGGCGAATAGGGAGCCAGTTGAGTTTAGTACGGAAGTGTGACACGTGGTCATATTTACGAAGGTTAAAGATGAATCTAATAGCAACATTCTGCAGACGTTCCATCTTGTCCAGTAACTCCTCCGACAGGTCAGTATTGCAGACATCAGCGTAGTCTAAAATAGACAACAATAGTGATTGGGCTAAAGTAATTTTGGTACTGGTCGGCAAAAAGTTACGTAGGCGGTTAAGGGATTTATACGCGGCGAATACCTTTTTCCTGATTTCCTCAACATGAGGTCTCCAGGACAAATGCTGGTCCAAAACAACACCCAGATTCTTGACAGTTTTAGAAAAAGGGATTATGGTGCCATCTAAAGATATCGCCGGAAGCTGGTCAAAATCGATCCTCGAAACGAAATAGGGGCTGCCAATGATGATACACTGTGTCTTAGTTGGGTTAACAGTCAGGCCGTAAGACTTGCTCCAGGAGCTTATTTGTGCGAGATCCAGGTTAGTAGTAGCAATTGCACAGGGGAGCTCAGACAACGGCGCCTGAGTGTATATCTGAAGATCGTCAGCATAGAGGTGATAGGAACAGGAAAGACATTGAGTAATTGAATTGATAAAAATAGAAAAAAGTAGTGGAGATAAGACGCCACCCTGAGGAACTCCGGCATTGATATCACACCACCGAGAGAAAGAATCCCCAGTGCGGATACGTTGCCGTCGCCCTAGCAGGTAACTTTGAAACCAATCAATTGCAGATGGAGATATGTTCAGAGAACGTAAAACAGCAAGGAGGATATCAAAGTCAACCGAGTTAAACGCATTACTAAAATCTAGTAATGTCATTACCGTCAATTGACGACTATCCATCCCCAAGCGTATGTCATCTGTTATCTTCACCAGTGCTGTAGAAGTACTGTGGGCTTTACGAAAGCCAGACTGAAAGGGATTAAGTAGGTGGTTACTGTTTAGATAGTCAGTAAGCTGACGGTGTATGAGTTTTTCAAGGACTTTGGAGAGGAAAGGAAGGATTGAGATTGGACGGAAATCAGAAAACATAGCCGGCTTAGGTTTTTTAGGCAGAGGAATGACGTTAGCGTCCTTCCAGGATGTAGGAAAAGTACCAGAGGAAATCGATGTATTTAGGATAAAGGTGATTATAGGCGTCACAACATCAAGGATGGGAAGGATCATTTTGCGGCTAATAAAGTCAGCACCCACAGCACAGGAGTCGATAGACATGATAGTTCCAGTCTGTAAATTGATCAAGAGAAAAAGAGGAATTATGGGTTGGCAAGTTGGAGAGGGATTGCAAAGTTTTTGTTTTAAGGTTGCCATCAATAGGCACCGACGACGTTGAGAAATAACTATTAAGTTGGTTGAAGTCAAAATTTGAGTTTGTGACACTGACGTGAGCTTTGCCAACACCGAGAGTTTTAAGAAATTTCCAAACTTTAGCAGGATCTTCGTTTTCTATGGATTGATGTACGTGGCGTCTTTGGGTGTCCCTAATCACCGTATTGCACCGATTTCTTGCACGATTCATTCTTTTTTCATTTCGTTCCGAGGGATCTAGTTTGAACCTGGCTTTGGTCCTGTTTTTTTTATTCATAAGAGATCGGATCTCGTCTGTTAACCAGGGTGCAGGTAGGTGCTTAATCTTAATAGGTTTGACAGGTGCGTGTACATCATACAACTCTGTTATCAATTTATTGAAAATATTGACCTGCTCATCCACAGAACTAGTTGCAAAAATTGCCGACCAGTCCAAGTGAGCAGCATCTGCGAGTAGTTGGTCGTGATCGATGCGGTTAAAACTACGCTGAAGCTGAACAGTTGGTTTCAATTTAGGAGGTCGAATTCGATAGGAAAGATATACCAGATCGTGGTAAGAAAACGCGTCTGCAGAAAGTTGACCATGCTTAACAGTCAAAGTAGGAGAGGAGACAATCATAAGGTCAAAAAGGGAGGGAGTGCAGTTGGGAAAGTGATGAGTTGCCTGTAATGGTAAAATATGTAAGTTAGATGAATTCACAACTGACATCAATTTATTGGCACGGATATCGTCTTTAATTAGACACGTGTTGAAATCACCTATAATTATAGTATTGGGGTATTGAGGACTGAAAGTTTCAAGGAGCTTTTCAAATGACTCGAAATAGTCAACTCGGAGAGAAGGGCTATAGAAGACACCTAGGAGAAGTTTGGAATGGGACAGAGATATCTCAAGAAAGAGATGCTCAGCGCTATTGGATGGAGGTGGCTGAGGAGAGTGACTAACAATAGAAAAGGGAATATGAGAGCGGAGATATATAGCCACTCCTCCATGTGAGGAACTTGCACGATCATTACGGATCAGTTGAAATCCAGGTAAAGAAAACGACGTAGAAGAAAGAGAAGGATGAAGGAATGTCTCAGAGACAAGGATAGCATGGATATTTTTGCAGTTAAAGGACTCTAGAAGATCAGGAAAATGGGCAGGGATACTTTGAGCGTTTATGTGGACAGCATTGAAATTCTTTGGTACATCACAGAAGATATCATCAAGGGACTCGTTTAAAGGGCGATCCAAGCTTTGGAAGCTCGTGTTAGAAGAGGAACAGGATAGAAAAAGATCATTACTATTATCTAATAAGGATAAATCCATAAACTAATATATACTAGAATAAAAACTTAATTTAATTAAATAATTAAAATAAAATAAAATAAATAACAATACATAAATACAGTACCCACAGGTTGACTGAAAGGAGCAAGAAAAGAAGAACAATAAACAATAACAAGTCAACAACACTAACAATAACTACAGACTGGGACGATACTTGGTTGAATACTAAAAATCACAGTGATGATATCACATGACGGGCCAAGCAGTGACAGGAAGCAAGGGCGGTAATAAGAAAGAAAAGAAAAAAAAAGTTTTGCTCCGTGTCCGTCACTCTGGTTCATCATATGTCACTCACATATCAAAACAAAACAAATAGTCAAATTAAAGAGAAAGGGGTCAAAAGTAATTAAAACTAAACTGTATGTAGGTTGATATCCGTAACACAACGTTTTGGTGATTTCATTTGATACATTATTTAAAGTCAAATTAACAAGTACTGTAATAAATTTTGAGTCTACAGTTATCGTCATCTAATTATGTAAAATTACATTGTTCTTGGTGTCTCCACAAAACACAAGAAAGTAAGGTTAAAAAAATGGTAGCCTTTTTAGGGTTTCGTAGCCTAAAGGCAAAAAACGAAACCCTTATAGATTCGGCCAAACCGATGTACCCTTTTTATTCCAAAACTATGAGGATTACACAGTTGAAACTTGGTAGGTAGATGTATTCTGTAAACCGCTTTACGGTTTTTACACAAAAATAAAAAATATATGAATTAAGGGTCCCCATACATGGAACTGACACTAAAAATATTTTTTTCATCAAACCTAATACGTGTGGGGTATCTATAGATAGGTCTTTAAAAATTGCATTGAGGTTTCTAAAACGATTTTTTCTCAAAGTCAACCGTTTGAAAGATGTACACTTCCAAAGTGGTAAAATGTGTGTCCCGAACGAATAAGAAAGTGAAAAATTTAAAAAATATATATATGCTGTAGATCTTAATAAAAACTTTCAACCAAAATTGGTTTGAACGAAATATGGTTGTCAGTTTTAGAAATATAGCATTTGTTCCCGAAATTTTCATCAAACCTATACTTGAGGCGTATCTATAGATAGGTCTTTAAAAATTACTTTGAAGTTTCTATTACAGTTTTTTCTCAAAATCAACCGTTTGAAAGATATACACTTCCAAAGTGGTAAGATGTCACAGCCACTTTATTCCAAAACTATTAGGATCACACAGTTGAAACTTGGTCGGTAGATGTATTCTGTAAACCTCTTTACGGTTTTTTCACAAAAATAAAAAATAAAAAATATTAAAATGAAAAATTTTTTTTCGTCATACCAATACGTGTGGGATATCATTTGTTTACGCCATTTCCGGCTTCCCTATTTTAAATTCGCGAGCTTCATGATGTGGTTCCTTACTTAATATCCCTTTCCTACTCACACCACCGTGCGCAGAGTGAGAGAACTAATCAAGCAAGTGCAGAGTGCATCGTGATTCTTCGCGTCAGTTCTTCCGCTTCGACGACTGACCCGCGTCGCCAAGATGTGCGTGCGACTCCTGATATAATTTAAAATAAAATGCATTAACTGCAGCTTGAATTAATTATAAACTGTGTAATGAGTGATTCAGTGTTCTAAAGTGTGTGGAACTTAGCCGGCCGGCAGAGTAACCTAGGCCTAGGGTTCCTGTCCATCCGGCATGTGTGAGACAGGGAGTGGCGTTTCCTGAAGTGCAGCTGAAGGCAAGATACTCCAGAAGCTGAATCGAACCGCGCTCGATGAGTCCCCTTCCCTCTCCATAATATCTAAATTCCACATATTTTTTTTCCTAAACCACAAATCACAAACTGCCCCGCTAGCCGCTATACAGTCCACTTATATTCCCGCCATCCCATCATTAGATAGATCTTTAAAAATTACATTGAGGCTTCTAAAACAGTTTTTTATCAAAGTCAACCGTTTGAAAGTTTTACACTTCCAAAGTGGAAAAATGTGTGTCCCCTCTAACTTTTAAAATAAGAAAGTGAAAAATAAAATATATGATGTAGATCTTTATAAAAACTTTTAACAAAATTTATTTAGTAGTTTCATTTTCCAACACCGCAAAGATAACTTTGTCAATTATACAAACACTATGAAAAACAAACTTATTTTTGCAGACGAAAAATTATAATGGCATTTTGGCAATAATAGGCGGCCTTATAGCTACGTAGCAGTCTCTTCCAGGCAACCTTGGGTGAGAGGCGAAACCCTACATGTGCGAGTTCGACTCGCACTTGGCCGATTTTTTATTACATTAGAATCTATTGCTAAAATACCGAGTATAGCTGTTGGTTATGTTACTTTATGAAGAAGACTTTTTGGGACTTAGATTTAAGTAATGACGTATAACCAATTTGAAAACTGAAGTTATTGTTTAATTTGAAACTATATTGAACAGTATTCTTTTTTATTGTAAATAAAGTGAAATATAAGTAATTTTTGGTATTTTTGTTATTTCAAATTGCATTTGTTGATATATTTTGGAATGAACACTTTGCCCTTACCCCCATGGCCGCTTAGGCGCATACTCGGGCAAAGCGGTTTATTGACAATTTTTCGTAATTTGCAAATAATAAGTAGTAAGCTTTACAAGCTTTTTGCAAAATGCGATTACACTTTCTAAAAGTTTATTAAATTCCCTATCCATTGACATAAAATACTTTTTCAAAATCGATTGTAAAGTGTATTTTTTTTTAAGTCAAAATTAAGGTGGCCGCTTTGAGCTAACCTCCCCTATAGTTATTTTTTAGTTATTATAGTTGACTTCTCAATTCTGAATATTAAGCGTGTGCCAGGACATAAAATAAGTAACGCCTCACGGTTGCTTTCCTAAACTTGAGTTTACTTAATTCAAATTGTTTTTGTTACAGGTACCAAAACAGAAGTACCAGATTAAAAGCATTATCTTAATATTTTCTCGATAAGCGCACTTCAATTTTGAGTTTCGTCCAAGTTCCATGATTAAATGGATGTCTAATAAAAGAAGTGTTCGAAGTAAGATTGATTAATTCCAGCTTATGGAGCAGGAGTAAATTGGCCCGTTCCGTGTCCAGAAGGGCGTCAGGTGGCTTGGCATAAATCTCTTCATTTCGACTATTAGGTTAGGGCCCTACTTAATTAATTATATGTGTAATTATTTCCGGCGAACACTCAATACTTACCTTTACGTATTTATTGGATAATTTATAAGTCCACTGCCAATAAGAAATACGAAGGTACTACATTAACAACAAAGAGGAGTTTATTTCGATAGTCTTTTTTTTCAAATTAAAAGTGGGTAATGATTTATTGATGTGCAGTGACCTGGCATGATCTGCCTATCTATTGCACCAGTAGTCGAGGGTTTGATGTCTACTTGGGTTGAGACATACCATTATGTCATGAACATCAGTTTGTTCCTTGTCTGATATACGTAAAGTGCGTGCTTGCTACTTATTTGTGAATCATTCATATTTTTGTATTAGGATCGATGTACCTTTCATTGGTTTACTTAAACGTTTACCGAACACAATTAAATTTCAAATAAAACTGCTAGGTAAGTCATTTTTTATTCAATCAATCAGAATATTACCAAAAACATTATTACAATAAGTTTTTCCTAAGACTCAATCAGTCTCCTACAAAATCATGAAGATCGTATTGAAGTAGATATATTCTCAACCGTCCTGAAAGAGAAAAAAAAAAAAAGTATAAAATCACTGTCTTTATTGTATGACGACAAGAGAACATATTCACAAGGCCTTACCTGACCGTAGTAGGCACCGTTAAACAAAATATTGTCTCTAAGCATTATAAAGAATAGGAAAGGATGATCAGCCTTAAATGTTTGTTTTTCTGGTACGAACAGTGAGGCACCAAGCCCGAAGAATCCTGTAAAATAATGTTTTATTATAATAGGTAAAAAACTGATGATAACAATAAAATATATAATACTATTTTTGATTTTGATTTATAATCATGCCATCTGCTTTCACAATATCTTATCCAATCCGTTTTGAAATTTTTATTGCTAGACGTTAGCTTCGGTCACGTGATTACACACGCGAGTACACTTTATGTGTAGTGATTTTGACGGACATAGGAATTGGTGGACATACCACTTGCAGCGGCAGCTTCTGCGCCTTCTTCGTTAACTTCAATGAACACTTTTTGAATAGCATCGCTGATAAAAATTTCGCCAGATTTAACAAGTTTTTCTATACCCGAATTTGCCGGATCAAAAATTTTCTTTACACCAATCTGAAAATAAGGTACACACCAAGAGTTCCATTTATTGAACACTTGACGATAAAATGTTCCATTTAGTTTGACTTAATATAATGTCATTAAAATTAAAAAAAAATATATATCAAATCCTGTTATTGACTATTAGTCAATAATATCAAAACATCTACAGGCATGTTGACATACGTATGTTATTAAATGTACCAACCTTTTGAAGAACGTCCTTGAGATTTATTGATGTTTCTATTTTGAACTTGGGCAGATACAAATCTACTTCAGTCTTCACCAGGTTCCAGGCAGTTTGCACTATAACACTTGGATCTTTTAGTTTTTCTTTAAGCGCAGAGATGCCGTCAACTTCGTTTGGAAGTACAACCAAGAAGCTGGCGCTTTGGTCGTGGTAGGGAATTCGTAAAAACTGAAAATGAAAAGCATGTCTTAAATTAAAAGCATTTAATGAAAAGATAAGAATTGCTGTATCATGGTTTGTACTTGTACAGCGGCCCACTGTTTTCCGTGAGTATCGTAAAGCGGCTGCTGTAATTTTAGTAAAGTAATTATGGCAAGTTCTGAATATGGGAAGGATTGTGTTAGATAAGATGGGATACCAGATAGAAGTAGTACTCTAAAAATATGATCGACTTAAAAAACAAAATTTTAGGTAGTCGGAAAAGTTCGCGGCCTTTTTGAACGCATGAATTTTGATTGTTACATTCCTTGCAACACTGAACCTAGGCGAGAAAGTAATATATTGTTTTACAGCTGCAAGGCAAGTAATAGCGGTGAAATTGAAACAAAATTGATAAGAGTCTCACCTATTTATATTTTTAATAATTTTGAAATGGAAGGTAATAAAGAAAAAAACATTATTATAGGGTGGCAAGTTAAGACGGGGCTTGAAGGGCTTGAAGGGTACCTTAACCGTTATTGCTACATGAAAACGTTCTTGAAACCATACTTAATAATTTTTTTTAATTTTATAAAAAAAAAATTAAGCCAATCGATCCTCTTACTTATGACGATCAAAACAGTCTAAAACGGTATGAGTATGACTAGAAAATTCAGAAATCGTGAAAAACTACTTCCACTCGTTCGCTAAGAAAATAAGTTCCGTCAACAAAGGTATTCGTCGGTGAAGAGGATACGTTACCGTATGGCGCGAGCGCGGGAAGTGTGTTTTTTACATTTTTCGCGATATCTGACTTTTCTAGTACTCATACCTCAGTTAGTATCTCCCGCTCACATCTAGTTATCTTTAGATGTGAGCGGGATAGCAATATCTAGTGTGCATATGAAGGAAAGGGAATTAGTTAAAGTACGGGAAATTACGAAGGTACATGAAGTCGATACAAATCCTTTTTAAATCAACCAGATATGTTTTGCATTTTTTTTTACGATTAGGGTCTGAATGCTGCTAGTGCTCAAGAAAGATGTAATGTTTATGGACATGATGCTTTGACCAAAACTACTGCAAAAATGGTTCAGCAGATTATATTATAGCATCTTCGGATTATCATTTATTCCGCTCATTACAAAACTTTTTAAATGGAGTAAAATTGCATTCAAGGGCATACTGTATAAATCATTTAAATCATTATTTCGCTCATAAACCCCAAAAATTTTATAGTGACGGGACACAGATCAGATCTGTGTGACGGGATAATGGTTTTGTCAGAAAAATGGCGAAAGTTTGTCGAATTAAATGGACATTACTTCATTCAATAAACATTTCATGTAAGTGAAAAAAAAATCTTTATTATTTTTACTACTAAAAGGCCGCGAACTTTTCTGACTACCGACTTCATTATTAACGAGTTCTTCTATGACTGCGGTTAGTAAATTTTGATAGTACTCTTATCATTATGCTATGGTGCTATGGGGATAAAATGAGGTAAATGTAAAATGTAATGTAAATTACCTTAGCATCTAACTCTTTGTGGTCCTTAAAGTAGTAGTCACCATGTCTGAACATAGTGGGAATCTGAACTGTCTTGACCTTAGTGACATGAAAATCACGGACTTCTGTCAAAGCCGGGTCGAATTTATCGTCATAAAACCAGTTGCCCTGTTAAAATAAAACACATTTAAAGATTTTGTTAAGACGGTACTATTGATTTAGAGTGAATTAAAACATTTTGTAAACTCACCTTGAAATATAAAGCATTTACAAGGACAGCGCGCGTGCTGGGACCCAAATCCTGAGCGCTCACCAGATCTTTGATTCGCTTGTTGGTGTGATCTTCAACCTGTTATATAAAGATTTTATAGCACTTGTTCATTAGATAATGATGTGAATAATTTTATACAAGGCTAAAGCTAAGTTGACTCCAAGTACTCAGATATATAAAATCGTTGTTTTGCAGTAAAAATACTATCTTAAAAAAATAGCTTTGCAAAAGCAAATATTTAAATTATTTAAGATAATACATAATAACTATTTGAAGCGGTAAATACATGAGTGGTTAACTAAATCAACATTGAAATATGCTCTAAAATGTCCAACATTTATTCTAAGTGCCTACAATAAACATTGCTATTCCTATTAATCATTTGTTGACTGTACGAAAAAGCAAAATTACTGATTTGCGTCGAAGATTTCTGATTATTCATGTTCATTGTTTGCTTCAAGTAATTTTCTAAATAAGCGAGCAAAGACTTTATCACTAGTAGTAATCCCTTTGTTTCCTTAGACACTTACCCAAGTGTTAATAGTTGAAGCAGCCTCAGCGTTCTTTGTGAAGTCAACTTGCTCCACCTCTGAACGGAATACTTCCTTAGAGACGGTGTTAAATTCATCGTTAAGCTCAAAGCCTTTGGGTATGAAAATACTGTTTGCTGTCTTCAGGATAATTCCTTTCGCTTCATCTACTTTTTCGTTTGCATAATTAAATACTTCTTTGGTCTGAAATTAATAAGGTTAATTTTCGTTAATTTTTTTAATCTGTTTTGTCTTTTATTGTTTTTTCAATTTTGTAGTTTACATTGGCATAATATCGAGATGTTTAAGTCAAAGGTGACATTTGCGGGATTCAATCGCATCGAGGGATAGTATATAGAATGATAGTATTTGGGGGCGGGATATCTCTCTGTGAGTTGAGTTGATTGATACCGACCCACCAATACTGTCTTTGGATGCTATTATAATATGCAACCCTTCGATATGCGGGGTAACTTAATGACAAATGTGATTGCGCATTTAGGTGAGCTCCGTACGAGTTCAATTAAACATGTATGTATGTTGTATAATACATATTAACGTTAAAACATGTCATTACTTGAAGAAGGTATCAAAGTTAAAATAAAAATACTACCATAATTTTTTACATATTACACGATTTTTTAAAATATTTTTCTTTTTATCATTTGTTCTACGTAAAAGTACCTATATTTCACTTTCCATTTATTACGAAATTTATACATGGGTTTCTTAAGGCATCGTCGTAGTTAAAAGGGACAGTTTTAACTTCAAATAAATTACTGAAATCTACTAACATTTTAAATAATATTTAACACTAATTGTGTTTGGTAACGGTGAAAAACGAGTCAAATTACTTACTATGGTATCATTCGGCATCCCGATGGCTTTGAAGATTTCGTCATGGGAGTCTCCTGTCGAGGCGAACCCGAGCTGCGCTAAAGGCGACATGGCTGAGAATCCAGACATGACCACGCTCTTGTCTGGATTTATGTTCGCCACTTCCTGTGCAAGTTAAAGAAACATTAATGATGGTGATGTAATTAGTGTTTTTGGTAAATAGTATATAATACCTATAGGTACTATAAATAGTACATAATACCTGTACTCAGTGGTACCAAAAGTTGTCTGGGACCATCTGATACAAGTTTCTAAACTAGGGACCCACCTTTAGGCTGTCATAGGGTAAAGGTGACATAAAATTGGGAATTCTCAGATACCCTAGCACAGACCTATATCAAGATAGACGAAAAGAGTGCTTCAAATTGTATGAGAGCCTAGCGTTTCGGAATTTTCGTACCTTCAACGACGTCACTAGCGAGATTTAGTGATCTGGAAATATTATTGACGAGCTCTTGCAAAGAAGCACTGCTAACCACAATTAACCATTTTCGTTTCTGAGTTAGGCTTATTTTCATGGTAATGGTCGCAAGATTACTGACTTAGGTCGGAAAACTTTGACTGTGGATCAAACTTTTTACACGCAAGGTAGGTAAACTTTTACCGTCTATCTCGATATAGGTCTGTGTACCCTAGGGACTCGCCACTAGGGCCTAGAGACGAGAGATTCCGAGACTTCTTCATGCAGTCTTGTTTGTTATTGGAATGTAGAAGAAACGGAAACTTAACCGTTCCAATATGAATAAAGGCCTTTTCAAATAACAAAGTTTAATAAATACAATTTTTGGGGCCCACTCAAGATTCGCTCGCGACCCACAGTTTAGAAAACCTTGCCTTTACTATTCACCAAAAAAAGTATATAATAGCACAGATTATATACTACTAGCTTCGCCCGCGTGGACTACAAGACTTATGCTATTGTGGGTTATCCATATGAGATAAACATATACCACCGCGGAGTTTTCTGTAGGCCTTTTCAAGGTGTACAAATACTTCGTACATTATTTTGATAAATCTCGTAGGGTTCAGCCTGCGTTTGCAATGTAAGCGGAAAAAATGTAATCATTTAAGACATCACATTAGAAACCTCAAAAATTACAGTATTTTTCTACTCTGTATTAAAGGTTATTATACATATGAACCTTCCTCTTGAATCACTATCTATTAAAAAAAATCGCATCAAAATCCGTTGTGTAGTTTTAAAGATCTAAGCATACATATTGACAGACAGCGGGAAGCGACTTTGCTTTATACTATATAGTGACTATACTAGTAATAATAGGAACTCGAGGTTCTCCCGCTCGACATTCACAATGGTCGGTCACAAAATGAGTAACCAATTTATTATCTCGAGCTCCTCTTTGCTTCGGAAGGCACGTTAATCCGTTGGTCCCGGTTGAATTTTGGACCTGCGGGGTGGGCCATGGCCCTTACCCATCCGTAAGGGAGGCTAATGCCCCAGCAGTTGGAACATTTAAATGGGTGATGATTATGATGATATAAAATAATCAATAGTCGAACGTTGGTATTATTTTCACTAATCTAAACCTTAGAGTCGGGAGCGTTTGGGGCCAGGACCGCCCCGAAAGCCTCATTTGAAATTATTATTTTTGAATAAGAATTAATTCCAAAGGGACTTTGGGACGGCAGTCCCGGTTTCAAATAAGTTTTTTATTGTTATAACATATATGACTGCTTGCCAGTACAGGGGGCTAAATAAATAAACTAAACTAGGTGTTTTTATCAACAAAGACTAATAGCAGATTACGGTATTGTAATGCTAATAACTATCAGATATTAATTAAAAATAAATTGTCATTAACAACGATTTGAGCTATTTCTTGCTCGAATACTAATACAAAACTTAATATTTTGGTATTTTTAAGTCGTTTTCACATTCAACGTCAAGGTAAGTACAAGTAATATCCAAATTACAAATCGTGATATGATCATTTAACCAGGGGCCCAAATTCTGCTAATGCTTAGCCACGATCGTATTCCAATGGTGTTCTAATGGTAGTACTGTTTTACACAGTTCTTGTTACGACAGTGTTATTAAACACTACAATTGAAACACCAGTGAGAGACGATTATGACATAAATTTAGCAGAATTGACCCCCAGTTATTGTTGATAGAAGCTTGTAACTATGCCATGAATAACAGGAAAATATAGATTGTATTAAATTAAACTTAAACTAGTATCCTAACTAATATTATAAATGCAAAAGTGTGTTTGTTTGTCCTTCCGTTCACGCCCTAACAAAGCAACCATGGTAAGAGTTAGTTGATAGGACGGAGAGTAACATTTTTATCTCGATATTCCCACGGGAACGGGAACCACGCGGGTGAAACCGCGGGCGGTAGCTAGTACATAATAAAACAGATATTATTCAGGGAATAATAATTTCTATAAATGAAAATTAAATTTACAATTTTGAAATTAATTTTCAATTCCAAAATAATAAAATGCTATCTGTCTGTGTATATTTTAACTTTTGTGTCCCACTGAAACAACTTTGATGAATTTTGTTATTGAAGTGTTATTGAAGCAAGATTCAAGAGTAGGTCATAAAATTAATGCTATTACGAAATAATAAAAAAAAAGTTGGATATGGGATGTTGGTACAGGGGGCTGTCACTTGGTACAAAGGCTTGTCAAAGTTCTAGTTATAGAATACTGCTGTAATATTAATACTAGTTTTGCCATTTCGTCGTGCCTAATATTTATGTTAATCACTTTGTACTTCTTCATCAGCCATTGTTAATGACCCCACTGCTGGGGCACTGGCCTTCCTTATGGATGGATAAGGAGAACGGGCCATGACCCACCACGCGGGCCCAATGCCGATTGGTGGGTGTTAACGACTGCTAATGCAGCCGGGACCAACGGCTTAAGCTCGAGACAGTAAATTTATGGTCACCCATCCCGTGACCGACCATTGCTAAAGTTGCTTAACTTCAACAATCGCAGTCCGAGCGCGCTAACCATTGCGCCACGGGCTCCTCACAGTGCTTCATCACTTTGTACGTCACAGCATTATTTCACACTTTATTGCTTAGTGCTGATATAATATATTCAATCGGTCATTACTCATTACTGAAAATTCTCATAGCTTATAAAACGTAATTTTTTGTTATTAGTAAAATGTTTTCTATATTTTCATTTTTAATTTAGGCGCAACCCCTTGTTTTCTAAAACGACGATTTAGTGATTTTTCGGAGGAGGTGATTGTTACTATAACCAATGCTTTTTTGTATGAAAGTTACTGATTTAGAAGCACAGTGCCCTAATGAAGTGCATGTAGGACGTAGAATTTCAATTTTAATCATATTTTTTTAAATATAAGTAAAACTTACATAAATTACTTAACTTACTATCCTGATTTTTGTGTGGACTTAGTGGAAAGTTTATGCATATATTTTTTTACGAACGACGGGGAGACTCTTACCCCCATATTCTAAGTCGTTCCTCCAAAAATGGTAGTGTGCGCTAGGCCTAACACGGAGTGGCTACGTACTCTTTGGCTCCTCCAGGTCCTTACGGAGTTATGACTTAGAATACCGATTCCGAGGAGTATTTTGAAGAGGTTTTCAATGAGGTTTCGTTAAGTCGAGGACGAGTAAGTTTTGGAGGAACGACTAAGAATATGGGTTTAACGTATCTGTAAGCCTTTAACGTACCTGATGTTATGTATTGATAAGGCAATCTGATTTTCTTAGCAAGGACATTTAAAATTAAATTTTCACTACCATTACTTGAGTAAGAAATGTTTTTTATATATCATGTTATATGATCATCTAAAATTTCACTCCTTTTATAATGTGCTATTATTATGACAGGTAGCCATAAAACAAAGAACTTAGTAATAGAAAATAAAACGAAATTCTTTATCTTAAACGACAATTTACAAAAACTTACTTAGTGAGAAATAAACTTGAAAAAAGCACTTACCGTGAATAGATCGAGGGTAAACTTATTATTTCCATTTATTAGAAATTGATCAATTTCATATGAGTATGCAGACGCGGCGACTACGCCGGACAAAACTGAAAAAGAAACATATTAGGTACTTAAAATCAAAGTTATTACCATGAGGAAACATGATTCAATCATAATGATTAAATGGATAAAAAACATGCTTGTACTGCCAATATAAATATTTAGCAACTTTTTATTACTTATTGAATTAGCATTCAGCAAAATTATTTCTTTGACTTCTTACAACACTTAATAATAAGATATTTGTCGTAATATTGTTATGTAAGTCATATATCGATATTTTTACGATCAAATATTAGATGTTTGATAAGTAGGCAAATGCTCGGGTTTATGTATTAATTCTTGTAAAAGAAAAAAAAACTCGATATGTTCAAATGCTTAGGCACATGCAAATCATTGTTCGCAGATTTGATATGGTATAACCTGTCTTTAGTAAAAATTACTTTGCGTTTCTATGGCAAAAAGACTAGAATATTGTATTATGCGAACTACAACTGCGTGGTTTCAGATTTATGAAAGTTTATTAAAACCAAACTTATATTTTTTCTCAACTCAACTCTTACAATTTTATCGGGTTCAAAATAGCCGATACACATTAAGTATCAAAACGTGTAATACAAGTTTTTTTATTAAATTATTTGGGCAAATCTATATGAGAGCAAACTAGTTTTGTTAATCACCGGCGGCGGTTGTCAACAATAATATTGAATTTGTAATAGTTGTCACGATATCAAAACACTCTAATAAAGTCTTTAAACAACTTTGGACTTTCATTTCCATTGAGGGCTTAGGTATAAAAAAGGTTAGGTTAGGTAGGTATGTATAGAAAAAGAGAATCGAAAGTTTAATTTTTTTTTTCTGTTAAATACCTATAGTCTTTCAGAGCTAATAAATGTAAGGAAACGTATCGAAAGCGAACGTCTGTTTATCGTATACAAGTTTCATATTAAGCCCAAAGATTATCAAGTAAAAAATTGTTAGTTAAGTTTGGAAAACACTTAAAAACACCTTCAAAGGTTTGTTTTTAAAAAACTAAATAATCTCCTAGCATTTTTTATGTTTTGTCTCAATTGCAGTCGCAAAGAGAAGATAGAAATTGACCTCTAAAAATCCGACTGTAATACTTAGAACCCCAGGTTCAATCCGACATTTTGGCGGATATATAATTATACCTCAAGAATACGTAGGTACAAATGTATACTTACAGTAAATCAACAGCTTCATTGTTGTCTTCGTGACGGCCACACCACAACTGACCGGTTACAAGGCGCAATGTGTCTTAAATAATGTTCATACCTATTAAAGATATTTAGTAAACAAATTTTAAGGGCGTCATAGGTAGATGACGGATGCTATCGTCAGATAAAATATCACTTGTCATACAAATCAATGCACCAACTACTGTTAAAGATAGTGTAAATTGGATTATAATTAAAGTCGCATCAAAAGATGGCACCTAATAATTTTTTACTTTGCGGGCATTTTATAGAAGCCACTATTTCCGAAGGAATTATCTATCTATATCAATAAAACAATCCCGTGACTGACTGACAGACAACGTGCAGCCCAAACGCCTGAACCGATTAACCTGGAATTTTGCGTACAGGTTCCTTTAACGATGTAGGCGAGCACTAAGACAGGATTTTTCAATATTCCCACGGGAACGGGAACCACGTGGGTGAAACTGCGGGCCTATACCCCTCATTGATCTTTGCACTATTTCAAGAATGTAGGTTGATATCCGTAACACAACGTTTTGGTGATTTCATTTGATACATTATTTATAGTCGAATTGACAAGTACTGTAATAAATTTTGAGTCCACAGTTATCGTCATCTAATAATGTAAAATTACATTGTACTTGGTGTCTCCAAAGAGCACAAGAAAATAAGGTAAAAAAATGGTAGACTTTTTTAAATATAAATATATAAAGAAGGAAGGAGCGTGGTGCGAATTTGATTCGTCACTTGCTAGCAGGACACCGGTGTCCAGAGAACAATAGGATACCTATTATGTCTTAAAATACGGGACTTGAAGAGTTTAAACCTACCTAAAAATGCTTTTTTCTACGCACATCGATTATATTTCCAATAAGGCTTATCGTAATTTAGGATTTATTAAAAGAACATGTAAGTTTTTTAAAAACATAGAAAGCTTAAAGACTTTATATTACGCTTACTGCCGTAGTATCCTGGAATACGTGAGTCCTGTATGGTCTCCACAGTATGCAAAGTATATACAGAAGCTGGAAAGAGTTCAGAAAAAATTTGTAAAACATCTGAATTATAAAACACAGAAATGGCATAATAATTACCAAGATGATTGTCGCCACTATAACGTTTTGTCTCTTGAGTCTCGCCGTGAATTAATGGACATGTGTCTACTCTACGACATCTTAAACAATAATTTGGATACACCCAATCTTCTTGCTGGAGTCGGTTTCCGTACGCCCAAAACCCGCACTAGAGTAACACCTCTTTTCCTGGTACCTAGGTCCCGAACCAACTACACAAAGAATTCTGTATTGAATCGCTTACCTGCTTTATATAACAAAAAATTTAGCTGTATTGATCTTTTCAATCTTAGTAAAAGAGCACTAAAAAGGGAGTTGCATCGAATAATTATGAACGGCTAGCCATACATGGTGGTTTGATGTAATTGCTTTCTTTCTTTCTTAAAGTTTAAAATATATAACAGTTTAAATTATGTAACAATGTAAGTAACTATATAAGCATATTATTGTTTTTGCTAAAGTCTGTATTAGTTAATTTGTCGGTCTGTTTGTAGCTTTCGAATAAAAATTGGAATATAAGTAATTCATTAACTATAAGCTAATTTTAGATATGTTTATGATCAAGTTATCATGATCATAAATTGTATAAGCATGCAAGTCAAATTAAAGAAATAATTTAATACATTTGCAATTTGTCACTATTAGATAACTAGATTTTTACTGTTAGTTTTCTTTATTCTGTATAGCCTCTAAAAATGCCACGAAACTCTGTAATTGGCTTAAGAGTCTAATAATTATAAGTTACATTAATTGATTTTGTAAAAAAAGCTGTTGAGTTTCTAAATAAATAAATAAATAAATAAATAAACCGTAGAGCTAGCTCGAAAAACTTTTACGATATAGCATCGAGAAAGCATTCGTATCGTCACGTCAAAAATGTATAGGAAAATGTACTTCCGTCTCCGTTGTACTCTCAAACGTCATCGTCATACATTTTGTTGACAATACTTTTTCGATACTTCCTCGAAAGTTTTTCGTGGTAACTACTGAAAGAAGTTTAAGGGGAAATGAATGGAATACTTTTGGATTTTGAACAAAAGGGGTGGCGGCGTGGGCGCGTTACAGTCTAATAACTACTTCGTCATCTTGAGGAAAATATTGACGATTCAAAGCGTAAACCTCAATCTATTTATATCTATACATATGATAAAACTGTATAATAAAAATTACCAAAAACTAATTGGGGACGGCGTAAAAACAGTAACAGAATACGCTGAAACCAATTTTGAAATTTTGTCTGTCTGTACACGCTAATCTCAGAAATTACTGAACGGAATTGAATTTCTATTCGTAACATGTATATAGTCTATGTATATAGCCACTAGGCCTGGCCGTAATATAGGCTACAATTTATTTTGAAATCTGGAATTCCTGATGCAGAAAGCTAAGAGACCGGCTAAACTATAAGCTGATTGGACCCAAATTTGTATAATACAAGTATAAACTATCTTCCGCCTACGATTTTACTCCGTGACTTTCAAATCAAATGGACAACTATCTTAATAATGCGAAGGAAGTCGCAGGCAAAAGCTAGTCTATTTAAAAACATCATTGGTAACCCTTAATGAGTCTATTTGAAGAATAGATTTTTTCATGTAATATTGTTGTTACTTTAATATAATCCAATATTTTTTTATTTTGTATTATGATAAATACATGCCTATATTGAGAATATCAATGCAGATTGATAGCCCGGATCGCGAATAACAATGAGCAAATCCAACAGGAATTCGAAAATCTTTACTACGCCTTCTCGACAATAGTATTTGGGTTAGATTTTCTTTCTGCATGAAATACCTTTTGAAATTATTCAGGCGTTACATTTATTATCAGCAGTATTTGATATATTTTTGTCATGTAGCTCTTATTTGACAGAAATGCGCTATAATGACGGTTTTCCATATTATTTTAGTTTATTTAAAACAATACCCTGATTTTAAGATCCGACAGAAAACCAAGAAACAACAAATTAAATAAAATAATCTTTATTCAACTGAACTTGAAAAAAGTTTTTTTTTTCCCCTCCCATATTCATTACTATATAACTGACAAGAAAAACAGGTACAAGAAACATATCAGCTTTATCAAAGGAAACGATAATTACAAGTATCTAATTATAAGTTTATCGTTACTAATACAACCGGAATCGGAATTTAACAGAGTAAATAAGGACAAAAACAAAATACTTACTTAAGATAACTTCAATAAACGTGTTGATACGCCATAGGAGGGTGTCCCGGATTCCGTAGGGCTGCATAATAGTTACAAGAAAAAGGAAATGTTAGTAAACTGTAAGAAAGAATAGTACTATGAGGAGTTGGTAGCGCAGTGGTTCGCTAGCTCGGCCTGCGATTGCAACTTTCGCAATGTTCGGTCACAGAATGAGTGACCAAACAATATTATCTCGAGCTCCGTTAAACTGTTGGTCCCGGCTGCATCTGCAGTCAACCGCATTGGGCCCGCGTGGTGGGCCATGGCCCATTCTCCTTATCCATCCATAAAGAAGTGCCACAGCAGTGGGAGCACTGGTTGATGACGAAACTTAAGTAAATTAACATAATAATACCTTCACTCACAGTATGTAAGGTGGCAGTACTTTTCCGTATGTTTGGCTTCAATTAGAAAATACGTTTAATTACTTCAATGTACTGTTACAGTTCAGCAGTACAAAACACAAAAGCCTTTATTGCTGAAGTATACATAAAAAACACACCAATAACATTTTTTTAATTTATAATTCAGCGTGTCCTGCAGACACATAGGCCTCCTCCAGCCTTTTCCACCCCGATCTATCCCTGGCCAACCTCAGCCACAGTGGGCCAGCTACCCTTCTTATATCATCCGACCATCTTTTCAGCTGTCGTCCACGCTTGCGAAAAGTGTTTGGTCTGGGGATCCATTCGGTGGTCTTCTTTGCCCACTTCCCTATTTCATCTCTTGTGACATGACTTGCCCACTTCCATTTGAGTTGTCTACTTTTTCGAATGACATCCACAAGTTTTGTAAATTTTCTGATGTCGGTGGCTCTCTTCTTGTCACTCCTTCTGTATCCTAGAATACTTCTCTCCATGCCTCTCTGACACGTTCTTATTTTGTTTTGCAGTGCTTGTGTTATGGCCCATGTCTGGCATCCATATGTTAGTATTGGCAAGATACATGTGTCGAAGAGTTTTCTTTTCACTGATATGGTGTAGTGGGCATTTTTCATGATATCTTTTAAGGACCAGTACCTTTTCCAAGCATTTACGATCCTTCTGTCGATTTCCTGTGCCATCTGGTCTTGAAATGATACAAGTTGCCCGAGATAAATGTATGATTTTACACACTCCAACTTTTCCTCATCGATATAGATGTTTGTTTCCAACCTGTTTGTCATGACCTTGGTTTTCGACCTGTTAATTGTCAGCCCCACCTCTCTGCTTTTTATGACAAGATCTTGTATCATTGTTTGCAACGATACAGGGTTATCGGTAATTAACACTAAGTCATCGGCGAACCTAAGATGGTTCAAGCTTTCGCCATTTATTGTAATTCCTAAGTCATCCCAATCCATGGTTTTCATGACTTCTTCTAGGACCGCTGTAAACAACTTTGGCGAGAGGGGGTCTCCCTGTCTCACACCTTTTTGGATTGGAAAGCTTTCACCATATGTCTCCAGTTTTACCCGTGATGAGCTATTTAGGTATATGTTCCTGATTATCCGTATATATTTAAGATCTACTCCTTGGTTTTTCAGGGCTCTCCATATGTGTGCATGTTCCAAACAATCGAACGCCTTGTTGTAATCAACAAATGCCAAGTATAAAGCAAGACCATATTCTTGGCATTTTTCTATGACTTGCTTCAAATCCAGATCTGAATCCTGCCTGTTCTACTGGTTGGTGGAAGTCTAATGTTTTAGAAATACGATTAAGGATTATTTTTGAGAACACCTTATATATATTTGACATTAGACTGATAGGTCGGTAGTTTCCTACATCGTCTTTGTCTCCTTTTTTGTATAATAAGATAATGGTGCTAACTGTCCATTGGGCTGGGATACATTCCGATTCTAAAATTAAGTTGTAGATTTTAGTCAAGATTTGAATGTTATCTGGTAATGTTATTTTCATGATCTCATTGGTAATATAGTCTTGGCCTGGTGATTTGTCGTTTTTCTGTGACATAACTGCGTGAGCTACTTCGCTTTCTAAAATTGGGGGGGTAGTTTCTTCGGTTTCTTCTGACAGATTTATGTTGTTTTCTTTGTTATCAGTTGTGTATAATTTCGTGTAGAAGTCAGTTGCAATATTGATTATATTTTTCCTTTTGGACTCAGGTTTTTTGTTCTTGTTTTTTAGTGTAGGTATCCATGATTTTGTTTCGCGGAGTTCTTTTAGTGCTTTCTTGATCCCACCTGTTTTAGTAATGTGTTGGTTGATACATTCAATTCTTTTCCTAGCTCTGTCCTTCTTTATACTTTTGCTTATTTCTTTGCTGACCCTGGTAATTTTCATAAGTAGTGTTTTATCTTTTTTGTTGCCTTTTAACATGTCTTTTCTTACATCAATCAGTGATTTCGTGGTTGCACTCAATGTTTAATTTTTTGAAGTTTTAGGTTTTATTGTTTTGTACATATTGTTTATTTCCTTGTCATATGTTTCTTGAATTGTGTTAATTGTTGTTGGTCCACTGTAAGCTGTTAAAGTTGGTTGGGCCGGCTCACAATAGTTTTTTTGTCTGAAATTCTTCCTACATTTTACTTCACGCGTGCTAGATATTGTTGCTCTGACCATACGGTGATTGGTATAGAAGTTAAACTGGGAGATAACATTAACATTGTGAAATACTTTAGGACGGTTACTCAAAATATGGTCGATTTCGTTGCGGTAAGAGCCGTCAGGTGATATCCATGTCCATTTCTTTGAAAGTTTTTTCTTGAAGCAACTGTTCATGATCTTAAGTTTGTGTTCCAAGGCCAATGTCATCATCCTTTCGCCATTGGGGCTCCTTACACCAGTTCCATGTTTTCCCATTATGGATTCCTCTCCTGGATGCTGCTTACCAATTCTGCCATTAAAGTCACCCATAACTATCATATTTTTGTAACAGTTCAGCAGTAATGCATAATAACTGACTGACTCTAATTGATTTCAATTATTGAAGAGTGAAGTTGATTGAAAGAATTTGCCATAGAGTGGTAACTCGGCGTGTTGCTATGGGTACTGTGGACGGCAAGTCAACTTTTACAGCTGCGTTACGAAAATACTTGTTTTTGTTATACACCTATGTTGGTGGTTTTGTTAGACTAATTTTCCATTTAATTCGTCACGTTTTTGTCAACTTGTCAAATATGTCATACATTTTTTGACGATACGTCCTCGATACTTACTCGAAAGTTTTTCGTGTTCGTCCTACTGACATTTTGCAAACCAAATAATAATTCTTCTTCTTCTTATCGAGTGAGGATAAGTGGCCATCTCTGGTGTCAGAGTTTATCAAGCCGCCTATAAGGCCTCTGACTTTTTTTTTAACTAGTATCTGGGCAGGCATTTGACCACCATCGTGCTTAGCAAACCGGATGTGATCTAAGGTGTAACATGCTTGCCACAGAACAAGGAAAGTTTAATGTTCTGTGATGCTTGCCCAGGAAATGCCTATTCACTCTCGCCTTGGAGAGAATCAAATGACAACAGCCGGGACCGACGGTTTAACGTGCCCTCCGAAGCACGGAAGCGCTCAGTTATAATGCCACTTTACGTTCACCCATCCGACACCTGACCAGGCCGAACGTTGCTTAACAAACGTGATCAAATCAAACGGGCCCTGCCAGAATACCAGCGTTGCCGTGACACATCTAGTGTCATGGCAACACATGCTGAGGCGGGGACCCTATTGACCTGAAAGCCATACTTTGTTTTTTATGTTATTTGTAATGTGTTTTTGTGTTGCTTTATAATTACCTATGTTTTTCTTCTAAAGGTATGAAAATTCAAATTTTTTATATAAAATCAAAGTCGCGGATGGCTCTTAGTTCTGTAGTAAGTAAGGACGAGAGTTTGTTTAGCACAAGAGAAATGTCTAGGCTCAGGTGGTATAAAGTAAATATGTTCATTAGCAATATTAGTTCAGGCTTCCTCTTATAAGTTACACGTAATTATGGACGACAACGTGACAGTGTCATGTTTGCCGAGAACGTGTCAAGACAAGAAGCTTTTGTTATTCATTAATTACCATCATTTATATGTGCGAATGGAAACAAAATAAGATGTTGAGTTAAAACAACTTACAAAAAACATTTCTATGTAATTAACCAGCATTTTAGTTTATTTATCGCCTGTAGTAAATTGTCGCCCTGAAAATTTTTCACCTTTTAGTAGCTACCAGACACAGTCTCCTCGCACGAATACGCTATATCACGGGACATGATATAACTCATGATGCTGTCTTGCTCACCCCGCTTAGATGTGAGGACGGACAGTGACTCGTGATCGAGCTACGTGTGACGATAAAGCCGCTAGCGCTAGGCTGTAGCAGAATACGTTTTCTTTTATTCCTGTAGGATTAACAAAAAACGTATCCTGTTTGTTGCTGCCCCTTGTAGCGTCAGTCTCTCTGACGGTAGCAGATTCCTTTTAATTTATGTCTATTAATCTGGACCGTATCACGACGTGTTAGAGCTATACCAATGTAATGTTATAAAAGAGATGGCGGTATACGTTTCAGTGTATAGCTCAGTAATTGTTTAACATTACTTCAATATTGCGATTCCGCGGCTTCTAAAGGGTTAACGCGATTTGATTCAAAGCGGGTCTCCTACTTGAAATAGCGTGTTGATCGAATATCAAATGCTCGAATACATTTCCTCGAAGAATCATAAAATCGACAAATCATAAGATCGATAGTTCACAAGACACTAGACGATGCATTAATATCTCGATTGACCTAAGCTCGAAGTTCGTTAGTTCGATGTTGGGTCGGTGCATCATAACGGATTAAATGAGTGAAAACGTTTACTTACCAATGCCGATTCGTGCTTTCGTCGATTTTATGATTTTTCGCGGAAAGGGATTCGAGTATTTGATATTCATATTCAATATTAGACATTCGATTTCAAGTAGGAGACACGTTCAAATTAACACAATTCAAGCCTTTTGCTTCGACCTCGGACTTTGACGTGAAGTAGCGAAGCCCAGAAAAAAATACCGTCATAATGTACTGCATATAGTGCTATTTTTTTGGATATCTTTAAGGTTATTTTTCTACACCTACACACTTATACAGGGTGTTAAAATACCCATACCGAAGCCGTGATATTTGCTTAGTGTACGTCAAACTAAACAAGATAATGTAAAAATAATTGCTGGGAAATGGCTTTTATTTTGCGTAAACAAAATGTGTGTTATTTTTTACACGCAATGGAACGCGTGCAACAACCTTTGCGTGTGTCTATAGAGTACGAGTAGGTGACCGCCCCCCTGATTATGTAACTTGTTTCTATCAACGTTTGATTGACAGTGCAGTTACATTGCTGCATTAGTTACAATCAATGTCACAACTATCTTACTAAAGCAGAAATGTAACTGCACTTTCAATCAATTTCAATCTTGTTAGCAAGAGAGTTAGATAATCAACTAGCGGGGCTCTGTATCAATGAGTGGTTTTGATATTTCTTTCCGATTTGTTACTTTATATAATAATCTTTAGAAAAAAAAATATGAATCCTCAATAACTCCTTATTTATTAGTTTCCCAGGTTGGGCTCCATACAAGAGTTACGATGGGGAAATATGCAGTTTTCGTTTTCGTTATGGGACTTTTAACACCCTGTAGATACGGGCAGAACATCGGCGGTGTAGTTTGGGAGTAAAATGTATACTCACTCTCATAGCCAGACCTTCAAGACACCACGTTAGGTATTTTCTACAAAAATAAACCGCTGGCATAACCACGTGAGAATCAACATGACTGAAATAAATCAATTAAAAGTGAGATTAAGATAAAAGCATTTTTATTGTTGGAAACTTACTTCATCACTTATGATAAATTTTAAATAGAAAAAAATATTCAACTCGGCCACGAGTGAATTCTCAGATGGGACTTGTGGGCGAGATTTTGTTTTTAATATTTTTCTATTTAAAATTTATCATAAGTATAAAAATACTTTCGTACATAAGTATAATTAATTCGTAGTTAAACTATAGATTAAAAAAAAAACTATACGATTCTAAATATTATTGGTGTCTTTTAATTAAACAAATTTCTAATAGTATGTAGATGTAACCCCAATTGAGAATAATATTGAAATTTCGTATTTTTAGGGGTCTTTTTAAAAAAAAGAAAAGTCATCTTATTACCAGATTTGTAACATTTCTAACCCTATAGTTTTATAAGTACCTACGTACGTATTCCGTATAGCGTCTTAAAAAGGATCTTCTGTTTTCCCTTTTATAGTAAACTATGTGACAAATAGCTGTCTTTTCTGTACTGGCATAACAGTTTCTTGGGTAGAGGCAGGCAAGTGTAGGCAAGAACCGAGCAGGTGCTGCCATTGTGATGGCTCGCCAGCTAATTGCGTCTCTTTCAGCTGCAGCTAACAAGAAAACGCTGTTAACTACCCTCCATTGTTTCATAATTGAACTAGTTCCGTAATGTGATGCTTAATAAGGCTCCAGAGAATCGTCCAACGGAAATTTATTAGCCGTATGCTCGGGGTGGATTGCGGAGTTCTTGTCAAGATACAGAGATGTTGAATAGAAAACAAATGAAGAGAAACGTTTTAAATCTCAGTAGGCCTAGCACGAATTACTTTCGAGGAAGTATCGAGGAAGTAAAGTAAAAAAATATATCAGATATTGAGCAGCGTTCCTACCGGACGTAAACGGAACTACATTTTCCTATACATTTTTTGACATTACGTGCTCGATACTTCTTCGATACTATTTCGATAGTTATTCATGCTAACCCTACAGGACACAAGAAAAGAATTAGACATAGTATGTCTCATTTAGCAATGAAAGAAGTGTGGCCTCGAAAACAGAACGAAACTTTAAATAATTCTGTGTTTCTAGCAAAAGAGTGGCGATTTTTTTTACTACCAATATACTACTTCAATAATTTTTGTGTTCTATGTTTTGGTGTTTTCTTATAGAATGGAGATTAACAACAGGTTTATTAAAACGCTTGAAACATTGTTACAGTATAGCTTAAACGTATAACATGAACTCTTATTCGTTTTATTCAAATACGACAATATATTTCGGATTCAAACTTCAAGTTCCGCGCGCTCTTTGCGTGACGTCATTGTTTACCGTTTCATACAAAGACTTCGATTCTGACGGCGGCTTACCAAATCGTCAAGCGTGAGCCGCAAGCTGCATACAAAGTGTTATACAATGACGTCACAAAATAAAACGCCGACCCAAAGTAAAAAAAAATATCTCTAGATGTATACTACTTATGGAAAAAAAAACGTACTACATGATGGAATATAAATCTAAAAGTGCTGTTAATCCCCATTGGAGTTGCAGCGTAGCAAAAGTTATGTCTACGTCAGTTGTCATTTTACAAGCTTTTATTTACAGATAAGATAAAATGTAAATTTTGATCCCAAAAATATGTGCTTACACAGAAGTTCTTTACAATAATTGGACTATTCGAAAGTACTTATCTATAAGTCTATTTTAATAAAAATCTTTGACTTTGACTTTGGCTTTAATAATAATAATAATTTCATACAAACACACCAATTATCTAGCCCACATTAAATTTCCTGAAGAATTTGTGTTATGGCTACTAGATAACGGATAAACATAATTATATATACTTGTTTTTTGTAAATATATACATAATATACATATTAAACACCCAGACCAAGCCAATAGACATACTATTCTTGCACTGCATTATTTGTCTTGTCCGGGCATCGAACTCGGGACCTCTAGCGCAGAAGGCAGGCTTAGCCAAATAGGGCCTGCGCCAAACTCGAGTTCTTTATGCTACAAGATCTAGTTTTATCTAACTAGTCGAAAATCAATTTTTAAAAGACTTTTCTTCTAAGCCACTAAGAAGAAAGCACGAACTTGTACAGCCAATAGAATAATTATTACTATAACCTCCACACTAATTTAATTCAACTGTATTATCACCTACACAATAGTTATCATAATTACGCCAATAAACCGAGAAACATGCTGAACAGCAAGACAATATAAATCATGACACCGCTCAATACAAACAATGGCTGCCCATAAAGATAAGGCAGAGGTACCCTGCATTAATCTCCAGCTAACGTTTGTTCGTCTGAAAGCATTCATTAGGGCACAAAGGTTTCTATCAGCTAGTTTCCGCGGTTCCTTAGAGTTATACTTTAACAAATTGGCGGAGTAATGCAGGGTGTGCTCGGACAATGCCGCTGACTATGGAACATCTGACGGCACTTATGATAGGGTTGCCAAGGATTCAAATAGTTTTTGTAAAAAATGTATCTCATTGAATTGCGTTGATAAACATGCTCAAAATCAACGAGGGGTGGACATAAAGATAAGGCAGAGGTACCTTACATTAATCTTCAGCTAACATTTGTCTGAAAGCATTCATTAGGGCACAAAGGTTTCTATTAGCTAGTTTCCGCGGTTCCTTAGAGTTACTTTAACAATACTTTAACACGTTGACGCAGTAATGCAGGGTGTGCTCGGACAATGCCCCTGACTACGGAACATCTAACGTCACTTATGATAGGGTTGCTATATGCTACATTTGTAAAAAAATGTGCCTTATTGAATTGAGTTTATAATCATCCCGAAAATTAACCTGATTTTGTACTGTGTATCTTTTTAATTTGACGCTTCTTCACGAAATAAGAACTTATGTTTCAGAAAATAGAGAAACTACGCGCTTTTCTATTTTATTATTTTGATATTGCAAAGAGCTAACTTGGCTTGATGTTCGTCTTGGTTTATACTAGTACCTATTTGATATTAATTTCAATGTTATATATACATGATTATGACCATCATATAGACAGATAACCATGTGATTTTTATTCCGGGTATACCGATTTTCTATTTCAGAACCCTTCTGTAATTAATTTGGAGTGAAAGATCACCGCCCATAAGTTAGTGTTGCTGATGTCCATTAAATTAAGGCTAATGTATCTCACATAATTCATTTTGTGACACATTCCAAAGTTAGTCCTGTTAAGAAAGAGCATTGTGACAGCCCTCGCTCCCTAACGATGGCTAAATCTTCAATTTTGTGTGCTATTTTGAACCTTACTACTGAAACGTTATGGAACTCACTTAAGGAAACAAGTACGAGTCACGGTTTCACCATTAAATCCCTCCGGTGTCGAAAGGGGTACGTTGTGTTCAGTGTAGTACCTATATATGTCATAGGATAATTGGAAATAGAGACTATAGGAATCCCTAGGAATATTCTACAATAGGTATTAGAATTAGCTGTCTACAATCGTTAATAGAATCGAACTGAAGATCCAGCTCGAAGGACCATTATAAAATATTCTTTATTTAAATGATAATGAGAATACAAGAATAACGAGCTTGACCTTCCGACACGTTGATTGACCATGTTTGTTGTATTGTAATACCTCTCAGGCCGCCGGTTATAAGACACGATAATTGAGTTTCCATTGTTTTCTGGCCACCGGTGTCCTGCTAGCAAACGTCGCATCCAACTTATTCCTTTAATACAACTTGTCAAAATATAAGCTAAAATCAAATATAAAGAGCTGAAATAGGGCTAAGCTTAGCTGGCTCGCAGACATTTCTGTGCAACACGCGGATCTGTGCGGCGCACGGTCCGCGCAGGCGCCGTCCGAGCAGCATACGCATGCGCGCTGGCTGGACAGATCTACGTTGCGCAGAAATGTCTGCGCGCCAGCATACGCTCACCATTTATATCGGTTCAAAGGTTTACGAGTGGAAAGGTAACAAAGTGAATTTTTTAACCGCCTCTATGGTCTAGTGGTATCAGACCCAGGGGTCCCGGGTTCGATTCCCAGCGGGGGTAGATATTGTATTCGGTTTGGTTGATGGTAGGACTTATTCTAAGTCCGCCTGGCTAGCTACCACCATCTTATCTAAGTCTGACGCTATAACAACAATGTTTTCTGCATTGTTGTTTTCCGGCAGTTCGAGATAAGACAGCTAGTTCCACAGTGGCTGAGCATTCCGGGAGAGGTTCGCTTCCATCTTCAGCCTGATCAATAATTAACATCAGGTATAATTAAGGTTAAGTCTGTCGAGCTCCTCCGTGCTTCCGCAGGTACGTTAAGCCGTTAGTCCCGGGTGCATTTGCAGTCGTTAAAATCCACTAATTCACATTGGGCCCGCGTGGTGGGTCATGGCCCATTTCCCTTATCCATCCATAATGAGAAAGGCCAGTGCCTCAGCAGTGGGGTGATAACAAACGAATTAGTTAGTATGGATTATGGTACGGAAAGTTCTGGAACAGGCGAGTTCGTTTCGAACGGAAAATTGTGTGTAACATTTATTTATTGAATTTTTGGAAGACCAACAGCAACAAACAGTAATAAATAATACAAATAAAAGTAGATGGCCAATTAAAGGTCCTCACAAATAGTAATTTAAAAATATTAAATACACACGAACTAAGTCACACGCATCGTATAGCACACTGGAATCGCTTACACAAAAAGAAAGAAGTATCAAAAAATACTTGTTACATATTTCAAAACAGTCAAGTATTGAAAAAATGTCCACTGATCGCATTCCTCACACTAGCCAACGTTGTGTTAAAAAGATCAAAATTGATTTTTTTACTAGCACGCCACGTAAACTCGTTCTGCCTGTAGGTTGTATGAATTAGGGGTAAAAAATTCTGAAGGTGAGCGTCTTTCTGACGGAACTCTTAGTGATATCCGTGTCAGCAACTCGGGACAGTCAATAGAGCCAGATGCAACCTTTAGCAAAAACACCAAGTCACTAACGGTTCGATGTAGTTCCAGTGGCAGGAAGTGATGCTTCTTACAGAGGTCGTAGTAATTAGTGGATGAATAAGGAATCTTTGTTCGGTAGCATATAAATCGAATAAAGTTCCTCTGGATATTCTCAATACGCGCATTAAATACATAGGATTTCAAACTTGACTATCGTATTCTAAAATGCTCCTAACAAAAGAACAGACTAAGATTTTCAAAGTTTTAACATGTAAGAATTTTTTAGCGCAACGCATGAGAAACCCAAGTGACCTAGATGCTTTAGACACAACACTATCGACATGAGAATCGAATAACAATTTGGAATCGTGTACCACACCGAGATCACGTGTAACTAACTGACGCTGAAGCAGAGCACCTTTAAGAGTGTAGTTAAAGAGAATCGCATTGCACTTACGACTAAAAGAAATAAAAGAGCATTTAGAAGGGTTAAGGTCTAGGTCATTATCCAAACAGTAACTCTTAAGCCGAGCCAGGTCAGCGTTTAGGACCATTGCATCATCCCGAGATTTAATTTGAGTAAGGATTTTCATATCGTCAGCAAAGCATAGCAACTTCGAATGATGAAAACATGAACTAATGTCAGTAATAAAAATAATAAATAGCAATGGCCCTAGTAAAGAAACAATGAAAATGAATAACTGAGTATGAGAAAATGTTCCTCTTATATAATATTTGTGTCTAGCAACAACATGTTTCTTTGTAAATGTTGTTTTTGTTAAAACTGATAAGTTTCTTGCGGCCGTCTTGTCAGTTAAAAGATGTCCTGAATGGCTGGTAGGGAAAAAATATTGGACGATTCGAAAGCACTTATCTATAAGTCTATTTGAATAAAAATAATTTACTTTGACTTTGACTTTCAATATGGGTAGTTATTCGAATATGTGAACTTATAGTTTATAAGTTGTAAAAAAATTATGAAATTTCATTACAAAGAATATAATTTTGCTTTACGACGTACCGTTTTGAACATATTAGCGAAAAACTGAAAACTGGGAGGTTCTCCCCCCTTCCCCCCACTCTGATGCACCTCCTAGAAGCGGGGATTTTTAGTGTGTTTACTCTCTAAGCACCCTGAACAATTTTCTGAAGAACGCTTGCATTCCAGCTCACGCACTCTACACCCTATTTTGGGCTACACGTTCAGTGGACAATTAGTCCACTACATTACATTTAATAATTATAAAATTGGTGTTCATACGTAGCATAACAGCTTGTCGTGCTCTGCATATACCTGGATTTCAGGTTCCTGATGGTCTTCTTGGTGTCTCCGGAATTGCCAAAATATATTTGGGTGTTTCATACTCGTATAGCATCGGTTAAGCGCCACACATGAGCAGCACTTTTGCTGTCAACAAGTCAACTGCAGCTGTCGACAAAGCAACTGGAGCTGTCGACAGCGCCAACTGCTGTCGAATATTGCTGCCGACCAATGCCGACAGCTGGAGATAACTCTGTCGACAGGTGCTGCTCGCAATGTCAACAACCGCAGTTGGCGTTGTCGCCAGCTGCAGTTGCCTCTGTCCACAGCAAAGTGCTGCTCGTGTGTGTGACGGCTTGTCATCGATATAGTCCTCGCCAAAATTTATTGCGAGTCCGAAGTTAGCTGCGAGTGCTTACTTGCGCAGCATTACGTCCCGCTGTTTCCCGCTGACATTCAAAATTAGCTACTGCGACGCGTCTTTCGACCAACTTCGGACTCGCAATAAAGTTTGGCGCGGCCTGTACAACTCATTTTGTGAGGTTAAGTTCTGGATAGCTTCTATGCCAGAACATCGAACAATTGTAATATGAAAACTATAAAAACTAACTTCCAACTAAGCTATCCAAAACTTATCAGTCGCTGGTAATTAGTATGATGTATAAAAATATACATTTTACAATGTTAGATTCATTATTTTGTGTGGCAGTAAGGGCCGGTTTTATTCACCACCGACAAAAATAGTCCGACGAATGTCTTGCCGATTCTTCTCGTTACAAGGTCTGCCTGTAGTGTAGTGCTAATAACTTAACTTTAAGCAGTCTGATTACACTCTTCGTATAGTAAACACATATTTTTTTTATAATATCATTTTTCTTTCCCGCACTACATCCTGCCGTAGGGTTTGTGAACGGATGGTGTAGCTTCTTTGACATTCTCAAGCGCTTGTAACAACTGTTTGTGCCTTGACTGAATTAATGGTATTGCATTTGAGCGAGATTGAGTTTGACAGATAAGTTCTGGATAGCTTATCTGGCAGATAATGACAGTTGTAGGTAAAATGATGAAAAATGCAGCCGCCCGCGGTTTCACCCGCGCGGTTCCCGTTCCCGTGGGAATATCGGGATACAAGTAGCCTATGTGTTAGTACATACCAAATTTCTTCCAAATCCGTTCAGTAGTTTTGGCGTGAAAGAGTAACAATCTGAAATACTTTCGCATTTACAATATTATATAGTAGGATTATCTGCCTAACTTCTAACTTCAGACGTAAATCTCATATAGACTTTCGAGAACATTCTATCTATGGTATCGTGATCTATTCTGCCCACCTTGCATGAACGCCGCCATAATCCGCGATATGATATAGTGTATCATGCTGTTTTGCTTCGTCGTCGTCGTCGTCGTCTCAGCCACATGACACCTACTGCTGGGTATAGGCCTACCCCAAAGGCTGTCTTGCTTACTCCGCTAAAATGTGAGTGGGACAGCGACATGTTATCGAGTCATCGAGTCGATAAAAGCCGCTCATGCAAAATTACTTTTCTCAAACATGCTTGGAAATATAAGCATTATTTTGACAACCTTCTTAGAGATAAATATTGCTGTACTGGCCACACACATGCGAGCAGCGACCGACAAAAGTTGTATGAAAATACATATCTGTCGTGTTTAGCGGCCACATAGTAAACTCATAGCTGTCGTGTAATTTAAAAATGATACGATCTTTTACTTCGAAATATGGCAACCAAGGAGGTACTTATCAAAGGTTTTATTTAAATTTAAAACTGGCTTGCAAATAGAAAGTTGTTTTAGAAAAAAAAAACAACGAATGAACACTTTAACGCGGGAAAAAATATTGTTGTTCGTTGTTCGTCTGATTTGGAAAATAATTTAAATTTCCGCGCATTAATTGAGAAAAGTACTATACAAGCCACAACCTTGGCCACAACTAGGCATTGATGGACTTACGTATGTGGGCCGAGGCGAAGCCGAAGCACACATACGTAAGTCCATCAATGCCTGCCAGCTTTTGCTGACCACTGTAGTAATGTACTATTTGTTCATAATTTAACATTCTGCTACACGTGGGATTTGAACCCGTAGTCTTTTTTCTGTACTTAGCTTTTTTGTCTGTTTAATATTAAAAAGACGATCCGAAGGTGTGTATTAAATAAAACAAGGTGATTATCAAATATTAAAACAAATTTATTGAATTGAATTGTAAGTGACTGCAGCTTCAGACAGCCTGCATTATAACATTTTGGTATTGTTATCGTCCCTGAAAAATATAAATAACAATTAGAATACAATTTATTAAAAAACACGAGCATTTTAAACCTTGCTAGAAAATAAGATGCCATCAAACGTCTCCAAATCGTTTGTAGGTAATAACTCAATTTTTACTAAAATAAAGCAAAATCTAAGATTTTCTATCCAGGTTTAAGAAAATGTTAAATGGTTCAAAATTTCATAATTTCTAAAAAATATAAAATGAGAAATAACGCAATAAAATTCACTGGAGTTCTTTGTTTTATATTACGAACATGAAACTTTTAACTTCCTGGTCGACCAAGAGTATTTTTTCAAAACAAAAGGACTTCATCGATAATATCCAAATATTTTTTACGCATGTTAAAAAAAAAACAACTGAACCAAATAACTTATAATTGTAACATAAAAAAATACATGCATTCTTATTTTAACCTCATACCTGCAGACAAGAACCGTATAGATATCGCAGAGGAAACCACCTATATGAATATTTTTTTTATTTTTTATTCCTTTATATTTTTCTGATTCCAAATTAAAGAATAACCTTACTGCGTTATCTATAAGGTGATTAAGTTCTGTTATCCGGCCTTAACTACCTGTCATGCAGTTATTTCATGCAAAAGACAAAGGTGAAAATGAAAATGCGTTTAAAGTGCAACAGAAAATATGCAGTGTTAGTTTTTGTTTACAATAGTACGTATACAGAAGAAACACTTTGTTAGTTACATTGACAAGTTATAGCGGTAATATTTCGATTTTTTTCTGTACAACATATTGAAAATTATACAGTTAGGTATCATTGTATCGTTTTAAAGCGTAAATTTTTATTAAGTTGGTTAAAAAGCGTTTGAGAAAACTTTGCCGCGTTATAAATATTTATTAACGTAGATTGAGTAATAATAAAAATATGTAAGTAAAATAACTAAAGACGTTTCGTAAGTAATAAGAGTTTTTTTATAACTAAGTATAATAGTTTTTTTTTAAATATAAGTAGTTTATGTTTAGGTATCTTTGACTTGGTTATTTATTAATCAATTAGATCTTACATAATGTACACACTTACTATAAATTTAACACTAGTGTATGAGTACACTTATATTTACATACTTTTTATATCGCAAACCTTTTTTATTTTCGTCAAATATTAAAATAATTATAAAAAATGCAATTACTATGAAGACTGACTTTCTTTTTTATTTTCTTTATGGTCACAAGAAGTGATCGCAGAAAAATGTGGTACAGGCCTGCGAATATTTTTAAACTATAAAGAATACACTACTTTAAAGCGGGACCACGAAAAGAGATATGAAAATGTAGTTTATAGTCTCGTGGTCCATTGAAAAATAGTACAATATTGTATCTATATTTCCATTTCTTTCCAGATAAAATTATGAATGACAACTAACCGCGAAAGTAATGCTAGAAAATGTTACTAAAATCAAATCCTAGAATTATATTTTCTTAAATATCCTATTGCGTTATGGATTAAAATTAAAAACATAGAACAGACTCCATTTCCCAAAACAAGACGTTAGATTTTTTCTACGATTTCTTTTTGTAGCATACATTACGTTTCCTAAGATGCGCAACCGGAAAATCTTCCGATAAAAACTTGTGTGTTACTACACGTCATTAAATAGAAGAACGGTCGATCTGCTACGAATTGTCGCGGGGGAAAAGACGCTCTATTGAATATGAAATCTGAAATTAATTTAATCGATTATTATACAAAAGAAAAGAAGATTAAGGTTGATTTCGAGCTTGTAAGGTAACTACTACGGTTTTTCGTAGAGGCTAATGTAGTACTTTAAGTTGACCAAGCGTGCAAGTACAATTCTGCAAAAGGTGCAAAAACTTTAACTACACAATGTTACAATAAAAGCGTTTGTTAAGTGTGCGATTATCCAGTTATTTACAAGTTATAAAAGATATATCGTCCTACCATGTAATTATTCAGCTATTTTGGAACAGTCCGTTAAATAATACATTCTGTTTGTTCTTTAAGAAGAAAAAGAAGGCGTGATCAGCTCTGAATTCAACACGTTTGTCTGGCTCAAAAGCGGACAGATACGCAAATACTCCAAACGCTGCAACACGTACAGACGAAATTTTTTGTTAATAACATATATTTTTTTATCAAAGCGTTCATGGAATGGACTCCCTGGTATTTCGTGGTTTAGCAAAATTAGGTTGGAATTGCTTAGCACTACAATTGTTTAATATTTTGCTGTAATCGATTACTTAATTAATGGCAGTGACGGAAACATCTTATTTTTGAAAGGGGGCACTAATTTTGAAAGTTCAGTCTATTATTGTTATGGCATACAGGAGTCTTGTCAACGTACCGTACAAAAATTTACCATGCTCCGGCGCAAACGAAAGTAGTATAAAAATTTAGCATTTAAAAGGCAAATAAATAATTGATATTCGCCATTCTCAAAAATCATGGGCAACATTTTAAGATTACTTTCCAAATATGCGAATTTTAGGGAAAGTTAAAACAGAGATTTACGTAAATTTTCATTTATAAATAACCAAGACGTAAAAAATATTAGATATAAAACAATATCAAACCTTAACAAATCAATATTTTATTGTTACGGCTTATAATTTTAACCTAATTATTTACCTATTTTACGCATATCATTTAATCTCTGCATCAATTTTTTGCATGATTGCCATTGAAACGAATTCGCCATATTGTTGTTATGAAGAATATTGCATTTTTTTTGCGCTAGAGCTCGGGAATTTTATTACAGATCAAATATGCATTTAGATAAAAAAAAATGTTTCCACGATAGCCATTGAAATTATTTTGGCATATTTTTTTTTTGCGCCGGGGCTTATCGATTTTTGGGTCAGATTTGTAGTCTTCTTTGAGTAAAAAATAGATAATATTAATTATTATAGTTGCTAAATCGTAACGGAAGCTATTTTAATATTTATCAACACTTTTTATCGTATTTTAGTAACGTAGGCTGTTATCATGAAATCGTATTATCAACACCAACAGAAATAAGGCAGCTGTAAAGCACAACATTGTCCTAAAAATAGAAAAAAATATAGAGTAAATATAGAAAAAAAACACAAATAATATAAAGCAGATTATACACTATCACGCACCACGCTGTATCATACGTAAGTGTCGATTTCACAAATTTCAAAGTAGTATTTAAAAAAATCAAATTATTATTAAATATTATGAAAACACATCAAATTGTTATTTAACTTTAAATCGAGCATATTGATAACGCAAACCTGTACGATACAGTATGATGAGTTCTAGTGTGTAATTTATTAAAAACAAGGATTACATATATAAAAATAAATTAATGATATTGGATCATATTATTTAAATAAAAAAGATGAAAATTTATTTTAATCTATTATTAGAGGCAAAGTTTGTAAGTTTATTTGTAGGACGTAATCTCTTGAATACGTAGGAATATTATAAATTCGATTTATAATATTCCTTTTAACACATAACTTTTCGCCTGACTGATTTGTGACTTATGTTGCTATTTTCGCTAGAGGAGACTTTACTTAATTGTTCCAGCTTAATTTAGCAAACATCTTCATCATACATATATCCGCTTCATACAATAATAGGAAAAACTTCGTGTATGCACTTGAGCCAAAAGCATGATGGTGTTAAGCAAATATTTGAGGTTTATTTTTTTAAATACCTAAGATTTATACATTCCTGAGAATAAGACAGTTTCTTTCTGTTTAAGGTAGAAGATAAACGGGTGATCAGCTACGAATCGCTCTGGATTCGATATAATGGCAGATGCAAATGCTACGCCGAATGCTGAAATTTCAACCATTACTTAATTTCAATAGGGTATAATATTGAATATAAAATAAACCAGTTGCAGTTACCAGTGGCGAGGGCGAAATATGGCGAAAGTAAGCCGGACCCAAAATTTCTCAAAGAAATCTCACAACTGTATGTATGGTGGATCAGTGGGATAGGATTTCTCACAACTGTATGGTGGATCAGTGGGATAGGATTTCTCACAACTGTATGGTGGATCAGTGGGATAGGATTTCTCACAACTGTATGGTGGATCAGTGGGATAGGATTTCTCACAACTGTATGGTGGATCAGTGGGATAGGATTTCTCACAACTGTATGGTGGATCAGAGGGATAGGATTTCTCACAACTGTATGGTGGATCAGAGGGATAGGATTTCTCACAACTGTATGGTGGATCAGTGGGATAGGATTTCTCACAACTGTAGGTAGATCAGTGGGATAGGATTTCCAAAAGGAGAGCCGATGGGCATCGGTATGTATGGACCCTTCGCCACTGGTCATTACACATATACCTAAAAACTCAATCGTTTCCTATTAAATTTTTGTAATGTATAGTGTTCTGCCTTCTTCGTTCAAAATCAAAGAATTTACAAAATACTATAACTAAAATGTATTGACAAAGCATTTGAATTTTTTGATAGTGATAATAATAACTTTGGATAATAATATTAAAATTTTGTGTAAATTGGTAGACAGTAGATTACTTTTTTATTATCTCGTATAATTACCTAAAATATTTTATAAAAATGTTTATTTTTTTTATAAATATAATTTATTTTAGTATATCCCACATATTAGTTCTTAGATTATATTTTAAATGTATACTTATATTAATATGATAAAATCGATGATAATAATAACGCAAACCTGTACGATACAGTATGATGAGTTCTAGTGTGTTATTTATTAAAAACAAGGATTACATATAGAAAAATAAATAATTAATGGTTCGATATAATTACTGATCGTGACGAGGAAATTGTAGTGTATTATTATACATAATATTTGAAGCATGCTGCTTTTTTTGTTTACAATACCTACCTAATTGGCGAATACTCCAGAGAATAAAACATTTGCTTTATGTTTTAGGTAGAAAATAAACGGATGGTTTGCATCAAACTGCTCTGTTTTCGATATGACGAAAGATGTTAATCTTATCCCGAATTCTGAAAATATATTATGTTCGTAATTGTTTTTTTGTCTTACATTATAAATAAAGATATTCAAAAGAACCATTAAAAATTAATTTTTTTTTATCAGGTTTTTACAACTTATTTTAGCGTATATTTATAACAAAGAGAGTGAGAACACATCATAATATTGGATCATATTATATAAATAAAAAATATGAAAACAACTAAATGACGAAATTGCTCTAGATTTCTTTTAATCTATTATTAGAGGCAAAGTTTGTAAGTTTATTTGTAGGACGTAATCTCTTAAATGCGTGGGAATATTATAAATTTGATTTTTAATATTCCCATTTATTTTTAAATTTTACAAAATCTTTCACCACCAGTAGAATGCTATATTATTCTTGAATGGCAGGTTTGATTGGGATTAATAATATTTTTTGTGTGAGGCACGGGTTAGCTAGTTAATCATAATTGACGGCATTATTACATACAAAATACAAAAATACTATTAAATGAATTAATTGGATGATGGGCAAAATAGCCATCAACCAAACGAAACTACTAGTAGTTCACACACTTTCCTGAACAGATTTTTAGACCAAACTTAAAAAATGTAGATAAATATAATAATTTCGGTTTAAAACTTAAATCCTCTGTTTTATTTGATTCAATCAGATTTCAGCCGAAGTGTGTATTCTACATTTAGTATTATTCAATTATTGTTTTTCTATAAAATACGCTGAAAAATATTATGCTGCATATGCTTGCAGAAACAACGCACAAATAACAACACATAATTATAACATAATAACAGATTTCTGACTTATGTTGCTATTTTCGCTAGAGGAGACTTTACTTAATTGTTCCAGCTTAATTTAGCAAACATCTTCATCATACATATATCCGCTTCATACAATAATAGGAAAAAATTCGTGTATGCACTTGAGCCAAAAGCATGATGGTGTTAAGCAAATATTTGAGGTTTATTTTTTTAAATACCTAAGATTTATATATTCCTGAGAATAAGACGGTTTCTTTCTGTTTAAGGTAGAAGATAAACGGGTGATCAGCTACGAATCGCTCTGGATTCGATATAATGGCAGATGCAAATGCTACGCCGAATGCTGAAATTTTAACCATTACTTAATTTCAATAGGGTATAATATTGAATATAAAATAAACCAGTTGCAGTTACCAGTGGCGAGGGCGAAATATGGCGAAAGTAAGCCGGACCCAAAATTTCTCACAGAAATCTTAAAACTGTATGGTGGATCAGTGGGATAGGATTTCTCACAACTGTATGGTGGATCAGTGGGATAGGATTTCCAAAAGGGAAGACGATGGGAATCGGTATATATGGACCCTTCGCCACTGGTAATTACATATACCTAAAAACTCAATCGTTTCCTATACAGTTTTTGTAAAGTATAGTGTTCTGTCTTCTTCGTTCAAAATCAAAGAATTTACAAGAGACTATAACTAAAATGTATTGACAAAGCATTTGAGTTTTTTGATAGTGATAATAATAACTTTGGATAATAATATTAAAATTTTGTGTAAATTGGTAGACAGTAGATTACTTTTTATTATCTTGTACTGTTACTTAAAATATTTTATAAAATGTTATAGAAATAATTTACTTTAGTGTACTCCACATATTAGTATACTTATATTATTATGATAAAGTCGATGATAATAAACTGTATATTATTTCATTTTCCCAACACTAGTATTTTTAAGTGTTTAGTGTTTTTAAGTCACACTTTAGTAACCACTCTTTCAGCATTTTCTAATTTTTATATACTTTACCTTTAATTATTTTAAGGTTTGAATACTCCATTGAACAATATGTTATTATTTGCTTTTAGATAGTAAACAAATGGATGGTCTGCTTTAAAATACTCGACAATTTTGATCGCCGGCATCGCATGTAAGACAAAGAACGCTAAAATTTAAAAAAAAGCATTAATTTATCTTTTAAAACCATCGACAATCTGACAGAAATTTGTCAGAAAATTTGATCGTTTACGCGCGTTTTACTTCACGTTTCCATCGGAAATGTGATGTTTGTCAAACTTTGATTATTTCCGGCGCTTAAGAATGGTCTCAAAAATGACAAAACGTAAATAAATAAAAAAATCCTACAGAGGGAAATGTATGGAATACTTTATTACGAGTATATATTTTCATTTTTAATTTTCAGCAAAGGCGTGAAGATGAAACGTCCCTTAGCCCAAGATACCGTCCGAATTGAGTTCGCAAATTAACGTAAACAAACTAATTGGAAATTGTTTATAAGGGTGCAAGAATAAATACCTCTGTAATGTTACTCCGGATGCTAATTCCGAGCTCATTTAGATAATGTTTATTCAGCCCGTGGTGCCACTAAAAATTCGGTTCGAAACAGTTTTTTCCTCAAAGTAAAACAGTTTTTCTGTCTTGAATAAATTTGTTTTTTGGAAACTGCGTGGTTTTATACCTCAGAATTTGAATGTTAAAATTAAATGAGGTTTGCTTTTTAGCAGTCCTTTTCAGTCTTACAGTTTGAAAAAGATAAATAACTCTTATGTATCAAAATTAAAAATACCTACATAAACTTATTTTACCCGTTATATTTATTTAAACAAAGAACATCGGGCGAGAATGATACAAATGTCATAATTTGTCCAATGTCCCATTGTCCTTTATGTTTTTAGATTTTGTACATATTATTGAGGTTAGGTTTCTGTATGTTTCGACAGCTTTGCTTGAGGCGTGTCTCATGTGAACGGATTATTCCAATACCATATACCTACTTGCAAAGGTACCAAATTATCGGGAAAAAGAACTGAACATAAATTATGTAAAGTCTGCAAAAGTATTCAAGTGTAACGAGAGAAGAAAATATTTGATATTTTAATACTCGTTATATTTTTTTGTTATCTTATTTACTGAGTTATTTGTTTTGTAACTATGTGGTATATTATATTTTTCTTAATATATACTCTAAAATATTATTTGTAAGTAGTAAGTTTTAACCTACACCAAAGAAAATAACTCAACACCAAAACATTCTTAAATCACCAAACCAATATACTTCTGATTACATAAATAACAAGAGTTTCCATTCCAAACAATACTTAATTTTCTCTTTAAAATCTTACTTTAAGCTTAAATTTGTGGTTCCATGATGATGCCATTAAACAAAGTTAGTTGTTTTTGTTTTAGTTCAAAGTAGAATGGTCTGTTGGCATTAAACGAAGGTGTCGAAAGAACTGCAAGCTCGACAGCAAAATAAGCTGTAAACATTAAGTAAAAAATAATCTATAACACACTGTCTTTCACGGTAAAGCAGGTAACTTCTTATCATATTTTTTATTTTAGACACAGCTACTTTTAATTTAAGTACCTATTGTATTTATGATTTTTAAGTTTTGCATTGACAATGCTATCTTATTGATAAATTTTAAAAGAAAAATATTAGAAAAACCGACTCGGCTCATCCGTCATTTTCTGACGGGACTCGAACCCGCGAGCTTTGGGTCAAGTCCCGTCTGAGTACAACTTGTGAGGCGAGTCGTTTTTTTTTTCAAATATTTTCTATTACAATTTATCATTTTAGTATTGTAATCAGAACTTATGCTTCTAATTCTTCGTCACTAGAATGTTGTATCTATGCCAAGATAAATGCCAGATGTGTCTTTACGTAAAAGCTATTTCATGCTAGATTCACACAATTACGAAGGGTATAGTTACAAATTCTAAAATCACACCGCATTGTTTTTTAAAAGAGAACGTTTTTGAAGTTGCGATCGTAAAGATCATAGCTATATCTCTTCTAAAACAATCACTTGGTATCAAAATATTGAGTAAAGAAGAGCAAATAGTTTGCACTTTCATTATTCTTGCTCCTAGAAATTGGTCATGCAAAGCGAAAAGTAAATAGATATTATTATATAAATCTCTGTTAAATTGAAAGGACTGGATCTCCAAATTTCATTTTCGAATTAAATTGATGATTTTATAATCTTTTATAAATGTAGCATGCTTTGAATAAAATAACCCGATGAATGCGATTGTATTCATGTTTTATTAATGTTATGCCAAAAATATTAACATTTACTCGTTTGAAGGGTCAGTCTACAAATTTTCCGCTGAAGTAGATTTCTCTTTGTGATTTAAGAGCGAAATAGAATGGCCTGTCTACTATAAAAGGCTCTTGTCGTAGCTTTCGACTGCGATAGCTAACAGGAAACGCTGAAAAAGAGTTTTTCTAAACATTATTCAAGTCATTAACACTAAAATATACGATGTGTCTTACATTAGAAAGTTTCTATAAGAAATCGCATTAGCTTCAAAAAGAAAAAAAGGCACTTCTCTATAATCACAATATGAAAACAGTGTAAAACTACTCAGTTCGTTTTTAGATGGTTTGATTTTATAATAAAGTAGTGATATATGGAATAATGACGAAAACCCAACAACAAAAGCTTATTAGCAAAAATAAATGATAATCTCTTTTAAATTACGTAACACGTCTACATTTATGATACAATGGTGATGCTAAAACAAGACATAAATAATAATAAAAAAAAAACAGTGGTCATAAGCTAGCTAGCCACTGTAATTCCACCTTGATGGCACACAAATGTAGAACTGAGGGAAATTAAACAGGCAGCATGCCAGAAAAAAAATCTAAACCAGAAATCTAGATTTAATTGGAAATTAATTTGCGATTAAGTGTACATATCCTTAGTGTACATGCTTCGATAAGCTATACCCCATAAGTATAATTCCAATCACGTGCGTCTATTTTTTATATTTATGCCATGATTACTAACTTTTACTTGGTTGAGGAATCACCCTACAAATTTTCCGCTGAACAAGATTTCATTTTGTGATTTGAGAGCAAAGTAGAATGGTCTATCTGCTTTTAACTTTCGCGGTAGACTCAGAAACTTTATACCGTATTCTGAAAAGAAATTGCTCTTAATTATTGTACAAATAATAACAAAAATTTTACCTGTGATATAAATATTAATTTTAATATCGTTTTAGTTCAGTGACGTCGCTTGTGAAGAAAAAGATTTGTTTTTATTTATAGGTATTGTAGGATAATGAAGTATCTTTGAAATAGAATAAAAAACAAAATGTTTTTAATGATTAGATTTTTATATTGTCGTGTATACATTCGTCGTGTGTACATTGATTTTTGGGTCTTAGTTTTTAAAGAACCACATCAGCCCCTTAATTGTCTAATTTCATAATCTATCACAATCCCATTCAAAGGTTTAGTGTTTGTGATAGTGATTTGTGTAACTTAAAGTCGCAATCCCTTTTTCTTGAATAATTTTAATAGACACTTCATTGACACTTCTCCATACATTTGAAAGATATATGTGTGTAATTTTGCTTAGCCAATTCCAAATAAACGTCAAAAATGAACTATTTAGTTCATTCAATTATCGATCACAATCCCTATCATATGTCAAAAAGCTACTGTGTGAAGTAATGTCAATATGAAAGGGATTGCAATAGATTTAAAAAAATATATAATTAGCTCTCTGATATTTATATTGGTCATAAATATACAGTTCGTATCTGAAAGCGATATTGAGATTGATTTTTAAAATGCAGTAAACTGGCAGAAGTAGAAATGAAACAGTATAATAATAATAATAATACAAAAAAGTTCGTGACCAAACGCCTATAGACACAGAATATATTATAGTAGGTACTAGACGTCTTAAGATTTAATAGTTAGTTAATCAGCTACTGTTTATTTAAATATAAAATATTTACTCATTGTCCCTAACAAAATAAGAAATTTCTTTTTAAGTAAAATATAAAAAAAATATGTGCTAATTATCGTGTTGGATTGCATAATTCGTAAGTCATGCACTAATTGAATGTAAGGAAGCCTTTTAACAACACAAAGTGCCGGTTTCACCACCTACTGACAAGTTCTGCAGGCTGATTATTAAAAAAAAAACACCTAGCAACTCGTTTCGCCGCTGTCATTACTGTCACATTTTTAAACTGTATGAAAGCTACAACAGCGACGAAACTGAAACTGTATCGAGATTTCGTTAGATAATCAGTCCTCCGGAAAGCTTATGTGACAGATCCTTTGACCGTTGTAATATGAAAAATATGTCAAATTATTTGCTAGATAAGGTATCCAGAACTTATCAAAAGGTGGTGAAAGCGGCCCTAATAAAAAATAAATTTAGTAAATGATTACGTTTTTAGAGTTGTAACGGATTAATCAGGATTCCATTAAATAAGGAAACTACGTGATGTCTCAATTCGTAATAAAAGGCTCTATCAATTTTAAAGCTTGGCGGCAGACTTGCTGGTCTTATTGGAAATCCTGAAATTTAAATAAAAAACAGGGTATTTGACCTTATACTTAAGAGAATAAATTTATTCAGCAATATAGGGATTTATATAAATAGAACAAAAAAAAAAACTATTTGCTCCTAGTAGAAAATAAGGAGTCTACAGCCCTTTTTTAATTTTAAATATTGATACGCTAAGCCTTCTATAATCAATTTTATCTTAAATATTCTTACCGGTAAGGCTCAAATTAAAATCCAGAATAAAGCCAAGAGTAAGCCTATTTAAATATAATTATATATCTAACTAGCTGTGCCCCGGGCCTTCGCTACCGTGGAATTTCGGGATAAAAAATAGATAGTAGCCGATTCTCAGACCTACTCAATACGCTCACAAAATTTCATGAGAATCGGTCAAGCCGTTTCGGAGGAGTATGGGAACGAAAACTGTGACACGAGAATTTTATATATTAGATATACAGGATGGATAAAATCTATGGGCCCTGGAGGGGAACTACCTTAAATCCTTTAGTTAGCCCATTTTACAGAAAGGAAACATTCCCGTAATTGTAAAAAGAAACAAATCTGCTTTCAAAGATTTTTGTAAATTGCCTTGAGAGAAAGAGCCTTGAATCCCATCACATTGAGTTTATAAGTTGAGTTTTCATATGTTTCCTTTAATTTCATTTACTATGTTTGTTAGAGAGAGTTGATCCTTTTGATTGCCCCTATCGATTGATGGTATAAAAGTAAAGAATGTTATTTTTTACAGATTTCAGCTGGTTTTATTCCTGGATGTGGGAAGCGTATTTTTCGAAATGCTTCAATGCAGTTGTGTTTCTTTTAAATAATAAAGGAATGTTTCCTTTCAGAAAAGTGAGCTTACTAAATGATTTAAGGTAGTTCCCCTCCAGGGCCCATAGATTTTTTCCAACCTGTATATAAAAAACATGCTTATCGTGGAGTCCTCTAGCAAATAGAAAAATATCTTAATTGCTGGTCATAATATTGTTGCAAACATTGTTTCTATTGAAAAAATAAATAGAAAGGATAGTGGTAGCTAGCCAAATAAAATATGTAACCCCACTGGGAGTTGAACGCGGGACATCAGGACCTGATACCGACTGGTGATGTTACGATTACTAGACCTCAATTAGGGCTTACTTATTTCGGAGCATGCATTAAATGTGTGGTCCCATATAAATTTTACGAAGATCTGGCTAGTAGTTTTTTCACAATCTTGAAAAATATCAATCACCTTTTGGCAAGTAGTCGTTTACCTAGATGACATTGTTGTGTATGGGCTGATTTTTAGTGTAAGTAACGGCACATGATGTAACTAAAAAATCTGAAATAAAAACATTTTATAAAAAAAATTCAAACCGACTTCAAAAAGTAAAAAATAAAACTTTTGGAGTCGGTGCTAGCTAGCTAAGGCCAAAAAAATATATAGTTAATAGAAGTGCAATGTAGAATGCCCTGGCTGGCACCGACTCCAAAAGTTTTATTTTTTACTATTTGAAGTCGGTTTGAATTTTTTTTATAAAATGTTTTTATTTCTAGTATATTTTCTTGTTTAATATTTATCACATAGAAAATTATTTGTCATAGAAAGAAGTTCACTTCACTTAAATCTAAATAATATGGAAACAGTGTATAAACTGCTTAGTACTTTATTAAATAGTGTAATTTTCACAATAACGTAATTTTTAATGGAATTTAACAAATACCCAACAAACGCAAATGTTGTAATTATAATTAATAATCCCTTTTAAATAATAGTACCTAAAATATGGTGTTGTTGACACAAATAAATACAAACTCCTGATTTTAACATTCAGTGAATTGTTACGACAATGAAGCATGCTTTGATTAAACCAGCTTACGAGGTGATACTTATTAAATACCATTGCAATCGCGTGCGTTGTTTAAGTGTGTGTTTTTTATATATTTATGGGAAAATTACTAACATTTACTTGGTTGAAAGATCATCCTACAAATTTTCCGCTGAACAAGATTTCTTTTTGTGATTTAAGAGCGAAGTAGAATGGTCTATTTACAAGAAAAGTTGGCGGCAGACTCATAAGCATTATACCAAATTCTGAAAAAAATTCTCTAGATTAGGTACATTATATTTTACCCAATAAGAAATGACTCACTATAGCCATCAATTTTTTTTGGAATCATTACCTAAGTGACATTAATTTTAAAGAGAAGATTTTATTTTGAATTTAAGTTATAAGGGGAAAAAAACACATTTAGGGCCTCTTTCACAATCTAAAAGTTAGTTCTGAGTAGCTTACTTGACAGAGGATTTGATATGTTTTTCATATCACAACTGTCAAATAATCTATCAAGTAAGCTACTCAGAACTTACTTTTAGATTGTGAAATAGGCCCTAAATATAGTAAAAACTCTTTGTTATTCAGAGGGCTGATTAACTCACGAAAATAGGTTCATTTTCAGTTTCGTAGCTATTGTAGCTGTCATACAGTATGAACATGTGACAGTAACGTCACCGCATAATTGCTTGGTGATTTTTGTTAGATAATCGACCTGAGGATCACTATAATTGTGATGACTTTACACTACGTAAAATGTTTTTACATCTAATAATATGGGGTGCTAGTTCATGAGTATTTATTGTACAATACAATCAGCTTTGTGAACTAAATAAAAAAGCGTTTTTCAATAGCTATGATAGATTATTTTTAAAGATAAAAATATAAATACAATAACATATACATTTAAAACTACGGTTGGCTGTGGTAATAAGTATTAGGAAAATAAGTATTTAATGTTGTATTATTAATAATTATCAATTTATTATTAATGTTTTTATTCATGTGCCGGTAAGCCATGCATTATGGAATACTTATATAATGTGATATAAGTTCATCTCAATTCAAATTAAATATAGTAAATGATTACGTCTTAAGTGTTGTTATGGATTTATCAGGATTCCATAAAATAAGGTAGTTTCGTGATGTCTCAATTCGTAATAAAAGGATCTGTTAATTTTAAACACTGGCGGCAAACTTGGCGGTTTAATTTGAAATTCTGAAATTTTATAAAGATAATATTATTATAGAGCATAAATTAAATAATTATTTAAAAACAATCAAATACAAGTACTCGTTAAATACTAGTTATTATTGTTTTTCAACAAGAAGAGTAATTGGATGAAGGTTAAATAGCGCTTTTCTCGAAATCCGCAACCACTGAAACTTACTATTTTATTTCTTTACAGCAAAGCTGAAAACATTGTTATTAGTATTGTTAATTATTTATAAATTTTGAGTCAATAGCGTTACAAGGCTTAAAGATAAATGTTATGTAAAAAGTAATTAGATTAAACCTAATGTAGACTTACATGTTATCATTGAATGGTATTGAATATTTTCGTTTTTTATTATATTATTTTTGGTTCAGCTTCGACACCGTTGAATAATGTTTCTGACTTATGTCTCAGTTCAAAATAAAACGGTCTGTCAGCTATGAAGGTTGGTGGTTTCGAAATTGAAAGACTCTGATTTTGAATAATGAATGCTGTAAAAAAGAGTAATAAACAATATAGGGTACCTAGTTTTTTTGGGATTTCTAAATGTTGCACTTTCAATGCTACCTTTATCGGGTAGTGTTGTTTTTTACAAATCACGCTTTCCTTTATTTTGTTACCATTGGACAACCAATGTATTCATTTGTTTTTGTCTCTTTTAATTTCTCATTTTATTTGGGATTTTTAAATATTGCACTTTCAATGCCACCTGTTACGGGTAGTATCTTTTCTACAAATAAAGCTTTCCTTCCTTTGTTACTTTGGACCATAGGTGTATTAATTTGTATTCGCCTCTTATAGTTTCGTACAAACATCACTTAAGTTTCAGCGTTGCATAATAAAAGAATGTGGAAAGAATCCACTTTTTTCTTCCCATATTCTTTTTTTGAAAATCTATCGAAAAGACAGTGTTAGTGTTGTTATTCATTCAATGGCGTTACAAGAAAGTCAATAGCGTTACAAGGCCGCAAAATATTTTTTGATAGGCAAAAAGTAATTAGGCTTAAATAATGTAGACTTACTGTATGCATATTATCATTGATTAGTATTGAAATATATTTTTTTTCATTATATTATTTTTGGCTCGGCTACGACACCGTTGAATAATGTATTAGATTTATGCCTCAGTTCAAAATAAAATGGTCTGTCAGCTATGAAAGTTGGTGGTGTCGAAATTAAAGAACTTTCGATTTGGGCAAAGAATGCTGTAAAAAAAAGGTACATTTTTATGAGATTTGTATATTTTGCACCTTCAATACTATGTTTTTCTATTAAAAATATCATCTAGGGTAGTAATTTTTCTACAAATCAAGCTTTCTACAAAAGGTTTATGCAAATACGAGGTCTTATAAGGAATTATTCCTATAGGGATTAGGTTGATAAGAGTTCGAAGTCATTATATTAATTAGGATTTTTATTTATTTTTGCATTTACAATGTTATTCATAAAAGTGAAATAAAAAGTTGTTCATCTAAACATTTAAGAATTAATATACTTTTACTTCTTTTACTCTACGGCAGTGTCCCTTTGGATTTTGCCAGTATCCAGTTTTTGGCTCAGTTCGACAACGGTCGGTTGTCAATGGTTTTAACTTATTATAACTCGAATGTTTGTATTGCAACACAGCTTTCGTTGTGAAATATACAATGAAATTGTAAGTCATAACAAAGCATCTTTCACATGTCCTTATTTTAATACAATATTACCTCCACCGATTACCCAAAAACCTCATATTTTATTTGGAACTTGGATGTGTATAAACACATTTTTTTTAAGGTGGTACGACTTCTATACAAACAAACATTACACAATTATTGGTTCATCATACCTTAATAATTCATAAATACATGCGCAACTAACTCGTTTCAGTTAGTTGTTTGCGCGAAATAATTAAAAAATTGTACATTCATACATAAAACACGAGTAAACTAATATCTTTTAGTTTCAATAATTCTACGTATGTGTGTGACCCATCGCATTTATATAGCTCATGTATGAAAGTTCATTTTTTTAATAAATTCGCGCAAACAAATAACTGAAACGAGTTAGTTGCACATGTATTTATGAATTATTAATGTATGATTTGTTTGTATGGAAGTCGTACCACCTTAATCCATACAGGAACACTATACTTACTACTTGCTTAAAGTACACCAAACACCAATGAAACCTGAGGGCCTACTCTCCTTTCCTTTTGCAAAGTTTCGGATTGGTTTAAGATCGTTCTTAATATACTTTGTTGAAATTAATAATTTATAAATTACCTACAGGAGCAGTGTGAGACAGTTGATGCATAACAATAATCTAAGATTCTAAGTTATTAATTTCATCAAAAAGTATTAAAAACAATCCGAAAGTAATTCAAAACATTGCAAATCGACAGCGCGAGAAGGCCCTCTGAGACCAATACTGCTCTTAATAACTTAAGACTAATACGAAGTAACTATTTAGTCATCTGTGACCACAGACATATATCAAGATGGACGTTAAACAGTTAACCTACCTTGCGTGTAAATAGTTTCAACGGTCGATGTTTTGTCCGACCTAAGTCAGTCCGCTTGAGACCATTGTCGTGAAAACACGCGTCACTCAGAAACGAAAATGGTTAAATTGTACAGTGCTTTCTTGCAAGAACTCGTCATAAACAGTTGGGCGAGAAAATGTCGCTCATGACATCATCGTAGGTACGAAAAATTCGACACGCTTGGTTCTCATACAGTTTGAAGCACTCTTTTCGTCTATCTCGATAGAGGTCTGAGTATATGACTATATATATATATAGACTTACTGCAGGCACAAATCATAGAAAAGCTTTATGTAATTTATTTTTTATCTCTCTCATTGATTTTTTGGTTCAGCTAAGATACCGTTGAATAATGCTTGAAATTTATGTCTTAGCATAAAGCAGAATGGTCTATCAGCTATGAAGGTTTCCCGCGAAAGTGATATTCTATGAACTTTTTTGATAATAAAGAACGCTGTAAAAAAATTAATACTACAATAAAATTAATTGGTACAGATCTTTTATAAAACGTTTTTTTTTTTTTGAATGTTTTTTTGTATGTTTCGATATTTCAAATTGTTCAATTTGTTTATGAATAAACTGTTTTTTTTTTAAGTTTTGGTATGCGTGTACCAAATACTTTCATCAATTCCATTTTTCAAAAAGATGAATCAATGCAATCAGTGTTAGTCGTAGGTATATTAAACAATTATTTATATTAATAATAGTTTTTTATGGATAATGCAATCAAGGCAGGTTTCGTAACATTAGATCATTTATAAACATTTTAAGAGAACTGTTATTTCAAATAATTATTATATAAATAGTATACTTTTAAAATAACCTAATTCCACAACGATAAATACGTACTTATAAAAAAACTAATCGATCGGCTTAGTTTTTACTACGGAAAAGAATATCACTGTTTCCATACATATAAAATACATTTTACCTCCACCGTTTATCCAAAAGCCCACACACTGTATTTGGAACTTGAATGTGAATAAACACTGTATGTTTTTAAAGCCCTTTGTTACGACTTGGTTACACACCGGATATCAATAAAATCAGGGGGCTAATTTCTGCTAACGATTAGTCGTAATCATATCTCAATTGTAGGTAGAGTTTTTACATAAACACGAAAACACGGATAATTAGACAATGGTGTTGACATTTCTCAATCTTACTTAAAAATATAGGGCTTTCGAAAAATACGAGATGCCTTAGATTTTCTTAACTCTGATCGGCTTAATTATTGCTTGCTTGCTAACTGTTATTCTGATTGGTTCACAGAAAGTTTACTAGACGTGAGAGAATGGTTTGACATTTGAAACGCCAAGTCGTTAACCAATCAGAGAAGATGTTGTTTTGGACGGTCCGACTAGCCAATCAGTGTTATTATTTCTTATTAGCCAGCGATTATTTTCGCAATCTCACTAAGGCAACCCGTTTTTTCGCAAATACCCCACCTTTTTTTTTGTAGGATTGAGAAATGTTAACACCCTTGTCTAAATTTCCGTGTTTTCGCAATTTCCCTAGGATTTACGCAAAAAAACGATTTATCAAAATCCCTGCGACACATACACAAATTAAGATTATGATTATAAGACACTTTAGCATAATTAGACCCTGAGTATACTACACCATAGCATACTCTCGTTGTAAGCTTGCGAAGTATCGGGTCACTTATGATATACATCTTACTTTAGATAGTTATTATGCATTTTTGCCAATATTTCAGACTGCTCTTGATGTTTCACTTATCACTTCTTTTAAGAAAATTCCATGATGGATTTGACAGTAATTCGAACCTTCGCAAATGAACAGCGTGACCTTCTTAAACCAACAGTCTTATTCATATACACTTACTGTGTGCGTAAAATTATGGTAGGATTTACATAGTTTTTTTCATTCTGTTTTAGGTTCAGCTAAGATACCGTTGAATAATGTTTGCGATTTATGTCTAAGAACAAAGTTGAAAGGTCTATCAGCAATAAAGGTTTCCCTCGAACGTGATATTAATTGAACTCTGTTGACCGCGACATAAGCTGTAAAAAAATGAACACCACAATAAGATTTAATGATTTTTTACATAAGTATTGTTTTTTTATATAAGACTATTTCGCGAGGGTTTATCTGAAGATAACATGACATACTAATATATTGATTTAATATTCGTAATATTTATCGTATTTTGTTTAACTTTGTATATTACTTTGTATACAACTATTAAAATAGTTTTTTATAGTAACTAGCTTTTTTTTACCCTATCGACCCAGGAGTTGCTGAGACGGGACCGGAACCCCGTTACCTTTGGGTTGTGGTCCCCCAATTGATTTACCGTGTCCTATAAGACTAGGTACGTCAAACAGTTTCTAGCACTTTTTACTTTTCTGCACTGTACTCGAAAATTTAATGATTTAAAGAGAAATATTTGGTATTTTAAACATGTGTGACGAGTCTGTAAAATATACCTAGTGCGTAGTTGTTTTGTTCAATGACCTGTGAACGCATCATAAATATAAACAAGTATTTTCTAAGTGAAAACTTCTATAGCGGCGTTTTGCACATCAGTTTAAATTTTTTGGGATGAGTAAAAAATGTTAAAGTCAGGACACGTGACCTCATCAAAAATTCGTAAGACGGAGGGAGAGTAGACCGCCGGCGCGGCGTAGCAGAGGAAGTAATATCCTCCTCTCTTTCTACCGTATGCCTGCTCCTGATGTTTCGTTTAAGCGGTTTTACTTCTGCCGGCACTGCCGGAGTGCAACCCGTTGTTTTTTTTGAGATTGTCAGTTTTAAGGATTAGTTATCCTGAAAAGCTTCCCGCACGAACCCTGAGAGGGACGCCTCGTTTAGGGTTTCAGAAACGCGAACGCGAGCGAAGCGAAATTTTTACAAACTTACGTTAAGGGGTTTGTCGTTTTTATACCAATTCCACCTTGTAGCAAGCTACCTTATGCGACAAGATATTTATTCTAATATGACAAAAGCACTAGGTTAAAATGATATAGCAAACGATCAGTTATTAATCGAAGCAATAAAATAAGTATCTATATTCTTTTTATTTTCTTACATTGACCGTAGGTATTAATGTCTGAATATTCCCATAAAAAGTGGTGTATTGTTGTGTTTTAATACGAAGAAAAATGGTCTGTTAGCTTCAAAATTTGGTGGTAAACTGTCTTTAGTTAAGAATCCTGAAAAACATAATTGAATTTTATGGACAGTCTGTTGAAAAAATGCGTTTGTCATTGTTCGAACTATATCGCACCCTAAGAATGAAAGTGACTGATTTCAAAGTTCCTTGTTATTGTTCCCCGTGCGTTATGGTCATTGCAAACATGATTAGATACCCTTTATCATTCATTTAATTTTATTTCGCCCAGCTTCGCAGCACAAACTATGATTGAATGTGTTGATAAAGTCTATAGAGAATTTTCAAATACCTAAGCAGAAACAAGCAGATTCCTATTCAGCCTTTATAGTAAATACAATTTTACATTTTCCTATTGTGCACTAGGAACAAATATTCCGCTGAACAAAACTTGTGTGCGAAGTCTTAGCGCGTAGAAGAATGGGATGTTGACTGCGAATCGACGAGGGCGATTCCAACCAGTCAACCCAAGTTTATGTTCTGAAAATATAATAATTAGATAGGAATCCCTTAGGATTTTTTAATATTCCGAAAACCTGGCATCCTGTCGCTATTTTTTCAGGATAATATCTAAACCCAACCAATGCCAAATATGGCATCGTTGAGGTATGGCTAACAGACTGATGTGAAGCACTTAATTGTAATTCCACTTTTACGGTCACCCATCCGACACCTGACTGGGCCGAACTTTGCTTAACAAACATAATCGAATATGACCAGTCTGTCAAGCGCGGCCATGAGCGTTAAGTATTGATAAGGCTGTAGATGGCAGCGAGCCATTCCCGGAATCCTCGAACACTGAGGAACTGGCTATCTTATCTCTTACTGCCCGAACACAACAATGCTTAAAACATTGTTGTTATGGCGTCAAACTTAGACAACATGGTGGTAGCTGGCCAGATTGACTTAAAACAAGTCCTACCACCAACCAAACCGAATACAATATGTACCCCCGCTGGGAATCGAACCCGGGAGCCCTGGGTCTAATACCGGTGGTTGTACCACTAGACCACAGAGGCGGTTAAAGGCGGTTATAACATATTTATTTAAAAATATAATTGGTTTATGTCCTATTATGTATGTCAAAATATTTGATTAGTCCCTTGATTTTCTCTGTGGAAATAATGCTGCTATGCTGCTACTATAGCACTGTATGTCGTTTGATTAAAACACAAGAAATAAGGAAAGTAAGTTTTTTTTTTAATGTGGATGTTCTGTGCTTCGTATATATTTGAAATGATACATACTATTAATATTTAGTTAACTCAAACTGAATGCGACAAGAATGAATTGGTTGTTAAAGTTAAATCGATTGTTAAACAGGCTGTGAATAAAATGAGATAAATTGTACAACAACACATAAGGTTTATGGATGACACTGTAAATGTAAATATTAAATATTCCACAAATGAACTTTAAGCCGCAACTTAAAGATCAGTGCTAATAAATAAATGTTAAATTATTTTATTAATTGTGTAATTATTGTGGCAATCTGTTAAAAATGTTGTTATTTAACCAATGGTGTTGCGGTAAAATCCAAATAACATACCACTTTTTCTAGGATTCTTAATAAAATTAATTTACGATCTCCTACTGTTCACTTGGCTTATAAACTCCATTATACAAAACTTGTGCCCGAATTTTAATTGCAAAGTAGAATGGGGCATTTATTGTAAAATAGCGCTTCCTTCTACCGATGTGCCACGCAACATGATGCGCTGAAAAAAGTCAGTAATATTTTTGAAATTTTAACCAGTAATTCCGCTCGCTCTTCTCCTCTTCGCCTCGGTGAGGTGAGGTCGGACCCTAATCTTAAGCTCTGGTGCCACCCTATCGAACTGTCATGAAGGAAATGGATTAAAAATGCCCTAATGCTTGAAAATAGATTTCTGTTGCCATAGGTACTAGCTAAATTTTGTTTATTAGTGTAGTGATTCCTGACCCGACCACGCAGCATTTTCTTATTGTGGTACAAATTCATGAAAAAGTGGTCTTTAATGTACTTTTGAATAAAAAAAAAAAACTTTTTTAGGTTCGACGTGCCGATGCCGTAAGGCATATCTAACGTCGTCGTGCTCTGATTTCTGGTACTTTTAGGATATTAAGAGGTACAAATTATAGAAAATAAGTATAAGTACTTTAAGTGTAAATGTATGTAATATTATGTAAATTAAGCACAGTTTATTTCTTTGTTTTTCATTTGTATTCGTTTTTAAATAGGTGTTATGTATGTAGGAGATGTCCCTTTTTCGTATGGAGGCTGGGCCCCTAACTCCTACAGTTACGACATTATATTTTATGCAAAGAGCACAAAATAAGGATCCTTTCCATGTATTTATATATTTTTTAAAAGGGGCCCAAACTTTTATTTTTTACTAAAAAGATTAGATAATTAAAATTAATAAAACAGCAACCCAACACTTTTCTACTTTGGCAACTTTGATTCTCATTTGTCACATTGCGTGACGTGTAAGTACATACATTAAAGTACACTTAATCTAGAATTTGTACCAGAATAAAGTTAAGAAAACGCTCCGTGGTCATGTCAGGACGGTATCATCACATATTTACTATGCGTGTAAGAAAGATAGTTCTTTTTTTGTGTACAAATTTAAATTATTTATTTGAGTATATTATTGCACCGTCTGGTATTGATTATTTTTTATGTGTATGATAAAGAAAAAACTTTTTGTATGAGTATATTGTATTTCACTGTAATATTGATAACAATTATAAAAAAAAATACTCGACTATAATAAATAACGACTAGTTACATTTTTAACATATTATAAATTAAATATAAATAGATTTTACTATATAATGTACAGAAGGACATACAAAAGAGTGAAGAATTAATGAAGGACACCGGTAAAGATTGGTGAATCTCTTCGTTTTATTGCAAAGAAAAATGGTCTATCCGCAATAAATAAATAAACTTCTTTATCTTCACCTCCGTATCGATTGTCAATATCGTAAGCTGTAAATGATAAACGTTACTAGTTACATATTGCATTATGCGCTTCTTTTGCATTACGCGTTGAGGCAAGCTCATTTAACTTTTGTACAACACAGGGTTTCTATAAAATTTGTTGTATAGAACTTATTCAGAAATTATAATAAAAGAAGTTTGCATAATAAGGACAATGGATGTATTGAAAGATTGTTGTACTTAATTTGTTTCAAAAGCGCGAGATGACGCATAAAAAATCCGAATTTAAAGTATTTTTATTTATCATCGCGTCAAGTTTTTACCTACCTATTAAAATCATATATTGAGGTATATAGTTAATCAATATCCTACTGCAAATTATTCCAGTACCAACCCCTTGCTATTAGATATTATCGCCATATTGAAAGTTGAATAAAGTTGAAAGACTAATGTCCCGGCTACACGTTACGTCTTGCCTGAGAGCATGCTTACACAAACCGCAGGCTGACTATCTAACAAAAAACAAGATTTCGTCGAATTGAGAACCTCCTCCTTTTTTTAAGTCGGTTTAAAATCACCTATCATCTCTGTCATAACTATCACATTTTCATACTCTATGACAGTCACAACAGCGACGAAACTGAAAACTGAACCGAGTTTTTGTTAGATAATCAGCCATCCGGTTTGTGCAGGCAAGATGGATCGTGTAGCCGGGACAATACCTACGCTACGTCTGCTAAGATGATGCGTATATTCCCAGCCACACGCACAGCACCCCGACTGCCTAGCAGTAAAGCTTGTGCTATTGCTATAGCTATCGATTTTTCAAACCCCCTACAAGTGCTCTCGCTTATCACTTTCATATAAAAAATGCAACAGTTCAAAATGTTCAGTTTCAGTTTCGTCGCTATTGTGGCTGTAGGTAATACAGTGTGAAAATGTGACAAGCGACAACGACGGAACTGGTTGCTAGGTGATTTTTTGTTTGATAACTGATTTCATCAACTGGACTAACGCTAAACGTCATTGAACTGTTACTGCGTTTCAGTTGTTTGCCTAGGCATTCAATTGAATGCCGGCGTTTAACTAATGGGCTAGCCTTCCAATTTAATGGCTGATTTAACCAGATGGCTGCGACATATATATAGGTCGCATTATGTTCATTCATGAGAAAATGAAAAAGAACCACCAACTTAGTAAGTTGAGAAATTATATTGTTAATTAAGTTTATATTTTGTAGCAAGTAAGTTTACCTAGTTTTTTAAAACTCCCATAAATTGTATTTTGTTACTATATTCTAATAGAAATTATGTATGCTGAAAATGAATTAAAAAATTATATTTTTAGTAAAATTTCAGGAATTTTGTATTTTATAAGTAAGTCATATTTTACGAATACTAGATTATGAGAATGAACAAAAGAAGAAAGATTTTAAGAGTCGATTTACTAATAATCTTAAAAAACACTTTGATCATCAATGACTCCTCCTGATTTGGTTCCATATAAAAAAATTATAGTAACTATCGATTAGGAGAATACTTGATTTTTGTATTCATAAAGGGTCTGCAACACCTAGAATAATACTTATAAGTCGCAATAATAAATTCATGATATAATAGAAAGGACCCACCAATTTAGTATGCTCATGTCGTTGAAAAGTGATTTTGTTAGTTATGTTTTTATCAAATATTAAGGGTCACCTAGGTTTTGAAAACTCCGGTAAATAGTATTTTGTCATTGTACTTTAACGCAAAGTAGAATGGTTTATCAACTTCAACGACGTCAATCGTTGAGTTGCCACCTAAAATTTTATTTCCGTATTCTGTAAAGTAATTTAAAAATATGTATAATTCATTATATTAACTTCAGTAAAAATCAGGGATATTGTATTTTGGAAGACATAATATAACTAGATATGAGTGTGAACAAGAGAAGAATTGGTAAATAAGTAAGCTTAATTGGTAAACAAGCCATACAGTTAAAAATATTTTAAAGAGTAAAACCCATTTGCACTAAACTTAAGAATCGCCTAAGGCTATTCTTATTTATCTTAAGACACTCATAATAAAAATATCTTAGGCGCTCGATATTGGGCCAGCAAGGTAAAAAGTGCCTTATTGGATTTAAGACCGTCTTAAAAGATTAGTGCAAAGCTATTTTAATAAAGATTAAGATAGATAAGAAGGCCTTAGGCGATTCTTAAGTTTAGTGCAAATGGGCGTAAGTTAAACATGTCTAACTTTTAAAATTTAATTGTTGAAAACTCCTGAGAAAAGTATTTTGCTGTTATACTTTAAAGCGAAGTAGTACGGTCTGTTAGCATTGAAGTTCTCCCTCGTTATCCCTCCAGCAATTAAATCTATGTAGTATCCTGTAATTTACATCGTCCCATATTATTATTTTTTTTACACGAATATCGGTGTTCCATAAAAGGTTGTATTCGATGGTAGGCGAGTAAAAAGAACCCGAAATAAGGGCTAGCGTATATATACAACTTTGAGTTGAACAACTATTTTGTTGTGAATCATATGTTTATAGGAATGTATTGAAGCGCGCATACTATTAACTCGATCGTTGTTCGACAAAAAAGTAAACTATTAGGTATATATGTATATATAGGTCGCATTAAATTCATTCATGATAAAATGAAAAAGAACCACCAAGTTAGTAAGTTGCAAAATAATATTGTTAATTATGTATATATATTATTTACCAAATAAGTTTACCTAGTATTTGAAAACTCCCGTAAATAGTATTTTGTTACTATATTTTAAGGCGAAGTAGAAAGGTCTGTCAACGACGATTTCGTCTGAAGTTTTAGAAATTATGTATGCTAAAAATTCATTTAATATAATATTTTTGGTTAAATTTCAGGAATATTATATTTTATATTACGAGTACTGCTTAGATTATGAGAATGAACAAAAAAAGAAAGATTTTAAGAGTCGATTTACTAATAGCTTTAAAAAAACACTTTGATCATCAATGACTCCTCCCAATTTGGTTCCATATAAGAAAATTATAGTAACGATCGATGGGGAGAATACTTGATTTTTGTATTCGTAAAGGGTCTGTAACACCCAGAATGATACTTATAGGTCGCAAAATTAAATTAATGATATAATAGAAAAGACCCACCAAATTAGTAAGCTCAAGTCGTTGAAAAATGATTTTGTTAGTTATATTTTTATCAAATATTAAGGGTCATCTAGTTTTTGAAAACTCCAGTAAATAGTATTTTGTCACTGTATTTTAACGCAAAGTAGAATGGTTTATCAACTTCAACGACGATCGTTAAGTTGCCACCTACAATTTTATTTCCGTACTCTGTAAAGTAATTTAAAAATATGTATAATTTATTATATTAACTTCAGTAAAAATCGCGAATATTGTAGTTTGGAAGACATAATATAACTAGATATGAGGGTGAACAAGAGAAGAATTGGTAAACAAGTAAGCTTAATTGGTAAACAAGCCATACAGTTAAAAATTATTTTAAAGAGTAACACCCATTTGCACTAAACTTAAGAATCGCCTAAGGCTTATAATAAAAATATAAGGCTAATCATAAAAATAGCTTAGGCCTTAGGCGCTCGATATTGGGCCCGCAAGTAAAAATAGTCTAATTTGATTTAAGAACGTCTTAAAAGGTTAGTACAAAGCTATTTTAATAAAGATTAAGATAGATAAGAATAGCCTTAGGCGATTCTTAAGTTTAGTGCAAATGGGCGTAAATTAAATAATTATGTCTAACTTTTATCATTTATTTGTTGAAAACTCCTGAGAAAAGTATTTTGCTGTTATACTTTAAAGCGAAGTAGTACGGTCTGTTAACATTGAAGTTCTCCCTCGCTATCCCTCCAAAAATTGATTCTAAGTAGTCTGCTGAAATATACATCGTCCCCAATTGAAATTATTTATTTAGGTGTTCGTGCGTTCGTTTTCGTTACATAATCAGCCATCCGGTTTGTGAAGGCAATATGGAGCGTGTAGCCGGGACAATACCTACGCTACGTCTGCTAAGATGATCCGTATAGTCCCAGCTACAAACCGTTTTGTGCAGGCATACTCTCAGGCAAGACAGAGGGTGTGGCCGGAATAGGCCCGAAGGCTAACATGAACGAGTACTCGGTTCAGTTTCAGTTTCGTCCCTATTGTGGCTGTAGGTAGTGTGAAAATGTGACAGCAATTAAATCTATGTAGTATCCTGTAATTTACATCGTCCCATATTATTATTTTTTTTTTACACGAATATCGGTGTTCCATAAAAGGTTGTATTCGATGCTAGGCGAGTAAAAAGAACCCGAAATAAGGGCTAGCGTATATATACAACTTTGAGTTGAACAACTATTTTGTTGTGAATCATATGTTTATAGGAATGTATTGAAGCGCGCATACTATTAACTCGATCGTTGTTCGACAAAAAAGTAAACTATTAGGTATATACGCATATATAAGTCGCATTAAATTCATTCATGATAAAATGAAAAAGAACCACCAACTTAGTAAGTTGCGAAACAAAATTGTTAATTATGTATACATATTTTTACCAAATAAGTTTACCTAGTTTTTGAAAACCCCCGTAAATAGTATTTTGTTACTATATTTTAACGCGAAGTAGAAGGGTCTGTCAACGACGATTTCGTCTGAAGTTCTAATAGAAATTATGTATGCTGAAAATGCATTTCAGGAATATTGTATTTTATATTACGAGTACTAGATTATGAGAATGAACAAAAGAAGAAAGACTTTAGGAGTTGATTTACTTATAATCTTTAAAAAAAACTTTGATCATCAATGACTCATCCCGATTTGGTTCCATATAAGAAAATTATAGTAACGATCGATGGGGAGAATACTAGATTTTTGTATTCGTAAAGGGTCTGTAACACCCAGAATAATACCTATAGGTCGCAAAAATTAAATTCATGATATAATAGAAAAGACCCACCAACTTAGTAAGCTCAAGTCGTCGAAAAATGTTTTTTAGTTATATTTTTTTTAAATATTAAGTTTTTGAATACTCCGGTAAATAGTATTTTTTCACTGTACTTTAACGCAAAGTAGAATAGTTTGTCAACGACAATCGCTGAGCGGCGACCAACAATTATATTTCCGTATTCTGTAAAGTAATTTAAATATATATGATAAATATTAAACAAGAAAATATACTAGAAAAAAGTAACTAGTCTCATGTCGCCCTGACGGGATTCGAACCTGCATCCTTGGGATTCCGGCCCAATGCACTAATCAATTATGCTACAGAGACCTATGAAGACACGTCGAATTTTTCTAGTATATTCACCTTTCTACGGTGTTGGCCACCGTCGTTTCATCAATGAGAGAAATATCCTCGCATTCGAAAGAAACATCTTTACAAATGTTTGACTATCGATTAAGATGAAACAGCCACTGAATTATAAATATTTAATTTTGCATTTTACAATGCTATTTTTATGTGATAAATATTAAATAAGAAAATATACTAGAAAAAAAGCAACTAGTCTCATGTCGCCCTGACGGGATATTTATTAAATAAAAATAGCATTGTAAAATGCAAAATTGAATATTTATAATTTATAAATATATTTAATTATATTAACTTCAGTAAAAAAAGTGTGAACAAGAGAAGAATTGGTATATAAGTAAGCTTAATTGGTAAACAAGCCATACAGTTAAAAAATTTAAAAAATTTAACACCCATTTGCACTAAACTTAAGAATTGCCTAAGGCTATTCCTATTTATCTTAAGATACTCATAATAAAAATAGCTTAGGCCTTAGGCGCTCGATATTGAGCCCGTAAGTTAGGAAGAGCTTTAATGGATTTAAAAAAAATCTTAAAAGTTTAGTGCAAAGCTATTTTAATAAAGATTACGATAGATAAGAATAGCCTTAGGCGATTCTTAAGTTTAGTGCAAATGGGCGTAAGTTAAATATGTCTAACTTTTATAATTTATTTGTTGAAAACTCCTGAGAAAAGTATTTTGCTGTTATACTTTAAAGCGAAGAAGTACGGTCTGTTTACATTGAAGTTCTCCCTCCTTATCCCTCCTATAATTAAAGGTATGTGGTATGCTGAAATACACATCGTTCCGTATTAAAATTATTTATATATTTTTTTGCACAAATATCGGAGTTCCATAAAAGATAGTATTCCATGCTAGGCGAGTAAAAACAATCCGAAACAAGGATTAGAGAATATTTACAACTTTTAGTTGAACAACTATTTTGTTGTGAATCATATGTTTATAGGAATGTATTGAAGCGCGCATACTATTAACTCGATAGTTGTTCGAAAAAGTAAACTATTTAGTTGTGAGGAAATCGCGAGAAGTACACAACTCAACAAAACAGTTTAGAGTCGATGGAAAAGTTGTATTTATGCGGTAGCCCTGCATTAGGGCTACCAAGGGCTATCAATTCGTTTCAATATAATATACATTCAACGAAAGCCATATTTTTTTAAAGTAATCTTATCTCTTTAGCTACATACTTGTAAGTCAGTAACTTGTTAATAATACGAACATGATCATGTAAGTATTTAGTGAAGAGGACTCAAAATTATTGATAAATGCCTATATTTTATTAACCATCGGTGAAAAACAAATTTTGTTTAAAAATGTTTTCATACGCCTAACCGCTATACGCCTAGACTTATAGGTAGGTACAAGGTCAAAGTGTGTACAAGTTAACAGCTTGCCTTCTCTCAATCCGAGGTGAAACCATAATATGACTACACTATGTCCTAAAAATAATTTGCGTAATGTGTTCTTTTGTATTTCAATCTAAAACTATTATTGGGTTCTAATGAAGAATATAATATTAAATCACTTTTTTTTCGAACATATAACAATGTGGGCTATTATGTTTGACTAAAAGTTGCTTAAAAATAAAAATAAAAGTACTTATCACTTAATAAATACATAATTTTAATATAATTACTATACATTATTTTATTTAAAAAGTACTTTCACTTACAACCTATGTTGTTAATTATCTTCATACTGTTGTTCTTTAAATAAGTATTTATATAGTGTTTATATTGCGATTAAGATTAATTCGGGTAAGCTCATTCATGAGCTTATAATAAACATGATGTTTCTATTTATAAATTTTGACGTATTGATCATCATGTAACAGTTTTGGCAATTCAGGCATACGGATATTTTGAGCCAAACCTTGCTTAAAATACAATTCTGTAGGTTTGATTAATTGTATCGATAATAAAGCTAAAATGTGTAATTTTCAATGCTTGATAAAAAATCCATGCAAATTGACTTACTAAAAAATTTACTTTTAAAATAATCAGTTTAATTAGCAAAAACACCGCTAAAAAGTGGGATGGTCTTTTGTTTTAAGACATAGAAGAACGGTCTATCTGCTACGAATTCCGGTGTCGGGTCAATATTTCCACTTCTGTCGTATATTTTGTAAGCTGCAAACGATAGAAGAACAAATGAATTGACTTATTATTTTTTAACTATTGAGAAAAAGGATAAATGTAAATTGCTCGCTTTTTTGTAAATGAGATTGTTGAATAATCAAGATTTAAAGAAGAAAATTACAAGAAAACTTTTGTAATTTTTTTTTTCTTTTCAAGATTTTTTTGAACTATTTTTTGTTCAATGCGAAGTTTTTTTTTATATTGAGACGATTGCCGAAAGTGAGGATCTAACATTTAATAAGCAATATATTTTTGACAATAACTTTCAACAATACAGAGATTTCACATTTAAAGTTTCTAATTGTAACTTAACTCTTTAAAAAATGTTTGTAATGCATTATGTAATACGTACGCAATATTTATCTTATCCGTAAGATACTAATAAATGAATATAGTGTGTGGTTCATTCCAGTGTTGTTGGCAACACCAAAAGTAAAGGTGAGCGAACATATTGACGAATTATTTCTAAGTGCATGTTATTATATTTTTTCTATAGTGTTGTAGGCTGCTGCCTAATGTAAAGGCAAGCGTAGAAATTACGATTTTTTTCTTAAATACTACGTTAATATATTGCGTAAATGTGTAAACTAAATAAATATAATAACTATATACGAGCTTTGCTCTCCTTTGGATCGACGACGTCAAATCAATGCCGTTTGTACCTATTTTACAAATCACTTGCATTTGTTTTACATATGTATCACGTTTGCTTTTCTAGGTTACTCTATGACCATTTCAATGAATCGTTTATTTGATTGTTTGGATCAAAGAGGAAGATTTCAGTTTACATATGCTACTATACAGGTGGAAAAAAATACTGTAGATGGAGGGAAAATACCCTAAATATTGATGTGATTTTACTCAAAGGCAAATTCCTTTATTTTGAAATATAAGTAAAACTACATTTAAAGATTTTAGATAAATCAACTACCTGTACCGAGAATCGAACCCCTTTAAATGAGAAAAATTACATCCTGCACTTTTAAGGTACCAATCGATAGTCTTAAGTATGAAGATTATTTTAGCATAAGTAACTTAGTGTCTTAAATTAATGATAAAGCCTGGAAAGTTAAAATATGAATAGTTCAATACACTTTATTGTATCTTAAGAAAGAATGTAAACTTTATGTTAATTATGTTGATCGAAATGAGAGTAACCATACACAGATTTAAATTTTTAGGTAATTAACATTTTTGGACCAATATTCACAATAAAAGGCGACGAGACGCGAGTTCAATGGATGAATAAGTATGTGCCAATAATGTCTGTTGGACAAGCTTTTCAGGATTAGTCTTTTATTCAAGACAAACAACAATTTTAAGACACAAAATTAAGCTAAATTGATCTTTATACTTAAGACTATCGATTGGTACCAAGTACAGGATGTAATTTTTCTCATTTAAGCCGGTTCGACTCCCGGTACAGGTAAGTAAACAAATCAAAAATCTTCACTTACTTTTAAAAATGAAGGAATGTTTACTTTGAGTAAAATTTGTTCACATCAATATATACGGTACGTTCCCTCCAGCTACAGACTTTTTTTTCCACTCTGTATATGTTTTATTAAGTAATCTGCTTGTCCCTTTCCTAACTTAAAATAAAAACCAGGCTTACAGCCAAAGTACCAAGCCTGCTCTAGAAGGGTAAATAACTGCTTTATTTGTGGTTATAATTATGGTACATTTTTTAACATCATACATGTTAAGTACTTATGTAAGTTTATAGTTCATACAAAGTTTGCACTTAAAGAAAACGTGACAATCGCAGTTATAGTAAATTATGAACTTTCTTTGCTTTCATCATATAAATCGGAAATTTCATAAGTAAATACCTTTTTTATTACGTGCTCTGTAAACGCTACTTCGCGCTCATTTGTTCAAAGTTACATATTCGTCAAGTTATAAGTCCGTTGAAATAATTAATATTGTCAGACTTACCGCTGGCGGCGGCTGCCTCAGCTCCCTCCTCGTTTACTTCTATAAAAGCTTTCTGAATAGCGTCACTGACATATAAACCAGCGCCTTCATTTTTAAGGAGTTTCGTCAGCTTAGCGTTATTAGGGTCAAACAAGTTGGTTATACCGATCTGAAATAAAAAGTCCGAAATAAGATGTCTGAGGATTTTGACAGTAATAGCACAGTCTATTTACTTCTCTACGCTCTGTGTTATTAGACAAAAAAAATCTCTTCCTTTGGAAATACTTTTCAGAGCCCTTGAATGTTGGTGCAATGCCGTTTGTGTAGTTTTCAAAAAAGTACATAATTTAATAGAATTACGATAAAAGGTCTCTTTATTAACTAGTTTTTAGACAAGTTCTAAGTATTTTTTTGTGATTTGTGGATTTTTGCATTTTTCAATGCTATTTTTAATACTTATGATAAATTTGAAATAGAAAAATATTGGAAAAAATTAACTCAACCACAAGTGAATTCTCAGATGGGACTCGAGTCCCATCTGGCCACAATTGAATTCTCAGATGGGACTCGAGTCTCCGAAAATTCATTGTGGCCGAGATCATTTTTTCCAATATTATTCTATTTAAAATTTATCATAAGTTTTAAGACAAATTAAGATCTTGTATTATGAATATCAGGGGGTTACTCTTGACGGGATCGAGTTCACATCAGAATCAAAATAATGTCAAAACGGTACTATGGAAACCATAGCAACCGTTTTCAAACTACCAAATAAATTTTTGTCGGTCTTTCGATCCTAATATGAACTCAATTCCGTCCAGAGTACCAACGATGGTAAAACAAATAAATACTTAAACCTATGGACAATAGCAACCAGACACAGCTTTAAACATTAGTGGTAGTAAGATGCTCGATACTTACATTTTGCAGGACTTTCTTCAGGTCAATGGTGGTTTCAATCTTAAACTTGGGGAGGTATACATCTACCTCGGTTTTGAACATGTTTTGTGTCGCCTTCTCTAGGAGTGAGGGGTCCTTTAGTTTCTCTTCCAGCTTGGTTATTCCATCAACCTCGTTGGGCAGCACAACCAAGAAGGACGCTTCTTCATCTTGGTAGAAAATTTCCAAAAGCTAAAAATATAAATGGCGGGTTTTTAAGATGATGCCAGAGGTTACAGAAGAAGATTTGCAGTCAATGAAACTTTGGCTTTTCTCTTCGGATTTAACAAGAAAAGTGATGACTTCTACATTGTTGGGTAATCTTGTTAAATCAAAATGGTCCGCAATCACCAGCGGGGAAGAGCTGTTCTTAATGACGAGAGACAAGGTGAAATTCAGCAAAAACCTCCAGTAACGGAGTTTTATCGTAGAGTAAGAAGAAATGATTGGGTTATTTAAATTTTTGACATTATGTCTACGAATTTTGTCTACACAAAATTCGAGATTTTCAGGAAGAATCGTTTTGTCCTCAAATAAAGCAGTACCTACTTATAAGCAACGTGTAGGTATTCTTTATATTATTATGGTATCAGATTCATTTAGACCGTGGTCACGGGCCTACTATTTCTTGTAGAGTCGATGCAACGACGTCTATACATAGAAGAAGTAAATCACTATTTCTCACCTTAGCATCTAATTCCTCGCTGCGGCCTATCTTGAAATCGCCATTCTTGAACATAGTGGGCACTTGAATTTTCTTTTCTTTAGTCACGTAGAAGTCACGGTCTCGCGTCAATTGAGGGTCGAATTTGTCCTTCCAGGAGCCCTGTTTTCAAAAATAAAAGAAAAAATTAATGCCAGTGCTTTGTCATGTTTTAGTTCTATGAGGAATAACTGTAACCGAGTGGTTACATTGAGGAGCTCGGTGGCGCTGTGGTTAGCACTATTGGCACAATCTAAAGAGTCTTTGCACTGCCTACAAACAGCTGAAATGACGCACTCACACAGATACGCACCGCTATACGCGCGCTCGCAACTGTTTTACCAGTGAAAATCAGTGAGATAAAGGGGGCCGGCCGTGTAGCGATAGCGAGCGGCGTGCGTGTGTGTATAAGCGCGTCATATTGGCAGAGTACAAAGACAGTTTATATGCTTAGACTGTGTTTTCGGCCTACGATTGTGGTGGTTAAGCAAGTTTTGCGAAGGTTGGTGGTCACGGATTGATCAATAATTTAAAATCTCGAGCACCTTCATGCTTCAGTGCTATCGAAGCATGAAGGAACTCGAGATTTTACGTAGGCACTTTGAGCCGTTAGTCGTCGATGTATTTAGCAGTCGTTAACACCTTCTGGTCGGTCATGGACTCATGGGTCATTCTCCTTATTCATCCATAAGGAAGGGCTGTGTTGTGCCACGTGAGCGTCATGTCACGGGCCATTCTCCTTACTTATCCGTAAGGAAGGCCGGTGCCTGAGTAAGAGGACATTAAAATGGATGATTACGATGATGTTACCTTGAAGTAAATGGCGTTGACGACGACTGCGCGTGTGTCAGGTCCCAGAGAGTCGGCACTAACTAAATCCTTGATGCGTTTGTTTGTGTGGTCTTCAACCTGCAAGTAACGATTCAAGGTTAACTTTTTATGCTTTCAATAATAATACCATGGTAATTTCTCGTCAACATATTGTCAGCAGTAAGTCATCCATTTCTGAGAGGTATAAGATCATTAGTCACATTTCTAAATAAAATCTTTTCTGTGATCCACATTAGTGGGAAACAGTAAACAGTAAAAATCCTTTATCATAAGCTCCTGGTTGCTTTGCTGGTTTGTATGTTGTCACAATTGCAGCTGATTATTGCTCCTCGTCTTCCCCTAAAGAAATTATAAAATATATCTCAACCTTGTTATGTAACAATGTAGCAACATTGACTGGTCAGATCATAGTCATTTTGCTTTGAAGAAAGCTTTAAAGAAACACTGTTCAGTTGAGCTGCCTTCGTCACTACTTAATTAATTATATACTTCACATATTCTTATGCATCTTTATACATTTACGTTTTATGTGATTTTCGTGGTTAAGGTTTGTCATATTAAGTTTTTTATATCTACACTTCAGGTTTATTCACTAACCAACTTACCCAACCGTTAATAGTAGCCGCAGCTTCAACGTTCTTGTTAAAGTCTAGTTGCTTCACTTCAGATGCGAATACATCACGGGAAACAGCGCTGAATTCTTCATTAAGTTCGTAGCCTTCGGGGATGTATAGACTGTTGGCTATCTTTAGGTCGACTCCTTTTACCGCCCGCACATCTTTGCTCACTTGTGTGAACACTTCTTTGGTCTAAAAAGAAAATCATATTTTATGATAGGTACTTTTGTTATCGCTTCCTTCATAATTCTAATTCTTCATAAACATTAAAATTAAATTAATTATAAAAAAATTTGGTTCATGTGCTTTTGTGATGTTTACGGCTTATTTTGTTAGTTTTACAACTGCCAGATCATAAGCATTATGGCTATAATAACCTGCTAGCTCTAGACTGCTTTCTTTCAGAAGAAGTAGTAGCCACCTATCTATTTAGTTTTTATTTCTGTTAGAGATCGTTAAATGTTATTCTATTCTTAGAATATACTTACAGCATTGTCATTAGGCAGCCCTAGGACTGTAAGGATTTCATCATGAGAAATACCTTCTGAAGCCAAACCCAACTGTGCCAGGGGTGACATAGCAGAATAACCAGACATGATGATGCTTTTGCCGACATTTTCTTTCGCGACTTCCTGTATGGCAAAATATCATGATTAAAAAGATGGTAAAATGTAAATAGCATACATTCTCAGATGCAATGGTTTAATTCCATAATAAGCAGCCCAATCACTGCTGTGGTGGATATCAGACAGAACTAGTAAAGTTATAACATAACAATAGGTACAATGTAGTTACTAGGTATAAACGGGTACTGACCACCTAGCCACGAGCCAGAAATACGTATCTTTATTTCAACTTGATACTTTTTAAGACCGAAGAGCTGATTATATAATGAAAACTCGGTTCATTTTCAGTTTCATCGCTTTTGTGGCTGTCAATCAGTATGAAAATGTGACAGTAGGTGTCGAAGTGGTCGCGGATTTTGTTACAGAATCGCAAGGCTGGTTGCTAGGTGATTTTTTATTAGATAATCAGCCTGTGGTCCCCGTATTCCTCTTATTATTGCCAGCCACGATTTAGTGAGTCAGACGCCGCTATACGTGCGAACATCTATTCAGAATACAGGGGCAGGTGAAATACTTCACGGAAAGTCAGGCTCACAGACTTAGATATGTCTGTGGTCAGGCTCGTGTGTCCCGGCTATACGCACTGTCTTGCCTGCGCAAACCGGTTTGTGCAGGCATGCTTTCAGGTAAGACGTTGCATGTAGCCAGGACACAAGAGCGAGGATATTCAACTGCTAAACGTTGCGCAATAGGGCCACAGAAGGGCTGACGGAATTGTCAATTATCTTCGAGAGGCACAAAACCCAAAAAGAAATATTGTATTCCTTTTTGGGTTTTGTGCCTCTCGAAGACAATACTTATAACATTAACATGTAAACGTTCTATTGAATGATTTTTAATGAAATAACAGTATTATCGGACCTCTATATGACTAGTCAGTGGACGACAAGAAACCATCCGAGGTACTTAAAAACCTTTGTTTTGCAACGATAAGGAAAAGATGTTGTTTTCCTTCTAGTGAACACAAATAAATATTACTTTGGTTTTAAGTCTGTCTGAAGGTTGAAATTGAATATTAATAAAATACAAATGATTTTAATGCTCATTATTGTCGAAGGTCAGTTTCGCAAGTTTATATTTTTATTGATTATTTTGTGTAATAAATTATGTTCTTACAAAGATGTGCAGTATACTTAAAACCTAACAACCTGGCTTAAAATAGTAAAAAAAAAACACTTTACTATTATTAGGTATAAGACGCACAATAATAATGTCTCTCATGAACGTGCATCTCTAAAATCAAATTTAATCTTTTAATGCTTTTATCGCATAAATGAATTATTAAATATTGTATGGAAGATTTCGGAAAATATCGAAGGCCGCTTTGGTATATTCATATTATAGTTCATCGAAAACATACTTCTTCTGATACCATTGAAAGAAGCGGAAGCACCAATTTATTGATTAAGGCAGAAACTAAGATGCTTCCCGTAACACACTCAGACTACATAATAAAGTAAACCTTACTTTATTATTAAAGTACAGAATAGTAAGGTTACGTTAAAATTAATCGAAGAAATAGCGATTATACAGGTAAAAGCAAAGCTCCGAATAGTTATCGTAATTTTTTGGCATTTGGACGTCCTCCGTGGTAGAGTGGTACTTACACCAGTTTCAAGGTGACACCTACTCCGAGGTCCTGAGTTCGATTCCCAGTAGGGGCAAATGTTTGTATGATGAAAACGAGAATTTGTACCTGAGTCACGGACGTTTATATATATTTCTACACATAGATACTTATATGCGTATATGTATTTATATCCGTTACCCTAGCATCAAATAACACAAGCCTTTCAGTGCTTACTTTGGGGCTAGATAAATTTGTGTGTGTGTAAGAAATATTAATTTATTTTTTATTTGGCATTTCCTTTTAAATTGACTGTTGCTGCTGCATGGCTCAGGAAATCAAAAATGTACGGTCAGCAGCAGGTTAGGTTTTACAAAACTTCTCAAATCGAATTTGAATTTTATCACGTTGGCCTTTGAGTTCAGAATTGTCTGAGGTTTGACATATTGTATATGCAGAAGTTGCCATTGAATATACATTTCTTATAATTCCATTTAATAAAAAATATAATTCTATCGTTAAATACTTACAGTAAACATTTTAGATGTGAAAGTGTTGGTACTTTTGGTGGTGAGCTCCTGAACTGATGCTTCATCTGCCATGGCCATGGCGACCAACGCCAAAACTGTAAATACAAAAAAAAATAACTTGATTTATTTTTATTTCTGAAACTCATCATTGATTTACCTCCCCATGAGTGATCAATTATATCTAAATCTTTTTGTAAAAAAATTAAATAAGAAGTTGCAAACGCTCCTCAAAATCCTTAATATGCAATTATTTTTAGTATGAAAAGACAGTAAAAAGCAAATAATATTTAGTTTGAGCTTTATGGCGATTCGTTTCATCTGTTATTCTATAGGCACGTATAATATTTTTCTAAATTGCGTTAAAAAGGTTGTTGCAAAATTGATATAGATACCTATAAAAAATACATGATATCCGATCTTAAGGCGATAACAATGAGAAAACGACAGATTAGGCAAAAAAAACGCAAAATCATTACGTATTAAAAAACTACAGCGATTTAAAAAAAATGCTTCTATACGATCCTAAATATTATTGGTGTCCACTTATTACACCAATTTCCAATAGTGTAAGTAATCCCATTTAAGAATAATCTTGAATTTTCGTATTTTTAGAGGTATTTTCGAAAAGAAAGTGTCGAGGCAAAATCATAAAATCGTGTTTTTGAAACTATACTAATCTAGATAAAGGTATGAAGAAATATATATGTTATTACCAGATTTGTAACAACTGTAACCGTGCTATAGTTTTATATCAAAAAATCCATACCTTTTCCGAATAGCGCCTTAATGCAAGACTAATTAATAAAAGTTTTTGCAAAACTAATAAATACACATGCCCAGTCCTATTACCGAGTTTCGCGCATTATATTTGTTGTTGCATTACTTTTTTTGTAATAATCTAACATAGTTACGATTTTTTCACAAAGATTATGCATTCAGAATTTTTATTGTGCCAAGAATAGCTAAATATTACACACTAGTAAATTATACCGACATTCCCACTAGCAAAGAAATTCCTTATGGATAGATTCGCCTTAATAAATAAGAAAGTAATGAATAACTCATAAGAAAGTAGACAAATTTGGTCAACTCTGTACTATTAATTTTAATCATTGTTTTATATTTAATTAAAACATTTCAAAATAACAAAATTTCCAAAACAATATATAAAAAATACATTTAAGTACTTATGACAATTTCAGTACAATAATACTTCAATGTATCGGTAAGGTTATCTTTTTATGTCAGATTTTTCAAAGTTAACCCTTATCTTTACGGTCGTTAATTCGAACAGTTACAATGCATTTCAAGAGATTTAGATAACCTCTTGATGTTCTGACATATTATAATAAATAAGAAGCTTTTTTTAATGCACCTACAGATAATGTACTCCAAGTTCTTACTCGAGATTGTAAATATACTTCAAGGACATTTTTTCAGTAAATATATAAAATATAACATAAACGCATGGAAAATTTAAAAATCTTTCCATGCGTTTTTTTACTATTTCCTTGTATGCAAACCTTGTCCTAGCAATAAGGAACACAAGAAAAAACTCATTATCCAATTTATTGCAGTCATTCTGAAGTCATGCGCGTACGTACAGTCAAAAGCACGTACGGCTTTAAATTTGCACTACATAAACCGCTATTACGACCGAGCGACGACGACGATTATTTGACGACCTGTTTGGCGCAGGGGTACTAAGCCCGCCTTCTGCGCCAGAGGTTCGATCCCCGGACAAGACAAATATTTGTGTGCACGAACATGTCTATTTGTCTTGGTCTGGGTGTATAAAATGTATATTATGTATATATCTACAAAAACAAGTATATAAGTATGTTTATCCGTTATCTAGTATCCATAACACAAGTTTTTTATGAAACTTAACGTGGGCTAGATAATTGGTGTGTTCAGTGTGTTGTATGCAATTATTATTATCGTTATTATTGTTATTATTACGAGCGACGTAAGGGCGCTCTCAAGGTCAAAGTCTAAAACTGCAGCTGCTGTTGACTGTACCTACATACATTTCAGCGATTCATTTCTATTTATATAGATTATAATTATCATTGAGAAATCGAGCGTACAGGTACCTGATAATAACCTGATATTGAAAATATGACATGAAACAATCCTAGTAAAATAAATAAATAATAGAATGGTGTAGTTAATTAAACACATGGCATTTTTATCTTATCAGTTTGTTTTTGTTAACTATTGTTTCACATTAACTAATTGGTTCCACTAAGAAAGCAATTATTGCTGAATGTGTGCAGACGCGGAAATAGGCTATTTCTATTCATTTATGCTACTGTGCTTATGACGAATGCAGGGATTCCCAACCTTTGGTATTACCCATGACCTAATCATGTACTCACTACAGAGTTTGTTTATTTATAATGAAGTAACTTTTCGAATTACACGTTTAGATAGTTGCATTGACTAAGGTACTTTAAAATATACTTTACACCATAAATGCTGTTCAAGAAAAACAGCGCGAAGACATACTTTATACCAAAAATAGCCTCTTTTTTGTAAGTCGGTTCAAAACGCAACTCATGACTTAATACTTCCCGTCTGAACGTAGTGTTTTTTCTAGTATTAAAGTTAACATGTTTTCCTATAGTGATAAAAAAGGTTATTGGTAATACTTGAAGCCAAACAATAGCTGATCAAGGTATGACGTAATCGGAGTGAGCTTGTTGCTAAGAAACATTGTCAGAAAACTTGATGCGCCGCCGGCGCGCGCGCCGGTTATCGAAAATCAAAACATGTTTTTTTCTTGACATTACGTAAGTGTTGATAAACCTAATCTCGGGGGTTACTCTAGACGGGTTCTCGTTGCGATCGAGATTCAATGTCAATAATTATTATTGATTTTCGACGTTGATTCGATTTTGATTGGCGATAAAATCGATTTCTAGAGTACAAAATTACTTTGTTTACTAATTTCAAGTATTAATTTTTACTTTAATTACTTATTATAAGTTATAATTACCTACTGACTTTTGACGTTAATTTAATCTCGATCTCATTGCGATCGCGTCAAAAGTAAGGGGGCTGGTCGTTATGCTGTATATTTATTTTATTTCAAACACAGCTTAATATTATAACTAATTCCAAGAATGTGTGTGTATTTGTTCCTTCTAAAATAACTTTAAAGAAGAGGAAGGAAAATTTAAGGTAATAATTCTTATAACATCTTACAAGTAATTAAGAAACCACATTCAAATTTATGAAGCAATTTAGAAATAATATTATTAAACATAATCACAAACGACTAATGGAAAACTTGTTTTAAGTATTTTATATGTAGTAGGTATGTATAATAAGAACTAAATACTTAATTGCTTATGTTTTTGAAATTAGCATTTTGAGACTTTAGCTTCAAGCGATTTGACTATTTGCACTAATTAATTGCACTAAAACAATTCTCTTTAAATCATATATTATTATAACTATAGCTTTCATGACGTGTCATCCAGTTTTTTTTTCAGAATACCTGCGGTTACTTAGAAGGAACCTCTAATAAATTCAAATATTTATAGGCAACATTAATATTGTAGCGCCTTATTACTTATGTCTTGATAAATAAGCTACAGTCTCACTAATAAATACGCCACTGGAAACAAAATGATAAATCTTAAGCAATCGAATAAAAAAAAATGGACTGATTATAAAAGTCTTCTTTGACCCCAACTTCATTGCTTAACACGTGGAATACCGGTCAACAAGTTTAAATAAACAAGTGCCGGCTTAAATGATAAATATGGACTCACGGTATATAAACTGCTTCATAATTGTGAGATCTCGCACCGTTCTCCTTGACTATCGCGTCTCTACTGTACTGACCAGTTTTGATGCAGGCAGTTTTTAAATAATAACTACGGCTGCCTACATGTTGCCATAGTGTAAGTAACGCTAGTAGCATACTGTTTATCTGCCACCATTTCCGAAATACGTTTTACGAGTTAGCTTGACAGATTTTTTTATGTGCAACGGGGAGACGCTGAGTCTTCATACTACCACCAACCAAACCGAATACTATGTACCCTACGGGGAATCAAATCGGAATGGGTCTGATATTGGTGCCGGTGGTGCTACCACTTAACCACAGAGGTGGTTTTAAATCATTGCATATATCCTGCAGTTGTAGGTATATAATTAACAATGTAGTAATCTGAAAGATATGATGAAAACTTATAGCATAGAGGCAAAATTTGTTTAGAGTATAGCAATGAAAATTAGGTACTTAGCAAATTCACTTTGGGTCAGTATACTTGGCAAATTCATTTTGGCACAGAATACTAAATAGTATGATTTGACTTGATTTCTGAGAGTTACATAAATTATAATTTTTTAATTTTGCATTTTACAATGCTATATTTATGTGATAAATATTAGACAAGAAAATATACGAGAAAAAAGTCGAAATCTGACGGGATACCGTCATGAGACTAGTTGCTTTTTTCTAGTATATTTTCTTGTTTAATATTTTTCAGTTACATAGCATTTTTCGAACTAGGAGCTGCGGGGTATTTCCTATTGACTTAGGATCTAGAATCAAGAATATTGACAAAGGAAAACCGAACATCGTCATTTTAACAAATATATGTACAAATTCAAAAGTCTTGTATTTCAGGTTTATGATATGATAATATAATCTTGAAAATATAATTATCAACCTATGGTCACATTTTGTAGTTCGACTTCTATTCAGACATACACTATGTATGATCATAATCTACCGACACAACGTCAATAATGTTTGGAAAACCAATATGATTTGTCCGTACTTACAATTACAATACAAATGTGTACGTGATATATTAATATTTTGCCCGACGGTATCGTGGTTATCAAAGTCAAAGTCAAAGTCAAAGTCAATATCATTTATTCAGACTAGGCTGTTACAAGCACTTATGAACGTCAAAGAAGCTATGCCATCGGTTCACAAACCCTACGGCGGGAGACCTTGTAACGAGAAGAACCGGCAAGGAACTCGTCAAGGGCTGTTTTTTGCCAATTTTTGCTTTGCTTTGAGTTTGATCCCCACTCAGAATTAATACTCATGAATGTACCAAGTAAACGTGTTTGAATCGTGGCTGAGTGTTAAATAAATAAAGACAAAAAGCTATTTATTGACCGCTACAAACCAACATAAAAAAATCGAAACTACACAGAAGATAAATCTTAAAAACTAAATTAGGTGAAATACTTAGTGCGCAGACAATTGGACCCCATCCTCATCAATGCCACAGTAACATACGGAGCATGCCACTTAGTATGTCATATGTGATTATCTTTTAATATTAATTTATAATACCACCGTGGTTCTGATATCAATAAGACGGAATCATATTAAGCGGAGTCCGAAACCTAAGTCCGACAATTAGTGGTCCTATTACTTTTGATACTGAATATGTGAAAGATATCTCATATTTTTTTATTTTTTTTTTGCCAAGATTAACATTTTCGCTGACAGTGAGCGAGACACAATAGATGTTTTATTGTTATAAAGTCTGTAATCTATATAATTTGGTCGTAAAAGTAGTTTACTGAGCGTGTAGGGGGCGCCTTTCATTTGGATGGTATTTTTTTAAAATCCTGTACTAAGCCAGGGCGAGTTGCTAGTCAAAATAACATACCTCAAACAGGAAGACCCTCACTAAAGAAAATTATGGTTGGTTTGGTTAGATTCCTGCAAGGGAAAGAGAATTTGATTATTGACTTCTGATTGGTTTTGGATTTACCTAGCTAGGCAATGTAATTTTTTTTAAACTTATCTGTGGTTTGCACAATTTTAGCTTTACGGTTACTGTTACGGGTGTTTCGCAGGTTGTCTGGTAAGTTAACTGCATGTTTTTCGTTCAGGCACGCTGTCAAATCATAAACATTTTAAGCCGTAAACGTAAAAGCAACCGACTGTAAGTTTAAGATGCCAAGACGTAAACTTTAGAAGAAATAAGTCAAAAGGGCGTAAATTTCATATGGGGTCCGGTTTTCCTATTGCCAGTGTTAGGCTTAATTTGCTATCGTCTGTACATAGGTACATAAAAATAACAATACAAACATTATATTTACTGAGAACAGTTACATATGTTTATCTGTATTTGTCTTTTGTCTTTTCTCAATCAAACAATTTTCCTGTTTTCGATATTGATAATAATAATACATTTGGGGAAGTAGTTTGTTTATCTTCATAATGGAAATTTCAGTTTACAAGTCAGCTTTCCTAGAATCAACTAGATAGATAAAAAAAAATTAAAACTTGGTAGGCAAATTGAAAGGATATCAAACTAGAAATTCAATAATACACACATCAACACTGTCTAGGGATATTATATTACATTATTCATAACTCAAAAACTATCTACAGTACAGAAAAACTTTGTAATGGGGGAAAAATCCTCCTGGGTTCCGTCTTTAGAAATCAAAAAATAAAATAAATTGTAAAACAAAAGAATGCACGATAATTTGAATACAACTATAGCAAAAGTTATAACTTTTTAATTTTGCATTTTACAATGCTATTCTTATGTGATAAATATTGACATGAGACTAATTGCTTTTTTCTAGTATATTTTCTTGTATAATATCATATAGCAAAAGTTATTTTTTTTATAAACAATCTGCGCTAATTTTGAAAATTAAAGGCGTTTTAAATTTTATTTTTATTTTTATTAAAAGTTTATTTTGTATTTTATCCTGCACTTCGACATTTAACCAGTTAAGAACAAATTAGAGCTGCATACATGTTGAGAGGTGGCACTATCCAACGCATTGCTGTTGACTGACTTGAGTTGACCATTTGAACCCACTAAAACGTGATCTTCTGATTATGGTCCCATTTTCGTGTCACGAGAGATGTTGCAGAACGGCATTCTGGCAGACAACGCGTTACCACTCTTAAACATGACCGTTTTCTACGAAATATCGCCAGGAGTCAATACAATATAATGGCTATGGAAATGGTTCAAAGACTGTTAGTGAGTGGCCAAACTGGGAGGAGAAGTTAACATAAAGTCGTCTTTACTCTCATGTTAACTTCTCCTCCCAGTTCGCGGGTTCGAAGGGTCAACTCAAGTCAGTCAACAACTATGCGTTGGATAGCGCCAGCTTTCATCGTGCTTTCAGCTCTAATTTGTTCTTAATTGGTTAATTATCGATGTGGCATAATAAAAAAACAAAACAAACTTTAAATAAAAAATAAAAAAAATGTTAAAACGCCTCTAATTAAAAAAAACATTAGCGCCGTATTGTTTATGAGAAAACTAACTTTCGCGAAAATAATAGTCAAATCATCATGCATTAATTTGTTTTATATTTTTTTATTTATCTTTTTAAATTTCGAAAGGCCGAGCCAAGGAGTGTTTTTACCCCAAATTAACTTTCTCTGTACTGTAGAAAGATTTTGAGTTATGATGAATATAATATCCCTAGACAGTGTTGATGTGTGTATTTTGAACGTTCATGGTCATAATCACTGTCACTACGAGTATTATGAAAAACGGAATTTTTACCATGTTTGGATTTGTTGCCGAGTCCCCGATATTTCAGCGCAGTTGCATGCGCCATGAATCACGGAGTAAAATCGGGGATTGGACATAAATGGTAAAAATCCCGTTTTTCGTAATAGTAATAGAAACTAAAAATGGTATTAAATATCGGAGTTGTTTTGCATTTAATTTTAATTTAAGACTTTTTTTTTGTATTTTTTTGTTTCGAGGGGGAAATGCGCCTTATGTGGGGCTCTCCAAACTTCTCCTGACTTGAATCGAGTGATATTTTTGCTAGTTCTCCTTGAAAAAATGCACAAAATGTATTTGTATTGACATTATTGTAATTGTAGACTGACATGTGAATTTAATTGTTTATTGACATTAATTTATTTTATTTCTAATTTGACATTTATTATCATACATTTTTTTAAATTAATTTATTGTTGACTTTCTCGATTTTATTTTATGACATTTCGATCAGTTACATAATCTAATATAAATCATTGTTTGTATATTTGCATGCTATGTAAAATGGCTAAATAGGTTAAGCTTTTGTTTGCACAATTGTACTTAACAACATTACTGTAACCCTATTTAGAGCAAATAAAAATATTTGTATTTGTATTTGAAACTTTCACCCATACTATTTCCCCTTGCCATATTGTTGTCAGAGCAAAATATGTCATCAGAATTTGTTCAGTGGTACCTACAGCTGAGACAGTCGGACTTTTCTAGGGAATCCATCCTCCTCTATCTTCTACTTGCACAATAATAGTCACCGAATTGTATATACGCGGATAACTTTATTTTATCGTAGTATTTGTTATTGTCAGGACAGGGTTTGTATCAAAGTTTTGTTTAAATTTTATAGATTATCGTATATAATTTTTTTAACTACGGCTGGAGAACACGTTATTTATTGTAACAATTACGCCTAAAAGGATTCAAATTGGGATCTTCAGATACTGCATTGCTGACATTACCAAACTGGTCTACCTGATTAAAAAATAAAGAAAGGTGGAATTCGGGTACGAATCCCGCCTTAGAATAACTTGTGAGCCGTGTTGATTTTTTTTATAGTATTTTTCTATTCAGACTTATCATTTAAGATTGCATTGAAAATTCAAAACCTAAAAAATCATAAAGAAACGAGATAAGTTATATATTTAAGTTAACAAGATTCGTTCTCGAAAATATAGCTTACACATCTGTTTTTAATAACTTGAGTATAATATCCGATAGGTTTTGATATCGACAGCAATCGACTATTAGTCGAAGTAACTAGAAAGAATAAGTGTATGTGTTGAGTCTATCTATATTTTAATGATTAATTGGAGAATTTAGTATGCGATGAGGAAATCGGTTTTCAAAATCCCATGACGTACTTGATGAAAGTTGTTTGGGTATAGGTGTTTGTTGAATACTTAGTATGCAGCTTGTTTTTTACCTGGTGCTAAAAATTTAGCCAGTTTCATCAACGGATTTACCCACAAAAGGTAAATAATATGATTGCGTCCTTTTAATTAAGTACTTAGTTTTTTAGTAACTTTATGTATATACAGTAAGTGGACTAGAACCGGGGATAATATTGAAAAAAGAGACTCTCTAGAGTATTAGTATATTTATTCTAAAATGATTCCAGTTAATCAAAACCCATGCATTACTCACAATAAGAATTTTAAGTTACCATTCATAATCAGTGTATTATTGTAAAACGTAATCATCGCTAACGTTGCAAACTTATCGTGGCAAAGGGTATTAAAAATTAACCTACCGCAAAACATCATGATATCACTATCAATTAGAAGATTTATCTTTAATTCCTGGAATAGAACTGGCCCCCACTACTTCCCACAGTATAAAATCTCTGTTTCAAATTAAATAAAGTCTGTAGTACATTATTAAGTATCGCCATGAAAGTTATCTGTTTACAATTCTATCCACCAAGTAGATTTAACTATGCAACTATTATGTACTAGTATGTGGTTACTATTAATTCCATGGATTCATCGCTTTTTAAATTATGATCTTTTTAAAAAGAAGATCATTGTGTAAAAGAGTGTAAAATAATTATTTTGATTAGTAAAGTCAAAACATTGTCACGGGAATTTCTTTGGTTTCAGTTTAAAATAATTTTAATTTAATTTTTGAATTGGATTTACTTACACAATTTTTTATGTGAAAATGGCTTTAAGTGCAAAATATACACTTGAGCGGAACTGTTGTTTTCATTACATTGAATTTACGAATAAGTTTGTTAAAAAAATAAAAAAGTTAAGATTTGATTTCAATTCGTTGGGACCATAATGATTCAATTACTAGTGACCTACATAGCCTCCGTTTTTAATATTATCCCCGGTTTAAAAGGCCCCACGCTGTACATTATGTATGTTTATTTGTAATTCTTTTCGTGCTATTATACACCCCGCTTGCTGTTTTCTGTCAATCTCGCTTTCAAGATCGCTTTAAGTGATAAGACCGCCCCTTATAACGCTAAAATTTATTAAGAACTCTATTGTAAATGTAATATGCACATGGTGTTATTGTATTGACTTCTCTTCTTTTGCTTTTTATTATTTTTAAATAATTCTCGTTTAAGGCGGCAATATAGTTTTCACCTCACACGCTCTGAAAAGGATGTTTTGTCAATCAGTTTAGGCGTAGAAAATTGCTTTTTGCGGCCTAGCGCGGCAAAGTAATTTTTTAATTTAATACCTAAAAATATGTCATAATGCGTTCCGAATCGCACTATTGATTTTTTTGTTACATTTTATTCTTATTTTAAATAGCTTTAAATTAATTATAATACTCCGTTTTGGTTTTATTATATTATTTTAGTTCATTGAATCATAAAAATTTAAGCTATTTGTTATAAAAAAATATATTAGGCTGGGTGAGATTTCACAACCTATAATTGGATTTCGGAACGTGACAATAAATATTTATTTTTAAATTGTCTTTGTCTTGTACCTCATGTCAGTGTCAACATTTACGGAATCGTTTTTATTGTTATTTATAAGTAACAATATATTCCTACTTTAAATAACTTTGAATTAAATATAATACTCCCTTTTTTATTCTTTTAGTTTTTTTATATCATTAAAACAACCAGAATAAGGTATATTTAGATTAAAATTTATGTTTAAAGAATGTTCCTCGCTGTTGTGAGGTGAAAAATTGTGTGTTGCGCTCAGCAGAAAAGTTTTTAGCGTCTTGTACCTTTGAAATCCTCGCTTCGCTCAGGATTCAATCTTTGAATCCTAGAATCCTTCAATTGCTCAGCTTTCAATAGAGGTAACTCGCCGCTAAATAACCAACTTTCCAGCCTTGCATAACAAATAACTATTGTATAAATAACAATTTAATCATTATTTTACGATAAACCATGTAAAAAGGAATTCTAATTCCATTGACACTTTAATATAGTCAACTGCGCTGTGATATTATGAGTAAGATATCAATAAAATATATTTTTATTATGATTGATAAATAGTATAGGTATGTACTAAAAACTGCAAATTATTCAGTTAGATAAAATCGGTAATTCTGTGACCACGGCCACTTTTAAGACAATTATGAACAACTAGCGGCCGCTCGCGGTTTCACCCACGTGGTTCCTGTTCCTGTGGGAATATCGGGATAAAAAGTATCCTATGTTCATAACCGAGCTATCTACTATTTGTGTACCAAATTTCATCCAAATCCGTTCAGTAGTTTTTGAGTTTATTCGTTGCAAAGAAACAAACAAACAATCAAATCTTTACCTTTTAATATTAAGTATTAGTATAGATAACGGTCTTTATGTGAATAGAACATTTTCTGAGCAACCTCAAGTTTTGATCAATTCATGAAATAAAATAATAAAACACTTTCAAGTAAGTATCAAAGAAGTATCGTCAAAAGATGTATTACGTATTGAACAGCGTTCCTAGGAACTACGTTTTCCTATATACATTGTTTGACGTGGCGATTCGAATACTTCTTCGATAATATTACAAAAGATTTTCGATAAAGCCATATTCAGAACGTCTGAAAGCCAACACAAAACAAAATGTTCATACAATATCAAACATTGATGAGGTTTGCAATGATCTCAATTCCAAATTCTCGTTGCAAAAATCAACCATAAGACGATCACATAGATTCATTCCTGTAGTAGGAAGTGGGTACTGGAGTACTGGGTATAACCCCGCAACGATCATGCTTGTTGTTGCATTCGCTGAGATCCCAGATGACTCTGTAGCCCATCTTTCTATTCATCTATTCCAAGAAACGACTCAGGAGTCCCACGGTCCGAGATGGGACATAATCACTCCTAAGATTTCCCCACGCACTGTTCATTGAAGATTCAGAGGGACAATGCTATTCACCCGGTACTGACACGTGACATTGCCCATTCGAGTAATCAATCCCGTAAGGACAGAGTGTGCGATAAACTCAACGTATTAGCTATTTGCCCGTACATCGTCAAACTTAAATCATTACTATGGGGTAAATACAAAGATACACTTGCGAGCAAGGAATTAAAACCACTGCGTTATTTTAAAAGAAGCGTCATTACTTTACAGCATATTAAACAAAAAAGTTTCTCAAAGTTTTGTGTTCAAATGTTAAACTTCATTCAATGTGCTGAATAAAGTTTTAGCTTGCCAGTTTAAAGATATACGTGTACATCAATGAGTCTGATGCTTGACTTGACTGATGACAGTTTTTTTTTGAAAACCCTAGTTCTTTATATTTTTTTAATTGGTAATCACTACTCAGGTTTGCTAAAATTTGAAATCAATATCGAACATAAAAGAAGAGCAAAGTGAATGTATGTTTGTTTATAGGAAAATAACTTGTTTTTTTAGTTTTTGTTTGTAAGTATGGTTGTGTCTGGTGTTCTGAAATTATTCGAGTGATCACCTCACCATTTGTATACTCCAGTTATCAAGATTGGAACGAAGCCGTCTATTTGGGGAACGGTCAAAGTTTGCAAGTTTACCCAACCGGGCCAGATGAATGACGACACTGGGGCAATTAAGGAGATAATACACTTAGAACTTGCAATTTCAGCAGTTTAATGGTGGAAACAATTATGTAAGTGTATATTGAAGATATCCTTGCTCATATGGTAAAGGAGAGGTAAAGGAGATGGTGAGTAAACTTTATCGAAAATAGAAAAAATAAAAACCGACTTGAAAATGTAAAAAATAAGCCTTTAGGAGTCGGTGCCAGCCAACATGAACAAAAATGCGCGGCGAATTTATAACCTCTTTTATTTAAAAAAAAAATAAAGGGGTTGTATTTAACGGTTTACCAAACTAATATTATGCAAGAAATAAATACTACATTACATAGACAAATCAATTTGGTGATCCGTTAGTATTTTTAGATGGCATTTTATTTTGCCATGTTCCTGAATTATTATTTAAATTGAATAATAATAAGTAATTGATAACCGAGCGACGCAGCAATACCGGTCCTCATTCATTCTCTATGGGGTTTTACGAGATAACATTCCGAGCTTCGCAGCAAGCAGGGGCCCATTCTGCTAATGCTAAGTCACAATCGTATTCCAGTGGTGTATCAATGGTAGTGCTGTTTAACATAGTTATTGTTACAACAGTGTAAATAAACACTACTATTGAAACACCACTGAGACACGATTATGACATAAATTTAGCAGAATTGACCCCCAGCACTGTCGCCACTGCAATGCTGTTGCAGCAGTGCTGCCTGCTGCGAGACCGGTATTGCTGCGTCGCTCGGAATCATACTTTTATAATTGAAACAGGAATCAAAAAACTATCAACACGTCATTCGTCTGCAATCCGTAGAAATGTTCAGTGGTCAAACTACTGCACCATTACTGAAGACGCAACTGACGATTCCAATCCGTTCGCTTATTGGTTGTAAATATGTAATAGATTTATGAGTATCCTATAGTATCCTTATTTAAAAACACATGAAGATGTTACTTTTCTGTACTTAATATTACGTATCTGCAATGGCAAAGGTATTTCCCCGTTTTGAACAGATTTATTTGAATTACCTATTACATATTATTATTAGTCTCAACTTTATTACGCTCACTGTTTATTTACTTAGAAGAGGTAATTAATCAAACTATGACCCATTTTGACTGGCAAAGAATGTTCTTACAAGCTTTTCCTGTATTTATATTGCAATAAAAATATTTTCTAAAAAAAAAATCAAACCGACTTTAAAAAGTAAAAAATAAAACTTTTGGAGTCGGTGACAGCCAAGGCATTCTACATTGCACTTCTATTAACTATATATATTTATTGGCCTTAGCTAGCTAGCACCGAATCCAAAAGTTTTATTTTTTACTTTTTTAAGTCGGTTTGATTTTTTTTTTATAAAATGATTTTATTTCATATTTTTTAGTTACATCATGTGCCGTTACTTACACAAAAAATCAGCTCATACACAACAATGATGTCATCTAGGTAAACGACTACTTGCCAAAACGTGATTGATATTTTTGTGTATTATGAAAAAACTACTAGCCAGATCTTCGTAAAAATTATATGGGATATACATAAACCATTTTCTTTCAGATAAAAAAGAATCTCCTCCTTTTTTTTACGTCGGTTAAAAATGACTTAAAGATCACCAATTACCCGGTTTTCGACATTTTTAATCGGTCAAAAGCACAAGATTGTACTCTTACTCATTTTTGAAAACCTTTGCCAAGTAAAATGTAATTTAATCCCGGTTACATAACATACTAAGGCAGACTTTCACCAACCGAAATTAAATACGTTTAGGTTTAGCGCTAAACGTAAAATATTTAAAACATCGCTCTATCACTTTTTACTTCAAACGAATGACTGAAATGAAATGTCATTTGAAATATGTTTAGCTCTTAAAAAAATATGGTTAGTGACGTTGGTGAAAGTCGCCTTAAGTAACTGTTTTGGACTTATCAATAAACATATTAAGGCACTAAAGTCTCCGTTCGCTCATTATTTTACTCTAAATAGGTTAATGAAATATCATCTTACATTGTGTAGACGAAATCTGTCATATATTTTGCCAACAAAATATTTTTTCTTATGAAAACGTTATCTCAAACGATCCGAACGAAATTGGCCCGTTCTAAATTAGCCGAAAGGTGAAATATTTTCCAAATGAAATACGGCACATTTTGCTTTACGGTGGAAGGGGATTAGGGAGAAACAAGGCAACAGGAGACACGCCTCAGAAGGTTGTGGATCATTTAAATCATTTCTCGAGTGTATATTCATATGGGGAGCGATAAATATTCATTAAACCCGCTACGGGAGCATAACAAGCTCATGATGAAAATTTTATACTGATCTTAAATTGTTTATTTTGGCTCCGCTCGTGTTTCGTCTTTTTTAAATGTAAAGAAAATATATTTTGGTACTGGAATTGACATTACATCGCAATTTTATAAGTATGATTGTGATTTAAATAACTTCATTCTAACCGCCTCTGTGGTCTAGTGGTACAACCACCGGTATCAGACCCAGGGGTCCCGGGTTCGATTCCCAGCGGGGGTACATATTGTATTCGGTTTGGTTGGTGGTAGGACTTGTTGTAAGTCCGCCTGGCTAGCTACCACCATCTTATCTAAGTCTGACGCCATAACAACAATGTTTTCAGCATTGTTGTGTTCCGGCAGTTAAAGATAAGCTAGCCAGCTACTCCATGATTGAGGATTCCGGGAAAGACTCGCTTCCATCTTCAGCCTTATCAATACTTAACAGCAGGTATGATGAAGGCTAAGAGTATCCCCGTCGTTCATAAAAAAAAAAAAAATTGCTTTCGTTGTGCTGTTTTTTAACCTCTCAGAGTCTGGGTTATAACTCACAATAGATGTTCTATTGTTCCCCGAACACCGGTGTCGAGCTAGCGAAAGACAAAATAATAATAAACTCTTTAAATTGTATAGACAGTGCGTCTAAGCAATTTGAAGACCAATAGACTTTTTCTAGTCTACGAATGATCTTATATACAATTAGCAGCTGCTCCCGGTTTTACCCGCGTTGTTCCAGATTCCGTGGGAATATCCATAAAAAAAGGCTATCTTCTATCTGTGTACCAAATTTCATCGAAATCCGTTCATTATTTTCGAAGCCTATTCATTGCAAACAAACTAACAAACAATCAAATCTTTCCTCTTTATAATATTAGTATAATGTTATTTCTGCATTGTTATTTCGGTAGTTAGAGATGAGATAGCCAGTTCCTCAGTGGTTGAGTGTATGTATGTAGTAGTATATACATACATACACTCACGCCATCAATTTTTTATTTATATATTTGCAAAGTAAGGACACAATACAGTTTACAATCAAAGCATAAACTTACAGTAACAAAACATTCTAGAAGCTAGATTGCAAAGCAAAACTTTGTGACCTTATTATGATCTTAAGGCACATAATCTAAAAGCAATTTAATTTAGTCCAAAAATAAACTTACAGCTATAATAATAAGAAATTTATTAAATAAATAGCATAGTTCTGTTTTGACTGGAATAAGAGATCCATAATACATAGAGATAAGTATTGGGTATCAGTTTTACTTTAAGTCGTAAAAATACCCTTCTTAAGTTTAAGTACAGCATATCAGGCCATTGTATTGATCGTGTGGATTCTGTACGTGATTTAGGATTCACGATGGACTCAAAATCAAATTTTAATCTACATATTGACAAAATAGTATCTAAAGCATTTAAGCAGTTGGGTCTGATCCTTCGTCTAGGTAATCCTTTTACAAAGGGTCGTACTCTTATAATATTATGTAACGATTTCGTTCGTAGTATTTTGGAATTCGCAAGCGAAGTATGGAATCCCCAGTACGTAGTTCACAAAGACAGATTAGAACGAGTACAAAAGAAAATTTTAAAATCTCTTGATTATAGTACCGGTTACCGCTTTAAAGACTACGAGAAAAGTACTAAAAGACACAGTATACAGTCGCTGACCTCCAGACGCCAATACCTAGATAGCATATTTTTATTTAAGATTATTAATAATTATGTAGATTTAGCTGATCTTCTACAAAAAGTTACATTGAAGGTTCCTCGTTTAACCTGCCGTTCTAAACAATATTTTTATGTGTCTTCTTGCAATACTAATTATGCTAAAAATGCCTTTTTCAGGCGATCTTTTGATGTTTATAACAAACTCTTGAATGAAGTTGATATCTTTTCAAATTCGTTAAACTTATTTAAGAAAAAAGTGGATGGTGTGTTATTTTAAGTAATTCAAGTTATAGATAGATTAGACATAGATAATTAAAGATATTTAAAATTATCACATTAAATAATTACATTTATTATAAACGGATAGGTATACATCATAGTTTTGTTCATTTTTTTTTAATCCGCATCATTTCATTTCTTTTTTCAGTACATTGTAAAAGATGATAGCATTTGACACAATTTTACACAATTATTAATTATTTAAGTTAGGGTACTTTAAGGTCTGTTTGTTTCCAAGGCTATATTTACGAATGATACGACTGTTTGTTGCCTAAATAAATAAATAATACATTGTTTAAATCTACCCCGGCTCCCATTCATGATATCCAGATGTTTATGTATCCTGCCAAGATCGTTATAGAGACGGCACATACGTATAAGATGGTTATAGTACGAGGTATTATTTTTATACACCTGTAGCAAGAAGAACCCAAACAGGGTTGCGAGACCGAAATCGTCCATTAAAATTAATTAAGGACAGCAAATCTGGAGAATCAGTATGAGAGTGGATAATGTTATGAAGACACACTAAATCTATACCGGGTGGAAAAATCTATGGGCCCTGGAGGGGAACTACCTTAAATCCTTTAGTTAGCTCATTTTACTGTAAGGAAACATTCCTTTATTTTTTAAAAGAAATACAACTGCATTGAAACATTTTGGAAAATACTCTTCCCACACCCAGGAATCGAACCAGCTAAAATCTGTAAAAAAATACATTCTGTACTTTTATACCATCAATTGATAGGGTCTATCAAACAGATCAACTATCTCTAACAAACATAGTAAATTAAATTAAAGGAAACACATGAAAACTCAACTTACAAACTCAATGGGACGGATAAAGAACTTTTATTCAAGGCTCTTTTGAAAAAACAACAAACATCTATGAATGCAGTTTTGTTTCTTTTAAAAAATAAAGGAATGTTTTCTTTCAGTAAAATAGGCTAACTTAAGGATTTAAGGTCAGGGCCCATAGATTTTTTCCACCCTGTATACTTACGACTTATATCTATCTCATCTCCTTTGTGGAGTTGGCAGAGTGTCAAAGGCTCAGATTGAGAGTCAAATGGATAAACATCACTCTCATAGGCACACCTCTAGGACGCCACATTTGACAGTGGTTGGGTTTAAGACGTTCGGAACAGGTTGCCAGCATATCGCCTTTAGTTTCCGAATGTACCCTATCTATTGCATTGATAGGCTTTTACTATCTGCACTGGAAATAAGCAGCTGGCACATTCTTTTTCACTCCCAGTCCAGCATGTGAGTACCTAGTAGTTAATTTTCTTCTAGTATAACTTTCAATTGTTCCAAGACGCAGCTGCTGGTGTGTACTTAAATTCTAAATCAAAATATTTTTATCCGTCCAATTTTTTTTCCTACCAGCCATTCAGGACATCTTTTAGCTGAGAAGAAGAACGGCCGCAAGAAACTTATCAGCTTTAACAGAAACAACAACATTTACAAAGAAACATGTTGTTGCCAAACACAAATCTACAGCCTTGAAATATAAATATAAGGGGAACTGTATCAAGCACATTAAGTTTCCCCTTTTGTTTTGACTATTGATCTTGTTATCATGCTACAAAGGTATGTACGTGTAGTGTTCATACAGAACATTAAAAATACGAGACGGAAAGTGCTTAGCGGGGTTTGAAATTGGAAACGCGTTCGTCAGACTCCGGAAATTGTTGGTTCGTCGACTGTTGCTGACGGCTCACGTGAGCTCATTACCCTGTCAAGGGAGTGATAGCTTCTTGCCATCTCTTGACACAAGCGTCGTTGTGCGTCCTAATTATTTCATACAAAACAATAACTGTATTGCCATTGTTTGGAATAAGATAAAGTATTTTTCTAGCGTTTGTAGGGTCGACAAATCATGTTTGCTAGTTAAGGTCATCGCAAGAAGTGACGATTTTTTCGGAAATTGATGGTTCGTCGTCGACTCAAGTGAGTTCATTACCCTGTCAGGGGAGCGATATAGCTTCTTGCCATCTCTATAACAATAACTGTGTTGCCATTGTTTGAAATAAGATAAAGTAATTTTTCTAGCGTTTCTGTGGTCGACAAATCATGTTTGCTATTTAAGGTCATGGCAAGAAGTGACGATTTTTTCGGAATTTGGTGGTTGGTTCGTCGACTGTTGCTGTTAGCTCACGTGAGCTCATTACCCTGTCATGGAGCGAAAATTTCTTACCATCTCTTGATACAAGCGTCGTTGTGTGTCCTAATTGTTTCATACACAACAATAACTGTATTGCCATTGTTTGGAATAAAGATAAAGTACTTTTTCCAGCGTTTGTAGTGTCGACAATGTTTGCAAGTTTAACTTCACGCAAGATTTTGTTTCGCGTTCTGCGGTTTCACTACCCTTCGCTACTTACTTATCCTCATCAGCCATTTTTAATGTCCTCACTGTTGAGACACTGGCCTTCCTTGTGGATGGATAAGGAGAATGGGCCATGCCATGACCCACCTCGCGGGCCCAATGCGGATTGGTGAGTTTTAACGACTGCAATGCAGCTGGGACCAGCGACTCAACGTGCCTTCCGAAGCACGGAGGAGCTCGATATAGTAAATTTATGGTCACCTACCAATGCGAATGTAGCTTAACCTCAACAATCGCAGGCCGAGCGCACAAATTACTGCGGCACCGAGCTCCTTGCTTGCCTAAATTATGTATGTATCTTTATTAAAAAAGCAGAGTTTCACATTTGATGTTTTGTTGGGTCAAAGATGTTATCCTTAAACTAAACTCGGGAAACTCGTTATAATCATATTTAAATTGTTGTATCATTGGATTTATAAGTAACTACTTATAAAATTGATTTGCTAAGTCAATCATTTGAGTCTCATGTTAAAATAGGTCCCAAATTGACCGTGGGGAAAGCGGAAGCAATAAGGTTCGGAACATATAATGAAACACGATTCGTGATGTTAAGAAAAATCTCAGATTAAGTAATAATCGCACAACCAATGCTGACGGAATTGAAATTACCAACATTGGCGAAGTCAAACAAAAGTTTTAGTGATCTGCTCCAAAACTCAAAGTCAATATTGAAACTCCATCGGATTCTAATTAAATGGGCAGTTTCCGATCAAACTTCAGGGCAAGTTTTATAATATTCTTGCAAAGATTAAGCAAGTTTAATTTGACGTTTCTTAAATCAATTAGTTGTGTAATTGATAAACTGTTATAGCGGATAAAAGAGGAGCAGGAAATCACTGGAGTTATTAAATTAAGGTCGGTATTAAGCAGTTCATTTTCAAAGTGAGAGGGAATTAAAATTTATATAAGTAGCTAGTTTATGGACCTCGTCGCCAAAATTAATGGCTGAAAACATATTTTCAGGCGTTAAATGTGAGAAAAGTTAATAATTATTATAAATCAATTTATTGCACACAAAGACAAACATAGAAAGAAAAACTACATAAAACAGTCAGAAACTCAGAAAGCGTACAAAAAGGCAGCCTTATTGCTAAAGAGCTATTTCTTCTAGGTAACCTTGGGTAGAAAAAAAGCGAATAGGACAGAGGGGAGTGGGTGCAATATGGGAAGGACAGTAGAGTTCATACATCACATTTGCACTACTACTACTACATTTGCACTTCGAAAACCGCCGCTATTACGAGCGACATAAGGGCGCTCTCAAGGTCAAAGTGTAAAGCCGTAGCTGTGTTGACTGTACATAATATAAATAAAAGAAAGAAAATATAATGAAATGAAAAGGAAAATATACAAGTAAATATGTAAATATTAGGAAAGAGAAAGGGAATGTTTTTTTACTTGATCGCGGACAGATCCCAAAGTAAATTTGATACAAGAGTAATGTAAGTGGAGGTTTGTATGTGTGTGTCTTTGCAATATAAAAAAGTACATGAAAAGCTGTATACAGTCTTATAATCTTTTTTTTTTACCTCATTTTCAATGCTATTTCAAAATTATGATGGTATAAAAAGGTTTCGCCAAATAAAAACTCGGCCTCTTGCAATGTTCCAAACTTAATACAATTAATTTGGATTCAATAAAATGTTCTTTATTATTCCGAAAGAGTCGTCTCCTCGATTATTTAGCACCGTACTTACTTAATTAACGGAGTTTGAAATTTAATTAATCCTTTTGTTAAGTGAATTAGATAAGACATTATGACGAAGTTTTTGGCGAACTGACCCCTCGGCGGCGCGGATTAGAATCGTCTGACCTCAGAACTCTCGGAGGGATTATCAGATTTAGTTTGGTTTAAAGATGTTTGTTGAGAGTTGGATCGCAACAATTTATGGTTTTAGGTTATGAGAAGTCATGCTTTTGTTGCTATGCAATAATGGTTTGAAATAATTTGTACAGTCATCAGCAGCTACGTTAATTCGTCCAAGGCAGCTACGGATTTTGACCTTGAGAGCGCCCTAACGTCGGTCGCTCGTAATAGCGACTGTTTTCGTAAAGCAAATGTAAAGCCGTACGTGCTGTTGACCGTACCTAAAGGGGCCGGTTAACGATCAAGTTTATTTGACAAACACGTTTGTCAAACTAATTTCCGGAAGTAAAACGCATCAAACATAACATGACGGTCAAATAAATTTGATAAACTCGAAAATCTGAAAGAAAATTGACAGAAAATTGGATGGTTTACAGGGCACTTAAGATATAGGTATCTAGAGAATAATTGTTACTGTGCGAGCTCTTACTTGTACCACTACACTAATATCATGTCAATATACAACATACAAGATGTCAATATGAGATGACTGACGTCACGGGATGACGGGATGAGATCGACACGCGGAAATAATAAAATACGTCAATGCGAGTTGAATACCTTTAATACACTGTTATAAAAATATATACGAATATTTCGCATAATGCAAAGTAGGTCAATTATACAACATTGACGCGGTAATGTAAAATTAATAAAAAAGAATTAATTCTCTATAATCCGTGTCTCTTTCACTACGGGACGTTGGCGGAATTTCTGTGGAAAAAGGAAGGAGCCAAATCAGAAAAAAAAAGAGTTAATATTTGAATGGCTTGTACAGTTACAAAACATTACATAATATTGACATTAACATTACAAAAAAAATGAAAAATGTACAGTATAAATGTAAGTTTTTTTTTAAATTTTTTTATTATCTTTATTTATTTAGGAGATTTTGTCTCTAGACACAGCAGCTCCATCGAGGCAAATCAGTTTCATCAATCAAATGTAAGTTTATGTATTCTTATTTGTATTGTGCTATTAGCACAGCATACTAAATAGTACAAGTACTATTAGTAAGTGATAAGCCAGCTGATTTCCAAATACACCTACCTCTATATAATAAATTTCAAAACTAATTTTTTTATTATTCATTGTTTTATCATTAAAACTGGCTATAATCAATTGTAGAGATTCAAAGTAACTGTTACTTAAAGTAACCGAATAACAAAATCCGATAATTTTGGATGAAATCTTGTCCTCGTCACCCTATTATAACTAAGCTAACCACTTATCAACTTAATTATTTTTGAACTAATTAATATATCAATTTATTTTTATTGTTGATTGTTGTTGATTTAATTGATGATGGATAACTGCTTTTCAACAGCTAAGTAATGCTTAAATTGTTTTATATCATTTTTTTTCTATCTTCAAATGCTTATTTATCTGTTAATTTCACTTACCATTATGTAACTACATAGCTTTTATCTGTGGAAGTTTGTAATTAGCTTTTAAGTGCTTGCTTATTTACCTAATTTGTAAATACTGCTGTAAACTTCCCAAAGAAAATAAAATAAAATAAAAATAAAATAAATAAATAAATAAAATAAATATTTCCATACAACCACACCAATTATCTAGTCCAAGTTAAGTATCATGAAGAACTTGTGTTATGGATACTAGATAACGGATAAACATACTTATATCCTTTTTTTTTGTAAATACATACATAATATACATATTAAACATCCAGACCAAGACAAATAGACATGTTTATGCACACAAATATTTGTCTTGTCCGGGGATCGAACCCGGGACCTCTGGCGCAGAAGGTGGGGTTAGTACCCCTGCGCCAAACAGGTCGTCGTGTTATTAAGTAGGTATCACGCATATTTCACTGTTCTCAAAATTTTTACTCCAATTTCCTAGCGAACTCGCAATTAATCGCTTAGAACTACGTGTGCCTGTAATAAATTTTGTAAGCAGAACCCATTGTATGTTCCCAAAAATTTACTTTATTACATGGCACTATGTATGAGTGACTAAAAGTTCCATTGAATACTTTTCTAGGCTGGGCAATGTTTTAGCCGTAAATCGTCCCGTACGTGAACTATTGCCTGTGGAACTATTGCAGGCAATTTGACTTGATTTATCCTTAGCTTTGGGACGCTAATAACATATAAATCTAATCTGGGTAGCACAGATCCTACAGTTTGTCTCTTGTGTTTCTCCAGTAATGAATCTGCAACTGTCGTCGTGAGGAATAGACTGCGATTCTCAAATAGCGTAGGGTATAAGTTATAATTTAACATAGTAATAAGACAGACATAAGTCATAATTTATTCTTAAAATAGGTTTATTTTTATATATTACAAATTTATTGTTGTTAATTCGCCATTTGCTAGCAGAACACCGGTGTCAAGAGAACAATTTGGATATACTCGTATAAATATTGATTAAGTAGATAATGTTGTGTCTCATAACCCGGGGTCTGAGAGGCTAAGCATCATTTTCTGCCTAGAAAACATCGTCGAGATCAGTTAAAAATATAGTTACAATATACGATTACCCTGAGCTGCTCAGTAAATTTTTATTTCTACCCTTACCACAGTATTGTCCTTAGTTTTTTCTTCCTACTAAATAGGCAATGAGGAATCTTGATATGAATACTACCATGATCACTAGGCTCGGCTGTGGGCTTCTGTATTTCCATTCAGTGACAAAGTCATACTGCCTTCAAATATTAATACCAAACCATAAAAGTACTAAATAGTTATTGTAATTTTTTTATTTTATTTGTCCGTATCACTCGCCCGATGTACTCGTAAGTCCTGAATGTCGTACTACTTACCTTTTGTCCTAGGGTGGGCTTGGCGACCCGTAGCTCATGTCTCTACTGCTGAAACCTATGTCAGGCACCAGTCCATCACTGGTAGGTATAGGAGATGAGTTATACATACCTACATACATAGCACTAGTTGATTGTAAGATTCTTAATCTGTGATGGAGAAATAAAGTTATTTTTATTTTTATTATTTTATTTTTATGTACCGAACACATTGGGAGTAAATAAATATTAATAAAAAAAAACACAATTTTAATCATGTGCCGTTACTTACACAAAAAATCAGCCCATACACAACAATGATGTCATCTAGGTAAACGTCTACTTGCCAAAACGTTAATTATATTTTTCATGATTATGATAAAACTATTACCCAAATCTTCGTAAAAAATATATGGGGCCACACTTGAACTAGGTTCTTTGAGATAAAAAAGAATTATTAAAATCGGTTGACAACTGACGACGTTATATTAAAACATACATAAAAAAATAAAAATATACAGTTAACTTGAGAACCTCCTCCTTTTTTTGAAGTCAGTTAAAATTCCTTAATTTTGACCAATAAATATTTATTATGCTATAAAATATTTTGTCTTGCATAAATAAATAATTTATATGGGGCATGCGTCTTATATAACTGTGATTTTTATTTTTGTCGTATACTATGTTGTATGTTTTTGCAAATAAAATATCATTTACCAAAATAAGCTAATAAAATAAGCAAAATAAGGGGGGGGGGGGGGGGTTCGGACCCCCTGGACTTATGTGTACCGAAAACTTTGAGAACCGCTGACTTCCATAGTCGAGACCAATAACGACTGGACGTCACAAGCACGCGGTGACGACTGCGTGCCAACAAATACGCTGAGTAATTTAGCTTAGAATAATCTTATACAGTGGACTTCTGAATTATCATTTAGCAACAAAGGTGTAATGCATTTGAATATATATGTATATCAAACACTTTAGGAGCCTCAGACTTCTATAGTGAAGGGCAATACCGACTGGACGTCACAAGCACGCGGTGACGACCACAAATACGAAGGGGGGTTAGATTAGTCCACCTTTAAATAAAACTAAATGTTAGAATTGAAACTCATAACCTGCAGCCTGCTTTTAATCGGTAAGTAAAACTGTTGACTGATTTTTCCAGTTAAAGATGGTGGTGGTTTTGACTGAAACTTTTAAAGGTACTGAAAACTTTGGGAGTCGCTGACTTCCATAGTCGAGAGCAATAACAACTGGACGTCACAAGCATGCGGCGACGTGCCACGGCCAAACGTTAAGTAGTGATGACGTGGAGTTAGGGTTAGAACAGCCTCTTGGTCGTGTGCCAGCCAGTGGACTTACATATTGTTATTTTAATTTTAATTAACAGTATGCCGCTGAATTTTGCTGCTTAACACCTCTGGCAAACTACTTATTTAGGTATATTAATTTGTAAGTAACTTAATGCTTGCTTAAAATCTTAATTTTAATATTGAGACAATATCGATACCTTTGAGTTAAATATACTTACCATTTTTTTCAGAAATATTTTCTCTATCGATATGTATATTCGACGAATAAAAACAAATAAAACAGTGTTTACAACACAATTCACCGATGGGTACTTGCTAAACTACGAAGAAAATAAACACTACGATATTAATTTATTTCTGTATTAAGTAGGTATGTAAGTAAAAGTTAAACGTTCGGAAGATGAATACAGCAGTGTGTCGGGTAAAATCAGAATTGGTTTATATGACACTGTTATAACTATATTACTTTAAGGAATTTTTACGTTAAAATTAAATAAATAAAAAATAACGATACATAAACAGAAATTCGCAAAAAATATTTATACGACTCAGCAATTTATGATCATAACTTCTTACAAAAGGTAAATTATTAATGTAAAAGCCGTAAGTACTTGTTTTTTTTTTATAGTTTTGTAATGATGTAACGACCATAATTAATATGAACCCAGGGCGTAAAAATCATTGTTAATTATATATAGTTTTTACGCCATAAGATGTTAAACGTTTTACTTACACATAGTTTAAATATTGAGTCGTAAATCCAAATGGTCAATAGCGTTTTGATGTGTAAACCATGTTGAGAATGGAATTATACCAAAAACGTACCACCATGTATTTTTTTAATTTACGACGGGGAGACTTAAAATTCATCATACCTGATGTTAAGTACTGATAAGGCTGAAGATGGAAGCGAGCCTCTCCCGGTATCCTCAACCACTGAGGAACTGGCTATCTTATCTCTAACTGCCGGAACAGAACTATGCTGAAAACATTGTTGCTATGGCGTCAGACTTAGATAAGATGGTGGTAGCTAGCCAGGCGGACTCACAACAACTCCTACCACCAACCAAACCGAATGCAATATGCACTCCCCTCTGGGAATCGACCCCGGGAGCCCTGGGTCGGATACCGGTGGTTGTTACCACTAAACCACAGAGGCGGTTAGGCTATTTAACCTTATTCCATGGAAATATGGCTGACTCTTACGCTAACCGATGAATATCAGTTAAGAGGGCCGCGACACGTCAGCCTCCAATACAAACGTGATACCAAAATAATTTAAAATTTGAGCATGATTGACTGTACCTGTAATAATATTTCTAGGTTTCTATTAAAAAAACAAATAATGACCATTAAATTTTTTCATACAGAACTGCAATTCGCAGTTATTTTTAATTGGGTAAGTAAGGCAATCATGGACCCCGCTTCAATACTGATTTGAAAAAAATTCCATAAAAAATAATCAAACTTGAGTGATTTAATGCAACTGGTAACTTAATGGAACAAGCCACACCTCCTCTGACATAATATCAACATTTGCCAGAAGTTGGTCATGTTGTGTTTATAAAATGAAACATTTTAAAATTTTCCGGCGAAGTTCGATAAAAAAGTTGTATTTTTTTCTTAGAATCGGATGCGCCTGAGTTGTAAGAATAATATTTTTCCAAAAACCCCATGAAGTTTATGTTTTTTAACTTTAATTAGTATAATATTTTTTATACAATAGTTAAGGATGCTAATTTTACCCTCACTTTTTTTCTAATGTTGTAACGTAAGTACGATACAGACGATGTTCATAATTGGTTCAATGTGCGCTAACTAACCCAATCGTGAACATTTTCATGAATAGTGCTGAAGCAAAATCACTACATAGTATAAAGCAAAGTCGCTTCCCGCTGTCTGACCATATGTATGCTTAGATCTTTAAAACTACGCAACCGATTTTGATGCGGTTTTTTTTAATAGATAGAGTGATTCAAGAGGAAGGTTTATATGTATCTTCTCTTCTTCATCAGCCTGTTGACGTCCACTGCTGGACATAGGCCTCTCCTAGCTCACGCCTATTGTGGCGTTCATAGGACTACTGCTACCACGCTGGCCAGACGGGTTGGTAGAGGGTTTGTTTCAAGTTTTCCTTCTCTCGCACAGGTGTTCAATGCGTCGAACCTCTTAGTCGACTCTTGAGACATCCCAGGCATGTAAGGGAGTGGTGACACTTGTCTTCTTAGGCCGTCACCACACGGCACGTTATATGTATAATAACCTTCAATATAGAGTACAGAAATACTGTAATTTTGATGTTTCTGATGTGATGTCGTAAATGATTACATTTTTACATTGCAAACGCAGGCTGAACCCTACGAGATTTATCAAAATAATGTACTAAGTATTTGTACACCTTGAAAAGGTCTACAGAAAACTCCGCGGTGGTATATGTTCTCTTATGGATAACCCACAATAGCATTAGTCGTGTAGTCCACGCGGGCGAAGCCGCGGGCGGGAAGATAGTTATTAATATTCTCGAGACTTTGAATGCAGTCTATTTAAGAGCTAGCGCAGACGACGGCTAACGGAGGACTTTTTGTCCGCGACACGTCTTTATTGTTAACCAAATAAGATTCAACTTAGATCGCATATATCCATGAAAAGTACGCGATAGTCCTCGTTATTAATTCAACTTTATGTTCTTAGTAATAAGGTCGCGTCGCGGACAAAAAGTCCTTCAATGTCCGTCGTCTGCGCAGGCCATTAAAGTTACTAGACTAGAAAATAATTAAAAAATAATTTCTTTCTTTTTTAAAACTTACGAGATTGTGTGTATCTTTATTGGATAACCGCGAACAAAAGCCTGAGAGTATTGCCCTTTCACGAGCGTGTATTTAAAATGCAAATGGTAAGGGAAAAAGGCATTTCTAATTGGGGCGGGCTTTTGTGGATAACAATAGGCTTTAAAAAAAATGATTTATTTTGGCGCGGTTAAGGAATTAAGAAGGCTTTACTGGATCTTCCATTTAGAGATAAGAGATTAGCAGTGTTTTAGCATTTCGTCACGGGGTGTTTAACAGTTTAACACTCCGATTTTGAAATGGTAAATAATTTAACAAATACCACATCACAGTAAATGTAAGATACTCGCACAAGTAGAACAGAATGATTTATATACATACCACTGCACGATTTCAGAATATTGCTTGGTTCCTTATATTATATTTATTAGCACTTATAATAATTCTATCTATTTTTACTGTACAATATTTGAAGATTTTTTATAAACCAGTCGCACCAATATTAGTCACTTATAGCTAGGTAGAGTAACTTGAAATGACATAGCATTTCGTGTTCTGAAATGTTTATTTGCATAAGTGTAGTATAGTTATAATCCGCCATAGAACAAAAACATATTAGGTATTATATTTCATCACATTAAGTATTTTTGTCGTCAGCAGATTGAACCCCTAACCCCTGGTACTCTTATGTTCGGTTAGTCCGGTAGAATAATACTATATGACGAACTGGACGCGATGCGCACAATATCTGCTCTTTACGACTTCACTACTGTGTCAGACGCATTCAGTGTCAGCGCAGTTATTTATTACTGACACTTATCACACGGATGCGTTAGCTGAGTGAATGAGTGTGCTATTAGAGAGAGAGAGAGAAACATTTTATTGACCACATACACAACACAATTATTAGAAACATAACAAAAACACAAAAATGAAAACAAAAAACAAATGGTCAATTAGGTCCTGCCTCAGCTTTGTTGCCATAACACTAAATGTGTCACAGCAACGCTGGTATTCTGACAGGACCTATATATATATATATATATATATAAAGAGTTAAAACATTGATTTTTGTTGGAAAAAGTGAAGTGAACAAACAAACAAAAAGAAGAAAAGTTTTTGCACAAGTTTTTAGGAAGAAAAATGAATTAAAATACCTACATAAACAATGAAATCTCATAAAATTAGTCTATTTGTGTCTTCAACAGCTCAGTGAAAGGAGTAAGCATGCAATTACCAAGCTGTTATTAGCTATTAGTGTAGCCTATCCTTGCACACAGCGGTATTTTAATTTTCATTTTCCAAAACGCGCGTCGACGACACGGCGCGCTTTATATCTGTGCTGTTATCTTAAGAAGCAGTCAGACGCGCATCGACGGCGCGTTTGTATCGCTATAAACGCGCGTTTATAGCGCGTTAAATAATTGCGGTGTGCAAAGTCCCTGCAGTGCATTTTTGTATGAACAACGGGTAGACTCTTAGCCTTCATCATACCCGATGTTAAGTATTGATAAGGCTGAAGATGAAATCGAGCCTCTCGGAATCCTTTTTTTTTTTTTTTCTCTTTAGTTATTTAGGGGCTTTTACCTATATTCAAGTATGTCTCCCGGAATCTTTAAACAATGAGGAACTGGATATCTTATCTCTAACTGCCGGTACACAACAATGCTGAAAACATTGTTGTTATGGCGTCAGACTTAGGTAAGATGGTGGTAGCTAGTCAGGTGGACTTACAACAAGTCCTACCATTAACCAAACCGAATACAATATGTACTCCCGCTGGGAATTGAACCCGGGACTTCTGGGTCTGATACTGGTGGTTGTTACCACCAGACCACTGAGGCGGTTAAATAGTAAAGTTTATATATTACACTTATTGTCACTTGAAATCCCTCATTCTCATGGAAAAATACAAAAAATCGCTGACTTACGTAAATAATATAGACAGAATGAATTATGGAATTGGAAAAGGAAAAAGATAAATATTTCTCTCTGTCTCTCTCTTTTAATATATTTATATTTTCGTAGCTTTTTGTACTTCGTTCGTAGTATTATAAATAATAGGGTTCAAAAAGAGCACGACGCGGACGAGGTCACGTGGAAACACGTTTATACATGTCAAGATATACATCTACATATGTACCTACACATAATTAACACACGTCAAATTAATTATCCTCTAATTGATTAAATAGGTAACAGTAATTCGGAATGTAACAATTTCCCCTTCTTGTATTTGTCTCCGAATATTTGAGATTCGTATTAATACAAGTACAACACTACGAATTTATGTAAGGTAAACGCAGGTATTACCGAAGGGGCTAAGCAACATTTCAAATTTGCAGTAAAAAAGACGCATAAGTGAATATGATAAGTCTATAAAAATATTTTTCTTTGAAGTTTATCAAATTTTCTATGATTTTTTTTGTGTTACATATTAAACAAGAAAATATACTAGAAAAAAGCAACTAGTCTCATGTCGCCCTGACGGGGTTGTTTAATATTTATCACAAAAAAATAGCATTGTAAAATGCAAAATTAAAAAGTCATCATTCTCTATTAATACTAAAAGTTGCTTAATACACTTAAAATATTTTTTAATCAGAATGTCAGCTGCAGGTAATACCGAGGGTCCCCACATGCCGATTAGCTAATACTAAAGATACTAAGACTTGCACTCGTCTATACTCGGTGATAGCTTCCCCTATGAAGCTATTTCCAAGTGGCGAAGAAATTGTATTCCCTCGGTGATAAAACATTGTACTGAAATGGTATTAACGAGTCCAGAAGTATTTATTGAATCAACAGAATTAAAAGAAGCCCAAAGTATAAATCATAGCAATTTCGTTATAGTGACCGACTCAAAAAGTACCATACAACACTTAGCCAAATGCACCTATAATGCTAGGGGCTATCCGCTGGGGTATGTTATTATCGATGTTATTTGTAAATTAAAAGCTGTGCATAAAAATGTAGTAATACAGTGGGTTCCTTCACATGTAGGTCTTGGGGGAAACGAGGAAGTGGATCGTCTTGCAAAAGAAGCTTTATGTGATGGTGATAAATATAAATGTTTGCCATTATATACCGACATCTTAAAAAAAATTAAAAAAGACTGTTTTGAAGCATGGGCTGAATATTTTGATGAAAGATCCCTGACAAAAGGTATATGGTATAAAACTATACAACCATCACTTCCTCGTTGTCCTTGGTTCAAGGAATGTACTTCATTAAACAGAAATGATATTATATCAGCCTTGAGACTCCGATCAGGTCATATTCCACTGAATAGTTTTGGTTATATGATGAGGAAAGTAGACTCTCCGAATTGTAATATTTGTAATTCGGTGGAAGATGTTTACCATATCATTATGGAGTGCTCTAGGACTGCTGATCTTCGGAAAAAATTATGTATTCGAACATATGATATTGGAGCATGTAATTGTATCTTGATGCAGCCATGCAGTGAAGAGGCAAAATTGTTATACAGATCTGTTCGTTTAGCTGTTAAAGATAGATAATAACTATATTTACATTGTATCTAGACATTAATTATGGGGGTGGCATATCTTCGGACAAAACCCCTTAAAAAAAAATAAAGATAAAAAAAAAAAAAAAAAAAAAGAATTAAAAGAATATGAGTTCCGTACAATTTCTTTTGAGTGAATTTACAAAACTAAAAGAAAACAAGAAGATATTGCTTTAAATTATTTATGTACATAGATACATTTTATTGCTTTAATTTAATTATTTGCGAAAATTTATAAATTTGCGAACAAGTATGTAACGAAAAACATTTTCACTGCCTCAAACGTTCGGAAGCTTGTGAATTCTTTTGAATGTAAAATACTAACTACTAATATCACAAGAACTTAAGGCGCTATATGAAGCTCTGAAGCGAGATAGCAACGAGAAAACGACGCGCGCGGGAGCAAGACCGCTTTGGCAAATTAGGCGAAAAAAAACCGACAAGTACGAGTCGGACTCGCCCACCGCATAAATTTATAGGTATCTATCTAGGTACATAATATTTTAAATAAGCAGCTTCCAAAACTTAAGTCTAGTTTCAGATTTTTTCCCGTACGTGTAGTAATATCGTCATATTACTTGCCAAATTCTAGGTAAACGGAAAGTACCCTATGAATTTGATTCCCTTGAGAGTTTTGAAGTATACGTTTTTGCGGCATAAATGGCCTTACATTCTTTAACATTAATTTTGAAATTCAATTTTTTCACAGCTTCAAGAGATTGTTAACTCGATACTTCCACGCGTTCCCAAGTTTTTTTTAAATTCAGTTCCCGAAACTAAAGATTATATTTTTATGATTAAATTACTAATGTATAGTTTTTAAATATTTTCCTGTATTTGTAGTAAAAGACGATATTACTTGCCAAATTTCATAGTTACAGGTCAAAGGGAAGTATCCTATGAATTCTGAATCCCTTGTGAGTGTAGAAATCTACGTTTTTCGGGACTTATACAGTCCTATCTTTTTTAACGTTATTTTGATTTTGTTAGATTTTGTTACCCCTTCAACAGACTGTTGAACTAAATATATATGGTTTTAATTTCTACTCAATACGTCCACGTGTTGTCGATATAAAGGAGGACAGACGTACGCACGGATAGATGGATGGACAGACGGACAACAAAGTGATTCTATAAGGTTTCCCATTTTTTCTTTAAACGATCGGAACCCTAAAAACCACGAAATCACTTCGTAACAAATAATTATAGCGATTAAAGAGAAATGAAACTACACGACGCTAAATACTATTGCTCCCCACTAATTAAACCAATTTCCATTAGTATATGTAACCCTATTTGAGAAAAAACTTAGATTTTCGAAAAGTGGCGATACAAAATTATAAAATCGCGTTTACGAAAAATTAAAAATCTAGATAAAAGTATGAATGAATAAATATATGTCTTATTACTAGATTTGTAACATTTTTAACCATCCTATAGTCTTATAACAAAAAGCACGTACTTTTCCCCGTAAAGCGTCTTAACAAAGGACATCAGCGTCACATTCAGCGTCCATTTGTTAAATTTTTGGGCTAAATCTAAAAGTACCAGCCAATCAAAAATAATATTATATTTGATTTCAATTTCTAGCATAATAATTGGGTATTATAAAGTACACGAGCTTTCGAACTATGACAATTTAGTATGCAAAAATATATCGATCCAGTGAGCTTACGAACTTATATAGCGGACCCCTAAAGTTGGTAAAAAGTAGACTTTTCAATCGGAAATACATAAACTATGAGCATATTTTACCCATATATATATATATATATATATATATATAGATATATATATATATATATATATATATATATATAGTAATAAGTTCCCATACGTGCTATTAACGTGGGTTGTTAATTTCTTCGATCGATAATAGCTTCGGTAACAGGCTTTGCTTTCAACTTATACCGACCTACAATTTGATGTTATTTGTGTTATATAAAATCTACAAATGGAAACAGAAATGTCTATTCTCTAATCTGAGGTTAATGACGCAGTATTTTTTTTTAAAGGAAAACTATTGTTTTTGCCATTAAATACATCCTTTTTGTTTAGGAACTTTGAAGAAATTATATTTTTATGCGTGATGTTTTAGACTTATAGGTGATAAACTGTTTGTCAATAATATAAACATTTTTAGTGACGAATAATACCGTATTCTTGAATAAAAATCAATTAAACTCAGCTTTCACTTATTGCATTTTCCGAGGGTACCACAGTAAATAGCAGCAACTGCCAAATCCTCGAAGCTATCACCGAGTCATTATAATTATTGATTTTATTAAAAGAAAACATATTAAAATACAAGAAATGTGCTTTATTTGTCAAATAGGCGTTAGCATAAATATCAAAAAATTCTTTAAAAAACTCTTAGGAAAAAAATGCGTGTGCTTACGTTCGGCGAGAACGCTTTCTATGGTAAAAACACTTTATGTGCGGGCGGCGCACAAACAAACTGTTTTTTGTGGGGTTGCCAAATTGGAACAAATTTTTTGTATAGACGATACGATTAAGGGACAAATAATCTTTAATACTGTATATTAATTTTCTATGAACATACACTTTGTTTATAGTTAAATTTAAAAAATAAATTATACCACGGTAATACCTGTAAATTTTGGGGGGTCGTTAATACCGGAATTCACCTTAGTCGTTTACGATAAATCCTACTTTCTACTTCCTAATAATATCACAGAATATATTGCCCTATTAATTAAAATTAATGCGACAATAAGTAAGTTTGTTCGTTCGTTACTATTTCACGCAAAAACTACTAAACCGATTTGGATGAAATTTGACACACGGATAGAAAACAGCCTACATTAATTCATCAAACCCAAACGGCAGGTTTATTATCTTACTTAAAAAAACCTAGCATCCAGTTTTGCCGCTGTTATTACTGTCACATGTTCATACTGCATTACAGCCACAATAGCGACGAAACTGGAGGCCTACTCTCCTAAGCCCGTCAACTAAGATATGGGCCCCCGTCGGTAAGTTTCCCGAAACTACGGATGGAGCCTACTCTCTATTGATTTCGGATGTACTAGTTTTGGACAAACGGCACAAACACATTGGGGTAGGGACAATGTCAAAACGTATTCTCATTCATTCTTAGTTCGGGTGTCCGAACTATTAAGCTGTCCGTAGGTGATACGGAGTAGGAAACGTCCGTAACTTAGGTCGAACCTACGGGTTTCGTGCTTAGAGAGTAGTTTTCGTTAGTTATCAGCCCTCTGGACACCGGTGTACAGAGAACAATCGAATATCTATTGTGTCTCATAATACGGGGCCTGAAAGTTTAAAACATAGGGTACATTTCATCCCGATATTTCCACAGGAACGGGAACCACGCGGGTGAAACCGTGAGCGGCCGCCAGTAAATAATATTTATGAACACAATGTGTTCATTAACGGTCGGTTTCAATAACCTAACCTCAGTAAGAGATAGGCTTACTAGAGCTTTGTTGCCTAGATATTTTTGTTAATCGGCCCAAAATAACCTAAAATAACAGTGGTTGCTAAGTAACGTAACCAAGATAGGCCTATCTCTTGTTAGGAATATATTATTGAAACCGGCCGTAAGTGAATTTTGTTCAGTGAACCGCAAGTCAACGAATGATTTGAAAATGGAACGTGTTCGGAAACATTTTGCAGTGAATTTGATGAATACGTTGATGATTAGAAGTTTGTTTACCGACGACTGTTGCTTTGTGTGTGTGCTTACAAAACATTGTAACGTGGCAGCTGCATTTACAGTAGGTGTTTTTTTGTAATATTTTATTAAGGTAGGTATCTAAAAGTCATATAGGTATATCAAACAGGCCAATTTTCCATATTATTTACTTTTTTAAATTCAATGATATTTCGTTTGTTGTGTGCATGTTTTAGTACTGATACTAATTAGCAACTTGCTAGAGCGCTCCGTAAACGTTCAAATTTTCTTGCAAAGGAGACTCGTCACGTCCCATACAAAATTTACCATGCTCCGGCGCAAACGAAAGTAGTCTTAAAATTTAAAATTTAATAGACAAATAAATTATTGATAGTCGCCAGTTTCAAAAATCGTGCCTTACATATTAAGATTACCTTCCAAAAATACGAATTTTAGGGAAAGTTAAAGCAGAGATTTACCTATATTTTTATTTTTAAGTAACCAAGACGTAAAAAATATTAGACATAAAACAACATCTAACTATAACTAAATCCATTCCACCAAAACATTATTTTTATTCAAAAACTAATTAAAATATTTATTGCTTCATTTTCTTTTTCGTTTTATTCACTGTTCATACAGATTAAAAGAACTTTTAAAGTTATTACGGCACAAAAAAACACCTATTTTACGCATATGTTTTAGTTCAATATTTTGCAGAAATAAAATAAACAAACTATATACATTTATTAATTTCATTACAGATCAAATATACATTTAGATAAAAAATGTCATGGTAGCCATTAAAATTAAATAAACAAACTATAGACATAGAGTCTACACAATATAATGAACATTTTGACTTATTTTTTAGCTGCGCCAGATGTAGCATTGTGCCTTAATAAATGACACCCGTGCTAGTCTGTCGGATGGCAGCTGTCAAGTTGACACACTTAATGGCGGCAATGCGATGAGACGCCATGTCACCGACTGATGCAGAATTACATATAAATATCCTGCCTCACTACGGGACGTTGGCGGAATTTCTGTAGAAAACGAAAGAAGCCAAAAAAATATCTGCTGATGTATTAAAAAAATACGCTCCAAATTCTCCATACAAATTTACTATGAACGCGATGTGCCGTATTTTACATGTAAAACGTTATGACACTGTCATTTCATACAACAATATCATTAGGGTCGGCGCAGTCTTAATAATGACACCCGGTGGTTTCACCCGAGTTCTTTTCGTAATAACACATGTTTTAACTCAATCTACCGTACAATTTTTATAAATATACATTATCTTTACTTGACATTGGCAAAATTCGCGTATTTTATCGCGAGCACGCCATTAATTAAGAAAGAAGAAGGAGGAGTAATGACACCCGTGCTAGTCTGTGGGATGGCAGCTGTAAAGTTGACACACTTACTGACGCAATGCGACGAGAAGTCATGTCACCAACCGATGCGGAATTACTAAATATCTTGCTCTTTTATTATATCCCGAATACTACACCTTGTCGATTTCATTACAGATCAAAAATATTCACTTGGAAAATATGAAATTTTTCGCATGTTTTGTTATACGGAAATATAATATCATGGAAATGTTAAAATATTTCCATGATAGTCATTGAAATTAAACAAACAAACTATATACATAAATTTTACACATTATAATAAATGTCTTGGCAAAATTTTTTTCTGCGCCGGAGCTTATCGATTTTTGAGTCAGATTTGTCGAGTTTTCTTTCTGACAGATTTTCGAGTTTGTCTTATTTATTTGACCGTCTGCGGTGATGTTGGATGCGTTTTACTACCGCTAATGTGTTTGTCAAGTTAATTAATTAGGTATGATATTCAAAAGTAATGCAAAAAAAAATTTTGGTTAATTAAAATATCGAAAAAACTAATAAAATTATACAACCTGGTTGCAAAAATATGCACGAAAGTACCCTCAAAATCTTTCTGAATAATCATACTTCTATTTTCCTGCAAAATATAACAAGAACAATCAAAACAGAGTAGTAGTGGTAGCCGACAATTTATTCCCTCAAAGCCATATAAAGCGCAGTGTACACAGTTCGGTGCCGCCGCACCCGCGCTCATAAAACGTTGAATATGAAAATTTCCCCACTTTTCAAATAAAAAGCTAAGAGTTCATAAGCGATTACGTCAGAACGGCTGAAAAATGACTTTTGGAACGGACGCGCACTCCGCCCGGGCCGCACTCAAGATTAATTGTTTAAAATTGACGTTGAGATCAGCTAATTCTCTACCAAAATGCTTTTGGTTTTTTTTGAGCTCTCAACTCGCACTTTTATCACGATTGAGTTGTTATACCCGATTTTTAAACGATAACTGTTATAGGAGATTTGTGATGAAAATTTAAACGTTGCTGTTTACTGACCATTACTATATTAATCTGCAATAGTTTGGGTTGAAGTACGAGAAGATAATTATCCTCTAAACAATCTGAAATAATATACACATAAAAATACAGATATTTCATTCGTTGAACTTTGATTAGTGCGATAACTGCTACTAAAAAACTAACGTTTGTTTGCCAAAAAGAACTATTAATATCTGAAACCACTTACGGAATTGCGCTGAGTATGTGCTATAGAAAAGGACATTCACTCCGCAGCACTGTTATCAAGAAAATATTTCTTCAAACTTTTATCTCTCGTGGCACACGTATGGGCTGAAAGTTTGAGTGTAAGTAATTGAAAAAAGACCATGGAATAATAAAGTAGCATAAAAATGCTGATGAATTTATTTGTTTGGTAAGATACCCCAACTATTTTTCACCTAACACGCTCGGAAAAGTACGCGCTCGTTAAATTTCTGCGTGGAAAATAATAAAAAACTATACCCAATACTCCCTTTTTATTATTTAAGTTATTTAAATCATAAAAACAACATGAATAAAGGTATATTTAGATTAAACTATTTGTTAAAAGATTTTTTTTACCGGAAGTAGGTATTTCGTGGGCAAGCATGTTACACCTAGACCACATCCTGTTTACTAAGCATGATGGTGGTCAAATGCCTGCCCAGTTATATGTAAAAAAAAAAAAAAAAGTTGACCGCGGAAATATCCTAAAAATTTTCCTCGCTGTTGTGAGGTGAAAAATTGTGTGTTTCTCTCGGCAGCAAAGTTTATAGCGTCTCGTACCTTTGAAAGCCTCGCTATGCTCAGGATTCAATTTTTTAATCAGCCTTGCATAACAAATAACTTATTGAAGCGTTCTGCTCTAGACTCATCTCTGTAATAGGTATCAAATATAGGAAGGTACCTACACATTTTATGAGAAGGGATGATTTTGACTAAATGGGGTAAACCCACTGACACGTCCGGCCGTATTAAGCACGACCGGTGTGCAGAAAATATGAAAAGAAACACAATAATTTGGTTAACAAGTATAATTAAAGTTAATGAGACATTAATACAGGGTATGGGTTCTACGGGAATTTCGATTGGTGGCTCTCGTGAGAGTAAGAAAGGGGCTTTAGAACTGCCTAGAGGGGGCAGAAGCGAAAGTCCGCAACAAACTGGATTCTATCTAAGCGGTAGTAAATTTGGTTAAGTAAACCCTCAGTTCTAAATAAACTGGTTTCTATTTTATTTAGATTTTAAGGTTGTAAGATTTAGTAAAGATTTCTCAAGTGAATTTTGAACACCCTCAATATCCTCAGACGGAGATAAATGAGAACACAAAATAGTATCAGAAGGATATTCTTTAGATAATACCGCAATTTGTTTCCGCAACTCAACGACTGAATCAGCTGGTGTATGACCACGCAAGGAGACGTCGTATTCAAGTTCCGCTTTTTGAAGAGATATAAAATTAATCGCTCGTTCAGTCATAGTTAAAACACAAAAAAAGGGTGTGCGAGACTAATCAATTGTAGAGATAAAATATTTAATTCTAAATAAGGTGAACTTAATAAAAAAAAAACAGTTTAAGTTTAGAACAAATTAGGTAAAAAAATTAAAATTAGTTTTACTATAGCAGCACAACCGTTAGTAGGTTGGCTTACAACAACAACGGATTAGTGGCCGTTAGTTAACTCAATTCACAAAGTGACAAAAAAGTTAGGTACCCACTTTACACAAAAAAAAATAAGGAGAGAACCACTTAGCGAAGAACCCTGAGCGAGATGGGCGCCACTGACACGGACCCTTTGTTTCTTAAGCGCCCTGTAAACGATCAAATTTTCTGTCAAATATTTGTCAGATTTTCGTGTTTGTCAAATTTATTTAACCGTCTGCGGTTGTTTGATGCGTTTTACTTCCGAAAATTTATTGAACGTGTTTGTCAAACAAATTTGTATATATATGTTACGGTAAATGTTAATAATTAAGAATTATTAATAATTACCTACTATTATTAATAATTACCATGATATATGTAAAGTGATTAATTAATTAATTTTACCCCACTTTATTAATAATTGCAACTGACTTTTGGTCAATGTCATAAATGTTCAAGAAGTCGGTCAAAAATATTGATCTCGGGGAAGGGAAGGCAGGGATCCCCGAAAGCCTAACAAAATGCTTTGATAGCATATTAATTTTGGAATTTTACTAAACCTTACCTCAATTTTTTGATCGTTTGCCCTTTAGACAAGGTGATGCAGGTGAAACATAGAAGACGACACTATAACCTAAACTTTCAAAAACATAAAAACAGCCTATAGATTAGCTTAGGTTAGATTGTCGTCAGTCTTAGAAGGCATTGGCCTTGATCTTAAACGTCTGTTACATTTTTAAGAAGCTATCAATTTCGTTCTGAGGGATCGAACGAAATTGATAGCTTCTTCAGAACTTAATATAATGATAACAAAGCTACGAAAAGTGAGTAGTAGAGTTGGACTAGAAATGAATTTCGAAAAGACAAAACAACAAAACTACCCACGAACAAATCAACATTCTGGTCAATGAACAGTCACTTGATTACGTTCAAGAATATGTCTATCTTGGAAAACAGCTATCATTTAGAAAAAGAGAGAAATTTGGAAGAAGTCAATAGAAGAACAACGATCTCTTGGAAGAATTATTGGGCTTGCTTGTAATGTACGATATTTAAACTGAAATAAATAATTCATTCATTCATTCATTCATTCATTCATTCATTATTCAAATCCCAGCTCCCTGTAACTCTCAAAAAGATATCCATTGATTCAATTATCCTACCTAGTTTAACTTATGGTTGCCAAACTTGGACCTTCAACACCATGACCTGCAATAAGATCCAAACAACACAGAGAGCGATGAAGAGAAGTTGTTTAAACATAAAACTAAAAGACAAGATAAGAAACTCTGACATAAGAAATAGAACTAAAGTAACCGATGCTCTATTGTTCTCACTAGGTTTGAAATGGAAATGGGCGGGTCATGCTGCTAGATTCACTGACGACAGATGGACTTCAAGACTTCTACGGGACAAGAAGTATCGGTAGACCCGGTAGTAGACGGCAAGACGAATTAACAGCAATAGCGGGAAAAAAATTGACACAAATAGCAAAGGACCGACAAAAATGGGATTATTTAGAGGAGGCTTTTACCCGGAAGGATCCATATAAAAAAATAAAAAATAAAAGGAAAACCTTTAATCTAAAAATGCATGAATTTTATTAATTGAATGTATATGAAATTTAAAAAGATATTAGTTATAAATTGCATGAAAATTTATTTATTTATATACTTATCTAGATTAAGCTAGAATACTAAATTATATACAATTTTATAAATGTAATAAAATCAACGGCTATGTAATAAAGCTTTATTATTATTATCAATTTCGTTCATGTTTTATTTTCTGGGAACGATGTTATTTCTAATCCTGACATTCCATCATCAGCCTGTGGACGTCCACTGCTGGACATAAGCCTCTCCTAGCTCACGCCTATTGTGGCGTTCATAGAAGGCTGTTAGCCTACTGCTACCACGCTGGCCAGACGGGTTGGTAGAGGGTTTGTTTAAAGTTTTCCTTCTCTCGCACAGGTGTTCAATGCGTCGAGCCTCTTAGTCGACTCTTACGACATCCCAGGCATGTAAGGGAGTGGTGACACGTGTATTATTAGGCCGTCACCACACGGCAAAATCAACTTTTAATCCTGACATTGATCCTGACTAATTTTATAAATGCGAAAGTGTGTTTGTTTGTCCTTCCTACACGCCCTTACTAAGCAACCAATCGACTTGATTTTTGGCATAGAGTTAGTTGAAAGGACAGAGAGTAACATAGGCTACTTTTTATCCCGATATTCCCACGGGAACGGGCACCATGCGGGTGAAACCGCGGGTGGACGCTATACATATAAAACTTTTAACAAGTTATCCTGGTAACCTTTAGATGTAAAATGTTATCTACAGAATTACAACAAAAATGTAATTACCTAAAATACAAAACCAGACAATATAAGCAAAGTGCTACAACTTTACTTAGACTTTACACAATATTATTCCATTAAATATTTAACTAGGTAAATTGTTTTTCGTTTTACATGAATGTCAATATTTTCGGTGACTTAAAATACTGGCTTCTAAGAATATTGAGTGTTATTAAGTTCTAGGTTAGGTAAAAGTAGATATTATTGAATTGAAGAAGAAAGAACTGACGACTATTCGATTCCCTTGTGAATGGTGTTAGAGGTATGATTCAAATCTTATGACTTTAATGTTTTATAGATACTAAATAATAACTTGTCAAAAATGATACCTATCAGGCTTCGGACTATGAGACACAAAAGGTACTTGCATTGTTCTCTGGACACCGGTATCCTGTTAGCAAATGATGTAGCTAAGTATTAGAACTGAATGCCGTTTATCAGAAGACGAATATTCATACAAACATAGTCATTATCGATCTACTTTCCTTTTTAATGAGATCCAAATTTACTCGTAATATTTTCGTGAAGAAGGGTGTATATTAGGTCTTTAACTATGAAATTGCCGATTTGTATGAAGATTTTCAAGATTTTTTCGTTTTCCATACTAATAATTTTTGTTATAGTTACTACCGCAAGTGCTAATGCCACAATTTTTTATGTACAATCATTGTTTGAAGCAATCTAATGCTATATTTTTATTTCACAAAAATTATGAATAATTTATAAATTATATTAAATAAAGTAGTAAATTTTGCTAACAAAAAAAGTAGAACTTTTCGAGGTATTTTTTATCGTATAAGGAACTAAAATAATAACCATGAAATTAATTACTCTTGATCATTATGATCCTAATTTAATATAAAATCAAACAAGAGGTGTACCTTTTAATCACAGAAGTAGTGAGATTCTCTAGAAGTGTAAGAAAAAATCGGCAATTTCATACTTTAACCCCTATTATTATATAGTCTCTCTCCTCTGAAATAAGTATAATGTAAAACAGCTTTTAATTTAAATGTAACAGTGGATAAAATATACGCGATAGTACTTCGTGATAACTTTGTCACGTTTGTCCTCACCCGCCCGCGGTGAAAACGTGGCGACGCACATACCATTTCAGAGTCCTATTTTTTTATTTTTTATTATATTAGCGTTGAAAAGCTATGTAACTTTTAATATAAGATAAATCTTAAATGTGTAGGAATGGACAGAAAAGCTTAAAAAAAAATCATCTTGCAGATGCTTCTTACCCACGACGGACGAAACGGAACGGAGGCGGTATATGCGTTTGGAGTTAGAGGTTATTTGTTTGTTTGTTTGTTTGTATGTATGTCTGTTACCATTTTCCTCGGAAACGACCGGGCCGATTTCAATGCGGTTTTTTGCATTAAAAAGATTTCATTTCAGAGCAGGTTCTTAGACATGTTTACGGTAGTAGATCATCAGGGGGCGCAGCAACAACCAGATAAGTTGGCATTTTAAGAGTTCTCAAAAACTACTAAACCGATAACGTTGCAGTTTTTTGCATTCAAACGGTTTAATTTCATTTCATCAGTGATGGGCTTGGGTTTGATTGGTGCATGTACTTAGATAGATGTTACGGTGACAGCTCACCAGGGGAGGCTGCAGTAAAAATTTGTTTGTGCAAAACTAAAACTGCTAGTTCTTCAAAACTACTAGTCCGATTTTAATGCAGTTTACAGTAATAGGTTTGAGATTGTTTGGTGAATGCACTTAGATAAGTGTTACGATGACAACTCACCAGGGGGCGCTGTAGTAAACATTTGTTTGAGCAAAACCTAAACTACTAGTTCAATCTTGGTGCGGTTTCCAGTAATGGGTTTTCTGTAGTACAATGTAATATAATATCTATGCTCTATAAAAAGTTTGAAATAAGAACCCACGACGACGGTTAAAACTTAATTTAAAAAGGATAAAATAGTTAATAAATAAAATAGTTTTAACCGTCGTCGTGGGTTTTTTAAAAAAAAATTATTTTGCTTTTTTGTTTAATGAAAGCCACATTAGTTACACTCGTATACTACCTACAGTAAAAAAACATTTTATAACTGTTGAAATGATTGTTATACAAGTCCTTTTAGAACCCCCATAAAGGACGTTTATAATGGACGTCCTGTTTGGCGCAAGGATACTAAGCCCGCCTTCTGCGTCAGGGGTCTCGGGTTCAATCCCCGGACAAGACAAATATTTGTGTGCATGAACATGTCTATTTGTCTTGGGCTGGGTGTTTAATATGTACCTATATTATGTATGTATTTACAAAAAAGTATATAAGTATGTTTATCCGTTATCTAGTATCCATAACACAAGTTCTTCATGAAACTTAACTTGGGCTAATTGGTGTGTTGTATGCAATTATTTATTTACAATTTATTATTATTTATTTATATTATTATAGCTGAACTATTAAATGTTTGAGAGTGCCAGTCGCTAATTCGGCAGCCGGCGCTAGCGGCAGCGGGTGAAGCAAAAGGGGATGCAAGATTTTCGAAAATTTCGAGCAACAGTCACTGTAACTTTTTTATGATAAAATCACGAAAGACTGCGTTCAAAACCAGTGGGAAAAGGTACGAAAAGTATCTCTAGGTTAGGTAGGTCAGGTTAGAACTGTATCCAAAAAACGCAGCGGCAGCGGCGGGCAAAGCGACAGTGACGACCATTTTTTAACCGACTTTAAAAAAGGAGGAGGTTCTCAATTCGGTTGGTATATTATAATATTTTTTTTATTTTTATGTATGTATACGATTACGCCGAGATTTTTGAACCGATTTCCGTGATTCTTTTTTTGTTCGATGCAGAATAGTTGCCAATTGATCCCAAAAAAAATTTGGTTTAGTTTGACCCAGTATTTTTTATGTTTTAAGCATTTTTATGTATTTCATTTCATATTTGTTACTTGGATGACATGATATTATCTACCTTTAAAAACTGAGAATTATATAACTGTGATAACTGTGAAATACTATTTTTGGATTCAGAAGTGGAATTAATTAAAAAAAAGAACAGTTAACACAACTACTTATATAATTTCACAATATTTCATAAAATTAGACAAAGGAACAGTATTCGTAACACAAAATCCTAACCAAATCAAAATAACAGTTTCAACGATAATTCACAACAAAACTTAACCTAGACACAATCAGACTGGAAAATAACTCGGTATTACGCACATGGTTTGAAAACAATCGACTTCAAAAAGAAATAGAAAATACGTGACAAATATGAGTAATACACAACTTAAAGATAAAAGGAAATAAATTATACGTATCAGAGTCCCTTGTTGATGTTGACACGACGAGCGCTCGAGCAAAAGTGTCCGCGCGGCGGTAGGTTTCCGTTTATATAGCCAGCGAACAAAATGGCCGCTAGTAAAACGGGGGAACTGCTTATACGGCCTCTCCTGACGCTACGTCGTCCTCGACGTTGGGAGTTGCTTGAGTGGTGCAGCTTGGACCAGCAATTGGTTCCATACTGGTTTCGTCTCCAGGGTCCAACAGCGGCATCGATAAACCCTCTATTAGACCATCCTCAGTGCCATCCCTCTCATCGTCTGAAAAGTAAAGTTTTTTTTTTTTTTTTTTTTTTTTCTTAGTTCGAACAGAAAATAGATCCAACTTTGATAGTTGAACAAAAGGCGTCCAAATCGCACCACTAACAAGTTGTTTCTCGAAATGGCGATAGGCAACAAACGCTTAGGCGACACACGCCTTTGTTTTAAGCGACGCACGCTAAGGCGACACACGCCTGGAGTTTTAAGCGACCACACGCTAAGGCGACTCACGCCTAGATTTTTAAGCGAACACACGCTAAGGCGACACACGCCTGGATTTTTAAGCGAACACACGCTAAGGCGACACACGCCTGGATTTTTAAGCGAACACACGCTAAGGCGACACACGCCTGGATTTTTAAGCGAACACACGCTAAGGCGACACACGCCTACACTTACTTTCAAAGAAGGCGGCGCACGATTCCGGACACCACTCGCCACGCCAGGGCACCATGTATTGCGCGGCAGCCTGAGTCGTCTTCCCGTATCCACCGCTTAGGAGTTTGAGTTCATACCGCCCGTTCGGCAGGATCTTGACAACTCTGTAAGGACCTCGCATCCCTGGGTCCAGCTTGCCTGTGGACTGGGAATATTTAATAACAAAAACGAAATCATCGATTTCGTATTGACGAGGTGGCTGCCTGTGTTGATTCGCGTAGGTGTCTTGCTGCTGCCGATTCTTCTCCATCAACTCGCTAGCTCGTGCTCGACACATGTCGCGCCTAGTTTCCCTGTTAGGTCTCGTACCGTCAACCGCTATGTCACGTATCAGGGATCTGATAACTGGTGTGGTGGCGTCTGTGCCAATCATCAGGTTAAGTGGGGAAGCCTGAGTCGTTTTTTGTTTGGTAATATTCAATACTAGTTGCAGCTTCCATAATGTCTCCGACCATGAATTAGATTTGTGGTTGACCTCGATACGTATCATGTTTAGTATGGTACGAATGTATCGTTCGGCTTGTCCGTTCGCATGGTGCATTTCCGGAGTGATATAGTGAATTTCAGAGCCTAAATCCACTACCCACGATACAAACTCATTGCTCTCGAACATCCGCCCTCGATCCGTAACCATCAATTTAGGAACGCCGAACAATGACACGGCTTGCATAACCGCGCGTTTTAATTCACCTACGTCTTGTCGGTAAATCGGGTACACGAGACAGAACTTGGTGGATGCGTCCACTATCACGAGGATGAACTTATAACCATCGGATATAGGGAGTGGACCCAAAACATCCATGTGGATAGTATCAAAAGGGTCCTCAGGCTTTTCCCATGAGGTAATTTTTTGATGGACTGACCTAGGGACTCTTTTTTTTGACACACAAACTAAACAGTGCGAAATGTATTTTTGGACAAACTGTCGCAACCCAGGAAACCAAAAATGTTTCAGTATAAGTTCAAGTGTTTTGTCGGCATTAATATGCTCGTGTTCGTCATGAAACACTCGTAACAAACTTAACCTATGGCCTTTTGGTATATAGCACAAGAGTCTACTTTCCTCTCCGATTGGTGTAAACTTATAGTAAAGGATGTTGTTTTGACATATGTAACGTGACGAATCTATCTGACCATCCCTCAACTGTTGCAACAAGATTTGTGTTTCATCATCGGCGGATTGTGCTATCTGTGCCCAGTTTTTGGGTCTAGTAACTTGGCTTGCAGCAACAGCCGAAGGGTTACGGCTCAAATAGTCTGCGTGTGACATCATTACCCCCTTACGATATTCTATGGAAAAATTAAAATCCTGGAGGTAAATCCACCAACGCGCTACCCGTGGTAGTAAATCTTTTTTCCGTTCCGTGGCCTTCAGGGCATTGCAGTCCGTGACGACTTTAAACTGCAGTCCTACGAGGTAGTGACGAAATTGTTGTAAGGCTTTTACGACAGCAAGTGTCTCTAACTCGTAGGAATGATATTTACTTTCTGCGCCCTGTGTCACTTTGCTAAAGTAAGCCACTACGCCCTTTTTCCCTTCCGCGTTGGTTTGTAACAAAATAGCCCCGTAACCCGCACTGCTCGCATCAGTATGCACTTCCGTGGGAAGTTGGGGATCGAAAATGGTTAGAACAGGTTCACTAGTAAGACACTCAATAAGCTCCTGTCTGACTCTCTCCTGAGCTGGTCCCCAGTGGAATGTGACACCCTTTTTCGTTAGGTGACTAATGCAAGCAGTTCGGGTGGCGTAATCCTTAATGTATCGTCTAAAATACCTGGCGAGACCTAAAAATTGTCGAACCTGCCTTACATTCTCGGGAACCGGTGCTTTAATTAGAGCTTCTACCTTTCGAGGGCTCGGTCTAACCTGACCCTGACTCACCAGTCGTCCAAGGTATTCCACTTCCGTTACCATGAACGAACATTTCTTTAAATTAATTGAAAAACCAGCTGCAGTGAGTGTTTGTAACACTTTTTGAAGTAGTGACATACCTTCGGCGACTGTGGTACTCATAATGAGTACATCATCGACATATACCAAGACCTGACCAGATTCTATAAGGCTACGCAGTGTCAAGTTGATGATGCGTTGGTAAACTATTGGAGAATTGGAAAGTCCATACGGCATTTTTAAATATTCGTAGTGGCCTTCTGGTGTTACAAACCCGGTTAAAGGGATGCACTGATCCTTGATAGGGATCTGGTGAAAGCCAGTAGCCATGTCTAGGCTTGAAAAGTACTTAAAGTTTCCTAGGCGATCAATGTGGTCGTCAATCAGTGGGAGCGGGTAGCGATCCTTAACTGTGACTCGGTTTAGTGCTCTGAAATCTACACACAAGCGGTCCGTTCCGTCTTTCTTTTTAACAAGAATTATCGGACTTGCGTATTCGGATTTTGACTCTCTGATGATTCCTTTGTCCATTAAATCTGAAATGATTTTACGAACGCGGAGCTTTTCGTCGTAAGAAAGCTTATACGGACGGTATACAATTGGAGTAGAACTGGTTAACTGGATTTCCATTTCTCCGGTATTGACAGTTGTCGTGGCCGTTCCAGAGACAAAGAAATCAGCAAACCGGTTCACTACTTGCATTAGACAATCTCGCTCCTTATCTTGTAATGGTGTATAAATGTTGGCTATTTCTTTGCTCCACACAGAATTGATTTGGACAGAGAGATCATCAGAACGTGTTAAGTATTGTTTGTTTTTAGTACGAATGTAAACGATACCATCGCGATTAAGTATATCAGTGCCTACAATGATGGGCGCATTCATACAGGAGGACGGTATTACGACTAGATCGGCTTCGATCGAAATTCGATCGAACTCAATCGTCACAGTCACGTAGGAAGAAGCCACTATCTCGCTCTCACTGATGCCTTTCAGAACACAATGAGTGGACTTAGGTTGGCATGACAGGTACTTTAAGACATCCGCGGAGATAAGGGAAATGTTCAAAGCTCCACTATCTATGAGAACATCCATTGGAATACCATCAACCACGCCGACGACAATGTCGTGTTTATCCCCATCGCGAGAGATACGATCGGTGCAGAGATTGACCTTGCGCTCGTTTCGTGGCTGAGAGCGTTCCTTGGCAAAGCACTGATCTTCAATATGTCCTGGTTTTTTGCAGAACGTACAAACAATATTTCTTTTATCCGCGTTGGACTTCGTATCTAATGTAGGGTTTGGTTTCTTTGAACAATTCCGACTTACGTGACCTCGCAGACCACATATAAAGCATTTAAAATCAGTTCGGTTATTAGCCGGAGGAAGCGCGCGGCTCCTTGGATGCGACGTGCGGGTACTTAACTTCTTAATATTCGGTTTAACATAAATAGATAAGAACGAGACAAGATTTTCTGGGGTTAAACTAGCATTAGCCGCGGCCGCTCTGATTTGAGGGTCGTCGATTCCGCGTATCACTATAAGTGTCATGAGGTCGTCACTAAGTCCCTTAACAATTCTCAACCGCAATAAGGTCCGCCGTGCATATTCAGCGTACGTAGTATATTTATCAGATGTTGTGTTCATTACCTCAAATAAGATATTCGCGTAATCTAACTTGCGAGGGCATAAGGGTTTAAACTCAAGTTTAAAATTGGTCCATGTACGATCGTTCGTGACCCATTCACCTAACCAAACTCGAGCATCACCCCTAAGGCATGAACCTACCCGTGAGAGACACTCACTATCGCTCCAAGCATTGGCCGCCTTTGCCCGGTCAACCTCATCGCACCAAGAGTCTATGTCATTTATAGCCGGATCAAAATTTGACACAAAATAGTTAGTGGTAGACCTGCTTGGTTGCAGTGAACGTAAAGCTTCTATGAGGGCACCCGTTGGATCGAGTGAAGTTTGAGTCTGAGTATTCGCGGACGCGTCGGTATGAGAACGTGGTGGGACACCGCGGTCTAAAGTCGTGTTGGGTTCGGTTCCTATCGCGCGTGAATTACTCGCCATTTGCGAATGAGTAGTATTGAGGTCGCTCTCGCTACCGCCTACAGAAGCATCCACTGGTCCATAATGTACCAAAGTATTGTGACGTGTCGTTGAAGTACTAGGTTCCGTAACCGGTCTCTTTTCAATTTCACTTAACCTTGTCATTATAGAAGTTAATGTATTTCGCATTGAAACATTCGGGCTAACCTTACTACCACGCGATTTCGACCTACCCTCATAATGGTTACGTCGTCGTGAGTGGTCACGCCGCGACCGGTGTGTGTCTCTAAATGACCGACCACGTGAGCGATCACGCTCACGGTCACGCTCACGGCGTCGCGGACGTTTACTTGACATGGGTGTACGCGACTTACTTCGTGAGGAACGGGTCACATCACTAGATGAAGTTTGAGACCGACGACGACGGCGTGATCCCTCAGAACAACGCAACTTACTACGCGAGCGACGACGCTCTGAATTGTTTGGCATTGTTAATTCGAGCTAAAATAGAAATATTTCACAAAACACTGTTCCTTTGTTGTGGGCTAAGAGTTACTTATCCCACTTCTGATTTTGGATTCAGAAGTGGAATTAATTAAAAAAAAGAACAGTTAACACAACTACTTATATAATTTCACAATATTTCATAAAATTAGACAAAGGAACAGTATTCGTAACACAAAATCCTAACCAAATCAAAATAACAGTTTCAACGATAATTCACAACAAAACTTAACCTAGACACAATCAGACTGGAAAATAACTCGGTATTACGCACATGGTTTGAAAACAATCGACTTCAAAAAGAAATAGAAAATACGTGACAAATATGAGTAATACACAACTTAAAGATAAAAGGAAATAAATTATACGTATCAGAGTCCCTTGTTGATGTTGACACGACGAGCGCTCGAGCAAAAGTGTCCGCGCGGCGGTAGGTTTCCGTTTATATAGCCAGCGAACAAAATGGCCGCTAGTAAAACGGGGGAACTGCTTATACTATATTATTATTGCCTTGGCTTGCGCCGACTCCAAAAGGTTTTTTTTTTGCTTTTTAGTGTTTTGAAGTCGGTTTTCATTTTTTTTATAAAAAGTTTTTATTAAAAGTAACTAAAGAAACATGTCATACACTTATTGACCTGAAGATGAATATTTGACCCTTTGCATGTGTCAATCCCTTTGCATGTGTCAAAAATTGCAACTGGCAAACAGTTGCAATTTCGAGTGCCGGCGCCGGGAGCGATTTTGCATCTCGGCTGCTGGCAGCTTGTCACCGGTTCCCAATGGCGATATTTTTGGGAGCCGGCGCCGGCAGCGGAGGCACTCCATAAATGTTTTCATGTATGACAATTAATACACTCGGTCTCTATTATTTTTAGGCTCGACTAAAGTTTTTAATTATATACTCTAACTTAAGATTTTGATCCTGCCTAGTGATGACTTCATTCTCGTCATGTTAATTAATTACTTTATAGTTTCGACTACTTCAGAAAGTACGTAAAAATATGTTAAAAAAGAAGGTAAAAACTAAAATATTTTTGTCTTAACTGAAAAAATTATTAAATTGCATGTTTGGTGAGGTAGGTATGTGTAAATACTTGTAAAAGAGCGCATATCCCGCCAACAAATGTTTAATGTTCATAGTTTGGCTGGAAATTATTAAAGTGATAATTGTAACATACCACTTGATAAATAAATAAATAAAATTAAAAAAAAAACATCGACTAAGCTTTTATAACGGAGTTGGCCACAACATTCTGGAGCAATAATAATTCTCATTCATCTTCAATAATTACCAACAACCTTGTTAGTTCAATAAACAGCTGCATAATAAACAACGTCTGACTTACGATATCAGAGTTGATCAAAATTATTAGGATGTGCATTATGGGGGCGCCACTATCGCATTCTCGCAGCCATTAGTGGCTGCACAAATCATCAATAGATTGGACCATTTGTCATGCGTTAATGAAGTGAAACTACTAGATAGGGATGGATATGTCACCGTCTTTTTGCAAGAACCGATTTTTTGTATCGAGTGTATTCATACACTGCCGAATTATTGTAAACGGGCTGTACGATTTGCAAAAAAACAGATAATTTTTGTTGTCAGTTTATAGATAAACGATTTCAGCAACGTGTAATTGTGAACGAACCCGTATCAAATGCACCAATTGCAGCACGATGTAGGTACAGTTAGGTACCCGTAGTTACCTTATACGTGATATTGTACGCGGTCATCTGATTGGCCCATGAATTGGTAAAATGCGTGTTAAATAGTTGTTCATAAACAAATTTAGAGTTATTTAGCACTGATTGGTCATCTATTTCTTCGCCCGCAGGCCCGTTTCATTGATTTTTAATGAATTTTAACTTTTTTTGTTAAAAATACCGATAAAAACTGGTATTTAGCACTAAAAACTCAAGCACACATTATTTACGTTGTTACGTATTTCAACCAATCGGCGTAAAGCATGCTTGTCGTACAATACAACGAAGAGATACTGATTATTTATGAATCATCGTAGAATCATCCGTTTATTGCAAAACCAATTCGACGGTTTATAAATATCCTCGAATATTTACAAACAATCGGTTCTTGCAAAAATACGGTGACAGATATAAAATGCTCCATATTATGAGTTGTTGTCATCTGAATAGTGTTCATTATAGTTTAGAAAAACCTTTTATTAACCAATAAAAGAGGTTAGATGAAGCATGACTGTACTGAAAGAAGTGAACGTCGCTTTATTACGCGATATGATATGGCGACTGATGCCGTCTTGCTTACCCCGCTAAGCAGTGAGCGGGACAGTGACACGTTATCGAGCTACGAGTGTGGATAAAAATCCCTCATATTAGGGCTGCTGAAAGCATACGTCGCCATGATAACGTGAAGAAATTCAAAACTCCAGTGGAAAATCTATGGACTGCCTCCTGCTTTTCTTCTAAAATGATACAGACGTGTGAAACTAACTATCAACCAACTAATTATGAGTTCTTCCCAACTCTTTCTTGAATTCTTTCGTCGTCTCAGCCACATTACACCAACTGTATATGCCTCCCCCAAGGATCTCCATAACGATCGGTCATGCGCTGTCCGTATCCAGCGGCTTCCCGCGACCATCACCAGATCGTCGGTCCACCTTGTCGGGGGCCTAACCACGGAGCGTCATCCCATGCATGGTCGCCATTCCAGAACCTTTCCGCCACAACGGCCATCGGTTCTTCTCGCTATGTGTCCCGCCCACAGCCACTTCAGCTGAGCAATCCTTTGTCAATTACTTTAGTTCTCCTACGGATCTCCTCATTTCTGATTTGATCACGTAGGGAAACGCCGAGCATAGCCCTCTCCTTTGCACGCTGGGTGACCTTGAGCTTTCTTATCAGACCCATAGTTAGCGAGAGAGTTACTTGAGTTCTTTAGTAGGTAATAACTATTGCACTATACTTCAAGCATTTTAAGGAAAGAATGTTTGTAAACAAACCACCCATACCTAACTTCAAAAGTGCTTTTTTATTGCACGTTTTAGAAATATGTGCACTTCATAAATAGCTTACTTATGTTGCCCAAGTTTAATATATGGTATTAGATAACAGAAATATAACGTATTTGTGAAATATTGCGGGAAAAGTTCAAATGTTTGTTTACAAACATTCTTTCCGTAAGATGGCTGGAGTATAGTCATAGTCATTTCAGTTTAAAGTCAAGCTGTGAAACCTGCAGAATCGTAGCATTCTTTGGTTTTGTTGCGTCAGTCATATGCCATTTTGGCCTGGTTTCGAAACTTGACTCGAGATATAAGTTGGCACAACATTTTGAGAATAATTTTCAATTAACGTGTAGTTATTCATTACAAATGATTGGTTAGTATATTGTTATCAATATTCTAAAATAGCGTTGAAACATTGCTCGTCACTATTCATTCAAATATAATCAGGTCTCGCTCACATTCTCCACAGAATTATAATGGATCCTGCTTGTGGCCAGGAGGGTTCTCTCCATTAGCTAATCATATCCATCAGAATATTGAATGGACTATTGTCAAACCTTGAAATGAATCCAGATTTGAAACGCCTTTGTAGAAATATAGCAACTCGATTAATCATTTATCTTGGTACTTTCTAAGTATCCTACTTACCTATTTTTACATTTTTATCGTATTTGTCTAGACTTGTGCAAAGTATTTTTAGGTAAGTAGCTCAAGATCGTATTACGATGGCAAGGCAACAAGGCGCCGAACTTGTGGAAGGATCAAGCTAACCTGCATCAGTTCTTTTGATGTACTAAACTAATTCAGTGGCATAGAACTAGTGACTTATAGTAATAGTGGCCTCTGACACCAGAGGTGGCCACTAATCCTCACTCGATTAGGGGAAGAAGAAGAAAATAGTTACTTCGTAACAGATAAACCACTCTCTAAGAAATGTTGGTGCTCTTGCATTTTATATATATATATTATACATCTTTTTTTGGCCTGGCAACACTGGCCGCTACAGTTGTCAAATTCGTTTTAGGATTTAAAATATTTTAATTTTATTATTAATTATCGTTCTATCCCAGTTTATCTGTTATAAATAGTTAAATTGTGCCATAAATAATAAGTAATATCGTTATCAGCAAGTTTTAGTGGCCCACTTTTAAATTATCGGCAAAGCAAATTGACTCCAACTGTCACTGGAGAAGTCTGCAAGTGAAATTTGAAGTGAAAAGTTGTAAAATACTGTGGACTGCTACTGTTTAAACCCGGGGAGTATTGTTTTCATTATTTGCATTACTCACACTGTATTTTCAAACCATTTTTAATCTATCAAATCCTCCAAACCACTTATTGCATTGACATTTCAACCAACTTAGTTGATGTAATGATAGTGATACCTATTTATTCACTTATTACTTTATTAAACAATTAGACTGTGCTTTAGTTCATCATTTGAATACCAATATTTATTGTGTAAAAGGTCAAACTTTTATAGAAAAGTAAACATATCAACAACATTTACTTTAGGTATATTATTTTCCAAGTATTCTAGTTTTTTTTTTTTTTTTTTTAGCCTGAATTATCATTTGCAGTACCGATTTATTAAAATTTCTTATAATTAGCTTAGCTTTAAAACATTTTTATTGTGAAATCTATTGAGTACTTACTTACAATTTCTACTACCCACTTTTTACAATATTTTTTTTTTTGTTATACTACTGAAATTGTGTTTCTTTTATTCAAATATTACAAATAATTGAACATATTCATTAAAGCAACAATACTAAGCTTCTAAGATCACTTATTAAAAGTTACAATATAATTTCAGGCAAATTATTCATAATGATGACCCGCAAAGCAGTCGCTCAAAGCACCGAATTGAAGTTGAGGCAGACATTGCAAGAACTCAAATCTTCGAGGGATACCTGCTGTCAACTCTTAAAAGAACGTGAGGATAGTGAAGAAGAGATTAAGAAGATTATTGACAGGAATTCTCTTTTGAGGAGCGAGTTGGCCCAACTTCATTCTGTGTATACGGAGGTATTAGTAGAAAGAGATCATCTAAGAGACAACATCCGTGATTATGACCAGCAGCTTAACACTTATGACAGAGCTCTTAGTCGTATCTCAGACCTGGAAAAGGAATTGATTGCTGCAAATAAACGCATAGCTGAATTCGAGGCACTGAGGCAAGACCAAGAGATGGAACGCACTCATAGTCTTTTTGAGGAACTGATGCTGTCTCCAGGAGCGTGTCTTTCCCCACAACCACTAGAAAATAATACTAATTGCAATAACAAACTTAAATGTACTTTAGGGCATAAGAAAGTAAAAATGTATATCCGCATTAGCAAGTTTATCAAGAAAACAGAAAAATTAATTAAAAGAAATAACTGTTTTTACAAAAATATTGCACTTAGGAAAGAAAGGATAGATTTAATTGACTCATTAGATATTTATAATACGAAAAAAGTCAAATTATAATAAAGCAAAAATTAAAAATTCTAATAATAAAATAAAAACTACATGGGACATCATTAAGCGTGAAACTGGCAAATCTAAACCACGTGACAATAGTTTCACACTTAACATCAATAACGTCCAAATAAATTCGAAAACAGAAATTGCTAATATTTTTGACAGTTTTTTTATAAACATACCGTTGGAAACCACCGCTGATTTGGACTCTTCACCAGCGTCTGCAGTCTCGTTGCTCGAAAAGCATGTATCTGAATGTAGTTCATCGTTTAATTTTAGATCTATTAATGCTGGAGACATATTAAAGGCTTTCAAATCCCTTAAAATGAAAACAACCACTGACTTATGGGGCATATCTGTTACTGTTCTTAAAAGTATTATTTACACTATTGCCCCCTTTCTTGCTATAATTTTTAATCAATGTATTGCACAGGGAATTTTTCCTGATCTAATGAAATTAAGTAAGGTAATACCTTTATTCAAATCGGGAAATAGAGAAGACCCAAGTAATTATAGACCAATATCTATATTACCCGTCTTAAGCAAAATTTTTGAAAAAATCATGTTGGAACAGTTATTGGCACATTTTACCTTAAATAATCTCTTACATAATAAACAGTTCGGTTTTACGAAGGGACGGTCTACCACTGATGCAGGGGTTGCACTTTTAAAACATGTTTTTGAAGCATGGGAGAAGTCGCAGAATGCTCTTGGCGTATTCTGCGATTTGTCCAAGGCTTTTGATTGCGTGGATCACCGGACGCTGCTGTTGAAACTAAATCATTACGGTGTAAAAGGTGATGCTCAAAAGTTAATACTGTCGTATCTCAGTTCCAGAACTCAGACCGTTGATATTAATGGAGTGAAATCTGCCGGCTCAAATATAAAACTAGGCGTGCCCCAAGGCTCTATCTTGGGCCCTTTCCTGTTTCTAGTATATATTAATGACTTGCCTTTCTTTGCCAAAAACTTATGTGAGATTGTCTTGTTTGCGGATGATACTTCTTTAATATTTAACATTGATAGGAATAAAACTGATTTTGACGATGTAAACAAAACACTCTCGCAAGTACTAGCTTGGTTTAATTATAATAATCTACAGCTTAATGCAAAGAAAACTAAATGCGTTCTTTTTTCTTTACCAAATGTTCAGAAAGTACCCATGGAAATTGTTATGAATGAAAAATTAGATTTAGTAGAATCAACAGTCTTTCTGGGTGTAACTATGGACTGTAAACTTCAATGGAGTCCACATATTGCAATACTAGCTGGCAAGCTTAGTTCTGCTGCCTACGCTGTGAGAAAAGTCAGACAACTGACTGATATAGAAACTGCTAGGACTGTGTACTTCAGTTATTTTCACAGCATCATGTCGTATGGTATTCTTATGTGGGGAGTAGCAGCTGACATTAATACAATATTTATACTACAAAAACGAGCTATAAGGGCCATTTATCAACTGGGTTCCAGAACATCTCTTCGGGAAAAATTTAAAGAAATTGGTATACTGACAGCTGCTTCTCAATTTATTTTAAATTGTATTCTTTTTGTACGTCGTAATATCAACCTGTATATCAAACATGGTGATTTGCACGATCGCAATACTAGAAATAGAAATAAACTTGTTATGCCTCGGTACCGATTAAAGAAGGTCCTTGGATCTTTTATGGGTCTAGGTATACGTATCTATAATAAAATTCCAGATAATATTTTGGATTTGCCTTTCGAAAAGTTTAAGATGAATGTAAAAGATTGTCTTCTTAAAAAAGGATATTATACTATAAAAGATTACTTGAATGACGAGACAGCTTGGTCATAAATATATAGTTTTGTTTTTTCGAAATTGTAGTGTCATTCAATTAATGTTTAGTAAAGTATTAGATTCAACTTTTAACACAGGTTGCTTGGGTATGTCATGCTCTCTGTAAACATTTCTGCGGTGGTGTCGTGTGAGGCGGGTCGCTACGTTCCCTAAAATATGGTTGAGCGAAGCGATGGCTGGTTCATGCGTCATGCTCGTGAACGGGTGCTGCCAGCGGGATGGGTCTGCTCATGTTTGCTTGTGTTAAAATGTGTAGAGATATATGTTGTTTTGATTTTATTTTATGTTATTTATGATGTTTTGAGTTGAGATGCATGGCACTGCTTGATCAGAGTAAACAAAGGTAAATAATGTTTTCAATTATTCCAAATATATAAAAGCTTTTTTTTATTTATTTATTTTTAACTTTAATTACGATTGAGATTGTGACCCAGCTGATGCGTCTTCTAGTGACATTGTAGGTTGTGTTGTGTCTTACATTAAGGCACTTTTATCTTTCTTTTTTTGCTGTTGCCATTGTGTTTTTTTTTATATTTATGCAGCTTAACATAAGTACCTGAAGTACGTCATGCTCACTCAAACGTTTCTTCGGCGGTGTCGTGTGAGGCGGGTCGTTACGTTCCCTAAAATATGGTTGAGCGAAGCGATGGCTGGTTCATGCGTCATGCTCGTGAACGGGTGCCGCCAGCGGAAATGGGTCTACCTCAGTCTGCTTATCTTAATGCTGTGCTTAAAGCCTAAATATTTTTATCTAAAATAAATTGATACTGACCTGTATGTACCTCACAACTTGCAGTGTAGTAGTCTTGTGGTGCGGGAAATGTTGTAATGTATGATAGACAAGTCTTTCTTTGCCAGTTAAAAATTGTTTACGTTTACAATAACCATAAAATGTAATATTTTCATTAGTATTTTCCTTTTGTGATGGAAATTGACCTTACTGATATGTTAAGGTCACTTTTCAATTTGACGACTCTGTATGAAATAAAACAGGGAGAAAAAAACAGCCCTTGACGAGTTTCTTGCCGGTTCTTCTCGTTACAAGGTCTCCCGCCGTAGGGTTTGTGAACCGATGGCGTAGCTTCTTTGACGTTCATAAGTGCTTGTAACAGCCTAGACTGAATAAATGATATTGATTTTTTTGATTTTTTTTTATAATAGCCTACTCTTTACGGCTGCGCGCGAAAATATACCGTATTTTTTGGGCGTAAGCTTGCTTGCGCTTCACAGATCCGCGCGGTCGCATGGCCTTGAAGCAATCTCGGTTTTACCAGGCCTGTCTCACTTCCATACAAGCGGCGCAAAATCCCCGAGATATTTACCCACTATTCTTGAAAACAACCTAATTTCAACCTTTTGCATTGCGTATAGCGTTCATAGTACTACAATAACTGTTTGCCGTCTCGCTTCAATCTGCTAGGGCTGTCAGAGGTGCCTTACGGTATTAACAGTTTACTTTTGTTTCGCGGATGCGTGCGCTGCGTGTGCGACTAGTCGAGCCAGTGCCAGCCTATTGAGACTAGTCCGGTGACCGGACGGTTGCGTTTATCATACCTAAATTCGGAAGTGAAACTTCTGTACCGTAAGGTACTAATATATATTCTGTGGTTTTACATTTAGATATCCGTATGTCTGCCGGCCGGTAGGTAATAAGTACATGGAGTGAACTAGGCCTGACGCAATTTGACGAATTCCGTGCAGAACCTCCATAACATTTTTTTTTGTTTTATTACCAAAAACATTCATAATATGGAAGCGGAGAACGATTCAGAGTTCCAATTATTATTTTATTACTAAAGATTGATAAATAATTATTTTTAGTCGTTATCTCGAATTAAAATATTATTTTACTATAACGAAACCAATCAATGTGGACATGCCAGCTTTTTCAATTAAACACAATATTGTTCATTCGATGGGAGTTGAAAGGTATCCATACGTTTTGCTTGCGCTGAATTTTCCAAAAAGCTGCAAACAATTTAATTGTTTTATAAAGGCTTTCATCAACACAAAATGTATGATTTTTATTTTGCGTATCATTGACACGATTTCTTTGTTTTGTAATAAATATAACAATACATACGAGTATAACAGCCACGAAAGTAATTCTTTCAAATATTTTATTTACCAATAATCAAAAATAAATAAAGTTATTCTGTTATTTCACACACAGGAGATTGTGATTTTTCAGTAATAAATAAAAAAAAATCTTTATAGGTACACCACCTGCATCTGTAGCACGTATTAAATATCAAGTATTCTCAATATGAAAGTAAGCTATTAATGCCCGGAGGGAGCTAATGTTGTATGAAACTTCCCTTGGATAATAATGATAAAGTAAGTATAAATTATAAAACTAATAAATTTTATTAGTTTTATAATTTATATTTATTTTCTTTTTTATCTAACGTCACCGTAGGCACATTGGTGTATAAAGTAGAGTAGGCTCCTCGGGGTTAAAGGTGTCTTAGCCTTGGGCAGACTTGAATCCTTCGCTTCATTCAAGATTCTTACCATAATTCCCTTGCTTCGCTCGGAAATTAACTACAGAACCCTTCATTCCGCTCAGGATTCAATATGCTGCCCGTGACATAATACACTGCTTTATCAGTGCATAGTCTACTATTATACACCACCTGCATCTGTAGCACGTATTAAATATCAAGTATTCTCAATTTGAAAGTAAGCTATTAATGCCCGGAGGGAGCTAATGTTGTATGAAACTTCCCATGGGTAATTATGATTACATTTAAATTTGGAACGCCAAAATGTCAATAAAAACTTTATCAAAAATAGTTTCGAAAAAAAAACAAGTCTGTTCAAGGCATAACTTCCTGGTCCAAGGAGTTTTTTGATTGAATTTTTAACACTGACTTTGACTAATTGACACTTTAAAGAGATTTTACTCCTATGAAAAATATTATAAACATGGCTGTATGTATCGGGGTTCCTAGCACCAAGAAAACATTTGAAATTGGAATTATGTGATATTGTGCACACATTCAAATATAATGTAATAGCTATCTCTTTCATTTTCGTGCTTTTTCGTGTCTTTTGTCTTACTTATCAGTAAAACATGGTAAATCATCAAATTGTGAATGTGTGTAGTCTAGACTCTTGGTCACAGTCACACACAAATTTAATGAAAATTATCATTGCATTGCCTACGGAAATAAATATCTAAAGAAAAACTCGGTGATTTTCGATACTTTCGATATTTTTTTCCCGCGATGTGTTGTCACATATTGGTTTTATAATTTATAATTTCTTTTTTATTTAACGTCACAGTAGGCACAGTAGGTGTATAAAGTAGAGTATGCTCCTCGGGGATAAAAGTGTCTTAGCCTTGGGCAAACTTGAATCCTTCGCTTCATTCAGGGTACTTACCATAATTCCCTCGCTTCGCTCAGGAATTAACATCTTAATTCCCTCACTACGTTCGGGAATAAACTACAGAATCCTTCACTTCGCTCTGGATTCAATATGCTGCCGTGTCATAAGACACTGCTTTATCCCCTTAGTGCATAATCTACTATTATTTCTCTTCACAAATATAAAACATGAAACTATTAATACTAATAATCTTTTATCAGTAAATTCATAACCAACTAAAATATATGACAAACACGAATTAAAAGAGATATTATGCATGAACCGCGTCTGTGGTCTAATGGTGACAACCATCGGTATCAGACCTAGAGGTCCCGGGTTCGATTCCCAGCGGGTGTTTATTATTTTTTATATATTAGCATTGTTGTGTCCCGGCAGTTAGAGATAAGACAGCCCGTTCCTCAGTGGTTGAATATTCCGAGAGGGGCGCGCATCCATCTACTTGACATCAGGTATGATGAAGGATGAGCGTCTCCCAGTTAATCATAAAAATAATATTAAATTTTCCCGTTTATTACGTTCAGATTAATATATTTTGTCTATATTAAATAGATCCTGCTCAAATAACTGTTTGGTTTGGAAATAGTAGGTTATTATCATAGTCTATTTATAACTTCGTTAAATTAAACAGAAAAATAATATTCTGGATTCGAGAATTCGGTCCATAAATCAATCCATCGTTTAATTAAATCGGAACTTTATTCGTTATTGTCAAGAATAGATCGATCGTAACGAAAAACAGGAACATTTTTCATTGGCCGAATCCCAATACAGGTGAACCAATATTCGGAATACAGAGAATGATTTATAAGTTCACGCTTTGACAGTCGCTAACTGTATTATTGATTGTTATTTCTAACGGCCCTCGCTGAATCCGATTTGACCGCAGGAGGGTTTACTAAACCGTTCCGCTATGAATATATTCTTGAATAAAACATATCGATAAAACAACTGTTTAAATATTTTTTGGTGGTTTTAAACTCAGTCAACCCGTGACCACAGCAGCTGAAAAGGTGCTTAAAAACACTGAAAAAATATTCAAATGGCAAAAATATAGTGCACTTAAATTCGTAAAAGTTGTTTTATATCAATGATGAGTGCGCGAAGAAACTTAAGATGTGCATATTGATCAGATGTTATAGACCAGGAGCCCAATTCTGCTAATACTTAGTCACTATCGTATTCCAATGGTGATTCAATGGTAGTCCTGTTTTACACAGTTCTTGTTAAAACAGTGTAAATAAACACTACTATTGATACACCACTGAGAGACGATTTTGACAAAAAAATTGCAGAATTGACCTCCTTATTCAGGTACAATCGGAGAACAGTGGCCCTACCGCGTAAGTGTCGTCGACGTCGTGACGACAAGTCGACATATGCTCTTCACACGCGAGCACTGATGCTATAGCGCTGTCTCGGTCGCACACAGAGTCGAGTATTAACTGACTATGGAAAAGGAATCTTATTATAAGGGTGATAAGGTTGTAGTTGCGTTGTACGGAAACGCCGTCGGCTGTCAAAGTAAAGTTGACAGCGATGCCGACGGCACTGACGCGGTAGGTCTACAGGGGCCCGATTCTCGCGCCTTAGACAACTCGAATTCGACATTTTTGGAGTAAAAAACTGTATTAAAAGCTCACTGAAAGCAATCTTCGACATTATAGGATTGTCAAAGATAATTGAAACGGAGGGTTTTTGTCAGTAGTAAAGATTTTACTTACATTTTTAATAAAGAAATTAAGGATATAAAAATGTCGAATTCGAGATGTCGAAGGCGCGAGAATTGGGCGCAGGATCATTCTCGCGCCTTCGACATCTTGAATTCGACATTTTTGGAGTCAAAAATCTGTATTAAAGACTCACTAAAAGCAATCTTATAGGATTATCAAAAATAGTTGAAATTAAAGGAATTTGACAGTTGTAGAGATTTTACTTAGATTTTTAATAAAGAAATTAAGAATATAAAAATGTCGAATTCGACATATTTTGACGCGACGCGCTGAACTACTACTGTCCAAATCCTTTAATTTCAATTATCTTTAATAATCCTATAATGTCGAGGATTGCTTTTAGTGAGCCTTTAATACAGATTTTTGACTCCAAAAATGTCGAAGGCGCGAGAATCGGGCCCCAGATTATCTAACATAAACTCGGTTCAGTTTCAGTTTCGTTGTAGTGTTGGCTGTCATACAGTATGAAAATGTGACAGTAATGATAGGACGAAATTGAAACTGAACCGAATATCCGTTAAAGTCAAAGTCTAAGTCAAAGTCAAAGTCAAAGTCAAAGTCAAAGTCAAAGTCAAAGTCAAAGTCTAAGTCAATATCATTTATTCAGTCTAGGCTGTTACAAGCACTTATGAACGTCAAAGAAGCTATGCCATCGGTTCACAAACCCTACGGCTGGAGACCTTGTAAAGAGAAGAACCGGCAAGAAACTCGTCAAGGGCTGTTTTTTTCTCCCTGTTTTATTTCATACAGAGTCGTCAAATTGAAAAGTGACCTTAACATATCAGTAAGACTGTAATTTTTTTCAAAATCGGTGAATGCCGTTCAAAATTTCTGAAAAAAATAAGGATGGTTTCCTAAGAACGTTTTCATTCATCTACATCGGTTAAGGTACCTGCCCTTCGTGCTCCGTTTTAACTTTCCACCCTGTATATTAAGGTTTCTATAAATCGATTACTTTGGAAATAACGCTCGGTACGTACGCTTTCCCATTTAAAATCTTTTATTTAGTTTTGAAATAGTTTAAGGTAACAGTGACATTTTTGGCTAGATATTTATGTATTTATTGAAACAGTTTTATATGTAAATCGACCGAAGGCTCAGTTAACGAATAACAATAGTGGATTAAAAAATCAAATAAGTAGGTACCTTTTAGACGAAGAATACGAAAACTTCACAGTTATTTTAACATCTAAGAAATTATAAATAACTAGCGGCCGCTCGCGGTTTCGCGCTCACTTAACATGACGTGTATACGTGAAGTATATCATTTTTCCGAACGTGTATTTTACAGTACTTTACCCAGACGTAGCTAAATCCTTTTTCTTTGGCTGCGGTTTTAGTTTTAGTTAATAGATTTTTATAATAGGGGGTCAAATGGTCATTTACAAATACACGTTGGGTTCCGCCCACAAAGCCAATATCAGCAGCAGTCAAAATCTTCTTCGCACGTGCTGCGGCAACAAATTCCTCCTTTATGTATCGATTATTAAAAGTAATAATAATTGACTTTTCTTTAGAGTTATGTACCGGCACCCTCGCAATATAATTAATTTGAGACTTTGCAAAACTATAGCCAACAGCTTTAGAAAGGGCCTCGGTCACGGCAAACAGGTTTTCATCCTTCTTTAAAGGAATGCCTTTCACTTCAACGTTATTTAATCTGTTGTATTGATCCCTCAACTCTAATTCTTTCTTAATGCTGGCGATCTCATTTAATGCTGAGTCGAAAGAGACCACTATGGACTGTATATCAGCCACTCTGCTATCCAAGTCAGTCATTCGAGCTGCATGCTCTTCTAACTTGGCATTACTGAAATCACAATAAGCTTTCATGTCCGACAACTCCTGCTTTATGCATTTCACATCTTCAATGAGCGCGGGAAGACTAGCCAGTTGTTGCTTCATGCCATGTAGTTCGCCTAATATGGTGTCAAACTTAGATGATTCATGCTCCGGGACAGGTGACGACCTAGATAACTTGCATTGCGGGCACCTCCACATGGACCTCCGTTCGACACCAAGTTTTCTATACCCAGCTTCCGATATGTTGGCACAACTAAAATCCAAGTGTCGCTTGCATGCTCCACACTGAACAACATCGTTAAAAGACTCGTTGCACACTGCACACTTCATTTTAAACAGAGCGAAGAAGAGCAAAAAAGGTTGACGATATATGACACGAACAGGTAAACGCGTGCAACTGAGACGAGTGCTCACAAACAACTGGAATATCGGGATAAAAGTATTCTATGTTCATAACCAGGCTATCTACTATCTATGTACCAAATTTCATCCAAATCCGTTTAGTAGGTTCGGAGCCTATTCAATGCAAACAAATAAACAAACAAACAAATAATCAAATCTTTCCTCTTTATAATATTAGTACAAATGAACTAATGCTTCTAGTTAGTTCTTGAAAGCCCCCTAATCTTACCATGTGACCTCAGCTACACAGAAAAACCATCTTCGATTTCTCCTATCCTCCAAAGAATGCGCGATCTCTAGAACGGCCTTCAGCACAATAAGATCCCCTCACTGGTAAGCTACTAAAGACGTAATACAAATCGAGAATAAAAATTCGATTTGCCAGCCAATACGAGTTTGTTTTCCGCCAGATTAAGCCCGTCTAATTCGATTACACATCGATTTTGGTGTTGTTCCTTAACGCAGTTAGGAACGGCAATCATACGAGATTTTCATTCCGATCACGTATTGAATGCTGGTGCAGCTAAATAAAGAAAATATGCAATTGTGGGAACGTTGCTTAGCTTGCTTTTTTAGCATTAGGTACTTTTTCTCAAACATGCTTGGAAATATAGCTTTGACGACCTGTTTGGCGCAGGGGTACTATCCCCGAATTCTGCGCCAGAGGTCTCGGGTTCGATCCCCGGACAAGACAAATATTTGTGTGCATGAACATGTCTATTTGTCTTGGTCTGGGTGTTTAATATGTATACTAAGTATGTATTTACAAAAAAAAATACTTTATAAGTATATTTATCCGTTATCTAGTATTCATAACACAAGTTCCTCATGAAACTTAACGTGGGCTAGATAATTATATTTATATTTATATTTATTTATATTTATATATAAACATTATTTTGACAACCTTCTTCGAGATAATCGATATTGCGGTACTAGCCATATAAATGCAAGCAGCGGCCGGCAAAAGTTGTTATGAAATCCATGTTTAGCGGCCAAATAAATTACATAGTAAACTCAATCTGTCGTGTAATTTAAAAATGGAACGATCTTTAACTCCGATATATGACAACTAAGGAGGTAACTTATCAAAGGTTTTATTGAAATTTCGAACTGGCTTGCAAGTAGAAAGCAAACAGCTTTCTACTTGCAAGCCAGTTCGAAAAAGAAACAAAAATGAACTCTTTAACGCGGGTATAGTTATTTGTTATGCAAGGCTGGAAAGTTGGTTATTTAGCGGCGAGTTACCTCTATTGAAATCTGAGCAAGTGAAGAATTCTAGGATTGAACCACGAGCATTGCGAGTGGTTCAAAGATTGAATCCTGAGCGAAGCGAGGATTTCAAAGGTACAAGACGCTAAAAACTTTTCTGCCGAGCGCAACACACAATTTTTCACCTCAAAACAGCGAGGTCAACTTCCGATAAAAAAATCTTTTAACATAAAGTTTAACCTAAATATACCTTATTCTCGTTGTTTTAATGATATAAAAAACTAAAATAAAAAAGGGAGTAGGTATTATAGTTAATTCAAAGTTATTTAAAGTAGGAATATATTGTTACTTATAAATAAGAATAAAAACGATTCCGTAAACACTGACATGAGGTACAAGACAAAGACAATTTAAAAATAAAGATTTATGTCACGTTCCGAAATCCAATCATAGGTTGTGAAATCTCACCCAGCCTAATATAAAATTCTTATAACAAATAGTTTAATCTTATTGTTATTGTCTTTATGATTCAATGAACTAAAATAATATAATAAAACCAAAACGGAGTATTATAAATAATTTAAAGCTATTTAAAATAAGAATAAAATGGAACAAAAAGTCAATAGTGCGATTCGGAACGCATTATGACATATTTTTAGGTATTAAATTAAAAAAGTACTTTGCCGCGCTAGGCCGCAAAAAACGATTTTCTACGCAGAAGCTGATTGAGAAAACCTCCTTTTCAGAGCGTGTGAGGTGAAAACAATTTTTCACCTCACAACAGCGAGGTACATTTTATGTTTCCGCGGTCAACTTCCGGTAAAAAAATCTTTAAACATAAAGTTTAATGTAAATATACCTTATTCTCGTTGTTTTAATGACATAAAAAACTATAATAATAAAAAAGGGAATATTATAGTTAATTCAAAGTTATTTAAAGTACGAATATATTGTTACTTATTAATAAGAATAAAAACGATTCCGTAAATATTGACACTGACATGAGGTACAAGACAAAGACAATTTAAAAATAAAGATTTATGTCACAGTCCGAAATCCAATTATAGGTTGTGAAATCTCACCCAGCCTAATAAAAAATTCTTATAACAAATAGTTAATTCTTATTGTTATTGTTTTTATGATTCAATGAACTAAAATAATATAATTAAACCAAAACGGAGTATTATAATTAATTTAAAGCTATTTAAAATAAGAATCAAATATAACAAAAAAGTAAATAGTGCGATTCGGCACGCATTAAGACAAGTACTTTGCCGCGCTAGGCCGCAAAAAGCGCCTTTTCTACGCCTAAACTGATTGACAAAACCTCATTTTTTAAGAGCTTGTGAGGTAAAAAAAATTTTGTTGTTCGTTGTTCGTCTGATTTCAAAAAGTAGTTTTAATTTCCGCGCATTATTTGAGAAAACTACTATACAAGCCTTGGCCATAACTAGGCATTGATGGACTTACGTATGTGTGTCTTGGCTTTGCCTCGGCCCACATTTACACGTTCGTCCATCAATGCCTCTTTTGCTGGCCGCTGCAGAAATGTACTATTAATGAACCACAAGTAACGAGTAAACTTTATACGTTACAATAACATATTGTGTTAATAATATGAAGTTGAGAATTGTCATTAGATATTTATTTTATAATTTACTATCGCAGTATAGGCGTGATGTTCACCAACATAAATAATTTCACAGCACTTACATTACAACGTTATTTTAATTTTAACAAAAACCTCAAAACCATCTGTTGTTCGTAATGATGAGTTCTAAAAATAGCTTATAATCAAATAATTTGGGTACTCATAAATAGAGTACTAGGTTAGTTCTCCAAACGTAAAATAAATAGCGCCTGCCTGGAGAAACAGTATTCTAAAAGATAAATTTGTAATTTTAAATACATTGTTTATCGTAGTTAAGCACGCCTCGCCGCCTACCTTGGACACTTACTAATTGGTGCCTAATTTTATTATAACTACCTAAAAAAACCCAAACCACCGAAAATTTATCGCTCTGGTGTGTCCTGACTCCAGTTTTGGCATTAATATATTTCATATCATTTTTTCTTTTACCAATATTTTACTGAAAAAAAGAATCTATAAACAATGATGTTTTATTATGTATCGCAGCTTCATTCTTTGCGATTAGGTTCAACATGGTGTAGTAGCGCCATCTACTGTAGGCCTTGCACGATAAGTTTTTACTCTATGGCAACCCTATCACCTCCACATACCTACTCGAGGAGGGATGTCACAGCATTATGCTGTAGCCTTCGCACGTATTCTGCAACCCTCTCCAGTTTTAATTCAATTAAATTAGAAATTTTAAAGTGTAATCATGGGAAACAAGAGGAAACATAACGAAGAAGAAAGGATTGCAAAGAAGATAAGAAAGTTGGAAAGAAAATTGCAACGGCGAAAGCGTATTATTTCATCATCTATTACAAATAAATATAACAAATATTTATTTGGTGAAGATTTAGGCGAAAAATTTAAATTTGCAAAAACTATACAAAAAAACCGGGGAATCTCTTTAAACGAACCCAGTTGCCTCTACTAGTAAGAACATAAATAACAAGACCGTCCCCAAGAGGAATTTAAACTTCAGGGGCCCAATCCAAAGGAAACCACCGATCAGAGCAAGCGAGTCGGCGAGAGGACGACCTCCAGCGCGTCAGCCTCGTGCACCGGCTTTTTATCATGTTTTATTATCATGGATAAAAGGGTATAAAATCCCTTTTATATCCACTCCAACTCGTTCTGAAAATCCATACACTGTTCCAAAATCGGAACAAGAGCATATTGAATTTACAAAAGCTATTCAAAAACTAGTTGATGTTAATGCAATATCAAAATGTTGTCATGAGGTAGGTGAATTTATATCTAATGTGTTTCTTGTGCCCAAGCCAAACGGCGAAAAGCGTTTTATTCTAAACTTAAAATTATTGAATAAATTTGTACAAACCAATCATTTCAAGATGGAAGATTATACTGCAAACTGCAATTAAATTAATATCTAAGGAATTTTTTATGGCTTCAGTGGATCTGAAAGATGCCAACTTTTTTATAAACATTGATAAATCAGATAGAAAGTATCTACGATTCAGTTATAACGGAACACTTTATGAATTTAATTGTTTACCATTTGGCTTAAGCACAGCACCATATATTTTCACTAAAATTATGAAACCAGTTATAGAATATATGCGATCTAGAAATTTCATTTCTGTCATTTATTTAGATGATATCTTCCTCATAGGACAGGATTATGGTGATTGCAATATCAATGTTAAAGAGACTTGTTCAATATTACAAAAGCTTGGGTTTGTTATAAATATCGAGAAGAGTTGTTTGGTTCCAAGTACACGCAATATTATTACACGCGCAAATATTCAGGCTTTATATTTGATTCTGTTAAAATGATTTTGAATTACCTTCAGACAAGAAAGAAAAATTAAATGTGCTATTAAAAGTTTTCTGAAAATCAGTAAATGTAAATTACGTGACTTTGCCAGGCATTCTTTTGCCTGAGTATATTAGAAAAGACCTTCATTGGTGACTTGACAATATATGTTTAAGTAAATCAAAAATTAAAGAAAACAACTATATTAAAGAAATTTATACAGATGCCTCATTAACGGGTTGGGGTGCATATTGCAATGGTTCTGAGTCATATGGATATTGGAAAGACAACGAAACAAAAATACATATTAATCAGTTAGAGTTAAAAGCTACATTTTTTGGAATATAGGATATTTGCCAATGATTGTTCTAATTGTGATTTATTGTTAAGGATCGATAATGTTACTGCAATTTCGTGTATAAACAGAATGGGCTCTGTCCAATATCCACATCTCAATGATGAGGCGCGTGAGATTTGGAAATGGTGTGAACGGGAAGGCATCACAGTTTTTGCATCATACATTAATACGAAGGATAATGGTGATGCTGATTTGTTATCTCGGAAAAAAATTAAGGAAACATAATGGGAATTATGTGATAATGTATATAAGGAAAGAAAACACAAATTAGGTTCACCAGATATAGATTTATTCGCCAGTCGTAATACTGAATGTGATGTTTACGTTACCTGGAAGAATGAACCTGACGCATGGGCTGTTGATGCTTTCACCATCCCATGGACTCATTTAAATTTCTATGCCTTCCCACCATTCTCAATGGTTTTAAAAATGATCCAAAAAGTTATATCTGACAAAGCGGATGGCATAGTTGTTGTCCCATATTGGCCGACCCAAGCTTGGTACCCTTTATTAATGAGAATATGTCATTCAGAAATAATTTATTTTTCACCTAGTAGTAACTTGTTAAAATCTCCTTACAGGTCAGTCCACAACCTGCACCGCACTCTATCGTTGGCTGCCGCGAGAGTATCCGGCAGACTTCATTAAATAAATCATTATCACCAAGGTCGGTAGAAATAATGCTTGCATCCTTGTCGAATAATACTTACAAACAATATGACGGGTGTATAAAAGCTTGGATCAGATATTGCTCAAACCATAGCTATGACTATACAACAGTGTCTATACCCATGATAATTAATTTTTTGACCGAAGTTTTCGATAAGGGTGCCAAGTATGGGACAATCAATACTTATAAATCTGCTTTATCTTTACTTTTGGGAAAAAAATTAAGGAGTTTTAAGACCTGTTCAGCCTAAATACAATGTCACTTGGGACCCAAACATTGTTTTGGAATTTTTAGCACACAAATGGCCGAATGACGGTCTCGATTTAAAAACTCTTACCATGAAAACTGTTACATTACTTGCTTTGGTGACTGCACATCGTGTACAAACTCTGTCGTGGATTAGGGTTAATAACATTTTTACAAACCCTACCGAAACTTTAATGAACATTACTGACATAATTAAAACTACAAAATTAAATTCTTCACAACCAGTTTTAAGACGACTACCATTTTATAAAAGACGTCCCGAAATATGTCCAGCGTTATGTTTACATGCTTATATTGAATAAAATAATTTTATTAAAAAAATCAAACCGACTTCAAAAAGTAAAAAATAAAACTTTTGGAGTCGGTGCCAGCCAGGGCATTCTACATTGCACTTCTATTAACTATATATTTTTTTGGCCTTAGCTAGCTAGCACCGACTCCAAAAGTTTTATTTTTTATTTTTTGAAGTCGGTTTGAATTTTTTTTTATAAAATGTTTTTATTTCAGATTTTTAGTTACATCATGTGCCGTTACTTACACTAAAAATCAGCCCATACACAACAATGCCATCTAGGTAAACGACTACTTGCCAAAAGGTGATTGATATTTTTCAAGATTATGAAAAAACTACTAGCCAGATCTTCGTAAACCGTTTTCTTTCAGATAAAAAAAGAATTATAAAAATCTGTTAACAACTGGCGAACTTATGGTAGAAAATACATAAAAAAAAAAAAAAAAAATACAGTCGAATTGAGAACCTCCTCCTTTTTTGAAGTCGGTTAAAAAACAAGTGTTTTTCGTAATAATAATAATAATGATGTTACAATTTAATTACCATAATACTAAATTAATAAAAATGTATTGTTATACTTACCTTGTTTTATTGTATCACAATGTTGTAATACAATATCACCTATTCATTTTATAATCATTATACTTTAAACATCCTACACCATGTTAAACCTAATCGCAAAGAATGAAGCTGCGATAGATAATTGAAGATCAAACGAACTTAACAAGTGAAGTTCGATCATAATTATGTGAGCAGCTTCATTCGACGCGATTACTATCCCACCCATTATACCGTCTGGGGCCTAGAACCGGGGATAATATTAAAAACGGAGGCTCTTTATGTCACTAGTGATTGAATCATTAGGGTCCTAACTAATTAAAACCTAATCTTTACTTATTGATTTTTTCTAACAAACTTAATCGTGAATTCAATATAATGCAAACAACAGTTACCGCTCAACTTTTCGGAGCTACTCGGAACGACTTTTTGACAATTTATGTGTCGGCTGATAGAAAAATAATACTATCTGACTTACTATCGTAATTCATGAATCCACGTAGGTATTGTTTACTTTCTGGAGTGTTTTTTGCACTCAAAGCCATTTTCACATAAATTGTGTAAATGAATCCAATTCGATTACTTAAATTGAAATCAATTTAAACTGAAACCAAAGAAATTCCCATGACAATATTCTGATTTTACTAATGAAAATTATTCTTTTGAATTTACACTCTTTTAACACTGTGATCTTCTTTATAAAAAGATCATAATGTAAAAAGCGTAGGATCCATGGAATTAACAGGTACTACGTACTAGTACTTAATAATTCCATGGCTGAATCTATAGTTGGTATTGATTGACATGACATGTCATGCATGATGGATAAAATAATAAACAGATAATGTCATTGCGATATTTAATATTAAACTAATTTTAATTAATTTGAAACAGAGATTTTAAGCTGTGGGAAGTAGCAGGGGCTGTTGCTATTCAATGAGATAAAGGTAAATTTTCTAATGGATAGTGATATCGTGATGTTTTGCGGTAAGTTTTTGTTGTCCCCTGTACCACGATTAGTTCGCAACGTTAGCGATAATATCGTTTTGCAATACTACACTGATTATGAATCGTAACTTTAAATTCTTATTGTGAGTAATGCATGGGTTTTGATTAGCTGAAATCTTTTCAGAATAAATACTAATACTCTAGAGAGTCTCTATTTTCAATATTTTCCCCGATTATAGGCCCCACGCGGTATAACTATCCTAAAACCCATAAAACAATGATTATAAAATAAATGGCGCTACTTCACCATGTTAAACCTAATCGCGTCGAATGAAGCTGCTCACATAGTTATGATCGAACTTCACTTGTTAAGCTCGTTTGATCTTCAAATATTCATGATAAATTTATTAAATAGAAAAATATTGGAAAAAAACATCTCGGCCACAAGTGAATTCTCAGGTGGGACTCAACCCACGACCTTTGGAAATCCGGTCCAATGCTCTAACCACTGAGTTATCGAGACTTGCGAACCACCGTCGAAATTCTCCAATTCTTTTTTATTTTTAATAGCTAGCGTTGTCACATCAATGCTAGGAATATCCTTGCATTCGAAAGAAACATCTTTTCAGGTCGATCGATTGAGACGCAACAGCCAATAATTTGTGATTTTTGAATTATTGCATTTTTCAATGCTATTTGCTCGCAACCTTTTTCTTCGGATCCACTTTAAAACTGTGTTTTTAAGTTTAGTTTTTTTCTTTTATAGAAAAAAGGGCGTTTGACGAAAGATAATAAAATCTATTGGCGGACTAAAAAACTTTCTTGTGTTTTTGAAAAATATACTACCTGACCTATACTAGACTGTTGATACATTATGAGTGTTTTTCTGTATTCCTCATAGTTTAAGCTTCATAGCTTCGTAGACGCACTGAGGCGAAGTTTGCTCGGGGCGCGGCATGCGACTTGGTGCGATTAGCGTGCTCTTATAACCTAGAAGTACTATTGTAAATGAAAACCAATGTAAAGGCGCTTGAACTTTTTGTATGGAGGCTAGGCCAAGTACGCAGTATGAGACGCCATTTTGTTTTTCATAAAGTTGATGCACGATACTACCTTTATAAATGAACAGCAGGCCTACCGCCATCTTTTAGAAACCGTCATGTCGTAAGAACGTTTTGTTTTCCTTTTGTTTCAATACTGTTTAAATTACTTTATTTGACACAAGACGTTGTAGTAGGTTTGATTGATAAAAATCTTGTTTGAGTGAATGATTGAGCGATGACGCCACAAAACTTCCGTCAAAAGACAACCTTGTTTTAAGAGGTTCGCGGTACGATATGACATATAACAACATTGCGCCGATACAAACTGACATTAAACAATATTGCGGTAAGAGTTGGCGGTAGGCCCCCAGGGGACACACAGAGGAACGAAGAGCGAACATATAAAACAATAATTCCCTAAAGTGTCACAGACTTAAAAATGAATAATGCCGATTTAAAATATCACCTTTGTTTCTTTAACTCTAATTACCTCACTAACCTAACCTGACACTTTGTGTGATATTATTTGTTCATGTTTACGTTCCCCATACTTCTAATATAGGTATTACGTACGGTACGTATGGGTACGGTACCATTTTGAAAAAAAAACAAAATGGCGGACCGGGGACGAAGGTGTTTGAACCTTTTGGCCTCGTTGAGGTATAGCGATAATCTTTTCTGCAACTGAAAGAAAGTAATTTTTTACCTAATGAATGAGTCTTCTTCATGAACAATGTGAGAAATTATTGAATAAATGTATACTCAGCTTAAGGTTTCCACTGAGAGATTACTGCGATTCACTGAGTGATTGTCCACAAGATTTGTCAGTTAAAAATATTTTTTTAACCGACTTAAAAAAAAAAGAAGGTTCTCAGTTTGACCTGTATGTATGTATGTTTGTCCGCGATTATCTCGCGTTTGCCTAAATCGATTTTGATGCGGTTTTCAGAAAAGTATTTGTAGCATTTAGGAGAAGTAATTTGTGTATTAATTACGAAGATCTGGATGGTAATTTTTTCATAATACAAATAATATGATTACGATTTGGCAAATATTATGATATTGTTGTGACTGATTTTAACCGAGTTAAAAAAAAAGGAGGTTCTCATTTTGACCTGTATGTATGTATGTTTGTATGCGATTATCTCAATTTTGCCTGACACGATTTTGATGCGGGTTTGACAAAAGTATTTTGTAATAGGTGATGAGCAGTTGACATGAGGTAATAAGTAGACACGGGACTTCATCTAAGTATCTACCTTTAAAAATTGTAAAATAAAAAACTGTTTCTACTTTGCGGTCCTACTCTTTTATTGTTCTTGCCTTGGCTGGCACCGACTCCAAAACGCTTATTTTTGATTTTTATAGATTAGATCAGGTGACCAAATTATTACACAGACCACATGATGGCAAAGCACTACAGGAAATACAAAGATTAAGAGACTTATATCGGTAACTGTTTTTATGTGTTTTTAATTTAATAGAGCATTCTTTCCCGCTCTGATATTGCTCCTGCAATTTTTTACTTGTATAGAACTTACTTACTACTTTTAAGGCATCTTTAGTAGGGGAATAGCAACGACGAAATTGTTTTTACTTTTTTTAGTGTCTGTAATAGGTTGTTTTGTAAACTACAGAAAGTTTTTCTAGATTAGTTTTATGTACATCGGTCAAATCGGTTATGATGATATCACCCAAGTAACAAATATGAAATGAAATATATAAAAATGCTCATAACATAAAAAGTACTGGGTCAAACTTAACCAAATTTTTATGGAACCAATGGGCAACTATTACGCATCGAACAAAAAAATTATCATGGAAATCGGTACAGAAATCTCGGCGTAATCGGTGTACATACATAAATTGTAAGGAAACTTTGGTAAACAAGAGGTTCTAGGGTCAAGGGTTTTTACACATACATCTACATGCCAGGTGCAGTTTCTATTTTTATTTAAGTGAGAGTTTGAATAGCGCTACAATGGAATAAAATAATCTAACAGCAGTATTATTACTAACAAGAAGTTTCCAGATACAATCTATCATAATAACGTTTCAAAGAATTCTAACGATGCCTCAGTCGATTCTACTTATTTTCTGGTTATAGGAATTCGAGTGTGTATTTTTATTCTTCTTTCGTCTGATTATTTGTCTACGTAAAGTATTGACACAACAATTCTTACGAATAGTACGCGAAGCTTTGACTTGCAAAACAAACTCAATATCGCCTTTGTATCGATTCCACTCTTTGAAACTATACCACATTGAGGTTCGGTCGGCTAGAATCGATATTATTATGCTTTGAGTCTTACAAAAGAAAATGCAACTGTTTTAATGGTCAACAAGAATCTGGATTTATCCCTACATTCTCTATTCTTTACCTTAATCACAGTTTTTATTTCACTATTCCATATTGTATCAGTATTGCTAATACTTTGTAATATAAAGGATATTGTATTTATTTCAATGTGACCGCAAAGGCGAGAGTTAGAGTGCTTATGCACTGCGTCCGAATCCGTGAATAAAAAGATCCGTGAAAATACTAACCGTTATAGCCGTAGAGATATTTGTATGGTAATTTACGCACTACATACGTTTTCTTCTCTTCGTCATCCGTGAATCTTCACGACGGACCGTATGAACAAACTGTTTCCCTATTTTAAAACTCTACGTAAAATGATAAGTTAGCATCCAGAATTCCACTTACTTCCACCACCACGAGGAACATATTTATGTATCATTTTTGTTGATTGCACAACACATTTTTTTTAAACAGAACCAAAATCGCGATTCGAGTAAACATGGCTGACATAAACTCAGTCTCGACTCGCGATTTTGTTGGAGTTTTTAAGAAAGTGTAGTGAAATCATAGAATTGTGCATTCGCAGTCCGAATCCGAATTCTGTCCGAGTTTTCCGTTTTTTGACAGATCCGTATTTCACGGATTCGGACGCAGTGCATAAGCGCTCTAAGGATGCATTTCCATTAAGATAGAAACAATCGGAGTGGTGCTGCCACTTCATTATTGTTTTAACTTTTATACCAAATGACGACTGCACATGTGACTTTGACCTTGACAGCGCCCTTATGTCGCGCACGATGAATAGACAGTATGATAAAAGATAGTCGGTTAAAGCTGCAAATTGAGACATATAAGTTTATAAAGTCACATAGTGTAAAAACATTTGTGTAAAAGTAGGTGAATAGACAAAAATTGCTGTTAAATAGGCAATGGGCCAAAAAATTAAACTTCTTTCTTTAAGCAGAAAAAAGTTTAGCTCGTGTTCTAGTTTCAAATGAATTCAACTTAACGATTTATTAATGATTTTATTTTTTCGTTAAGTCTTTCGCTAACATCTCTTTTTAGGGTTTCGTAGCCTAAAGGCAAAAAACGATTCGGCCAAATCGATGTATGTCACAGCCACTATATTCCAAAACTATGAGGATTACACAGTTGAAACTTGGTAGGTAGATGTATTCTGTAAACCGCTTTATGGTTTTTACACAAAAATAAAATATATATGAATTAAGGGGGGGCTCCCCATACATGGAACTGACACAGAAAATTGTTTTTTCGTCAAACCTATACGTGTGGGGTATCTATAGATAGGTCTTTAAAAATTGCATTGAGGTGTCTAAAATGATTTTTTCTCAAAGTCAACCGTTTGAAAGATGTAGGTACACTTCTAAAGTGGTAAAATGTGTGCCCCCCCCCCCCCCTCTAACTTTTGAAAAAAGAGAGTGAACATTTAAACAATATATATATGTAGATCTTAATAAAAACTTTCAAGTTCAAAGTTCCTATTACAGTTTTTCTCAAAATCAACCGTTTGAAAGATATATACTTCCAAAGTGGTAAAATGTCACAGCCACTTTATTCCAAAACTATGAGGATTACACAGTTGAAACTTGGTCGGCAGATGTTTTCTGTAAACCGCTTTACGGTTTTTACACAAAAATAAAAAAATATATGAATAAAGGGGGGCTTTAAAAATTACATTGAGGTACCTAAAACAGTTTTTTCTCAAAGCCAACCGTTTGAATGACATACACTTTCAAAGTGAAAAATTGTTGAAAAATCTAAAAAAAATATATGCTGTAGACCTTTATAAAAACTTTCAACGAAAATTTGTTTGAACGAAATATATTATGCAGTTTCAGAGCTATAGCACATTTGCCAAACCCGCAAATATAACTTTGTCATTCATACAGACATTATGAAAAACAATGTTATTTTTGCAGGCGAAATATTATAGTGGCATTTTGGGTAGGTAGGTGTATTTAATATAATAATAGAAACTTTATTACACACGATACAAAATCAAACACATACAGAGAAAACTCACAATAGGCGGTCTTATTGCTACATAGCAATCTCTTCCAGGCAACCTTAGGTGAGAGACGAAACCCTTCATGTTCGAGTTCGACTTGCACTTGGCCGATTTTTTTAAAACAAGGATTGTTTTTATCACAGAATACAAGAAAGTCGTCTTGTGTTCTATGTTGATAACACCAAAGATTAAATAATACTATACTGGTATATGTAATACATAATATCTCATCTTATTCCGTTATAAATACGTCGATAGGTACCCGATCCAAGAGTCGAATGATATACAATATTGCCTCATGCACTCTGGCCTGAAACATCAACAACAGCTTTTTAGCACTCTCCATTAATTAGTGCGTCACATACCTAATCCAATAACTTGTATTATATTTGTATTGACATTGCGAGGCCGGCTCGCAAGCCAATTTTAAAGATGCCGCTCGCGAGCATTTCTCTGCTCGCTGTCAGGTGTTGGTGCTGAAAGGGAGCTCATGGGACGCATGTGTATTGCCTCGCTCGCTCACGACATGGACGACAAAGCAAAACTTGGGATTCCAAACGTCTTTTGACCCTCGCGATGTCAATTCACGCCAGAAAACATGCCTATGGTATACAACTGATGTTTTATACATAATATCTCAATCAAACCCTGCCATAATGAGTCAATATCCGATCCGAGAGCCCGATGGCATTTAATATTGGCCGCATGCACTTTCTGAAACTAAATGCATTAATAATTACCAACAACCGCTTTTGTCCCCCTCCATTAGTACGTCACAGTGCCATTAGGTGGAGATGAATGACCCGCCATTCAACCACTAATGCGCTGTTTACTTTTTTTTTTAATTGACGCTGAAAGGATAGACGGTTTAAGGTTTTGCCATTTTTTTTCATTGCCGACGCAGAGATTGGATGGCGCTGTCGTTTGTGTTTTAGCTTTTCCGTATATAATTATGATTTCGGTTTTCGGGCTTTTGGGCTTAGCATTTTCATTTCAATTGCGGTTTTTTTTACTTTTTTAGGCTAACTTGTTACATTTTACAAATATGTTAGGTAGTGATTAGAATCGTCGCAATTAAAACATGTTTTTTATATAAAATCACTCAGTAAGTATTTAATTATTATTTTTTTGTTTATCGTCATTCAAATAACAACGTGCATGTTTTCATCAATTGTCCCTTAGACCCCCACAACACAAGTATTATTATGTGCCCCCACCTTATAAGCTTAAAAAAAGGCTTCAAAAAGTATACATGGTGCATTCTACTATTTGTTATGCAAGGCTGGAAAGTTGGAATTCGCGACAAGTTACCTCTATTGAAACCTGAGCAAGCGAAGGATTCTAAGATTGAACCACCGACGTAGCGAGGGTTTCAAAGGTACGAGACGGTTAAAAACTTTTCTCCGAGTGCAACACAAAATTGTTTGCCTCACAACAGCGAGGTAAATTTTTAGGTTGTTTCCGCGGCCAACTTCCGGTAAAAAATTATTTTAACAAAAAGTAACCCTATAATAAAATGTAACATAAAAAGTCAATAGTGCAATTCGGAACGCATTAGGACGTATTTTTAGGTTTAAATTAAAAAGTACTTTACCACGCTAGACCGCAAAATGACAAAACCTCCTTTTCCGAACGTGTGAGGTGAAAAAAATATTTCACAATTTGTAAAGTAAGAATAAGTTCAGCTTACCTAAACTTGAAATCCATAAACGATAAAGTCGCTCATTACCGAAATGACAGTTTATTTTATTTTATTACGTACTTATTTTAAAATTAACAAAATGGGACCAACTTCGTTACCAATCCGATGAAATAATGTTTGAAGCATTTCAATTGGTCCAGCCGTCTTCAAGTAAACGGTGGACATAACATCTACATAAAAACATACAGACGAACATACAACCTCCTCCATTTTTTGGAGTCGGTGTCTACTTAAAGCAGAGGGTTATTGTAAACTCGCCATCAAAGTTAACACGTCATCAGAAAAATGGCAAAAATAATGTAAAAACTCGCCACAGGTAGCATTAATTTTTTTGAATTTATTATTTGTTTATTTACTTTCAATGTATGAAACTTTGATGTACGACCCTATATGGGGTCTGATGTTGTTCTATGTACAAAGAAAAGATTATAATTGGAATGCCTAAGTGTCTTGGTCACAGATATTAACGCAAATTACTATGATCGTAACATATCTATGAACGAGTATATATAATATCATTGGATACTATACAAAATCTTGACATTTCTATAAACAATTACATCGCTTTTAGACAACTGATAGGTACCTAAGTACCTTTTGTATAATCACGAGCTATTTACGTAAACACTTTATACAACCTTGTCACTGAAACACAGAGAAACAAAGCTCTGTCTACAAAAGTCACCAAATATTGCGTAATGTGACAAGGTTGCTTAATGTGTTCGTGACTATACACAAAACTAAATCAAATGTTGGTTAATGTGTTGATGATTTACGTCAAATGTGACTGCAGGAATGGTAGGTAAACAAAACTGTTAAGCCGATTTGCGTGTAAATATCTCACCGATGAATATCTGTATCACCTAAATGTAGCACCTAACCTTTCGATATTACATTGACCTTAAATTTATCTAGTCACGCGATGAATCTATTAGTACAGCAAATTCAAAGCATAAAATAAAATGAGGTTTATTTAGCCATTCATCGCAACTGTTATTCAACTGAAGGTCTTACACAATCAGTGCAAAGAAAGAAAGATCATGTCGTCACATATATTTTTTTTCTATAGCTGTGTTTTGTTTTCAAAATCGGAAAAAGTTTACAGTAGGTACACAGTAACCAAAAAACTGACATTAACGAGGGGAGGTCTAAAAGTCCGCGGAATGGGAGGGATGGAAGAGGTAGGTTCATTTGTCCAGCTAGGTATTGATTGAGCATCATGAGTATATATTCCAAATTTGAACGTAATCGGGTCATTAATATTTTAGCAATTTAACGTGCAAGCCAGTCGGTAGGGAAGACAAAAACAAACCAAGATTTTTTGTCGCAATTTGGAGCTCTGTAGCGAGATAATGAATTAAGTTACAGTCCGAAATAATACTGAAAATGAAAGCTATGTTCACCACCGTAATCCTAGTCGAAGTAGTAGTAGTGGCATTTCACCGCTCAAGAGGGCCGAGTTGGAAAATAAGGCGGAAAAATGTATGCGACTGATTTTTTTGTGTATTTAACTCATCAACTATGTAGAATGCGGTGTTAATAGAACCGTACAATACTAAACTTAATTTCAAGCTACATTTGAAGGGGTCCATAAAAGAAAAATAAGGAGAAAAGATTTGGATTTTTGACATGAAAATGCACCTGCGCACAAGAGTCACGTTGCAACGGCGTTTATTCACCGATGAAGCTTCGAAAAACTTCATCAACCTTTTTATATTCCAGACCTGGTCTCAAGCAACAAATTAAAATTTACTGCAATGAAAAAAAAAAAGGTGCATGCAAAAAATATACAACGACTTAGAGGTGAAGTCTGTAATTTCTACATAAATTACAAATATTTTTATTCGAATTAGTAATTAATTTATATGAGCAATTTAAGAAATGTATTTGGGGTAGTAAGGAAAAAATATTTGGTGCTTAACTGCAACCGACTTCCCCCCATTCCGCGGACTTTATGACCTCCCCTCGTAATGTTGCATCATGTATGAAAAGGTTACAGAAAGTTAGTTATGTGGTCAAATTTATATTCCCGTATAATGAATAAGTTAATCATTTGTGAAATTATGACTTCAATGGTCTATTTCACAAAATCCGATTAAATTTGAATTTATTTACTCGATATGTAATTTATTACAAATTCTGTTTTAAATTAAACAAAAAAGCTAGTGCCGAATTTTTAATATTGAATTAGGAACTAATACTTTTTTCCATCGACCCCATTTGTCGACCACTTTCAGCATAGACCATAACTTTTTTTTAATGTGTAATGGGGAGACTCTTAGACTTCATTATACCTGATGATTCAGCATTGACAAGGCTGAAGATGGAAGCGAGCCTCTCCCGTAATCCTCAATCACCGAGGAACTGGCTATCTTATCTCCAATTGCCGGAGCACAACAATGCTGAAAACATTGTTGTTATTGCGTCTGACTTAGATAAACAAAATTGAACACAATACAGTATTAGAGACTACGGACTCTATATTCAGACAGCATAATTAACAAATAAACAGCCCAAACACAAAATGGAAGCCTATTTGAAGTTTGTAAAGCAATTCTATACACACAGAATTCTGGAACAACGTCATTACACTCGATCAAACAAATTGGAATTGGACGAGGATAAATCAAGCTCGCGCATATGTATCTAAATGCGGTGTTTGTAATCCGATGACGTTTATTTGACAGGACCTTTTATTAACAATACCGTAATAGAATAGTGAGATTTTTTTACTTTATTAAAATGTGGAAAACAATAGCTTTCCTTTGTTTCGAATATCGGGAGTTGACATGAGAGACACAGAGAGAGAGAGAGAGAGATAGAACAATTTTTATTAACCAAAGACACAAGTTACATGCATAAACAATATAAAAATTAATATAAAACCTACGGTCAAGGTCAATTAGGTACTGCCTCAGCTTGTGTTGCCAAAACACAGGTGTGTCACAGCAACGCTGGTATTCTAGCAGGACCTAGTGATGAGTGGTTTGCGCGGACACACTACAAGATATACGAATATCATGACTCTTCATCACCCTTCCATCTTTCGTAGTTTTGACGTTGACGACAAGGGGCCTATTCAGGCTTTGCAGCATCTCAAAATGATGATGTTGAGATGTAGCAGTGTGAAAATTGCCCCCAACCTATATAAATACATCTATGGAATGCAATAAAGTATTGAGTATTGCGTAAGTCACTGTTTAATTTAATAGCAGTTGAAGACTTCGATTTAGATATAGATACATTCACAAATAGTTATATTTTATTATTCGTCAGTTCATTCTTATACGTTAGTGAACAAAGTCATTACCAACGTTTCAGTATCTATAATACCCTATTCAATTTGGACGCGTTTAAATTTATCTAAATGTGTTTATGTAAATTGATTTAAATTTATCCTTGATAAAATTATAATAATTAATATTCGGTGATACCGAAATTTTCGTTACCTATTACCAAAATAGAAATAGCTTTTGTTGACAAAAACTGTGTACCGAGGTAAAAAGTAATGTTTTTTTTTGTTAAATTTATGCACACTCGCATATTGTCAGTACCTAAGGGTAGAACCAGAAGAACAATTTCGATTAGTACCTAACATTCCATGCAATCTAGATTGTTATTTTATGTAACTTCTCATGACTAAACCACCAAAATTACTTAGAGTAGGTGCCACACAAAGTATGCTACGCTGCGTCGCATTACTGCTACAGCAGCGCAGTAAGTTTAGATTAGAAATATGCATCCGAGCGAGCAAAGCGAGCGTCTCTGTGGCTATGGCTGGTAGAAGTCAGGAGACTGTCCTTTATTAGGTACAGTTAAATGTTTAAAACTTAAGTTATTTACCCATGATTCAACTGATTTTTAGGGTTCCGTACCTCAAAAGGAAAAAACGGAACCTTTATAGGTTCACTTCGTTGTCCGTACGTCCGTCCGTCTGTCAAGACCGTTTGCCTCAGGAAAGCGTGGAGGTATCAAACTGAAATTTATATCTAATACTCAGGTCTACTGTCTCTTGGAGCTGTGAAAAAATCAAACTTCTAAGCCAAAGCAATCGGATGATACAGCCGTTTATGCCGCAAATTTTCGAAACTCGCACGGGAATCAAAACCTACAGGGTACTTCCCGTGAACTTAGAATCTTGAAATTTTGTACGAAGTAACGTCTTATAGTACAGATAAAGGAAAAATTGCGAAAACCGTAAATTTTTAGTTACATATAATAAAAATATTTAGGAAAATTTTAAATTTCATTTTGCAATAAAAATACCATAACTATGACTCGATTGTCGTGATGGGTGAACTTTTACTTATATACCTACAGGTTTGTACGGAACCCTCGGTGCGCGAGTAGAGTGAATACTATCGGACCCGACACACATACAGCCTCAGAATTATTAGATATTGTCTATATTCGTATCTCTTATACCTTAGAAGGGCTGCTAGGTGTAGGGACCAGATCTTTAATTTTTGTTATCATCATCATATCAGCCGCACGACGCCGACTGCATCCTGGGTATAGCCCCACCCAAAGAACTCCACAATGATCGGTTCTGCGCTGCTGGCATCTAGCGGCTACCTTCACCAGATCGTCGGTCCACCTTGACGGAGGGCCTACCCACAGAGCATCGCCATTCCGAAACCATTCTGCCCCAACTGCCATCAATTCTTATACCTAAACAGAAAATGCTCAATCGCTAAAGAACCCTACCCAAGGCGCTATATTCGTATCTCTTATACTTAAGCTGTCGGATTCTACATCAGGTGTACCAGACCTTCGATATTTGTACGTCAATAGAAAATGCTCATTACGCTCAACAACTTTTCCTCAGTTGCTATTTCCATATCTCTCATAGTTTGGTTAAACTGCTATGGTTCCACATCAGGTATTTCGATCTTCAATTTTTTCTTACGTAAGAACCTTCTCCTGACAATAGTAATAGGGCTCCCCATACATGGAACTGAAACTGTAAATTTTTTTTTCATCAAACCTATGCGTGTGGGGTATTTTTAGATAGGACATTAAAAATTACATTGAGGTTTTTGAAACAGTTTTTTCTCAAAGTCAACCGTTTGAATATACACTTTCAAAGTGAAAAAATGTGTGTGTGTGTGTGTGTGTCCCTCTAACTTTTAAAATAAGAAAGTAAAAAATCTAAAAAAAATATATGCTGTAGACCTTTATAAAAACTTTCAACGAAAATTAGTTTGAACGAAATATATTATGCAGTTTCAGAGCTATAGCACATTTGCCAAAACCGCAAATATAACTTTGTCATTCTTACAGACACTATAAAAAACAAAGTTATTTTTGCAGGCGAAAAATTATAGACATTTTGGGTAGATGTATTTAATATAATAATAGAAACTTTATTGCACACGATACAAAAACAAACACATACAGAGAAAATGACAAAAAAGAGGAACACACAATAGGCGGTCTTATTGCTACATAGCAATATCTTCCAGGCAACCTTGGGTGAGAGACGAAACCCTTCATGTGCGAGTTCGACTTGCCCTTGGCCGATTTTAATATTATATATTAGAGTAAATAACAAAAAAAAAAAAATTATATTATAATTTTAAAAAGTTTACATAAGTAAAAGATCTCTCGTCGAATCCAACTCGGTTGGGCAGCATTCGGGAAGCTCCGTAAAATCTTCGCGTCCAATTTACCGCAGTGTCTCAAGGCGAAAGTCTATGACCAGTGTGTGTTGCCAGTGATGACTTACGGTAGTGAAACGTGGTCGCTAACTATGGGTCTGATAAGAAAACTCAAGGTCACCCAGCGTGCAATGGAGAGGGCTATGCTCGGCGTTTCCCTACGTGATCGAATCAGAAATGAGGAGATCCGTAGGAGAACTAAAGTAACTGACATCGCTCGAAGGATTGCTCAGCTGAAGTGGCAGTGGGCGGGACACATAGCGAGAAGAACCGATGGCCGTTGGGGCGGAAAGGTTCTGGAATGGAGGTGGACCGACGATCTGGTGAAGGTCGCGGGAAGCCGCTGGATGCGGACTGCGCAGGACCAATCGTTGTGGAGATCCTTGGGGGAGGCCTATACCCAGCAGTGGGTGTCATGTGGCTGAGATGATGATGATGATATAAGTAAATAAATAAGGAACAAAACAAATTAAAAATCATGCTAAATGATTTCCGACAAAATGAAACCACAAGCTAAAAAATTTCGGCATAAGAGATAACCATGTTGTCTTTATGATGAAAAGAATTACTAGCGGCTTGAGTTAGAATTCATAGTACGTACTTGTAATTAAAGAACAAAGTCGTGCATTTCTAATTAGAGACCATTCCTAACGTAACGAATTGTAAGCAGAACGCAAATTGAAATTATTAAGGCACCGAGTAAAAGCGAATCCTCAAATATTTGCCGCGTTTGTAATTGTAAGTGATGACGTATATTTGCTTGTTTAGCAAACGAACGCAGGATGAATGTAGACGATAAATCGTACCGCACTAATGCAGCTGTCACGGCTACAATGAGAATACATTTCCATAGTTTGCAGCCGTGATTTGAGTATCAATGCTGAAAAATGTGAGACATCTTTCAGCGATTTTTCCTGGGCATTGTTGCTATTAGTTAGGCCAATGAGTACAGTCCAGAGCAATGATATGTAAACACTATATAATCCTAAGACATTGAAATGGAACAGAGCTCTCTGTGTCCACAAATATCATACAATATGGTAATGTGACGAGGTTGCTTAGTGTTTTTATATTTTTGCATGTAACTGTACTCAGTTATTATGTTCACGTGCACTTGTCTAAAACAAGAGACGATGTTGAGCTGATGATGATGATGATGATATTTACTTCAGTTCGTGGAGATATTCAATTAATGACAATATTGGATACTAGCGGTCGCCCGCGGTCTCACCCGCTTGGTTCCCATCCTCGCGGAAATATCGGGATAAAAAGCATCCCTTGTATAAATCCAGCTGGCCTACCGCCATCTCTTAGCACAATATTGTTTTCTGTCAAACATTATCTGCGCATTATTTTTATACGTCACTTCGTACTGCGAACCTTATAATGCAGGCCATACACATCTATGAGCAGGGTGTGCATGACAAGTCTACTACCCATAGCCATACACCGTCAAGTTTACTGGACGCCGAATCAAGTCCGCTGCAAACTTGACGGTGAAGTTGATGGAGTATGGCCTGCATTACACAAAATATTTTTTTGATGGAGGTTTTGTGTGAAGTGTGTCAAAATATGACAACTTCAATTCGTTCGTTGACACGGAGCAATGAATAAAGATGTACATAGATCTGAGATAGTTGTTTATAGAAACTTACACTATTCAAATCATAAGTATTTCAATTTCGATATTTTTCTTGCGAATGTTCAGGAGCTGCCCTAGTCAAGTCCGTCATTACAAAGTACCATCAAGTGCATTGGGCAGGAATGACAAAAAAAATATTTATAAGAAGTTCGCGGTACGAATTTAAACACTATTGAATCAAAAGGAAAACTAAAGGAAAACAAAACGTTCTTACGACATGATGGTCTCTAAAAAATGGCGGTAGGCTATCTCTGTGCCAAATTTCATAGAAATCCGTTCAGTAGTTTTAGCGCGAAAGAGTAACAAACAACAAATAAACAACCAACAAAACTGACATACTTTCGCATTTATAATATTTAGTATACCACAGTATACCTTTCAAGGAATTTTTGTTTTTATTAAATAAACCATAGAATGAAAATGAAATTGTAAAACAAAAGCTAATGGAATAGAATAATGGAACTGAAATAAAACACCAGTTGGAAATATAAGAACACTGAGCAGGGGAAGGCGTACCGTGGGATGATGTGACGTTGTGACCCTAAAATTTTGATCGACATCAAAAAAGAATAAATAAAGTGTATTTTATTATAAAACCATCTAGCACCAAACTAAGTAGAGGATGGACACCAGCTGCAGTTTGACATAGAAAACGTCGTTATCTCGATCGTTATTTCGGCGGTTTTTGCAGTGAAAATAAGCCTGATGACGTGCGTATCAGTACTAGATAATGGAAAATAGGTTTTACTTACTACTTTTCATATGTTCCTTGTAATAAATAAATAAATAAATACTTATATACTTTTTTTTATAAAAGTATAGGTATACCTAAGTATTGCTCCTGAACAAGCCGGGTTCCGAAAAGGCTTTAGACCACATCGATTCGCTGCGGCAGGTAATACAGAAGACCGAGGAGTATAATCTGTCACTTTGCTTGGCGTTTGTGGACTATGAGAAAGCCTTCGATTCGATAGAGACCTGGGCGGTGCTGCAGTCTCTCCAGAGGTGCCAAGTGGACTATAGGTATATCGAGGTGTTAAGGTACTTATACGAACATGCCACCATGTCGGTCTGATTACAGAACCAGAGCACAAATCCCATCCAACTGCAGCGAGGTGTGAGACAGGGAGACGTCATTTCTCCGAAACTTTTCACAGCTGCGTTGGAGGACATCTATCACAGACAGTATCTGACACACCTTCGTTTTGCCGATGATATAGTCCTTATGGCTAAGATCTTGGAGCGCCTGAACACAATGTTCGAAAATCTTCGTAGTGCTTCCTAAAGAGTGGGTCTTAGGATGAACATAGATAAGACGCACGAGTCAAATTCCCATGTTGTACCCACTTCAGTTCACGTTGGGAACACTACACTCGAAGTTGTTGACCACTACGTTTACCTTGGACAGACAATCCAGTTAGGTAAGTCCAACTTCGAGCAAGAGATCTCCCGTCGAATCCAGTAAAGTTCCGTAAAATCTTCGCGTCCAACTTTGAGCAGTGTCTCAAGACGAAAGTCTATGACCAGTGTGTGTTGCGAGTGATGAATAACGGTAGTGAAACGTGGTCGCTAACTTTGGGTCTGATAAGAAAGCTCAAGGTCACCCAGCGGGTTATGCTCGGCGTTTCCCAACGTGATCGATTCAGGAATGAGGAGATCCGTAGGAGAACTAAAGTAACTGACATTGCTCGAAGGATTCCTCCGCTGAAGTGACAGTGAGCGGGACACATAGCGAGAAGATTTGATGGCCGTTGGGGCGGAAAGGTTCTGGGATGGCGACCGCGTACAGAACCACGCTCCGTGGGTAGGCCCCCGACAAGGTGGACCGGCGATCTGGTGAAGGTCGCGGGAAGCCGCTGGAAGTGGACTGAGCAGGACCGATCATTGTGGAGATCCTTGGGGCCTATACCCAGCAGTAAGTGCTATGTGGCTGAGACGACGATACTTTTTTGTAAACTAAGCATCTCCTAGTTTTGTATCAAAAGCAAAAACTGGACTTTTGAGCCAAAACATAGAAGCTTTAGACCTTTTTAGTAATAGTAGTAGTAGGTACTTAAATAGCTTACACTGACATTCTCCGCAACATGAGCCGCAGATTTTTTTGTTTAATTCTCACAAAAATTTAGTCACTCATTTCCCGTAGTCATGGTTATACGCAACCTCACTACAAAACAGGTGCCATAACTGTCCATGTCCACAACCTACTAATCACCTTACTTACACCATGAAGGCCACATATTCCCCAAGCTTCCCAAAGTCCAAGTATTCCTTAACTTTTAAAGTTTGTTCCGCCACACTGATTGTGCCACGGGTTCGTCCCATGCGCCGTCATTCCTTTAAGCTTTCGTAATTGGGTAACATTCCGATCACGTATCAAAAGCCATGTCGCTTGCAGACAGCTCGATAGTGGAAACTACGGAATATAATTCATATTTTAGAGAAACTCCTCGGTAAACGAGATAATTTCAAATGGTGCAGTCGTTTGGTAGAAATTTTAAATTAAATGTCTAAAGAATTTATCATTGAAACTTTACAGAGACACGGACAGAATTTACGAAAAATTACAATAGAGAAAAAGAATTTGTTTATTTGTTTTAATATGTTCCTCTGTTCCGAAAAAATTTTTTTTAAACTTAATTGAGGAAGGTTTAATAAAACAATCCTTTTGAGGAAATAATATACTGAAGAACGCGGGAAAAGTCGTAGGTGGCCGCTATACTTATACTTCTATACTCGTAAATCTGCATTTTTTGGGTCTAGCCAAAGACACAGGGGTAGAAAAGAACGACTTTGAAATAGGATTTGAACTACAAAAAAATATTGGATGCTAGATTTTCCCGTCTATTACAAATATTACCCTGTAGAGACTTAAAAAAAGACACTGTCCTCTTATCATCAGTTGCCACAAAAGTTCTAAAAAAATGGATGCCATTGCTTCGTATGTCATTAACACGAATAGAATGGGATAAAAAACAAAACAGCACAGACGCTGACTCAATATTTACAAAGCGACGGTGCCTGTGTTTGTCTAGGAAAATGAAAAATGCGCAAAAACCTTTTGTACCATCATCGGTGCAATTGAAAACGAACTAAACGTGCAAGCAAGCGATAAACAACCTTATTATAACGCGTAAAGAACCTTTCGAACGCCACATTATGTTGGTCCGGATTAATTATTATCGTGGTTATGTCGTTTGTATGAAAGTAAAGTGCCCATTATCCAGTATGCGCGTGTTCCGAGGTATTCGTGCTAAATAGGCTCTCGAATATTCCCTCAGATTTTTTGAAACAATTAAAGCGAACATTACCTTTAATTTGTACATGGTTTGTTCTAAATAAAGTTTTATTTTTTAAATTTTAAATCCTTTTATGTTGTGAGAACCTTTTTCAAGCAAGAGTTTTTACCAGTTTTAATAAAGTTTGTCAGTGCCTTTTTTCTTACTTTTTGTGATCAATATGATTCGTAGTGTTTGTATGTTAGTGTTTTGCAGTCTTCTAACCAAATGTACTGCTTGCTGCTTCTAATAAATACAACGTGTTATTTTTTGTACAAGCTACCAAATAGTTTTCAAAAGGATAACTTGATTATTTTGCGAAAAAGAAATTTCTAAATAGTTTGTGTCAAACCCAAAGAACAGACTGGCTGATTTAGACCCGGCCCTTGCGTATTCCTACAGACTTTTAGGTCTAATTGCATTCAGCGCCGATGGTGCCAGAGGAGCCTCTCAGAAAGGGAATACATTTATGTAAATAGACACGGACCGCACCTACGTTCGGCCGAGGGCTGTTTAATCTTGCAAATTTATGCAACTCCGACGACAACACGTCAAACTGTCTTCGCCTGAGGACGTGATCCAAATTCGATTCAGGGCGTCATTTCGGCCATAAAACGCTTAGCAGTTGGCACATTTGTCGTATAATTCCGACCTCTTCGGGGGCCTATTCCGTCTCCTTGTTATTCAAGCCGTTACAACTCGGATATGTGCACCTTCGTGCGTGCGTCATGTAATGTTCTAAATCTGTCAAATGGTATTGTTAGTAGGTATTGTCTTAGATTTTGGAAGTGTTTGCCATTAGATATAATATTATAGCTGTCTGCTTACGGTTGTGTTTCATTTCAGGTGTAGCTAGGAGACAATTATCTGTAGTATGAAATTAGGTTTATAATTCAAATATTTAGTTTTGTTTTTTAAATAGATTTATGGGATTTTCGACGTTCAAAACAATAACAATTAAAATATCCACTGTCGTTTAAGTTGCATAATAACCATTACGAACTAGTACTAGCTTTGATATTGACAAGACAAGTCATTCCTGTAGACTTTAAAAGCCATTTTTCTCTCCAACGTGTTACATTTTGAGCCTTGTAACAGCAGGTGGTGTGGGCCAGAGATTTTGCACTTTGGATCGTATCTTCATTTTAAAGACGTCACCGACGTCTTAGGTTCTTAGTTAGAGAACTTAGTTTATTTCTGTCTAACCAATTTAATTATGGGTCAAATTTGAAACACTATTTTAAAGTGTTATTATTAGCAATTTACTTAAAACGAACGATATCAGTAAGACAAGAGCTTTGGCTATTTATTTAATCGGAACCGGATCAGTATGTGTCGATATTAGAAAACATAATTAACTATGCAGTGAGCAAAATTACAACTTCAATATCTTTTATTCTATACGAGGAGTTACTTCCATAAATCCTTTATTCAAAGTTGTCATCGATACAAAAGCTACCTGAGCCCATTTTCAGGTAATGAGCTTCAGAATGGTAAAAGCAATATCCTGGCTTTCAGCCAAACTGAGCAAATGATTTAACAAAACCCGACCTCTATTTCGTAAAGTGTCAAAAGGTCCAAATTACTTAATCAACATATGAATTAGATAATCTATTAATTACAGTAATCAATAATTAAAACATCGTTTATTTTTTCCACTGAGGTAGGTAGGTATACCTAGTGTCCGCGGTTATAAGACGGTCTCTTGGGCAGCGGCCAGTGTGTTGGCAGGAACACCCCCATGGGAACTTGAGGCCCAGTTTCTCAGGAGGGTGTTCATGGAAAGGAGAGAGGCCCGTGGGCGCGGAGAGTGTCTGGCCCTGGCGGAGCTGAACGTCATAAAGGAGAGGGCAGCAGTGGCAGCAGCGGCTAGAGACCCCGGATGCTGGCGTAAAAACCATCGAGGCTGTGCGTCCGCTACTGCGCGAATGGAAAGAAAGGAGATGGGGGACGATAACCTACCGCCTGGTTCAGGGCCTTACTGGGCATGGCTGTTTTGGTAAGTTCCGACACAAAATTCAGAGGGAGGGGACTCCAAAGTGTCATGGGTGCGATGCTGTGCTAGATACTGCGCAGCATACACTGCAGGTGTGCCCCTGCCCAGCGTCGTGAGTCAGATGTTGGACAGTGAAAGATCCTGGCAGGCGGTGGTCTCCTTCTGTGAAGAGGTGATCTTGCAGAAGAAGGCGGCGGAACGGGTCCGTGAAGAGGATGCTCATGCTGCCCGTCTCCGCCGCAGGCGGTTGAGGGGGAGGAGACGGCAGTTCGATCGCCTTATTCCTCTTTAAGTTAAATAGGGGTCGGCGGCGGAACAGGGAATTCTGTCATCCAGGGAGGACCTCCCGTGAATAAGATGTGCTGGATGTGTCCAAAAGATACACGTGGGCGGAGGCCCGGTGACTGTCACCCCAATCCAGACAGTCTCCGCCAACGCGTGGAGGGAACAACCAGAGGTTTAAATGGGTTCGAGTCCCACATAACCTACCTATCTCCCCGGACAGGGAGGTAGGCGCGGGCATTTCCCCCTGGAAAGAAAAAAAAATTAATAGGTACCTAGTGTCATTTTCTTTTTTTTTATATGAAAGTCTCTTTTCAGTGCTGCTTTAAAAAAAGCTAGTATAAATCATACTGAAATGTTAATTTGGAATAATGATGTTACGAGTAAATAAAAAAATTAATAAAGTTCTATTTGTGTCTTTTTCTGAATTAATTACATGTGGTTAGTGTCCTCTTTGATTAGAAATATGAAAGCTTTATATTACTTTCGAAATACCTACAGATATTTGAAACAAATAGCTAATAAATTAAAAATAGATTAATTATAGAATACCGCCCTAACTTTTTGTATTGATTAACGTTTAATCATACGGATAATTATAAATACCGAATCTAAAAATATACCTACGTTTCGGACCGGTTATTAAAAGAACTGACAGATCGTTTAAAATAACTACCAAGCAAAAATATAATGTCCTGTACATTATGTTTTTGATAAAAAAAATTAAACTCTCATGTTGTCCCAGGGAACGTTTATTTTTTAAATCTGCTTGAAGAGTATTCGTAATTCTGTGAGGACTAGTGGCATGCGGATTTTCGCAAAGCATTTGTGAAAATAGAAAGATAGAAACGTAGTTTTAACACACTGGCAAAGTGTGAATAGTTCGTTTGGACAAGGGCTCAAATAAAATATGTTTTATAAAACAATAACAAAGTATATGCTAATCATGTTTAGGTATACAGGATCCATAACACACGTTCTTAACTATACTTACCACGGGCTAGATAATTAATATTAGTGTTAAAAAATATGCATATTTGACGTATAAGGTAATTCATTTTATAAAGAATGAGTTGAGAGGAAAAAGTTAAAAATGTTCACAAAAATAAACTGTCACTTAGTGAAATCGACTGACTTATTGATATTGATATGAAACTATAGGATAGTTAGAGATGTTACAAGTCTGGTAATAAGATATACATTTCTGCACAGCTTTATCTAGATTTGTAAAGACACAGAAACACGATATTATAATTTTGCCTCGACACTTTTTCGTTACGAAATAACCTCTTAAATCTACGAAAATTCAATATTATTCTAAAACCACGTTAGATATACTATAGAAAATTGGTTTAATTTGTTGACACGGATAATATTTAGCATCATATTTATAATAGCATTTCTCTTTAATCGCAATAATTATTTACTACGAAGTCATTTCGTGATTTTTTAGCTTTAACTGTCAAATCGGTCTTGCTCCCGCGCGCCTCATTTTTCATTGCTATCTCGCTTTAGTCGTATAGCCCCTTAAGTAAAAAAATGAAGAACCACCAGCCTGCTTAGAACGATACCCTAAAACAGTGGTAAGCGAGTTAAAATACGAACAGATTTGTGCGCCCAATCGAGAATAATCTGGGATCCTTTTCATACATGGAATTCGAAAGTCGTCGGAAGTCCAAAGAGGTAACATGAAAATGGTTTGCAGCTTATTTCCTAAATAATTTATGTTCTATTTCGTTGTACATTTATATATACTGTGGAGTATTTGCATCGCAATGCAAACTCCTCCGTATAATCGAACGGTATGTCATGATTCGATTATATTAAAAAGAATCGTTTCTAAAAACAGTTGCGTAGCAGCGGTTGATCCGCTCGCGCACGAAACGTTATAATTCTGATAATTTATATTATTATATTTGATTTTTTTTATTTTTGCATTAATGCTACTTTTGTACTTATGATAAATTTTAAATAGATCAATTTTGCCACAAGTGAATTCTCAGATGGGAATCAAACCCACGACCTTTGGAAATCTGGTCCAATGCTTGAATGTCCAATGAGACTTGCGGATCACCGTCGAGCCCCATCTGAGAATTCACTTGTGGCCAAGTTGTTTTTTTCCAATATTTTTCTATTTAAAATTTATCATAACTTTTAATATTTGTTTACATATTATTTAAGCTTATAATAATAACGCCTTATGGGCGTCGTCGGTGGGGCTGATAATACCACCAAAGGCATTCATAAAAATCGTGGAAGCTCTTGAAAATATACATACGTAGGTACAATAAATATTATTTTCATGAGAAATAAAAATTGCCTACTATACTAACATATACTGAAGGATTTTTGGATATTTTTTTTGTAAGTCATTATTATATGCGTCATGCTCGTGAACGGGTGCCGCCAGCGGAAATGGGTCTACCTCAGTCTGCTTATCTTAATGCTGTGCTTAAAGCCTAAATATTTTTATCTACAATAAATTGATACTGACCTGTATGTACCTCACAACTTGCAGTGTAGTAGTCTTGTGGTGCGGGAAATGTTGTAATGTATGATAGACAAGTCTTTCTTTGCCAGTTAAAAATTGTTTACGTTTACAATAACCATAAAATGTAATATTTTAATTAGTATTTTTTGGTATGTCATGTGATGTCCCATCATATTCCATACTTTACAACGTCATAATCTGTGATGTGCTGCATTCGGTCTGTCTCGCGCTTTAATCTAAAAAAACACGACGATTCTCAAAATTGCTCAGATGGGGCTTTGAGACTAGAAGTTGTTTTGTAGCGAAAACTATTTCTTTTTTATATTAATAAAAAAAAAAAAAAAAAACTTTATTTTTCCTTCACAAACAGGGCTCTTACAATCAAGTAGTGTTATGTAGGTATGTATAACTATCTCCTATACCTGTAATGGACTGGTGCCTGAAATAGGTAATTAGGTCTAACCTGAGCTACAGGTCGCCAGGCCCACCCAAGGACAAAAAGTAGGTACGTATTACATTCCGGGCTTACATCGGACGACTGATAGGGACAATTAAAACAATAACAAAAAAGTAAAACAATAAAATAAACATGACTACACTATCTAAATAAACAATGTGTGAGCTTCACGCGTCCAAAGGGCTGTGAGAGGGGTTGTGTATTTAAGATTAAATCGGTGTGTGGATGAGTGTGAGCGTGAGAGTGAGAGTGAGTGTAGGTAAATGTGTGTATGCATTGGTGAGATTTTTTGTGTGTGTTTGTGGAATGATTTATATGTCATAATTAAACGTTTGATCTTCGTTTAAAAACTTAAACATATAAGTACTTACTTATACAAGAAGCAATATATATAACTGTGATTTAACTTAATAGACAAATATTATAAATGCGAAAGTGTGTTTGTTTGTCCTTCCTTAACGCCCTAACTAAGGAACCAATCAACTTGATTTTTGACATAGAGTTAGTTGAAAGGACGGAGAGTAACATTAGCCACTTTTTATCCTGGTATCTGCACGGGAACGGGAACCACGCAGATGAAACCGCGCGCGGAAGCTATAGTCCAGCAGCCGCCGCCTGTTTTTTTTAGTGATTAATAACAGGCTGAATCTTCGTGAGTAGGTTCGGTTCGACGAGACGCCCAAGTTTTTCCTCTGTGAAAATTCTTGATAGAGGTTTCTTGACATGTTTTATACCTGCGCACTAAAATAGCTACCTCTATCGAGAATTTTCACAGAGGTAAAACTTGGGCGTCTCGTCGAACCGAACCTACTCACGAAGATTCAGCCTGTTATTAATCCCTAAAAAAACAGGCGGCGGCTGCTGGACTACTAGTATAAACTAAACTTAAACCTGAAACAAAATAAACTAAACTTTGTGTTGAAACAAACAAACTCTTCAGCTTTATTATATTAATAAAGACAAATATTTCACAATTAAAAAAAACCGCTGATAAGTTGAAAATGCAAACTGACTTTACCGAGAAATAAAATACAAAGCTCGGCAGTACGTTCCGGAAATAATAGCAATTTACGTCAAAAAGATTTAATATGTTCGCTACGGCAGGCCCAGTTTTACAATATCCTCGGAAAAGCGTTTATATTTATTTAGTAATAGTATTAAAATATAACCGCGAAACGCATTTTGTATATTAAACAACTGATATTTATATTAATTAATGTATGAACTAGGAGTAGGTACCTAGCTGTCTACATAAAATAAATGTACTGCTTATGGATGGGACATTCAAGTTTCCTAATAAAATTGTGCTCCCTCGAATTCGCTTATATAACAGTTAAGAGTATTTATTCCTCTTATTTTATTGTTTTTCTAATAACATAGTATAAGTATATAAGTAACAATATTTTACAAAATTGAATAAAAGTATGAATGAATGTTTATCTGAAATTTTATTATTATAATTTTAATATTTACAATCATTCATTATTGAACTGTTGATTAATGATGATTTATATTTTAATTTAACTTACTTTTGATAATATATGTGTTGATTTAAAAAACCTATTATTGTGGAAATGTTAATGTCAATAAGTCAATAATTTAAAGCGCGACACAAAATCATTCCTGATATCCCTCCAATCAAACTTAATGGAGCATCGCTGAACAGAGTTTCTCGTTTTAAGTACCTGGGTCACTGGCTTACTGAAGACCTTTCAGATGACACAGACATGGAAAGGGAACGCAGGGCATTGGCAGTAAGATGCAATATGTTGGCCCGCCGGTTTGCACGATGCACTAAAGAAGTAAAAGTCACCTTATTTAAAGCATACTGTCAGTCATTTTACTCGTGCAGCCTATGGGTTAAACATACACAAAAGTCATTCAATCCTTCCCCCTCGGATCGCTCACGGAGTGCACGTTTGCACCAGTACTTTGTTATTTTATTTAGTTATAAATAAAAAAAAATAATAACGCAAATAAATACGCTCAAGAAAATAGGAGTGCATAACTTGTTAGGAGATCGTCCACGCATCTACGAGTAGTGCCACCACTTCGCCTACAACGCTGCAAGCTGCAACAAGCCCCGCCTACGTGCTACGACTACGACGCGCGCTACGAAACCCATCGTTGTGTGCTACGACATTGCTACGGCTAGACTCCACGGCTCTGCTGTCACCCTGGTACTTGCGAGCCACTTAAAAAGGTATTTGCGCGATATTAATTTATTGTCAACTGCTTCGTTTGACTGCGTGCTGTTGTTTGAACCTCTTTCAATTCCATAGTCTCCTAGTACCCGTTATGAGCCGCGAAGCTGATATGTCTGTGTGTGACCAGGATGAGTCACACTCGGCGCACTGCGCTGAAGAGATTACACCGCCGAACTATGTGTTCGCGCGCAGTAAGGCCGTAACGATGGATGACTTAAATGGCTTTAAGGAAGATATCAAGAATATGATTCAGTCGCTATGGGCCACCCAACAACAGGATTTTAAAAATATTACACCGACTCTTTTGGAAATAAAACAAACAAATTCTAATATTGAAAATGCGATTTCACTACTTATGAGCCAAAATCAGGAATTAAATGATAAAATTGTACAATTGGAAAGTAAGACAAAAGAGGACAGGGAGTATATTACTTTGTTAGAAGAGAAAATCGAGAACCTTCAGCTAGGAATGCGTAAGTCGAACTATGAAATTAAAAACGTTCCTAGGAGAAACAACGAAACAAAAGACGATTTGATTCACATGGCATTAAGTCTGTCTTCGACAGTAGGAGGAAATCTATGTAAAGCTGACATTAGAGACATATATAGGGTTCGTGGCAAAAAGGACGCACAGAATACCCCAATTATAGTGGAAACTTCATCCACACTACTGAAGAATGATGTACTGAAACTGTGTAAAACATTTAATGTTAAAACCAAATCAAAATTGTGTGCTAAGCATTTGGGCTTTCATACTTATGAAGATACTCCGATATTTGTTACTGAGCAACTTACCGCAAAGGGCTCCCGCCTACACTTTCTTGCGAGAGATTTGGCAAAATCGAAACAATACAAATTCTGCTGGACGGCCTACGGTAAAGTCTATGTCCGGAAAACCGAAAATTCCCCGATTTTATTAATCAAATCAGAAGCCCAAGTTCAGCATCTTATGAATAGCGATTGACTATATAGTGAATATTGCTTTTTGTTTATAGAATATTTAACTTTGTTTACTTTTATATTTGTTGCCTACTGTATTATTTTTAAAAGTCTGTCATTCTTCTACAGCTGGGGCAACCTTTTGAACGATAATAAGTTCCTATTATTTTTGTTACTTTTTCAAACTTTTACCTTTATGCTTGGCGCTTGTTACAAACAATACTATTCAATTGGTTGTAACTCAAATTACACACACAAATACACCCACGTACACACAAATCAATCCAAAATACTTATTCAAAATTACACACACACACATGTCCAGACAAACCAATGCGAAATACATATTCAATTGCACATCCTTATATTTCTAACATACTTACTTACGCTCTCACAAACCAACACACACATGCACATACACATGCACTTTCATACATACCTACTAGCACAAAAAAACAAGATTACTTTCCCGATGCTATTGTCTACATTATTGATACGTAACACCTTTTTGTTAACGACCGCACTGCCTCAATCTTATGATAATGGCTAATGTTATAGATACGATATCAGAAATTGATAACACAGAAGTTTCTAAGGCAACACAATGTAATGTTGATGAGGTATGTGACTTATTCAACATAAAAGGCAGTGATTTTACTCTAATAACTCAGAACATAAGAAGCATTTATTGTAATTTCAATGACCTTCTAGTAACGATCACACAGCTTAAATTTTACCCAGATATAATCATTCTTACCGAGTGCTGGCTCTCTAAAGATAAACCTATCCCATTGATTGCTAATTACCAAATGTACTCATCCACCCGTTGCCTAAACCAAAATGATGGAGTAACAGTCTATGTCAATCATAAAATAACAGCTAAAGTCACGGAGATTTTCATGATGGATGCCTCGTGTCTTCAAATTCACTTAAATAACAATGTAATTTTGGCAATATATCGATCACCCTCTAACACCAATGCAGAAAATTTCGTCTATTCTTTAGATTCTCATCTAGAATCTATAAAATCACATAAAAATATCACAATAGCAGGAGATATAAATATCAACACCATTCCTAGGGATAAGGAGCAACCTTATGAACGTAAAAATAGATTTAACTATCTTAACATGCTCGCAGGACATGCTATTATGATGGGACATAATTATCCAACCAGAGAGGAAAGTTCATTGGACCACATAATGATCAAAGGAGATAAGAACAGTAATAAATCTCAGGTTGCTGTCCTAAACACATCCGTGACGGACCACGCTTCTGTCATGATGCACACTCCTATGAAATACAATGATAATAAAAACTGTAATAAAACAAAAGTAATTACAGATCAAAAAGGTGCATTGCATAGCCTTATGGAGAAAAACCTGGCGGTTTTGCTTCACTGTAATGATCCTGAAGAAGTGATACGGGAACTAATTAACAAAATAACGGAGTCTCTGAAAGTGAACACGAAAGAGATATGCGTTAGTAAAAAAGACCGTGTCATTAAACCGTGGATAACACCTGGGATTGTGCGATGCATCAGGAATAGAAACAAGCTACAAAAGAAACTGCGATGTAATCCACACGACGAAATTCTTAAGATTACCTTTAGAAGGTATCGGAATTTTTGCAACAATTTAGTCAAGAAATTGAAGAGAATTTACGAAAGAAAGCTGTTGCAAAGTTCCACTGGTAGCCCAAAACATCTATGGAAAAACATTCGCGAAATTACACAAATAAAACAGAGACGGTCCGACAATACAAAAATATTAAATATTAGGTCTTCTCCAAAGGAATCCGTTGACTATGTTAATGCTTTTTTCGGTGATATAGGGAAAAAATTAGCTGACGCCATTGATCCGCCTACTTCTAATCTTAACGCACATGATCTACTCAGGCCATCTCCGCTCAGTTCCTTTGTTCTATTAGATACTGACCAAGATGAAATACATACGATAATCATGAATTTGAAATCCGACAGTGCTCCAGGATGGGACAATATCTCTCCAAGCTTCCTTAAGCGTGCAAAAAACGAGGTAGTCCCGATAATTACCCATCTCACTAACCTTTGCTTTAGCAAAGGTATATTCCCGTCACTTCTGAAAGAGTCTATCATAACACCGATACACAAGGGTGGGGATGGAGACGATGTCAACAATTACAGGCCAATTTCAGTGCTATCCACGCTATCGAAAATCATAGAAAAACTGATTAACAAAAGGCTACTATGCTACCTTGATAAAAATAACATCTCATCATCCTCTCAATACGGATTCCGTGCGGGTAAAAGTACTGAAGACGCTGTTTCTGCTTTATCATCAGTGATAACTGATACGCTGGATAGTAAGAAAAAATGTCTTACTGTGTTTTTGGACCTTAAAAAAGCGTTTGACACCGTTTCCATCCCCATTCTGCTAAAGAAACTGGAAAATATCGGTGTCAGGGGAATCCCACTTAACCTATTTAAAAGCTACTTGGAGGGTAGAAAACAAAGGGTAAAAATAAATCAAACGTTCAGTGAAAAGACCCAAGTAGAATACGGCGTCCCACAAGGAAGTGTTTTAGGCCCGTCATTATTCCTGATTTATATCAACGACTTATGCAACATGCAGATAAACAATTGCCAAATTTTGTCTTATGCTGACGATACTGCCGTCACTTTTACTGGTAACTCGTGGGATGACGTAAAATCAGAAGCCGAGTTTGGTCTTAGTAAAATCAGCGAATGGTTGAAGGTAAATCTACTGACACTAAACACCCTTAAAACAAATTATATGTGTTTCTCTATTTGTGATAGGACGCAGCCTGACGACACCTTTGACATTAAAATACACTCCTGCAGTCGGACGTTCAATACTTGCTGCTGCCCGGTGATAAACAGGGTTAGCACTACTAAATATCTGGGGGTAATGTTAGACCAACGTCTCTCATGGCAAGCGCACATTGATTTGGTGGCTAGTCGAATAAGAAAGATAATGTGGATTTTTAAATCACTTAGACACGTAGCTACCAAAAAAGTGCTTAATCTTATTTATGTTGTGTTAGTACAGTCTATCATAATTTATTGCATAACAGTTTGGGGAGGAGCACTAAAAACAAAATTTTTAGACGTGGAACGAGCACAAAGAGCTCTATTAAAAGTTATGTTTTTCAAAAAACGCAGGTTTTCTACTCATTTACTGTACAGCTTAGCGGATCTACTTTCTATTAGGAAACTGTACATCCTACACGTTATTTTAAGAAAACACAAAACTTTGGTATATAGACCTAATATTACCCAAAATAGAAGGAAGCACATTAAGGTAATAGAGACACAATGTACACGCACTAGTTTTGCTCGAAATCAGTTTCAACACTTATCAGCATATTTATATAATAAAATAAACAAAATTTTAGAAATATATCCAATGACTTATCGGGAATGTAAATCTAACCTTACCAAATGGTTAAAGACATTAGATTATGACGAAATCGAAAATTTTATTAAACATGATCTAATATAGCCTCTTTACTTAGAACATACATACGTACGCACACCCACACACACCACACACACACGCACACACACACAACACACACACACACACACACGCACACACACACACACACACACAAAACAAGCTCAATTTTGTACTTATATGTTTCATTAGTCAAGTCTTAAGTTTTAGTAAATTAATTGTTTATTTGATTATAACTGTACTGGTTTATAATTCTGTACATGTATGCTTTGTTAAGGAAGAGTGACTCCTTCTGGCACAGGTGCCTTGGCACTTAAAAGAGGGAGCCCACCTTTAAATCTCTGTTAAACTACTTTTGTTACAGAAATAAACATTTTTTCATTTTTTTTTTTTCAATGCCCTGCGTATCCAGTATAATAATGCGCTCAGGCTACTATTGGGGCTGCCGCGGTACTGTAGTGCATGTTAAGATTACAATTGTTTTTACTATTGCTGTGATATGGATCAATTCTTACCAAAATAAATGATTTGTTACTTGGACGAATATTTGTTATTAATATATTATTAATAACCCGACTATGACCTTTATGCAAATTCACATATTTTGTATTAGTTTTAAAAGAAAAAGTTATCAACCCAACATCACTTTACAATGGTAGCAACAGGATGTACCTACAGTATAATTACTTGCCGCCGATATACAAACACAAATGATTTTAGAATGACTATTCGATTTCTAAACCTCATAATGACTGTTGGCAATACAAAAATTTCCCGATCCAGCCTAATTTGCCCAAAATAAACAAACGTTCCCGAAATAACACAAACCTAACCGTAAGTAAACCTCTTTTTGTCGAACTCCTTTCTCCTTGACTATTCTTATAACGCGATCAAAGTCACTTTGCAATGGTAACCTTATACGCCACCGCTAATGCACACAGCGCACGCCCGCCTCAAGCCTATGAAATATTCAAATGAGATACGCCTTCGGCCTCGAGTTCCCTACTCCAGCTGGAATGACATTTCGCCGACAATCATTAGCTCAATGTCTATAGCTCAAAGATTTACTACCTCGACGGACCCTTAACTCGAAATATCTGAATATCGACGGCTTATTGTCTCGAGGGGTCTTTAACTCGACGGTTCATTTTACCGATTGGTCGAAAAAAAATCACACACATAGTTACAATTATATGCATAAATTAATAACGAAAAAATCAACTATTGCTTGTTACTGTTAGTTATTAATATTTTTTTATCTGATATTGTTCCCTTTTAAATCATTTCCACCAACAATACGTTCATTCCTGTAAGGAAAACCTGTTATTCGCCATACTTCTATTAACTTAATTTGGTTAAATACATTTAGAATACGCTGTTGGTTTTCTAAGAAAATAAATAGTAATGACAAAAATTATAAATGAAAACATATTCAACGTGGAACTTATGTAATTTTTTTACTGACAAAAAATAATTAAAATCAATTTGTTTTCATTTATCATTAACAATATATCAATATTTTAGACCAACGCTACCTATTATATATTGATTCATGATGATGTTAACAATTATTTTGTAAACTCTTTATACTGTATATTATAATATCAACACATTATCGACAAAATGAGCCGTTGAGCCAAACACCCGTCGAGGTTGTTCAAGCTATTGACATCGAGTTAATAGTCGTCGGTGAAATGTCATTCGAGCTAGAATAGGGAACCCTTCGGCCTCAGCTATCACATTACGAGATTTCCCCACAATCGCTCATATTCTGTGTACCTGAGTATAGTATTTGGAATTTACTTTTATTTATGTTATTGAGATAAATAGTTTAACCGTGTCGTGCAATGAAAGTAATGTTAATATGTATTTACTGAAAGGTGTGTGATTTTATGAAATATATGTGTCCGGTGGGAATCAAACCCACGACCTGCAAAGTTGACGTTATACTTGTCGCCGTTCCTATTTCTTATTATTGGTTCCTTTAGTTTATACATTGAATTTCAATATAAATTTCAGTCTCATCAACTTAATCAACTAACCAAAAATAAAAATTAATATCATGCCTCAAGTTTCGCAAGCGCGTAAATACAAATCGGAATTGAAAAACTTGGTGATTATGGTTTTTTTCCTTCGTCGCGCGTCCTCGCGTCGGTACGCAAAGCTCCGACAAATCCATTGGTCTTCGGGCACTCACCAACTTTACTAAACCCAAAGTAATCTAAAACAAATAACGATGAGTGGGGACCCTTCATACGTTTCTAGCATATCAGATGCCTTTTATGTTCATATAAATAATAACAAATTTTGTATTCCGTATTTCGTTCGAGACTACTGTAAGAAGTTTGAGCAAATATTGCTTTTAGCCCATTTGTCACAATGGAGTTGAGTCTAAGTTGAATATTAAGTCCAGTGAGGAGCCCTTGGATTTATGAGCTTCCTTAACACGTGTTTTTGTTTGCTTAGTTACTACCAGTTTGTTTTGCTAATGACCGTTTTCGAGTTGCCATTTTTTTTCATTGTTTCTTAGTTTCAGTATGGTAGGTATTTGAAAATAAAAGTTATAGTAAGAAATCCAATTTGATTTAAAGGTGTGTCATGAGAGGGTCAGTGATTTATAACATACCCGGTATTAGTTTTAATTATAATTTAATAAAACCTGAAGTTATTTTACTGATGAAAAATAAATTTAATACGATAAAAAGTCTCCCTCCTTTTTTCTAATATGAAACTTAACTAAGGGCTGATTTTACAATGCTCAGATAATAGTTATCATCAAGTTCAATTCCAATTACAATTACAAGGTAAAGAGATAAGAATGACAATTAATTTTCAATTACTCATCCGTGTAGTACGATATCATAGGATTAAAAATTTTATCTGTAGGTAATGCTAACAGGATTTTTTTTCAAAATAGTATCGAGAAAGTATTCGAATTGTCATGTCAAAAAATGTATAAGAAAATATAGTTTACGTCCGGTTTGTTGACGATACTTTTACGATTCCTCCTCGAAAGTTTTACGTGTTAGGCTTACTGAGCATAGATAAATTGCCGCTTATGAATACGACTAAAGATAGCCACTTTACTCATAAAAAAAAGATTCCGTCAAATTGAGAACCTACTCCTTTTTTTGAAGTCGGTTAATAAGAAAATAAAGGGAAGTACTTTATGAGCAAAGGGAAGTTCTTTGGGTGGGCGTTATAACAAAATCCAACATGCTGTCCTAATATTGTTTTGGGGTTAGCAAAGCAGTAACTCCTAAGCTAACACGAGAGAAATGACAGAAACATTTTCTATACGGTAGCCATGAAATTTAATCACCCATCTTAATTAGGTTAGGTTAAACAAAATATGACGATAGGTTCAGGCGGTATTCATTTCGCAGTTTTTTACTAACGCATAAATAGAAGATTATTAGATGAAATAAAACAACTTTTCCGGATATTAAACGCGCTATATTTCACGAACTGAGATCTATTGTCCGGATTTTCAGGTTTTAGGGGTTGTTTGATTTTCCCGACGTGTCGTCCCGTGACCACAGCAGCTGAAAAGGTGCCGAAACGTCGGCAAAATCAAAAAACTCCTTAAAAACCAAAAAGTACGGACAATTAGATCTTAGTCGTCTTAGTTAATATCCGGAAAAGTTGTTTTATTCCAATGAACAGTGCGCGCCAAAACTAAGATGTACGAATACTTATAAACATGGCCGTCTTAAAAAAAGGTAGGGTGAGTATTTTACGTTTCGTTTCAATACAGCGTCAAGCGCCTTATCATATTGCGTGATGCGTGTTGGTGTGTCCATGGTGGTTCAGTTCAGTTCTGAACAGCAAGCCAGGATTTAGAGATGCACTACAAAGTCTACTGCTATATCGAACGACATAAGTGCCTAGGAAAGTCTGGCCAGATGTCTTATGTGCAGTCAACGGCAACTACGTACGGTTTCAAAAAAAATGTCAAAGGACATGTCCTAATATGGGCCACGTCTATGTACATCACCCCCAAAGATGGAAAAAATTACTGATTCTAAAAAAATACAATTAATTTTATATAATACACGGTTATGTGGTTAATAATAAAAAGAAATAAATATATTTTACTCGAAATAAAGCTTCAAATATTACAACTCCAGGTAAAAAAACCTGTCAGTGTCACTGTCATTGAGTTCTAATCTGTGTTCGACTTTGTAATTCTATTGACTGACAGTGACAGTAACAAAATGATATCTTCCGCCATGAACGTCACCTAGCAGAAGCGCAGAGTCTGTGAAAACAACCCACTGAGCCAAAAACTGGACATTGGCGAAATCCAACAGGGCACCGCCACTACATAAAAAGAAGAAGAAGATGAATTTTGAAGTGTTTTTGCATTGTATTTATTGTTCCTTCCACAAAATAAAGCATATTTAAAAAAAAAAAATTAGAAACTGTTTATCGTGTTCTTATTTATCTTTTAGTATACTGTACAAAGACGTGGCCCAAACTTCATATATTTTTGGACATCACCTTTCTACACACAATTCTGGACTCAACTGCTTACATTCAAAGTTCAACGTCAATTAGAGAAATTTGACAATTTTGTGAAGCCGTAGATACCTGCTTTTGACCGTACGTTATTTTACGACAAACAAGAAATTAAAACTTGTATTGAAGACAAACTATTGTTTTTAATATGACTAGAGCTTTAACTTGCCTTGAAAAATTATGTATTTAACGTTCTCATGAATAATAAACTGTTCAAGAAGGCAATCGTAAAAGACCTTTTATTAACATCGCTTTATTGTCGTCCTATTAAGTCCTAAGGTGGATTGAATATTTCACTGAAACGATAAATCCGACTTTAATTACACTGGTTATTTATTAGAGCACAACTTTAGGTCTTTATAAAACAATAACGGAATGTGTTTATAATTTATTTACATTCATGACTACTTCTAAGAGCAAAGATTAGGAACTTAATAGGTAAGCCGTTTATTAAGTTCTAAACCTAAACTCCAATAATAACTATAACTACCCTCGAAACAAAATAATTTAAAATTAAATTCTCAGATGATTCGATTTGATTTCCAGTGGGGATACATTTTATGTACTGTAGTCGTGGTTGGTGGTAAAACCTGTTGTAAGTCCGCCTGGCTAGCTATCACCATCTTATCTAAGTCTGACGCCATAACAACAATATTGACAACATTACTGTGTTCATCGCCGTCCGCATATCGTAGTGGGTGGGGTATACGTGAATGCATTCCCCTCACAATAAAAAAGTCAGTTAGAGATAAGATAACCAGTTTCTCAGTGGTTGAGGTTTTCGGGTGAGGCGCGCTTTAGCCTTCAGCCTTATCAATACTTAACATCATGATTGTATGATAAAAGCTAAACGTCTCCACGTTGTTCATAAAAAAATACCTACGTATATTCGTAAAATATCAATTCCGGCTTCTTCTTCTTAGCGTGATGACTCAGGCTATATTTGTGAGGACCAAAATTTTGCCACTGAAACGGCACTGTCTGTAGCCTTGTAAAGGTCCTCGCGTGTACAGGTGTATGGACACGCAGGGCAGGACAAGAGATGTGCCATGGTCTGGGGAGAAATACCACATAGACACGCGCTCTCCGAGGTGTTTATTAACCCATCAACAATATTTGTACCAAGTTGGTACAATTTGGTTTTTCTTTAAAATACGGAGAGGCCACGTTTGGCCTGCCCTCTTAAATAGAAGTCAAAGATTTCACGACTTGTTTTGAAATAGAATCTTTATAATCCGGAAATATGCTAGACCTTTGTAGAGAAGCCTTTAAATTTTTCTGGTTTTATCGTGATTTATATCGTCTTACGCGAATGTTAGCTAAATTAGGAAGTTTATAGATATCTCCTTCAACGTAAACTTTTCCATCATTCGCTTTTGATTACCTCAATTAAGACTGAACAAACTACAAATAGCGAAAGACTTGAGATTTTTATTTATAAAAGTGAAATCTGTTTATAAAAAAATTTATAACGTTTATAACGTCAAGCTATTCTTATAATAAAATTTAAATGGTAAAATATTGGAAAAAACAACTCGGCCACAAGTGAATTCTCAGATGGGACTTGAACTCACGACCTTTGGAAATCCGGTCCAATGCTCTAACCACTGAGCTACCGAGACTTGCGAATCACCCTCGAAATTCTCCAATACTTTTATATTTTTAATACGCTGTAGGCCAGCGTTGTCACATCAATGCAGGGGTATTTTCCAATATTTGTCTATTTAAAATTTGTCATAAGTATAAAAATATCATTGAAAAACCCAAAAATTAAAAAATCATAAGTTAAGCTATTCGTTTTGATATAATTTATGCGCCAGTAGGTATGTATTAGGTATCATTATTATTCTTCATCTGTGCTGACCTACTGGTTTTTAAAAATTTCATCAATGATTAAAATTATTGCAGCTACCAAAGTGGGTTTAAAACATGGTGCACCAATTACTATCAACCAAATCCAACTGAGAAACAAACCTGGGACCTACTGCAAAGAAATGGTTTAAATTTTATATCGTGTAGAAATTGTTATATCCAACTGAATCAACTGAAGTTGCATTGCATCTCAAAACCAGTGCCGCGCCGCAGCCAAGATTTTACTTTTCCAGATATTACTTGCATTTTTAATAGGTACAGTTATTAATTATTGCTGTTTATTAATTTATAGCTGTTTAGTTAAAAGTAACTCTCTAAAGTTGTGCATTATAAATTCAAGAAAGAAAACTAAAGGTGTTAAATTCTCATTTCCTCATGTAAGGCAGGTTGATATGCATATTAATTTGAATACAGATGTAGTCAAGTTAGTTGAGAGTACAAAATTTCTTGGTATTACTTTAGATTTACGACTACAATGGAATCCACATATTAAAGTCGAGTAGACTCAGTTCTGCGGAACTTATATTGAAACGGCAAGACTAGTTTACTTCAGTTATTTTCATAGTGTAATGTCCTATGGCCTGTCATTGTGGGGATCAGCAGCCAATATTGACAATGTGTTTGTTGTACCTACCACTTGTACCTCGTATATAGCTGTACTCTCACACGTCACCTAGCAGAAGCGCAGAGTCTGTGAAAACAACCCACTGAGCCAAAAACTGGACATTGGCGAAATCCAAAAGGGCACCGCCACTACATAAAAAGAAGAAGAAGAATGTGTTTGTACTTCAAAAACATGCTGTGCGCGCCATTTACAACCTTAGGTGCAGATAATCTTTAAAAGACCTGTTAAAGAAATTAATATATTAACATTGACAGAACAATTTTAGAATTTTTGCATTTTTCAATGCGATAATAATTTAAAATTATTTAACTTAAGAACAATACATCTATGAGAACATCGTATATGTAAGGTAACATTTAGATTCAAATGTTAAAGTAGCGATGTGCATCAGTATAATACAAGAAATAAGAACAAGCTTGCCGTTCCAAAATTAAGACTTGAAAAAAGTAGAGGCTCGTTTTTATGGAAAGGCATAGTATTCCTTAATATAGTTCCAAAAGATGTGATTGAATTACCTTTGCATAAATTCAAAAAACATGTTAAAATATGCTCATGAACAAGTGTTACAAGGCACAAAATTATCGAAATGACTGTAATGCATGGAACTGATAATTAACATAATATCTACTAGTCACTCATCATTCAAATCAAATAATACTTTAATTGATTTATATTTAGTAATGGTTTATTGTTTATCTTTTTTATTTTAGTTTTTATTTTGTTTGTACTTACATTTGTTAAAGATGGTGAGTTTTTTGTGCCCGTGTTTTCTTGTCAGCTAAAAGAGTCTGAAACGCGCGGTAGGGCAAAACTGACAACTCAAAAATGCGTTTAATATGCTCAATTGAATAAAGAATATTTTCATTTTCATTTCATTTTTCATTTTCAATGTATCGAATTCTTCGAAGTGCATTTTGCCCAATTCCGGGTACATAGGTACGCAAGTATTCGTCCGTGAAGTTATAATGAAGTTTTTAAATGAACCCCCGTCTCATAAAGTGGAGGGTGGTCTTCCAATGGTATTCTTTTAATTTATAACGCGCCCCCATTTGCTGTCCAAGCGTGAGAAGAAAGCGGATTACTAATATTTTATGATTTTTTTCTTAATCGACAACAGGAAGTCGCTTACCTTTCATCATACTTGATTTTAAGTATTGATAAGGGATTGGATATCTTATCTCTAACTACCGGAATACAAAAATGCTGAAAACATTGTTGTTATGGCTTGTCAGAACAACAACAATGTCAGCTTGTCAGACTTAGATAAAATGGTGATAGCGAGCCAGGTGAACTTACAAAGTCTTACCACCTACCAAATATTATGTCACATAAAGTTGTAGCACAAAATGCTATCGTGTCATAATCATCATCATCAGCCACTTAAGCCCACTGTTGAACATATTATAACTTAGAGCGCCACCAAGAGCGGCTGTAAATCAAAATGTTATATTTAAATGCATAAAATTATCTATTTTTAAAAGAGAATCAACTCTGTGAAGTGTGAAAACATAGAAACAAAAATAATCACCTAAATTAATAAAAAAACAATTTAAGTGGTGCCGTGTGGTGACGGCCTCAGAATGTAAGTGTCACCACTCCCTTACATGCTTGGGATGTCGTAAGAGTTGACTAAGAAGGCTTGACGCATTGAAAACCTGTGCGAGAGAAGGAAAACTTGAAACAAACCAGCGTGGTAGCAATAGGTTAATAGCCTCCTATGAACGCCACAATAGGCGTGAGCTAGGAGAGGCTTATGTCCAGCAGTGGACGTCCACAGGCTGATGATGATGATGATGATATTTAATTTATGTAGGTGCCATTTTGTTCGATAACTTTTTGCGATCTTGTATGTAGGGACATGATCTCATTGCTATAAAAATTTTGGGGCCCCTGATCAAAATAGCGCGATAAATGGTTTTAGCAGTCCTTTCGTGATGTTAACCCGTCACTGCCTTAAAAGTACTGAAGTTACCGAAACAGGTGGAAATCGCAAAATTCCGTGGTCAGGACTTTCTTTATTGTTGCTGAGTTACTAAAGATGTGTGAGGTCTATCGTTATCATGATGATAAACCACACCCCTTCTGTTGATTAATTCCGGCTGTTTTCTCTCAACTTCTTGCTTTAATCTCATCAGTTGTTCGCAGTAGAGTTCAGAATCGATGGTCCTGCCTGGTGGTAACAGCTCATAATGAATAATGCCCTTCCAACCCCACCACACACACAGCATCACCTTGTTGCGAGTTAACCCGTGTTTCGCCACAGTCTGTGAAGCCTGACCGGCCTTTGACCACGACCTTTTTCGCAGGTTCTTGTCGTACGTGATCCACTTTTCATCACCAGTTATCAGCTTCTTCAAAAATGGTTCGGTTTCATTACGTCGTAATAAAGAATCACAAATGAGTTCATTTGGTTTATTTCAGTGAGCTCGTGAGGTACCCAAATATCGAGCTTTTTTATGTACACAGTTTTTTTCAAATGCGCCAAAACTGTTTACTACTACTGATATGTACTTTTTCCCCAACCTAATTTAACTGCAAAATTACTACAAAATGCGACGCACCGGCCGTCTGATGATACGCTACGCAGAGTGCAGATTTGTAATAGAGCTCTTAAGTTTGGACCACAAAATTCATTCTATAATAAAACAGCGATTCACGTCTGGTAAAGCCTTCTGTCTAGCCTAAAGTGTCTGTTGAAATGTAAGTCCGCTTTAATTAAAACATTTATATTTCTTCCAACATTTTAGAATGTTAGCCCAAATATAAAAGGCAGATTTTTTACCGCAAACATATTTAATACAAAATCTTGTATAACATCACTTTCAACTTAAATACTAAAATTAAAATACAAAAAGCTTGCAACATACTTTAGTTTTAAAATGAGTTTGTTTTTAATTAAGTCGTAATTCGTAAATTAATTGCCTAAGCCTGTTATAAAATATGCAATTGAAACAGGTGGGTCAAAATAACTGAATATTAAAATAACTTAAGCACGATAATAACAGTTGACTTTATACCCCGGAACTGAAGTGTTTTAGTATCGAAAGGGGGTTGACGGCTAGGGAGAGGTTGATTAGCATAATTTTCACCTACTGAAATGCTTAAAACCCTTTTAGACCGCCCAGGGTGCAAAATGAAACGGTTATTTTATTTCAATTACATGTTAATATTTGTAAACTAATTATTGTTATATTTTACGGCTCTGAACGTAAATTACCAATATGTTAATTGCGGTACTTAGCTATTTTATTTGTAAACTGGGTACTGTTTTTGTCTAGTCAAAAGGTTTTTTTCTATCTAAAACAAGGCTTATTCACTGACGTCTCCTTTTACATTATTACCGTCGGGAGCTTTTGTCTTTTACTATAAGGGCAACTTTCATCAACCTCACTCACACGTCGTCGTCGTCTCAGCCACATGACACCCTCTGCTGGGTATAGGCCTCCCCCAAGGATCTCCACGACGATCGGTCCTGCGCTGCCCGCATCCAGCGGCTTCCCGCGACCTTCACCAGATCGTCGGTCCACCTTGTGGGGGGACTACCCACGGAGCGTCGTCCGGTACGCGGTCGCCATTCCAGAACCTTTCCGCCCCAACGGCCATCGGTTCTTCTCGCTATGTGTCCCGCCCACTGCCGCTTCAGCTGAGCAATCCTTCGAGCAATGTCAGTAACTTTAGTTCTCCTGCGGATCTCCTCATTTCTGATTCGATCACGCAGGGAAACGCCGAGCATAGCTCTCTCCATTGCACGCTGAGTCACCTTGAGCCTCCTTATCAGACCCATAGTTAGCGACCACGTTTCACTGCCGTAAGTCATCACTGGCAATACACACTGGTCGTAGACTTTCGTCTTGAGACACTGAGGTAAGTTGGACGCGAAGATTTTACGGAGCTTCCCGAATGCTGCCCATCCGAGTTGGATTCGACGAGAGATCTCTTTCTCAAAGTTGGACTTACCTAACTGGATTGTCTGTCGAAGGTAAACGTAGTGGTCAACAACTTCGAGTGTAGTGTTCCCAACGTGAACTGTAGTGGGTATGACATGGGAATTCGACTTGATTTTCGTCTTATCCATGTTCATCCTAAGACCCACTCTTTGGGAAGCACTACGGAGATCTTCGAGCATTGTGTTCAGGTCCTCCAGGGTCTCAGCCATAAGGACTATATCTCACTCACACATTTAGAGATATTTAAAATTACATTGTCAGTCATTCGTTTAAAGTCAAAAGTGACAGAGCGAAAATATGTTTAGCACTAAACGTTTTTTGCGCCAGTTTGTGAAAGTCGCCCTTAATGTATTTTGTAGACACAGAGAGTGTTTTTTAAATGTGATAAGGTTGTATAGTTTTAATATTGCTTGTGACTATACCTTATCCCATTACCAAAACTAAAAAATACTCTATTGGGAAAGAAATGTCTAAGTAAAGATTGTCTCATAAAAAATGTAACGCGATAGGTATCCTTAACTAATTCTCCCCATCTCGAACGCTAGTAAAACTGCCGCTCAGAGTGTTTTCGTTTAATTTCCCAGTAAAATGGTCTACGTCAGTGGTTCCCAAAGTTGTCTGGGCTACAACCCATTTAATACAAGTTTCCGAACTCGGGACCCACCCTTAGGCTATCTTAGGGAAAGGTGGCATAAAATTGATAATTCTCAGATACCCCCGTCTATGGCCTCGTCATTTGGGCCTTGTGACGAGTTCCGAGACTACTCAACCTCTCAGGCCCCGAGTGTTGAGACACAATAGAACAATGGAATCATTGTTCTTTAGACACCGGTGTCCTGCTAGCAAATGACGAATTAGTGTAGTCTTGTTTGTTATTGAAATGTAAAGAAACGAAAATATCTCTCGCTCTGTCGGTTCGGTTGTGTCGATCTACAGGGCTCACTCAATTTTTGCTCGCGACCAATGATACTAGATGTGTGTACTTGAAGCAGATATGTCATACGAGCTCGCATTATGAAAATTGGGATTGGTCCGATTCAATTTGCTATCTCTTTAATTTCCCTGCTTTTTGGTCTTTTGTCCTACTTCTCAATTGTCAATGTGTGCAGTCTTCGTCACAGATTTCAACTTAAATTACTATGGCGGTAACAACATATCTATTATAAAATATCTTTTTTGCTCGCGACCCATAGTTTGGGAAACCCTGGTCTACGTTCTCCGGCAAAATTACCAGTCTGTTAACTGTATGTATCGCTTCATCACCGTCTCATCCGACCGACCACTTTTACATTTTTCAATGAGGCTCATTCAATTATCCAACGCTCCGTGGTCTGCTTTTGTAATTGGAAATTAGATCGAAGCGGAAGGACATCGGATAATTTATTTAGTTCATTTTTTATGAAGTAAAATACACGTTTTGAATTGTCGATCGAGATTCGTTTTAGATAATGAGAATTGACGAAAAAGGTTGACGTTCGCTTTCTATTCTTTCATTATATCAAATAAGTTAGAATGAGTGACTGTTATCCACTTGTTTTCTTTTTTTCTCAGAATCTTCTGAAAAGTGCAAACTGATTTTTTTATCGAGATATGTTTTATTTTCTATTTTTGCAAATTGAATAAACTGAATAAATATCAAACAGTCTGACTATAATTATAAGTACTTCGTGTAAAATATCTATTTAGTATTAGAATGCGATACAGAAACGTTTAGTGTTTAATACGTAAACGTAGGAAATAAAGAACAGAAAACATTATAGCTTTATTGAAGTATAGACATGAATATTTCGCATCACATTTAAAGGGATTGTAAGCATCATCATCCAATATTGGGAAACTACCTCGGAGGAATAAAAATGGATGTAGTAGCTTCCTAATATCTTTATTTTATTTCTATCTTCGTTATGTTATATTTAGTCGAGTCGCCTCTTATAACAATGCCTTGTTTAAAAAAAGTTTACAGATAGTTACGGATTTCAGTTTAGTCTGATTTAGTTATAATCTAAATGTGACTTTCAGGTTCTATTTATAGTAGCATTTTTTTGATGTTTTAGGTTCCACACAAATTTTAAGTACCTACCTAAATATTAAAATATTAAATGTTTATTATAGTTTTGCATCATTATTTTTTATTACCCGCGACGGCACGGAGACGGTATATGCGTTTGGGGTGAGAGGATGTTCATTAGTGCAAACCAATGTTGCCATTTATCTCAAAAACTGCTAGTCCGATTTTGATGCGGTTTTAGTGATGGGTTCGGGTTCAATTGGTGCATCTTCCTAGATAGGTTTTACAGTGACATCTCACCAGGGTGCGCTGGAGTAAACATTTGTTTGTGCAAACCAATGTTGCCATTTATCTCAAAAACTGCTAGTCCGATTTTGATGCGGTTTTTAGTGATGGGTTCGGGTTCAATTGGTGCATCTTCCTAGATAGGTTTTACAGTGACATCTCACCAGGGTGCGCTGGAGTAAACATTTGTTTGTGCAAACCAATGTTGCAATTTATCTTAAAAACTGCTAGTCTGATTTTGATCCGGTTTTCAGTGATGTGTTCGGGTTCAATTGGTGCATATTCCTACATAGGTTTTACAGTGACATTTCACCAGGGTGCGCTGAAGTAAACATTTGTTTGTGCAAAACAATGTTGCCATTTATCTCCAAAAATACTATTCCGATTTTGATGTTGAACTAGTTTCTTTAATTATTGGCAGCGCCCGATGATATAAAAGTCGCGGGTTTAAAAAAAAAACCTTTTTGGAACTAACGGCCCGGCCGCCTAAATCTTCATCTGCGTCGCCTAAGGATTGAGACATGTCCCCAGTAATTGGATTTTAGACTGGTTTAGTAACTATAGTAACTGGTTTAGTAGCATTTTAATGTTTTTGGTTCCACACTAATTTTAAGTGCCTAGCTAAACAATAAAACGTTTGATTTTTATTACAGTTTTTCATCATAATCTATTATGAAACTGACTCCTATAACTTCCCCCGCGTCGACTAAGGATTGAAACGTCGTAAATAGATCTTTAAAACTAAGAATGGTTTATGTAAGTTTACCTATATTATTCAAAAAATATTTATCAATCGCCAGAATAGATGCTTAAGCTTTATTATAACAGCGGAAATAACTTATAGGGTAGTGATTGATCACATAATTTGTAGCTGCATTTTCAATGTAGTGCTGCACAACACTGGCGCTCCGTCGAAGTATGAAATAAACGGAGCTTATTTAAATATTTTAAATACAACAGAAATTTACTGGCTCGTCGACGACGTCACGCAATCCAACGATCAGTATAGCCCAGGGGGCCTACCAGCATCTCTTAGTGCAGTATTGTTGCAATCATGAAGTTATAGCTTAGTTATATGTATAGGTGGAGCTAACACTTCGAATACTTACTTGAGCCAAGTTTCTGAGTATCTTTATCTTTTTTTTTATAATATATATAAACAGGCATTTGAACACCATAGTGCTTAATAAACAGGATGTGGTGTTGCATGCTTGCCCAGGAAATGCCTATTCTCCTTGAAGAGGACAAGGTTGTAGGAATCGAGGAACACATGAGCAGGCAGCGCATTCCATTCTTTAGCCGTTCACAGAAAAAATGTGTCAACAAAGCGCTTGGTACGGACCGTTGGTATGTCAACGACGTACGGGTGGTAAGCTAACCTGCGTCTGGTACCCCGATGGTGGAAAGGAGCTGGAGGAACGAGGTTGTGCAGTTCTCTCGCACACTCTCCAAAGTGTATCCTATAAAAGAACGATAGACATTGCAACTTCTTACTCTCTAGAGAACTCTCTCTTTTTCTAATTATTTCGTTTTCCTAATTTTGAACACTATTAGTGAATGAATAAATAAGCATCTTGGATTCCAATTACCACCACCACATAGGTACGTATAATTTCACTTCCACCTTTCACCTTCCACTTCCACCTATATCTTTATGTAAATTCATGGTTCCAATCTTTACATTAGGTATGAAGGCAAAGAGTATTCTTGTAGCTCATAAAAAAAAACAAATTGCGTAAAACGGCCCTCATAGGTAAAGCTAATTTGTTTTTTGGCGGAATTTGTGTGACGTCGTCGCTATATCATCGCCTCCAAAGTGTGAAGTGTGTCAAAGACAACTTCAATGAAAACAAAACGTTCCTAAGACATGTTGGTTTCTAAAAGATAATGGTGGGCCCCCAGGCGGAGCCAATCGAATTTATTCAGTAATTTCCTACCCATAACGACCTTCACGAATATTCAACTTGTACAATTGTGTTTGCCAAACGGAATGTTTTATGCGCCGATAAATGTACGAAACAGCGTAAAGCTAAACTGCTTAATGTTTTGTAAGAACGCTGAATTACTTATTTCGTTTTGGAGATGTGCGTAAACGTTGGTATTGATTATCAGAAATTATGTGCATTCGTTTTTTCATATTGTGTTTCTCGTTGAAAATAATTTTGTAATTCTTAAAACTTTTACTAAAGTTTTACTTTAACATCCATCATCAGCCTGTGGACGTTCACTGCTGGACATAGGCCTCTCCTAGCTCACGCCTATTGTGGCGTTCATAGGAGGCTATTAGCCTACTGCTACCACGCTGGCCAGACGGGTTGGTAGAGGGTTTGTTTCAAGTTTTCCTTCTCTCGCACAGGTGTCCAATGCGTCGAGCCTCTAAGTCGACTTTTACGAACTCCCAGGCATGTAATATAGTGGTGACACTTGTATTCTTAGCCCGTACTTTAACATAGCTCTCTAGATCTGTGCCTCGATTCACAACCGTTGACAACGGAATCGGATTCGAATTCTGTGCTTTGTCTTTGTCTATTCTGAAGTGAGTGACAGTGACATGTGCATACATTCCGTTGTCGGGAACGTATCTGGTTGTGAATAAGGGGACTGATTTCATTACACAGAAGAGAACACCTCTTAACTGTTTTAATTTTTCTGATGAACCGAATCAATGAAAGTTTAATGTAGCTAATGCTAAAATGTCAATCAATTCCCCGAAATTCAATGATTTGATTACCAAATCAAAGTATTTGTAAGCCACCCAGTTGCTCACTACTGGCAAAACATAATTTAAACATATCTACTGTTGACACGAAAATAAGAAGAATACAAAATATTGTTTTTATAGGTATCCTGTAACCGTCATTTATTTCCACCGTGTCCACAAAAAATATATTTACTCATAATATTCCTTACATAATAATACCTTGGGTGCGTGTATAAGATGAAAGATCCCAAGATTTATTTATCATTACGGCTCTCGTTAATTTATTTATACGTAACGTAATAAATCATTGGCGAATACCCATGGGTACCGAAATTAGTTTCATTTACCCAACTAATACGAAATTTCCTTTGATATATCTTAATATGGCGAATGGCACCCAATTTGAGGTAGATATGTTGTATTTGATAGCAATACGTATGAGTTACCCATTATCCCTTATCAAGGTTCTATAGATGGTAACGACTGATAGATATCAAATGGCAACATTTTGTATTTCTTGCCTTTTCATCTCACATTAAAGGAGCGATGTAACACCATCACAATACCTTCCTGTTTCTAGGTAACATATTCATAAGCATATCGGGTTTCTATTTATACTGTGGCAGTGTTTTGTTTCGTCTAACCTTATTTATATCTACGTTTTACCTAGTAATAGTTATAATTTTTTGGTTTAGGCGGACTACTACCAACTGTCAGTAAACACATTTAGCGCTTAATCCTTTTTTAAATATCATTTAATTTCAGTTGGTGAAAGTCCGCATTTCTGTATAAGTATTACAAATGAAGTAGTTTCAATACTGTATATCTTAATGAAATAATTCCATAACGATTTTAGTGAGCAATTCCACAGTTTAACAACACTTGAAAATTGTTCAAAATGTAGGTGCTCGGCTAGTAATTTCTAAAGGGCCCGCTTCACGTTCCTACTTTAATCGTGAATTCGCGTGACCAACCACTGCGCACTTTCCAGCGTCGATAAGACTTGTATACTGAAGTGGTGTTTATGTTCTTAATCTAAAAGTCTCAATGACTGTTGCTTTGCCATCAATCGTTGTTTTAAACCTTAAAGCCGATTTACACAACCAAATCATTATGTGGACCGAATTGGCGAGTTAAGGTAGTAGGTACCGCCCCACGCCGCGAAGTAGTTATTTGATTTATTATACATTTCGATTTACCGCCTCTGTGGTTTAGTGGTACAACCACCGGTATCAGACCCAGGGGTCCCGAGTTCGATTCCCAGCGGGGGTACATATTGTATTCGGTTTGTTTGGTGGTACGACTTGTTGTAAGTCCGCGTGACTAGCTACCACCATCTTATCTAAGTCTGACACCATAACAACAATGTTTTCAGCTTCGTTGTGTTCCGGCAGTTAAAGATAAGATATGATATGATGATGATAATGAAGCGTGCGTTTCCCGGAATCCTCAACTACTGAGGAACTGGCTATCTTATCTCTAACTGCCGGAACACAACATGCAAAAACATTGTTGTTATGGCTTCAGACTTAGATAACCCTTAAGGTAGCATTGTATAGTATATACATATACAAAATACTGACAGCAAATCACAACCATTAGCGATTTCCAGCGTCGATAAGACTTGTATACTGAAGTGGTGTTTATGTTCTTAATCTAAAAGTCTCAATGACTGTTGCTTTGCCATCAATCGTTGTTTTAAACCTTAAAGCCGATTTACACAACCAAATCATTATGTGGACCGAATTGGCGAGTTAAGGTAGCAGGTACCGCCCCACGCCGCGAAGTAGTTATTTGATTTATTATACATTTCGATTTACCGCCTCGGTGGTTTAGTGGTACAACCACCGGTATCAGACCCAGGGGTCCCGAGTTCGATTCCCAGCGGGGGTACATATGTATTCGGTTTGGTTGGTGGTACGACTTGTTGTAAGTCCGCCTGACTAGCTACCACCATCTTATCTAAGTCTGACACCATAACAACAATGTTTTTAGCTTTGTTGTGTTCCGGCAGTTAAAGATAAGATAACCAGTTCTTCAGTGATTGGGGAGTCCGGGAGAAGCTCGCTTCCATCTTCAGCCTTATCAATACTTAACATCAGGTATGATGAAGGCTAACCCCCATATTCTAAGTCGTTCCTCCAAAACTTTTTACACTCCACTCAACCTCGTCGTGGGTAAAAATGGTAGTGTGCGCTAGGCCTAACACGGAGTGGCTACGTACTCCTTTGCTCCTCCAGGTCCTTACGGAGTTATGACAGAATACCGATTTCGAGGAGTATTTCGAAGAGGTTTTCAATGAGGTTTCGTTAAGTCGAGGACGAGTAAGTTTTGGAGGAACGACTTAGAATATGGATGTAAGAGTCTCCCCGTACTTCATAAAAAAAAGATATCGACATCAATCTATATACTTAATTCAGGTTCGCAAAATTTGTGACGACTCGATAGGGACTTTGGCGCGTAGTACGCGGCCGAGTAAGGTATCAAATTAAAGGTACTCGAGTCTATTTGTTCCGAAAACTATAAAATATACAAAATGTTAAACGTGATGATCACAAACTGCAATTAAAGATTTTCGCATAATTTGGAATTTTTCGTCGATCGACGAACCCGAGTATCGGGTTGTAACCGCCCTAGTTTGTCACTTAATTTACCATGGTCTAGCATCAACTCACTATCCTACTTAAATTACTTATGTTGTAAGTTATAAATTCATGGTAGCAGCACTATTCTACTTAAATTATTTATGTTGTAAGTTATAAATTCATGGTAGCAGGCATGCAAAATATTTTTTATAAATTTTGTTATCCAAATATTTCTTTTACGCAGAAAAACTAGTGAATGAGTTTTCTGAAAACAAAAATTCCGTTATGTTTTATTGCGTGCTATGAAACGCAAACGTGGCTATTGCACACGAATGTTATTCTCACTGAAATCGTTGTACGAGTAATAGAAACAGATCTTTTTTCAGTTACATCGGTTAATGTTTTTTTTATTTGACTCTGTATGATTTTTTATTAATTAACAACGGGTAGACGCTTCGCCTTCATTACATCTGATGTTAAGTAATGCTAAGGCTGACTGAAGCGTGCGTTTCCCGGAATCCTCAACTACTGAGGAATTGGCTATCTTATCTCTAACTGCCGGAATACAACAATGCTAAAAACATTGTTGTTATGGCCTCAGACTTAGTTAACCCTTAAGGTCGCATTGTATAGTATATTATACATACGCAATAACAAAATACTGACGGCAAATCACAACGCTTAGCGATTTCCTTACTTTTTTTAAAAGGTTACTTTAAAAAATGAAAATAAAGAGCAACAAACTTTGAATATGTTGACAGTTCTTTGACAACTTTGCAATCATGCAACGAAATCGGGTACGGGAAGGTTTTTTTTATTTATATGGACATTTGCCGATGTGCTTTATAAATTCAAAATATGAATGTACGAGTACTAGGCATTTCCTAACGCTAAAATAATTAAATAATGCCTTCATTTTCATTTCTTTTTCAAGCTCCGTTTTCAGTGTATAGTATACGCTTTTGAAAAATATAATTTTTAAAGTTAGTGGCTAAATTCCTTATCATTTAATATTTTAATATTATTACAACGATCATTTGCATATTGCAAGTTATGTGCGATCTAATGGTATTTTTTTTAATAATAGCTATTTTAACCCTTTTTAACCGACTTCAAAAAAGGAGGAGGTTATCAATTCGACTGTTTTTTTTTTTTTTTTTTTTTTTTTATGTATGTTCCACCATAACTTCGCCAGTTGTTAACAGATTTTTATAATTCTTTTTTTATCTGAAAGAAGATGGTTTATGTGTGGTCCCATATAATTTTTACGAAGATCTGGCTAGTAGTTTTTTCATAATCTTGAAAAATATCAATCACCTTTTGGCAAGTAGTCGGTTACCTTGTTGTGTATGGGCTGATTTTTTATGTAAGTAACGGCACATGATGTAACTAAAAAATCTGAAATAAAAACATTTTATAAAAAAAATTCAAACCGACTTCAAAAAGTAAAAAATAAAACTTTTGGAGTCGGTGCTAGCTAGCTAAGGCCAAAAAAATATATAGTTAATAGAAGTGCAATGTAGAATGCCCTGGCTGGCACCGAATCCAAAAGTTTTATTTTTTACTTTTTGAAGTCGGTTTGAATTTTTTTTATAAAATGTTTTTATTAATTATAAATAATTAATTTTTTAACCGACTTCAAAAAAGGAGGAGGTTATCAATTCGACTGTATATTTTTTTTTATTTTTTATTTTTTTTTATGTATGTTTCACCATAACTTCGCACGTTGTTAACAGATTTTTATAATTCTTTTTTTATCTGAAAGAAGATGGTTTATGTGTGGTCCCATATAATTTTTACGAACATCTGGCTAGTAGTTTTTTCATAATCTTGAAAAATATCAATCACCTTTTGGCAAGTAGTCGGTTACCTAGATGACATTGTTGTGTATGGGCTGATTTTTAATGTAAGTAACGGCACATGATGTAACTAAAAAAATCTGAAATAAAAACATTTTATAAAAAAAATTCAAACCGACTTCAAAAAGTAAAAAATAAAACTTTTGGAGTCGGTGCTAGCTAGCTAAGGCCAAAAAAATATATAGTTAATAGAAGTGCAATGTAGAATGCCCTGGCTGGCACCGAATCCAAAAGTTTTATTTTTTACTTTTTGAAGTCGGTTTGAATTTTTTTTATAAAATGTTTTTATTAATTATAAATAATTAATTTTTTAACCGACTTCAAAAAAGGAGGAGGTTATCAATTCGACTGTATATTTTTTTTTATTTTTTATTTTTTTTTATGTATGTTTCACCATAACTTCGCACGTTGTTAACAGATTTTTATAATTCTTTTTTTATCTGAAAGAAGATGGTTTATGTGTGGTCCCATATAATTTTTACGAACATCTGGCTAGTAGTTTTTTCATAATCTTGAAAAATATCAATCACCTTTTGGCAAGTAGTCGGTTACCTAGATGACATTGTTGTGTATGGGCTGATTTTTAATGTAAGTAACGGCACATGATGTAACTAAAAAAATCTGAAATAAAAACATTTTATAAAAAAAATTCAAACCGACTTCAAAAAGTAAAAAATAAAACTTTTGGAGTCGGTGCTAGCTAGCTAAGGCCAAAAAAATATATAGTTAATAGAAGTGCAATGTAGAATGCCCTGGCTGGCACCGAATCCAAAAGTTTTATTTTTTACTTTTTGAAGTCGGTTTGAATTTTTTTTATAAAATGTTTTTATTAATTATAAATAATTAATTTTAGTGCATATGTCTATATATGTATTCCCGGGACCTCTGGCGCAGAAGGTGGGTATAGTAACCCTGCGCCAAACAGATCATTAAGCACTTACACTATAACACTTATTAACAACGAAGTATTATTAGAAAGTAAAATATGTGATTATATTCTTACTTAATAAGACAGCTTTAACCTCTATTCTTATTTTACAATTGGTATCTACACTAAGGATGTTACGGATGTGGTTATATCGGAGATTTTAGATTTACTTTATCGGAATCGGAACCGGAATCTGAACCGAATCGGAGCGGCGTAGGCAGAAGAGAGATGTGCTACGGACAGGTTTAAGAACACAAGAACGGTATTTTTTATATACAGGGTGGAAAGTTAAGATGGGGCATGAAAGGCACGTACTTTAACCGTTCTAGTTGTAGCTACATGAAAACGTTCTGAGGAAACCATTTTGAGAAATTTTAATCTGACTATGACGACTGAAAATGGTCAGTTATCAAAAATATTTTTTTTACGAATATTGATCCTGTTTCGCATGAGGATCAAAACACTCTAAGACACCAACTGAGGTTTGAGTACTAGAAACGTTAGAAATCGCGAAAAACGTGATAAGTTCGCGCTCGGGCCTCACGCAGCCGCATTCGCTTCACCTACGTGTACCTTTGTTGAATGAACTCATTTTATTAGCGAATGAGGTTTGAGACAGACAGAAAACTGACCATTTTCCTGCAAAATGCAATTTGTAAATATAGTGATATTTTGCAAAAAAAAGTAAATACCCTAGAAAAAGGTCCAAGTGTCCTCATAAGTCTCAGTACCTCAATGATTAGAGCATTGGGTCGGACTCTCAAAGGTTTCAGTATCGAGTCTTAACGAGCGATATAAGGATTGATAGATTGCGATTGATATTTTCCTCGTATATTTTCTAGTTTTATCACATAAAAATAGCATAGGTAAATAAAAACTTCCTTAAACAGAAAGTAAGCAAGAATCAAATTATACCATTCGTTAAAAAAACGTTAAAAAAACGCTCTTAAGCAAAGGTTATTACAAGGTAGATGATTATTTGAAAGACCAAAATGCATGGAAGTGATACTAACATAAAACATGACCATTGTAATTGTATAAAAGGAAAATATTCTAATAACTGAGTATAAGAAAATTTTCCTCTTATAGGTATTAAATATGTTTCAAGATTGTAGATTTGTGTTTGGCAACGTCATATTGCTTTGTAAATGTTGTTGCTTCTGTTAAAGCTGATAAGTTTCTTGCGGCCGTTCTTCTTATCAGTTAAAAGATGTCCTGAATGGCGTAGGAAAAAAAATTGGACGATTCGAAAGCACTTATCTATAAGACTATTTGAATAAAAATCTTTGACTTTGACTTTGACTATGACCAAAACAAAAACTACGCAGTTGTATCTCCGTCTAATCTATTTCTCAACCGGTCCACATTAGGCATAGTCAGGCACTCACCACTACATGTTGGAGATGATAAAATATTGGAGGATGATCTTTCGGTAAAATTAATTTGTCATCTCCATTGATTAAATTTTTTTTCACCAAATATAACCTCCGATATAACTTACGATTGAATTTATCGGCACCGAATGTGCAAAATCAATCGGAAGTTCCGACCTTTCGGAACCGAACCTCCGTAACATCATCCCTAATCTACACTTATTTAGATGGCTTATAAGGAAATTGTACTGTATATGGAAAGAAACTAATCTGTGAATGGTTCTTTTACCGTTTGAGGATAGTTTGTACTACACACCAATACACGTGTTAGTATTTCCAACATTCTTCTTTTAGACTATGGCCTAGTATTTATATTAAGTACTTATAAGCTACCTACAATGACTAGTAGAGACTAGACTAGAGATTAAAAGAAAACCGAGTTCACCAAGTCGATTTAACAATAACAACTGAAATGCAATGAGTTTATTTGACTGATATTTAGCGTTTAATCTGTCGTTTAACCAGTAAGACCTGAGTTCACTAACTGTCGATTAGATAATTGTTGTTTAAACATTGTTCTGTGCATTTAGGGCGCTATACGACTGAAGCGAGATAGCAATGAGAAAGAGACGTATATAGATTTTGATACGTATGGATAAGTTTAAAAGAACACGAAAATAGCATAAAAATTTATGGAATTTCTGAAACTAAAAACTCTGATAGATCTTTAAGAATGTAGATCAGATCAGTCAATCCTTGGTAGAGAATCAAGGCCCCAAAGTTACCTCGATTGTATGTAATAATTAAATATATTTTTTAATTTGATATTCTGCACTACACTTCTGATAGGGTTTTTGAAAAGAACCCCTAAATATAATATTTAGGGGGTCTTTTCCCTCGTATATACGAACATTCAAGATTATTTTCAAATGTGGTTACATATACTATTGGAAATTGGTTTAATTATAGGACACAAATATAATTTAGCATCATGTAGTTTCTTTTTCATTTAATCGCTTTTTTTATTACGAAGTGATTTCGTAGTTTTTTTCGCCCAATCTGCAAAATCGGGCGCGTCCTTTTCTCACTACAGTCTCGTTTCAGTCATGTACCGAGTAGCGCTACCTATTATAAATAAATAAATAATTGCGTACAAACACACCCAAAGCCCAAATTAAGTTTCATGTAGACCTTGTGTTATGGATACTAGATAACGAATAAACATTATAACTTTTTAATTTTGCATTTTACAATGCTATTTTTATGTGATAAATATTAAACTAGAAAATACCGGCCAAGTGCAAGTCGAACTCGCACATGAAGGGTTTCGTCTCTCACCTAAGGTTGCCTGGAAGAGATTGCTATGTAGCAATAAGACCGCCTATTGTGAGTTTTCTCTGTATGTGTTTGTTTTTGTATCGTGTGCAATCAAGTTTCTATTATTATATTAAATACACCTACCTACCCAAAATGCCATTATAATATTTCGCCTGCAAAAATAACATTGTTTTTCATAGTGTCTGTATGAATGACAAAGTTATATTTGCGGGTTTGGCAAATGTGCTATAGCTCTGAAACTGCACAATATATTTCGTTCAAACTAATTTTCGTTGAAAGTTTTTATAAAGGTATACAGCATATATTTTTTTTAGATTTTTCACTTTCTTATTTTAAAAGTTAGAGGGGGGAGGGGACACACATTTTTTCACTTTGAAAGTGTATATCATTGAAACGGTTGGTTTTGAGAAAAAACTGTTTAAGATACCTCAATGTAATTTTTAAAGACCTATCTATAGATACCCAACACCTAAAGGGTTAAAAAAAAAAACAGTATCAGTTCCATGTATGGGGAGCCCCCCTTAATTCATATATTTTTTTATTTTTGTGTAAATACCGTAAAGCCGTTTACAGAATACATTTTTTTTTTTTTTTTTTTTATTTATTCATGTTATACAAAGTGATACATCAATACAAAAACAACCGAGTGACTAAAACCCAATTAGGTTTGTCCAGCCACGCCTATTCGTCAAAGTATGTGGTAAACATAAACAATACAACTAAGCAGTGTTCTTATAAACATAATTGTACTTAATTTCTATAACACAAGAATAAAAGTTTTAAAACGTCATCGCAAGTGAGACCTTATCCGATAAGAGCAAAAAGGCACATGTTCTAAGCGACAATCTGTGCGTTAATAAATAGTTGTCAATAAAGACAAAAACAAAGTATCAACAAAAAAAAAATGCATAAAAATCACGGTACACATACATAAATACAATGCTGTTCACTCGCGTCATAGCGCACACGCACGCACCCAGCGAGCGATCGAGCGCTTGGACAGGGCAAATGAGTGAATCAAAGATTATGGAGTGAATGGTTGCTTGCGTTGCGGTCGACGCGCGCGCACAGGCTGATGTTAAAAAAAGTTGACTATTGAAACGAAAAAATCTAAGACAATGTTTTAGTAGTAAAATAATATTTGAGTTTCTGTTTCGCACTTTTATGTTTCTTGCCATCTAAAACAACCCGTAATTCTTTTGGCAAATTATTAATGATCGCTGGAAGAATACTAGAAAATCTTCTTTCCCCGTAAAAGTTATTTGAACGACCCCTGAGTAGTGTCTTTTGCGTGATCTGTCGTGTTATTGTGCTATGATTAACTTTCGGTAAGGAAGCAACGTTATCTAGTTGTTCAGTTAAAATTGCGTAATTTACTTTGTCATGAACCGACATAACCTTGCAGTACTTAAAGAGCTCGTCATATTTACCTTTGTACATATTCTTTATTTTTTTATTAACTATAAGCTTTAATACTCGTAATTGAAGATTATAAATTTTATCCAGGTAGGTTTTAAAGGTGCGTCCGTAACTAGAAATTCCGTAAGAAATTATAGGATCTACTAAAGTTTTATACAGGGTTAATCGTACTTGGTACGGAATTATGTTTTTAATTATAACAAATTTTGACAACAGAGCACGAAGTTTTTGACAAACAGATTCGACATGAGGACCCCAGTTATGACGGTTATCAATTGTTAAGCCTAAATATTTATGCTCTTTCACCATTTCTATTGGTTTACATTGGCAAGATGATACTTTGTTGTGCATACAATCGTGATTGTGTACAACTATTGAGACGTCATGGTTTGTATGATTGTGACTTGAGTGTATGTGCAAGAGCTTAGTTTTTTGCTTGTTTAGTACAAGGCCCATATCGTGTGACCATTCGTTTAATAACGACAAGTCATGCTGAATATTTTTTTGAGCTATTCGTATGTCACGGTCTGCCGCTATTAGACACGTATCGTCCGCAAACTGGTACATCTACCTACCAAGTTTCAACTGTGTAATCCTTATAGTTTTGGAATAAAGTGGCTGTGACATACATCGATTTTTGCCTTTAGGCTACGAAACCCTAAAAAGCAACTAGTCTCATATCCTGTCAGGGCGACATGAGACTAGTTACTTTTTTCTAGTATATTTTCAAGTTTAATATTAATCACAACGAATAAACATACTAATATACGTTTTTTTGTAAATACATACATAATATACATATTAAACACCCAGACTAATAGACATGTTCATGCACACAAAAATATTTGTTTTGTCCGGGGATCGAACCCGGGACCTCTGGCGCAGAAGGCGGGCTTAGTGCGCCAAACATGTCGTCATAAAGCCCTATTGGCAAGTAATTAAATATCGATAGAGCATAGCGCACGCCTTTGCTTAGATATTATTTTGTTAGTTTTAGTTTATACCATTTTGCCTCTCTGGTTAAACCTTTTATTGTTCATAGTGAGAGTAAGAGCACTGCACCTGAGATACAGATTCCTGGTTCGGGTGCAGATGTTTGCTATTGGCTTGTTCTAATCAATGGTTTATTACAATTAAGAACTAAATTATGTTTATAGTTGTAAGTTATTGTAACTTGCCAAACACTATATTTTTTCTTTGGTGAAATAAAATATGATTTATTTATTATTTATTCGTCATCAGCCATTTTTAATGTCCCCACTGCTGGGGCACTGGCCTTCCTTATGGATAGATAAGCAGATAGAGATAGATATTACCGATTATTAACTAGAGGATCAAGCAGTAGTTAACTCGGGGACGGAATTGTTATTAACCGTCCTGAAAACCACTGTTATCATAATGTTTTGATTTGATGTCTGGTATTTTTATTTTGTTAAATGTTAATTTCGTTATGACAGCCATAATAAGATTGAAGCGTAATAAGAATTAAGCTTATAAACTTATAATCAATTTAAGTTTCCAATACACGCAGCGGTGCGGCTCATATACTTAAAATTAACTTATCAAAACTTCCGAACGCATCTGAAAAGTTAAATTGAAAACCATTAAAGGCCAATCATTGGCCCAAGTTCGGGCCGCCATCGTATCAGAATTACTTTGAATCCAGGACTATCCATTACTGGGAATGGGGTTTTCAAAAAAACGTCAAGGAGGTAGAACTCGAGCGATATATCAAGAGTCCGTGAGGTCCGTGAGGCCTCTACCAAGGTAAATAGAATCATCAAGTAAGTTGTCTTAGACTCTTTCTTGATAAAAGTGAAGTATTATTATTGCAGCCACGCGGCACGCAACACGCGATAGGGCTGCTCGCCAACATAGATTAACCATTACTACTCGCTTACTGGGAACAAAACATTCACAGTCACCGCAGCGCATTTGAGAGTGAGTATGACCTGTTTTCCAAAACGTGACCTAAAGCAGTGATCTATATTTAAGAACAATTAGAAAGGAACGGGCTTATTCATCCCATGTAGCGACGACCCTTCCTAACTGTTCTCAAAGTCACGTTCTGGAATGCGCGCCTGAGAGTCTTGCCGAGGTCTTGCCAAACCGAGGAGCGCTGGATATGCCTCGCAAACGGAACTTTAGTAGGAAGACAGATTACTGTGTATCTTTGTACAGTGCTTCTACCATGGCGCGGTGACTGATACCCCCCACTCATTTATAAATTGACCTCACTTACTCGGGCCGCAGTTAAAGATCGACTGCTGTAAGCCAAGATTTTTCCCTTTTGCTGCTGACAGAACGAAATTACTTGTTTACTTCCGAAGCAATGGACGTGGAAGTAAAAATGGCAGGCCGTTAAATTGCTATCGAAGCTTTGGTAGCGAAATCAGAGTGAAAAATTTGCTTTTGTATGTCATTCATTTTATTTCGAAGTTATTCTCAGATTTGGTATGTACTTACGACTATTCAAACTTTACTAGGTATTAATTTTCTTCAAATAAACTTTAAATAACATGAATTTATTAATTTAAATTAGATAATTAAATTGTAAAAAAAAAATACACATTTTCTTTAAAAAACCTGACAAACTCTATTTTATTTGTTTTTTGAGTTTCAAATTCATTATCAAACTTTTGGTTTGACCTTAAACCATGATACGGATGTCGTCTCAGCCACATAACACCCACTGATGGGTACAGGCCTCCCCCAAAAGGGGGGGGGGGGGGGGGGGGGTTTGCTATAATCGCCACGCTTGGCAGGCGGGTTGGCGATCGCAGTATGGCCAAGTTAGTAGGAAACGCTGCTGCCCGTCTCCTGAAGGCTGAGTCCCTTAGTCGCCTTTTACGACACCCACGGGATGAGAGGGGGTAGTGCTATTCTTAGCCGACACTACACAGCTTGATACGGATAGGTACTGAAAACAAATGCTAATTTAGGCGTAGAACTACGGAGATAGTTCTCCTGCACACTTTTCCAAACTTTACCCCTTTGTGAACACTCAACTGCTTTAGGATCTCTCTATTGTATCTCGTTCAGTGTCCGCGAATGTGTTAATATATGAAGGCGAATTTCGCATTGGTTGCCGATTCTGACGGCGTCTGTACTATCCGCTCAGTAGGACCAATGCCCATACAAAGAAATTATTTAATTACAAAGTTCCTACATTGGCACATAGTCCTTTCAGTAGAACTACGCAATAGGTCGGCTAACTAACGGCTAACTGTGTAGTGTCGCCTTAGAATAGCACTACCCCCTCTCATCCCGTGGGTGTCGTAAAGGCGACTAAGGGACTCAGCCTTCAGGAAACGGGCAGCAGCGTTTCCTGCAAACTTGGCCATACTGCGATCGCCAACCCGCCTGCCAAGCGTGGCGATTATGGCAAACCCTCCCTTTGGGGGAGGCCTATACCCAGTAGTGGGTGTTATGTGGCTGATACATCGACGCAATAGGACCACGGGTCGATTTCTGAATTGAAAATTTGAAGTCGAAAACGTCTTAAGCCCACTCGTGCATAATATTGTATAAACATTTTGCTCTGAGCTGAGTTTGAGACGTTCTGAACTTAAAATTTTCTATTCAGAAACTGACCATAACAATTTAAAACTTCACAGTCTGTGCCCCGCCTACCTAAAGAGCGCAACAAATTGTGCGTTGCATATCAAAGATTGCCATTATATCACCGGCGAAAAAGCATTGAAATTCATCCAATAAAGTTGACTGAACAGAATCTGCTGCCAAGTTCTCTGACGATAGATCCCTCGGGAGGAGAGATGTGTTCCACTTATTCCAGAATCAACTGTATTTTATTCAACACTTTTCTTTCTAAAGCGGTAGAATGTCAATGCTTTTCAACCATATGAACGCAATTTAAAATTCTGATATTGTAACATTTTGAGTTCGTTTTCTGCCCAATTTATCGTAATTGCTCTCTTTTTTTGTGAATTTCGATAATTTAAGGAAGCTTAATAATTTTTTGTTGTCCTTTTACTCGTAAACTTCGTCACAGAGCGGGAATAAAATAGGATACTTCTTATTTATTTCTACCTCTAGGGGAAAAAGGTTTTTTCGGGCATTATCAATGAATGAGCCTTAAAAAACTTGACCTATTGCTGTTTCATAAAAAGAAAAACATTTTAATTTCAAATGCTGCGATCTCTTCGGTAGAATGTGTGGCTACAGAAGACATAAAAACAGGCTTAGTCGCGAAGTCTTCAGTTTTTTATCTCTCATTACAAATGTTTGGCCATAGTAATTTGTATACTTTTATGTATCGGCCAATTTTATTTTCACACGGCACTAAAAACCCATTATAACTCGGTTTCAATTTACTCGTAAAACTACTCCGTAGGTATAATTATAGGTAATTTTAGGCCCTTGTATCAAAACTTAGTAAAATAGTACCTAGGTGGTACTATTTAGCTTTGAATAGGCAGGAAGTATGTCTCAATAAAATAAAATCAAATTCAAGGAGTTAAAGGAATTCATTTCGGATTTTTCTTATTTCTGATTCGTAACTATTGTAAAGATAATAATAATTAATAAAATAATAATAATAATAGAAACCTTATTTAACTACAAGAAATAACATTGTAGAACTTAAACAATAGGTACTAATTATGGAGAAAAGTCACAATTACAACGTTAACAATTCAGGTCCAACTCCTTAACTAGGACTAGTATCTTAGTGGCTTGTGATTCCTCCAAAAGCAAAACAAAAAATTCTCAAAAAACAAACTGGCTGGTTAATATAGTTCATTGTACATTTGATAAATGTGTGTGGGTGTGTAATATATGTGTGTGTGTGTGTGTGTGTGTGTGTGTGTGTGTGTGTGCGTGTGTGTGTTTGTGTGGGTATGTGTGTGTGTGTGTGTGTACATCATCTAATTAAATTTAGATCTATTAAGAAGTAAATCTTTCACATCGGTTTTTAGTTTATACTTCGTAAGTGAATATATCGTTGTTATTTTATGAACCCTGTTTAAAGACATATTTGTAAAAGAGATATTTTCAAATCTGTGATTAGCTGATTACCAATGAAAATCGTGCAACAAATAAATTAGTTTCCCGAATTTAGGTCGTGGTACAATAATGTCAGCGATGTCTTTTTAGTAAAGAACATTTGGGAGAAGATATAAGATTTTCCGAAAACAAGAATCTGATTAAATCTTCGTTGACCTCTAGGGACAGTTGTCTCAGACAGCAAAAACTTGAATTCACCGAAAATTTGATCTTAGAATTCGATGAAATACGCTTTAAAATGTCAAGTAACAGCTTTGAAATCTCAAAGAACTTATTTGAAATGAAATTAAGATTTTAGTTGTAATAAATCATGGGTGTTTTACGATATCGTATAGAAGTTAAGTTTTAAGTTCGAAAATCTTAAAATATTTATCAATCTAGCCTAAAGGCATTGACTGCAGACAGCTTCAAATAAATAAATAAAAAAGCTTATAAAAATTACAAAGTAAGAACAATTATTATGCACAAAACCGAATTGTAAGATTTGTGGAGGCGTTATTTTATCGAAACAAAGAGGTAGTCACACGGCAATCAATTTAAAATGGTGAAAAATAAAGGAAATTTCATTTAATTACCCGACTGCAAAGGAAGGGTTATGTTTGTATTGATTGTATGTATGTATGTTTGTTTGTATGTTTTTAAGTAATATTTTTTATTACCTATTATCTTTCAAACGGCTGAACGGATTACTATAATTAAGATATCATAAGATTTGTCTTGACAGCCCAAGTGTTCTTAGGTAAGTGATGTTACTATTATTTGAAGTGAAAAAAAAAACTTAGAATATTTCAATATGGGTATCTCGTACATATTTAAAATATATTTAAAGGGCTGATCTTAAGGATTTCAAAAAGATATATCATAACCAATAAATAACTAAACCGATATAATAAAAAATGTATAAATTATGCGTACATCTTATATTTGGCGCGCACTGTTTATTGAAATAAAACAACAGTAAAAGTTGTTTTATTTCAATATATAAATAAAAAAAAAACTAAATATGTAACCCGCCTGCATTAAATATGACATTATGAATGATTCGAATAATTATTAAATTCTATGCCTCCGACTGCTTGTTATTATGTTGAACGAAATATATTATTTCTATATTTCGACACCTGCATGCAAGAACATGGTAACTCAGTTTTTGGCATTTTACAGGAGAGCACAACAAAGATTTAAAAAAATCTTAGCAATTTCGGATAAGTCCTAATGCCAATCGATCTTGACCATATAAGTAAACGTGGTAAGACCTAAGCTCTTGTATCATTTTGATGCCATATATGTATATATTTAATTATTAATTGTATATAATTAGTGAGTTACAATAAAATTCTTCCTCATATACTTTGTAAAATTACATTGTAACTCCGAAATACAATCAATATTGTATGAAACTGTTATGTTCGTTAAATTTGAAATTGTTGAATAAAATAATTGTATGTCTGAGATACAATGTTTTTAAGACGTTTTACAGGCTGTAGATTTTAAATTATAACGAGTTTAAATACGATGATAAGTGTAAAAAAATCCGCATTTTTAGCTTAATATGAATATCATCTTAACTCAATACTGCCTAAAACTGAGTTACAATGTTCTTGCTTGCAGGTGTCGATTTTACCTCGTTTCCATCTTTTCAGTTGACTTGTCTTTTGATGCAGGCGGGTTTTTTATAATCTTACTAGATTCCGCCCGTGGTTTCACCCGCGTGGTTCCTGTACCCGTGGGATCATCGGGATAAAAAGTAGCTTATGTTACTCTCCGTCATTTCAGCGAACTCTATGCTAAAAATTAAGTCGATTGATTCCTTAGCTATGGCGACCAGAAAGGACAAACAAACACAATTTCGCATTTACAATTTATGTTAAGATTAGGATATCACAATGCCCAATCGGCGATTTAGAAGTACAGTCAACGTTGATTGGCAAAAGTGATAAGTTTATGTTTGACCACGCGAAATATTATTCCGGCTAGACAAACTAGTTTTCCCAAATAGCTTGACAATTGACCACCCGGATGAAAGGAAAAATAGTTTTGTAACGTCATACCTGCTGTTGACCGTATTTCTAAAAGGATGCAAATAAAAATCATTTCAACGCCTACTAAAAGAAAATTGATACGGCCCCTGAATATTTAACTCATCGTTTAAGTTATTTTGTAAGTGGCTGTATGTCGTAACGACATCCCATTTTATGAGAATGGATACGTAGGCTGTGTAATCTCATAGAAATCGCTATCGACAACCGATTCCCATTGATATACATGAACTAGATGTGATTTCTCTCTTCTTCTTAATATCATCAATAAATTATGGTTATTTTACAATGCTCGGGTAAAATACCATAGTAGGAGAAAACTTTAAACTTGAGTAGGTAGGTACCTATATTTTGTCGCTATTTAATTTAAAAGTAAGTTTTATGAAAAGATTCAAAAGTCACCTATATTCTTCCAGTGATAACTGTACGTTGCGTATTTAAAATAAAGTAGTTTCTTAGTAGTATTTTATTTATAAACTAGACGTATCACGCTACCAACGCAATCAAAGAAAGCGTATTTAATGAATCGTTACATATAAACGTCTAAACCGCATTAATTATATTTACCATGAGGTTTTTAAATTGAGCTTGAATAATGCATTGTGGGTACAATATACGATATTTTTTTATTTCGTTAAGTTTTGAAATGTGCCACAAAGTCCAGAAAGGAAACAACCAACCAACTAAAAATCTAAAATATACGAAATGATTTTTGTTTTCTAGAGATTATTCTCTTTGGCAATTTTTCTGAAAGTGCCGGCCAACAAAAAATAATTTAGTTATAAAAATGATAGTCTTTAGTAGCCCATCATTTATAAACCTATATTTTTTTTTACCTCACAATGACTTTGGTTTTAGCAATATGTAAAAATATTTGTAAATTTTTAGCAATTTTAGAATTCAATGAATGTATGAAAATGGCAAATCATTCAACTATTATAACCTGGACTTAGATTAATTTTAAATAGAGAATAATCTTAAAATTTTTGGTCCATATTAACTATTGCTCCAAACGACTAATTTATAACGATACGTACCAATTTTTTTATGATTGCCGGCACTTTCAGAAAAGTCTTAAAATGTATGGAGCCTGAATGATCTTCTTTCTAAACCTATAATTAAGATTCTAACCAACCAGTGTAAAATATATTTATTATAATTTTATTATACTATAATATTTTTTATACACTTATTATAATATTTTTATTACACACTTCATTCAGTTAATTACCTCCTTTTTTCCACAAGAATCAAGGATACCCTACTTCTAAAAAGTTAACCCTAAAACACTGGCAGTTTGCTGCCTCTTCCAGCCGCCCCAAATCGCTCGTTAAGTCCCCACACGTCGCATCCCGTGTCTTGCTGATCCCCTCTGATTGGATCACGATGTGACGCTGATCAACTATCCCGACATATATTTGTCACTACCCGATACCCGGATTTAGGCAAATTTGGGAGTGCGCAGTAATTCCGGCATCGAGGTAATCTAGGCCACATTGAAGATTTTATCGCTCAGCTTAGCTGTCTGTCGGATATGGAACATATTCCGATTTTCAAATGTTGTGTTGCTTTGCTATTACAAATATTTGTGTATGTGTGTGGGTGTGTATTAAGGTGGGCATCGCAATAAAAAAGGGAAGCCTCTACCGCGTTTCAAAGTCAAAGCTCATTTCCGACCAAAAGTACTTCTGGCTGGGCGTATCGGTCAAAACCCTTAATAAAAATGGGAGGTAAAGGAACAGTGGCAGTCTTTGGTGCTTCGCTGGTGGCGACGCGCTTGCTTGGGCCACGCTTGGGGACAGTTTTAAATTAACATAACCAAATACTAGATATTTCCACTAAATACTGAAAAACTTATTTGAATGGTGTTTTTTACAAATTATTTTACTACGCATCCCTTGCCCTATAGGTGCAGGATCTATTTCAAATATTGAAGTCACTTAGAGTGCACGGTCTTGGATACCTACATCACTAACCAGCCCAGCCCAGTAATGATGAACCAGGGGGCCAACCGCGTTTTTTTAGATACCATCATGTCGTAAGAACGTTTTGTTTTCCTTTTGTTTCAATTGTGTTTAAATTCGTACCGCGAACTTCATAAAGTATTTTTTTTCATTCCTCCCCAATGACACAACCATTGAGATATATCTATGGAGATGAAATATTGCAAAAAAGAACGTGCCTACCTGCACTTGATGGTACTTTGTAATGGCGGACTTGATTAGGCAGCTCCTGAACATTCGCAAGAAAAATATCGACATCCAAATACTCATGATTTATTTGAATAATGTAAGTTTCTCTAAACAACTATCTCAGATCCATGTACATCTTTTTCATTGTTCCTGCCAACAAACGAATTGAAGTTGTCATATTTTGACACACTTCACACAAAACCTTCGTCAAAAAAAATTTGTGACTACTCGATAGGGACTTTGGCGCGTAGTACGCGGCCGAGTAAGGTATCAAATTAAAGGTACTCGAGTCTATTTGTTCCGAAAACTATAAAATATACAAAATGTTAAACGTGATGATCACAAACTGCAATTAAAAAGTGTCATTATTTTCGCATAATTTGGAATTTTTCGTCGATCGACGAACCCGAGTATCGGGTTGTAACCGCCCTAGTTATTTTGTTATAAGAGGTTCGCGGTACGAAGTGTCATATAAAAATAATGTGCCGATAATGTTTGACCGAAAACAATATTGCGCTAAGAGATGGCGGTAGGCCAGCGGGGTTGTTGACGATAAAGTACTAAAATGTTGAATTAATTCTGGACCGATTGTACCTAGAGTAGCCCTCAATTAAAAGCCTCTCAGGCTCGTTGTGTAAACATATTGGATCCCGATCTGCATTTACACGAACTTCACAGTGACGTCCCCTGTGACACATAATTACCCTGTCACATGTTGATTACACAATATTTCGTTGGATAAAACGGCTGAAAAAACGCATTGCTATCGACCGAAAATTCCATTCAGGCTGCGGAAATCGTAAATATTTGGAACGACTAACACCTGACGAAACTTGTTGTTCGTATTTTTAATCAAATCTTTGACACTCGCAAACTGGCACTAATATTTATCTTATCTATACTTACTTATAATAAGAATCAAAGTTCATCGTGTCTGTACATTGCTTTGATTTGCAAAAAAATAGATAGGGGGACTCAGAATAAGCAGGAGAACCAATTTCTATCATTTTTAGAATTATTAATGTCCGTCCGTCTGTATATCTGTGTGTTCGAATGAGCATCACACCAAAACTACTGATCTAAGTCCACAGAATTCTTTATATGTTTAAAGTCCGTATTTCAACTTACCGTTTATGCTTTATTTCAGCAAAATCGGTCAACTCTATCAAAATTAATTACATTTTAATGAGAGGACGGACGGAGAAATTCATATTGTAACGCGCGTATGCAGAAGGCAGAGTTGGAGTTTACGCGTCGTTCAGATTTTGGTTGCTTAGCAACAGTTGTTGATTTTAATTCTTTAAAAATATATTTTACGTAACTAACTATATCCTTATAGTAAATTTTTAAATAGAAAAATATTGGAGAAAATTAACTCTGCCACAAGTGAATTTACCATAAGTATAAAAATAACATTGAAAAATGCAAAAATTACAAAATCATAAAATATATGATTTTTGCTGGTTTTTATTACTTTAGCGGTATGGCGTGCATGAAAGATGCAGTTGGAAGTATATTTTGTCGTTATTTCTAAAAAAAAAAGTTTTTTTATATTTTTCATAAAAAAGGAGGTGTTTATCAAAGTGTCGCGAATACTAGTGGTATTTTTGTGTAGTCAACAGCAGGTCAGGCTTTATACTTTGTGCTTAAGATTGGCCTTTACTTATTTTGATTATTTTAGCTGCAGTTTTCGTAATACAAGTTCTATCGTTATTACACAAGTTTTATGTTTCAGTACCTTTGAACAAATTGACCAGTCGTTATTAACCATTTCTTATGTCACCACTGCCGGGGCACTGGCCTTCCTTATGGAAGGATAAGTCATAAGATAAGGAAAAGAGCCCATGACGGACCATTGCAAAACTAAATCGTAGGCCGAGCGCGCGAACCACTGCGCCTCCTCATACCGTACCTAGACTAGTTTTCAGAAAATCTTGAAAACGCTGTCTTAAATTTTTTGCCTTTAAAATTATATGAAATTAATAATGATTGACCTTAACTTTAACTACTTAGGTACGTTAGTAGCACGCTGGCACCAACTCTGGCGTATTTTTGGTAAACGAATTTTTTACATGGCCGTCACCTTTTTGTTCTTACTAAGAAAGGCCTCAGCACTTCAAATGGCTAAAAACGAATCGAAATGTAGGTATTACATTAAGGGTCGGTTTCACCAACTACCAAAAATAACAATCTTAAACTACTCTGTTAATTTCGAAGGCGTGTTACAAATCCACATTGAAACATGACTGATGAAACTAATTCATAGGTATCGGCTCTAGTTATTATCATCACTACAAAAAAATACGACTCCAAAAACATGCTACTTTGCATTTTAATAGGTACTTTTACTTTTAGTTCTATTAAAAAATATAGGTAAGTACGTACTTGGGTACTGACGAATTGATAAACTTCTTTAACCCATCAAAACACCTTTTGTTTTTTTCGTAGCATAAATAAATAATAGTCGAACGACTCTGAAAGCAATAATCAATTTGGAATTTGAATTTGAATTTGAATTTCCACAATAGAGTTTAAAATCGCGTAGCACGTAAAGTCGAGCGCGGTCACCGGGGACCGCTTAGTGGTACCTAATTGGGAAGATAATAAGACTGTAAATAAATGGTACTTACCATGTGTTAAGTATTATTTTCAAATAGTAAACAATATAGACGACTCAATAGCCTCTTCCTTTTTTGAAGTTGCTTAAAAAGACCCCGTTACCAACAATTTATTCGGGAGGGATTGCAAACGAAGTTACGGTTGTCACGCGAACGAAGTTGCGGGGAACAGCTAGTATTTAATAAAAATATTATTTATAAAAACGCTGTTAATTGCTGGGCCCAAAGTGACTGGGCCGATGTCTTTCGCTACTGTTAAATATTTTGTGATATAAATAATTTCGCCGATATTCTGTTCCACAATAGCACATTGCTTTTGCCCAAAACTGAACTCTCAGGGCAAGTGATGGATATGTTGTTCCGATTCTATATCGGTTACTCGTGCGGCGGTAGGGTTGGAGCAGCCATTTTATTTTGTTTATATAGTGACAGCACAAATAGAACAAAATATTTTTCATGACGTTTGATCACATATAAACAGATAAATTACTCTAACAAATGTTGGTACTTGCATTCTGCGTGCGAAAATGTACCGTATTTTTTGAGCGTAAGCATAGCTCCGCGCGGTCGCATGGCCTTGAAGCAGAACAAATTTTCGTAAACTAAGATATTTTATACTTTTTATATTTATTGTCTCAAATATAATACAACGAGCAACCCGTGTGCGCATAATGCGCAAAAAAACACATAATAACATTCAAAAAAGTTTTTTTTTTTTTGTTTTTTTTTTTTTTTTATTTGAGTTTTTGGTAAATTTCTCGACTTATCCGACCACTTCAGACAAATACCTTTCTAACGGTGTATTGCACTTGATTGTGCGACTTTTAGTTTAGGAGGAGAAGCGGCTTCACTGCCGTATTATATATATAGATATAGTAGTTACAAAAGTGAAATTTTAATGTAATTGTTAATAATTTTTTTGCTCTGACTTAATTCCCGATTGATGACCTTTATGGTAGAAAAAAAATCTAAATCTCACAAAAAGCTTTAATGAAATAATTAACCAAATTTTACACAGGTACTATACGTACGCGCCACTCGGCTGGCGGCAACCCCACTGAATTTGTGTATCCGAATGTCTTTGTACTTTCAGGGAAACATGAAATCAAGTTTTTAGTAGCTTAGCTTACGTTAGAAATTCTATTTATGTAAGTTCATTATTTTGCAAATATATTTTCAAATAATAGATTCTTATAAAAAAAATCTTAGTAAAAAAACGGCCAAGTGAGAGTCGGACTCGCACACCGAGGGTTCAATTCAAAAATTTACGGTTTTCGCAATTTTTCCTTTATCTGCACTATAAGACGTTACTAAACGTACTAAATTTCAAGATTCTAAGTTCACGGGAAGTACCCTGTAGGTTTTGATTCCCGTGCGAGTTTCGAAAATTTGCGGCAATATGCGGCATAAACGGCTGTATTATTTGATTGCTTTGGCTTAGAAGTTTGATTTTTTCACATCTCCAAGAGACAGTAGACCTGAGTATTAGATATAAATTTCAGTTTGATACCTCCACGCGTTCCCGAGAAAAACGGTCTTGACAGATGACCGACGGACGGACAACGAAATGATCCTATAAGGGTTCCGTTTTTTTCCTTTTGAGGTACGGAACCCTAAAATCAAACAATTACTGTCAACTTCAAACACTACTACTTATTATTTCGAGGGAAAAAGGGCTGAACCAAAACGGCTAAACAAAAAGTAAGGAAGAGGGAATCTAATAAACACATACACACTTAGGTACAGTCCGGGAACTTCCTGGTTGACTAGTAGAGTTTTTTTAAGGAGTTTTATTAAAAAAGGAATTGGATATATATAGAAAACGTTTCGTCGTCGTCGTCGTCTCAGCCACATGACACCCACTGCTGGGTATAGGCCTCTCCCAAGGATCTCCACGACGATCGGTCCTGCGCTGCCCGCATCCAGCGGCTTCCCGCGACCTTCACCAGATCGTCGGTCCACCTTGTGGGGGGCCTACCCACGGAGCGTCGTCCGGTACGCGGTCGCCATTCCAGAACCTTTCCGCCCCAACGGCCATCGGTTCTTCTCGCTATGTGTCCCGCCCACTGCCACTTCAGCTGAGCAATCCTTCGAGCGATGTCAGTAACTTTAGTTCTCCTGCGGATCTCCTCATTTCTGATTCGATCACGCAGGAAAACGCCGAGCATAGCTCTCTCCATTGCACGCTGAGTCACCTTGAGCCTCCTTATCAGATCCATAGTTAGCGCCCACGATTCACTGCCGTAAGTCATCACTGGCAACACACACTGGTCGTAGACTTTCGTCTTGAGACACTGAGGTAAGTTGGACGCGAAGATTTAACGGAGCTTCCCGAATGCTGCCCATCCGAGTTGGATTCGACGAGAGATCTCTTTCTCAAAGTTGGACTTACCTAACTGGATTGTCTGTCCAAGGTAAACGTAATGGTCAACAACTTCGAGTGTAGTGTTCCCAACGTGAACTGTAGTGGGTATGACATGGGAATTCGACATGATTTTCGTCTTATCCATGTTCATCCTAAGACCCACTCTTTGGGAAGCACTACGGAGATCTTCGAGCATTGTGTTCAGGTCCTCCAGGGTCTCAGCCATAAGGACTATATCATCGGCGAAACGAAGGTGTGTCAGATACTGGCCATTTATGTTGATGCCGCGTCCTTTCCAGTCCAAAAGCTTAAAGATGTCCTCCAACGCAGCTGTGAACAGTTTCGGAGAAATGACGTCTCCCTGTCTCACACCTCGCTGCAGTTGGATGGAATTTGTGCTCTGGTTTTGTAATCGGACCGACATGGTGGCATGTTCGTATAAGTACCTTAACACCTCGATATACCTATAGTCCACTTGGCACCTCTGGAGAGACTGCAGCACCGCCCAGGTCTCAATCGAATCAAAGGCTTTCTCATAGTCCACGAACGCCAAGCAAAGTGGCAGATTATACTCTTCGGTCTTCTGTATAACCTGCCGCAGCGTATGGATGTGGTCTATGGTACTGAAACCTTTTCGGAACCCAGCTTGTTCGGGAGGTTGGAAGTCGTCGAGCCTGCGAGCAAGACGATTCGTGATGACTCTTGAAAACAACTTATAAACATGGCTTAAAAGTGAGATGGGTCTGAAGTTCTTTAACCGGGTCTTGTCACCTTTTTTAAAGAATAAGATTACCTCACTTATATTCCATGCTCTTGGCGTTTTGCCCTCGACGATAACGGAATTGAATAGCATCTGGAGGACTTTGAGTATCGGCTTACCGCCCGCTCTCAGAAGTTCCGCAGTAATTCTTCTTGTTGTTTTTCAGTTGCTTGAGAGCCATACTAATCTCGTACGTCCGGGATATCTTCGGTGAAGTGTCGGGTAAGCTTGGCTCTGGGGTCTTTAGCCTTGCTTTTAACAGGTGTCTGCGTGGAATATAACTGCCCATAGAAACTCTCGATCTCCCTCAGGATTTCAGGTTTCGTAGAAATGATGCGACCGTCGTCAGTTTTCAGCTTCGTCATCTGGCTTTGCCCAATAGACAGATCTCTCGCGAACACTTTGGAGCCTTTGTTACGCTCGATAGCCTCTTTAATACAGTTCGTATTAAATTGGCGAAGGTCGCTTGTCAAAGACTTAGAGATCTGCCTATTAAGTTGCCGATAGCGATGAGCATCCGCTGAGTTCTGAAGCCTCATTTCACGTCTCTGATCCATGAGTAGGAGTGTGTGGTCGGAGAGTTTCTTTAACTTGGTACGGCGGGTCTTAAAGAACCTAGACCCTACCGTACGGACAGTGTCCACCACCATGTTGTGTAGATCGTCCATATCTATGCTGTTCTCAAGGGCTTCGAAGCGGTTTTGGAGTTCGAGTTGAAAACTCTCGGGGTTTTGGATATGGGCCGGTAATGGTCGGAGCGTAGATTTTATCAGTCTCGATCTTTCCAGCTTTACGTTGATGTTCAATCTGCCACGTACTAGTCGGTGATCGCTCCCCGTCTTGACGGTGTTGATCACGGTGACATCATTGAATATCTGCTTCCTCGTCGACATGATAAAATCTATCTCATTTTTTACTGTACCGTCCGGACTGATCCAGGTCCACTTTCGGCTTTCCGGCTTTTTGAAAAAGGAGTTCATCATAAAGAGCTCCTCCCTCTCCATGAAGTCGGCCAGCATCTGGCCTCTGGCATTCCGATCTCCAACTCCATATTGCCCCACTCTCAACTCATCACCGCAACGTTTCCCCAACTTCGCATTGAAGTCCCCCATCACAACGGTGTAGTGGGTTTTGTAACTATGCATGGCTCTACAGATGTCCTCATACATAGCCTCCACTTCGTCATCTTGGTGCGTCGAGGTCGGAGCGTAGACCTGTATGACATTCAACGAATACCGTTTGGATATTCTGAGTATCAGGTACGCTACCCTGGTCGACACACTTCCGATGGTGATCACGTTGTTGACAAGGCACTTGTGGACGATGAACCCGACACCACCTATGGACTGTTGGTCGCCCTCCCGGTAGTACAGCAGGTTACCGGAGTCAAGAATTATCGAGTCCTCACCCTCTCTTCGGACTTCAGACAACCCTATAATGTCCCAGTGTAACCTACTGATAACTTCCTCCAACTCGGTTAGCTTCGCGTCAGTCCTCAGTGTGCGCTTGTTGTACGTTGCCAGGTGCAGAGGTCGTCGTTGTTGATAGCCTTCCGTAGCCCGGGGATTCTTAGCACCCCCTGCCCTGCCGTGACCATAGCCGCTATCGTAGCTAGGAATAGCAGGGCTGCCGGGAACTGGGGGCCGATGTTTTTTGTGCCTGTCCATTTTAATTGGGGGGGTTTGCCATAATCGCCACGCTTGGCAGGCGGGTTGGCGATCGCAGTATGGCCAAGTTTGTAGGTGACGCTGCTGCCCGTCTCCTGAAGGCTGAGTCCCTTAGTCGCCTTTTACGACACCCACGGGATGAGAGGGAGTAGTGCTATTCTAGGCCGACACTACACGGCTTTATTATTTCTGATATAAAACGTTTATATCAGAAATAATAGAACATTAACAGGTATTTCATTTGAATAATAAATTAATTCTATGACCTTAGTACTTTCCGAGTAAACATTTTGGAAAAAAACTCTACTCTACTGGTTCCCCGATTGTATAAGCTATACGAGCCACGTAGCGTGGCCCTAGAATGAACGGCTTTTACAGACACTCGTAACTCGATACCGCGTCACAGTAGCGTTCACATCTTAGCGGGGTAATCAAGACAGCATCATGCACGATATCGCGTGATATGGCTGTGTTCAAGCTAGGGATTGCGCAACCGATTAAATTGGGTCATTATCTTTCAAACATTTTGGTTGGTGGTAGGACTTTTGTAAGTCCGCCTGGCTAGTTACCACCATCATATCTAAGTCAGACGCCATAACAAAAATGTTTTCAGCTTTTTTGTATTCCGGCAGTTAGAGATAATATAGCCAGTTCCTCAATGGCTAAGGATTAAGGGAGAGGCTCGCTTCGATCTTCAGCCTTATCAATACTAAACATCAGATATGATGCTAAGAGTCTCTCCGTCATAATTTAAAAAAAAAAAATATTCGTATATAGTACGAAATAGCATGGTAAGATTGAATCAATACTGCGATAAGAGATGGCGGAAGGCCCCCAGGACGACTTCGTCCACTTTCCTATCTCGTCCATAGCTTACAAATCAGAGGCCCTACCGCGCAAGTGTCATCGGCATCTACATCGACTTCATTTGACGGATGGATGTGACATATTGCTCTTAGTCTTTGGTCAGTTTTCATTTGTGTCAAAACAAGCAGCAATGTGTCACATCCATCTGTCAAATGAAGCCGATTTCGATTCCGACGCCTCTTGCGCGGTACGGCCCCAGCGCCCCGCAAGTGTCGTCGGCATCGACATCGACATCAGTTGACAGATGGATGTGACACATTGCTACTTCTTTTTGACACAAATGAAAACTCGTACAAGTACCTACATGACACTCACAAATTATGTAGTTATTTTATAAGTAAAATAACTTTATAATTTGTAAGGGTCATAGAGAAAACGAGTTTTGAAAATGTCGAAACCAAGTACGAGATTCGTGTGGTTTGAGCAAGGAATCGCTAAGTGGTCATAGGAATAAGGGCCCTGGGAGCCTGATAGTTAAGAAGCTTTTGAGGATCAAAGTCAATATTATTTTTTGAAGATTATCATTCAAAGTTACAAAACTGCAATGAATATCAAAACAAACATAGAAACTGGGGGCTAATTGTGTAATTTAAAATTTATCGCAATCATTTTCAATTCGTAATTTGAAAGATATTCAGGCCGTCACTATTTGACATTTGAAAGGGATTGTGATCGGGACGCGTTTTAAAAGGTATGGAATAAACGAAATTGAACTGTCTAAGCAATATGACAGACGAAAATATCACAATCACAATACCTCTGAAAGAGATTGTGATAGATTTTAAATTAGACAACTAGGGGGCTGGATCCCGGCCGCCTACTCGTACCCTCTAAACCAATTCATTTTTTTTAAAACAAAAAATGAAAGTCGTTTCCCAGTTCCCACTCATCCTTTACACTACGCATATATTACGGCTTCGATATGGGTCTTTTAACACCCTGTATTTCTGAATAAAAAGTTAGAAGAGACAGCCCTGTTACACACACTAATGTCTATGTATGTTATACGATCCACGCGGCGTGCGTTGCATATATCAATCAACGGACAGAGAGGGTCCTGACATACTACGGGTTTATCAGTATAAACGCAGGTGCCCCTAATATTATTTTGCCCTGTTTGCGTAAACAACGCACAAAAATCGATCGTTATTTACCTTAAATTAGCCATCTGCGTCCCGGTGACGTCATCTGTTTTAAGTTTAGGAAAATTTATTGATGTTTACTTACGATTAATGTGTTTTTTCCTTCTTTTACCTATTATGTTTATTTTAATAGGTATATTATTAATAATGTCTATATTTTGGTTCATTACATTGTTTTATTAAAGTTAGCAAATTGTAGTGGAATGAAATGGACTATCGACAAGTTCAAGTTCTTATAATACATTTTAAATAGAAAAAATATTGGAAAAAGTCAACTCCGCCACAAGTGAATTCTCAGATGGGACTCGAACCCACGACCTTTGGAAATCCGGTCCAATGCTCTAACCACTAAGCTACCGAGACTTGCGGACCACCGTCGAAATTCCCCAATACTTTATTTTTAATACACTGTAGGCCAGCGTTGTCACATAAATGCTAGGAATATTGCATTCGAAAGGATAATCATTAAAATACTGAAATCATTTCAGAGAGTAAGATATTTTTAACAATTGCAGCCTTATTATCGATGAAGTTATAAGCAAATACCACTATATTATAATACCTACTTGTATTGAAAATATTCATACAACCATCGAAATGAAACATAAAACAAATTGGTATTTAGGTAGTTAACGTACAAAGAAAACTTCCAAAGAACAGTTATATCGAAAAGTTCAAAGAAGATGCAGTAACAGTTGAATAAACGAACTCCATTTGAAGAATACGTTAACTAAACGTAGCTACGCCGAATACATTTAAAGTCGCTACACGTCGATATAAAAGAACAATAAAAAATGACGACTACAGAAATAACTGCGCGAACTTCATTGCCAGCAGTTTTCAATTCATGAAACTTCGGTATACGCCGCCATTATTCAGACCTCATTCGTTACAGACCTACTTGTATTTAACAAACTAGAAACTCGTCATTTTCCATATAAACTTTGAACAAATGAAACTTACTTGTTTTTTTACATACGATGAACGACATGCCTCGAGCACAATTGTATATTTTTTAGGAATGAAAAAGGAATCCTTTTAGTTTCGCCGTATCAGTCTGTACCGTCCGTTAGTTCGTTTGTCCGTCCACGGCTTTGCTTAGAGACCCACTTCTAGAAAGCATGAGTGTGTATATTGATCACGCCAAAAAAAAATGGTAGAATAAAATCATGGATAATATTATTTTCATATAACCTCTGCTACATGTAAAGTGGAGTTGAATTTTTATTCTCGTCAATCTTATAGCGTGGAGTGTGGTTGGACTTAATTTTTTTTTTTTTTTTTTACACTCACACCAATTAACCTAGCCCCAAAGTAAGCACTGTAAGGCTTGTGTTATGGGATACTAGGGTAACGGATATAAATACATATAATTATACATAAATAAGTATTTATGTGTAGAAAAATATATATAAACGTCCATGACTCAGGTACAAATGCTCGTATTCATCATACAAACATTTGCCCCTACCGGGATTCGAACCCGGGACCCCAGAGTAGGCGACACCTTGAAACCGGTGTACGAACCACTCGACCACGGAAGTCGTCTAATAATAATAATAAGTATGCTTATCAAAAATCCGCAACTCCGCACTGTAAGGGCTTACTACGGAACCATAAACTGCGCGTGACCTGACACGCATTTGGCAAGTTTTTTTTTAAATACTGTATTGTAAAGATAAAGTTTTGTTGGGCTTTTCGTGAATTCAACGAGACTTTAGTTTGTGGTAAGCGAAACAGTTCTTGATCTGAGTGCTTTATATGTATACTTTGATAAAAAAACTCTTAATGAATGTCTATCCGATATGTAGTATCCAACAAAGATTGTAAATAATAAATAAAACAATCAAATCAATTATCTCTCCCGATGTAAGTTTCATGAAGAACTTCTGTTCTGGAATGAGATAACAGATAAACATACATAATATACATATTAAAGACCCAGACCAAGACAAATAGACATGTTCATGCACACAAATATTTGCTTGTCTGGGGATCGAACTGACCTCTGGCGCAGAAGAAGAGCTTTCGCACCTCCGCGCCAAATGAAACTTACCTTTGACTAGATAAACGGTGTGTGTTAATGTAATGATTATATAAAAAAAAATGTCCCGGCGACACGCTTCGTCTTTTGGCTTTATGCTTTCAGGCAAGACGAAGCGTGTAGCCGGGACATAAAATTAAAGTTTTAAAAGAAAATAATACATATTATAAATGCAAAAACTTAAATTTCTGCTATAGTATAAGATTGGTTTAAAATCGTTAGACAATTGGTTTTATGTATTTTCTAATAAACTTTTAATTCTGGACTAAAATACTGACTTTGTCTTCGAATGATAAGAAGTTCTTTTAAAAAAACTAAATCAAACAAAAAAAAAACAAATTTGTTATTATACTCTTTATTTGCACCACTTTAAGTAATTAAAATCATAACTTTTCAATTTCAATGAAAAACAACAAAAAAATTAAGTACGTACAAATAATGTAATCTCGTTATCTTAAAAGAAATAACACGGGTATTGTTATAGTCGGAAACTTACAAGAAAAAGGCAGAAAAACATTCAAATGACGTGTTTTGTAAAAAAGGACGTAATATAATTTAAGGACACGGCTGAACCTTTGCCTCTGTTTCATTATGATAAAAGCTACTTTGCGGCAGTACGTGACATTCGGTACAATTTAAGCCGAAGTGCAATAGTATGTAATTTAGTAAGATACATTTTCTTTATCTGCCACATCCAATTTAAATAATACTAGCAGCCACCCGCGTTTTCACCCACGTGATCCCCGTGGGAATATCGGGATAAAAAGTAGCCTATGTTTTATTCCAGGCCATCTTTTTTTTTACAATTAAAATAGGCAAGCATTTGGCCACCAACTGGCCTGATGGAAAGCGAGCTGTGGTCTAAGATGTAGCATCTTTGCCCAACAAGTACCTATTCACTCTTCTTTTGAAGAGGTCTAAATTGTAGGATTTAGGGAATACATTGGCAGGCAATGAATTCCAGTTTCCAGTCCTTGGCTGTTCGCACCAGAAGGGGGTTTGCAGCTGCGTCAATCCTACTGGATTATCAGCCTTAAAAACACAGTATGTTCAGTAGCTCACCATTGTTTGTTTTGCAAACAACAAAAAGCGAAAGCGTTTAACCCCCCAATGGGACAGCTCCCTCACGCTAGACTCGCACATCATGAGCGGCCATTCTCGCACACCGGACTGTATTACTTTGGCCTCATTCAAGTCACAATAGGCCGAAGACATGAGAAGCGATATGTTGCTCTGTACATGTGCCTGGTTATAAGAGCATTCATCTAGAGATAATTGACAGCCAAAATGTAGTGATAAATTGCAGTTACGTTATAATACTCGTATCAATATTTTGATGGTTCAGTTAGACATTTTTAATTAAAACAAAGCTTTATATAATTTGCATTACCATTAGGTTTTATAATTTTTTAATTTTCGTAATTTTTTGCTAAAAATTTAACTTTAAACTATTATAAAGTAGTATTTTATCTAATATACGTATAACACACGCATCCATAGTTAGCACCCATAACTTGCATCCATAGCATGCATCCATAGCTTACATCCATAACACGCATCGAGAGCATGCATTCATCCATATAAAATACATAGCTTAGTTGAACCCGTTTCCACCAGCAGCGCTAAACTATATCGATCGATAAATATGATTGGTGGATATCAAACGCATCTATAGTAACGCAGCATATATGGTGGATATGCTATATTATAAAGCAAATTTTCAAACCTACATAATTATTTGCGTTACAAATGTAACGAAGAAAGACCAATTTTAAATTGAATTTCACGTGATCAGGCGTGTAAAGGCTTACCTATGTAGACATTTGAGCAAAATAGGGGTAAAAGATTTAGTGATTACTCCCGTTACCTTGGTTAAGACCAAGGGAACAGGTCCTAGAAGTCGATTCGGGTGTTTACGGGATCGTCTCGCGAAAGACGAAATTTCCGAAAAGCTAAAAAAAATTAAATCCGGCCTTATATAACGCTACAGCAAACTTTCCCCTCATTTCCCCCCTCCACTAAGTTGGATTTTTTTTCACAACATCTTGTGTATAATTGCTGTCCTTGTGTGCCTATATTTTTTTTTAAATCCGTCGATAAATAACGCTACAGCAAACTTCCCCCATTTTGTTTATTTTAACACCAATCACAAATTTTAGAGAATTAGGTCATGGCTGACCTTGGGTATGCAAGTATATTTATAGATACGGCTTCCAGAGTTAGCTGACCACTTTAGTAAGTTTATTATAAAAAACAAAACTCGCAGCCATTCGAAAACCGCAGTGAGCGTCAGCGTCAATTTTCATATAAAATGCAGCTATGCAAAATCCCTGTGCGCACACAGGAAATAGATTTTGCCAATAACTTTCATATTGTTTTCCATGTATTTTTGCGTCTAGATAATTCTCAAAACAAAACGTATGGCGATGAAGTGTGCTTTTTCAGTTGCTTTTTATAGTAAAAGTATTATAAATGTAACACCAGTCTTCTAATAATAACATTATGTTTGCATATACATAGTTAAACTGATATAATTGATACTAAATTAAAAGGCCGGCGACCGGGCAGCTTTTTTTTTATGAAGTACGGGGAAGTTCTTAGCCTTCACCATACCTGATGTTAAGTATTGATAAGGCTGATGATGGAAGCGAGCCTCTCCCGGAATCCCCAATCACTGAGGAACTGGCTATCTTATCTTTAACTGCCGGAACACAACAATGCTGAAAACATTGTTGTTATGGCGTCAGACTTAGATAAGATGGTGGTAGCTAGCCAGGCGGACTTACAACAAGTCCTACCACCAAACAAACCGAATACAATATGTACCCCCGCTGGGAATCGAACCCGGGACCCCTGGGTCTGATATCGGTGGTTGTACCACTAGACCACCGAGGCGGTTTAACGCTCCACATACTAACGTTAAAAGATTTGAAATTAGAGCATTATTTGCTGTACTTGTGATGTTATTCGGTTTAAGACAGTGTTTATCTAAGATTTCAGTAAAAAAATATTTTTTTATACTTACCCAATTTAAAATAAATGCGAATTGCAGGTAATTTTTTTAATAAAAAATGTAAACTGTATTTTTTATTATTGAGTAGAATTTGGTATTATTTGTTAAATAGAAACCTAGATCCATACTGTCTTAATCCAAATAACATCACAAGTACAGTCAATCTGTATGGGAGATTGACGTGTCGCGGGCCTCTTAATTCATCAAACCCGAGCCGGACATTGGTGTCCAGAGAATAATGGAAAATCTGTTGTGTCTCATAATGCGAGGCCTGAGTACGAGTTGATATTTACTGTCAACGTTTTCAATAACTATCGAATCCTCTACTCATGTCGGTAAAGCAGTCTATGGATATGAAAGAGACTAAGCGATAGTTTTCGAAAACGATTTTAGTTTGCCATACTCGTACCAAGGGTACTGAAAGGTTAAGTACAAACTTGAATTACACAAACAACTAGGTAAGCGCTGATTTTACACATCATCATCATCATTTTGACGACCTGTTTGGCGCAGGGGTACTAAGCCCACCTTCTGCGCCAGAGGTCCCGGGTTCGATCCCCGGACAAGGCAAATATTTTTGTGCATGAACATGTCTATTTGTCTTGGTCTGGGTGTTTGATACGTATATTATGTATGTATTTACAAAAAAAATGTATATAAGTATGTTTATCCGTTATCTAGTATCCATAACAAAAGTTCTTCGTGAAACTTAACGTGGGCTAGATAATTGGTGTGACTGTAGGCAATAATTATTATTATTATTACTTTGATGCATTAATTTAGTACTGCCCATTTTGGCTGTTGAAGAGAAAAATGACAGAAAATAGATGATTATTTAGGAAATATAACAAACAAATTGTTATTAACGTATTCATACCCTTACCGTTATTTATCTTTACAATTAATCGTATCATAGGCAAAATACGCAAATAGCGTTTAAACGCCAAACGAGTTTGAATGTTATCCCGGCTTAATAAATCACTCTGCATTCGTGATAATAAAAGCTTCGAGGCCGACAAAACATTTAAAAAGCGCTGCCCACAGATGAATGCTTAAAAATGTTGCCAAAAACATAATATTTCCGGCGTTTACAGCCGAAACAATTGCTAAGAATTCATAGTACACATTAATTAAAATTTTAATAAGATCCGTTAGCATATTTTACAACAAAGGGGACCATCTCACAATATGATGGAATAAGTCAAACGATAATTTCATAGCGAAATGTGGCTGGTTCCTTTGTGTAATAAAATTTAATTAAGCGTTATTAGATATAATCCGCTTATTTCTAATGACAGGTCTGTATATTATTTGGTTAAGGAAACAATACTTTTGACACTGCATTAAAGAACATCTTTGAATATCTTTGATAAGCAAACCAAACGTCCCGTATTGGGAAAAAAAAACATGAAAGCTAGGATATCAACTAATCCAAACCTATATGTCCTAAGATAAATTGTTCGCAGCAGTTTTGTAAGTAAATAATATTTACTTACAAAACTGCTGTAGAATATATTATATTCTGTACAATCAACAGCACAAGGAAAATTGCCGCTATACTAAGGACATAAGGGCGCTCTCTAGGTCAAACTGTTAAGCCTGATTTGCGGGTCTACCATCAACTATTAGAAACCACCATGTCAGATGAACCTTTTGTTTGCGTTATTGAAGTAGTCACATTTTCACACTTTGGAGGCGATAATGGAGCGAAAAATTCACAAAATTTGCGTCATGAAACAAGCTTATTATAAGAGATTCGTAGTACAAAATCGCATGGTAAGATTGAAATAATACAGCGCTAAATGATGGCAGTAAGCTGTTGCGATATACTAGAAATAAATGTAAATGCTATATAATTTTATCACATTCAAAGACAAGGAAACAAAGCTCTTTGTTTAAACAAAAGACATAGATATTGTAATGTGACATTGTTAGCGATTACTGATTTGCTCGTGACTGTACATACGTCACTGTAAGCATACTCGACATGACAGATGTGTTCTCAATGGGTTATTAATTATACTTGTACAAACACACTTTTTTAACAAAAAAGTTTTTATAAAAAAATAAAAAATAAAATAAAAATACATTTTAACAGCCATTATTTCAAAAGTAATGTTCTTAATAATAGATGGCGTCTTAATATGATTAATCTCAATAGATGTAGGTATTTGTAAAGAGATTGGCGTAAGATTTTCGCGCGTACTACAAATTGATGTAAACATACTTTTACAGGATAATACAATATAATATCAAGTTATCCCGTAACAACAACCTCGCAAAGGTTTTTTACTTCGGGAAGACAAAAAATACAAACTTAGATAATACAACCAAACTCTTAAAACCGCAACGCGTTGTACCTAAGCCCTTAAAAACATTTTATCCCAAAAGATCTATAATTTCGATCTCAAGCCAAGTCGGAATTTAAAATGTTAGATTTTCGCTAGGCACGTCATTAATCTTTGCTAATGGCGGCACGACGTATCTCTAATGGACAGCGACAAAAATACGGACGTAATTAATGGACCTCACCTCCGAAAAACGAAAACACGTTGAAAATATCCGAAGATTAAACGAATAGTTCGAACTTGAGCGTTATTGATAAATTGCATAATGCATAGATATTTTTGGTTGATGATAGAACTTGTTGTAAGTCCGCTAGGCTAGCTACCACCATCTTATCTAAGTATGACGCCTTACCAACTTTACTTCTTTTACTTTTAGCCGCCTCAGTAGTCTAGTGGTAACAATCACCGGTATCAGACCCAGGGGTGCCGGGTCCGATTCTCAGCGAGGGTACATTCGGGGGTACATTGTATTCGGTTTGATTGGTGGTAGGACTTGATGTGAATCCGCCTGGCTAGCTACCACCATCTTATGCTAAGCCTGACGCCATAACAACAATGTATTCAGCATTGTTGTGTTCCGGCAGTTAGAGATAAGATAGCCAGTTCCTCAGTGGTTGAGGATTCCGGGAGAGGCTCGCTTCCATCTTCAGCCTTATCAATACTTAACATCAGGTATGATGAAGGCTAAGAGTTTCCCCGTCGTGACTAAAAAAAAATAGACACTGTTTTCAGAATTGTTGTGTTCCGGCAGTAAAAATAAGATAGCCAGTTCATCGGTGGTTGAGGATCCGGGAGAGGCGCGCTTCCATCTTCAGATAAATCAATATATGTTTGATGAAGGTTAAAAGTTAAGCGTCTCCTCGTTGCTCATAAAAAATAAACTTTGTTACTTATAACGACAAAAATAAGGACGTAATTAACGGCCCTCATGTCCGAAAACATCTGAAGACTTAACAAATAGTTCGAATTTGAGCGTTATCAATAAATTGCATAATGCATAGAACTTTATAATAGGGGAAAGTAGGGTATATTGGACAGGTAACTAAATTGGACCACCCTCATATTTCGTAAAATGTCTGTAATGGCGACATTCACTGACGATTTTCTAAATGATAAAATTGTATTAAATAGTTTACAACTGACATTTTCATTTATCCTAACATCACTGACATTGTTCTGTAATTGTAATATTTTTTTTTATTCATTTGCATAAACCCTCATGTCCAATATTTTCAATAATGAATTTTCTGACATAAGTTTAATTTGACAAGTATTGTTATAAATTTCTTTTTTTATGTGTGACATAATTTTCATGTTGAAGTTCTCAACAAAATATGCTGGTGACTTTACTATAAAACATCAAATTGTACCATATTTCTGCAAATAAATAAATCTTATCCTATCGTATCTTACCGGTACACTTCATTAGAAAAGCCATCGAGCTCCCACTTCCCAGTTCACACATTGGAATTTTAAGTGCCATATTAGTACCTAAATATTTATAAGCTTTTCAAGTATGCTGTGCCATACTACCATATGATGTCCGATAGTAAACAAACTAAAAAAAAATTATATACCTAACTAATTGGTAAAGGTATTTGACTTTTAAACTTATACACAAATCAAATGAAGTCAAAACTTCATAATTATGAAATTAAATGATGTTCATGACTTATTTGATAAAAATGAAATCCGTCCGATAATATTATACTACCTTCCCCTAACTAGTTTATATTTCTCCAATATTTACTCCTAATCCTAATGGAACTAATATTACATGACAATATGAGAAAGTTTTGATGTTTGTTATGTACCGGCTACACGCAACGTCTTACCTGAAAGCATGCATGCACAAACCGGTTTGCGCAGGTTAGTCGGTGCGTGAACCTGGCAAGACGGTATCCCGTGCAGTCCTGTAAGCGCGGCTTGTGTAATAATTGAAATGCCAAATCATTTCAATTGTTTCGCAAACTTGGACTGCACGGTTTTGCCTGCACGTGTGGCCGGGCGTTCAGACCGCGGTTCAGTCCGCGCTTCAGTCCGCGCCTCAGTCCGTCAAAATTGACATATGTAGTAAATGTATGAAAATGAACTATGGAAGTAAAGAGGTTTTAACTCATTTCATAGAGCTCTCTCTCTCTAAACATTGAGGACTGCGCAGACCGACTGTGCGTGCTTACCTGCACGTGTGGCGGTGGCTCGGTGTTCCGTCTATTGCGCTGTCATGACTTCGCAGTCTTGGACTGCGCAGTGTGCCGGTACATAACTCAGTCACGCGATATGGCTTACGAAGGCAAAAAATTATATAGATATAGACTGTGGTTATAGTCTAGACTGAAACATAGGATAGGTTTTTAACTTTATTAATTTCGATATTTCCCGTAAAGGACTTTGTTTTACTAGCGGCTGTTCGCGGTTTCACCCGCGTGGTTCCCATTGCCGTGGTAATATCGGGATAAATTGGAGCCTATCTGTTATTCTGACGTATATTATAAATGCGACAATATGTCAGTTTGTTTGTTTGTTTGTTACTCTTTCACGCTAAAACTACTAACGGATTTGGATGAAATTTGGCACACAGATAGTAGATATTAAAACATAGGAATCTTTTTATCCCGATATTCTCACGGGAATGGGAACCAGGCGGGTCAACATTGTGGGTGACATTGTAGGTTGTGTTGTGTCTTACATTAAGGACTTTTATCTTTCTTTTTTTGCTGTTGCCATTGTGTTTTTTTATATTTATGCAGCTTAACATAAGTACCTGAAGTACGTCATGCTCACTCAAACGTTTCTTCGGCGGTTTCGTGTGAGGCGGGTCGTTACGTTCCCTAAAATATGGTTAAGCGAAGCGATGGCTGGTTCATGCGTCATGCTCGTGAACGGGTGCCGCCAGCGGAAATGGGTCTACCTCAGTCTGCTTATCTTAATGCTGTGCTTAAAGCCTAAATATTTTTATCTAAAATAAATTGATACTGACCTGTATGTACCTCACAACTTGCAGTGTAGTAGTCTTGTGGTGCGGGAAATGTTGTAATGTATGATAGACAAGTCTTTCTTTGCCAGTTAAAAATTGTTTACGTTTACAATAACCATAAAATGTAATATTTTCATTAGTATTTTCCTTTTGTGATGGAAATTGACCTTACTGATATGTTAAGGTCACTTTTCAATTTGACGACTCTGTATGAAATAAAACAGGGAGAAAAAAACAGCCCTTGACGAGTTTCTTGCCGGTTCTTCTCGTTACAAGGTCTCCCGCCGTAGGGTTTGTGAACCGATGGCGTAGCTTCTTTGACGTTCATAAGTGCTTGTAACAGCCTAGACTGAATAAATGATATTGATTTTGATTTTGATTTTCAAACCGCGGCCGCTAGTAAGCTAACATATTATTTTAAAGTTTAATCTAAACACGTTCAGGAGTTTTTGCTTGCAAGAATAACAAACAAACACATCCATACATCCTCATAAACTTTTGCATTTATTAGTAGGATTCAAATTAAAATCTCATCCATAATATCAAATCTCATCTTCAATAACTGACGACCCATTCATTGGCGAAGCCGACGAAGTGAATCCATTAATTGGTGTTTCAGAATGCCGCAAACCTATCCGAGTGCACTTTAATTTAACCTTAATTAAACCGGAAATAATTGCACATCTATACAGAATAATACTTCGGTTGGTTATTAACATACGAACGACATCTCATCTTAATTAATGATCCCTTGAAATGTGGTTGCAAGGATTTGTAGTGAATTATTATTTGACGGTAGTTAGTCCCCTCTAATTAGATTATTTTTTAAAGAGTGCCTATCATAATACAGGGTGTCAAAAGACCCATACCGAAGCCGTAATATATGCGTAGTGTACATCAAACTAAACAAGAATATGTGGAAATAATTGCTGGGAAACTAATTTTCTTTTTCGTTTTCAAAAAATGGTTGTCATTTTGACGTGCGTACCCTCTAGTGCGTGTGTCTAGAGGGTACGAATAGGCGGCCGGGATCTAGTTACGTTGATCGGTTTTGATATTCATTGCGGTTTTGTAAGTATAAACGATGATGTTTAAAAGTAAATATTGAATTTGATCCTCAATAACTCTTTAACTATTAGGTTCCCAGATTTGGCCCCATATAAGAAAATTATAGTAAAGATGGAGAGAATACGTGGTTTTCGTTTTTGTTATGGGTCTTTTAACACCCTGTATATTATGACGGCACTAACTTTTCCGAACATATCACAAAAACTGCTTGCATTGCTTTATATAAGTTCAGAACCATTTACCTTTCCGGCCCGGGATTATGAGACACAAAAGATATTCCATTATTCTCTCGACACCGGTGTCCGTTTCGGGTTTGATCAATTAAAGGTATATTAATAAAGTAAAAATAAAGTTGTTAGTGGAACAAATAAAAATTTCATCGCCGTAACAGATCGTTTGATGTACGATAATTCCGTATCGAACACCCAAAAAAAACTTTTCATAATACGACACACAAATCGCTCCTTAACATTTTATTGAATCGTAACCCCGACGAATGGACTTACATAAATAAAACTATGAAAAATGAATGGCTCAATTCCTTTATCCCGTTTTTTCCTCGATCGGAGTCGAAATAACGCGTTCGTTTGCCATCCTGAGTCATAAATTGGGCGTTTCTGTGTGTCCCGCGACCATTTGCAATTGAAAACGTTCTTTATAACAGGATCTGTCCGAGAGCTTTTACGAGCGAGCATACATGCAAGCTCTGTCGCCTCGTAACACAACCAGGGCTGTCAATGCGATATGGTCTGTTCACCGAAACTAGCTAGTAATGTGAGAGAGAATTCACTGGCTTGTGACTGGCTGTAGATAAGGGCGTAGTCAATCCGCTCGCTCGTCATTGGCTGAACGAGGCTGGCAAAGGCATACGCGTTATGTTTAGTCAGTCAATCACGGGCAAGAAAATTGTCACAGTACTAGCACGTTTCGGTGAACAGACTATAAATATACGTACATCTTATGTTTTGTCATCCCGTGACCACGGTAGCTGAAAAGGTGCCGAAACGTCGGGAAAATCAAAAAATCCCTAAACAACCTAAAAATACGGACAATTACAACTTAGTTCGTGAAACATAGCGCGTTTGATATCCGTAAAAGTTGTTTTATTTCAGACTACATATAGCAGTAGCAGGTTTTGTGTCTTTCTTCCCGTATGCCTCCTGACTTCTGCGCAGAGGTCAATCAGGACAAATAAAAGGTTACCAGGTTATATCTTTTGTGTGTATGAAGATAAGTATAGGTATTAATTCGTCATTTGCTAACAAGACACCTGTGTCCAGAGAACAATGGAATATCTATTGTGTCTCATAACTAGCGATCTGAAAGGTTAAAAGACCTATGTATTCGACCGAGTGTTTCTGTATTTATATTTTATATGTGTACTTACATAAAAATCCGTAAATAATATCTGTTGTCTAGTATCCATAAACATAAATTCGTAATGTCACTTACTACTTTATACTACATAACGTGTGATTGCAATAAAATAAAATTTATTAAATAATTTTGCCAACCCTAACCGCGCGCACAGATACACCGGACGTCGACTTTGTAAATTTATTTTATTAGCCTGTGCTGGTTGTTACCTAGTATACACTAAGCTTGGATAAATCGATTTTATATGATCCACATAAACTATCGGTTTACACCAAACCATAATGTTTCTAACATTGTCGTTATAATTGATTTTGTAAAGGCCGTTTGAAACAATAATGAGCATAGACCTGCAACTGAATAAAATATAATTGCATCAATTTAGGTCCTTCATAAGACCACAATCGTATTCGTAATTATTAATACCTAATAATTACGAATACGATTGTATTTTTTTTATATTAGATCTTTTATGACTTTTTATAATTATCAGGCAATCGATAACGCTAGACATGTACTTAAAAAAATATTAATAGTATTAAATAATAGTGTACGGTCTTAACACCGCACATCTTTTGCTGACACGCGACATACTTATCGCGCGTCATTATTTGTTTACTTTATTAATTATATTTTAAATCGTGTTCGAGTACGCATTAGCGCTTGCACTAGACGGTCGAGCAAAGAGTTACCTACAACTTATAATTTACTGTAATTTTTATATTTACAATAAACAACTATTTTAACTTCGGTGACTTCTTTATCTGCGTGCTACAACTAACTATCCATCATCCTAAGGTGTATGCGACAAACTGGCCCGTACACTTTTGTGGTCCTTTGAGAACTATTAGTGTTTTGGTGTTTCTTTGACGGCTGTGGCAGTAGCGAATCGGTTTGACTGGGCTCCCACAAGCGGGTCTCACCAGTTGAATTGAGACGAGAACGCATATACTGTTGCGGTTTGATTAGAGCACTGAGCACTGAACATACCAGCGATCGAGTGTCTACAGCATCGACTGCTCAACTAAGAACTTAGAAGGTCAACTTTTGTGTTAAACTAACACATCTACACAACTACTTCATCTGTTTCTACGTGAACTGCGTGTATACTTATAATATACTGTATTTTTATATTTACAATAAACAACTATTTTAACTTCGGTGACTTCTTTATCTGCGTGCTACAACTAACTATCCATCATCCTAAGGTGTATGGGACAAACTGGCCCGTACAAATAGTAAGACTAATAACGGAATTTATGGGTGAGTTTGTGTATGTAAAAAGAAGTTCCTAATGATTCTGTAATAGGTTCATTCTACCTATAAAGTAAATAAAAGATTTACAATTTATATCTTTATATTGTTTGACAAAACCAATTATCCTCAAACAAAACAAGAACGAAATGATAAAGTATTAAAGTAAATTTATTTATTCGCAGTATCATGGAAACAAATTGAGTCCACAATTAAGTCAAATTGACCGGGTTATCGAGAGGAAAAGCAATAAACAATAGCGTTTCGATCGGTGTGCCATTACAATGTAATTATCGCGGGGTCCAATCTACTAAAACGTTATAAATAAAAGCTGATTCTCAACTAAATCGGTCGCCATTAATTTGAGCTAACGTTTCTGCTGTACTGGGTGGTAATGGAAGCGTACATATCCTTTTTTCACTATAGTTTTTTTATGTAGCTTATGTGAAAGAGAGCCAAAGAGTATTTTTCACCAACTGATTGAACGATCGACTACGACGTAGTCGGCAGACTATGACGACTACGACGTAGTCCACATAGTCAACGTAGTCATTACGTCGTTAAAATTTAATGTCATAGCATTTCAGCCGTTTGTTTGAAGTTTTTAAAGGACAGAGCAATGTTATAAACTACGATTATCTAATCAACAGTTGGTGAAATTGGTTCTGTTCTGAGATGAAGAGTAGGGTCATAGAAAATATGAAATATGTGGAGGTGAAATAGTATTTTAAACAGGAGATGACAGGTGACTCTAAAGAATAGAAGAGTAGAACATGCTTATGCTGATGTTGATAAATTATTTATTAAAATATTGTTTGGTAAAATTGAATCAGATTTCTACGAATTCCTTTCATTCGCTACGGTACGTTAAATAAACATACCAAGTTTATTAATCTCAAAGGCTATGTCGTCTTAATCAATAACAAACGATAAAAAAAAATTCAACAACTTGTCCCTTCCCACCCAAATGTAAAATAAGAACATAAAAATTTACTTTAAGAAAATCGGTCGAGGTCGAGAGCCGAGTCCATTTTTCTAGTATTTTTATGAAATTTGTTATATTAGATTAAAATAGCAAACATATATCTAAATTCAAACAACACAGACTAATTACTAACCATTCTCACAAATTGTTATTCTGAACACATCCGGCTTCGAGGACAGTAAAAGCAAATATGATGACAAATAAAAGAGTCTAAAATACACGGAATTGGAGCACAAAGACTGGGCGGTAGAAAACCAATTTGCATGCTATCACTAATTGATTGCTAATCCGTCAGAAAAGCCAGATTCCGGATCAAAGCGTTGAGGATTTGCGTTGAACGCAACAAAGGTGATAATGTTACGATATTCATAAAACATTGGTTATACACATCAAATACACACATCAAAAGTGTCTAGGGATCAAGTATATTTTTAACTATAAAAATTATTCCAATTAATATATGTACTAAATCTTCCAGGCTGGCTCTTTGCGTTAAATTCAAATAGTGAATTTACTTTAAAGAATCATTAACGAGCCAAAAAAGTTAAAATCATGTAGCAGCGATAATCAACTTACTTGATCCCTAGACATTTTTGATGTTATGTGTGTAAAAGATCACCTATAACATAGCCTATAACATATCTGTAAAACTTCTATACAAAGAAGTTTTACAGAATTTGCTTTTTCCATACTTACGTTTGGTTCCGTATTTTATTTCAGAACCAATGAAGATATTGCAAAATTTTTGTGCAGGAATATATCAATACTTTATTAACAAAATTAATAACATATTTATTTGCAGAAAATGAAAAGTTTTGGCTACGTTATAAAGAATTGAGTGCAAAATTCTAGAAACAAATGTTTTTTTCCACTTTAATAATATCAATCTTTTACATTTAAGATGTTATGAGGTTTAAAAAAAACAGCAATTTCATAGGTGATAGGTGCTATTATTACAGTGTAAAGCTAAGGTCCTAGTGATATAACTTTATCACGGCTTCTGGTCTTTTGTTATAAGTAATTAAGGTTTCGAAACCACTCTACAGTTTCGGAACTTACCTGGTAATTAATACCACTAAAACACGATACTAATTGAAACAAGAAACTGTTTAATAACACGATAAAATAGAAATTAATTAGAAGCTAAATAAAGGAATCCTCAGAAGATTCGAGGCTATATTTGAATATAGCCTCGAAAAATTTATATCAATATTTTAAGAGGATTGTGTAGCGCCGATTCGCTTCGCGAGTCCTAGAGGCGATTGCCTACTCTTTCCTTCTGAAATGTTGTTTCGGCCTATAACATTTCCACCTCCTAAACCTTTACGAAATGTGGAAATTTTGATGTCATTCGATTCAGTACACCTTAATCTGGAGCTGTAATTTTTTGGTAATTCGGTTTTGTTTCGTCGTCGTCGTCTCAGCCACATAACACCCACTGCTGGGTATAGGCTACCCCCAAAAGGGGGGTTTACCATAATCGCCACGCTTGACAGGCGGGTTGGCGATCGCAGTACGGCCAAGTTTGTAGGAGACGCTGCTGCCCGTCTACTGAAGGCTGAGTTCCTTAGTCGCCTTTTACTTTACGGGATGAGAGGGCAGATGGGTTTAGTTTAACTTAAATAAATTGAAACGCTCGAGGTAGTTTTTTATTAAAAAATATGGATATGGAGATGCTAATATTTTTTGTTATAAGCAATATTTCTTTAAAATAAAAACGTACGGCCCTTCTTATCCAATAGACAAAAAAATATCAAAACTCGATTATGTTCAAGGGGGGAGAAACGTTATCGCTTTTCCCCCCTTTTTGTATGAAAATTTACAGCTACACAACCCTCTTAAGTATTTCTAGGTTTAGCAGCAAAACATTTTCTAATTATTTTATAAAACGAAAAGCAAACAAATCTGTATAATAATTTCATCTAAAGCATAAGGATCGTATCAAGGCTTATTTTTTATGTATTTACCTGTATGCGTGAAAGTTTAGATTTTTTTAAAGGTTACTGACGTTAATTATCGAAGTTAGAGGACCGATCTGTGCAGCGATCAGGTGACCTTTATCATGGTCAGCTATGGGATGGGTGACCAAATATTAATGTCTATAGTTCCGCGCATTAACAAGTAAAATTCTTGCTCCCTGTTTCAGTTTCGTCGGCATAGTTTATTATTATATCCGCATTAAAGGTTATGATTTCTACTTACTCAAACAACAGGAAGACCTGGAAAATCTGTACCCCAGCAGTGGGAATTTCAGTAGCCGCGTTGACGTGCAAAGCCCTAGAAAAAAAACACGGCATCAAATACTTTTATTTTCTTGGTGACCTAAATGCTCTTTAAGTTACAAGCAAAAGAAATGTCATGCAAAATAGAGGGTTTTTTTGCTAGAAAGAAAATATCCTCTCTATTTTATTTCAAAATACTAGTAGAATAGGATGGCATAAACGAATATAATATAGTTGTATTTGTAATATATATATTTGTCTAATTATATATTATATTTGTTTCTTTCTAGCCAAAAAACCGTCTATTTTGCATGACATTTCTTTTCCTCGTAACTTTAAGAGCAAATAAATTTCACCGCATTATAGATTAGGTGAATGTCAAAATAACAACATAGGTTTAAACCTTTTATCGCCACCGGGCAGTGCGAACCTGGAATATACGACGGCAGGCCACTCGGGTCCGCCGAGATACCATTTCGTTGAAAACATCGCCTCTAACATGCCTTTATGTTTGTAGTAAACTAAGAACGTAAAGTAACTTATGTAGGTTGTTTAGGTTAAAGTGTGATCTGTATTGGTAATAGCGTTTTAAAAAGAAAAGAAAGAAAAAAAAGAAAATTGATTTTATTTAAAACAAATTTGAACAAACCACTGAAAACAAAGACATACTTAAAAATAAAAACAATATTTTTTTTCTCGAAACGGTCACGACTCAGCATAATGCGTGGTCTACGACCTGCGCTGATCTTCCGTCGTAACCGGTTTGACGATTCGATACCTAGACAAAAAAACACAAAGTAAAAAACAAATGAAATTAAAAATAACTTTAAAAAATATGCCATAACAAACATTTTTTTCCGGCTGGTGCGATTCCCGGTGCAAGTAAATGATATTTCAATAAATTTTGAAAATGAAGGAATGTTTCCTTTTAGTAAAATTTGCACACATCAATATCCCTCCAATGACTGACTTTTTTTCCACCCTGTATATCATAATACCAGTTTTGAAACATGTCCGCGAGGTCTAAGCTGAGCTATGCATTTGTGTGAGTGCAGATAGATATACTAGTAGCAACACCTGTGGGGTTAGCACGAATAACTATCGAAATAGCATCGAGTAAGATTGGATTTAATTGGTCTCCACACATAGAATATATTTGTGATAGGTTGCGGGCCATAGCCTCAAAACTTTCAATACTACGTTATAAACTTCCTTATACTACATTAAGGATTTTGTATATGGCATTAGCTGATAGTATAATTTCAAAACACATTTGCAGAAAATTATTAAGCTACAACACAGGTTATTGCGTCTAATAGTTCCAACTAAGATTCAAATCAAATTAAAGGAAAGCGAGACTAGCTTATTTGAGCATTGTAAGGTATTAACGGTTTACGATAAAACTAAGTTGTCCATCCTAGTCGATGAACATTGCAATTGTTTTAAATTAATCACTTACGCGCGTCCGTCAAACTTAAGAAAAGTACATAATAAAAAGCTCAATATACCTAAATTTAGAAATTTCTACGGGAGACGAAATTGGAAATGTTTGTTACCGGATTTGCTTAACGAAATGAGTGACGATTTTGTTCGGAACTACATAGAAAAGAATAATTTTAAAACAGTTGTTAAGAAATATTTTTCGGATAATATAGTTAACAAATAGCAAGTCATATAATGAATGTGTTATTATACAAAAATCACATGATTGTAACTATAATTTTTTGTGAATAAAAAATAATATACTAATCAAAATTTCTTTACTAACTACAATATGTGTTTCTTATTAAGTTATAATACTTTAAAAAAAACATGCACTTATATTTTTTATGTTTTCTATCAATTTATTAACGTTTTAAATTTGTTATATTTGCTAACTCCTCCGCCACAGTTAAAGCCGAAACGGCTTTTGTAGCGGTGTGTTAATTAAATATGTATTTTGTAATACTTTTGGTCAATAAATGAAAAAAAAAAAAAAAAAGTATCGAGCACGTAATGTCAAAAAATATATAGGAAAATGTAGTTCCGTTTACGTCCGGTAGGAACTCTGCTCAATATGACATACATTTTTTTACTTTACTTCCTCGATACTGTTCCTTTTTTGTTTTTTGTTTTTTTTACACGATACATATCAACAAATTATCTATGTGCACTCACACAAATGCAAAGCTCAGCTTAGACCTCGCGGACTTGTACGTGCTTATTTCGTATTGCGTCTTAATTTACAACAAATCACGCTTTTACATAGCCATGCTTACTCTGAAACTAAATTGTAATCTATGTCTGAATACTGTGAATGTTTTGTAGCTATTATGTTTTGGCATTGAGTGAGAGTTCGCAGATTTTGCTTTAGGTAATGTCACATCTCACATGATACTTACTATATTAAGCCAATTAAGGCGATACTCGAAAAAAATATGCTTAAGCGAGATAGCAAGGAGAAAACGACGCGCACGGGAGCGAGACCGATTTTGCTACTATCACTTCGTATTAAAAAACTACAGCGATTTTAAAAAAATGCTTCTATATGATCCTAAATATTATTGGTGTCCACTTATTAAACCAATTTCCAATAGTGTAAGTAACCCCATTTAAGAATAATCTTGAGTTTTCGTATTTTTTAGAGGTCTTTTCGAAAAGAAAAAGTGTCAAGGCAAAATCATAAAATCGTGTTTTTGAAACTATACGAATCTAGATAAAGGTATGAAAAAATATATATGTTATTACCAGATTTGTAACAACTGTAACCATGCTATAGTTTTAAATCAAAAAGTCCATACTTTTTCCGAGTAGCGCCTTAACGAAGTTGAAGATCAATGAAAAATTTATAATAGAAGGGGATCTTTATTATGACGCCTACGTTATTTGTATATTTATATGTTTTTTAATACTTATGGCCTTAATATTTATTGTAATAAAATAGTTTTATAGACAGACACATATTTCCATCCAATTATTTTTGCTCTATACACTCACCGGCACATTTAACCGCCCATCCTGTTATTTTCATACAAACTAGTACAAACATGCTCACTTTGCGACTTTATACATAAAAATGACAATATATTTCTACAAAGATCTGTATGCGAATATTTAGGTTAAGCATTTGATTGTCCAATGAGCTTTAACGAGTTAAATGTGCCGGTGAATGTATGTTTCACCATAAAGTGAACTAACTGGAAATTCCTTAAAGTATCTTTCGAATATATATAGGCAATTATGCTGAAAAGCTCCTTCAAAAACCTAAACCTTAATAACCTTATGCCATAATTTTCCGTCATAATTACTGTAAACTGAGCTCATAATTGCGTATTCTTCTTTATTCCTACTACCTAAGCTTCCCTTACTAAGAGGGGTAGGATTTTTTTTCCACCGCCTCCAAAATTACTTAATAACTGTAATACTTTTATATGACTAGTACAATTATTTTCAAAAAAATGTCGTAATTGTAACAGTCGTTATTCCTTAGAAAAATAAATGAAGGAATTGAATTAAGTGATGCTGGGGGCCTACTGTCATATTTTAGAATCCATCATGTCATAAGAACGTTTTGTTTTCAATACTCCTTAAATTCGTATCATTAATCAATGATTCTGGGTTTGTTTGTTTTTTTTTATATATACTTTGTAATGGCGGACTTAACTAGGCAGCTACGGAACATGTGCAAGAAAAATATCGATATCGAAATGCTTATGATATTTTTGTATAATGTTAGTTTCTAAAGACAACTAGCTCAGTTCCATGTACTTCTATAGTCATTGTTCCTGCCAACGAATAAATTGAAGTTGTGAAATTTTAACACACTTCACACTTTGAAGGCACAAAACTTCTGTCGGAAAATAAGCTTATTTTAAGAGGGTCGTAGTACGGAATAGCATTGATAAGATTGAAACAATACTGCGCTAAGAGATGGCGGTAAGCCCCCTGCTGGCCTACCGCCATCTCTTAGCGCAATATTGTTTTCTGTCAAACATTATCGGCGCATTATTTTTATATGTCACTTCGTACCGCGAACCTCATAAAACAAAATAATTTTTTGACGGAGATTTTGTGTGAAGTGCGTCAAAATATGACAACTTCAATTCGTTCGTAAGCAGGAACAATGAATAAAGATGTACATGGATCTGAGATAGTTGTTTATAGAAACTTACAATATTCGAATATATCATGAGTATTTGGATGTCGATATTTTTCTTGCGAATGTTCAGGAGCTGCCTAGTCAAGTCCGTCATTACAAAGTACCATCCAGTGCAGGTAGGCACGTTCTTTTTTGTAATATTTCATCTCCATAGATATATTTCGATGGTTGTGTCATAGGGCAAGAATGAAAAAAATACTTTATGAAGTCCGCGGTACGAATTTAAACACTATAAAAACAAAAGGAAAACAAAACGTTCCAACGACATGATGGTCTCTAAAAAATGGCGGTAGGCCCCCTGGTCATATTACATTGAGGGCCGGAGATGCTTGTTATCGGATGAAACACAATCGGAACCGGCATCGTATCGTGCTGAACGGCTCTCACAATGATATTCCATGCAAATGGGACTCTCGATAGCTCTAGATAAATATTACAATTTATTATTTTACCTTGCGAACTGAATCAGTGTAGGTACATCGATTTTTTATAAGTACTTATTGTTACGGCGATGCAACGTATTGTTATTGAAATGTTGAAAAAACTGCGTTAACTTCAGAAACTAAAAAGCAAAAAATAATAGCAATAAGGCATTCTACTTTAAGGTCCTACTCTTTTATTTTTCTTGTCTTGGCTGGCACCGACTCCAAAAGGCATAGTTTGTGAAGCCTGCTTTTTTTTAACGCAATTTTATTTTTTTAACTTTTTAGTGTCTGTAATAGGTTGTTATGTAAACTACAGTAAGATTAATTTAGATTAGATTAGGTTCATGGACATTATCGTGAAAATGATATCGTTCAAGTTAACAGAAAAGCTCATAACATAAAAATTATTCCTTAAGCCAACCTGAACCAAATTGTTATAAGACCAATATGCAACTATTCCGCATCGAACAAAAAAAGAATCTTCCTCGGGGTAATCTTTGTACATACATAAAATATATATATATATATACCAACCGAATTGAGAAGCTCCTCCTTTTTTGAAGGCGGTTAAAAAGAGAATATTTATGATGTTGTAGAGGATAATGAATAAACTTGAGCGAGCTAAGTTTCATATGTACTCGAATAAAAAAAAATAGAAAAGGTCGTTTCGTTTGTCATAGGTTCTAAAGATTTTTTATTTTAATTAAATAGGCTTGCATCTTGCATCATTCTGAATCGTCAGATTCAAGTGGAGGCCGAAAATGGAGAGAGTTTGCCTAGAAATAGCCTATTCACTCGAACTTTAAATTTACCAGGGTTATAGGCTCCCGGGAATACAGATGCAGGTAGGGAGTTCCACTCCTTGACTGTGCGCATTATAAGAGATGAGGAGAAGAGTTTTGTATAGAGGAATATCAACCAGGTAGGGGTGATAGCCAGCAGACTCTCAGTGGTAAAACGGAGCTGGCGGAATGAGCTCATGTAGATCTTTTACTTTTCAGTATTTGAAGCTATTGAGTTTGACTTCTAATTCTTTTTCCCAATATTTCAGCATGTCAAGGCTGTCAGAGATATGATCACAATAATATAGTCACAGGAAAATAATTCAAAGAACAATAATTAGGTAGGTAAGCTATAAGAAAAAATTCAAACCTTTTAGATTGATCCCTCTAAAGCAGTGGTTCCCAATTAGTTTTTACTACGTACCACTCCAAGAAAGACTTCAAACTCGCGTTCCCCTTTTTACGTATATTCCATATGTAATATTTTTTACTGGTTAAATATCTTATTATTTAAGAGCTTGCTCGCGTACCCCTTGAAGTAACCTCAAGTGCCCCTGGGAGTACGTGTACCACTAAATGGAAAACAATGCTCTAAAGCAGGTATGGGCAACTTTGGCAAGTTGCGTGCCAGATTGACTATATTAATACAGTCGCGGGCCATAACAGAAAATGAAAATTGGCAAACTCAATTTGATTGGCTGTCTATTTGAGCGCGTAAACTTCTTCTTGCTTAGTGAATAAGTGTGAAAGGGAAATTACATTGACAAAGATTCTTCGAATAATCAAGTAGTTACAGCGCGCGTATTGTATTCATACGAAATTTCAATATGTCTCGCGGGCCGAATCCGGTCCGCGGGCCGGTGGTTGCCCATATATGCTCTAAAGGATGACTCACGCTACATCGTGCCGAGCCCGAGACGAGCCCGAGTCGAGGTTTCGCTGTTGCACTTTCCTCGGCCACTACTGGCCTAGGAAAGTGCTACAGCGTGCAAACCTCTCCCCAGGGAGCAACCAAGTATTATTGGCCGAGTTGACCATTCTAATCCTAATCCTAACATTTTACAAATGCGAAAGTGTGTTTGTTCGTCCTTCCATCACGCCCTAAGTAAGCAATCAATGGAATTGATTTGGCATAGAGTTTTGGACGGAGAATAACATAGGCTATTTTTTATCCCGCTATTCCCACAGGAACGGGAACTACGCGAGTGAAACCGCGGGCAACTGCTAGTACAAAATATATCGGCTTGAGCTCGGCGTGGACTTGGCACGGGGTACTGTGAGTCATCCTTAGGTTTATTTATAGAACACCTCTGCGTTTAAGATTTTTTTGTATTAAAAACACCCCACTTTGAGCTAATTGTTGACTTATACATGTTATATAAATACTGTTTCACAATACAAGTTTATATGTTTTCAAAGAAAATCACTCATTTGATGGAACCCATCTTCGGCATTATGAATCAGTGATTTTATTGTAAGTCTATCTATAGACGTGGAGCTTAAACCCATTAAATATACACTTATTTTTTTTTCATATTTTGTATTTGTTATCGAAATTCATAACATTAAAAGCCTGCACGAATTTGCGAATATTTAGTCGACCAATTGTTTAATTGGTCATAATCGTAATCATAACCTTTATTTGCAATTAAACATATAATATGGTCTTACTACAAAACAGTGTTTATCGTGTGTCTAAGTTAGACAGTGTTTAAATGTGATGTTGTCACTTTTTTTACAATATTATTTGAAAGAGACAGCATCACATTTAAACACTGTCTAAATTAAACAGTGTTTTTTTTTTGTGATAAGGCTGATAAGGTGTTAATTTATCAAGTGCCGATCGAGCAGGGGTTGTTCAGGTCAACGATATAGAACACAATTTATACAAAAAAAAATATAACTTTTTAATTTTGCATTTTACATTGCTAATTTTATGTGATAAATATTAAACAAGAAAATATACTAGAAAAACGCAACTAGTCAAGTAGGGCGACATAAGACTAGTTGTCTTTTTAATAGAGATTAGATGCTAGAGACTAGTTACTTGTGAAAAAAAAATTGAATTTATTTTACCTTTCTTATTTTAAGCATTACATACCTTTTTTATGATTTTGTATTTTTTGCATTCAATGCAATTTTTATACTTATGGTAAATTTTGAAATAGAAAAATATTGGAAAAAATTAACTCGGCCACAAGTGAATTCTCAGACGGGAATCGACCTCAGACCATTGGACCGGATTTCCAAAGGTCGCGGGTTCGATTCCCGTCTGAGAATTCACTTGTGGCCGAGTTAATTTTTTCCTATATTTTTCTATTTAAAAATTTACCATATCATACCTATTAAAAATTCAGCATAAGCAAAGCCAAACGTAAAACCAAATTTGTTTTAAGTAGTAGTTAGTAACCAAGGAAATGGGTAATTTATATAAAAAAACTTTTTTTTTGTCATAATTATGTTCTATATTGTTGACCTGAGCAGTCCCTGCTCGATCGGAACTTGATAAGTTAACACCTAATATAACAAATGTCACAGACAATAAAGCACTAAAACATGTTTAGCCAAAATTAATTAGCGTGCAAAATATAAATTTTTTCATAAATAGTTCATTTAAAATATGGTATCATACGACTACTGCGAATCGCCCGATTTTTTATCGTCAATGCGCACTACCATTTAATTAAGCTCTTTACTCTATACCTACTTATTTCCAAAACGATCAAACTATCGGCCGACTAAATAATCGCAAGTGCACGCATCAGGCTCTAAAGGAATACTTCCAAGGACTCGTCTTGTTGTCGTTCGTTAATAGCTCGTAATAGCACAATTTCATTAGATTCGCTTAGTCGACCATGCTAAGAGGATACTTTATTATAGCTCAGTGACGCAAAAAGCCGCTTTCCAACTGGTCGCGTTTTATAAAAAAACCCTAATAAAAAAATTCTCGTTACTTCGTACCATCGCTTATTGTGTAGCTTCATTCGTTCCTAATTGATTGAATTGAAAGTCGTTATTTCTGTGTTGATGAGTATTCTTTAATGTCCTCGCTCTTTGACGCGTCTTTTTTATTACAATTAACTTACATTTCTTAATTATTCAACTTGAGTCAAAAAGAAAATTTAGTTACTTCTCGAATGTCGATTATACTCTGAAAAGTTACTTTTCCTTAATTATGAACAAAATTTTGTAACATCCATTATTTGTTTTCTCTCGAATATTATTAGTCGAACTATGTTTTCAGAACTGAATTAATAATATGAAAACAATAGAGTGAATATCGTTATTAATCCGCATGACAAAAGCTGATGAAAATAGAATTTGTTCGTAAAACGGTGAGCTCCCACGCTAAGATTTATACAGATAAAAATATATTCTGATTTAAATTAATTGAATCAAACCTTTCCTTTCTCATAGAGCTTCCAGAAAAAGTTGTTAATTAAATTCATTGGATATTAAATACATTCAAAACGAGGTCGGATTATTTAAGACTTGAGGTTTCACCCGTAGGGTCCCCCTTTCCGAGAGAATATCGAGATAAATAGTAGATTGTTTACCAAGGGCTGTATGACACCCATAACAGTCGAGTGTTTTGGCGCCCGAACGAAGTGAGGGCGCCGATAGTTCGAGACTGTTATGGGTCCATACACCCGAAGTAAACACTCTACTTTTCATTTTGAATATGAGGAAAGTAAAAACAAACAGAATATTCTAAAAAAATTTTTGTAAGGTTTCTACGATTTTAATTATTTTATAATGTAGCAAAATAAGCTGTATAGGCTTCTGTGCCTTTGCCTACATACCTTTGGTAAATAAAAGTCCAAGAGATTACTGATATCGATTTGACATGACACCCCCTATTCTTTTTTCAAATTTATTATACATTTTAGGCAAGTTATGAGTTACTTTCAGAATATGAGACATGAAAACTATATTACTCTCCGTCATTTCAAATAACTCTATGCTTAAAATCAAGTTGATTCGTTGCTTATTTAAGGCGTGAAGAAAGGACTAACAAACAAACACACAAGCACATCTTAAGTTTTTTCGCGCACTCATATTTGAAATAAAACAACTTTTGCGGAATATTTAGTTCGATTTATTTACCAGAAATATATATTTGGTACTATAATTTTTAGTCAACCTGTGACCACGGCAACTGAAAAGGTTCCGAAACGTCTGGAAACCAAAAAACCTCAAATAACCGAAAAATTATAGTACCAAATATATATTTCGGGTAAATAAATCGCACTAAATATTCCGCAAAAGTTGTATATTTCAAACAAACACACTTCGCATTTATAATATTAGTAAGGATAACATTCAACCTAGGGTGACAGCAATAAATCTACATTATATCCTAAAACCCATTAATAATTGCCACGAACGGGCTACATCGCAAAACATACTGATGCCCATATATTTTCCTTAATACCCCTCATTGTTCTCATATCATTTTATGCAAGTCGCATAATGCATTTTAAAAAGGCTCATTGAGCGCATTGTTATTTGTTTTAAAGTAAAGTTATGCTATTGAGGAGAATTGTAAACTGAAAACGATAATTCCTTTTTTTATTTTGTTTTTGCGTTTGAACTGCTACTTATATGATAGTAAGTATTGCTTGTTAGTGTTCTTAAAAAAAACAAGAGAATGCATTTTATTTCCAACCAAGTCAACGACAAGCAAGAACTCAGCTCTGACGTGACGAGATTTGTGTTCCATAACATTCTATTCCATAACAATATCCGCGCGCAACGTTCCCAATTATCAAAGTTGCTCAAGAGCACCTTCGCAACCTTCCCACACATTTACTAATTGTTCTAAAAAAAAACAAGCAATTATATTTTAAAACAATGTCAATGTTAAGCAAGAATGCAGCTGCAGTGATAACGAGATTTGTGTTCCATAACATAGGAGCAATATCCGAGCGCAATGTTCCCAATTATCGGAGTTGCGGTCGTGTTCAGTCAGCGGCAGTGTTGCCACGAGATGGAATTGTACACCTATCTACTGCAACGCGCCATCTATTCCGCTTTACATTATTCGTTATAGAGATTGACGGTTCATGCATTTTATATACAGCTGGTTTTTTTTTATATCGTAATAATTATTATGGCTTGGTAGATTGTGTCTAGTAAGTGTAATGTTATCTCATGATGGAATTGTTCACCTATCTACTGCAACGCGCCATCTATTCCGCTTTATAGTATTCGTTATTCAGATTGATGGTCAATGCATTTTAAGTACAGCTGCTTATGTAGATCATACTATGATACCTATCTATTAATTTATGTTTTTTTCTTATCTATCCCACGTTAATTATCATGAAGAACTTGTGTTATAGATACTAGATAACGGATAAACATACTTATATACTTTTTTTTTTTGTAAATACATACATAATATACATATTAAACATCCAGACCAAGACAAATAGACATGTTCCTGCACACAAATATTTGTCTTGTCCGGGGATCGAACCTGGGACCTCTGGCGCAGAAGGTGGGGTTAGTACCCCTGCGCCAAACAGGTCGTCATTTATTTATGTATAAGTTTTATGCTTCGTGTGGTATCAACAATTCATTGTTGGTACATTATATTAACAGTGTCACCACAAAATCGAATTCATCTATAGGTTCTTACCGTAGCATTAGTAACCGGTAGTCCTGCAGCATTTATATAAGACTAGTGACAGCCCGCGGTTTCACCCGCGTGGTAATATCGGGATAAAAGCCTATGTAACTCTCCGTCTTTTCAACTAACTCTATGTCAAAAATCAAGTCGAATGGTTGCTTGGTTATGGCGTGAAGGAAGGACAAACAAACATACTTTCGCATTTATAATATTAGTTAGGATTAAAAATTAGGGAACAGCTATGCTAAGATTGGAATTACTAAAAATCTCTTGAGAACTAAGGCACCCGTTACAGCTGAAGCTACTCATACATTCAAGAGGATGATGTGAGGTTATTTATAATAATAATATGTTTATTACTGCCCAAAAAAGGAGCGTATTTGTATTTGAGCAATCATGACAAAAAACAATATTATTAGTACTTTGGATTCTTAAGAAGGAATATTAATAAACACATAATCTTGGTGTTTAATAAAAGGTTCTTAAGAAACAAAAGAGTTTGTATCAAGGAAAAATCTACGAACATCAGGTATAAAGATTATTTTTTAACAAACATTCCAACACCCGCTTAAACTTGTGCTAAGCCAATTTTTAGCGTAGCTTTCCAATCTAGTCAGACCAAACATACCTACTTATACCTCGTAAAACTAATTTCCCATACACGGCACGGCAGACGGATAGCCGAGAACGCGGGCCCACACACTCGTTAACTAGACGTTCCCGACCCGTCCAATTTTGCCTTGGATTTACTTCCCTGCCTATCCGCTAATTTATTATCATTCCAAAGTGAATATTTAGAAGTCACTCTTGAAGATTAAAGCGAATAAAACATTAGCTTGGGTCCTACGTTGCCGTTTACAAGATATTCGTGACGCAGTCAACAGCCGAGTCTGTGTGCTTGGAATTCATTATTTCTCGCTTCTCTGTAATTTTCGTGTTATGATGTTAGCATATCTACGGACTATTTAATTGATCGACAGCTTAAAAGAAAAATGAGATTAACTAGTATCTTTGTAACAAAACTTTGGAAGCATCAGAAACAAGGGCAAAAAGAAAAGAAAAAATGAAAAAGATGAGTACATCGATATTACTAAACTGCAAATGAAACTATTATGATACACGAATTTTAAAAGCGAACATGCCGACAACAAAATGTGCCGAACTCATTTACCGATCAACACTTTTTCTGTAGTACCCACGATATCACGTCAGGCTTTGAAGTTTGACCTTTTTTTTTAACAACAGGGAGACTTCCTTCATCGTAATGTTAAGTAATGATAAGACAGAAGATGGAAGTGCGCCTCTCCCGGAGTCCTCAACCTCTGGGTCTGAAACCTTGAGAGCGACTTATCGACATGTCGCTCATAATGGAGGTAGATTTTGTAGTACTAGCAGTCTTTGCACTGCCTACAAACGGCAGCCGAAAGCCGAAATGACGCACTCACAGATACGCGCACACGCACACTTGCAACTTCGGACTAACTACCAACCCATCACATTATTATCGTCAATTGACAAAACAGTGGAAAAATATCTATTCACCGAGATACATAAATATTATAAAAACTAGCTGTGCCCGCAACTTCGTTCGCGTGAGAACCGGAACATCTTTTGCAATCCTTCCCGACAAAATTTTTGGTAAGGCGGCCTTTTTAACCAACTTCAAAAAAGGAAGAGGCTATTGAGTCGCCTATATTCTTTACTTTTTGAAGAGAATACTTACCCGCTGTACTATTTGCTCTATCCACAGAACAAAACAATTATACGGGCCGGTTTTACCACCTACTAAAAAGTTTTGGATAGTTTAATTGACAGATCTTTTGACAGTTTGTTTTATGAAAAAATGACAAATTATATGCCAAGTAAGCTTTCTAACCATAACTTATCAGTAGTTGGTGAAACCGACCCTTAATGTAATACCTACTTTTCGATTCGTTTTTTGCCATTTAAAGTGCTGAGGCCTGTCATATTAAGAACAAAAAGGTCATGACGACCATGTCAGAAATACGCCAGTTTTAGTTGGTGACAACAAAACCTCCTTAAAAAAAATATTTTGTTTTATGAGGTTCGCGGTACGAAGTGACATATAAAAATAATGCACCGATAATGTTTGACAGAAAACAATATTGCGCTAAGGCCAGCTGGTTGGTATTAAATATCAGTCACCTAAATGTCTAATTTCTAAATCTATCACAATCCCTTTCAAAGGTATTGTGATTGTGATTTATGGAATTGTGTAACATATAGTAGCCATCCCTTTCGGAACGAATGATGTTTTAAATTTGACACTTCTCCAAACATTTGAAAGATATTTTCGTCTGTCACTTTGCTTAGACAGTTCAATTTCTTTCGTTTAATACCTTTCAAAACGCGTCCCTATCAAATGTCAATGAATGACGGCCTGAAGTATGTGAATATCTTTCAAATGACGAATTTAAAGGGATTGCGATAGATTTTAAAATTAGATAATTAGCCCCCAAATTCCTCGTCTAACAATCTTGACTTAAATTTAAGGAGAAGTATAAGCCCCAAAAATATACAGGTGGAGAAAAAAAACTATCATTGAAGGGTGAGTAGAGTACCCTAAATATTAATGTGAGCAAATTTAAATCAAAGGAAACATTTCTTCATTTTCAAAAATAAATTTAACTGCATTAAAATATTTTTTAATAATCATTTACCTGCACCGGGAATCTAATCGGCGGAATGAGAAAAATAAAATCGTGTACTTTTATGGTACCAATCAATAATTTAAGTTAATCATAAAAATCAATTTAGTGTAACTAGAATAGCATCTAAAATTAAAAAGAACTCTTAAAAAACCTATTCAAAAAACTTATTCATCGATTGAACTCGCGTCTTGTCGCCTTTAGTATGGAATTATGGCAAATATTAGTAAAAAAAGACAATAATATAATAATTAAAATCAGTGTATTGCTGCTTATGGTTTATATTTCGAGCTACTAAGTAAGAAAGTGAATTTCATTTCTATTTTAGTTAGTGTGACTGAACTATGTAATATTTTATCTTTTCTGGCTTTGTCTTTTATCTAAGACAGTAAGTTACTTAGGCTATATTGATTTTTATACTAAACACTATCGAATAGTACAACTACAGTATTTATAAAGTAAAACTACATAATATTTTTTTCTCAAACAAGCCGATTCGATTCCCGGTGCAGGTATGTAATTTAAAAAAAAAACTTTGATTTGAGTTTCACAATTTTTTTTAAATGAAGGAATGTTTCCTTTGGGTAAAATTTGCTTACATCAATATTTAGGGTGCTTTCCCTGCAGTGACCGTGTTTTTTTCCACCCTGTATAAAAGAATAAACTGACTGACTGACATATCAACGCATAGCCCAAACTGCTAGGTCTATCGATTCCAAATTTTGCACATAGGTTTCTTATGAGGTTTAAAAGTGCACTAAGAAAGGATTTTTCAAAATTCTTACCCGGGGGTGAAATAAGGAATGAAAGTTTCTATGCAAAAATCTGTTAATTTTGAAGTTAGGATCTTCAAATTTTGTATTTAGGTTAACGATTAAAAATAAACATTTACCTGTCTCGCCATTTTTGAAAATTTCAAACCCAAAGGAGTGAAAAGGGGGATGAAGTTGAGTAAGAAAAGTCCTTTATTTTCAAAGTAAAAGTCACTTATTTTTTATAAGGCTTTTTATGGTTGGAAATTAAATACAAATGTTGAGACTGTGATACAAGTGAACCTGACGTGCTGTTGACTGTACAAAAAACTTAAAACGCTCTACTAAATTACAGCGTTCAGCTTAGACAGTTTTTATACTAAACTAATCGTGGTAACAATTAATCATTTCCATTGACAGTTATCGATTATGCATTAAGCATGCTTTTAATAAACGCCTAATTGTTCCGTCGCGTGCCGACATATAAACAGTTCATATTGATTTTTAGAATCAAGTCCAGTTACAAAAAGATACAGTTACGACTTTAAGAAAGTTTTGATCTCGTTTATATTTGAAGTCTAATTTTTTTATTGTTTCAATTGCACAACCATTGATAAAGCGATTTTTGCAACTTCTTGATTTGTCGTCTGTCTTGCATTAGCAACACAACCAAAACGCTATCTGAAAAAAAAATTAAAAACCGCAAGTAAGATTTGTTTGTTGAACGAGTACCTATGCGTCTGACTTGTGATAAGTTCCGTATTGATATTAAATTTTGTTTTAATAATAGTTAATTTTAAATTCAGATAAGTAGAACATTTTATTCAGATTGATTTCTGGTAAAGTAACATCAACATCATTCAACTCATATTTGAAACTATCGTTTAGACCGACCTTTAACTCCGATCACTTCTCGTAAATAAATTAGCCTGTTTCCTTTATTCCTGTTCCAAGGTTTTTTTTAACGACAAGGAGTCACTTAGGCCCCTATTCTTGAACTATAATATAAGTATAAATCAGCTTGAGTCACGTTCTGGAATACGGACCTTAGCCTTCATCATACCTGATGTTCAGTTTTGATAAGGCTGAAGATGGAAGCGAGCCTCTGCCGGATCACCGAGGAACTGACTATCTTATCTCTAACTGTCGGAACATAACAATGCTGAAAACATTGTTGTTATGGCGTCAGACTTAGACAATATTTACCCCCGCTGGGAATCCGCCTGGGACCCCTGAGTCTGATACAGGTCTTATTATCAGTCAACCCGTGACCACGGCAACTGAAAAGGTGTCGAAACGTCGGGAAACCAAAAAACCGCAAATGAACTCGTCGTCTCAGCCACATGACACCCACTGCTGGGTATAGGCCTCCCTCGAGGATCTCCACGACGATCTGTCCTGCGCTGCCCGCGACCTTCACCAGATCGTCGGTCCACCTTGTGTGGGGCCACCAACAAATAAATCGCACTAAATACTTACTACGCAAAAGTTGTTTTATTTCAATTATGAGTGCGCGAAGAAACTTAAGATGTGTTTAGGTCCTATCATCAATATAATAATACATCCCTACTACATTTTTTCAATAGGTTCAGTGGTTAGAAAGCAGAGTTACCTTTGCATTTATTAATATCCTATTTCTACACGATATGGAAACAAATAGTCCAAATTCAACGTTATTTATGCGATGTGAACGCTTGATTGATTAGATACGAGAGGAGATTTGTGCGGAGAGCGAGCAATACGAGTATTTTACTGAAATACGGACGCAGTGAAAAGTGGATTTGTATTATGAGGCACGGCGACGCATTGTAACGAATTGTAACGAATTAATTACCGGAAATATTGCGATGCTGATATCAATCATTCGATCATTTTGTAACCCTACATTTGTGCGTTGGCGTAGAATAGCTCTAGACCTTTTGTCCTGTGGTGTCTAGAGATTTGACTAGGGCATACAGCTCTAAGTAATTCATAAAAAATGATAATAAATATTACCTACAGTCACACAAAAAAAAAACTTGGCCCAAAGTAAGCAAGCACTGTAAGGCTTGTGTTATGGGATACTATAATATCAATTATTCAGTCGAGGCTGTTACAAGCACTTATGAACGTCAAAAAAGCTACGCAATCGGTTCACAAACCACCCTACGGCGGGAGACCTTGTTTCGAGAAGAACCGGCAAGAAACTCGTCAAGGGCTATTTTTTTCTCCCTGTTTTATTACATACAGATACGTCAAATTGAAAAGTGACCTTAAACATCACAAACAAATACTAATATAAAATTACAATAAAGTTTTAACCGCCTCTGTGGTCTAGTGGACGACCACCGGTATCAGACCCAGGGGTCCCGGGTTTGATTCCCAGCGGGGGTACATATTGTATTCGGTTTGGTTGGTGGAAGGACTCGTTGTAAGTCCGCCTGGCTAGCTACCACCATCTTATCTAAGTCTGACGCAATAACAAAATTTTTTTCAGCATTGTTGTGTTCCGTCAGTTAGAGATAAGATAGCCAGTTCCTCAGTAATTGAGGATAAAAAAAGTACATTTTATGGTTATCCTAACCGTAAACAATTTTCAACTCGCAAGGAAGGACTTACCATACATTATACCATTTCTCACATTACAAGATTACTGTACTGCAAGTTGTGACGTACATACAGGTCAATAGGAATTTATTTTAGATGAAAATATTTAAGCTCTGAGCAAACCGTTAAGACAAGGAGACTGAAGTAGACCCATTTCAACTGGCGGCACCCGTTCACGAGCATGAACCAGCCATCGCTTCGCTCAACCATATTTTAGGGAACGTAACGACCCGCCTCACACGACACCGCCGCCGAAGTAACGTTTGAGTGAGCATGAGGTACTTCAGGTACGTTATGTTATGTTTAGTTTAGTTATGTTAATAAGTATTATTAGTACATATAATTATACAAGTATTTATGAGTAGAAATATATATATATATATATATATATATATATAATGCTCGTATCCAGATAGATTAATTTCAGCCCGCGACTTCACCCACGTGGAACTTTAAAAATTTATTCGGATGATTTAAAACAATATAGGGTAAGGTTTATATTGTACCAGTTAACGAACTTTACAAGCTGTCACAAAAACTATGTAACTTAAGAGGATTATATTATATTTATTTTTTTATTTTTTTTTTTGCATTTTATATGTGATAAATATGAAACAAAAAAATATACTAGAAAAAAGCCATGTCCCATCCTGTAATTGTACCATATAGGTATCCTAAATTGTACTTCAGGATCTAAATGAGATTCAAGTGCCTCTTATAAACTGAAAACAGTCTTAACGTTACACATATTTATAAAAATTATTATCCACAAAGTTTTGAATATTAATAATGTACCTAAGTACTTCAAATACAATTTTTATTGAACAACAAGTACACAATAAAAAAAGACTTTTATATAAAACTAGTTAAGGTTCTTTTTAGTCTACTTTAATCTTGATCAGTCTTAATAAAATTTTCATAATTATGAACTCAAATCAGCCTTGCGATTTCAATATACTTAGGTAGTTGTACGTCCTTAGTATTTAAGTTATACGTACATCTTATGTTTTGGCGCGCACTGTTCATTGAAATAAAACAACTTTTACGGATATCAAACGCGCTATATTTCCACGAACTAAGTTGTAATTGTCCGTATTTTTAGGTTGGCCACGGCAGCTGTAAAGGTGCCGAAACGTCGGGAAAATCAAAAAACCCCTAAAAAACCTAAAAATACGGACAGTTACAACTTAGTTCGTGGAAATATAGCGCGTTTGATATCCGTAAAAGTTGTTTTATTTAAGTTATTGTTGAAATAAGAAAAAACAAGAGTTATTTGAAAATAAAAGGTTAATAAACTCTTTTTCTAGAATTATACTAATATCAAGGTTGCCACCGCATATTTCGTGATACCGTTTTTGGTATCTTAAAATATTTCGGACATCTAAAAATATTTCAACCTAGTTAACAATCGAGTTATCATACACTTAAATTGTACCGGTACATTTTAGATGTGGTACAAATTAGGCAACCTAAGTTTTACTTTTATGCGAGCCGGCATTAAAACCTATCTAAACATACAAGTATATCCTCAAAAAATGACACTAATATGCTTACTTTCCAAAACCATATATAATTACTGCGGTGGTAATTACTACCGTTGCCACAAGAAATCCTTAGGTAAACATCCATAAATTAAGATAAACACCGTAATAATGAATTTTTCACCCCACACTCTCGGAAAAGGAGGTTTTGTCATAAATTTTTTGCGTCGAAAATCACATTTTACTGGTCTAGCGTTGTACACTATTTATTTTTTATAATTTAGATAGAAAAATACTTCATATGCTTTTAAAATCACACTATTGACTTTTACTACCTATATTTTAGTCTTATTTTAAATAACTTTGAATTAATTATATTACTCCGTTATTATATTATTTTGGTTCATTGAATCATAAAAACAATTCCAATAAGATTAAACTATTTACAATAAGAATTTATATTAAGCTGGGTGAGATTTCACAACCTATTATTGGATTTCGGAACGTGACAAACCTTTATATTTAAATTGCCTATGTCTTGTACCTCATGTCAATGTCAATATTTACCGAATCGTTTTTATTGTTATTGGAGTTTCACCCGAGTTCTTTTCGTAATAACACGTGTTGTGAGGCTCCATTTTTAACTCAATCTACCGTACAATTTCTATATATTACAAGATATATTTAATTGACATTGGCAAATTCGCGTATTTAACGCGAGCACGCCATTTATTAAGAAAGAAAAAGTTTATTGTTATTAGCAGTAACAATTTATTTCTTTTTAAATAACTTTGAATTAACTATAAACCTTTTCTATATTTTTATATCATTAACACAACAAGAATAAGGTAAATTTAGACTAAACTTTTTTTTAATAGTTATTTGATAAGCAAGGCTGGAAATGTTAGATAATAGCGGCGAGTTACCGCTGTTGAAACCTGCCGGCCTACCGTCATCTATTAGAAACCATTATGTCTTAAGAACGTTTTGATTGCGTTTTGTTTTTGTTCAAGTTGTCATATTTTGACACATTTCACACTTTGGAGGCGATGATTGAGCGAAAACGTCACAAAACATTCGTCAAAAAACAAGCTTACTCGTAGTACGAAATTGCATAATAAGAATGAAACAATACTGCGCTAAGAGATGGCGGTAGGTCCCCTGAGCAAGTGAAGGATTCTAGGATTAGGAAATATTAGATTGAATCCTGACCGAAGCGAAGATTTCAAAGGTGCTAAAAACTTTTCTGCCAAACGCAACACACAAATTTCACCTCACAACAGCGAGGAACATTTTATGGTTGTTTCCGCGGTCAACTTAAGGTAAAAAATTCTTTAAACAAAAAGTTTAATCTAAATATACCTTATTCTCGTTGTTTTAATGATATAAAAACTAAAATAATAAAAAGGGAGTATTATAGTTAATTCGAAGTTATTTAAAGTAGGTAAATAAATGTTGTAACTATATGTTGTTACTTATAAATGACAATAAAAACGATTCGGTAAATATTGACATTGACATGAGGTACAAGACATAGACCATTTAAAAATAAAAGTTTTTAGCTTCTCGTACCTTTGAAACCCTCGCTACGCTCAGAACTCAATCTTTGAACCACTCGCTTCGCTTGCTCAGGTTTCAATAGAGGTAACTCGCCGCTAAAATCCAACTTTTCAGCCTTGCCATAACAAATAACTATTGTTTACTACACTTCACTCTGTCGTGCAATCGAATCCAAAATGGCATCGATTGCGTCATGTTGGTAGCATTGATTTTTAGTGTTGCCTATTCAAAACTAAACATTACGAATACATTTCTGTGCCAGTGAATAGTTTGGAAGTGGTGGTACATAGAAATTCCGAGCCGGTCCGATTTATGTATGTTGCACACCTAACCGAGTCGCGCGCAACGCAGCGCTTTTTATACTAGCTGAAGAAGTTGAATCGAAAAAAACGGACACAGGAAGGGAATTTCACTCTTTTGCAAATAAAGGAATTTTCAATATAAAGGATGTTGAGTAGGGCTTTTAGGAATATTAAATCAACCAAGAAAGGACTGACTTTAACTTGGAGCTAGTATAGCGCTATCTCTCTACCTCCCACTTAATTGCATAAAATGACAAGTACGAAAACTAACTCACAACACGAAAACAACACTCCGGCACGGAGTATATTATAATAATCAATAAAAAGGTACCGTCCGCGTTAGCTCCACAGGACTAGGAACAATTTTGGTCAAATTTCTTTATTATTATTATCTCATATTTCTAATGCAACTACCAGTTTTCATGCCCATTATATAATTTTTAAATTAAGCAACGTCGATACGATGTATAGCGCTGAAACAGACTGACTGCGATGTGGAAGCACTAGCGTGCCAACGGATGCGTGAGCATGCGCGCGCATGCTCGCGCATCCGTCAGCAGCCGGTCAGCTCCCCGCGCGTGCCTGAGCACCCGCTGCTCTGCGCGCCGCTCTTACTATCCTTGTTCTGTCAATAACAAACACAACAAAAACTCATCCAATTTGGTGCAGTCCTTCTGAAGTTTTGCGTGTACATACACTTCAGCACTTCATTATTATAATTCACTGAATCTCTTAACAATATTTATGTCCGTAAACAAAAAAGAACCACCAACTTGTCCACAATTTCTCGATTGTCCCGAAATTTGAATGATAATAACACGAGAATGATAACAATCGACACTCGAATGAAATTAAAAGGAATGTAAAGACAGAATTTCAAATAAAGATTATTTACATTACTGTAACGAGATTCCCCCCATTTCCTTTGATACAATGAAGCAGGGAAATTCAAACGTGAAATTTGACGTTGTGTTTGTTTGAACAAGTATAAAAAATGCTTAGATGGCTTGTAAAACGTAAGAAAAAAAACTTTTTGCTTTGAAGAATACGAAGAGTAAGAACAATAAAAGTAAATTGAAGTTGGATAGAATTTTCGCTTCAGGAGTTTTAGTGGCCGATTTCGCGTAACGAGTTTTTACCGCCTTTACAACTTTTCAGGTTTTCTGTGAGTAGCGTCGGTCGGTACAACATTTTTGTACCAACTCCGATTGGGCGTTTTTCCATTTCCAGCCGACACGATACCGACACGCCGACACCGACACCGGCCCGACTGTTGGGGACACAAAAATGTATGAAAATATATGGCACGTCTTTCCAGTTGTCGGCCGGCACGACAACGGCACGTCACCGACACGATACCGACACTCCCACGACCCATAGCCGACAGCCGGCTGGCCTGCAAAACTGCATGTGTGTTATCACACGTGTGTAAATGTACACGCGTGCTCGACTGCTCGGTGCGGGGTACGCGGCCTGTAGTGTGTAATTATAGTGTGTGTGTGTGTTGTGTCGGGTTTGTGCCGGCCAAACACAGAGCACCGGGCGCCGGGCGGGGTCGTGTCGGTATAAAATCGGTGTCTGTCGGTGTCGTGCCGGCTAATGGAAATACGCCCATTGCAGGAGCTGTACAACTTTTTAAAGAGTGATGTAACAGGTACAAGTCATAACGTCGTCGTCAACGGGGTTTTTATTTGACAACTATTTTTTGTGCCAGTGAAAACTTTATTGTATAGGTAATGAAATAGTGGGGTAATTTTTTTTACTCTAGTCTATCAAACAAATATCAAGAGAGCTGACCCGAATGCTTTGTCACAAGAAATAAAGTACCTTTCTACTGATGAAGGAATTTTCAAGATTATATTAGCAGTTCCTCTACCTCACTATATCAACCGATATAGAGCTACTGAAATTATAAACAAATTGTAAAGAAAAGATCCAACGCAATACAAACAACCTAAAAACAAATACACCTAAATATCGGAATCAATAGTACTATAAAAAATAATTAAAAAGTCTCAATAGCAACCAATCCAAAACAAGTATGAACCACGCTGTGACGTCATATGTCACGGAGTCTGAAAGTAGGCTCTCCTGGAAACATCCTGGAAGTCTTCCTTATTCACACACCGCTGTCTCGGCACTTGACTTTGCATAATAATGCAAACTATATTCAAGACAACCCAGATTTATGGTGAAGCAGGGTGTTAGGGGACGAATAAATATCTTTCCAAAGCTTGCAGTACATTTTTGCACTGTGTAGTTTTTCGGGTTTATTATTCTAATAACTAGCAATTTTGTTAAGAATTAGGGTGGAGAATTACGAGCAATTATTTCTCAATTTGTTTTTTACTCGCACCTTGACCTTGATTCTGATAACCAGATTAACAAGTCTTTAAAGCATTTCAGTAATATTAAAGTTAGTGAAAACACAAAATAGTCGAATAAAAAAATCCAGTTTCTTTTTAGTGCTCCTTGAAGCAGCATTTTTTTTAGAATTTCTTTGAAAAATGTTAGGAACTATACCTAGGTAATTAAACCATCGACTATCACTGTTCGTGTGCGGCACGTCACGGTACGTTAAGATTGGCCCACACTCAGTGCGGATAGCGCCTGAATGACATTCAGTGCGGGAGAGGTCTAATGTGCCCCTCAGATAAACTAAGTATGCCATATTATCCAAATTTAAGAGATAAACAGAAAACAGAGAATTTTTGCATTAATAAATGGCATGATATCGTTACCATTTTTTTGACATTTTACCATTAGAAATAATTAAACATTCCTACCCCATCCCGAATACCATTCAACCTACCGTACTTACTTGAAATTCGCCATTAAGAGAAACTCCGCAATGTACTTAAGCCAAAAATATTAACATTCCCCCCAAAACGAAATAACAACGGAAAGAAGTCTGTATTGCGGAGCTCATTATTACATTCGAGGAGTACGGGTCATCAGCTTAATCGTGGTGAAATCGTAAAATTTCATAAAGCGTAATATCTCGTGGTTTTCATAATAAATGAGCCTTTATAAAAAAAACAAACGCTACAGTCCGGACACAAATTGAGGGCGAAGCAATTTGTATCCCTTGTCATACTTTTTAATTTTATCCCAAGAAAAACAAATTAGTTTTGCTTGAACACTTTGCATATTTACAAATCCTTACCCGGTCTCTTCGCTTATTGCATTTTTAATGTTTTAAACGGTTCACTCAGAAAGATAAAAACTAAAAAACTTTCAGTTTCATTAAACCGTATACTTTTGTTCCTATGAAAATGGTATTGTTGAATTTTCCTGCTCTGTTTTCCTGCGCAATTGTTCAATTTAGCAAGAAAGAAAGAAAACATAAATATTGGCGACACAACACAACTAGCACACATTAAGGTACATATAAGAATATATATTCTAATTATACACTTAAATGATAATAATGAAAAATAATGCTATGTTATTACGTGCATGATGCAAATTAATCAAGTGCATGGTTTTAAGCCATTCATTGATGGTTAGAACGACCCAGTAGCGCTGTTTTTCTGTTACACTTCATTAATAGTTTAATACTAAAATGTATTGTGTAATTTGACCCCCTAACCAGTTCAGCTATTTTCAGCTATGTTCAGCATTTAGTATTCTGTGCTATTACATTAGATTCGTACGAGTATTCTAAACATATTGAGGTAACGGCACCATAAAGGCTTTCAAAACCTAATTATAAGTCTCGTGTGGGCTGTTGTGCCCATTTACCTAACCATTATCTAACCGAAGCATAGGCTAAAGTATGTCAGGAATGGCCCCGGGTCCATCCGCCACATGAGGTGGATCACTGTTCCAACGTATACAATGAGTGTTTGGAAAGAACATTTAGTTGTACTATTCTTCGGGAGCATAAATGGAAAGCGATTAATTTGAATAATTTACGTGATATCGATACCTTTGGGTTCAATTGGCGTATAAACCAAAACCCGACTTTTCATGAGGGAAGTAAAACTTTTTTTATTTTGAAGTTTAAAAAAAATGTCCAAGGAAAAAAGTTCTTAGAATTTGAGAATAAAGAAGGCTAAATCATTAAATCATATCTAAGATAGAGACGGGCGTACCGTCCCGTCAGGGCGACAAGAGACAAGTTGCTTTTTTTGTAATATATTTTCTTGTTTAATATTTATTACATAAAAATAGTAAAATGCAAAATTAAAAGGTTATAAACATATCTATCTTCGTTAGTTTCGAAGTTACCTTGGATTTACATCTTAAAAAACCTACTTTAGGTTTAATACACCCAACGAAAATTGACCTAAACTGACTGAATACGTCGTATATCAATATTTTGGTAAACTTAAGATCACATAATTTACTGACGTAAAAACCATTGATTAAGTTTTTTTGTATTAAAAACCATTGATAAAATAATAGATCAATTGAATTCTAACTATTAAAAACAATTCTGTTCCTTCCAGAATATGTAGGGACTCAATTAATATAAGTCTAATGCCCAATTGTGATCAATTCAAATGAAATAAAACAACCTGAAGAACTAAATTAAATTAAGTCTTATACCCAATCATGATCAATACAAAGTAAATAAAACTACCTGAAGAACAAAATCAACTTAATCAACTTAATCTAATTATTTATTAATTAATTATTAATTAACAAAATCTACTTAATTATTATAATTTTAATACCCAATTATGATCAATTCAAATGAAATAAAACTACCTGAAGGACAAAATCAACATTAAATATTAATATAATACTATTTACATACTTACCTACTTAGCAATTTTAACATTTTCTAATTGAAATGGTAGATTGTTATACAAAGGGCTAAATAACCCATAGCCCCTTGCTATCAAGGGGCATACCTATGTATATGAGGTATTTTATCAGTAAATAGAAACCGAGTTAAAGAAATAGGTTTTTAGCGTCGTGGGGTAAAATATATCCACTTTTATACTTTTCACTTCGATTGCGAGGAAATAAAATAATCGAAAACAATAATAGTAAAAACAAATTACAGTCACCAGTTTAATTTTAAAATAAAAATAAATAGAAAATGAAAATAATTCCAGAGAAAAGATGTCGAGCAAATATCTTTTTTTTGTTTTTATGTTGTAACCCTAAGAACTGTAAGTACCCATGTTTTTTCTCAATAATCGCGAACGCGTTTCATTCAGTGGATTCATTATAGGTACATACTAACATAGGCAACGTTCTTGGTAGATAAAACAGTGGTATCAAAATAGTGGCAAATGAATTATTATTTGAAACACACTGTATCGAAATTATTTGAAACTCACTGTATTGAAGAGGTCGCGCTGTTTCATTTTCAAAATTGATTTTTCCCCTAGGTTTATATAATTACCTATATTTATATATTTTAACCCCGTTGTGCTTCGCTAGAATGACGAACTGTTTGACCAAGAGTCGTGAAAAAATAATAATAACAACTTAAGCTGATAAAAAAAAAGTTTGATAAAACTAAAAAAAAGAATAATGACTGTAATTAGGCATTTTATTCATTCATACTATGACTTAATCGACAATCATTTTTTTTTTAAGTATATGGAAATTCAAACCTTTCTATAACTGATCTGATATTCATCGGTTAGTGTAAGAAAGTCGGTCACTTTATACCATGGGATAAGTTTAAATAGTAATTGTGGTACGTTTTTGTTATGATTCCATTGTCAACATGGTTTATACATCAAAACGCTATTGACCATTTGGATTTACGACGTCGAAATTTAAACTATGTGCAAGTAATAAGTTAAACACGTTATGACGTTAAACCATTTACATTTAACGACGATTTTTACGCCCTTGATGTAAATTATGGTCGTTACATCATAACAAAAATTACAAAATAACGACTTCGGATTTTACAGTCATAATTTACCTTTTGTAAGACGTTATGATAAAAAAAATCTGGGTCGTAGGTTTAAACATTTTTTGTTGCGAATTTCTGTAAATCGTATATACAAAGCGATAAAGATTTTTTTTTTCTGAAAAAAAAGGTATATTTGGAGATTTATAGGTTTTTCAACTAATTTGTAAATATTACCTAATTCACTTACTTCTAAAAAAATTTTTTTTTATTTGGTGTGTTTTTTATAATATTATTCCCATTTTGTTAATAGTTGAAAAAGTACCGTATAGTTTCTTAATTCGTTAATTTAACTTAATTTGACCTAAATAGTTTAAACGCCAATTGAACCCAAAGGTATCGATATAAATTCTAATTACCGTTCAAAGGGACAGATCAGGGGACCAACCATCATCTTTTAGAAAACCGTTATAACATATGAACGTTTTGTTTTCAAAAGGTATTTGACCTGACTTTGCCCGCTTGTTTCAATTGTTCAATTAATTAAGTAATATTAAACGCGTTTTGTAATTTGAAACCGACCACCTAAAAAGTTCAGTTATTACTTTAGATTCGTACGAGTATTTTAAACATATTGAGGTAACGGCACCATAAAGGCTTTCAAAACCTAATTATAAGTCTCGTGTGGGCTGTTGTGCCCATTCACCTCACCATTATCTAACCGTAGCATAAGCAAAAGTATGTCAGGAATGGCCCCGGGGTCATTCGCCTTATGGGGTGGGCTGTTCTAACACTCGTATGTACAATGAGAGTTTGGAAAGAACATTTAGATACTACTATTCTTCGGTAGTAGAAATGGAAGGCGATTAATTTAAATAACTGACATGAAATAAATTCTAATTACCGTTTGGAGGATAATCAGCCTCTATATTACTTGCACACATCATACATGTAGCAATATCAATTATTTTTTAAATTGAATATAAAACACACTGAAAAAAATGAATTTTAAGAGAGATAATTATTGAAAACGTTTCGGCAACTTTCCAGCTGCTGTGGTCAGGATGACCACGGCATCTGAAAAGGTGCCGAAACGTCGGGAAAACCAAGAAACCCTTAAAAAAACGGACAATTTGAACAGTGCGCGAAAAAATTTAAGAGATAAGAGAGTTATTCTCGCCGAGTTATCAGAGCAAATAGTTACAATTGAGGTGTCCTCACACAAATACTACAATAGTGTCGCTATTGGTACAAACAAAAAAGTAGTAAAATCACTGTATTTCTGAAGTACTAATTTTCTGAAAATTTCCGTATTTCCTTACCGTACAGTACTAATTTTCTCAAGATTTTGATGTCCTATTGCACAAGGGTGTATAGAGGTGTCACCATACAAATATCACAACAGAATCACTATTGGTTCATAGACCACTTCATATACTTTACTCAATCGCTTTTGTACATTCAGTTCTTTTTAAACACTGATACTACTATCGATTAGACAGTTTATTTGTTCGTTTTCACCCAAAAAAAAACAAAAACAAACATTTGCACTAAAGTATAAAACAAACTTAAATTTTAAAGCGTATCTCGTGTTTCCCCGTTTGGAATCAAACCCACACTTAGCGGAGTAGGATCACTACCAAGTACCAACTGCGTCATCTGGTTAATATTTTGATATACATGTCATACACACCAGAGTTTGACTTTGAAAGTACCTATTAGTTAAACATAATCAAGTTTTGTAAGTTGTACTAAATCTACTTAAGGCCGTTAAAAACAGTTTATTGAAGCCAACTACTTCTAACTTGTCTTATATACGTATTATTCTAGAGTTTGTGTCTGACCACCAGAGTTAAATCGACTAACTTTTCGGTAAAAGCTAATTGTTAACCCAGACAGCTTAGTTAGCCGATGAGTTTGACTCCATAACAAAGTTTTATCTGAATAATTACTTTGGGAATACACTATCAAATTGTCTGTGAATATAATTATGGTCAAGGGTTTTGGGACTTATAAAGACCTCGATGTCCATCCGTCTGACGTCTGTGAAAACCCTTTACCTCGGGAACTAGTTTGAAATTAATTTTATATTTTAAAGTCTCTCTCCCTTATTTATGAACTAGCCGTAAGCTTGAAATAATTTTGTATCTGTTATTCAAATGACATTTCAAACTCGAGAAAATAATACAAAACATTGAATAACTTCTCCAGGCTTACACCAAGTTTATAAGAACATTAGGGGGTATGACTTTTAGATGCTGTAAAAATGTTTATCGAACTTGCATAAACTAATACAAATGCTTGTCTTAGAATACTACTGTACTATGAGGTCATAGGTTCGATTCTCATCCAAGATGCCTCCGCATAATCCAGTACCATAGCGCCATCGAACCCGTCCTAAATATATACCATGTTTTTTTTCATTTGTGCCCAAATTAAGAGGATGTTGTTTTACGTGTTTAGAACATAATCACGAAAAAAACTTATTTAAATTTATTTTAGTAAATATATATTAATATAAATTAATATGTATTTTTTATTTTATCAAGTGTGTACGACGCTACGTACGTACCTAAGCAATGGAAAGCAAAGAAAAGAAACAAAGTAATATTAATAATAGTAAAAATTACTTTTGAGCGTGCACCAAGCTCGGCTCGGCGGTATGAGCTGATACGTTATTCTCTAAGCAAACATCCTTCATATTGACGGTTGCAACAGCGGAGCGGAATACTATTTGACAGCTGACGTGACGTTCAGTCATGACAACAGCGTCGATGGTGGTTAGAGAATAACCCTTCTGATCGCGGCGCTACGATGAAAAAAAAATTTTTGTTTTTGTTTTTTCTTCTAATTTTGTTCATACAAAACACAACCTCCCCCTTAACGTTTGGCACATAAAATAAAAACACCCTGTATTCTTGGGCAATCGTTATCTACTTAAGAACATCAAACTTGTTGTAGTGACCCTCTAAAAGTTTTTAACAATAGTCAATCTTGGAGGATCAAGGGTTATCGAAAGTCAGTTGAAAAGTATGGAACTATTTGAATCAAAATATGTGCAGTTATTAAAATAGTTTTGTAACTACATAAATAGTTGCAAACTAATTTATTACTTTATACACTTGTGTAAGCTATCGCGAAGATGGAATTTTGCAAAGACGTTTGAATATTATTGAAAATATTATTTTTCTGCGAACTACATAGGTATTTTGGGAACTCAGATATTGACATGACTGTATAGACTCTTCTTTAAAATTTGATATTTCTTGGATAGCTTGTTTGGATTTCGTGTCGCAAAAAAGAATTTTCTTTTGCCAAGTATTTTTATTATTTGCACTTATGTATCATCAAATATTATATCATTATGTATCATCAAACAAAGAATTTAAGTTTCTTACTTTAATTTTCTTACGTTTCGTACTTTCTTCTTAATTCTTTCTTCATTCAAATTCAGCCAGTCTGTAATACTTTCGCCAAGTATTTTTATTATTTGCACTTATGTATCATCAGATATTATATCACTACTAGCTGTGCCCCGGGGCTTCGCTCCCGTGGAATTTCGGGGAAAAAAATAGATAGTAGCCGATTCTCAGACCTACTCAATACGTTCACAAAATTTCATGAGAATCGGTCAAGCCGTTTCGGAGGAGTATGGGAACGAAAACTGTGACACGAGAATTTTATATATTAGATGTATCATCAAACAAAGAATTTAAGTTTCTTACTTTAATTTTCTTACGTTTCGTACTTTCTTCTGAATTCTTCCTTTATTCAAATTCAGCCAGTCTGAAATACTACAATTGGTAAATATTAATTGGATATTTTTTTGGTAAAAAAAGTTGTTGATTCTGAGAAATTTTTGATGTGTATGGTTTGATCTTCTTAGCAAATACAATTTCTTTTTAAATTGTTTTATGCCATGAACTTAATTAACAAAATACAGGGTTGACAAAGCAAACCTCCAAAACATTCGCATTGTAAACAACATTTCCTTTGACATATTTCGTAAAAAGAAAGCTAACGTTTGCTCATTACATTGTTTGCGTTTTATCTTTTGAGGAAAAAGCCATAATTCAACATTCAATGAGGAAAATATAAATTTCTTACAGCGCTCATGGCCGCGCTTGACAGCAACGTTCGGCCCGGTTAGGTGTTGGATGGGTGATCATAAAAGTGCCATTATAACAGGGCGCTATCGTGTTGTGTATCGGAGGGCACGTCAAACCGTCGGTCCCAATTTATTCAGACGTTAAGCCAAGTCAGAGTCCTTAAAGGCGGCCTTTTTTTTTTTTTTTTTTTTTTTAAATCTTCTCGCCGCCGTAAGTTATGGGGGCCCATTTTTTGTATTCTCCCCTGTGACCGGCGTCCTGCCCATCTATCTGAGCCACCTCCCGGTGCTGGTTTCACTACAGTGACAGGAGATGCGCGTAGCGGCGCCTCCGTACACCCACCCGCCTGCGTCGGACCCGATCCGCATGGACATCTTGTTCACGCGCCCGTTCTGCTGCCTCCTTTTGCGAGATGACGTCCTCGCAAAAGGAGACTGCCGCCTTCCAGGATCTGTCGCTGGCCAACATGGCTCTTGCCATGCTGGGCAGCGAGAGATCCCTCCCTATCACCGCAACCAGAGCGCGGCGCTGCGAAGCCCAGGCGGGGCACACATAATTTAAAATTAAATTAATTAAAATAAATTTCAAAGCATTAAAAACCGTGATCTGCTCTGTTATACTTTCGTATGACAAAATTGACAATTCACGTGAATTCAAAAGTGATTTTGCAAAAGTACTTAACAGAATTCCAAAACTGGTTTAGTAAGGTTCCAATAAACAAATAAAATTATAAGACGTTTTCAGTTTCAAAATTGTATGTGTTACAATATTGTTATTAGATCTAAGTGTATGTGAATAAAAGGCTAAAGCTTATAGGTAAGATAGATAATGTTAAGTATGGTTTTTTTATTCTATGCTAAAACAAAATCAGAATTTTACACGTTACACATACATAAGCTTAACTGGAAACCATTTTTAAAACCTTACTCAATTACTGACAGTATATCAGAGTTGTATACATACTAGCTCGCAATATCACCGCATGTGAGAACTTGCCCATGCATTTGTTGCATACTGTGTCGAGTGGTGCAGGGACCTCACAGTACATCATGCCACAGCGTAAAGAAACATACAGTATTTTTCTTGATAAAATTCAATTATCATTAATGTAGCCGCGCGGTACGCAATACGCCATAGCACTGCCAGCCAACACAGATTAGCCATTACCACACACTTACTGCGATCAAAACTTTCACAGCGTGCATTCGCCACCGCGACGGCGCATTCGAGACTTAGGGCCGGTATTTCAATATCACCTTATCTTATGACTTGGCGCGGGGCGACCAATGAGAATCGTTGTGGAGGCTCCGTAATGAAAAATAGCGCGAACAATTGTCTCATTTTAGAATTTTATTATTTCTCACTTAATTTTTTTACATTACATTGCGTATCATCTTCAAAATTTCGTATTATTCTTGTAATTATCCATTATTTAATAAGATAATATTTTTTTTATGCTGCAACTGAGCTTTTATTGAAGATATTACAGGAAATTACGCATCATACCCATTATAGTGCCTATTACGTAAGTACTGTGGTGTCTGTAAACTTTTTTCACCATTTGACACCATTTGCGATTATCTTACCACAAAATCTTATTGTTTCAGTACTTAACTATAATTCAAGCTCAACTTTTAAGAGTGATGATGAGGATATTATTGAATTGGTGGTGCCGGCCGTGGTGTTGATATGATGATGAACCAAATATTCTACGACACCGTGGATATAATTTATGTGACTTATATACATAATGTGGAAGTAAAAATATACAACCCGTGATCCGCCTCCTAGATTATCAGTAATTAAACAGGATATCTTTGACACCATCCATATGCCAGTAGGCCTTATTTAAAGAGACAGGCAAAATGTCTCTCCACATGAATTGTGTGCCATAATATTGGGTTTAAATAATTGGTAGCAAGGTAATGTAATAAATTTGAATTTACATAGCCTAATGTAAGTATTTTATATAGAATCAGTAAGATCCTGAAAATAATAAAAAAATAATACCTAAATATAAAACTAAAGTATCTTTTTGCAAGTCAAAATTTAGTTAACTAATCCCAGATTGGCACTTAAGTCACTGAATTCCTTCGCTTAGATTTTGGCTTGTTGGGATCATTAAGGGTCACTTAACTTTAATTCTATATTGAAATACACATAAGTTGAAAATGTCTTCAATACTGGATCAATTCAAGATAAGTCGATTTTGAAATACCGGCCTTAAGACGCTTGCCGAGCTCTAACCGAGACGAGGCCCGGACCTTTTGTAGTGGTAGTGTTATACTGTGATCATGGCTAGCATGCACCTAAGCTTGCAGAAATATTCCAAATATCGCAACCAAAGAGAGAATGTAGACTGGATAGGACTGACTTTCAACTGTTTAGAAATAAGTTTTCTGAATTAAAAAAGAGAGAGAATTCCAAAGAGATTATGGACAAGGAAATTTCTTGCAATAAATATTGTTTGTTTTTTTATTTAGATTGTTCTTTGTGTTATCTGAGTGTTTGGAGAATGAATAGTAGAATCGAGAAACTTCCTAGTCGACCAGTAGAGTTTTTATGGAAAACTTTTTTTTTTGTATAAATGTAAAAGAAACAATGTATATTTTAAATGAAATACCTACCTACTAACTGATCTACCGGGAAGTACCGCGACTGTACTGTAATATTAATTGATTTTAATTAAACCAATTGACAACATTAATTTCATAAAATTTGTCCTACGTTTTTATTTTTTATTTAGAAATTACATATAAAAATAAGAGACACGAATTTTTCCTTTTGCATTTTTTTTTACTTTAACTCATTATAAAATTAATTTGGAAAATTACTCATTTTAAAAGAGCTTAAGTCAGTAGTAAGGATTTCTGGCGGACATACCTTGGCAAATTAATTTAAAAAATACACTGTGACGTTGTCAAGTCAACATGACACTTAAATGAAGTTTGTTTGTTTTGTTTACGTTTGTATTTATTGTATGGTTTTCGCCTGCAAGATTGTTTTGTTGTTGTTTAATTGTAGTCCTGCTTTTTTTACTTGATTTTAAAGGAAGGAAAGGCCAAGACGTTTATGGAAAATTTGAAATTTGTGGCGTTATGAGACTAAAAATGTACTTAAAACAAATTCTTAGCCTAGATTTTCATTGGAGCCTTACAGGTAACTAAATAGGTACTAAATATGCACGCAATTTCTGATGCCTAATTATTGAAACATCATAAAAAAGCTGAAATGTATAAGAAACCATTGAAAAATGCATATATTTTTTATGTAAATAACGCCAGTTATAGTAAGGTGCCATAGATGTGCAATATTATATTTTTCATCGATATTTTCGGCGATTGATTTCTATGCTGTGGTGTTTATAATATTATACTGTTTTTGTTGTTGCAACCTCAGAAGGGACTGAAATTCGAGGCAAACTAAAATAGAGCAGTTTTTATAGCAACGTATTTTCATTAAAATAGATTTATTTGAACTCGCTGCTTAATAAATAACTTGATTCTTGTCCTTTTGTAATTCAAAAAAGTAAGCGATAATCCATTCACCGCGTCATCATCAGTAGAAAAAAATCCAGATTATTTTTAGACAAATATGTTTATCATTTAATGTTGACAATTGTTTCGAATAAATCGATACCTTGGGGCTCAAAGGGCGTAACCACCATTTTGGTCAAAATGAGTTTTAAATGCCATCTTATTCAGTTTTTTCTGCGCTATCGAACTGTATTTTTAAAGTTCTCAAATTCGGAAAACAATGGTGAATACGACCCCAAATTTCAAGGCTGGTAATGCAGATTTTTTGTATTTTTGGACGTAAAAGCAATAATTATTAGGCATCATCAAAGTACTGGGCGTAAACGACAATCTCAAATGCAAATGTAGGGCGTATATCTGTACGACTTAAAACCATAAAAAATATATTTAATATATTTCATCATAATTTATTGTTGTATGTTAAGGTTTAGAGGGTGGAAACGTTATCGCCGTTTGTATGGAGACCGTTTGCTACACATTCCTCTTAAAAAGTTTAGTTATAACCCATGTTAAGGCCCTCCAAAACTAGGTTTAATTTTAAAGCCACAATCATTGCTTTAATGTGCCTAACATTTGACAAAGCTGTGAAGCTTTGCAAATTTTGTAGCTTAAGGTGGTACGACTTCCATACCAACAAACATTGCACAATTATTGGTTCATCATACCTAAATAATTAATAAATACATGCGCAACTAACTCGTTTAGTTATTTGTTTGCGGCAATTATTAAAAAAATTGTACTTTCATACATAAATCACAAATAAACTAATATCTTGTAATTTCAATAATTCTACGTATGTGTGTGTGACTCATCGCATTTATATACCTCATGTATGAAAGTACATTTTTTTTAATAATTTCGCGCAAATAAATAACTGAAACGAGTTAGTTGCACATGTATTTATGAATTATAAATGTATGATGAACCAATAATTGTGCAATGTTTGTTTGTATGGAAGTCGTACCACCTTAAGGTTAGTTAAACCTTACTGGTTGTGTAGCAAATTGTTAAAAATAATCATTAAAAATAATTTGTAGTTCCAATAAATTTGTCTTAATATTTATTACCTTCGTCAGAACTAGCCAACAATCAAGATTGTTTTGCAATAGTAGCCTTTTACTCTTATCTTCCTTCTAGTAACTAACTATAAAATACTAAATTTATTTTGTCATTCCAAAAGTAAAAAAAAAACTTCCCTACTTTAAATATCAGAATAGAATACAAGCCTCTGATGGACTAAGGGTTGCCAAATTGACCTATTTTACTAAAAACAGTTGTAAGTATTGTAATATAAACCCAAAAAGTTGAATAACTAATAACAGATCGATAAAAACTACAGTTTTCATTTTGAAAGTTGGTGGTTACACTCTGCGTTACTAACGCAGCACTCATTTTATGGGGCATAAAAGACAGCGTTACTAACGCAGCAGTTATTTTATGGGGCATAAAAGACATTCATGTTGGATTTTGTGGGGCGTATTCACCAGCTAACTTTTTAATTACAAATATTTCTTAAAATGTTATGTTTTAACATTATGCACATCAAAAATTAACGACTTTTGGTGTAAGAATCATATTTATAGGATCAATAACAACAAAGTTGTGATAAATACAAAATTTAAATTTTAGTTTTTTGGCTCTCCTGAAAAGTCGTGTTTTGGTGGTTACGCCCTTTGAGCCCCAAGGTATCGAAATTTGTTTTTGCTAGCACGCGTGTTGGGATTTATCGCCTGGTTTTAGTTCTAAAGTATAAAATATAAAATATTTGAGATTAATGAGTTATTTATTAATATTTTTTATCGATATCATGTTCAAGATGGTAAAATACTTAACTATTCTTTTGATTTTTCCGTTTATGTTGGTAGTACGATTTTATTTATAATGGTGGTAAAATCTTACTTACTCTTTGGAGTGTTTAATATGGATGGGTAAATTTCAAGAAATAATTATTTAGTGAAATATTTAGAATTTTCATTTTTCGAAATATATTAATTTGGAGTGTTTATTTTTGCAGTTTTATTTGGCATTGAACCTAAGGCTTATTTTCGAAGCAAAATTGCGAATACTCATAACTAGTCCGATTCTATTTTATCTCTATCCTACAATTTGTGAGTGTTTGGATGTTTAGTTTGAGTACTTAGATCTTTGTTACAAAATCACGCAAAAACGGCTGAACGAATTGATTTGGATAAAATTTGTCACTCAAAACTGAAATATTTCAATCCGTTTTGAAACATTTATTCGTTTATTTTTTATTTTCATTTTATTGAAATGCACTGTTACATACTCTTTGACTATATTGACAGCGATTTTTTATTGATTTTTAATAAGAGAACTTTTATAAGCAAAGGAATGTCATTATTATACCTTGACCACGACAAATCGGGGTCTATTCCTAATATTTCGTTAAATAATTGAAAAAACAATCCGAAAAAATACGTACGGTGTTAGAAATTTAAAAATGGTTTTCGATATAAGGTAGCTTGTTAAAAATTAAATCATGTCAATTGCACGCGGAAAACATATTGCTCGTTTGTAAAACTGCGAGCGCATTATGTGGTTTGTTCCATAAAAGACAATCATTATTAAATTAATAATTGGATGGAAATCTATTTTTAGACGAATCTGAATCATTACCATCATCATACGAATTGTTTCAGAACAAAACCTAAAAAGGTTCTGTTTTTTAAACCAATTCAGATCGCTCTAAAAATTGCTAAAATCCTATAGGATTTCCAGTTTCATCTTCTATATTTCTAGGCTTTAAGGAAAGTCGTCGTCGGCACGTGCTGCTTCTAAATGTTTATTGCATTGAGATTGCAACATAACTCGTCTCGGCCATAATAAGGCCCAATTTTAGCCTGGATTATTGTCTGAAAAGTAAAATCTGCTTATTCGGCTTTGGTAATATCTGAAAATATAACTTTAATTTACTTTTTGTTACGGTTACCTTTGTTACTATTGTTGCAGATCAGATGCAAAATATTAAATGATACCCATTTATTACTTGCAATAGTGATTTTTTTACGGTAACTAACATAACCAGTGCTTAAAAACATGACATAACCAAGTTGTATATTGTCCTAGCGGCAGCCCGCTGCTTTATTCACGTGGTTCCCATTCCAGTAGATATATCGGGATTAAAAGGATTCTTTGTTTTAATCCAGGATATCTACTATTTGTGTGTCAAATTCCATTCAAATCCGTTCAATAGTTTTTGTGGGAAAGAGTAACAAACAAAATAGCTGACATACTTTCATTTACAATATTAGTAGAATAAATAGATGGTACCTATTTTATGGCATTCATTTACGAGTATCGTAAGAATATCTTAAATTTTGGAATGTATTGTTCATCTAAACTTGTGTAAATAAACTAAGCGTTAGTAATTCGTAAAAGGTGTTTTATTTGTATTCATTTATCGCTTGCAATTGGGAATTCATATCATCATCATCATCATCGGCCTGTGTACATAAGCCTCTCCTAGCTCACGCCTATTGTGGCGTTCATAGGAGGTTATTAGTGATTCATATTCGGTAACTTAAATGAAATCAGTGCTTTGATAGGTGATAAAGCCAAGTTTTACACTGTATTTAAAATCCTACTACATAATATTCTGCAATGATAAAATGGCTATAAAAATAAATAAATAAATAATTGCATACGAACACACCCATTATCTAGCCCACGTTAAGTTTCATAAAGAACTTGTGTTATGGATACTAGAAAACGGATAAACGGAGATTTGTAAATAGATACATAATATACATATTGAACACCCAGACCAAGACAAATAGACATGTACATGCACACAAATATTTGTCTTGCTCGGGGATCGACCCCGGGACCCCTGGCGCAGAAGGCGGACATATTACCCCTGCGCCAATCGGCCCCTAATTGTCTAATTTCAAAATCTATCACAATCCCTTTCAAAGGTATTGTGATTGTGATAGTGATTCAAGGAATTGTGTAACTTATAGTCACAATCCCTTTCGGAATGAATTTTGTTTTAAATGAAACTTCATTTGACACTTCTCCATACATTTTAAAGATATTTTCGTCTGTCACTTTGTTACACAGGTTAATTTCGTTCATTCAATAACTTTCAAAACGCGTCCCGATCACAATCCCTTTCAAATGTCAAATAGTGACGACCTGAAGTACGTAAATATCTTTCAAATGACGAATTGACATGGATTGCGATAGATTTTATAATTAGACAGTTAGCCCCTCATCAGTCGCATAGTTTGAAAACACGATATTACTCAGCATAGACGTTAGATACCTCTAAGCAACTCCGCACCAAATAAAGTTTGGACTGAGAGATTCTAGATATGGATATGAACTTCATATGCTGTTCAGAACTTGAGCAATTGGTATCACCGTTGGAAGTTCCGAACTCAGGTGTAACCATGCATAGCAATAGCTGGAGTTATAACCAATTTACCGGTACTTGCGTTCCAAATGCTCCGGATTTCACAAATTGCGATGGATGGATTTAATATTCATTGGCGAATTGAATAGCATTCGATCATGTGATCGATATAGGAGAATGGATAAAAGATAATAATATGAACAAGAAAACTGATCCAGACGTCACAGCACTTCATTTTAACATCTTTATAACATTATGGTTGCAATAAACGTACTTATTGAGTATTGTAGATTGACAATAAAAAAAAATCACTGACTTCAAACCGAGTCGGCGCCAGCCAAAGCAAGAAAAGTAAAAGAATGTAAATAGTGTTGGTTAAAGGTATACATATTTAGAGCAGAAAAATATATATTTATTCAGCAACTCTCTTCTGTTTGGCTCACCTAGTACTTGCTGACCAAATAGGCTTTGCTGGTCGATTAAATGATATCCTTTTCTAAATTCGAGTGGATTGTATGGGGTGGTTTCTATCGTGAAACAAAGTATAATTTCATGTATTTGTAAACATGTAACATAGGGCGGGAATACTGAGCTGCAAGACGAGGAGAAACAACGGCCACAATCACAGCTCGTTCAGGTGGAAAAGATATGGGGCCTGATTCTCGCGCCTTCGACATCTCAAATTCGACATTTTTTGTAGTCAAAAATCTGTATTAAAAGCTCACTGAAAGCAATCTTCGACATTAAAGGATTATCAAAGATATTTTTAACAAAAGGTTTTTGACAGTAGTAGAGAATATACATAAAATTTTAATAGAGAAATTAAGTAAATATAAATGTCGTATTGGACATGTCGAAGGCGCGAGAATTGGGCCCATGAATACTTACTTAATTTGCTGATGTTGGTGATGTCTCAGAGATCTCTGGATCAGCTGAGGGTCTTTGGCGGCCGGCGTCGGGGCGGTTAGCACAATTCCTTGGGAAAGTTTATTTGGAGAAAACACCTAGATTTTCACTTGTCACATTACACAATTTTTAACACAATAACACGGTATTTTAAAGACAATAGTAATAATGTCGTATTGGACGTAATTTCACTCACTCTCTCGCATATGTGAGCGGCAATAGCAATATTTAGTGTGCCAAGGAAAGGGACATCATTAAAGGTAGGGAAATTACGTAAATATCGACAATGGAAAACAATAAAGGCGTATCCCCTTAAAAGGTCGTAACAACACTACATATAAGGTGATAATCAATAACTTTTTTTTCTGCGTCGATTGGTTTAGGTCTCGTTGCCCTACGACGACATGAAATTTAAACATTTGCATTATTTTGAAAACTATGTTTATTTTTTTGGCGTTACTACCCATAAAACGGCAAACTAACTAACTTTAAACTGTACGACGAGTACAAGTTTGGGTTTATATGCACCATATCTGATCCACTTTTGTTCCTACCTCCATCTCACACGAATTACAGGCAAAGTGAATATATTTGGCGTGCTAGCGATAACTTTAAACATTTAAGTAGGTAGCTTACGCAACTTTGGTTTATTCAACACTAGTGTCACTTCGCAGTTGAGCAGACGGTTTTTTGACCCATTTATTTGACCCGTTCTTTCAAATCAAATCAAATCAAATCAATATCATTTATTCAGTCTAGGCTGTTACAAGTACTTATGAACGTCAAAGAAGCTACGCCATCGGTTCACAAACCCTACGGCGGGAGACCTTGTAACGAGAAGAACCGGCAAAAAACTCGTCAAGGGCTATTTTTTTCTCCCTGTTTTATTTCATACAGAGTCGTCAAATTGAAAAGTGAGCTTAACATATCAGTAAGGTCAATTTCCATCACAAAAGAAAATACTAATTATAATATTACATTTTATGGTTATCCTAACCGTAAACAATTTTCAACTCATAAGGAAGGACTTACATTTAACATTTCTCGCATTACAAGGTTACTGTACTGCAAGTTGTGACGTACATCATACAGGTCGATAGTAATTTATTTTAGATGAAAATATTTAATCTCTAAGCACAACGTTAAGACAAGCAGACTGAAGTAAACCCATTTCCGCTGGCGGCACCCGTTCACGAGAATGACGCATGAACCAGCCGTCGCTTCGCTCAACCATATTTTAGGGAACGAACTTTGACCTTTAATTATAAGTATTATACGAGATTTCAATAGATTCTACAGATCGTTGTTGGTAATAGTTTGATTTACATCTCCTTGCCCGGGAACAAGGAATGGATCAGTTACAAACCGAGCTGCCAGCACCACCCAATCTTCATCGCTTCCTGTGTATACCCACCCACCTATTGTAGTCCGTATTCAACAAATTGTGCTGATTTAAAATACGATTTTCCACATTTTACCATTTTAAAAGTTCATTAATTAACGTTCAGAAAAGATACACCCCGTTCTTAACAGTAGGTTGAAACGAACCAGTAGTGACGACATTTTCAGGGCCAGCGAATTTCTTATAATTTTTTGATTCAGTAAAAACAGCATGTCAAGATACGACATTTTTGAGGTCAATGATTTCTATAGACAAGAGTGGTATCTTGAAAAACATTAATTATACAGAAAGGAACAATAGGAAATGTTTGGTTTATAGGCCATTAAATGCAGATTATGGTCTAAAAATTGTGTTCACACGACTAACTGTAAAATGATATGATTTTTTTCTGATTCTTTTCGGTTTTATGGCTCTGGTGTAAAGTTGCGTTTTTGCTGATACGACCTTATTGTTTTTCGCCATCAATATTTGCAAGTACCTACATGAAAGTCAATACAAATCCTTTTTAAACCCACAAAAAAAAGAGAATTTAGAATGCAACCAATGATGGCTTGGCTGGCACCGACTTCAAAATGTTTCCATACTTTTTGGTGTAAGTTTTTTTTTCATATTAGACGGCCATTCTCCGATTAGCCGGTTTTTACACGTCCGGGCTTGTATATCGGTGAATATTGTCTATTCAATTAGTGCATTTTTTTAGCTTATCCTTAAATAACAGTATTTGGTTCCCCATTATTAAAGCTACGTCTACGTCTACTAACACATAGGCTACTTCAAGATGAAGGATCACACTTGATGTATGCATAAACAGTTTGTTGATTTTGGATATGATTTGTAAGCTGCGAGGTAATTTCAAAAAGTGAGTTACCCTATATACTCTGTATACTTGGCATTCGCAGAAGATGCTTTATTTTCTCCTCAAATAAGTATAAGATACCGATAACTGCTTTCTAATATTGCTAAAAGTCTATATGTCGGAATATACCAGCTATTTGTGTAAAATATGTAAAAATTATCAATGGAAGTAGTCGTGTAGCTATTGTTGCCTTATAGAAAGGACTGGTAATCTTTGATATCAAAACAAGTCATTTAAACTATGACATTTAATATATTTAGTTTATTTAGAAGATAGGTAGTGTTTTGTTTTTTTTTTAACTTTCTAAGAATTTTGATAATTTGTGTTACTTTTGTTCTAAGTGAAGTGTTAAAGTAAATAAAAATAATAAAAAAAGTGTATCTCAGCTAGAAAACAATTTCATTCGTTTTTCTTTATGTAATAAAAATAGAAATCATATTAACGCGCGTTGCTTTGATACTATTTATATATATTATAATAGGAAATAAAAAAGATACTAATAAATTTTATTAATATTAAAACAAAAATTTAAACATTGCATCTTTTCGACCAAGTGGGACTAATTGTGTGTTCCAATTAAGTGAAAAACCAAAAAGGATACGGTATCCGGTCCAATGCTCTAAGTCTCGGTGGCTCAGTGGCTCGGTAGCTCGGTAGCTCTCTTTATGTAATAAAAATAACACTCATATTAACGCGCGTTGCTTTGATACTATTTATATATATAATAATGGGAAATAAAAAATATACTAATAAATTTTATTAATATTTAAACAAAGATTTAAACATTGCATCTTTCCAAAGGTTCGAGTCCCATCTGAAAATTCACTTGTGGCCGAGTTGATTTTTTCCAATATTTTTCTATTAAAAATTTATCATAAGTAAAAAAATAGCATTGAAAATGCAAACATTCAAAATTCATAAGGCTACGGTAATTAGGCGGAGAATGCCTAATGCGGAGAATTGCCGTAGACTGTATATTATTATGCTCGTCTGTTTCAAATTAGTTATTCTATATACTCTTTCAGTTAGAGGAACGTGTGTCACTGTCTGCATGCTAAATATTATCGTCAAAGAGATTTCAGTCTGACTTTTACAGACACTGTGGCTAATTTTCATTAGTAGACTGCACTTTCAAAGTCCAGCCAGAGTATGAAACAATATTGTTTTTTCAACTATCATAAGTTATCTTCTGAGAAACGGAGCGTGTTTTTAATTTATGAAAAGGTAATTTATCTAGGTTTTTTTTTAATCTTTATTGTTTTTAGGAGCTTTTGTACAGAGTTACATGCCAGCCCCATCGTAGCTATAATTTATTGAGGCACTTTATTATGTTAGATAATATTATTTGCTCTTAGAGTAATGCTTTGTGCTGCGAACCTGTAAGTCAACACTGCTACTTTGGATGTAGGGTTTGATAGAACACTCAGGAACATACCAATATCAAGCCGGTTGACTTTCAGCTTCGCAACTAACTCCTCACGTAATGTTCGATTCCTGTCACACTCCACCAACAAATGTTGGACATCTTCAATTTTATCACACTGTGAGCAATTAGGTGAGCTAACTTTTTTCATAAGTTGTCCAAATTTGTTCAGTGGAATGTGTCCGGATCGAAGTCTCTGTGCAGTAACAATTAAAGTCCTACTTAACTGAACATTGCTGAACCAAGGAATATGTGGAGGCTCAGATTGCACTACTTTGTACCAGATGCCCGTGGACTTAGATCTTTCATCAAAATCCGTTTTCCACTGAGAATGGCACATTTTTTTATATTTGAGAAGGAACTCTTTATAACTTGGTGAAACCTGTAGCGGTTGTCCTTGTGCAGCACCAAGTTTGGCCAATCTATCTGCTTCGTCATTTCCAGAAAGTCCGATGTGCGACGGTATCCACTGCAATATGAGCTCCCTGCTTCCTTGGTTCAGTAACTCAATCTCCTGAAGTATAACATACGCTAGCGGAGTGCCTCTGTGGCCAGAGGCGCACCCTGCGATATGTTGTAATGCGCTCCTACTGTCAGTCAGGATGTCAATTTTTTTATACGTCTGTGTTTTAGTATAATAAAGTGCTTCTAAAATAGCTACCAGCTCCAGCATCATAATTGATACCGAAACCGTAACTTTAAAACTTTTGCCACAATTGAACATCGAAAAAGGCTGCTCCCGAGCCCTGAGCACACTTTGATCCATCGGTATAGATTTTATGATAATTGAAGTAGGAGTAAATACTTTCAATTTCCAGTAACACATCACTCTTCAATACACTAAATTCGTTATTCTTTTTTGGCCATTTTACGCAATCCAGGTCGGTTTTAATAATTGTACCTACTTGGTAATTGGAAATCCACATAGGAAGAGTAAACATAACCAATGGGGCACTCGAGTGTATACTTTCGACTTTAGTTATTTTATAGGCTGACACTAAAAAAAGGCTTATTCTTATTCTGCCAGTACCGATTGGAGCAAAATGTGTGTGTAGGTTCTCTAATACTGACAGTGTTGGATTATTTTCGAAAGATTGAGCTTTTAAACAGTCTTCGCGTAGCCAACAATCTTCTGAGAAACGGAGCGTGTTTTTAATTTTAGAAAAGGTAATTTATCAAGGTTGCCTAATGAAATTAATAGGTTCGTATATACACACACACATATATATATATAACAAGGCTTTTTATATTAAACTAGCGGCCGCTCACGATTTCACCCGCGTGGTTCCCGTTCCCGTGGAAATATGGAAATATCGGTATAAAAGTATCCTATGTTCATAACCAAGCTATATACTAACTGTGCACCAAACTTCATTCAAATCCGTTCAGTAGTTTCGGAACCTATTCAATGCAAACAAGCAATCAAATCTTTCCTATTTATAGTATTAGCATAGACAAAAGTTTTTTTTATTAAGTCCGAGTGGAATTAGGGTCCGAGTAGAACTACATTTTCCATTAATTTTTTTACAGTACGTGCTCGATACGAAGACGCAAGTTCTTCGTGCTAGAAGTACTGGTCTACCTGGAAGTTCTTTGATTGCACTAGTCTAAACAATATTCAAACAGACCTCTACCCAAAATAATCAATATTAATCTGCTGTAAGGAAGTAGGTAACGATAATTACTTATAATGAAATGGAATTTTTATTACGAAGTATATCAAATTACATGTTTTAATTAATTAACAACGAAGTATCTTCATTAATATTTCAAAGAGTATAATTATCCACTACGTCGATGGAATGACGGCTTAAGAACCATTTGATTATACTGTCCTTATTGAGCTTAATTAATAATATTCGCTATGATTTTGTATCTAAGTTTATCGTAAAATTCATGTTTTCTGATTTCCGATATTATTTTTGGGCATCAATAAGTTGTTACGAAATATTATAGGTCGTAATTGAATCCAATTCCTTTGAATTAATAAATGGATCTTTAATAAGTGTTAGACGACATCTCACACATTGTTGTGATTCCGAAGTAAGACACACACACACACACACACCACAACATTGCGTTGCGACGTCGCAACGCAAATCGCGATAGTATGGCAAGATGGCAGCGCATCGGATAATGCTGCGGTGCGACGCCGCAACGCAGTGATGCGACTAGGCTCTTAGTAGCTTAACTTGTTATATGGATATCAGAATCAACGAATAACAAAGACAGAAAATATTAAGAATTTTCATTATTTGAGTAGAAATATTCAATAATATATAATAAGGATTTTTATGTTTCTACCTTTCTTTACTTTACGATGTTCTACATTACTGTCAGTAGGGCTATAAACCACATTTATTATTTCAAAGGTTAATTTAATAAATGAAAGCTTTGAACTGTCGGAGAAGGTGTAAGAATGGGTATCTCTATCAAATAACCTTTGCCTTTTTCTTTATGGGCCCAATCGCAATATTTTTTTTAATACAGTTGCTCAAAAAGTGGCGTATTGCAGGGACGTATAGCGTTCGGGAAGTTGGCTATTACATACTCGAGCTTTTTCTTTACCTTTTCCGAACTCGTGCGTTCTCTTTCCCAACTGTCAAAATAATGTCTATTAAAAAGAAAAAACCAACCACGAAGTTTTTACTAAAAAAAAAAATCATAGAAAGTTTTAATGACTCATGCAAATATTTCTAAAAAGAAGCTACTAATTTGTTTCAATATCAGATTTAATGATTTGATTCAATCAGTTAGGTTAGGTTTCATTTCATTTCATCTCATTAAATTTCATTTTCATTTCATATCAATAAAAAAATTCTACTGAAGACTTGGCTGTATGGGCATAGTTCCCTTTGCCTACCCAGAATGGGTGAAGAAAACAAAAAAAAAATCTGCTTATATTCTTTTACGGTTGGCGCCATTTTCAAAAATGTTTTTTTTATTAAATTGCTTAATTTTTTCGCAACTGTATTAAAAATAGTTGTTCAGTACACGTGCGGAACCGTCATTGCAAAGAGTTCCGACTGTCAACCCTCACCTTCGGCTGCGCCTCGGCTCGGGTAGACATTTGTCGGAACTCTTTGCAATGACAGGCTTTCCGCACTCGTAATGAAATATACTATATTACACATGAAACAAAACACTAACGATGTTATTTTTATTGAACCCTAAACGAAACGAGATTTTATACTAGACTATACCAAGTCAAGTTTTTTTATTTATAGTAAGCAATCTTTATCGTAAGATCATTTCAGTTTGCAAACTTACAACTTGTAGTGTCCGTTTACTATCATTATTATCCGATCTCAAGCACAAAGCGCTTCATAATCGACTTAAAACAGTAAACCATATGAACGCAGTTCTAACTTCACTCAGTGTCTTAATGATAACACACCTATTGCAAACAGCTAGAAGTTCCATTAACTTTCACCGCATCGCGAACGCAATGATACCGCTTTCGTTACACACTCGAGTCGAGATACCCTCTATTAATGGAAGTACTTGTTAATTAATTGAACAGATGTTTACGCCTAAACTTACACGGTTATTAAACTATGTAACGTGAATCCGTTCCAACAATTCAATGGAGTTTACGTTCGGAAACAAACAAATTTGCACGGAGCGGGTTCGTTCAAAATGTTCCAGAACTTTCTGTTTACCTAATTAAGTATATTCAGGATACCCTCTCTTGATTAGATCACGTATCGGCTGGATCAAAATGGATCTCAGCGTAAATAGAAACTTTCTTCGCTGTTGGTTCAAGGATAAACTAAAGACTGCCATCGCTTGACAATGATCTTCAATGCCAGATGAGATTTTTTAAGGAACGCTGAGGTAAATAACAATTAATTTCCATCATCAATAAAGCTTTCTGTAAGTTATTACGAGGCTAATCCAACATACTAAATAAAATATTTTATGCAATGTCAATGTAAAACGAATGGAGTTTGAATGAAGATGACAAAAGCATCTAAATTAAGTTAAATTTTTATGTGGTTGCCCGCGGTTTCATCGGAATAGTTTTCTATATTTTAGAGGTATTCCTCGAAGCGCACCTTAATTATTCCTTGAAGAAATCAATCAATCAAAAAATATTATAATTTTCTTCCTCGAAGCAAGTTACGTTATTTATTTTAGGATTTGCAAATATTATGAGTTAGTGACGTTTTGGTCACTTTTCAAGTTAAAGCAATTTTGTATAGAAAAACCTACTGCCCGTTTTACACTAAGATAGATTAATAAGATATCAAAAAAATTTACCAAAAAGTATCACAGGGCAGCATAACCTACCAGGAGTTATCGTACTTCATTGAAAAGCTGCTGCCTATAAATAAATAAAAAAAACGTAATAAAAATTCAGACCAATATAAAACCAGACAAATATAAAACCAGAAATTCTCAAAACATCCAAAATAACTCCTGGTTACTTATACGATCCCGGTACTTTCAACTAAAGATATTTTATTTTTTTAAGTCGACGGCGCCGGCGCCCAAGCGGTTACGGACAACTGAAAAAAGTAAATTTTACCGATACCATGTAGATGTCTCCATTTACAAGTACGTTAATTTATTTCAGTAATAATAGATATGTTTTCATTTTTGTATTTACAGGGATAAAGTACATGCAAATTAGACAACTTTTATGAAAAGAAAAATTGGTAAAATGTAGTTGTCTTTATCTACTTAGGCGCCCTCGAAGTATTCGTAACACCCCTTTAAATAGCTATTAGTGCAAGTGAGTATTAAAACTTCTGTCAATATCATACTATGTATATTCCGTTTTTTGTCATGCTCTTCTTTATGGGTGCGCTACGAGGAATATTTTATATTTTATGCGCTTGAAAAAAGGTGCGCTTTAAGAAATATCTCGAATTTGAGTTGCGATAAAATGTAAGTACTTATCATACGATACGGATTCAAACCAGACATAAACTGTCTATGTCCACATCCAATTTCGTTGAGTTTTCGTCGTCCAAATTCATGATTGAGTAACAAACGTCTAATCATCCAAACTTTAAAATGTTATAACAAGTAGGAAGTAAGATAAGTTGAATTTATTCAGATTTTTTATGAATCACACGGTTAGTTTTTAGGTCAAATGTTAAAGAATCGGCGTGTCAGCAAGCATCGTTTGCTGACGTCCTGAATGCGCTCTAATGAACCAATGTTACACTTTCAGCGGTAACGGTAACGCTTAAAAATACAAAAATTATACAAAATTTAATAGACCATTCTATAATCAATAAAGAGCTAAATAACTTCACAGAAGATAATTAGAAACTTGACTCTGAACGAATTAATTTATACCTCTTCCTCAAAACTTTTGTTTGAAATTTTTAGACCTGTCTGAATAATTAAGATTTATATTAAATTTCAAATTAGCTTCTGTAATATTCAGTGAAGGATAATGTTACTTATCTATATTTACCTTAGAATATATATTTAACGGACTATGTGACATTCGCTGTTTAATTTATTCGCACATTCAACCTGTCTTTAAATGCTATAAATTTCAATAAATTTATTGGCTATGTATCCTTTACTTACGCGTCCAAAAAGCTTTGTTTTTGCATTATATTTTTCACAGGAATGGTACACTCTGTTATAAAGCAACAAAAATAAGACATCTAAACAGACATGGCCGAAAAAAATAAATGAGGAAAAAAAGAAAGATTTATCGATACGAGACGTCGATATCTTACGATACCTTATAGAAGTTATGATTCTCGATCAAAATGTCTTTCATCGTTGACCAAATACTAACTTTGTATTCGTCAACAGAAACTACTAGTTTGATTAAAGCAATAAATTGGACTGAGCCGGTTATCTGGACCCGGTTATTCGGTAGAATTAACTGGAGACAGGAGAACGAGAATCAACAGTAAATTGCGCCTGGAACGCATTCTATTTTAACTCATGAGAATACTACGTTGAATTTAACTAGGTTTCGAGAAGACATTATAATTAAAACTACCAAGAGAGAGTTAAAATTGGAATACGAAAGTAATTACTTTTACAGTTTAAAACTGTGGAATATTTTATTGATACCTACTATAATTCGGTTCACGCTATACGCTCCGTAAACGATCTCTGTACAAATTTTTCGTGTTAGCCGTCTGCGACTATGTTTAAAAATGTATCAATATTTTTAGCGAAAAAGGACAGTTACAGTTAACATGATATTAATAAGAATCGTTGATTTACACAGTTAATTTGTCCATTCAGGCAGTCTCCGAATGGGGCGATGCTAATCTGATCAGGTTCAACCCTCAAAGACCCAGGCTTTGTTTTTTTCCCGCTAAAAGGAGTCCTTTCAGCTTGACACCTTCTTTCCGAGGTGTATCCGTGCCGATTACTGACCAACTTGAGCTTCTCATTATATCATTGTCACCAACTCTTAATTTTGGGTCATTCATTGAGAGTAAAGCTCAATTAGCATATTGGCGTTCTTGCGAAGGTGAGAAAGTACTTCACACCGGAACGGCGCAAGTTCGCTCGTGTATGGAGTACTGTTCACATCTTTGGGATGGTTCCGCCCAATACCAGCTCTAGACGCTTGAGTCCATTGAGCAGAGGGCCAAGAAGCTCATCGGCAACAACGACCTCTTTCATAATAAGCTCAAAAGCCTTGAGCATAGACGAAAGGTTGCAAGTTTATCGGTTTTCTATCGGATACATTTCGGTGAGTGTGCGGCTGAATTGCACAGCCTAATCCCACCATCTCCCTTTTTTCATCAGACAACCAGACATTCAAATATGCGCCACCGCTTTATGGTTGATATCCCAAAAAATCAAATATATTCCCTTTGAAATAATATGTAAAAACTAATTCTTAATGTCTAGTAAGTAATCTACAAGTTTTGCGTCTCACATTTTTAATTTAAAGACTAAAAGATTTAATATAATTTTATTAAAAATGCACTCCGAAATTCTCCATAAAAATTTACTATGGACGCGATGTGCCGTATTTTACATGTGAAACGTTTTGACGTCATCTCATACAATAATGTCTTTAGGGTCGGTAGATACGTTTTATTTTCGGATATATATTTGTCAAAATAAAAAAGAGACCGTCTATGACAGCGTTTTATATTTGGTTTATCTGTGCTTTCGGTTTGTGATATGAGTGTATATTTTTGAATATTCTTGTTCTATGCTTCTAGCATAATGCTCAAGTTTCATGTACTCATATTATATATTTAGTTTTATCGTAAGTTTGAGCGTTATCGATTTCTTGAGCTGTGCTATCATTGCTATTATAAGATCATATTTTAATCAGTCGTGTGAATTGCTTATCCTACTATTTTTCCCACTATTTGCTTGTCTTGATATTGAAGAATTATCAAATATATCCTGCTATCCTCATTATATTATCAGAAAAGAGTGTGAACAAAGCCATGAAAATAGCCTAATTGTAATAATCTAAGAAGTGACAAGTTTGGAAGAAATTTTTAATTAGCTTGTATGTAATTAATTACATAATCTGAATGTTAACTCACTGAATTTAAATTGTTAAATTTGTAAAATCTCTATCAGGAATTTAAACGAATAAACTATCGAATCTAAAAATTCCAATAAAAAATCGTATCGAGTTCATAATTCAAAGTAGAATCTCTTTAAAGTTAACATCGGTTTTATTTATATTTAGCCACAATTTTATTGAGTTTCCATTTGCCTAGGAATAACCAAAAATAAAATAATAAACAAAGTTTCAGAACGTAAAGATTTATATTTTTTACCGACTTCAACAAAAAAGGAGGGAGGTACTCAATTCAACGCGTATTCTTTTTTTTTTTGTCTGATGTATGTATACCGATTACTCCGGTGTTGGTGATCCGATTTTAATAGTTGTTTTTTTGTTCGATCGGGTACACTGTCAATTTGGTCCCATATAATTTTTACGAAGATCTGGCTAGTAGTTTTTTCATAATCTTGAAAAATGTAAATCACCTTTTGGCAAGTAGTCGTTTACCTAGATGACATTGTTGTGTATGGGCTGATTTTTAGTGTAAGTAACGGCACATGATGTAACTAAAAAATCTGAAATAAAAACATTTTATAAAAAAAAAATCAAACCGACTTCAAAAAGTCAAAAATAAAACTTTTGGAGTCGGTGCTAGCTAGCTAAGGCCAAAAAATATACAGTTAATAGAAGTTCAATGTAGAATGCCCTGGCTGGCACCGACTCCAAAAGTTTTATTTTTTACTTTTTGAAGTCGGTTTGATTTTTTTTTATAAAATGTTTTTTTTATTATTTATTTTATAGTAGTAAACGCTAGATCAACGGTCACGTTTTAATATATAGACTTAGGCCCGAAATAACCACAGCAGACGGAACACAACATAATCAGTAAAAAAAATACAATAGGATAAAAAAGATATTTTATGACAATATGTACTTAACCTAAATAGATCTGCGCGGTCCAATTTATGTAAAAAAAACAATTATAATTATTTCAAAAGTTATAACTTTATGAGATAAAAGAGGCTATTAAAGTAAACTTTTACTGCCACTTAAGTAAATAGCTGTCATCATTGTCATTGCTCGAAGTTTTACAAGCTTTTCACATTAATAAGAGCTAAGTTAATAATATTATTTAAAGTTTATAAGTAAAGCATGACCTCAAGATAATATTAAGAATTTGAAGTAAGTATGTTAAATTCCATTAATATTGTATATTTTAAAAATCTGGTTTTATTTTCAGTTTTAATTGGCTACACTGAATGGGAAAACTTACAGGCAATATTGGAAAAAATATATTTCACAGCTTTACGACTGCCTAAGTGCGATTTGTAACATCTAATAACAGCCGTATGGTTTAAAAGTTAGACTCGAGCTTTTATTTTAGTATAAGCTTTCTTTAACAATTGCTGAATATCGAAAGCAGAATACATTCTAAATCCAAGTTCTTACACAACAAACAATTTGGTTGTATAAAATATGTCTTATGCGACTTTCGGTTATAGTACTGCTGAATAGAAGTTATTAGACAACTACAACGTTGTGTAACCGTTATTCCTACAACGATTTACTCCTGTGACTAAAAGGTTCTAATAAATTAGTTAAGTAAACGTTTTTACAACGTCATACAAAAATATAGAATAGGTAAACGTTTTTAGGACTCTATTATGCAGCGTCGTATAGAAATTCTAGTTTGTAGGTTGGCTTAACGTTTACACAACTGATTAATATAACGTTATACAACATTTAGATAAAAGGGTTCGTTTAACCGCGGATGGTGGTCTACGTAACCTTAACACGACTTTTGTGTAATCAAACCGTCGCTAAAATGTTACAATTTAGTCATCTAAAAACAACGTTTTTAAAACTATTCAACAATATGAATTCAAATATTAAAACCTAAATTACAATAAAATACCGTGATTGCCGATTCTCTGTTCATAATCTTTATTATTTCACGGAACTCTAAAATAATTTATCATGGCAGACCATCCTGGTCGCAAAAAACCGCATTATGCGACTTTTTTCATATTATTAATCAATTCAATTCATTACATAATTGTTGTATAGAAGTCACTTCTTAACTTAATCCTCAACATAATTGAATTTCATGGAGTTCGAGAGTGAGGGATGAGGGGATGTGATTTTTTTCTCAACAATACACCTATATTTCATCATAAAACTAAAAGTTCCAAATGAACTAGGTGCACTGCACGCATATATTTCCCTTACACTCTGTTCGCGTATAAACACTCTAAGTAAATATAAAATGAAAATTATATTTATGATTATCATGATGCACTTTTCCAGCAAACTATCACAGGAACGAATGAACGAAATGAACTGAACCAATGTGTACAATAAAAGTTGATGTTTAAAACAGTTGTGCGACATTTCAGTCATCTTCAAATGTCTATAAAACTGGTTCCAAACAAGTCAGGATATAACCATTATGTAACCCAAAAGTTGGTCGAAAACTTTTATTTAACATTTAAGCAACGTTGAAATAGTTCTTGACTGACTTTTATTTCACTTCTAAATAACTATAATGACGTTTATTCTGAGCCTCTTTCGCGTTGTATAAACGTCTACAACTACGTTTATACGACCCAACATGTAGACCCAACAGTATAATGAAAAACGTTTACTCAACTAATATACAGCGTTAATTTGTTACTTGGGTAGTCCATCAGCATTCGGTATGTATTCAGGATAGGGGTCTGTTGTGACTGTGACAAAGGCCTCCGAATATTTGTCTGGCGAGATATACTTAATCGAAGCCTGAAGAGCACGTTACTTTAAGTAGCTTTAAAATAGATTTGGTGCCTGTTTGGCGCGATATAATATGTTTTTTTTTATTAGTAAATAATATTTTTCTCCTTCGTTAAATCCCGTTCATAAATAAGCTTTTCGATTGCTAACTCCCACTCGCAAGGTTGTTTATAGGCCAAAGGGATTCAGGAATGCTTGTCGAAAGATTGTCGCCACACACTCCGATTTCGGACGACGCATTTACTGCTGTCAAGTGTTATCATCGCGGCAGAATTAACGGCCCCAGTCTCTACGAGGTTGCTATAAATTACCACCCAGCTTGATCCTACTGCCAGATATATCAAACGAAAAGGCCGAAATGGGAAACCAATGATGCCTTGTTTATTTCGAGTCAAACTTAGCTTAACATTTTTATGTACGAACACAAGAATTTCGGTGTTAAGAAATGTTTTTTTTTCTTGAAACGCTCTCGGATTTCTTTTAACATTCGTTATTTGTATTGGAAAAATCTTGGCAGAATTATGATTAATCTAAATATTGTGTGAGAAATAAAAGAAATCAGTAAGATATAAATTGGTATTTTTTTATATCATATCTAAGTCAAAGTCAAAGTCAAAGTCAATATCATTTATTCAGTCTAGGCTGTTACAAGCACTTATGAACGTCAAAGAAGCTACGCCATCGGTTCACAAACCCTACGGCGGGAGACCTTGTAACGAGAAGAACCGGCAAGAAACTCGTCAAGGGCTGTTTTTTTCTCCCTGTTTTATTTCATACAGAGTCGTCAAATTGAAAAGTGACCTTAACATATCAGTAAGGTCAATTTCCATCACAAAAGGAAAATTCTAATTAAAATATTACATTTTATGGTTATTGTAAACGTAAACAATTTTTAACTGGCAAAGAAAGACTTGTCTATCACACATTACAACATTTTCCGCACCACAAGACTACTACACTGCAAGTTGTGAGGTACATACAGGTCAGTATCAATTTATTTTACATAAAAATATTTAGGCTTTAAGCACAGCATTAAGATAAGTAGACTGAGGTAGACCCATTTCCGCTGGCGGCACCCGTTCACGAGCATGACGCATGAACCAGCCATCGCTTCGCTCAACCATATTTTAGGGAACGTAACGACCCGCCTCACACGACACCGCCGAAGAAACGTTTGAGTGAGCATGACGTACTTCAGGTACTTATGTTAAGCTGTATAAATATAAAAATACAGTGGCAACAGCAAAAAAAGAAAGATAAAAGTGCCTTAATGTAAGACACAACACAACCTACAATGTCACTAGAAGACGCATCAGCTGGGTCACAATCTCAATCGTAATTAAAGTTAAAAAAATAAATAAAAAAAAGCTTTTATATATTTGGAATAATTGAAAACATTATTTACCTTTGTTTACTCTGATCAAGCAGTGCCACGCATCTCAACTCAAAACATCATAAATAACATAAAATCCAAACAACATATATCTCTACACATTATAACACAAGCAAACATGAGCAGACCCATCCCGCTGGCAGCACCCGTTCACGAGCATGACGCATGAACCAGCCATCGCTTCGCTCAACCATATTTTAGGGAACGTAGCGACCCGCCTCACACGACACCACCGCAGAAATGTTTACAGAGAGCATGACATACCCAAGCAACCTGTGTTAAAAGTTGAATCTAATACTTTACTAAACATTAATTGAATGACACTACAATTTCGAAAAAACAAAACTAAATATTTATGACCAAGCTGTCTCGTCATTCAAGTAATCTTTTATTGTATAATATCCTTTTTTAAGAAGACAATCTTTTACATTCATCTTAAACTTTTCGAAAGGCAAATCCAAAATATTATCTGGAATTTTATTATAGATACGTATACCTAGACCCATAAAAGATCCAAGGACCTTCTTTAATCGGTACCGAGGCATAACAAGTTTATTTCTATTTCTAGTATTGCGATCGTGCAAATCACCATGTTTGATATACAGGTTGATATTACGCCGTACAAAAGAATACAATTTAAAATAAATTGAGAAGCAGCTGTCAGTATACCAATTTCTTTAAATTTTTCCCGAAGAGATGTTCTGGAACCCAGTTGATAAATGGCCCTTATAGCTCGTTTTTGTAGTATAAATATTGTATTAATGTCAGCTGCTACTCCCCACATAAGAATACCATACGACATGATGCTGTGAAAATAACTGAAGTACACAGTCCTAGCAGTTTCTATATCAGTCAGTTGTCTGACTTTTCTCACAGCGTAGGCAGCAGAACTAAGCTTGCCAGCTAGTATTGCAATATGTGGACTCCATTGAAGTTTACAGTCCATAGTTACACCCAGAAAGACCGTTGATTCTACAAAATCTAATTTTTCATTGTTCATAACAATTTCCATGGGAACTTTCTGAACATTTGGTAAAAAAATTTGTCTAAACTTATGCTGTATAGCCTCGTGACTATCCAAGATAGTTTTTTTTTTAATTTCCCCGTAAACTGATCTCTAAATAACGTATTATAAAGTATTAACCCGGCGCGGATGTACAGGGTTCAATTTGACCCTGTCAATTTTTTATTTTGGATTTTGGATGTCTCAGTAGCTGTTACTAAGGCCCCCCCCAGCATGCCGAACACCACTAAATAGGCAACCGCTACATACGACAGGAATCACACGTGCGGAAAGTCAAACAATCGGCCAAGTGCGAGTCGAACTCGCACATGAAGGGATCCGTCTCTCACCCAAGGTTGCCTGGAAGAGATTGCTACGTAACAATATTATAGTCAATAGTTAGTCTATTGTGTGTTCCTCTTTTTGTAATTTTCTCTGTAAGTATGAATTTGTTTTGTATCGTGTGCAATAAAGTTTCTTTTATTATTTTTATTATTTATTAAATGCACCTACCCAAAATGCCACCATAATTTTTCTGTAAAATTAACTTTGTTTTTCATATAATAAAAATAATAATAAAAATCTCTATAGTGTTTGTTAAAATAGTGTTTGTATGAATGACAAAATTATATTTGCGGTTTTGGAAAATGTGCTATAGCTCTGAAAGTGCTAAATATATTTAGTTCAAAACAATTTTCGTTAAAAGTTTTAAAAAAAAAAATCTGTAGATCTTTAATCTACAGAATTTTTTTTTTTAAGATTTTTCACTTTCTTATTTTAAAAGCTAGAGGCTCTAACTTTTAAAATAATAAATGTCCCCCGGGGGTACACATTTTACCGCTTTGAAAGAGTATATCATTCAAACGGTTGACTTTAAGAAAAAACTGTTTTAGGAACCTCAATGTAATTTTTAAAGACCTATCTAAAGATACACGTATATGTTTGATGTAAAAAAATATTTTCAGTTTCAGTTCCATGTATGGGGAGCCCCCTTTAATATATATAAATATATATATATTATTTTTGTATAAAACCGTAAAGCGGTTTACATAATACATCTTCCTACCAAGTTTCAACTGTGTAATCTTCATAGTTTTGGAATAAAGTGGCTGTGACATACATTGGACAGACAGACATGACAAATCTATAAGGGTTCCGTTTCTTGCCATTAGGCTACAGAACCCTAAAAAGGGCCAAGAATGTGCTGCATTAAGAGACGATTAAGTTGGTTAAATTTTAAAACTGATGATTAAACTGTAACTGAAACTGATTAATCTCTAAATGTATAACAAATAATCCTAATTGCAATGAAAAGTTTGATCTATTTTTTGTTTTTTCATCTTCATCGAATTTTGCCAAAATTAATTATTTTTTGGCCTTTGCTAAAAATTATAATAAAAATATTTTGTTAGTTTTTTTTTATCAAAATCCATAAAATATGAGCCAACTAATATAATCATCTCCAAAATTTTGTTAAAAAGTATAGATTTACTCGTCTAAACTGCAATAGAAACACAGGGTCAAATAATACCCTCCACAACCTCCATATAACTATTTTCACCACATCCTCGCCGGGTTAAAGAATCCAAATATGTAGGTTTTTTTTTTGTAAAACAAGACTGTCACGTATTACAATCTGCAGGCCTACCGCCATCTTTTAGAAACCGTCATGTCGTAAGAACGTTTTGTATTCCTTTTGTTTCAATACTGATTAAACTACAAGCTTGACTTTATTTGACACAAGACGTCGTAGTAGGTTTGATTGATAAAAATCTTGTTTGAGTGAATGATTGAGCGATGACGCCACAAAACTTCCGTCAAAAGACAAGCTTGTTTGAGGAGGTTCGCGGTACGATATGACATAACAACATTGCGCCGATACAAAATGACATTAAACAATATTGCGTTAAGAGATGGCGGTAGGCCCCTGGTTAGACACCAACACAATAAAATAGATCTTATCAATTTATGTGTCTTTTAGCTTTTTTTACTTAGAATGGGTATGCTCTTGATCCCAATTAAGCCCAGGAGCTAAGACAGGATCCACGATGGAGCGAGCTAACCCAGAAGGTGCCTATTCACTCTTGCTTTGAATAAGTGCACCCTTGCACCCTTGGATATAATATGTACTCGGAAATACAGACGCAGTGAAGGCGTTGAGAAGAGCTCCTTTGTTGTGCGCTATTAAAAATATGTTGAGTAGCGCTTTGTGCGACTATTAGGAATAATAACCAAGAAAGGGTGGTAGCCCGCAGTGCGTCTGGATGTCCGATGCAAGAAGGAGAATGGCGGTATGACTCATGCAGCACACTCTCCGAAGTATAGTCTGTAAAATACCAACAGACAGGCAACTTTGCGGCGGTGAACTAGGGGGCTTTTTAGAAACAAAACTTCGGAATTGAACTGATTATTCCGGGAAATCTCTTCCTTCCATTGAAAAATCAATAGCAAGTCGCTTAATTACATTTATTGAAAATAAAAACTAGTTACTAACTAACTCGTCTACTCACCCTTGTGGTTTTGCCGTGAGCGGCACTGACGTTTCTTGTTAGTCCAAGTGAATAGACTTCATGTGAGGCGTGTAGAAATTGTACTTAAATTGGCTTAGTTCGCGTGAGACCGGTTTTGTGAATAAATTCTTTTGGGGGTTTAATATTACTTGTAGAATATGTAAAGTGAAAAGTTTGCTTTCGCGATTCTAATGGCACTTGAATGGTAGAAATTGCCTGGTAATAACATTTGTCACGCAATTTCGGAATATATGTGTAGTGGAATCGTATGAAATTAGTTTAAGTGAATGAATGGATTGGAGTTTTCTTTTTCCCTGGGTAGTTACTTTATTTTAACAAAAATTACATGAAGATCTTTTTTTACTTTGATATGAATTCTCTCGTATTAGTTAATGCATTATTTCGTCTTGATATTCATTGTATCTATTATCAATAATTAACCTATCAATGTGTGAGTAATATGTTTTTGTTTCTGGATAAAATTTTAGACGTTTAGGCGTCGAGTTTCAATCGAGTTCTTTTCGTAATAACACGTGTTGTGAGACTCCATTTTAACTCAATCTACCGTACAATTTCTATTTTAACTTGTTTAATAAAGACTGAACACTGGCGAAATCCAATAGGGCATCGTTTTTTTAAAGAAGAAGAAGAATGTGGCATCGTTGAGATGTGCCGTGTGGCAATGAGTGAGTTTAATGTTCCCTCGACCCCGCAAATGATTTATGGAGTATGTGTTTTATAAGACTTAAAAAATCAGATGTTATCATACGTACATCTTATGTTTTGGCGCGCACTGTTCATTGAAATAAAACAACTTTTACGGATATCAAACGCGCTATATTTCCACGAACTAAGTTGTAATTGTCCTTTCCAGCTTTACAGCTGTCGTGGTCACGGGATGACCACGGCAGCTGTAAAGGTGCCGAAACGTCGGGAAAATCAAAAAACCCCTAAAAAACCAAAAAATACGGACAATTACAACTTAGTTCGTGGAAATATAACGCGTTTGATATCCATAAAAGTTGTTTTATTTCAGATGTTATCATTGTTTTATCTACGTGGTACATGCGTGACTCATTCTCCTTATGCACCCATAAGGCCAGGGCCTCAGCGGTGGGGTCATGATGATGATGTAAAAATGGAACTGCGACACGCATAACTGCGACAATACGGTAGTGCAACACCACAATAATGCGACAGAAAATTGTATGAATATCGTCTTTTAAATATTATTGATAAACTTAAACTGAATTCATATTTTATGATTTTGTAATTTTTGCATTTTTCAATGCTATTTTTATACTTATGGTAAATTTTAAATAGAAAAATATTGGACCGCTGAGCTACCGAGACTTCTCGGTCTCGGTAGCTCAGCGGTTAGAGCATTGGACCGGATTTCCAAAGGTCGCGGGTTCGATTCCCGTCTGAGAATTCACTTGTGGCCGAGTTAATTTTTTCCAATATTTTTCTATTTAAAATTTACCATATGAATTCATATTTATTTGTGAATAAAGAATACTGATTACATCAAAGTACTACATGATATGTTGTTATTTTTGTAAATTTTATTAAATAACAAGTTATGAAGTAACCAAACTATAAAATTATTAGGTAATTACTTACATACAAAAAGATGGTATCTGTCTGAAGCTACATTAGCTCCTAAACGAAGGGCCCGATTTTGATACGGTTTTTTTATATGAAAGCTACGCCAGCTTTCATATAAAAAAACCCGTATCAAATTCGGTCGAGATGCCAAACTGTGACACCTATAATTTATGAAGATCTGATCTGAATCAGCCGTTTGAAGTGCATCACTTCTTACTTTCATTTTTATTCTTTCCTAAAAGAACTAATGATCTTCAAGCTGCTAAACAGATCTTCATAAATTATAGTTAAGAACGATCTCGATCTCGAACGAGCTTTCAAATAAAAATCAGCATCAAAATTGTTCCATGGTATAGCATCTACGTTGCCTCAAACAGACAAAGTCAAAGATTTATCAACTTCCACTGGTCATGGAGATTTACTATACTTCCACTTGACTGATGGAGTTGAAATCCACCAATCTGCATTGGGCCTGCGTGGTGGGTCATCCTCCTTATCCATCCATATGGAAGGCCAGTGCCCCAGCAGTGGAGACGTGTAAAAAAATGGCTGATGACGATGACCTGATGAGACAAACAGGACGGTCTGCAGAGTGCCTATGCCTGGATTGATGTTAATCTAACAAAAGTCCCGCGGGATTGAAAACGATGCTAGATTGCAATCCCTAGTCGTGTCGCACTAACGCGTTATCGTAGTAGCGTGGTGTCGCACTAACGTGTTGTCACAGTAGCGTGGTGTCGTAGTAACTCACCATAAAACGGGTAACTTACGCAGCCGGCAAGTTAGGCAAGTGCAATCTTTTGCAGTTCGTATTTACAGAGCAGAGGAGCACAATAGATGCGCTGCACACCGCCATTGAAAAAGTTGAAGAAGCCAAATCCAAAGGTCTCGCCACCATGGCAGCATCATTAGACATCAAGTCCGCATTTAACAACGCTTGGTGGCCCATCCTCTTTCACCAACTACGGAGAAAAGGTTGTCCCAACAATATCTTTAGACTTCTAATAAATTACACCCATGATCGCAAAATTATACTGGATCACGCTGATGTCAGAGTATCCAAATTTATGTCTAAGGGCTGCGTACAGGGATCGGCATGCGGACCAGTACTGTGGAATTTCGTATTGGATGATCTCTTCGACGTCAAGCTTCCAGATGGATGCTACCTTCAAGCTTTCGCGGACGACGTCCTTCTTGTTGCATCTGCTGATTCTGCATCACTTCTGGAACAGAAGGTCAACATGGCACTCGAACGCATCACATCTTGGGGAACGAGGGCCAAGTTGATCTTCGGCCCTGAGAAAACTCAGATAATAGCATTCAATCGTAAGGCGGAGCCCGCGAAAATACACATGGCTGGTCAAACACTACATTTCTCGAACCAAATAAAACTGTTGGGAGTCATTATTGATAAGAGACTTCGCTTTGGGCCTCACGTGAAATATGTTACCGAGAAAGCAATCAGAGTTTTTCAAAAACTATGTGTTTTTACTAGACCAACCTGGGGCACACATCCCGAAAACGTCATCACGATATATCGACAGGTTATCGAGCCGATTATAACATATGCGGCGGGTATATGGGGCAAAGCTGCTAAAAATATGTACGCCCAAAAACAACTCATTGGAGCGCAAAGACTGTTCGCTATCAAGGCGATACGTGGCTTCAGAACCTTATCAGCCACGGCCGCGATAGCGCTAGCGCAGTTTACCCCTCTTGACCTTAAAGTTCTTGAAACGCATACAATTGAGATGACGCGTATCACCGGAACATTCTCGGAACTGCCAGAAGATATCCGACTAGAACAACGGATCTCATCCAACGAACTGCCACATCCCAGCGCTAGAATATCACCGGACTTTTCAATGGCCACCACTCAAACTGAAGTGGATCAAATCCACAAAGGCGAGGCGCACACAATTTACACCGACGGGAGCAAACAGCAGGACGGCTCCGTCGGTGCTGCTTTCGTGTATATTCCGCCAGGGGAAGAACATCCATCTCTCAACAGGAAATTTAAACTCCATAAATCATGCAGCGTCTTCCAAGCGGAACTTCTGGCTATCACGCGGGCTTGCCAGTTCATTGAGAAAAAGCAGTACTCAAGAACAGTCATCTTCACCGACTCTATGTCGTCACTACAGGCAATCCAAGACAGGAGTAGCAAAAACCACTTCATAGTAGAAATACACCGGATTCTCACCAAACTCGAGGGACGCGTTAAGCTGGCATGGGTGCGCAGTCATGTAGGAATCGTGGGCAACGAAGCGGCCGATCGAGAGGCTGGACAGGCTGCTGGACTCCGACGCAGTCTGGAATACGACCGGTTCGCTTCGACTTATGTTAAATCTTGTGTCCGCAAAAACAGTCTAAATATATGGAGACAGCGGTATTTAGAGGCACAACAAGCTGAGCACACAAAAAAATTACTCCCCACCTTAGACGACTGCCATCGAACTATGTCAGCAATGGGCACTTCCTTTAGTTTAACCCAAGTACTCACCGGGCACGGATATCATAAACAATATCTGCATAGGTTTCAAATCACCCAAGACAACTTGTGCCCTTGCGATGACTCAACCGTACAAACTATCCAACACCTGATAGAAGAAATTTAACAACACCTAACAAATATTACAGTGAAAACACCTACATAGTATAACTAAATAACAAAAAGTTTATCAACAAATATACAGCGAAACAGACAATAGTTAATCGGCAAACGCCGAATCAACTATTATTATTGACCCAATAGTACACACAATATAGATAGAAGTATCAAATAGCTCTATCTATTCATAAATTAAAAACAAAGTCCCATAGCTTTAAAATAAATCAAAACCTGAGAATCAAAAAGTACTAATAAAAAATGTTGTCACAGTAGCGTGGTGTCGTAGTAACGCGTGCCGCAGTTCCGTTTTTACATCCATGATGATGGATCATAATGATGATATTTTGGGAATAAGTTTACAGAGTACCAAAACTTCATATTCTTGGAAAAATAGCTAAAGTCAATTATAAAAAATCGGCCACGCGCAGTATAGGTTTCCGCAGTCAAAGTACCACTAATGCATTGCAATCTGCAAAAATAACTTTGTTTTTCAGTGTTTATATAAATGTTACAAAGTTATACACTCGCGAGCAATGAAAAAGTTCCAGTGTCATATCACCAAATTACTCCTTAACGGGAAAGGCTAGCTTAATGACGCCGTCTACAATATTGAAGTACATTTAACAGCGCATCAGAATATTAATGTGTGATTTTTAATTAATTTTAATTTTTGAAGCTAGGTTTTATGTCTAAGGAGCTATTGAGGTGTTTGTCGGCATTTTGTGGGTGGAACTTTTTCATTGCTCGTCAATGTATTTGCGGTTACGGAAATGTGCGGACGGAACGGAGTAAGTATTGCAACTATGCATCTATATTTAATTCAAACCAAGGTATTGATTTATTTTTAGATTGTTCACTTTCTTAATTTAAAAGATAGAGCGGGGGGAGGGACACACACACATTTTACCACTTTTAAACTTTGAGGGTTGACTCTGAAAAAAAATCGTCTCAGAAACCTCAATGTCATTTTCAATATCCTATCTATAGACACCACGCACGTATAGGTTTGATGTTTTTTTTTCATTTCCATGAATTGTTCCATGTATGGGGAGCTTAAACTTATTTTTTTATTATTTTTGTGTATAAATCGTAAAGCGGTTTACAGGATACCTACTAATCTACCTACCAAGTTTCAACTGTGTAATCTTAATAGTTTTGGAATAAAGTGGCTGTGACATACGGGCGGACGGACAGACAGACATGACGAATCTTTAAGGGTTCCGCTTTTTGCCATTAGGCTTTAAATTGGCGTGTTATAAAAATATTTTAATCCTTATACTTAACTGAAGTTTTGATAAACTAAAAGCGGTCTAGTTGAAAACCAGCGTCAGTGTAATACTGACACAATGCTGAAATAGGTCCCTTTTAGTGCAGCCGTGGGACAATTTATTCAATACTGTAACTTAAAATTAAGTATTTTTTTTTTTGTTAAGTATCTTTTTTATTGTACTATGTTAATATCACTTGTATGTCCTTCGCCTGTACTAAATAAATGTTGTGATTATGATTATGATTATGATAATAATAATTTCAAATATAAGGAAAATACAGAACATCCAAAGTAGGTACGGAATATGTGTGGTAGAAATCTCGGCCCGCGGGAAAACTTCTTAAAGAAACTTTATATACGTTTGAAACCGTAACTAAAATAGCCGCAACGAGCGATTGACGGTCAGTCTATCGGTAACTTTGTCGGCAAGGAGTTTGGGGACAAACAATTCTGATAAGTTTGGGAAATGTTGGCGAAGCAAAACGAATTCAATTCGCGATTTCCTCATAACATCGAGTTTACGCCATAATACACATCTTTTAGATTTGATTTCAGGTTTTGATCTATTGGTTTATGATAATTAAGTTTTATAATGAAACTAAAAGTAAAGAATTGTATTGAATGTACGAAATAGAACTGTCTAAGCAAAGTGACAAACGAAAATATCTATCAAATCTTTGGAGAAGAGCCAAATCACGTGTCATCTTAATATCGTTCCAAAAGCGATTGCGACTTCAAGTTACAAATAGCTATCACAGTCACTAAACCTTTGAAAGGGATTGCGGTAGATTTCAGGATGATCATCGACATTCGAAATTGATTGAACAGATGGTTAAGAAACTTTCGATGGACGATCATGGGGTGGGTGATCATACATAATTATTTTAGCGCGCTGTATGACCTTTAAATTTTGAATTTGTTCTTGTTTAATAAATATCACACTAGGTATGTTTTCAGAAAGGCCTGTGCCCCACCAGTGAGAACATTACAGTGGCTGATGATTCTAAATTGGAAATATAAAACAACGTATTACAGACACGAAAAAGAAAAAAAAAACTATGTAAAAAAACCGACTTCAAAAACTAAAAAGCAAAAAATAAGAATTTTGGAATCGGTGCCAGCCAAGGCAAGAAAAATAAGAGAATAGGAGCTCAAAGTAGAATGGAATTTTATTTTTACTGTAGTGACTGTATTTTTGAAGTCGGTTTTAGACTTTTTTTTGTACTTTTTAGTGTCTGTAATACGTTGTTGTAAACTACAGTAGGATTTTTCTAGATAAGATTACGTCTCATGTACATCATAAACAAAGTATCGTGAAATTACATCGTCCAAGTTAGCAAAAATGCTCATAAAATAGAAACACTGGGCCAAACTGAATCAATTTTTTATGGGACCAAATGACAACCATTCAAAGAATCACGTAAACCAGATTAAAAATCTCGGCCTAAACGGTGTACATTCTTATAAAAACATACCAATCCAATTAAGAACCTCCTCCGTTTTGGAAGTCTGTTAAAAAGAGGTTAAAATATTTTTGTATGAAAAATCTAAGCCATTGAATTAGCATCGAACTTTGCAGTTTTGCGCAATGAGCAAGATACATCAAGCAGTCGTAAAAAGGACATCATGCACGAGGTGACAAAGTAAAACTCTCATTCAACTTCCATAGTTAGTACATGAAATGGAAACTTATATTTTCCTTAACTAGATTTAGCTGCTCACATGGATTCCTATCAAACTTTATGAAACTCTCCCCTTTTTTACTCTTAGGTTAAATTTAAGTGAAACTTATGCAACATTTCCAGCAGAGATACCTTCTGTAAGTTAGTTACTGGATATACTTGCATTGCGTTTGAGCAAAAATTCAACTAATAAATCGCTGAACAGGTTTTCTTTTGACGAAGATTTTTAGAGTACCTAGATTCTGGCTGGGGCTTCTGACGGGAAACTTTTGTCTTATTAGTTTTGTAATTATTGAAGAATTTTTACTTTTAAGGTACCTGTTTTAAATGACTATGATTTTTTGTAGCTTTATAGAGATTTATTGTATTACTAGCATCCGCCCGCGGCTTTCCGTTCCGAACCGATTGCGTAGCTTCTTTGACGTTTACAAGTGCTGGTAACAGTTTATCAGCCTAAAATTAAAATAAATACGTTTTATCGTTTTCTTATGACACAGGATTGAAGATTAAACTTTAAAGCATTTACCTCAAGTTCGCTTTCATAATGAAAAAAGTAGATTCACGCAATTGTGACGAATGCAGGACAATTGAAGACGTTCAGCACTTGTAGTCGGAGTGTTCCAAAATCGAGCGAGAGCGTCGAACGCTGATGACTGCTTTAAGTATTAACAAATTAGATTTAGGCATTTTTCAAAGTTTGCTAAGTGAACTTACGTCCAGTTCAGGTAAATACTTTTGTGATATGGTCATTCATCGGTGATTTACGCCCTCGCAATCACTCTACGAAATTTAGGCTGTGCTTAAACCCAATGGTGTTATTATTTTTTTTAGAATACGATAGGACTGACATATCTATCTATCTGATAAAAGTCCTCTAAAAATTCAGATAAAAAGAAAGCACCTAATTCTTCTTATCGTCTTAATCTCTGTGATGTAACTTTCTTTTACTTATTTCCTCAGCTGACGTAAATAATAAATAGCAACAAATATGATACAAGATATTATTATGTGACGTACAAACACGAATCAATTCTTTAGAATCCCATTTGATGTGGGTGGAAGGGTTCTGGAATGGTGACTGTGTACCGACGACACCCCGAGTGTAGCTCTCCGACAAGGGAAGACCGACGATCTGGTCGCGGGAAGCCGCTGGATGCGGTCGGAGAAGGACCAATCGTTGTTAAGAAATTTGGGCGAGTCATACACCTAGAAATGAGTGTGGTGCAGATGGAATTATGATGGTGGTAGAAGCCCTGTCGTGGCTACGATGAAATAAATACCATGAGTGGCGACAACCACGGCTTCGAGTGACTGCGATTCGTCGCAAATTTGTCAGCCTGGACTGGTTTTCGCAGTTTGATATTGAATTGCCTATCATCACTTTCTTCTAGAGCTGAGTTATTAAATGAAAAGGTTTATAAACCTATAAACTTATTGATGTTTCATTTTCCTGTACCTGACGGGTAAGGTTACCAAGTTTAGCCTTGCACCTCATAAACAAAATAACTTCCTCAATATAACATACGAGATAAAACAACCTGTTTCAATATAAACACCCCTTTGTTGTTCAGTGAAAACAAACTCGGTGAAATAAAAATGTAGTTTCCCCTCTATATAGAGTAGATAATACACCTTAGTTTGCCGCATTCGCATTATTTACCGAGGCCGGACCTATGGGAATCAAGCAATAGCGGGCCGCGAACAAACGGAAAGATAGCAACACGATACTCCCACATATGTATTCCTGGGACTGAATACAAGTTTTCACATAAATCAGTGGCCTAACTTTATTCAAACGACTCTCTGGCGACATTTGTTCGGATTCTACGTCAAGAGAAACTTTGAACGGAGTGGCTTCTTTGTAAAAGTGCCGCGAGTTACTACGACGAGACGTGAAGTTGGTTTGTCTCATGAACACGTATGTAACTGCTATCGAGTTCAGCGTTAAATTTAACAAGGTACGACCGGTTATGCGGCGGGAATATTTTAAATTTGTAAGGTGCTTTGTATATCGTGATTGTGTAGAGATTTTCCCTGGTGGAAGAATAATTGAAGAGAATATGTAATACAAGTACCCGCCCGCGGTTTTACCTGCGTGGTTCCCTTGCCCGTGGAAATATCGGAATAAAATGTATTCTATGTTTCAATCCAGGCAATGAACTATGCGTGTGCTAAAATTCATCCAAATCCGTTCAGTCGTCTTTGCGTGATTGAGTAAACAACATTTAAGTGCCACGAGTTACTACGACGAGACGATAAGTTGGTTTGTCTCATGAACACGTTTGTAACTGCTATCGAGTTCAGCGTTAAATTTAACAAGGTAAGTACGACCGGTTATGCGGCGGGAATATTTTAAATTTGTAAAGGGCTTTGTAAATTGTGGTTGTGTAAAAAGTTTTACGGTGAGGTTAGTTGAAAGTAATATGCGATACTAGTGCCCGCCCGCGGTTTCATCTGCGAGGTTACCTTGCCCGAGAAAATATCGGAATAAAATGTATCCTACATTTTACTCCAGGCTATAAACTAGGTGTGTGCTAGGCTATAAAATTCATCCAAATTCATTCAGCCGTTTTTGTGTGATTGAGTAAACAACATTTAAGTGCCTCGAGTTTACTACGACCGAGACGTGAAGTTGGTTTGTCTCATGAACACCTATGTAACTGCTATCGAGTTCAGCGTTTAATTTAACAAGGTACGACCGGTTATGCGGCGGGAATATTTTAAATTTGTAAGGTGCTTTGTATATCGTGATTGTGTAGAGATTTTCCCTGGTGGAAGAATAATTGAAGAGAATATGTAATACAAGTACCCGCCCGCGGTTTTACCTGCGTGGTTCCCTTGCCCGTGGAAATATCGGAATAAAATTTATTCTAAGTTTCAATCCAGGCAATGAACTATGCGTGTGCTAAAATTCATCCAAATCCGTTCAGTCGTCTTTGCGTGATTGAGTAAACAACATTTAAGTGCCTCGAGTTTACTACGACCGAGACGTGAAGTTGGTTTGTCTCATGAACACCTATGTAACTGCTATCGAGTTCAGCGTTAATTTTAACACGGTACGACCGGTTATGCGGCGGGAATATTTTTAATTTGTAAAGGGCTTTGTAAAAGGTTTTACGGTGAGGTTAGTTGAAAATAATATGCGATACAGAGCCCGCCCGCGGTTTCACCTGCGAGGTTACCTTGCCCGAGGAAATATCGGAATAAAATGTATCCTACATTTTACTTCAGACTAAAAACTTTGTGTGTGCTAGGCTATAAAATTCATTTAGCCGTTTTTGTGTTATTTAGTAAGAAACATCTATAATAAGTGCCGCGAGTTACGACGAGACGGGAAGTTGGTTTGTCTTATGAACGAACACGTATGTAACTGCTATCGAGTTCAGCGTTAAATTTACCAAGGGTACGACTGGTTATTCGGCGGGAATATTTTAAAGGTGCTTTATATATCGTGATTGTGTAAAGGATTTTCTGGTAAATTTTAGTTGAAGAGTACATGACTGTACTTTACCGAGGAAATATCGGAATAAATGTATCTTAACCTTTCATTCACGAATGAATAAATGAACCTTTCAGGCCCCGGATTATGAGACACAATACATATTACATTGTTCTCTGGACACCGGTGTCCATCAGTTTGGGTTTGATAAATTATGTTCTAATCTAGGCTATAAATGATCTCTGTGCAAAATTTTATCCAAATCCGAACCGTTTTTGCGTGAATAGTAAAAAACATTTTAACATCCTAACATTCACAGTACCTAGGATGAATTATCTTACGTTAAGTGCATTTTATGTAATTGGCCTTTAATACCAATCTACAGCAAGTAACTCTTAAAAGTTTTTAGTGCTTCTGCTAATAGTCTCTGCACTAAGCTGTTGCACTGATATGTCACTGTCGACGTCTCGAAATAGGTAAGCGAAAACAGAACTAAAATACACCATATTCTAATTGCAATAAGGTTGAACACCCTTTGGACACTTAAAGAAAAAATTTCAACCTACATTTCAATACTGTGTTGGTACTTTGCTATTAAGGCAGCTTAATTTAAAGTACGGTGTAAACGAAAGAAACAGATTCTTGATATTTTATCGATAGTATCAGACCAGTGGGCTAGAATTTATTTACAAAATGGTTAAAAGAAGCGCTGTGGTGAGGTGAGCGCTCGGTATTCAATGGTGGCGGTGAAGTAACTTTTGTTATGGTCGGTCAGGGTATGGGTGTAATATAACGTTTTTTTTAGTAATAACTGGGCAGGCATTTGACCACCATCGTGCTTAACAAACAGGATGTGGTCTAAGGTGTTGCATGCTTGCCCAGGAAATACCTATTCACTCTCGCTTAGAAGAGGCCAAGGTTGTAGGAATTGGGGAACACATAAGCAGGCAGCGCATTCCATTCTTTAGCGGTTCGCAGAAATGTGTCAGCAAAGCGCTTGGTACGGATCGTTAGAATGTCTACGACGACGGGTGATGAGCTTGTGGGCACCCAGTTTTATGTATTTATTGTACACACATATTATTATATTGCATTTACTACATAAAAACAAACTTAATATAAATATATATAACTTAAAGTAAGAAAAGTTAAATATTAAGTAATTTACATCTAATAAATTATTAAAATAATCTTTAACTATATTTACATACTTATTATATCACATTTCTTTTATATATATTTATTACATTTTATTTCATTTCCTACACATTACAAATATTCACACTACACACAAATTCGAGAACCGGTCGGCGCACGCGCAGCCTGCGTGTCGCCCCGCGCGCCAGTCCGGATCATAACCCGACGCAAACCGCATGCCACTTTTGCCTCCGCGCCGCGACTTTGTCGAATATCTACCGCCATCCTGATATTTACGCTTGCTATATTAGATTTTATATAGAATATAAACTTTTCACTTTCTCCGTTGTCTCTTCTACTTATCTATAAACGGTGCTTTGTGCTTGTTAACTATCTCTCCTTCTGTGTTTTGTGCTTTGTGCTATTTGTGTGCTTGTGCTATTTGTGTGCTTGTGCTTGGAACATTATAACATCACACGTAAGTCGGACTTTAATTTCTAAACCGAACATAAAAACCCCAAAAGCTAACCTGCGTCTGGTACCCCGATGGTGGAAAGAGGCTGGAGGAACAAGGTTTGAGTGTTTAGAGTGTTTCAGAAGGCAAGTTAAGTCATTGGTTCGACGGTAGTTTTTTCGAACATTCTATCTACCAAACCGTATAAGAAATCAAGTAGTCAAGATCCATTGACTGTGTCTTAATATTATATTACCTATTCTGTTTTGCAACCATAAGCTATAAGGCAGACCTTATCCCAGGGGGTATTAAAATGTCTAATGTTATTAATGAGAGGTTTTTAGTCTTATATTCTTACCCAATTAACCAAACTTGGGTATTTAAGTATTGTAAGCTAAACGCTTTCAGTAAATATATTTCAGGTCTGATTTCCATTAAATTTATTTGTTTTTGGATTACGTTGCAAACGAATGGTTATTAGTTCTTTGAATTTTATTCGGCGCTGCAAGCAATTATATCGCATTTCGGCGATATTTGAACTACCTCCATTGTTTTAACGACATACACAGAAAATCGGATATAAATATTAACTTTTGTCAATTTCACACTTTAAAGCTGTATTTTTGTATTATATTTATTCCAGGATCATACAAAACAATCTATATTTTTTATGCAAAAATCGTTAAATAATTAACGATTTTTGCATAAAAAATATAGATTGACTTTGACTTTGAAACCTCTAAATTATCTAGAAAAGACAAAGAAATAATAAAGATTAATTTTTAAAGGGATCTCATTTTATAGCATCTGCTTTTAATTAAAGATGGTTCTTCCTAAATATCATTCGACTAAAATACATGCACAGAGTTTGATATAAAAAATACAAATAAAGCTTTAACGTAACGCCCCCGCCACAGAGAAACGCAAAGAAAAAAGTTAATTCTATAATGTCTGTCTTATAATAAGAACCATTTTACACTTAAGAAAATTAAAAGGAAATTGCGGCAACATTTTACTAAGAAACTACAAATTGTCACATTACCGCCACTTTCAAACATTCCTCCTTTATTCCACTTTCTTGGCAACACGACTCGTTTTCATGGCGTAATCTCATTTCGCAGTAGGTAAGTGGGGTCTAACAAACAGGATTTTAATAAAAGTTAATTTATTCAATAAAAGATCAGAGGACCCCGACTCCTATTATGTATAGAAATGGATTTAGCATTCGCATTGATCGGGATGACTATTGACTAGAGTTGTAATTATTATACACAGAATGTTGAGACTCCCTCCGGCTCTGTAATAATTTGGGTTACGAAAATTTGATTTATATTTAGCAAAGCTTTAATTTTTTTGTTTACTTGTATACGATTACGCCCAGAGTTCAGGACTAATTTTGAATGGCTAGGCTTGGGTAACATTATAAATACAAAAGATTATAAATATTGAAATGTTTGTTAGATTTGTTTGTATAAGCTGGTATAAGCATAATATTATACAATAAAATTGTATTACAAAATGTACAAATAATTAAGGTTCAACACTGGCTTACTAAATAAATAAAAAGTCTCATAGATAGCGTAACGCTGTGGGTTCATATCCCGTCTGAGAAATTAAAAACAAGTCGTTTTTATTACAAATCCTTTATAAATTTCAGTGGCTTATTTAAAAAGGTTTTTAGTCTTAAAAATACCACTACAAATCTCTCATAATTATGTACCTATGCAAATGCAAATTAATAACTAACCAAATATCTAGTGATATTTAAATGGTGGTGGTGTCGGTTCCTATTTTATTTTAGTAAGTGAATTCTAGGAGGAGCCCGTGGCCCAGTGGTTTGCGCGCACGGCCTGCGATTGTTGAGGTTAAGCAACTTTCGCAATGGTCGGTCACGGGATGGGTGACCAAAAATTTACTATTTCGAGCTCTTCCGTGCTTCGGAAGGCACATTAAGCCGTTGCATTTGCATTTGCAGTCGTTAAATCCCGCCAATCCGCATTGGGCCCGCGTGGTGGGTCATGGCCCGTTCTCCAGCAGTGGGGAAATTAAAAATGGCTGATAACAAAGTGAATTCTATTTATTTACTGCATTCTATAGTTCAATATAAATTATGAAATAATTTAAATTTCTATAAACCATGGAAATCTAAATTCCAGGACGAATTTAGTGTTGGACTGCTGATTGTTAGTTCGGTTCTCACAGTTTATACAGGTTTCAGACTACTCTATTATTTCGTATTTTTATTTTTAAATCCGATTAGTAGTTCCAGAGCTAGATTGATTGACGCATTCCTACATTTACTCACTGGTTTTACTAGTCAAAGTAAAAAGTACCTTTTTTCTAAATTTAATTAGCGCTTTTGATCCATGTCCATACCTACCTACCAAACCTACCTACCCATTTAAAAAGGCACAAGAAACTACATTAAACTGATAGATTACAAGCAAGTACTTACGTTTACATAGAAAAACACCTAAATTCAAGTATGATGTTCGATGGATTCGGAGAAAATTATAATAAAAATAAAAAAGAAGTTGACGCAAAACAAATGAACTTGTCTCTGTGAGCCTTACCAAACACTTCAAATCAGAGACCCAGTAGACCAAGTTTTTAAACGTATGGAATTTAAAATAACTCTCGAAACTTTGTCGGTGCCAAGGCAGATAACAAAGAGTATCCTCGACCCACGATGTCTGGAAAGCCTACTGATTTATTTGAAAAGTTACATCTTTAAACTCCAGCAAGTACGAAACCTATATTCGGACATTTGGGAATAAGTATCTAGTCAGTAGTCTATGGGTACACAACTTCGTTTGAAGTGGCATAAGTTTTGATTAGAATAGGTTCTGTTAAAAACACATTCATGAAATAGAACCACAGACCTATATCGAGATAGACGAATGGAGTGCTTCAAACTGTATGAGAACCTAGCGTGTCTAATTTTTCGTACCTGCGATGACGTCACGAGCGAGATTTAGTGATGTGGAAATGTTATTGACGAGCTCTTGCAAGAAAGTACTGCAGAATTAACCATTTTCGTTTCTGAGTGAGGCGTGTTTTCATGGCAATGGTCTCAAGCGGACTGACTTAGTTTGGAAAACTTTGACCGTGGATCAAACTTTTGACACGCAAGGTACACATATATAGGTTTGTGAATAGAACACAATTTTTCTTTTTAAAATTGGTAATTGGAGAAGAATGATGCCAACAAAAATAAATCAATTGCAAAATATGTAAATCAAGTGAATAATAAGCAAAATACATTTTATTTTATTTTTTATTTTACGTTTACCAAACACTGTCCTAAATTGAAGATTTTTACTGGTACCAATTACTTCATAAAATCATTACAATATAGAGGTATAATACTTCAATAAAATATACGGGAAAATTCATGAAAATTTGGTTCACTGCCAAGTTGAAACCAATTAGAAGATTTGGCTCATCTACAAAACCTGATGGGCAATGCCTTTAGATCTTAGTACAAACATAGTTACTCGTATCAATACAAATGTATGACTACATTATAGAGTATTGACGAATATCAATCTTATCAACCGAAACCTTAAGGTAATTTTTCAATATAACTACTCTGTACCAAATAAGACAGGAAGAAAAACAACCCTTGACGAATTTCTTGCCGGTTCTTCTCGTTACAAGGTCTCCCGTCGTAGGGTTTGAGATCCGATGGCGTAGCTCAGCCTAGCTAGACTGATTAAAGAAATGAAATTAAGTTTAGTTTGAAATCAATAAATAGGCGCAGGTCAACGTTGTTATGTGACCCGCACTGAATGTTACGGGACCCGCACTGAAATAATTTGTTATTTAGGTTTTAGACAGACACAAACTTATATCGAGATAGACGGTAAAAGTGTGCCTACCTTGTGTGTCAAAAGTTTGATCCACGGTCAAAGTTTTACGACTTAAGTCAGTCCGTTTGAGACCATTGCATTGCCGTGAAAATACGTGTCACTCAGAAACGAAAATGGTTAACTGTGCAATGCTTTCTTGCAAGAGCTCGTTTATAACATTTATACATCACTAAATCTCGATCGTGACGTCATCGCAGGTACGAAAATTCGACACGCTAGGATCTCATTCAGTTTGAAGCGCTCTTTTCGTCTATCTCGATTCTGTGCAGACAGGTATACAAATATAAAATAGGTAAATAAGTGATAATTATGACAGCATTAAAATTTAATATTTTTATATTTTTTATGTCAAGGTGCAACATGCAAGTCTATCACCACAATAACAGAAACCCCACAGGAAAAACGTCGTTAGAACAAAGAGTGATTAATTCTGCCCTCAGACCCTGAGCTGTTCTTGAGTACGGCGACCTCTTCAAGTGTGTATTGTTTCAGAAAGTTTTGATAAGTATCGTTCTGTAATACCGTCTCTATTATGTTGTATGAATGCCAGTTATTAAGTTTGATGGTAATGACACTCGTTTGAACAATGTAACTTTGCATGCGACTAACAACAATAGATAAAGGTTTGGCGTGTCTTAAGATGTAAACTTTTTGGTACTTTGGGCTTTTTGTTTATCAGAGTAGCTGCAATATTCAAGAGTTTTCTTTTAGTAATTACAATAAAGATAGTTTCGCTACCTAGATAGAAAAATTGATAATAAAATTTTAATACTAAGAGTTTAGTTCTATAATGGGTGTTTATTTTTTATACTAAAGCCTAAAAATTGTTTCCACTTGCTTTCAAACGGGACTTATAAATAAATAAGATATAGTGTAATTATTTTGATTTATGAAACGTTTGTTTTTTTATAATTAAATATATAACGAGGAGTAAAAAGATTGCATTTAATGTCTTTTAGTTATAATATAAATTGCTCAAATTTATAAATATTTATATTGATAAAAATAAGTTGTTATCAAGTTTGTAGGTTAGAATTCTCTGAACAAGCTTAAAGTATGTAGACAAAACTAAAATAGTATCTGTATTAAACAATTTTCATAATTTTCAAACAAAAAAGAGATTTATTTAAATTCAGTCTCAGATTTAAGTTTCTATTCATAAACATAGTTGAGTTGGTCGCATAAAGTTAGTTACGGCTTTTACATAATTAGTTTTAGATAGATTTTAAATCAGTTCGAACTTAAAATAAAATATGAGAAATGAAATAAATCGCAAAGTGCCACTTTAGTAATTCGTTACTTTTCAAATAGTCCAATCAATGAATATTTCTTACTAACACGGGAGTACAGGCTACTGATAAAATAATTATTGACACCCGTCATTAATACGGCGACATGAGACTAGTTGCTTTTTTCTAGTATATTTTCTTGTTTAATATTTATCACATAAAAAAAAATTAAAAAAAAAAATATTAATTGTAAAATGCAAAATTAAAAAGTTATAAAAATAATTATGTTAAAAAATACTGAAGATTATTTTTTAAATTTGATAAAAATACTGATGCTTCATATCTTCTGAATCTATCGCATTAAATTATAGGTTGTCATAATAAATATATAAAAGACAGTCGTTTTCATAATCAATTTATTTATAAAATTCATAAAGTATCACAAGACCCTGGGGGCCTACCGCCATCTCTTAACGCAATATTGTTTAATGTCAGTTGTATCGGCGCAATGTTGTTATATGTCATATCGTACCGCGAACCTCTTAAAACAAGCTTGTCTTTTGACGGAAGTTTTGTGGCGTCATCGCTCAATCATTCACTCAAACAAGATTTTATCAATCAAACCTACTACGACGTCTTAGGTCAAATAAAGTCAAGTTTGCAATTTAAACAGTATTGAAACAAAAGGAAAACAAAACGTTCTTACGACATGACGGTTTCTAAAAGATGGCGGTAGGCCTGCTGAAAGCTGAAGCTGGCAGTCTCACACACTGAAATATTATATTAATTGTGTCACATTTTCCTATGTCTAACGAGTTGACCTCATTACAAGTAAGTAGTCCAATCACTTCGGTATTTTTTTAAGTTAAATCATGTTTTCTTTTTTAAAACCAGCAATGCTAAATCTTTTAATAATCCAAAACAACATAAACTCAATGTCTATTGCCTGATTAATTTTCACTGCGCACCCTTTGTTTTATTATTAACCTGATTGCTATCAGCAACACTGATTACCAGAGCGTGAATTGACTTAATTCGATATTCCCCTTCAAACACCTTTTGTATGGCACATAGACAACGATATCAGTTACAAGCGACGTTGTGCATACAGATGTTCATGTGTGATATGCAACCCGACTAAAGTGTAACATTGTGATGGATAAACAACGTGCAATATTGTGCATAACTTTAAGTTAAATGCAATTTTGGAGAGATATTACTAGGTAAAATTTAATGGTGAAGAGCATTGATCATAAAGTAGAACGTAACAAGAGTATAACATGTTAGCTTCTGTTCTGACAAAACTCCGGGTGCTAAAGCTGGGTTTAAGCCCCGCGTCCAATAGGCGCGCCGAGTCGAGCCGATTCCGATTAACGAAGGTCTCCTGCTTTACTTTTATGAAACGGCGATTATCCATTAGTGACGCACCAAATCGAATCGACCACGCTCATTGCCCGCAAGCGAATTTCAACTAACCTACTTTGATAAAGAGTCGCGATTCGCCTGAAATTGACACGCAGGAAGAGATGCGATTCCATCCGATTCTGCTGTAGAGGTCGCCACGCTTTACATTGATCCAGTTGCTGGTGCCAGTGTTACGACAAGTAGGCAGCCGCTCTACTTCATGCCAGTTACAGCGACAGCGCTAGACTTGAACGAAAAAAAATTACACGAGCCAGCGCTGCCATGCTATGGGCTCTGCAACTAATTGATCAATATAAATCCGGGCTTAATATATTCGTCATGGTGACGATGGCTCTGCGATAGTAGCAGAAGAAATTCATTGGTTCGTTGGCAAAAGTGATCTGTATTATATTACGATTGTCATTTTGGAATTGCAAAGTCATACCAGTAAGTCAGCTATTTCGTCGCCTAATAAAAATTAGAATGCGTACCTAGTTACCTACCTGCTGCTTCCATTACTACTAATAACACATTTATTTACTTGCAATAGATTTCCTTAGGGTCTGGTTATTCGTCAGTTCATCTTAGTTTCACATCAAACTGGAAAGCTGAACTACTCTGCAGCTTTCCAGTTTATGTCTAAAAAGCAGCTTTTCTCGGATGCATGCACAGTACGTACCATTTCTAACTCTGCGAAGACGAATTTCGGGAATGCCTGCTCATGGGTTCCCCGATTCCTACAACCTTGGTCTCTTCAAAGCGAGAGTGAATAGACATTTCCTGGGCAAGCATGTTACACCTTAGACCACATCCTGTTTACTAAGCACGATGGTGGTCAAATGCCTGCACAGTTATTTGTAAAAAAATATGAGGTCCAATTCATTTCCATTTTAAATACGTTACTAAAATATACGAGAACACTTTTCCGATAAAATTAAATATAATGAAAATTGAAAAAGGGAGTATTAACTTTTTGTAAATGGCCCAAAATCTGTTTATGATTTGAAAAATAGCTCTCCTCTCTTCTTTTCAAATTGCGATACCCGATAGCGTCCATAATTTGTACTTTTTTGTATTGTAACATCTTTATCCTTATGGGTGGATAAGGTGAATGTGCTGTGACCCACATTGCTGAGCCAATATGGATTAGAGGGTTTCAACGCATCCAGAGCCAACGGCTTAACGTATCTTCCAAAGTACGGTGAAGCTCGAGATGATACATATTTGGTCACCCATCCCGTACCCGACCATCTCTAGAGTTGTACTCCCAGACCAAAAGCGGTAGCTACAACATTATCTAACTGCTATTGCAAAGCTATGCAAAACTATGATGACATAAAGCTTCCCGACGAAACCTATCGGATTAGAGGAGCAGGTGCTCCCACTTAAAGTTCATAGATGTTGCATAACGATTCCGCCACAGCCTTTACGTTGGCTGCACTAAGGTGCAAATATTTATTGATATCGAGACCAGACTGAAACTAGTCCGTGGGATTAACATGATATTTAATGGCGAGAGAGGACCGTAAAATTGCTGTTATACAGCTATTGGAACCAATAAAGTGAAGCAAATTGATTACCTTTAAATTAAAACTGTTTATTATTATTGAACAATGTTAACTTGTCTTTTATTAGTTCTAGCATTGTTTGTTTTTATTTTATTTTTTTATTTGGCTTACAGCTAACATTACAAAGTAGATACATAAATTATACTACTCAGAGCCATTTACAAGCCTTCACAGATAGGTTTTCTAATAAAGTATTCCAGTTAGGTACAGCATTACACTTACATCAAGAAATCTATCTGCACTGGAAAATTTGCATTTTTGTCTCGCTCCTAGTCCAGTGTAAGAGACTCAAAGCATGGGAGAAACAAAAAAAATATTTTCAAAATACAACGGACCTGACGTCGCATTGAATATTTAACCGCCTCTGTGGTCTAGTGGTACAATCACCGGGTCCCGGGTTTGATCCCCAGCGGGGATCATATTGTATTTTGTTTGGTTGGTGGTTAGACTTGTCGTAAGTCCGCCTGGCTAGCTACCACCATCTTATCTAAGACTGAACACGCACTGCGATTAAACGCGCTCGTTTAATCGCAAGTCTGAAAACGCATTAAAATATAACACAAGGCTTTCTATACGAGCGCACGCACTTGGTGACTTTTTCAGTGACTGATTTTAAAAACGCAACTTGCTACATTTTGTTTGCGATTTGTAAACGCGCGGTTTTTTCGTGTCCCATAGTAAATGTATGGAGGCGCACGCACCGCGATTAACCGCAGACTGATTTTTTGTTCAGTCTCGACCGAGCGGTCGCTGAGGTAAGTCGGTGCTTGCAGAGTTTATTGAGCGGAGGTTGCGCTGTCGTCTGACTCGGAAGCGGCGACGTCTTTTGACATTGATAATATTTCAAAAAAAGTAGAAAAAAGGCCGGCACTATATGATAAAACCATGAATCAGTACAGATATAGAAATATTAGGACACGGCTTTAGCAGGAGGTTGTAAGTGGATGAATCCAGTACCTATGGCGGCGACGACGTGATTTATGTTCTCTGTTTTTAGTATTAAAGCTACGACACACGCTGCTCGCCAGAAATCCATGATGAGACTGAAATAAAAATAAGGTAATCGCCAACCGCAGTGCGTGTTGGTACGCGGTTTTGCGTTTTCAGCTCGGACTGAAACCGCTCGCGATTAATCGCAGTGCGTGCTAAGCTTAAGTCTGTCGCCTTAACAACAATGTTTTCGGCATTGTTGTGTTCCGGCAGTTAGATATAAGATAGCCAATTCCTCGGTGATTGAGGATTCCGGGAGATGCTCGCTTCCATCTTCAGCCATATCAAAGCATCAGGTATGATGAAGGCTAAGTGTCACCCCGTGTCGTTCATAAAATATTAACCGTTTGTCGTGCGGCTGGGTGTCACAAACGTATATTTTTAGTAAAGGAGTCGTTGGTTTTCGTGGCTGTAACCACAGAACAGAAAAAACAGTGTTCTGTGGCTGTAACACAAGACCTAATGCTACCAATTTCAATGTGTGATGTAATCTGATAGGTATTCATCGAGAATTCAAATAAAAAACCTCAACTGTAATAAAATATCTATCTTTTACTGAACCACTCATAACGAATAGTTTTAAGCTAAGCCTCGTTATTTACCGTTGCATTAGAAATGCATATTTGTAACAGGGTCGTAGATTAAACATTAATTACTGCCTCTGCAGGGGTATTAGCGACCGCGTGTTACCGGTTGAATAATTACGGGTTTAATTTAGTCGTTTGGATAGGAAAGACTAACTATCGTTGAAACTGAGTTAATAAAAAAAAATACAAGAGGTAAAATTACAAGTTTTTCAACGAGTTTTTTACTTTAGATTAGAATTGTTATTATTATTTTAGTTGAAGTTAAGCTTATCTCGGCATAAAACTAGTTAATATAATAATTTTTATTTGAAAAGTAGACATTAAAACAACATTTATTATTAAAGTATCGATCTGAAATGTGCCTTGTCATAAATAATTTGTACTGCTAAACTTTATGTTTTTTTTTTAAAGTAATAGCGTTTTCTTTGTTATCATTTTCAAATTTTGTTTTGAACCGAAGTTAGATTTTATTTTTACAGGGTGTATGGTTACCGGTCAGTAAATTTACGACATATTGTTTTCCAGCGTTTTGTTTTGCAGCGTTCCTACCGGACGTAAACGGATCTACGTTGTCCTATAATTTTTTTGACGATAGGCACGACCTCGATTCTCGATACTATTTAGAAAGGTTTTCGTGCTAGCTAGCCCTACTGAACTAAAGCAGATCGACCGCTGATAGCCCGAAACGCAAAAAAAAACACTTTCATGTACATTTGGTACCCAACGTACCCACTATCCGTTTGTTCTTGTAGGCATTATTGTTGCAATGCATAAGCACATTGGATATATGGATATGGATGCGTGGATAAAATACAATTAAAATTATACCAATAATAAATAAATTCCATACCATCGCACCTATTATCTAGCCCACGCTAAGTTCCAGGAACTTGTGTTATGGATACTAGATAACGGATAAACATACTTATATACTTTTTTTTTGTAAATACATACATAATATACATATTAAACACCCCAGACCAAGACCAATAGACATGTTCATGCACACAAATATTTGTCCCGTCCGGGGATCGAACCCGGGACCTCTGGCGTTGTTTAGTGTTTAGTACCCCTGCGCCAAACAGGTCGTCATTACCAATAAAGACAGATAGATATTTTTTCTATGATATGTTCACGATTATAAATATTGACACACACACACACACACACACACACACACACAGAAACACGGACACAAATACACATAATGTTTTCTAGCTTCGCTGAAGTTTTTGTGACCGTTGTTTGTTTTTTTTGTAATTGATTTAATTTTTATAGGGAAACCTGTAATTGGTCTTGCACTGCGGGTTTTCAATAAATATCAAAAATCAAAAATGTAATGTAGTACCGTGCGCACCAAGACAAAATTATGCTCTAGATACTTTTCTCGCGTAGGAGCAGTGTCGGTCACACTTACACTGTAGTCACCGTACTGATATGTGTGGGACAGGCGTCATGAGATAAGTGTCGTAAAGTAGTTACGATCACTGCTGTGTGATTCTGTAACAAAATCCGCGATCACTTCGATACCGAACTCACTCAATACGTACAAATAACAATCGACTTTAACATTGTGCAGTAGAGGCGAATTCGTTTGCAAGCTAGAAGTGAGTTCGGTGTTGAAGTGATCGCGGTTCTGTTACAGAATCGCATGGCTGGGCTGGTACAATCGGGGAACTTCCAGGTTGACCAGTACAGTTTTTTTGGGAAACGTTTTCTCGGAAAGTTTTAACGTTAAAGAAATAATTTACTATTGAAATGAAAAATCTGTGAATGTTCTATTGTTTACTTTTTTAAATGAATCTCCCTAAAAAAACTAGTCTTACTAACTAACTACTAGTCAACCGGGAAGTTTCACGACTGTACCTAGTTGAATCCAACGTTTCGAATCGCCACTTTCGCTAAAGGACGCGTGAAATAATTTCTTCCGAAACAAAAAAACAAATAACTGGTCATCCTGTGTAATCCTAGAATATTGAAAAAAAGAACTATTTACACGAAACTGCGTCAGCTCAATAAAAGAACAGCCACTTCGTTTGAACGTTTGATTTTGCATTTACCGAATCCGGCAGAGCAGAATGAAGCTTTCATCACTTTATAAAAGTGCTTGCGTGTCATGTATCAATTTAGAAATTCCATTGGCGTGCTTGCTGAATGAAAAGTATAGGAAATCCTCAGGTCTCAAAGTAGTTGAACATTTTAGTACTATGTCACTAGCTTTGTAATTTTCATAACGCCATAATTGCGATTATGGCGTTATGAAAATTACATAATAGTTTAGTTACTTTTAGGCAGTTTTTGTCTACATAAGCGTCAGTGGCTATATCAAAAGCTATACTCGTAATAGCAGGTTTTTTTTATTTTGTTTTCAATAATTAACTCCTAATATAAAGCACTGTTTTAATCGCATATTTTTTGAGAAGTTTATGCATATTTTAAGTACTTATCGTATATCTTTAATTTTTGGAAATACTTTGCACTTTGTTGGATGTTTTTGGGTAAATTACTATAATTATATACTTACTAACGACCGCCCTCGGTTTCACCCGCGTGGTTCCCGTTCCCGTGGGAATATCGGGATAAAAAGTATCCTATGTTTTAATCCATGCTATATTCTATCTCTGTGCCAAATTTCATCCAAATCCGTTTACTAGTTTTTGAAAAAGTAACAAACCGCAAACTGACATACTTTCACATTTATAATATTAGTAGGATAGGATTAGTAGAATAGTCCGGCCACTAAAGGAAAAGCCTAAATGTTTTGGATTAAGTTTTTAATTACTTCTTTGGTTGCTGGTAAGACTTGTTGTAAGTCCGCCTGGCTAGCTACCACCAACTTATCTAAGTCTGACGCCATAACAACAATGTTTTCAGCGTTGTTGTGTTCCAGCAGTTAAAAGATAAGATAGCCAGTTCCTCAGGGCTTGGGGATTCCGGGAGAGGCTCGCTTCCATCTTCAGCCCTTCAGCCTTATCAATACTTAACATCAGGTATGATGAAGGCTAAGAGTCTTCATAAAAAAAAAACAAGGACATGTTAAGCTGCAAGAAAATGGATAATGACATTCTGTCACCTTTGAGCAATTCGAGATATTCAATACTAGCGGCCGCCTGCGGTTTCCGGTCCCGTGGGAATATCCGGATAAAATAGGATATATATGTTATATTTATAACCAGGTTATATAATCTATGTTTTTAACCAGGCTTTAAACTATCTGTGTGTCTTTCATCGAAATAGATTGAGCCGTTTTTTTCATTAAATGTATTTCTTATTTTTATAATGAAAGGTTTAAATTGGAATATAATGGCACTATTTTCAAATGGTAAACGAATGTTTTTACGTGCTACCAACTGAATTAAAAAAAAAACACTTAAAAAATCCCGACAGGGTGACATGAGACTAGTTGCCTTTTTTCTAGTATATTTTCTTGTTTAATATTTATAAAAAAAACACCCGTGTCATCCCGTGACCACGGCAGCTGTAAAGGTGCCGAAGCGTCGGGAAAATCAAAAAACCCCTAAACCTAAAAATACGGACAATTACAACTTAGTTCGTAGAAATATAGCGCGTTTGATATCCGTACTTAAAACACATTTTAGATAATATATTTTCGAAAGACTAGTACGATCAATTAATGTTAACAAAGTATTCATAACATACTAGGTAGTTTATTACAATACAGAATATAGAACACCGGATAGTAGGCATACCCAGCTCATGGGTTACCTATCTTAAGGTCGAATTTGGTTTTCACCGAACTTCATTTTACCGTCAATGTTTCGACTATGTTAATTTCTCCTTTTTTTACTTCGTCGAAATCACGTTTCCCATTGTATCAGTTGACCTAATATTGATTCGATTTTTTTCGTTACTCCAACGTCTCATTTGGTCGAAAAACTTTTTACCGAGGTTATGCTCATTCAAAAGAACATTTCGTCGAAGTGTTATATTCCCGAACATTCATTACAACACTGGTTTATTTGCCATATTTACAGTTCACCACCGTCTCGAAAACTATTTGAAAGAACTGTCGAAACTCACGTCATTATTTGATATCCATAACACAATTGCCATAGATCAGCAATGAGAGTGATAGGTAACTATGGTAACCACTGTGAAGTAAAGAGTATTAGAATCGGATAAATGTTCGTGATTTTGTGGAAATTATTTATTGGATACAATAAATATGCATGCAGAATAACTACTAACACAAATTTTTTTGGATCTACTAATGGTTTCCAATTTTTTGGTTTTCCGATTTTACATGATTTTATCCGTTTGCCATAATTTAATAAAATTAAATAAAATAACTAGCTGAAGTTTCATTATTAAGACCAGCGTCTTGGTTAGTGCCAAGACATATGACATATTTTGATGCATGCAAATTATGTTCCTATGATAATGATAACTGATAACAAGAAAATGTTTTGTCTTTTGTGTATCAAATAAAGTTTTTTCTATTCTATTCTATTCTATTCTATTATTATTATTTATTTATCTAAGCTAGCAGGCAGGCAACAAGCTAGCAGACATGCAACAAGCTAGCAGGCATGCAACATGTAAGTAAGCATGCAACATGCAAGCAAGCATGCAACATGCAAGCAAACATGTTAAGCAAGCATGTTGCACATGCAAGCAGGCATGCAACATGCAAGCAGGTATGCATCATGCAAGTCTTATGTCACTGCTCCGGCGCTGCGGGGTACCGGCGGTCCCATGCTTAATAATCGTCGAAGATGGCTTTCGCTCACCACCTGCTGCGGCTCTAAATAACACTAGGGGTAGGAGGCATACAAGACTGCGTGCAATCGGGGTCGACTGAGACGGATTTGAATAGCATTCTTTTTTTACAGATTAGTTATTATTACGTTTGGTTAAAAAACATATATATTATTATAACAAAAATCGATTATGTCAAATGGTACCTACATAAAATAAATATAACATACCTAGTTGCGGTTGCGCCCTAATAATATTTGGTAAAATGTTGTTCTGGTGAAGTGTAAGTATGACAAAAAAAACAGAAGAGACTTCGGCTAATAGTTTAAAATATGAACAACAAAATATATAGCAACAGTGTCGGTCAACCGTTTTCGTTCAAATGAAATTAGGACAAGTAATCGGTTCCCCAGCTTATGCTAAGGATAATACCGTAATACTCGTCAGCTTTATTTGTCGGTGTTGAAGCATTAATTTAAAATATCACAGTCCATGGAACGACGCATAGCACGCGAGCAGCAAATGAAATTTATTTAGATTAAACATTACGTTAATGAAACTTAGCTTGGCAGTGGTTTATGGTAGAAAAACCTATCATTATGGTTACTTTCATTCAAACTTCACATTGCGAAATTATTTTGCATAGTTTTAATAGTACGGTTCTCAATATATTTTTATTGAAATTTAAAAAGCAAAAGAAAGCTGTAATTGTACAGGTACTTTTGGCAATTACAGCGTTCCGTTGTTTTGAAGTAAACGACGGACGTCTTGTCTCTTGAGTTGTTTTATTTCCGATGAACAGTTGAGCTCACAAAACTATCATAATATAAAGAGGTTATTAGCATTTGAATTACAATTCCAACTCATATCTTCATTTTTTAGCGAGAGATGTTAAACTTTAAAACTACAAGCTCAAGCTTAGCAATTTGTAGTCACTTCGAAATCTAATTATAAAATCAACATTTAGTTTAAAGAATAGTTTGTGCAAAGGCATCGGTTGTAACAAGAGATGTTTAGTTTCTCGGGTGGGACCCTCAGGGAAATTATGCTGGCTTCCCATGTCAGCCTGACGCTCGATCGTTAGGGACAAAGCACTACTAGACGTATAAAAAATGGGGACCTTAATTCTTAAACATTTCAGTTCAAACGTGCCTTTAGAATTAAGGCTTTTCAGGAGTTAGTATTTTAGGGTTTGATAGAAGGTTTACGGTTGTTCATTAGTTTTGTATGAAGTTTATACGCCGTAACAATATTAAATTATAATTATATTATTAAATATTTGATAGAATCAGGCGTTAGTTGGCGGAAATCCATATCTTAGTAGAAAACGAAAAATATGTAGCATAATTCCGCAAGAAAAACTTACATGCAAGATGCATCGCCCGCCCGCCCGCAAATAAATACAGATGCAACACAGTGACACACTTTGCACCTTCACCGACTACTCTACACGTGTATTGCCCAAACACGGAGCATCCTCAGGACTCGGTGCTGGTATTGCACGGTCTAACAACTCCTGAGTATCTTGTAACGGGCCTTCTGGGACAGTGGTAGTCATATCACCTACCGACTTAACGGTCGTGGGATTGATCCCCACCTAGAACAAATATTCGCGAGATGAACTATCGTAGTGGTGCTGGGTCTTGTTCATTTCTGTGTGTTTTAAGTGAAATTTTGGTTGGTGGTAGGACTTGTTGTAAGTCCGCCTGGCTAGCTACCACCATCTTATCTTAGTCTGACGCCATAACAACGTTGTTTTCAGCATTGTTGTGTTTCGGCAGTTTGAGATAAAATTGCCAGTTCCTCAGTGATTGAGAATTCCGGGAGATGCTCGCTTCCATCTTCAGTCTTATCAACACATTTATTAACATCAGGTATGATGAAGGCTAAGAGTCTCAAAGTTGTCCATAAAAAAGACAATGAAATTGATTTATTAAATGTAGGCTTTTACATGCATACATACTTACTTAGGTTTGTCAAAGAAGCTACGCCATCGGTTCGCGAAACCTACGGCGGGACATCGGACAAGCAAGACATTCGAAAACAAAGTCTGTTTTTTTACTGGTTTATTTCATATAGAGTCGTCAAATCTAAATTAAATGAAATCACGTTTTAAAAGTTCCGTACCAAAAATAGTAAAAAGGAACCCTTATGGTGCGACTGAGTCTGTTTGTCTGTCACAGCTGGATATATCAAGAACTACTAATGCTATAAACTTAAAATTTGGAATAGTTTTAGATGACGTTTGCCCAACTATTTCGAAAATAAGAGAAACAATAAAATCTATATTATTTTGCAAGAGGGACTGAAATTGTTTCTTTTGGGTCTTAAAAATTCAAAGGGGGCTACTAGGGCATGTGGGGTATCATATGAAAGAGCGCTGTTTGCACATTGTCAAACATTTTTTCTTTTTTTTAGGCCGCATAGTTTTCGACTTTTGATGAAAATTTAAAAAAAATACCGTTCCGCCCCTCTTATCTTTAAAGTTTACATAGAGAAAAATCTGAAATTATTCTATGTGATAGAAATTTATGTAAAATTTACAGGACAAATTTGAACGATGTCTCTAAATGGCATATTTTTTCAGAAATCTTAAAAAAATATATTTTATACTTATTGCTTTTGGTTTGGTATGTAGATCTATGGGGACAATATATGATGGTACGGAACCCTCAGTGCGCGAGCCCGACTCGCTCTTGATCGATTTTTTTAAGATAGCATCATCCAAAACCTGTAAGTTTTTTTTAATGAACAACGTGGACACTCCTAGCCTTCATCATACCTCATCTTAAGTATTGATAAGGCCGAAGATGGAAGTGAGCCTCTCCCGGAAACCTCATCACTAAGGAACTGGCTATCTTATATCTAACTGCCGGAACACAACAATGCTGAATACAATGTTGTTATGGCGTCAGGCTTAGATATGATGGGTAGCTAGCCAAGCGGATTTACAACAAGCCACCAACCAAACCGAATACAATATGTACCCCCATTGGGTATCGAAGGCGGGACCCCTGGGTCTGATACCGGTGGTTGTTACCACTAGACCACAAAGGCGGTTATTAGTTTAAGTTTCGTGCTTAACTTCGTGCTATGTGACCTAAATTATATTTTTATCTTTTTTTATACATAATTGAATTAAATACAATCATATCATTTGTAATTAATCAAAATAGGTACCTAGTTATGAAAGGTTGAGACGTGCAGGGAAGCAATTAAAGCTAACATGCGGTGTTTTAATGGGGTAATAAAGAATGAAATACTGTAGGAAAAAAGAATTATTTCGTACAAAGGAACGAACAGGAATGTTTTGGAACATACTTGTCATGTTTGAAGATATTATTATGGTGCTCTAAATAACAATAGATGGCTAATACAACTTGCTGACAATGTGGAAGCTTACAATATTTAAATAAAGAGAATATTTGACAATATATCATCTACATTGTTAATTTTTATTATTATTTTTATTTTTCTTTATATTTTTAATGTTTAGCCATTAATCTTCTCATGTTCTCTCAGCGACATCTATTAGATAACGTTTTTATCAGTGATAATGTGGTTCGAGGTGGTGGGAGCCTGGTGACCTGTAACACAGGTATTTTGTACCTAGCTCAGGCATCAGCCTCTCACAAACCTAGATTCCTTATTCCTGTTTTGTAAATAACTTTATTTCAATGCTAAGTTTGTGATGAGAAAATAAAATTTATTTGTATTTATTTTTTATTTATTTATATATTTTTAAACCCTTAATCAATTTATTGACCTAATGACAAAACAAACGGTTATTACAATTCGAAGTAAATTATGCAATGAAAATGAATACCTATATATATTATATTACTTATATATTAATTACACTCACACCAATTAACCTAGCCCCAAAGTAAGCACTGTTAAGGCTTGTGTTATGGGATACTAGGGTAACGGATATAAATACATATATAAGTATTTATGTGAAGAATATATATATATATATATATAAACGTCCATGACTCAGGTACAAATGCTCGTATTCATCAAACAAATATTTGCCCCTACCAGGATTCGAACCCGGGACCTTAGAGTAAGAGACACTTTGAAACCGATGTACGTACCACTCTACCACGGAGGTCGTCAAATGCATGCATTATCATAATTTAAATTGTCGAAGATTATCATCGTTTATCGTCAATAATCGAAGATAATCATAATGTGTTTAATATTTATTTATTTTAAGAAACTGCTTCCAGAGGGTATGAAAGGATATGATCGCGTAGGTCGGAGGTAGGAACTCGCAGTGACGAAATATTTCAAACAAATAAATCAGGTTTACTTGAGCTGTACATACATGTACTTATAATTGAAGAAAAAAAATTTTTTTGTTTATACCAGAAAACAAAAGAAAGAAAAAAATTTATTTGGCATCCACACGACGATACAACAGATACAGATAAAAAATAAATAAAAATAAAATACAGACATATATATAAAACGCACAATGCGCATCGTCGCATGTCGCCTAACTGTGCCAAGCTCAGTATAAGCAGCAAGCTGCTGCAGCACTGATATTCTGCTTGACACAGCAGTGACAACCAGAACGACATAAAAAACACTACTAAAATAAACAAAACAAAAATAACTAAAAATTAAAATTCACTTACACAATAACAAATTAAAAACACGCAACCAACACAACTTATCTATGGACCTTAAAATCACAACTCTAAATAAACTAGTCTGTGACACACAACTGACAGTGACAGCGTGTGTCACAAAGTAAAAATCTTTCCACAAACTTTTCTTTTATGAAGTTTCTGAGTGAGTTATAAGAAAAATTAAAAATACCTATTTAAAAGCATCTAAAATAAAATAAAAAAGGACAATGATAACAAAAATAATAAACAGTTTACGGCACACACAATTAAGAGCTACAACAAGAGAAAGATTTTCCTAATGTGAACTGATGTTCACAATAAGACAATCACATTAGTTCACAATTAGGAACATTTTCAGTAAATCTAAGATGCATTAAGTGTTAGCTAGGTAATGGATAAAGGTTAGTGAGGAGTATATACTCAATTCAAAATTCAGCTTGATCTATTTCATGACTCTCAGACTAGAAAGAGCTCGCACTTTATTCCACAATCGCGCAACTGCGAGCTGGAAATGCTACAATTTCCTTTGAGATAATGGCTAAGATTATTCTAGAATATCTCTAGAGTATAATGTCAGAGTTATTTAGATTTCTTTTAGCTACTAGACTGGACTGGTAGCTTAGGGTATTTGCGTTAAAATAAGTTTTATAGTTTGTTCAACGAAACATTTCTTCCATGCGCTAAGCCTGCCACTTATCTGAAATACAAAAACATCCTCATGGTATGGTTAAACATATCGTTAAACATCTGAAAAGTGTGTTTCTTTGTCCTTCCTTCACGCCATGACTAAGCAACCAATCGCCTTGATTTTTGGCACAAAGTTACTTGAAAGGACGGACATATGATCCCGATATTCCTACGGGAACGGGAACTACGCTGGTGAAACCGCTGGTGGAAGTTAGTAGGAGATAAAGATAAATAAATGAACACAAGTCATGTGCACAGAACGTTTTGTAACTAGGTATTAAGGTATACAGGGTGGAAAAAAAGACGATCGTCGGAGGGAAAGTACCTAAGAAACTATGTAAAACTATGTAAAAATATGTAAAATTGCATTCAAAGATTTTTGATAAAGCACTTGTCTGAAATGTGGTGGATGTGAATCAAACCAACTTAAATTATAAAAAAAAACAACTGTACTTTTATGACTATCGATTGATAGTGTTAACACTTTCGCTGGCGGTGAACGAGACACAATAGATTTATTGTTATGACGTCCATATACGTTTAGTGTCAGTAAAGGTGTTAATCATAAGTATCAATTTAGTTAAAATCAGAGTATTAAAATATTAAAATAACACAGCTTACCACTGTACGAACTAAAATAAAAATAAATTTTAACTACTTATTTTACTATTTATTGTTTTCTAAGGAATTTCAAGGTTAAAGTAATAGACATTATTTGAGTTTGCATGCTCCATATTAGATACACCCTTTTAGGCCAAATTTCTGCCTAACATCAGGCAATTGTCAAGCGCACTGATTTCTTATCCTTATAATTAACACTATCGATCGGTAACCATAAAAGTACACGTGTTTTTAATTTAAGCCTTTAAAAAATTAAAATCTTTAAATAGAAAAATATTAAAATTATTATTAGAAAAATATTATTAGAAAAAATTAACACGGCCACAAGTGAATTCTCAGACGGGAATCGAACCCGCGACCTTTGGAAATCCGGTCCAATGCTCTAACCGCTGAGCTACCGAGACTTAGTAGAAGTCTTCGATTTCGACGATTCCCGTCTGAGAATTCACTTGTGGCCGTGTTAATTTTTTCAAATATTTTTCTATTTAAAATTTACCATAAGTATAAAAATTGCATTGAAAAATGCAAAAATTACAAAATCATAAAATCTTTAAATGCAATTTTACTCGTTTTTTAAAAATAAAGGAATGTTTCCTTTTACCATAATTTGTTATCATCAGTATTGCCTCCGACGACCCTCTTTTTTTCCACCCTGTATATTACAACATTTTAAATTGTAGAGCGTCCTATTAATTGAGATCACTTTATTATTTAGTTTGACTAACGAATAACTATAAAAAACCCAGACAAGTGCAAGTCGGACTCGCCCACCGAGGGTCCTGTACAAATTCGTAGGTACCAACCTAGGTACATAATATTTGAAATAGTTTAGGAATTGAGTCTTGCAGTTTTTTTGAAGTTTTCCCGAAATTCAGTTTCCAAAACTTAAAAGTATATTATTCATGACTTAATTACAAATATCTAACTCTTAGATTCTTTCCTGTACTTGTAGTAAATACTACTTGCAAAATTTCATAGTTTTAAGTCAACGAAAAGTACCCTATGAGTTTTGATTCCCTTAAGTGTACCGAAGTATACTTCGTTTTTGCGGCATACCTTTTTTCACGTTAATTTTGAAGTTTGATATTTTCACAGCTTCAAGAGATTGTTAACATTTTTAATTTCAACTCAATACCTCGATACCTACATGTTACCGAGTTGTTTCCGAAATCCTGTTTGCGAAACTAAAGACTATATTTTTATGATTTAATTAAAAATGTATCCTTTTCCTATATTCGTAGTGAAAGATGATATTACTTGTCAAATTTCATAGTAATAGGTCAACAGGAGGACCTATGAATTTTGATTTCCTTGAGAGAGTCGAAATCTTCGTTTATCTTCTCTATATTTTTACCCCTTGAACAGACTGTTGACCTGACTATACGGTTTAATTTCAACTCGGTACCTCGTGCGTTCTCGAGATAAACGAAAACGGACAAACGGACAGACGGACAACAAAGTGATCATAGAAAGGTTTCTTTTTTTCTTTAGAGGTTCGGAACCCTAAAAACACAGTTTAGATCTTAACAAGTTAATGGAATGTGCACTTTGTCATTCAAATTCATAAAAAAAAAAAAAAAATACTATGTGAACAATGAGGACATTTCATAAGAAAATAGGGTAAACTATATAATGATTGGCACTTTAAGAAAAAACGACCTATATTTGTTAATTATTATTTCTATAACATACTTAGACAAGATACTATTTTAAAATTATTCTTTGATGTACATTTCTTCTTCTTCTTATCGAGTGAGGATTAATGGATTTCTTAAATTCACAAAACGTTTAGTACGTAAAATTTTTTTTTTTATCAATATGAGAGAGAATGTCTAAAAACAGCCAAAAGTACAGTCATTGGCACTTTTAGTACAATCATTGACAGCCATAATCACACTATCTTTTTTTTGTCGTTTTATTTGTTTTTTAATGCCATATTTGGATCAAGTGCCATATTTAAATTCAAGGCCACATTTGGGTAAGGGCTACATTTACATCAATGGCCAAATTTGGTTGGATCAGTGACGATATTTGGGTAAGGGCCATATTTGGGTAAATGGCCACATCTAGATCAGATGCTACATTAGGATCAGTGGCAACATTTGATTAGTGCCACATCTGGATCAATGGCCCTATTAAGATTAGTAGCCACATTTGGATCAGAGGCTACATTTGGGTAAAGGTGTCATTTGGATCAATTGCCACATCTGGATAAGTTTCCACATTTCGGTCAGTGGCCACATTTGGGTCAGTGGCCACATTTTGGTTAGCCACATTGAATTTCATTTCAATTGTGGCCATATTTGGATCAGTGACCACATTTGACTTAGTGGCCACATTTGGATCAGTTGCCATATTTGGGTAATGGTCTATTTTGGGTAAGTGACCACTTTTGGATAAGTGACCACAATTAGATCAGATTAGTGGTCAATTGATCCCTATTAGGTGAGTGGCGACATGGCAAAAATGCTTAACAGCGGCCACAACCGGTTCAGTGGTCACAATGGAGTCCGAGACCACAATTGGGCAGGGCCACAAGGCAACAAAAAGATACACAATAATCAAATTTGTTAGAACTTGCATGAAAAGACAACAAAAAATTCAGCGCTCTCTTTTTTTCAATACAGTGCTGCCATACTAATCTGGAAGAAAATCTAATATGAAATTTTTGGTGATGCAATGTAAGATTTTAATTATATCAGAAGACGCATTGTATTTCCATGAAACATCCTTAATAATCGCGTTTAAATGACACAAATGAGTGCTAATGACTTGGGCGGTGCCAAGATTAGTACAGGTTACCTTGTACGAAAAATCTGTTAACTTCTGTAACAATACGATAAATCATTAAGATAATCCCCAATTATAAGAAATATCAAATTCCGAGCAAATAAATTAACACGTACACCGCAAATTGTTTTCCCCTAACTCTAATAGACACATAAATCCTGACCGTAATCATTCCGCTATGTTAAACGACTTCGTATTTAGTTAGGGCTTTAATTTTGTAATGTTGCAATACAATTTATGAGCCCATCTGACCGCAAGACGGGCAACCCTCGAAATTGAGAACGACTTCTAGAGGCCATTTTGTAAGCATGAGATTTTTTGCTTCTTGAAATTAGAGCAGAGTTTGTTGAGGTACAAATGTTATTTTTTATATATAGTTTGCTTTTTAATTTTTAATGCCTTTTGTTCAAGTAAGGCAATGTTTGGAAAAAAGCTAAATTGAATCCAATTTTATTAATATTAGAGGTAGGGTAAGTCACGAATAGATGTCGCATTCGGATACAGGCTGCGATTTCAAATACTCCTGTTAGATTCTGTCCAAATCTGAATTGCTCTGTATTAGATAGCTCGCATATGAGTTTAATAATGTTTTTTTATTGTATTGCATTTCCTTTTAAAATTATTTCTTTATAGTGGTAAACTCAAACTTTAATGTATTTCTCTGAGCGGCAACTATCCCTCCGCCCAATTTGACTGGTGAGGCGACAACCTGGACCTTTATTTTTGAATCACTCGTCGCACGAGTGGCGAGGCGAACGAGGAGGCGATCAGGCGATTAGCGACCTTGAGTTTGTGGACATAGCACGCTTGTCGCTTTGCCACTGGCGCGCTCGCGTTGGGAGGCGATACTACAGGCGAAAAGCGAGGCTATGTATATACGGCAAGGTCGCTTTTACGGAATACGGAAACTCAAACGTCGCACGAAAATCAGCAGAATCCTCGAGCCAAGTGAATCAAAAATAGAGCTCCTGGGGTGCGGCTAATATCCACCAAATTTCAGAGGTGTGCAAAAATCATTGTAGCTCATACGCTAACTACAAAAATCAAATATGTGTTACATGAACTTAAAGATGAAGGATCATACTTGATGTATGCTTAAACTGTTTGCTGATTTTGCACATATTTTGTAAGCTGTGAGGCAATTTCAAAAAGTGCAGTATCTATCCGTGAGTTACCACTCTTAGGCCTGGTTTTACCATCGATAGTTCATCTGGCAGATAATTTGACAATTGAAACACGAAAAATTTTTCAAATTATTTGCGATATAAACTATCCTGTACTTATCAGTCGGTGGTGAAACCGGGCCTTAATATAAGTTAAAAAATTTAGCATAACACACATAATTATCATGTTTTTAACTACTACTACTATTCCAATGGTTCTAAATGTAGGTCTTAAGGTTTAGAATGTGCCAAAAAGTAAGCCATTTTATAGAAAAAATATTAAACAGTGAATTCTTAAGTTAGCGTAACAAAATATAACATTTCTGAGTACAACTTAATAAATTAGGTAAGAAATAATAAAACAGTGTGCTGATGACATAATTAATCACGTGGAAGACGCCCTTATTAATGGGTTATCCATCTCCCTTTTCATCTTCGTAATACATATACACTGCGACCATATACATATATTTTCTTATGTTTCGTTTCGGCAAGTTATTTGAATTATTATTGAGAAAATCAACAAATATGCTTGTGTCTATAAAGCACATTTTTGTCGATAAGAACTATTTTATTTGTAAAAAAAGAAGCTGATTATTATTTTCACTACTACACAGTCTGAAAACGTTGATTTATTCATCGAAAAAGTGATTGAATATATGGGCGTACTCGTAATCAATTTTCATTGGCATTTCATGACAGTTACCCAAATTAATTTCTCTTTTAATAAGCTCAGTTCAAAACAAAGTGACGGCCAAAGAATTAACAATCATAAATAGATAATAATTGACATCTTATTGAATCAGGAATACAAATAACAATAAAGTATGACATTAATAGAATTAATCTTCGTCTTTTTATACCCCCTCCCTTACTCTGGACGGAATCGAGTTCATATTTTATACGACCTGTTTGCCGCAGGGGTACTAACCCCACCTTCTGCGCCAGAGGTCCCGGGTTCGATCCCCGGACAAGACAAATATTTGTGTGCATGAACATGTCTATTTGTCTTGGTCTGGATGTTTAATATGTATATTATGTAAGTATTTACAAAAAAAAAAGTATACAAGTATGTTTATCCGTTATCTAGTATCCATAACACAAGTTCTTCATGATACTTAACGTGGGCTAGATAATTGGTGTGAGATTGTATGGAAATATTTTATTTATTTATTTATATTAGGATCGAATCAACGTCAAAAATCTGTTATTTTGGTACTTTGAAAACGGTTGCTATGGTTTCCATAGTACCGTTTTGACATTATTTCGATCCTGATGTGAACTTGATTCCGTCAAGAGTAATCCCTGCCATCGCCACAAATTGTCATAAAATTTTCTTTAATTTATTTCAACATTCACCTTTGAACAACATTCCAAAAGTAATGTCAAACCGCTTACTTAAACATTTTAATAGCGTTATTAATTAGCTGTAACTAACCACGCAGTTTCACGCTACAAATAAATTACTGCAATTATCACATAATGGTTCCAATTATCTATTTATGGACGTGTTAAAGCGAGCACCTATAAAAGTGGAATGGTTGACAATACATTACCACTACTACATTCTCTAAAGGTGGGGGTAGAAACGTTATTTTGTCCGAATCGTACCTTTGTTTCGTAGCGTCACGATCGAAAAACTCTGGACGCAAAGTTCGTCGTTGCGATCATTGCGCGTTCATTTCCTTTGGACGAATGAAGACGCCCGCCGGCGCCGTACCACCACCATATCGTACCAAACGGGCGTCCAGACTATAGTTGTTGATCGTGACACTGATACGAAACGGAGGTACGATACAGATATCTGGACCCACCTTAATGCAGTCTACTATTCGTGTTTAAGTATTTTTCTCGTATTCTAAAGACATAAATTTAACAACCTTGCTAGTAAAGCTCACATTGCGAACGAGAAACAATATAAACCTGACTACGGTCTCCCCGAAAGGTATTTTCACTTAGCACCGCTGTATTGTAATGTCGACGACTTTGCAGATCGTAAAAGAATACTATGTTGGTTTTAAAGTCATTAAATGGGAGTTTATGAGCCTGCATATATTTTGGTATCCATACCTACCACTTGACTGAGATGTTCGATCTTATCTTATGTTGAACTCATAAACATGTAGCATTTTAAGAATTTTGGCAACTAATAACTAAATTCGACCGCAAAATCACACAAAAAAAAACAACTGTTCCATATATTTTTATCGCACCGATTTAAACGACCAGAGTCAAGTTTTGATCGAGTAGGAAGATCAGTAGCTGATTTTGTTTTCTCGATTCCGTTGCTGGCTACATTAGTAATAACTTGGTCTTATTTCTGGATACTACCACCCTCTCCAGCCTATGGTAATTAAAAAATACGGTGTCATCAGAGCATTTGCAGTCGTTATATGAAGGCACTGTATATGGAAGGTGTAAGGATAGCACGACACTGTATTGAAACTGTGTTTAAAACAGCCATACTACTCGTATTTCGCGGTTCAAAAGAGACTCAAGTTCGTTTTCGAGTTCGAAAGAGATAAGACAGGATTCCATCTTCAGCCTTATTAATACTTAACATAGTGATTGTATAACGAATGCAAAGCCGTCCGTCATTTATAAAAAAAGGAGAACATTTCTAAAAAGTTTGCTGTTTCGGATAAGTTTCAACAAAATTGACTATGTGGCAACTTTAAAAGATGGTAGCGTGGTCGACTACGGTATTGGTATTGGTATTGGTGATGGGCTCTTTTCTCCGCATTTAGACTCTCATTTGGTCCGTTATGCGTGAACATAGCATCGGTATGGCTAGTTAAGCCATCCCAGCTCCTTCCAGAAGCGCAGAAGCCTCCTGGGGCGTTCACAGGCTTCTAGGAGCGACCTCACGTCTTTGAGGGTTTCTGCCCGTTTTGCGGCCAAACCCACGCACTCCAGGATTACGTGGGCGGCTGTTTCCTCTGCGTCCAGGCATCCCCTACATAGGGGGCTGTCTGTCGCATTCATGATGAATAGTTGTCGGTTTAAAGGTAGGTGACCTGTAAGTGTGCCTACAACTATTCGGAGGTCCGGACGATTAAGGCTTAGCAGTCTACAGGTCAAACGCGGCGAGACTGCAGTCATCGCCAGCTTGGACTGTCTACAGCTTGTTTGATCTACCCAACGCTTATTATGTGCAGCACGAGTACGCTGTCTTACCCATGAGCGCAATTGGCTGAATGGGAGTGGCAGAATGGGTATGGGTCCAGCCACTGTTGTGGAAGATCCCCTTCTTGCCAGCTCATCGGCGGCATCGTTCCCGTGTGATCCGCTATGCCCTTTAATCCATTGTAGGATTACACTGTTGTTGTTGTATGCTAAACGATCCAAGACTCGGTGGCATTCGTAGACAATGCTGGAGTTGATCGTGTTGGCCTCCAGTGCTGTTAGGACGGCCATACTGTCGGTCAGTATGCGGATGTTCAGTTCCTTCATACCTCTAGACAGGGCCGTGGTAGCTGCGTTTATTATTGCAACACATTCGCATTGAAATATCGAACTGTGTTGGCCTAGTGCTAGTGAAGTTTTGATATTTAGGTCTTGTGAGAATACTCCGGCTCCAGTGCCAATCCCCATCTTGGAACCGTCCGTATAAATTCGGACTTCATGTATGTCAGAGTAGTCTTGGTCGCTTTCAAATAACTGTATTTGGTAATTTTTTTCGAAAATGTATTGTTTAGGGATCCTGTCGCATGGGGCAGCGATTAGTGACTCATGTTTCACTAAATTATTCCACAATTTGGAGTGAGGACCCTCTTGGTTGTACCACAGACCCAGGTGTTTAAGCCTTATAGCAGCCATGGAGGCTTCCTGTTGTATAAACAGGTCCAGGGGTGTTAGATCCAGAGCTACTTCAAGGGCGACTGTGGGGGTTGTTCGCATGCAGCCTGTTATCGCAGAGCATGCCAATCTTTGGAATTTCTGCAGCTTGTTGATTACGGTTCTTTGCTCTGTTTTGGACCACCAGGCAACGGCTCCGTATGTGATTATGGGACGTATAACAGTCTTATACAGCCACATCGTTATTTTCGGTGATAGCCCCCAGCTTTTGCCAAACAGTCTTTTACATTGGTAAAATATGATGGTGGCTTTGTTTAGTTTACCTTCGAGATGTCTATTCCAGAGGAGTTTGTTGTCTAGTATCACCCCTAGATACTTGACTTCCTTGCTGAGGGACAGACTGGTGTTGAAAAGTTTAGGAAGTTTAAGGTTGCCTAGACTCCGTTTGTTTGTGAACAGGATTAGTTCCGTCTTTGTTGGGTTCACTGTTAGATTGTGTTTGATGCACCACTGTTCGACGACCTTTAATGCGGACCTCATTCGGTCACATATCACACTCTCAACTCGTCCGCTGATGAGTATGGTCAGGTCGTCTGCATAGCCTACTGTGAGGAAGTTGCGGTCGTTGAGCCAGCTAATCAGCTCATTGACCACAATGTTCCATAAAAGAGGTGAGAGGACACCCCCTTGGGGACATCCTTTTGCTACTACCCCTCTGGTGGTATCATTCACAGTAAATTGTATAGCTCTGTCTCTTAACATGCTGTCAATCCACCCGGCAATAGTGGGATCGACACCATGTTTGGAGAGGGCCTGGCTTATGCTGGTAAAGTTGGTTTTGTCAAAGGCTCCTTCGATGTCGATGAAGGTGCCTAGTGTTGATATTTTGTGTTTGAGATTGCCTTCTATATAAGAAACTACCTTATGTAGGGCAGACTCTGTTGATTTGCCTGCAGAATAGGCATGTTGGTTTGGATTTAAAGGGTTCCTGACCAATGCAGTGCTCCTTATTTCCCTGTCTACTAGTCTCTCTAACGCCTTTAAAAGGAATGATGTGAGGCTTATTGGTCTGAATGATTTAGGTTGAGTGTAGTCTCCTTTGCCGGGTTTAGGGATAAAGACTACCTTGACGTCCCTCCAATTTATAGGAATGTAGCGGTGTGCTAGGCAGCTTCTGTAGATGGCTACGAGGTGATCAATAAGACCTCCGTCGCTCCATCTCATCAGCCCTGGAAAAATTCCATCTAGGCCCGCTGATTTGAATGGGAGGAAGCTGTTGAAGTCTTACTTTTTCAGGGTTGACCACCTTGTGGGCGGTGATCCAATCGGTTTCAGCAGGTAGATTCTCATCTATTTCTTCCCATGTGTTACTTTCCGTTATGCGGCATCCTGGGAAGTGAGTGGTCATTAACAGTTCTGAAGTGTCTTGATCTGTTTTGGTGTAAGTTCCGTCTGGCTTTTTCAGGAAACCAAGGTTGTGTGTTGGTTCGCTGCACAGGATGTTTTTCACTCTGTTAGTCTCGCTGTTGGTTTCAATATTGGTGCAGTAGCGTCTCCAGCATTCTCTTTTCCTGAGGCGGATACGCTTCCTGTAGTTGTATTGGGTTTGTTTGTAGGCGTCCCAATCGTGCGCTTCTCGTGAGTTCTTTGCTTTGTTGAACAACTTTCTTACCTTGCGGCGTAGTTTCTCCAGATCAGGTCCCCACCAGTGATACTTGTTTCTTGGCTGGGAGCTGGGAGTGGAAAGTGGGCATGTTTCTTCAAAGCTGGTGATTAAAGTTGTTGTTATATGATCAACGTGGTTATCAATATCCGCTTTTACCGCATGAGTTGTAGGTGTGTCTAGACACCCTAGCTTCTCTGCGGTCAGAAGCTCATACTTACGTCGGTCCATCTTACGTGGATTACGTCGGGGCTCGGGCGGTGTGAGGGTCATATTTAGGTTGTACTCGACCCAGCGATGGTCGGAACACGACGCCTCGTCAGATACATGCCAATCGGAAATGTGGTGAGTTGCGTGTTCGCTCGCTAAAGTAAGGTCAATGATTGTCTGGGCTCGTGATGTTACGAAAGTCGGTTCTGAGCCCCTGTTTATTATGTTCATATTAGTCGCGAGTAAAAAAGAAACGAAATCCTCACCTCGCGTGTTGTTCTCCTTGCTGCCCCATAGCACATGGTGTGCGTTGGAGTCAACTGATATGATCAGCTCCAGTCCCTCACACTCGCAGTGTTGAACCAGCGCGGCCAATTCGGGGGTGGGGATATCCGCGTCGCCCGGCAGGTAGGCGGACGCCATCACCACGTCAGGCAGGCCTGCGGAGGGGTCGTTGCGGAGCCTGATACTGGTCAGGTCGCTGGAACAGAACTCGGTCATTAGGGTTGTGTTTGCGTGTTTGGGTGCAAAGATGCATGTACGCGGGTTGTCAGCGGTGGTGTCTAGGAGTAGCTTACCTCCGATGTTGCTTAGACCGCATATTCTGCCCTTCGTAATCCACGGCTCCTGGATTAGGGCTACGGTCTTGGGATTAACCTCCAGCCTTCTGCGTAGGTTAGCCGTTGCAGTCTGGCTGTGCTGGAGGTTGGTTTGGAGGACGGGGAGGTTATTTCTGAGGGGTGCTGGCAGCGCCATCGTCGCTGTCTAGCATAACCTCCTCGTCTACGTCGCTGTCTCCGCTTTTCACTTCCATAGGGGCATCCCCCAACCTCTCCTCCTGGGGGACTACCCCAGGGTCCCCTTTTGGCGGATTAGCGTCGTCGGTGGTTTGTGGTGGTTGTGTGCGGTTTTGTGTGGTGTGGTTTGCTGTGCCGCTGCCTAGGTCACTAGTGACCTCCCCAGGTGCATTGGGGTTCGGCGGTGGCGTGCTTGTATTCTCTAGGAAGCGGGCGTAGATGTTACCCAGCTTGTAGTAAATTCTACGCTCGCTTGCCTTGAGTTTCTCGGCGTCTTCCTCCGGGACACCAAGCACGAGGAACAGGCATTTTTTGTCTTCCTGCTCCTCGGCGTGGTAGACAGCCCAGTTGGACACGCCGAGATGGGTGTTTTGACACGTTAGACGTTGGCCTACCCTGTCTAACGTGTCGACCGGTCCGTACTGTGGCACCAGGATCCCCGTTTTAACGCGCTTGGGGATCTCCCGTTGTCGCTTGACAACGAGCTTGGTGCCTGGTCGTGGCGAACCAATTTTCGCAGTGGTGCGATGGAGCCATTGGAGCGAGAAATCGTCCTTGCACCAGAATTTAAGGACGCCCTCACTATAGAAGGCGTTCGCTTTAAATGCTGGCGCGACATATGGATGGCTTGACGGTCTCGGAGCAAAGATCTCGTCGTCCAACAAGCCATCCACCTGCCCTTTGATTACCTCGGCCTGCTCCTTGGTAAGGTCGTGGTAGGGCTCCACCATAATCGCGACGCTCAGGTCCGATTTCAGAGCGTCGGCGTATGCGATGGAGCTGGTGGTGGAGGGATGGGGTTTGCTGCGCTTGCCCCCGCCTTGCGGAGTAAAGGAATCGTCCGGGCGATTCCTTTTTACGGGCTTGGTGGGCGTAGCGTTCCCTTTCCCACGGTGTCCCCGCCTGGCCGGTTTACGTCGCTCCGATGCGTTGGCGGCAGCTGGCTTCGAGGCGACAGATGGTGCCCCTTGAGGAGCAGCTTTCTCCTCAGCAGGACTATTGTCCGCTTGAGGTGTCAGCGCATCACTGTGGGGGGCATCGTGGGGCTTTGCGGCCCCTTCGGCAGCTTCACGCGGCCTGCTACCATCTGCAGCCTGTCGCCGCGCCTTTCTCGCTTCCTTTCGGGCTTCCGCCCGTTTGGCTTTGCGTGATTGGCCAGGTGGGTTGGGTGGTTGTTGGGGCTTCCTCTTCTTAACGACTACTTCACTCCAACCGGATTCCTCCTGTTGGGGTTCAGAAGTCGTCGGCATTGCTGCCTTAAGAGAAGAGAGGTCCAAACTTTGTACTGGCGGCGCTGCACTTGGGTTATGCACCCGAGGAGCTGCCGGTGTGTCGTGTGGCGCGACACTCTGGTTATTCACCTGAGGTGCAGCCTGTTTGTTAGACGCGCCGCCTGGGTTTACACCCTGGGTCGCAGTCTTGGTGCGTGTATTAATTTTGTTGAGTTTTGATGCCATGTATGCTGGTGTTTAGATTCGTCTTTGCTGTTTTCCACCCTCCATGGAGCCCTCAAGTGGGGACGTTGCGGCAGAAGGCACGCAAACGCCAGAATTACAGCAAAGATATAGAGCCCCAGTACAGCAAGAAGCAGGCCGAACAGAACAGAAAGACCAGGTCGTCTCGCCCATCGTCTGCCCCTACTATACCAGGACTCTCGCCTGACAGCCCTCTTACGGAATGTCCCAGCCGATTGACCTAGGTTGGCTAGTCCTGGGCCTCCCGTGTGAGAGGAAATCCGGGCCAAAGTGATGTGTTGTCTCAGGAGTGTTTATACAGCCTACACTCCATCGACTCAATCACCAGGACACCTTCATCCCCCCGTACGGGTCCCCGCGCACGGCACAAACACGCGGGTGGTTGTTCCAATCCCCCCTACCCCTCACCGTCAGTCATGTTTGATGATGAGGCCGCAAGTACCAACCACATAATACCCGCAGTGAGGTGTTAGGATAGGATAGAAGGATGGGAAAGGTCGGGAAGAGAATTGCGTCTAGCCGTTTCAGTTACGTCTGTTTCAGAGGGAATCAGACCAATAACAGGCAGCAACCACGAGAAGGATAATCAGCTAGACTTGCCACGGGGATCTGCGACTGTTGCGCTCCTCCCGTGACCATTCGCCATGCCTGCTCTCCGGACAGGTAGGCAGACTGGGGTTGGATCTGCTCTCGGCGATCGAGGCCATGGGAACAACCCATGAGACCAAAACCAACTCCGCCCTGGTCGACTACGGAAGTATATCTCTACAAAATAGATACTATTTTTTATAATTTTTGAATTTTTGAATTTTTTAATGCTATTTTTATACTTATGATAGGACTATCCTTGCATTCGAAAGAAACATCTTTTCAGGTGTTTAACGATCGATTAAGATTAAGATTTCCTGGCATTGATGTGACAACGCTGGCCTACAGCGTATTAAAAATATTAAAGTATTGGAGAATTTCGACAGTGGTTCGCAAGTCTCGGTAGCTCAGCGGTTAGAGCATTGGACCGGATTTCCAAAGGTCATGGGTTCGATTCCCACCTGAGAATTCACTTGTGGCCGAGTTAATTTTTTCCAATATTTTTCTATTTAAAATTTATCATAAGATACTATTTTGTCGATAGTGGAAAATTTACAAAAAGTGCTTTTAAAATAGTTTTGTTAAGCTTCCACAAACTCAACACTTTGAACGTCGAACGCGTTAACGCGTTCATTTATTTTCAACGTTTCAGTATCTATGGATAAATGGACAAAAAAATCGTATGATAAAATATTAAAATCAAATAATAAACGAAATGCGAATGAAATAACGAGAGTTATCGGCGTCTTACGCGAAATGCACGAAATCTAATACATTTAAATTCTTTGGAAATTCATCAGAGGATTCCACATTGAAATGCATAAAATTCAGCCAGCCCTAACAACCACTCAATTGTAATATAGTAATCCTGAGCTGAACAGAGGCGGTTTCTCCTCGACTGAGATTTAATGGGTTTTATGTGTTACGTGAAACTAGAATTTGCGCAGTTCAGATATTAAAAAGCGTCATAAATTCAAACGACGACACTAAAAATTTGTTACATTTTAACTTGTAATTTATTTAACGGTAAGTGCGAAAAATTTATAATGATTTTACAATCATAGTAGTTAACTTATCTTTAACGTATCGTAGTATATTATATTAACGTTTATCGAAGTTGTCTTGTGCCATATTAAAAATGTAGGTATGTATGGAATGTTATTCAAAAGATTTGATTGTATACTTCTAATAGCCTTCCGCCCGCGACTTCGTCCGTGAAGAATTAGGTTATCGCGCGGATTGAAGATGTCGCGTGGTGGTGCCATTTCGTCTTCTCAGCCACATAACATCCACTAATGGGTAAAGGCCTTCCCCAAGGATCTCCACGACGGTCGATCCTACGCTGCCCGCACCTTGCGGCTTCCCGCGACCTTCACGAGATCGGTGGTCCACCTTGTCGGGATACTACGCACGGAACGTCGGCCGATGCGCGGTCGCCATTCCAGAACTTTTCCGCCCCAACGGTTATTGATTCTTCTCGCTATGAGTCCCGCCCACAGCTGCCACTGAGCAATCCTTGGTGCTTTGTCAGTTACTTTAGTTCTCCTACGGATCTCCTCATTTCCCTCTTCGAGCATAGCCATCTCCATTGCACGCTGGGTGACCTTGAGCCTTCTTATCAGACCCATAGTTAGCGACCACGTTTCACTAACGTAAGTGTGCCATTTATCAGGATTTATCAGAGTAAAAAGTAGTCTATGTCCATCTCCACGGTTCAAGTTATGTCCATATAAAATTTCACTAAAATCGATTCAGCGGTCTACGGAAAAGGAACAGCCAGACAGTGCAGTCTTTCTTTAGCATTTATAATATAAGTGAATGGATAAGTGTGAATGGAAAAGTAGCAGAAAATGCTCCAAAACCATCGCGATCAAAGTCTATATGGCAATGTCTATTTTACATTACTTATCTAAACAAAATTTTAACCCAAAATAAACCATTAAGGGTTGATTCATGTCCACCGCATCGGATTTCAAAATTTATGACATTTTTGTAATCAACATCCCATAAAACCTCAATAACGACAGCCATTTCTTATAACATTACTTACCCCTTTTTAATTTCTCGATTTTTTGATTTCTCGAGATTTTATTAAAGTTCCTACCATAAGCCTCATAAAAAAAGTGACTTTTACTATGAAAATTAAGGACATTTCTTATTTAACTTCATCCCAATTTTCATGCCTTTGGGGGTGGAATTTTCAAAAACGTCGAGATAGGTCAATTCATTTTTAATCGACAACCTAAATACAAAATTTGAAGATCCTATCTTCAAAACTGACAGACTTTGATACAAACTTTCATCCCCTATTTCACCCCTTTAGAGGTTGAATTTCAAAAAATCCTTACGTAGTAGATGCCTACACTGTATGAGGTATCTATGTGCAAAATTTCAAGTCTCTAGGTTCAGCGGTTTGGGCTGTGCGTTGATATCTCAGTCAGTCAGTCAGGACTTTGAATTTTATATATACATAGATAGTTATCAACAGAATTGTGAATGTAAAATTGTAATTATACTTAAGTAATTATTTTAAAATAATATTTTAAACTTTCATAGTCATAATCACTATATTCTAAGTCGTTCCTCCAAAACTTTTTACACTCTACTCAACCTCGTCGTGAGTAAAAATGGTAGTGTGCGCTAAGCCTAACACAGAGTGGCTACGTACTCTTTGGCTCCTCCAGGTCCTTACGGAGATAAGACTTAGAATACCGATTTCGAGGAGTATTTTGAAGAGGTTTTCAATGAGGTTTTGTTAAGTCGAGGACGAGTAAGTTTTGGAGGAACGACTTAGAATATGGGTGTTAGTTTTATCATACCTGATATTATGTATGCAGATGCATATATATATGGAACGTTAAAATACGTTATTTCAATAATCCATCAGTTTTTAATTGACTTTCGTTATGATGACGTACCGACAAACCGGAGTTTTATTGAATAAATTAGCTTTCATTTAACCTATCCAAATCCGGACGACAGCCCGGGCTGCCATCGCGTGCTCCGAAGACGTCCGAACGACAGCCCGGGCTGTCGTCGGACCGCACTCGATTATATTCGCTATTATTTAAAAAATAAGACTACCTTCGGCCTGAAACAAAAACAATCCCGCAAGGCAGATCTCAGCGATAGAAAATCACGAGCGGTGTCAAGTGGCCGGCGCTTACGTAATTCGACGCGGGTGGTCCGGTTTCGGAAGGGTTAAATATGCTTTAAAAAAATTGAAATCTTATAATCAATTTGTTTATTTTTAATTTTCATCGTTCTTTATAATTGCTATCCAAATGCGATTTAACTGAATGCGAAGAAACAAAAGTGACAGCTAGCACCAGCGGATCTATTAAAAACCATCGTGTTATAAGAACGTTTTGTTTGCGTTTTGTTTTTATTGAAGTTGTCACATTTTTACACACTTCTCACTTTTGAGGCGATGATTGAGGAAGAAGACACAAAACTTCCGTCAAAAAACGAACTTACTTTAAGAGATTCGTAGTACAAAACAGCATTGTAAGATTGAAACAATATTGCGCTAAGATTTGGCGGTAGGCCCCTGCCCATCGCCTACTTTAGTTTTAGAATATCCATTGATTGGCTTTCTGGAAAGATACCAGCTGACACGTTCTATATTATACTTTACTCCCTATCTAGCGTGGGATCAACGGTCATAATAAAGCTTAAAGCTAACTTAAAATATAAATATTATATACTTAACGTAATATAAGGTCTTTATATATTCGTCTCAATTTCATAGCTAAAGACCTATTATATCTGACTATTGACTCTAAACCAAAACCACATCAGAGCACGCCGTCAAATATTCCAAAGCGATAAAGCTTTTCAGACGTCAATGCACTACTGGCGGTTTTTCGTAAAATTTATTCTTGGAATCACATATTACCTTCTATATAATACGAACGCGGTCGCGGCGACGCACGTGAGCGTAATGCAAACACATACAGCCACGAGACATGTTTTGTCACTTTAGCTGAAAAGGCAAAACATCACTAAGGCCCGAGAAATTGCGGCATCGGAATTTTTTTTCGACCCGCCAACTGAAATATTGGGATTGATTTGGAGCACGATTTTTCACAATCCATTTTCGTGGGCAAAATCACCGTTTGCCCTAAAGTGTCGTTGAACGATTTAGTTTTTTCGTTGTTTTGTCTTTTTTCAAAATAGATTTTCAGCTATTACTGACTATAATTGCCGTATTCGCTTTAGTTATTACATTGTATATTTTTTTACAAACTTGTTTCCGAGTTAGAGACCACTCACTCACTTAGTTTTTGTAACCCAACTTCAAAACACAACAATGATTTTATCAGAATCTATTGAAAGAATACTGGAAATGTACAGTAATACATCAAACTTTAACAAAGGCACTGCAATAAGCGCGTTTTATGTAAATGTAAAACTTGCGACGCTTTCAAATGCATGACTGAACTACGATAATAAACTTTATGAAAGCCAAGATGTAATAATATGTATTACCACTTTGACTTAACTAATCAACCTTGATCCAAAAGTGAAACAGTTAAAATAGCATCAATAAATAAATCCACTTCAAAAGTCTAACTCAACCCTATCTTAGCAATATAAAAGTAGCACATAAAACCGTTTCATGTGCATCATAAATAGCCGTAAGATATTGCACCCGATTTAGGAAGCTAGAGGTTCAATTTTGCATTCAGCGACGGATCGTAGCTATTTCGTGGACGTCTGGCCCATTTCCCGTGCACAGGCGGCGCGTGCGGCGACCGGACGCGGCTGTATCAGCCAGCCACGTCTCGCCTAACGAGGACCGCTTGATATATCGATGCACACTTAACAGCCCTATGTAATAATCGCGAATCTATTTTGGGGTTACATTTGACTTAAATCTGCTTGTTGTCAATGCTTTTTTCTTAATCAGGTTTTGGGTTGAAGTTTGGTGTAAGTAAAATATTCTAATTACATTAAGTTACAGTCAAGCTCAGAAATTGAGTGTGAACAGCTGTATCAGCCAGCCACGTCGTCTAAAAAGGACCGCTTGATATATCGATGCACACTTAACAGCGTCTATAATTGCGGATCAATTTTGCAGTTATGTTGTTGGGGTTTAAAAAACTTGACTGAAAAGCTTTACTTTTGATTAGGTTTCGGGTTGAAGTTTGGTTTAAATAAATTGTTAATTATGTTATCTTGTACAATGAAGCTTTTATACGCTTGTAAATTTAGAATACTATGATATGTAATAACAAATTACATAAAACATTTACGAAGGTAGAGGTTCTAATTTGCACTCACCAACGGATTGTGGCTATTTCGTGGACGTCTGTCTCATTTCCCGGGCTCAGGCGGCGCGTGCGGCGACCGGATGCGGTTGTATCAGACAGCCACGCGTCACCTAACGAGGGCCGCTTGATATATATTGATGCACACTTAACAGCGAGTGAGTCTCATTACACATGGTGGATTAACAGACTTCACTGTCTAAGCTTTTCTTTTGTTTAGTTTTCGATATGGAGTTCAGTTTAAATAAAATAGTCTGACTTATTGACATTATAATAAGCTACAATAACTCTATTTATTCTATAATAAAATAATAGTAGGTATATTACCTAAGTATAAAAAAAATTATAACCTCTACTCTTTTATTAAACCGTGTTCACACAATGATCCACCTTCGTAAAGTAACACTAATGTAGTTATCGTAAAAATAAAGCGATTAGACCAAGCCTACCTGAATTTCTCTGCAAACAAATGCTTCCTAACAGCACGAGTAACGTTTGTCTTCGATTGTTACAAATAGCTTGCCTTGTTGGTTACGTTTCAGCCTTGGTCCTCGGTTCACAGATTACAGACGGTCTACTCCGAAAACCTAAACTCGATAACCGATCCTCAAATACGACGTTCGTTCCGCTTCATAACTCTACGAGCTCAGGAATAAGATCCAAAATTGAACGGAACTTGTAATTCGAACTGCGAACTTTGTAAAGTTACCGCAGTTCTTTTTTGTAGTAGGCTCTCAGACCACATTTGTCACCGCAAGCTTCCATTCCATATAAAGCCAGTCAACAGGAGATCGGAATATAGAATGAGCATTACCATTTTGTTTCTGCTTTCTTATTAAAGAAAATAATAATTCGTAACACAGTTAGTTAATCGTCATTTGCTAGCAGGAAACCGGTGTTCAGACAACAATGGACATATCTATTGTGTCTCGGAATCCGGAGCCTAAGAGGTAAATTACAATAAAAGACTAATAAGCCGGGTTTCTTTAACTTACTAAGGGATTGTTTTGGCTACGGACAGTTATATTTTGACATATTTTCCATTGAAGAAATGTCAAAATTGAACTGTCCGTTTCCAAAACAATCCGTTAGTACGTTATAAAAACCCGGGGTCAGGGGTTTAAACTTTTTGGCCAAGTCCAGGGTTCGCCATTTTGTTAATGCCTTTCACGATAAAGCTTTTATATGGAAAGGGAACGTACATTTTAACAAAAAAAACATAATGTAGTGAGATAATTGGAGTAAAAGATTCAAAAATGATATCTAGGATCGATATTATGCATTTTTAACTCGAATTATTTGGATAACGTGACACTTTAGGGCAGAAATTCCCAAACTTTTTTTCTCATAAACCACTCGACAAAAAATGAAAAAAAAATTATCTAATTAGGGAAATATGCGCTGAGTTCCAAAAAAAGAAGTGAGAATTGATTGGTTAATTAATTAATTGATTGTGCTGTGAGTGGATGTCAGAAAAGTTAGCCAATAAAAGGTGATTCCGTCCAACTTTTTTGACATCTACTCATAGCACAAGAAACAAAAAAAATCTCACTTATTTTATTTAGAGAACTCGCATTTCGGAGACCTGCTTAATTTGTGGTCCGGAGTGGTAAAAATAAAGACAAAAGGAATACTTTATTGTGTTGTATTTATTTAAATATCTATAATGACAATCACAAAATAGTCATAATGTTAATAGGAGGGATCTAATTAATGGATTGACACCAAATTATCAATATTTGGCTTCAGTTTTGTTAGGAATAACCGCAAATTTCCCAGTTTTGTGATATTTTCTGCTCCTTTTTTTGTTAAAATGTTTGTAACACACTAAAACTTCGATATGACAAGGGAAACGCTATCAAAAGCTTTCTCGCAAGTCCCCCCAATCCAGGATATTTTTCGGGTATATCTGCCTGCCTGCAGTCAAAATCTTCGATACCCTCTTTTAAATTTCACCTTCAGGTCATCGAGTCTCTGACTCTAAGCTCGAGTACCTATCTCCTCTTGCAATATCACATTCTCCCCATCCGATTCGTCAAATGGATTTACGATCCATGTTGGTATTTCCATCGTCAGAATATCTTAAAATCTGTTTTTGAAGTCATCATGCAGGCAGGACAATAAAATATTGAACGTTTTCTGAATATCATAAATCATTCTAGTTGTAACAAGTTTAAAAACTGAAAAAATTCGCACCACCTAATATTTTTCATCATAAATTTAAATTTTCTAAGAAAAGCTGTAATTACACCCTTCGTTTTTATTTAATTGATGTTCTCCCCTTGCAATTGTAAGTTAAATTGGAATATGAAAGTTTTTACACGTAACAGTTGCTGAGTTTCTTAAAATTATCTACCTACATTGATGTCGAGCCAATATTTTAGCTTCTCACCGAAAAAAATATGAAACCAGAAAAAAATTCGTGGCCCCCGTTTAAGAATTGTGAACCTCCATTTTTTTTATTTTTTTGTCACGTCAACGTAGACCCCCATCGAGTCTCCCGTAGACCCCTGGGAGTCTACCGTGACTACTTTGGAAATCAATGCTATACATCATAACATTTTTGTTCCTCTGTGTGTCCCTGTCAATTATATAGGTATTATCGTGCGACGCTATTAAAAAAACAAAATGGCGTCTCATACTGCAGACTGAGACGAGGCCAGCCTGAATTGTTTTTATTTATAGCGTTCCACCCTCAACCTTTCGCATGGTTTCGATGGATCATTTAATTTTGCAAAAAAAATTGTCAACGTTCTTTAAGAAAGTCTAATCTATCTCTATACTTACCAAAACTCATGGGGATCCGTTCAGTGGTTTAGACGTGGCAAGGTAACATAAAGACACAAAATCCATTTCGCATTCATAGTATCCGATTCATCGAAAGTGCAGCAATTATGCCCTGAGTTGTGAGATGTGTCCTGCAGGCTGATTATCTAAAAAAAATATCACTTAGCAACCAGTATCGTCGCTGTCACATTTTCATGCTGATATAACAGCCACAACAGCAACGAAACTGAACCAAGTTTTCGTTAGATAACCAGCCCTCCGAAATTCTATTCGTTTGAACTATAGACAAATTTTCAACTTTAAAAATTTATTTGATTGATCAATCAAAAAAGAAAAGTAGACAGTTATTGCTCAATGACAATAATTTGCAAGCAAATATTTTTGTACCTTTTTTAACCTACAAACTGAACAATGATATCTGACGGTAAAAAATAGCAGCTTTGCCCAATACTGAGAGCAAATAATAATAGACCTTTTCAAAACTCGGCATATAGGTAGTTACACAAACAGAAGTAAAAACAGAGCGAACAATAACAATGTCGCGTAACAATCATATCGAATCAAACAAAAAGTAATTTTCAAAATGCATGCTCATTTTTCAATTGGTCGTGAAATTAATGCGCTCTGGCGAGAGTTTGCTCATCGATAACCGTTTTTGATACAAAAATGCATTTTGATCCGGTTTGTATTTTTTGTAGCACGCTTCGCTGTTATATTCATTGAATGCGAAAATCAGAATACAGTATGTTGGGTTCAATTGAAAATGGTTTTCCCAAATTCCACGAAACAAAATTCTCTTATCGTATAAGGATTAGTAGCCACCTCTGGTGTCAAAGTTTATCAAACCGCCTGTGAGGCCTCTGACTTGGCTTAACGACTGTTTTTAGACAGATGACAACAGCCGGGACCGACGACGGTTTAACAAAATAAATTAACTTAGGGTTAAGTCGAAAGAATAATGTAAGAACATCTTGTATTTGATAAAAAAGAATTTGAAATTAATTTTCGATATAGTTTCTAAAATGTCACAACAAGAATCTTATTATACCAACCAAAGGCAGGCATTTTCACTGCGATCGAATGTAACATTGTGATCAAAGACTGTGTAGATTAAAATTTCGTTATACCTATACAAGCGCATTAATTTGAAATGAATGTTTTTCTTTGTTCTTTGCTCAATATTTTTTATACTCGTATAATCTTGAACGGCGAAGATAATATCGCGTTATACAATGTATTCTTTTATATCCCATAAATTTAGGTTATTTAAAACCGATTTTATTTTAGCATTTTCATACAAGGTCATTCGGCAAAACTATTGTAAGTATTGTGTTATTGTATGGAAAAGTTAATAAAACCTTCTATTTGAAAAATAATTAGTCATTTTAACTTTTTACATGGTCACATTAAAGCCTAAAGTTATAGGGATTTATAAAATCACGTTGTAATAATGGGACCGAACTTACTGCACCCTCTATATATACTACGCAGTGCAAATTGGAAACAAATCAAATATGCATCGCCCCACCAACCGTGAGATGGAATACGCACATTAGCGGTATACAGATCTATTCCGAATCCACTAGCAGAATCGACAAGTTATTCCACTTTTTCGTCGGAATTCGATTTCCCTTTTGCGCTGCCGCAGCGGTTTTTTACAATATTCTGCCTGTTCGCTTTACAGAGAATATTAGATTCTTGCTTTATACATGCGGAAAATTATTTTCCCTTAAGCTATATATCAAGAGATTGTGCTACAGATTAAGCCTAACCTTCTCGCTCAAATGCACCCTTTAAAAGAGAATATTTTTGCATAATATCACCAGCTTGTTCGAAGCTTATCTTGTCTATAGAATAGTAGAATGACAGTGTTTTATTTGTTTTGTTTTACAATAGTGACATTTTCATTAATTTCAGTACCTTGTATAAAAATCACTGAAATTTTCGAGAATGCAGGTTGGGTTTCATAAGAAGTGTTAGAGACATACGAGTACGTTGAAGAAAAATATGTGAACATTTATAGCATTGGAATTTGAGGGATCTTTAAATATAGCAGGCTGTACTCTTTTAGAAGTGCACTTACGGCGATTGTATTATATTTGCTGCCTCCAGTAACCTACACGGCCTTTATGACTACACCACAAAATGGTTTTATTCACGAGAGAAAATAGTTTAAAAGTGCATCTATTCATGATAAAAGTATTGAGTCTTGGAATGGTTGTTACAATTTACGTAAGTCTCCAACCTCGAGACTTTCATTCCATTACTGTGATTAGAATCTGATATATTATTTAAATCTCTTCTTTTTCAAAATTACTTTTTTAACTAGTACAAAAGTTTAACATTTTAAGTACAACAATATGTAAGAAACCTGAATTGAATAATGACAGAGCTCAAGATTTGTCAACAATAATACCCATTCTTTAAGTCCAAACGTTGAAGAACCAGTGTGAATAAATAATCTATAGTTTGTTACAACTTGTATAATTTAAACTACAACCTTAAAGAGTTAAAAAAATAACTGGGAATATTAATAAATTATTTCTTTAAAGATTTTTGAATTATTATTTATTATAACTACACTAACTTATTCTTCTTTAGCGGTATCAATCTTTTCTTGCTTGGGAAGGTGGTCTCCTTCGGCTTGGTACGCATTATTTCCATCGCTCTTGTATTTAGTGGTGTAAGTCTTGCCGTCATCACCAACAAACGTGTACTCCCCTTCGTAAATAAGGACTTTGTCTTTCCCGTCAGCGGTTGGTACCAATCTGCCTTTTTCCATGACGATCGTACCTTCAGCTGTGACGTATTTTAGGGTGTACTGGCCCAGTTCGTCGCGGTCATCTGTTTGTTCTAAGGCGGGGAGTATTCGGGATGACCGTTCTTCTGTAGGAAGAGCTAACGTAACAAAGACGCACGCGCAAAGAACTAAGATCTGGAAAGGTACAATCGGTTTTATGCGTTAAAGTGAATCTTAACGGAATCAAATCGAAATTCTCCATATCCATCCTAAAGAAAGCCAGTGCCCCAGCAGTGGGGACATTCAAATGGCTGATGACGAAACGGAATCAGATTAATGTGTCTGATAACTTTTTTATTTATTTATTATTTTTTGAATAAATAAATTGAAAATTAAAAAAAAAATAGTACACGAATGACGAACTACATATTTTATAATGATGATTTACATGAATTATCGATTGAGTCATTGATATATTTGCATTCACTATCATACATAGCAAAGGCAGTTCAAATATTTTTTATTTGTGTTAAAATATTTTATTATTAGGAAAGCAAAACATGAATATAAACAACGAATGAAAAATTATTTTTTTAATAAAAATATATACTTACAATTTTCATTTTGGATAAATATTTATCAAATGCTGGGCCCGTGTACTTCCTTCTCTATGTTAAAACCTTTTACGACGAAAATACATCAAAATCGTTTTTATATATGTCATAATTGAACAATCCATTAATAAAACCACACACAAGTTCCACAATAAGTGTCAACTATATTTAATTAAATGCGATTGCAAATTGACATCAATTAGCGAAATGTGTAGTAAATTTTATACTCGTTACATATTCCGATTGAATGGAAATTACTCGAAAAAGAAAACAAATTAATTAATAGTAGGTAGACGACAACAACTATGTTTTTGGAAACTAAAAGTTTGTATTAAAATAAATATAGAACCGATTATATCAGCTCGGAGTTTGGTTTCAAATCGTGTGAACTACATTATTTGTTTACATTATAATAAGTTTCTAGTTTCAGGTAATAAACAGGGTGGTAAAAGCCTGTGGTGTAGGTAGGTATATATATTTTTTTAATAAATAAATATTTGTCAAACCAAGCATGAGGCCTATTAGGGACCGCAAGAAAAAAACCCGTTCTCACCAAATGGCAAGATATTTTTTTTCTCTAATATTTTTTTTTTTACTTTTTCAATTATTTATCTAATAGGTCGTTTCTAAAAAAAGATCTAGGCTGATTGGTTATTTTCGGTTAACAATGTTTTTATATAAATTAAAAAAAGTTTGTTCGGTTTTTTTCTTGTGGTTCCTAATACACCATTTGTTCAACTATCTATAAAACAATTTATATCCACCAGGCTAGGACCATATAAAATAATCTAACGAAGAAACTGCAAGCAACAATCGGTGTAAAGTTAGATTTCCCGTCTTAGCAACATTTCCTCGCCTCTAAGGTTAAAGCATTAAATTGATTCACGGCAACCTTGTACCATTCGTCTTCTGACCATTCCTACAAATACCAGTAGATCTATTCGGAGGCGATGCATCGGCCATTGCGGTTGCCCAATACTAATGGTAGTTATAACTTAGCTAAGTTAAGCTGGGAGCACAATATAACGCCTATGTAGTCTAGCTTTTTCAAAAGTCTCCTGATTTTTGCGTTTAGGCACAGCCTAAACAATCTTTGCGCTGCCAACGAACGGCCGAAATGCCGCACTCACACAGATACGCGCCACTACACGCGCGCTCAGGAGACGTATTTAATCATTCGAATACGGTGTTGCCCTTTTCTTAGACTCGTCGTCGTCGTCTCAGCCACATGACACCCACTGCTGGGTATAGGCTTCCCCCACGGATCTCCACAACGATCGGTCCTGCGCAGTCCGCATCCAGCGGCTTCCCGCAACCTTCACCAGATCGTCGGGGGCCTACCCACGGAGCGTCGCATGTGCGCGGTCGCCATTCCAGAACCTTTCCGCCCCAACGGCCATCGGTTCTTCTCGATATGTGTCCTGCCCACTGCCACTTCAGCTGAGCAATCCTTCGAGCGATGTCAGTTAGTTTAGTTCTCCTACGGACCTCCTCATTTCTGATTCGATCACGTAGGGAAACGCCGAGCATAGCCCTCTCCATTGCACGCTGGGTGACCTTGAGCTTTCTTATCAGACCCATAGTTAGCGACCACGTTTCACTACCGTAAGTCATCACTGGCAACACACACTGGTCATAGACTTTCGTCTTGAGACACTGCGGTAAGTTGGATGCGAAGATTTTACGGAGCTTCCCGAATGCTGCCCTACCGAGTTGGATTCGACGGGAGATCTCTTGCTCGAAGTTGGACTTACCTAACTGGATTGTCTGTCCAAGGTAAACGTAGCGGTCAACAACTTCGAGTGTAGTGTTCCCAACGTGAACTGGAGTGGGTGTAACATGGGAATTTGACATAATTTTCGTCATATCCATGTTCATCCTAAAACCCTCTCTTTGGAAAGCACTACGGAGATCTTCGAACATTGTGTTCAGGTCCTCTAAGGTCTCAGCCAAAAGGACTATATCATCGGCAAAACGAAGGTGTGTCAGATACTGGCCAATAATGTTGATGCCGAGTCCTTTCCAGTCCAAGAGCTTAAAGATGTCTTCCAACGCAGCTGTGAACAGCTCACACCTCGCTGCAGTTGGATGGGACTTGTGCTCTGGTTCTGTAATCGGACCGACATAGTGGCATGTTCGTATAAGTACTGTTACGCACTTGGGGACAGCCGTGTTTATTCAACACCCACTGCCTCCAAGATGCGGTCTGCTCAGCTAGCTCAGATGGGCACGAGACTCATGGGAGTGTGCGTGGGTTCTACCTTGATGGCTGTTACACTCGGAAATAAAATATTGAGATTAGTTCACTAAAAGGTTCTAATTCTTACTTCTAAAGAGGGCGCCACCAACACAGGAGTGTTGGAATAAATCAAACAAAGTGATACATTTCTGACAAAAATTCTATGTATATTGATGTTAAACCAGTCATTATTTAAAATTACAAACAATTCTTTCTAAACATTATTAGCAGAAAACATGGGCACTGTTAATAAAACTCATTAAAAGTTAATGAATAAAAGTTACATGTGGGTACTCAAAAACACATGGTAAATTATTTGGTCATGACCAGTGGAAACAAGAATCAGTGGAAGCGTCCTTCCATGAATCTATTCTGAAGCTAAATGTATAATCCTAAGTTACTTCTATATTAAAATTACATTAATACAACCGTTTTACATGTCGATGAAATTCTCAAACAAAAAGTACACAAAAACATACGGAGTTCGTTGTTAGCTTACGCAGCCATCCTCCAAGGTGTTGGTGCACTCACTCTCCCATGCATCAGAGGAGAACACTTCTATATTCTGTGGCCTGAGACGAGACACACTGCATCAAGGGGACATGTGCATCAGCCCGGGGAAAGTTGTCAGAAATGCAAATAAAAAAACTTAATTTCTGACTTAAAACAAAGGAGCGGCTCTCTGAAACAAAATAAGAGAGCACACGATAATTCTCAAGAAGTTCCACCATGAAGCGTGGGACTCCAACCAAGACGAAACGGTATGAAAAACTCACCTGCCGCTCCAATTAAAATTCTTGAATTTACATAAAAATATATTGGCACTAGGCCATATCTTGGACAATCACCACCTCATCTCCAACAACGGATCGGACGATCCCAAAATAAATTTTCTGCTTCCAATATATATGTCGTATCGACCGACACCGAGGATCGAAAAGAAAGGAAAGTCACCGTCACCGGCGACCATAGACGAGCCGAACCAAAAACAATGATATATTGTTCCAGAATTTTCCACAAAAAGAATTTAGATTTTTTATTCTACAACTAATTGAAATGTATTTTAATAAATACAGAAGACATACTGAAAGTAAATTAAACCATTACAATATTAAAAAACATTAGACAATAGCAATAAATATGCAATGAGTAACTTTCACAAAGACAGCAAGTTGTGATTTATAACATTAAGTTATTGCCTGTTACGAAACGTAAAACGTCAGATGTCATGTCATTCGCTGTCAATGTCAAAGTCACTCAAAACAATAACACTGGTAGTTGTTATTGTGAAAATATTGAAAACCACAAAATATTACGGAATGAAGTCTAAAACCTAGGTAAATACGTGTAATGAATGATTCTGCAATGAAATAGCTCGGTGCGCAAGGAACCTACGGTTAGTAACACTAAAATCAGTGCCACAAAAGAATGGTAAACAAAACACTATCGTGTCCGGGGCGACGGTGTATCCCGTGGTCTGTTCTTGGCGTCGTTGATGGTGAATTCAATACAGGGCCTGAGCCCAGTCCTGCGAATAGACCACCAGACACACCCTCACTCCAGTCTCGAGAGTGAAAATACCACGGTTGCGTATTATACACGCAACATACCCCCCTCACAAGAGCGAAGACGGGCGTGTGAAACAAAGGCCTATTCGCTGAAACAAGACAAAAAGTTGACAATGTACAACAACAACTAAACAACAACACCAACAGCATACACCATTTTAAATGATCCTAGTGGCTGTCGATCACTAGCGACCCAAGTGGAATGTTCTCTGAATTCTTTACAAATATTCTTGTCTCCAAAGACTATAAAGCTATCACTTCTATTAAATGTTTTTTTTTTAATTTATTTAAATCCTATTAAAATAAAGGAATAAAACCTTAAAAATATTTCTTAAATTCCTAAGCATGCATCTAGCATCCTACTTAAGTGAGGATAATACCCTAAATCCTTAGTGTGTTTAAACATATTTTAGCGTGTTTAAACGTTTAACACCTCGATGTACCTATAGTCCACTTGGCACCTCTGGAGAAACTGCAGCACCGCCCAGGTCTCTATCGAATCGAAGGCTTTCTCATAGTCCACAAACGCTAAGCAAAGTGGCAGATTATACTCCTCGGTCTTCTGTATAACCTGCCGCAGCGTATGGATGTGGTCTATGGTGCTAAAGCCTTTTCAGAACCCGGCTTGTTCGGTAGGCTGGAAGTCGTCGAACCTGCGAGCGAGACGATTCGTAATGACTCTCGAAAACAACTTATAGACATGGCTTAGAAGTGAGATGGGTCTGAAGTTCTTCAAACGGGTGTTATCTCCCTTTTTGAAGAACAAAATCACCTCACTTATATTCCATGCCCTCGGCGTTTTGCCCTCGACGATGTTTTTGAGTTGTTTGAGAGCCATACTAATCTCGTACAGGCTGACGTCCGGGATATCTTCGGTAAGTGTCGGGTAAGCTTTCAACAGGTGTCTGCGTGGAATATAATTGTCCATAGAAACTCTCGATCTCCCTCAGGATTTCAGATTTCGTAGAAATGATGCGACCGTCGTCAGTTTTCAGCTTCGTCATCTGGCTTTGCCCAATAGACAGATCTCTCGCGAACACTTTGGAGCCTTTATTCCGCTCGATAGCCTCTTTAATACGGTTCGTATTAAATTGGCGAAGCTCGCTTGTCAAAGACTTAGAGATCTGCCTATTGAGCTGCCGATAACTATCAGCATCCGCTGAGTTCTGAAGCTTCATTTCACGTCTCTGATCCATGAGTAGGAGTGTGTGGTCGGAGAGTTTCTTTAATTTGGGACGGCGGGTCTTAAAGTACTTGGACCCTACCGTACGGACAGTATCCACCACCGTGTTGTGTAGATCGTCCATATCTATGCTGTTCTCAAGGGCTTCGAAGCGGTTTTGGAGCTCGAGTTGAAAGCTCTAGGGGTTTTGGATATGGTCGGAGCGTAGACTTTATCAGCCGCGATCTTTCCAGCTTCAATATTTGCTTTTTCTCTGCCCGTTTCCTGAAGGCTGAATCCCTTAGTCGCCTTTTACGACACCCACGGGATGAGAGGGGGTAATGCTATTCTAAGCCGACGCTACACAGCTCTTTCTAAGACTACCTTGACATTATTTCATTTTACGCAGAATATTTTAAAACCGGAAACTAACTCTTCATAGCTTACGTACATCTTATGTTTTGGCGCGCACTGTTCATTGAAATAAAACAACTTTTACGGATATCAAACGCGGTATATTTCACGAACTAAGTTGTAATTGTCCGTATTTTTTGGTTTTTTGGGGTTTCCTGATTTTCCCGAAGTTTCGGCATCTTTTCAGCTGCCGTGGTCACGGGATGATTGGCTACTTATAGGTCTACCCTCGAAAAGTTAATTTACTTTTTCGTTCGGATACGGTTAGACATTTACTATGGCAACAATTATTATTGATTTGATATTTGGATTTAATTATTATTTTAAATCTTTATTATTACGAAAAGAGAAAATTGTCTACTCTTCATACGAGTAGCTTATTAAAAACCGATACTGAATCGGACTCGAATCAATAAGTTGTCAAAATATCCGGTCATATCAATGTCAATTTGAAAATGACAATAAGTGCTAAACGATAAACTTTCTATTTATTTAGGAAGAAGCCAAACTTAAAAAAAAAACTTTCTATTGCTCGAATCAAAAAAGAGTGGCCGCGGGACCACTCGTTGCACATTCGAATGCGAACTGGAATTTCAAAAATAAGGATTTTAGCATTCGCATGCGAATCTTGCCATTCCGTATGCGAATAGGTTTTCGAATGATTCAATAATACGTCTCCAGTACTGTTATACTAATGAAAACCAGTGAGATGGAGGGACCGGCCGGCCGTCTAGCGATAGCACCCAACGCGTGTGTGTGTAAGCGCGTCATGTCGGCTGAGTTCAACGACTGTTTATGGTTAGACTGTGATTAGGGTTTGTGTGTTACAAAATATAGCCCCTACAACATTTGGTAACACCCCCGGTATCAGATCTAGTGATCCCAGGTTCGATTACCGATTTTCGATTTCGATTACTACTAATACGATATTAGTAATAGTATATTCGGTTTCTTTGGTGGTTTTGGGGACATCGCCGAATAATTCGTAGGAGTTGTCGTAAGGCCGCCTGACTAGCAACTACAATCTTATAAGTCTGACGCTATAACGAAAAGTTTTTCTGCATCATTATGTCCACTCATTATGATTCGTACTCCCTTCCTGGATTCCATCTCATCCACAATGACAGAACTGGCAAGGGCGAAGGAGGAGTAGCCATTTATCTTAGAAGCCACTTGTCTTTCAACATATTAAACAAATCTCCATCTCAATATTCCCAAACATCCATACATTTGTTTATTGAAGTCCTCTTTGGTCACTATACTAGAGTCCCTATTTGAAGATCTGGTTCCCACTGTTGACCACACAATAATTATGGGTGACTTTAACACCTGCCTGCTCAAGCGTGATTCCAGATCTTACCGTTTGTCCGCTATTGTCGAATCGTGCAATCTTAGCATTCTTCCGTCTTCTTCTACTCATCACTTCCCTTTTTTTTTTTTTTTTTTTTTTTTTTTTGTTTTGAGTGAGGGGAATCCAGTCTTTACAGATTCCTGCCTTGAGGATATGCTGGGGTCACCTAGCATACCCGTCCTGGTAGAGACCTAGGAACAAGCACACTATCTCTCGCCACCCCCGTTACCCCGTCGAGCCTAATAGGCTCGGCGGGGTTACGGGGTAGGACTCACCCACTCCCGATCCTCCACCGGGCCAAAGGCCGGATGGGAGATCGGGACTGGGGAGGGACGCCCACCTCGCGACCCCCCAGTCCGTCTCGGAAGACAGACCGGAGGATCGGGAGGGGGGGGCACTACCAGCTAAACCCCTCACTGCTTGCCTTCTCACTGCCACAGGCCACAGGGGACCAGAGTAGTATGCACCCCTTAGACCGGCAGTCCGCCCGGCTGTCCGGGCCTCGTCGCGGCTAGAGATGGCCGGGCAAGCGTGGCCATCTCTCAGACTGGTGAGGGGGGACCGTGCGATCCGGGAGACGACCGAAAGGTCGCCTCCCGCATCGCACCGCCCCGCTAAAGGGGGACAAGATGCGCGTAGCGCCGTCTCCTCCGCCCCACCCGTCTTCGTCGGAGACGGTCCGCATGAGCGTCCTCCTCGCGTACCCGTTCCGATGCCTCCTTTTGCGAGACGACGTCCTCGCAAAAGGAAACCGCCGCCTGCCAGGATCTGTCGCTGGCCAGCATGGCTCTTGCCACGCTGGGCAGCGAGAGATCCCTTCCTACTGCAGCCACCAGAGCGCCGCGCTGCGGAGCCCAGGCGGGACACACAGCAAGAGTGTGCTCCGCACTGTCCTCCGAAGCGCCGCACTCATGGCACTGCGGGGTCGCTTCCCTCCTGATCAGGTGCAAGTATTTTCCAAAGCATCCATGCCCGGAAAACACCTGCGCCAACCTGAAGGTTAGCGACCCAAACTTCCTCCCGCACCACTCCCGCAGGATAGGACGGATGGCCTCCACCGTTCGCCTGCCAGCCGGATCCGCGTCCAGCAGGGCCTCCCACCTAATCATGAGGTCCTCCTCTGCTCGGCGTTTAGCTGCCAAGCTTTCCGCCGGAGCCAACGAGTTCCCATTCCTCAGCGCCTCTCTCCTCTGGAGATACGCCTCCCTCATCACCTGGGCGTCCAGCTCCCAGGGAGGAGTTCCCGCCAGCGCGCACGCTGCGTCGAAAGACATGGTCCTGTACCCCCTGACAATGCGCTGAGCGATCGCTCTCTGCGGCCGACGTAAGCATCTCCGATTTTCATCGTTGAGCTTGTCGGCCCAGACCGGCGCCCCGTACAGGGCCATGCTCCTCAGCACCCCGGCAAACAGCCTCCGGCAAGTGTCCCCCGGACCACTTGTGTTAGGGAGGAGGCGTCCCAGTGCCCCCGCCGCCTTCGTTACCTTCGGGGCCAGCTGCCGGAAGTGCTCTTCGAACTTCCAGCGTCCGTCGAGCACCAGCCCCAGGTATTTGATCCACGGGCGCAAAGGGATACGCGCTCCGTCGACCCGGATGTTCGCGTCCGCCGGAGGGCCCCTCCGCGGACCATGAAACAACACCGCTTCCGTCTTCTCAATGGCCACGTTAAGGCCGAGCAAACGGATCCTCTCCGTCACCAGGGAGGCTCCGACCCCCGCCAACCTCCTAACATCCTCGTACGTCTTGCCCCGGGCGACAACCAATGTGTCGTCGGCATAGCAGATGACTGCCATCCGGGGCAAGAGGACCCCTCTCAGCACCCAGTCGTATCCGATGTTCCACAGGAGCGGACCCAGAACCGATCCCTGTGGAACACCGCACACCATCTCCTTGGCGACAATACCTCCATCCTCCGCTGGGTACAATACCTCCCTTTCCTCCAGATAACTCTCCACCACCCTGACAAGGTACGGGGGCAGCCCGTGGAATCGGAGCGCCTCCCGGATGACCGAGAAGGGGAGGGAGTTGAAGGCGTTCCTAATATCTAGGGACACCGCAACCACCACCTCCCCCTTCTCCACCGCCTTCTCCACCAGGTCCCGCAGGGCCAGGAGGGCATCCAGAGTGGACCGCCTCTTGCGGAAGCCGAATTGGTTGTCGGCCAGATCGGGCCCCACCGTTTCAAGGTGCCGGACGATACGCTCCGCGATAATCCGCTCGAAGAGCTTCGCGGGCTCGTCCAGCAGCACCACCGGACGATAGGCAGATGGGGAATCCAGCGGCCGTCCCTCCTTTACCAACAGGCACAGGCGCCCCCTCTTCCACCGCCTAGGGAACACACCCGACTCGAGACAGTCGCTATACAGTTCCCTAAGCGGCTCCCCAAGATGTTTTAGCGCCGATGGTAATATGCGCGCGGGGATTCCGTCCGGGCCAGGGGACTTCTTCTTCCCCTTCAGCCTGTCCACCACTACCTCCATCTCGGACTCGGTGACCGGCGTGAAGCCCGATTCCACCTCGGCAGGATGTTGAGGGGCCATTAGCGGGGCCACTAGAGGAGCATCGCGTGGGAAGAGGCTTGCCACCACCCTCTCTCTGAGCTCCGGCTCCATGGACTCCATGGGGGGGGCTTGATGGCGGAGCCTGTTTCGCACCATCATGAACGGTCGTCCCCACGGGTCCAGGTCCAGTCCCGCCAGGAACTCGTCCCATGCCAACGTCTTGGCCCGGACAATCGCCACCTCGAGGTCCTTCTTGACGGCCATGTAGGCCTCGCGGAGCGCCAACTCTTCGAGCGTCGTGACGTCGCGGCGCCGACGCCTTCGACGCCGCCTGCACCTTTGGAGGGCACGACGCGCCCGGGTGCATGAGGCTCGTAGGGAGCTCACCTCCTCCGACCACCAGTAGACCTGGGATTTCTCTGGCGGACCGTAGACCCGGGGCATAGCGGCATCGCATACCGCCGTGAGGGACTGCGTTAGCCGGCCTGCTCTCTCCTCGATGTCGCCGCCCCAACCGTGTCCGTCGCTGCACCAGGCTTGGACGACCGCCTCCTCCTCCGCCCTTTGCTCATTAAGCCGGGTTGTCGCCCACCTCGGGAAGTGCGAGGCTACCGGCCTAGACCTGCCTGAGGACCCCCCTGACCGGGGCGCGACCTCGAACCGGATGTATCGGTGGTCTGACAGGGAGTCCGGCTCCACCATGACCCTCCAACCACTGACTCTGCGTGCAAAAGTGGGGGTCGCAAAGGTAAGGTCCACCCTGGAGCCCCCATTCCACCGAATGCACGTGTAGGTCGTGCCCCGATTCAAACACTCGAGGCCGACGGACGTCATCCACTCCAACACTGCCGTGCCTTTGGAGTTAGTCACGTCGGACCCCCAGGCCGGGTGCTTGGCGTTAAAATCGCCCGCCACCAACACCTGCAGAGGGGCGAGCCGCCGAATCACACCACCGATGACATCCAGCCATCTCTCCTGCTCATCCACGGACCTATTCGGGGAGAAATAGGTACCGAGAATGGCAAACTCTCCCCAGGTCGCGGCCACAAATCCCGGACCTCTCTCTCTGACCGAGAGAGGAGGGGAGTGGGCGGCCCTTATCGGCGCCAGGATAGCGACGGTCTCATCATCGTCCCCCACCCAGTTGTGACGATCTGGTATGCAGTAGGGCTCCGACATGACTACAAGATCGGACCGCCACACCACTGCCTGCTGCATTAGAAGGTCTTGTGCAGCAGCCGAGTGATTGATGTTCGCCTGAAGGATATTGAGAGGCCCTAAATCCATTAAGGCGTCCCAACAACTTCCATGGCAACTGGTGCCCCATCAGTGGCTCCCCTAACCTTGGGGAGAGGTTTCGGCTTGACAGCAGGGGGGCGGCAGTTCTTTCCCCCCATTGTATGCTCGGCTGGCAGCTTGGCTGCCAGACAAACCGAGCATTTAGGCTCCGCCGTGCAAGTCACTGCCTTGTGCCCATCCTGCCCGCACCTATAACATGCGGCAGACCGATCAATGGTTTGAGGGCACATCCGCCGCATGTGCCCCGGCGCCATACACCTCCAGCACCGTAGCGGCAAAGCCTCCATAGCCCGAATCTGGGCACAACTCCACCCTACCATCAACCTGGAGCGATTTGCCTCGACCACCACCTTGGCAGCTGCCGTCGGACACTTAACCATGGTGGTGAATAGTCCACCCGGCCCGGTTCTAAAAGGGCCCACCTTGACATGACCCTGCGGGCACCCACCCTTTGCAGCTATAGCTGCCTGGACATCCTCTGCCGTCACCGAGTCATCCAGCCCGGAAACGCGCAGATCCACGCATTTAACGGGTCTGGTGACGTTAGCGATGCCCTCCAGCGCCTCCTTCAGTTTTTACGCCATGTCGTCCGCCTGCTGCGCACCCGTGGGGCCAGGGATCTCGATAATGCGAGACCCGGACTGCGTATGCTTGACCGTGAACATGTCCAGGCCCAGCTCCTGCAGCGAGACCGCCGCTCTTGCCTTCGCAAGGGCATCCGCATAGGTGACACCCTTCGCCTGCACCTCCTCAGGGATCGTGATCACTACCGCCGCCGTACGGGGGGGGCTCAATCTCGGGCCTTTGGGGGCCTTAGCTGCCGGCTTCTGTTTGGGCGGATTCTGTTGGGGATTCGCCTGCGCTTTGCCCTTACCCTTGCCCTTTCCTTTGCCCTCCTTCACAGGCTTTCCTTGCTTGCCCACAACTTGCCAGGGCTCCTCCGTTGCTGGAGTAGGAGTCGCCGCCACCTGTGAGTACGACGGACGGGAGGGTCCGGCCACCGCTGCATCAGGCTGAACCTGTGCCGCGGGACGAGGGGCATTTGCCGCAGCCCTTGCCGCATTTCTTCTATCCGCCTCCAATGGGGGGCGGAGATTTGGGGCTGGGAGGAGTCTGCTCTCCAACCCGTCGAGCCTCGCCTGCAGCATAACGCCGACCGACTCCTGAACCGACCTACGAACCAGCTCCAAAAACTCCGCTGGACTCGAAAAGTCCATGGGCTCCGGTTCGGGACTCCTTTCGATCATGTGGATCTGCGGCCTTCCTTCGGAGCGCTTCAGCTGGGCAGCCTCAGTGCTCTTTTCTTGGTAGGCCTTGCGGAAAGCCTCCATTTCCTTCCTCATTATCGACATTTCGTCCCTAAGACGAGAATTTTCCGCCGCCAGGCGCCTCACCTCGGCAGATAAGTTCGACTCGCAAAGACCTCCTATCAACTTCACGAGCCTCTCTGACGACTTCTGCACGACCGCCTTCTTGCCGACGGTAAGGTGCTTGGAGCCGCCGACCGCCTTCCAAACCGCGTCGATCTCCTCACGCGCCCTCTTGTGGATCTCCGCTGGGGACAGGTTCGGTGGTGGTGAGCTTTCCGCCGCCTCACGGCGAAATTGAGACGACCCCCCTGAATCGGCGTCGTCATCTTCAAAGGGAAGGTACTCATCTGAGCTCTGCCGTCCCTTGTACCTCTTCTTGGCCGTAGACAGCCCGACAGAGGTATGCGCCGCAGGACCCTTGCCCTTGGCTGGCACCTTCACAGGTACCTTCGACTTTAGCTTTTGCGGGGGTAACGGGGAAGGAAACCTCAGTCTTACCCCGGACGCCGCCGCAGCAGCTCTCGTTAACGAGCCCCTTTGGCTCCCGACACTACCACGCTCACTCAGAGCGTCCTCGATTTCGAGGTCAACAACTTCGTTGTCGGTCAGGTTGTTCACACCCGACATCTCCTCCTGGGCACTGTTTATGATCGGACCCTGTGCGCTGTCCATTTGGCAGTTGGTGCCCCCCCCAGAATACGAGGGGCAGCCCGTAGCCGAAGCTACGGGGAGGGATTCTCCGACTGCGTTGCAGCCGGTACCCTCCTGGGGTAATATCTGTTTACCACTTGCCATTATCATGTTGTTGGCCCTTTACGAGGGGAAAAGGGCCAGAAAATCCCACAGAGTTCGGTTTTTTAGAGTGGTGTCCTTCCACGCAGCCCCCACATGAAGTGGCGGCCCCCAGCCCCTGCACCACGTGCAAGGGTCCGGTATACACCACACAAAACGACACGCTCGCACCGCCGCTACCCGGACTATCCAGGACGCCGGCCGAGCCCGAACCGCGCCGCCGCTACCCAGAATGAGTCTGGGACGCCGACGCAGAACCAACAAAACCGCATGAGCAGTTGACATCCAACCACAAAGCGGTCAGAACCGCGAGGTTCTCCTCCTCCCCGACGGCATCGGGACAGAACCGACACCGTCACCGTCTGCCAGATTATTCGCCGTCACTGCAAACGATAAAAGCTCGTTTGCAGTGACGCCCAGGGTGCACCACGTGGAGGTTATCTGGCGCGCACCCCACTCATCACTTCCCTGGCTGTCAACCGTCCTTGTTGGATTTTGCCATTGTGTCCTCCACGGATCATGTCAGTTCGCATGGGCATCTCCCTGCTGAAGCCTTTTCCTATCATGACCTTATCTTCCTTTCCTATAAAATCCGTTGTCCTAAACCTAAACCCCGGGTGGTCATGCAGCGTAATTAAAAAATATGGTCAGTGAGCGCTTTATGTCGGATCTTGGAAACAGACTATGTCGCAGTGCTTGATGCTCCAAAACTTGATCTGAAACTGGAAATTTTCAACTCTATCCTCATCCAACTATTCGACATCCATGCACCTCTCCGCCCCATTCGACTTAAGCATCTTCCTGCTCCTTGGCTCACTGTCGACATCAAAGCCATGATGGAACGACGTAATGCGGCTAAAGTTAAATTCCGCAATAGCCCTTCAGATGTGACCAGACGCCGATATAAGGAGCTACGCAATCGTTGTAGTTGGATGTGCAGGGTTGAGCAGCGTCGTCACATCCATGCGTCAGTAACAAATAACCCCGCTAAGGTTTGGTCTATCCTGGATTCACTTGGCATTGGAAAGTCTAAGTCGAGTACCCCTTACGACTTGGTCCTTGATACCTTAAACCTTCTTTGCTGTGCGAAATATAAAAGATGTTGAGTAACGCTTGGTGCGACATTTAGGAATATCAACCAAGAAAGGGTGGTAGCCCGCAGTGCGTCTGGATGTCCGATGGAAGAAGGGGGATGGCGGTATGAGCTCATGCAGCTCCTGAGCACACTCTCCGAAGTATAGTCTGTAAAAATAGTTTCAAAACTGAAGTTAAAATAAACATAATCTGGGTGAGTGTGTATCCCGCCTTGGTACGACGTCTGACCTCCTGAAACTAAATCCTAATGAAAAGTGAAGCAATTGTGGTTTGTTCCGTCGAATAATTGTAAACTAAACAATATTTATACCTACCAAACGTAAACTCTGAGTAATTTTTATTTAAAGCAACTCTAACGGATCATGTCTCCTGGAGGCTTACCACCATCTCTTAACGCAGTATTGTTTCAATCTTGCTTTGCTATTTCGTACTACGAATCTCTTTAAGTATGCTTCTTTTTTGACGGAAGTTTTGTGACGTGTTTGCACAATCATCGCCACCAAATTGTAGTGTTTCAAAAGGGAAAACTTATTATAAACAAAACGCAAACAAAACGTTCTTAAGACATAATGGTTTCTAATAGATATTGAACATGAAAAATGCCAATTTAAAAATAAAACATATAAATATTTTCAACAGTGTTAAAGCCTGTGAAATGTTCATGGTACTCTGAAACAGTTGTATATTAAGTTGAAATGCACATACTTTGAAAATAGAGGGTCAAGTTTACAGTGGGGCTAGCACGAATAACTTTCGTGATCGAGAAAGAATTTGAATCGTCCGTCAGGACAAGAAATGTATAGGGAAATAACGTTTACGTCCTGTATAGGATAGGAACGCTTCTCAATATCTCATATATAATATGTTGATGATACGTTTTTCTAGTTAGCATAATCGGTCATGCAAATCTAAACGAATAGGTACGAACACGAACACTCATTTTTTAATAGTTTTCATTCAAGCAAATTCGGATTTTCTGATACTTGCTTGCATTAATTATAAGTTTAATGTGTATCAGTTAGGGACAGAGTTGACTATATTTGTTTTGGTTGGTCATGGAATGGGTGACCAAGGGGCCTACCGCCATCCCTTAGCGTAGAATTATTTAGATATATAGATAGATAAAAAAAAAATTGCATCTTAAACACACATGCATTGAATAAATAAACAATTACATAAAAAAGAATGGAAACCTAAAAACAAACAATGTATAACAATTTTTACAATAAAAACTTACAAATTGAACTAACATGTGTGTCATAGCGATGCAAAAAGGCAAAAGCTCAGCGACATATTTGCCCTAAATTAGAGCTAAATTTCAGCCATTGCCCGTAAAAATAAAGGGCGCTAGATTACGAGCAGCAACAGCGGAAGTGTGTAAATCATTGTCGACAAAAATCTAACTAAACCTAAAAACAAACAATTTATAACAATTTGTACAATAAAAACTTACAAATTAAACTAACATATATGTCACACCGATGCAAAGAGGCAAAAGCTCAGCGACATATTTGCCCTAAAGTAGAGGTAAATTTCAGCCATTGCCCGTAAAAATAAAGGGCTCTAATATATTATATTAAAAATAATCTAATATATTATATTAAAATTAAAATCAAATCAAATTCATCAAAGTAGGTAATTTACATAAAAATCATTGTGATAAAAATAACAAATAATATAATAATAAATAATAACAATTTATTGTGATTTAACAAATAATTAAATGAATAGGCTATTTGACAGGTTTTTTAAATCCATTTTATATTATGTAGTAGAGTATAAGGAACCCAGTAAAAGTTGTTTTTTTTTAATTCTTCTACATATTTGCTGAAAAATATCAAATTAAAAATTCAATATTTAAAAAGCGCGCCGAAACGCTACATTGGCAATATGGCGCTGCAATCTGGTCGGTGACGTCACTTGCCTGTATTCTGATCTGTGGGACATAATCATCCACATACGTATGCATACGATGCTTACAAGCAGGTGACGTCATCATAAACTCGACGAATCTGGAGCGTTTTTTGTCACGTGACAGACGTATAAAAAAATGCATTTTTATTTACGGATTTTTAAATTAAGTTATTATTATTTTCAACGTACGTTAATAAATAACCATTTTTAAGATCTTAATTTATACTGATAACAGTAATTGAAACTTTATTTTTCGCATTGTCAAATAGCCTATTGTATTGAAGACGGCTTCTAAACTTAATGAATAAACGGTCCGCCACCAAAGCGATCGTTGGTGCGTATGCCTAAACTTTGCATTTCCATTATGGCAAATTTCATTCGTTTCCCAAAAGTGAATTTCGAAGTTATGTGTCTCATTGGAGGAGGAATATTATTATATTATATATTTTAGGAATATTATTTATTTCAACCTTACCATGAAAGTAAGCTCGTTTTTTGACGGAAGTTTTGTGAGGTCTTCGCTCAATCATCGCCTTCAAAGTATGAAGGGTGTCAAAATTTGACATCTTCAATTTGTTCGTTGGCAGGGATAACAAAATTTTACTTTGTGCAGGTCATGGTACGAATTTAAAAAGTATTGAAAACAAAACGCAAACATATGTCGTAAGAATGTTTTGTTTTCTGATGGTTTCTAAAATGCGATGGTAGACCCTAAAGCTAATCAAATATGTTTAAACAATAACGGTCCTATCAAAAAACCATTTATATGGTAAATTTTAAATAGAAAAATATTGGAAAAAATTTACTCGGCCACAAGTGAATTCTCAGACGGGAATCACTTGTGGCCGAGTAATTTTTTTCCAATATTTTTCTATTTAAAATTTACCATAAGTATAAAAATAGCATTGAAAAATGCAAAAATTACAAAATCATAAACCATTTATGTGTTTTAGAAACAAGATTTACTAGAACTTTCATTTTGTGCATCAAAAATGGGCTGAAATAGCACAAAACCCGTTTTGAATATACGAACGGAAAACTACCGCTTTAGCTGTCGAAACCAGACGCTTTAGTGCAATCAAAAGTTTTGTCATAGAATGTGCACAGTGCACTAAATAAGTAAATGTTTTGTTTGCAATTTTCATTGGTTTTACGATCGATGCTGAAAGTATGTACTTCAATCTTGTGTTTCCGATGTTACGTCAAACAGCAGTAGGCATTACGTGTTGTCGCAGTGAAGACGTGTCGATATAACGAATTCTCGCATATATAAAATATATAAATAAATAAATAAATTTCATACAATCACACCAATTAACTAGGCCACGTTAAGTTTCATGAAGAACTTGTGTTATGGATACTAGACAACGGATAAATATACTTATATACTTTTTTTGTAAATATATACATAATAGACATATTAAACACCCAGACCAAGACAAATATACATGTTCATGCACACAAATAATTGTTTTGTCCGGGGATCGAAACCCCTGCGTGAAACAGGTCGTCAATATATAGCAGGTCCAATATATAGCAGGCATCCATAGAGCGCATCCATAGCTTGCATCCATAGAGCGCATCCATAGCTTGCATCCATAGCACGCATCCATCTATTCAAAAGACACAGCTGAACCCGTTTCCACCAGTGCTACGCTATATGGACCGATAAATATGATTGGTGGATATCAAACTCTTCCATAGCAACGTAGCATAGCACATCTCCGCTCCGGTGTAAAGGCACCATAAAGGCCTTTTTCCACAAACATACTGCCTGCTGGTTTATTTTATTTGAATAATAATAAGTGATGACGTCGTTGTTTATTGATGACGTCACCGAGACACGTTTGACTTGCACAGGTATTGTATCCTACGTATTTCAACGGTTGGTATGCACACTCCACAAGCAGCGTGCCTCAATTTGGAACAAACGCTCTATAAATAAAATTAATTCAAATTACCATTAGATTAATATTCTATAGTCGTTATATTCCTAGCTGTGGATCGAAATAACTTTTAGTGCCAGTTCTACGTCTAACGAACCCACGTAGCAGAATTGAGAAATTCAAGTTTCAAACCTCACTTATGCGTTGTCGTCATTAGCCATTTTTTTATGTGCCCACTGTTGGGGCACTGGCCTTCCTTATGAATGGATTAGGAGAACGGGCCATGAACCACCACGCGTGCCCAATGCGGATTGGTGGGTTTTAACGACTGCAAATGCAGCCGAGACCAACGGTTTTACGTGCCTTCCAAAGCACAGAGGAGCTAGAGATAGTAAATTTTTGGTCACCTATCACCTATCGCAGGCCGAGCGCGCGAACCACTTCGCCACGGGCTTCTTAATGCATCGTGTTGTATATTAACCTTCATATACCTGTGCCAATATTTATAACACCTATACTCGCGCACGGTGTCACAGACCGATAGTTCGTACCCCTTAAAAACTATTTTTTTCTAAGAAGCCCCAAAAATATTACTATTAATCCAATGATTAAGATATAATGAAACAAAATAGTATGAATAATATTTAATATATTAATTATTTTACTGATTTTCGGTCTAACACAAATCAGTCTTCGAGCAAGAGATCATTTTCTTAAGTACTAGGAAAACAAAAATAAAATCAGAACTTCTTTTGAAAACCAAAGTAATTTTCTATATAGTAATAAAAAACATTTCGAAGGACATATTTATCTGTTTGGCTTAGTTTTCAGCCTCTACATAACAATGCTATTGAACATTATTACGTATACAAAAAGTTGCACCTATACTCGCGTCGGTCTCATGGACCGATTGGCGTAAATTGCTACAATACGTGCACTTCGCACGAACGCGCGTTGTGCACCAAAATTTAGTTAGGCTCAGATCCGGCAGCTAGCAAGGAACTCGACTCCTCAGACTTTGGTGCTTAAAAATAATCACGAAAATGTGTTTCGTCGTTCTCACAGACCAACACGCGGGTATAGGAAGGTTAAAAGTATTTTCTTTGAGTTTAAAAGTGTTTCATTTCAATAATATTGAAGCTTTGTTGTCAAACTTGTTATAAACTCGCGTGAACTGAGTCACACAATGAGCTCATCTGACGAAAATATTTACCGCTTCAGCGATATCGATAGCACACAGTGAGTGACAGGCGCAGTGAAAAGTGCCGTTTTCGAATGCAAATTAGCGCATTCAACCCACAGTGTCGGTTATGTATGTTCAGCATTTTGCCTACCAGCAAATTCCCCGCACACTGGCCATACTAAATTCATTCATTAATCAGTCGATTCTGGGAAAGCGCGGCGATGGTTTATAAAGCCAGCGTATTTTGCTTTCGGATGGCTGATCGGATTTAAATCTTGTCGTTATTCACACATCAACGGGCAATTCCTTTCGACACGCATACAAACTGAATAGGATTAGCTCTAGATACTTACTTATTTCGGGAATAAAGACTGAAGTTATACTGACTGTTTATACTAAGTGTGCTCGTTTTCTGAATTCAGAATTTCAAGTGAAGAACCTCTCATCGCATGATGTTGTATGAACATTTTGCTTTGAGTCGAGTATGTGAAGATTTCAACTCCAAATGCTCTATAAAAAAGAACTGCTATCAGTCATTCTCATCATTATGTTTGAAGGTGATTAATCTGACTAGAATAGCACGCCACTACTGATTACCTTAGATATTAAATAGCTTCAAAAGCTAATCCGATACCTCTCATCTTCTACTTAAGGCGGTACCCCCTACGAAAGTGGCGCCGCGTTGAATTTTATTCAATATCGTAATTCTAATTCACAATTTTAATAAAACTAAACGTGGAATTTTTAGAGCCCATTGTCTTGTATTTTTAGAAGGTATACTACTACATTTCGTCATAGTCACTCGTAGAAGTAGATAGCAAATGTGTCAAAAACGGCCACTTTTAGCAGTTTTGCTATCTACTTCTAGCAGTGACTACGAGGGAATGTAATGATACCGTCTAAAAATACTAGACTATGGGCTCTAAAAATTCCACGTTTAGCTTTATTAAAATTGTGAATTAGAATTACGATATTAAATAAAATTCAACGCGGCGCCACTTTCAGTGGGGGTAGCGCCTTAAACGAACACGTATCTATCTCCATTTAAATGGCTTCCACAACTCGAATACGTAGCTCAAAATAATATGTGTAACAACTTAGAATTCGCCATTTTGGCTTTGCCTCTACGGAGAATCACGATTGCAAATTCTGCGACATGTGTTGAATGGACTACATTTTGTTAGACCGTATATACTATATATCTATACTAATATTATAAAGCTGAAGAGTTTGTTTGTTTGAACGCGCTAATCTCAGGAACTACTGGGCCTATTTAGAAAATTCTTAGACCATTAGAAAGCTACATTTCTCCCGAGTGACATAGGCTATATTTTATCCCGATATTCCCACGGGAACGGGCACCACGCGGGTAAAACCGCGAGGATTCGCTAGTTATTTATATACAGTGTTTTTTTTATAAACAACGGGGGCACGCTTGGTTTGTGCTCATCATAACTGATGTTAATAATGATGTTAATAAGACTGAAAGTGGAAGCGCGTTTCTCTTCAAACACTGAGGAACTGGCTATCTTATCCAGCTTATCCTACACAGTATTACAGACTATTCTAGTACAGTATATATGTCGCAGCCATCTGGTTAAATCAGCCATTTGATTGGAAGGCTAGCACATTCAGTTGAATGCTTAGGCCGATCGTTGATTTAACTAGCATCACTTGATGTTCAACTAGTTGTCTTATTGTAAGTTAGCCCTTTGACGATGGCTGATGTTAATTATGCCACGTGATTCAAATTTAGTTAATTTTTTTGCCACTGGGGCGCTGGTGTAGTCTGAAAACAGATATGGCGCTAGATAGCTGACAATTTAAAGTGGTTTGTTTTCGTTTCAGCATATCTTACAGTGTTTTATTAATACCAATATTGATTTATTAGAAATATGGGATAAAAATATGCCTGATATTACTCCGCCGCGCCGGCTACAAATTTTCACGAATAGTTCGAGTTAATAATGACATCTCATTCAATGAGACGGCTAAATATGACGTTCAGCCAAGTCGTTAAACGTTTCATTCAACGATTTGGCTAGTTGTCACTTAGCCATTTCATTAAATACCTGCGCTTAACTAACGGGCTAGCCCTCCAATTGAACGGCTGATTGAACCAGTTGGCTGCGACGTATATATATTCATATATATATATATAACATAGTCTTACTAGTAGGTAGTAGTAAGTAAGTACTTGAGAAGTAGGTCATGTAGCATCATTATTGTTATCTTTTTAACGAATAATATATTATATTTGTTCATCGTATAAATAATTTATTTAAACTTTTTTCAAGAAATATAGTTTATATTCAAAAATATTTATACTAATTTATGATTTATGAATTATTAATGCTATTTTTATACATATGATAAATTTTAAATAGAAAAATATTGGAAAAAATCAATAAGATGAAACACAAGTGAATTCTTAGATGGAGAGATTCCCATTTGAGAATTCGCAAATAAAAACGTGTCATCAATATGATTTTGTTTTCAATGTAACCAAAACGGTAAGTAATTTTTAATTCTAATAATTTCATTATCTCAAATATTTTTTTCCTATTTTATCCGTCGTCAAAAACATCTTTAGTCAATAATAAGTTAATTAAGTAATCAACGGGCGTCCGATATAACAATGTAACATAAGTTTGATAAGTTTGTCGTGAGTAGTGTTATCTATTTTATTAATTGGAGCGTCGGGAATCACGCAAGGTCCCGATTAGTATGAAAGAGCTTGTTTCACCACTGAATTGAGTGGGGATTAGGGTAACGACGCATCCGGATCAGAGCGGACATGTCCGGACATTTGACTTCTTGTTCCGGTGTTATAGAGCTTTTTTATTTTACCAGATTTTTTTTCTGGTGTTTGCGCGTATTTGTCTAGACGTATCTCGTTTCAAATTTTCAAACTCTTTCACCTGAGTAGCAAGAGACCCGTGAGTATTTTATTTATTTATTTTGCACATTTGCTAATTATTATCTAAAAAAAGAATGAAAAAGCATTTATTGACGACAACACAAATAAACTATCAAAACGGAAAACAAAAAAAAACGATAATATAGATAGTTGCACAATTAACATAAACAAAAAATTTAAACAGTTGTCGTCCAAGGGTCACGGGGTCGACTAGGCTCCTACCTCAGCATATTTTTACAATAGCGCCAGGGAGCGACTACTACAACGCTGGTTTACAGGAGGGATCTATTTTGATACAAATATAAAACAACATAATATAACTCAATACTGTAATACATAATTACTTATACTTATAAAAAAACGTTAAAGTTAAAAGTTTGACTGTGCTGTATGTAGGGTGTTCAACACGATCATAAAATGAAAAAGATCACATAAAAAAAATATTAATTTTCTATGATTTTCTACATAAACGTCATGACATTGACAATTGACATAACAGCGACAGAACGACAATAATGGAATTGTGACACTTATTGGACACGTATTAAATCCCACGTATCAAAAATCCATGTCATCGTAACATTACTTATTTCATGTGGTTCATTTATTTCAGTGAAAACAAATTTACTTACTGTCTTTCCTCATCAAACAAATAGACTTATTTTGATAACTTAATAGTGCACATCCATTGACATAAAGAAAAAAAATATGGTACAGTCGGGTCGTCCACATCAGACTTTGAACCCGCACGCTTCGTTGTAGAAAAAAAACTGCGTTAAAAAAACCGACTTCGAAAACTAAAAAGCACACAATAAGCCTTTTGGAGTCGGTGACAGCCAAGACATTCTACTTTAAGTTTTTTTTTTACTTTTTAGTGTCTGTAATAGGCTGTTTTGTAAACTACAGCAAGGTTTTTCTAGATAAGATAAGGTTTCATGTTCATTATAAACAAAATTATCGTAAATACTACATCATCTAAGTCAACAATGAAATGAAATATAGTAAAAATGCTCATAACATAAAAAGTACTGGGCCAAACGAAACCAAATTTTTATGGGACCAATTGACAACTATTCTGCATCAAACAAACAAAAAATCATGGAAATCGGTACAGAAATCTCGGCGTAATCGGTGTACATACTTAAAAAAATATAAAAAAAAAAATTATACCAACCGAATTGAGAACCTCCTCCTTTTTTGAAGTCGGTTAAAAAAAAAACAAAGATTTTCGTAGATCAACTGTTAACCCTGGCATGCTTTTTACGAATTTGATTCGGAAGAGCTAAGTTCGTAGATATTTGGTTCGGATCGGTTCTTGTTCGTAATTACAGTACTTTTTGTCCAACCTTCACAATTTTACATGGTAACCCTAGGGATAATCACGAATTGTTATGATTGATTCAGGTGACCGGTAGGAATGCCAGTAAATGTGTCGTTTCTGCAAGATTGATAGACCGTTCTTTCTGCGTGTCTAGTAAATTGCTATCAGTTTATTATGATTACGTCAGACCTTTGTGAAGATTATTTCGCTTATTCAGTGCTATTTTGAGAAGGTAAGACATATCTTTGATAATATTGAATTTATTTGCTAATTTTAGCAAATCGTATCTTTAATGATTACTTTACGTAACATTAGATTATTACTTTAACTTTTTGGATCGGTAGTGATTCTTTTTGGATAATAGTTATCCAATTAATATTTACGAAATCAAGTTTTCCAGACTAGCTTATTACTTTAATACTTTTTTTATCCAAATATTGAAATTTACCAAAAAGAATCTCTACCGATGCAAATAATAATTATAATAATAAATGCATACAATCACATCAATTATCTAGCCCACGTTAAGTTTCATGAAGAACTTGTGTTATGGATACTAGATAACGGATAAACATACTTATATACTTTTTTTTGTAAATACATATATAATATAGGTACATATTAAACACCCAGACCAAGACAAATAGACATTTTCATGCACACAAATATTTGTCTTGTCCTGGGATCGAATCCGGGACCTTTGGCGCAGAAGGCGGGTTAAGTACCCCTGCGCCAAACAGGTCGGAAATCTTTGATAAATAAACAAAAGATGTTAAGATATAGCAAATTGCAAGTTATTGATAATAGTTCACCTATCTGGTTTACTTAAACCTGACTTACTGGTCTTGATAATGAGATAACTAATTTATAGGTGACGGTGTTAGTGCTAAGCAATTATAGGTAAGTATATTTATTATAAAAATTAAATTTATATTTTCATATATTTTCATTATAGGTACTTTACTTTTTACGGGATACTCTCAAATCATTGAAGTAAGTAATTGAAAACAAGTAAAGCCGTTTTTTCAATATGCACAACTTGCATGCATGCCATATTTTGTAGATTATTTTAATGTTTATCTCCTATTCAAAACGCTGAGATAGGGTTTTATTGACCCCACACAATTCTTCCTATTATTTATATTTTGTTGTGTTTATTAATTTTATACTTTTTTTATACTTTCTACTTTATTGTCTGTATCGTATGTGTGTGTGTCAATAAATGTGTTTCTTTCTTTCTTTCTTTCTTTCTATTCGTTACTTTAGACACGTATTGATAAAACTAAAACTAAAGAAACAAAAGCATCATACACATCATTGGATTTTAGATATTTCATCCAATAAAATAAAAAGTAATAAAAGATACCAAACGACTGTATTTTGCCTCTAATGACATATGAAAAACTTCTGCTATGAAGCATATGACTTGATGAAGTCAAAGCGTTCTTGCGACATAAAAATATAACAAGATGCCTTCATGGTGAATGTCACAACGCATCAACATGTTATCAGTCATGTATATTGTTGTTTGGTACGCTTGTCTCGTAAGTAACAAACTGAGTATTAGAGATACAAAATATGGTTAATAATATAAGAATAAAGTCTACTCTATTGTTATAATATTATAATAAGTCACACTCACTCACCACACACGCCACACACACACACACACACACACATACACACACACAAGTACAGCAATTCGCTCCAGTATACATTTTTCTATAGTATTAATTCTCTTATTTGACGTTCATTGTACCTCTTTAACGGGTGGCACAGGTTCTTTTTGATACCTATATCAGGCACCAGTCTCTGCAGGTCTGATGTAATATTGTAACCATCTAGTTAAGAGTTCTTAAGTACCTATTGTAGAGATAAAATAAATTTATTTATAAAGGGATATCGAGTTAGTAGTGTCTTAACCTCTGAGGACCCGGTTTATGAGACAATTAATAACTAACAAATAAAATATTTCTTACACTCACACAGATTAACCTAGCCCTAAAGTAAGCACTGTAAGGCTTGTGTCATTGAATACTAGGGTAACGGATATAAATACTTATGATAAATTTTAAATAGAAAAATGTTGGAAAATACAACTCGGCCACAAGTGAATTCTCGAACCCACGACCTTTGGAAATCCGGTCCAATGCTCTAACCACTGAGCTACCGAGACTTGCGAACCACCGTCGAAATTCTCCAACTTTTATATTTTTAATACGCTGTAGGCCAGCGTTGTCACATCATTGCCGGGAATATCTTAAACATCTTTTCAGGTGTTTAACGATCGATCAAGATGCAACAGCCATTAAAAATACATTATAATTATACAAATATAAGTATTTATGTGTAGAAATATGTCCATGACTAAAGTAAAAATCGTATTCATCATACAAACATTTTCCCCTACCGAGATTCGAACCCAGGACGACACCTTGAACCCGGTGTACCTACTCTACCACGTAGGTTGTCAAAACTAAATTAAAACTAAACAATAGATACTAGATATTCACTTGTTCTGTGGAAACCGGTACCCTGAATCTAAGTTATGTTGTAATAGAAAAAAATACCAACAGTAATAATATTAAAGGTAGACGTAATAAGTATGAAGTCAGCTTTCCGTTATTATGTATTTCTGTCAATAATAAAAGATATTAAGCAACCTGTATTTATTGCGTTCCGAAATTATTTAACAACTTCAGATCTGAAAATATTTATTAGAAGTCGCTATCTAAGCTTTCTCGCAATCTTAAAGACAAGTAAATACTCAGGCATTTGATTTCCGTCTCAAGTGGCACATAAGTAAATACAAGTAGCGACTTAGTAATGAGTATTGCTTACATTTAGAGGTAATTAAAATCATGTTTGCATTAACGACCTCCATGGCAGAGTGGTATGTATACAGGTTTTATGGTGTCGCCTACTCTGAGGTCCTGGGTTGGAAACCCGGTAGGGGCAAATGTATAAGTCATGGTTATTTTACATATTTCAAAAATGTAGCTATTTCTGAAATATCGTATGTATTTCGGTCACCTTAATATCCAATAATACAAGCCTGATTTAGAGCTCAGCTAACTGGTGTGAGTGTAAAAATTTACTGCGTCCGAATCTGTGAATAAACGGGTCCGTGAAAATACGGTCCGTTATAGCTAAAGTACTATATGTATGGTAGCTTACGCACTACATCCGTTTTCTTCTCTCTGTCATCCGTGAATCTCCACGACGGACCGTACGAACAAACTGTTTCCCTATGTTAACACTATTTACGTGAAAGGATAAGTAAGCATCCTGAATTCCACTTCCACCACCACGAAGAACATATTTATGCATTTTTTTTATTGCCAACTTATAATAAATAAAAACATTTAAAAAAAAAATCAAACCGACTTCAAAAAGTAAAAAATAAAACTTTTGGAGTCGGTGCCAGCCAAGGCATTCTACATAGCACTTTTATTAACTATATATTTTTTTGGCCTTAGCTAGCTAGCACCGACTCCAAAAGTTTTATTTTTTACTTTTTGAAGTCGGTTTGATTTTTTTTTGTAAAATGTTTTTATTTCAGATTTTTTTGTTACATCATATTGTGCCGTTACTTACACAAAAAATCAGCCCATACACAACAATGATGTCATCTAGGTAAACGACTACTTGCCAAAAGGTGATTGATATTTTTCAGGTTTATGAAAAAACTACTAGCCAGATCTTCGTAAAAATTATATGGTACCACACATAAACCATTTTCTTTCAGATAAAAAAAGAATTATACAAATCTGTCAACAACTGGCGAAGTTATGGTAAAACATACATAAAAATAAAAAAACCGACGACTTGAGAACCTCCTCCTTTTTTTGAAGTCGGTTAAAAAGAATTGAAATCGCGAGTCGAGTAAACAAACATTGCTGACAGAAACTCAGTGTCTCGATTTTATTTTTGTTGAAATTTGTGTTTTGAAATCAATAAAAATTGTGTATATTTTTTTCTTCGTGGTGGTGGAAGTAAGTGTAGGCCAAGATCCTAACTTAGTCATAGTCATAGTCATATATTTTATTGCAACATGTTTGGTTACATAAGATCTTACAAAACATGGATAGTACCAGAAAACTTATCCTTAAAACCTAGAAAAAACCGGCAAGAAACTCGTCAAGGGCTGTTTCTTTCTCCCTGTCTTATTTCATACAGAGTCGTCGAATTAAAAAGTGACCTTAACATATCAGTAAGGTTAATTTCCATCACAAAAAGAAAATACTAATTACAATATTACATTTTACGGTTATTGTAACCGTAAACAGTTTTATCCGAATTTAACATCCGAATTCTTTCCGAGTTTTCTGGATTCCGTTTTTCACGGATTCGGATGAAGCTCTATGCAAAAAGTATTAAGTATAAAAAAATAAAGCACTGATCTCTCTGACAAATAAGCTCGGTTAGGTTTGTTTTGCGTGTTTCAATAAATCATCAATAAACAAATCAATTTTGATGTTTACAAACGGAACGAATACGTTGACTCTTTTCCTACTATTTTAGTTCACGCCATAAAAAACCTGACGACTTAATCCATAAGAACACATACAAACATATATTCTCATCTGGTCACGTCTTCATTCACAATAAAAACGTGTTTCGGCGAGATAATATTTTTTGTTGCCAACATACGTTATTCTATACGCGCAAAATTGGAAAAAGTTGAATCGTAAACCTGTCGTAAGTGACACGAGACTGTGTTGTTCTCCGAGACTTTTACGCATAGTAGATAACATTTTTTTAGTCCTTAGTACAGTCGCCGGCCCGTCAATGTGAACACGATATGTGCTACGAAAACCGCGTACACAATAGGTGCGTTTGAAGTTGACATGTATCTGAGATCAAAATATCATCATAAATTTAAATCTACTAGCTGTTGCCCGTGGTTTCACCTGCGTGGTTCCTGTTTCCGTGGGAATAACGGGATAAAAAGTATCTTATGTTTCAATCCAGGCTATCTAGCAGGCGAAATACCAACTAGCTGCACTAGACACTATTCAACGCAGACCTGAGAGGCTAATTCTCGACAAAGAACTGGTGAAGAGCAAGTTTCACACTCTAGCTCACCGTCGCAAAGTTGCCTGTCTGTCATTCTTTTACGGACTGTACTTCGGAGAGTGTGCTCAGGAGCTGCATGAGTTTATACCGCCATCACCCTTCTTCCATCGGACATCCAGACGAACTGCGGGCTACCAGCCTTTCTTGGTTGATATCCCTAAATGTCGCACAAAGCGCTACTCTAAAAGATGTTCTTTTATATTGCGCACAGCAAAAGAGTGGAACTCCCTCCCTGCGTCTGTATTTCCGACGTATAACCAATCCATCTTCAAAGCAAGGGTGAATAGGCACCTTCTGGGTTAGCTCGCTCGATCGTGGATCCTGTCTTAGCCCCTGGGCTTGATTGGGATATTAATAGTAAAAAAAAAACTACTATCATCTCTGTGCTAATTTTCATTCAAATCCGTTTAGTAGTTTTAGCGTAAAACAACATTAAACCAACTAACTGACATAATTTCGCATTTATAATTAATATTAGTAGGATTTTAAAACCTTCGATGAAATTAATAAAAAGTATTTCTTCGTACTTTTAACTAACTCTATGCAAAAAATCAAGTTGATTGGTTGCTTAGTTAACACGTAAAGGAAGGACAAGAAGACACACTTTCGCATTTATAATATTAGTTACGATTAGTATAAATATTAGCCAGTTAAGTTTAGGTTCGAATTAAAACAAGAGTTACGGTTCTCATATAATAAAAAAAAAATGTTTTACAGTTAATAAATCAATAATTACTACGACAAATAGGAATATGCAGCATCAGCTGTTTTAAATTCCCAATTTAACTTTAATAAAACTGAAAAGTTATTTTTATTAATCTTATACTAAAACTAAGGACTAACTCGTAAATGAAAAAAAAAATACATCAATTGTGTATTTTGTTTTTGACTCCTAGCGTATGATCGTTACGAAAAGCTCGATAAATCAGTTCGACAGTTTTCGAGGAACGTTGCAAGATCAGAGTCAATATCAGTAAGCCTTACACTTGCACATCGAAAACCGCCGCTATTACAAGCGACATAATGACGATCTTATTATTCTTATGCGAACCACTAAAGAATGAAATGCGCTGCCTGCTCATGTGTTCGCCGATTCCTAAAACCTTGGCCTCTTCAAGGCGAGAGTGAATAGGCATTTCCTGGGCAAGCATGCAACACCTTAGACCACATCCCATTTATTAAGCACGATGGTGGTAAAAAAAAGATCTTAAAGTCAAAATGTAAACTCTGATGTGGACATCAAGCGTAAGGTGTGCCCTAGACCTACAATTATATTGTGCAATTACTTTTATTGCGCAATATAATGGTAATAATAACAGTGACATGACGATCAGTTATATTGGGAAATTCCTAATGTTAAAGTATTTTTGTCTAGGGCACGCCTTACTAATTGCCCAGGAACGCTCTTATCGCCGCGTGATAAGAGCGCTTTTTGTGGCACAACTGTCAAGCTTTATGTACTGTAGATCGTACCTCAAATTTATCTATATAACCTAGACTATTGAAACCGGATTACTACAACGGGAGGTATTCACACTAACGAGAGTTTAACGTAGGTGCATACTGGACGTCAGTGATCTGATATTCCAATTTGAATAACTTCCGGGTGAGACCTGCCAGCTAGAAATGCGCAAAACAGTACGTCAAACTGTAATAGTATGTGTACCTGTGTGTACTGTATAGTAGTACGCTTGACAGACTGATCGTATTCGATCACGTTTATTAAGCAACGTTCGGCCCGGTCAGGTGTCGGATGGGTGACCGTAAAGTGACATTATAACTGAGCGCTTCCGTGCTTCGGAGGGCACGTTAAACCGTTGTTGTAATTGTCCCGGCTGTTGTAATTTGATTACAGTCGTTAAGCCAAGTCAGAGGCCTTACAGGCGGCTTGATAAACTCTGACACCAGAGGTGGCCACTTATCCTCACTTGATAAGAAGAAGAAGACTGTAATACGATCACACATCACCTTAAACATTATTCGGGATTTATCACCACAGTTAGTTCTGTTGTACGCAGAACAGTACTCGGGTCACTTTTTTTTATTACGTAGGTATAAATAACCTATCGCGCGAATCACTTCAGAAGACAGTCAATGAAATTAATGTAGGCATTACTTGATTAATATACTATGTTATTGGTAAGTTTATCTCGGACGTGATATTGATGTCACTTGATCATATATATCATATAAGTATATAAAAGACTAGGTGCCACCCACGTGGTTGCCGTTCCCGCGGGAATATCGGGATAAAAGTATCCTATGTTCTTCTCCAGGCTTTCAAGTATCTGTATTTCAAAGGAGAATGCCAAATCCTGCCTGACCATGCGCAAAGCCAGCGTCAGAAGCAAACATGTAGGAAAATAAATATTCTTAATTACGGTTTCGTATAGTGTAATAAATAAAAATATTCATTTTAGGGTTTAAAAGTTAAATACAAAAAAAAGCTACAGTGATTTCCTGCATCACCATTATTTTAATTTAGTTTTACGCTTCCCATGACAGGCAAAGGCTGTAGGTAGATACAGCCATATCGTACCATAGGACACAAAGTTGACACAAAAGATGCATTTATTGACACATTTTACGCATTTTAATGTATGGGTATGGTTTCTTTAATAATAGAAAATCCAAAACATTAAAAAACTGCAGATAATTAATAAATAAGCTTAATCTATTGACAGATTAAACATGTCTACCAACATGAAGGCAAAAGAAATATACGATGCAACGCTCTCTACTCTGTTAAATTGATGCTAACAAGATTCTAATAGAGTTAGTCTGTGGTTGCGTTTGAGCTAGCTGTCAGTGCTGTTTAAACGTATTTTCCGTGTTATTTTCTTCGATTTCTTGAATCTCTTTTGCGGGAAGTGCTATATCGTTGGGTTGAGTAATTCTCCATTGGATCTACATTTCTGATCAAAGTGAGATTTGTGCTGTGCGTAAAACGTTGAGTAAACTACAACGGAGTTACAGGAAGTCAGTGTCGCTCTTTATATTATTTAACTTTTAAATCCCAAACTGATTTTTTTATTAATTAAGAAATTTGAAACCATAAATAAAAAGATATATTTTAATGCATATTTGCTTAAAGCGCCGGCTTTGCGAATCTTAGGCGATATCCTTAAGTAAATCTGGCATTCTCCTTTCAACCAAATCCATTCAGCCGTTTTTGCGTGATTGAGGAACAAACATCCGAACTTTCACATTTATAATATGAGTAGGACTAGTAGGATAGAAGATAGAGACAAGGATATATTCCAAGTATTATAAACAGAGTAGTAAGTAACAAATTAAAAATATACATATAAATACTAACAAAAACATGAAACATTATTTTGGTAAGTTTCTCTGTGATATGATGTGAGGATCATGAAATGAGCCTTTCGGCATCTTTGCAAGGGCCGTGGTTACAGGATGACTGCGTACTTGAGTTTCTTTGGTAGTCCTCGGAAAATCCAAAAACTAGATACCAAATATCGCAATATCAAATCGTATACCTACAAGAAGTTTCGTTATAATATGATTTGTCAAGCGAACTGTAAACAACTTCAGTCATATCAAATTTTAAGCCACTGCAAAGTGTTGCAGCAGACAGTGGTCTGGAAATAGCAATTTGCACTAAGTTGCATTCCAATATATTGGATGCAAATATTGACTGCTATTTCGACTTCTCTATTGCTTAGTATGCGAAACCATTGCCTCTACTTGAATTTTGATTGTAACAAAGAGACCTGTAGGCCTAGTACGAAAAACTTTCGAGTACATATCGAGTAAGTAAAGTAAAAAAATGTATGACATATTGAGCAGCGTACCTACCGGACGTAAACCTAACTACATTTTCCTTTACATTTTCCGATAAGTCTTCGATACTATTTCGATAGTTTTTCGTGCTATCCCTACTATTAAATGTAGGTCAGTCCATTTCTACAACTAATTCAACAGACATACAATTCCCCTTGATTATGTAATGTTTTAAAATATTTCACCGCGATTTTTTTTACCACAAAGTATCATCTTTAACAATTATGAGATATCATTACACACTCCACTATCAGCCATTTTATTGTTCTCTCTGCTGGAGCTAGGCTTTCCTTATGAATGCAGAAGAAGTACCTATACTTTCACTTATTTTCAGTGTCTAAAATTTAGAGAAAACTGACTTTGATATAAAATAATATAGAAGTGAGCAATGTAAATGAAAAAAAAACGGTCATGAGCGAGTCGGGCTCACGCACAAAGGGTTCCGTACCATCTTATAGGTCAAGTCAGTTTACCAAAAGCAAATAAGTATAAAATCACTTTTTTAAGATTTCTGAAAAAGTATGCTCTTAAGAGACATCGTTTTATTTTTTCTGTAATCTTTACATAAACCCATATCACATAGAATAATTTCTGATTTTTTTTTCTATGTAAACTTCGGAGAAAAGGTGGGAACGGTATATTTTCACAATATGCGGCCTATAAAAAAGAAAACATGTTTGAGAATGTGCAAGCAGCGCTCTTGCATATGATACCCCACATGCCTTAGTAGTCCCACTTTGAATTTTTAAGAAAACATATTTTTTTTTATTTCTCTCTGATTTGCAAAATAGTTGGGAAAACACCATCTAAAACTATTCCAATTTCAAGTTCATAGCATTAGTAGTTCTTGATTATATCCAGCTGTGACAGACAGACAGACTGAGTCGCAACTTTTTACCATTTTGGTACGGAATCCTGAAAACAGCCATTGACGAGTTTTTTAGCCAGCTCTTCTCTTATGAAGGTCTCTCATCGTAGGGCTTGGCTAAACTAATAAACAGTTTCCATAGAAGAGTTTTAGACAACTCCTTAATGCCCACAGGTATCACCATTATCACACTGACACATAAACATTTAGTACCGGAATCCGGATATGCCCGTGTACAGTAGGCGGTACACGGTCTTAAGAGGCCGGCGATCGGTCAGCACCCCATACTAATGCAAAAATTATTTGAAATCAGAACATTATTTTCTGTACTTGTGTTGTTATTCGGATTAAGACAGTATTTATTTAGGTTTCCATTAAAAAATAATCCAAAATACTTACCCAATTAAAAATAAATGCGAATTGCATTTTTGTATGAAAACTGTAATTGGCATGCTTTTTTATTGGGTAGATATTATGGTTTTTTTTTGGACTATAATGTTTGTATGGGAGACTGACGTGTCGCGGGCCTCTTAAACCATGGTCCATCAAGTTCAAATGGAACAGGAGGCGATCTTCAGGATCCAGGACTTTAGAGATACAATGGGCCCGTTTACCATTATAGGGTATGCGAAATCATTGGAACCATTCCTCATGTTCCGCGTAGGGTATACAGCCGTCTAGCATAAGAAGCATTTATAGACACTCGTTGCTCGATAATGTGTCACTAATCCGCTCACATCCCTAAAGCAAAACAGCATCATGCGCCATATAGCGTGATATAGCGATGTTCATGATAGGCAGCCTGGACTGCAAACGTATTTTTCTTGGCGGGGTAAGCAAGACAGCATCAGTTTACGTATGTATTTTTCTTGGGGGGGGGGGGGGGGGAGGAAGACAGCATCAAGTGCCATATAGCGTGATGCGTGATATAGCGGTGTTCATGACATACAGCCTATACTGCTAACGTATTTTTCTTGGCGGGGTAAGCTTTATTTTTTCGCCTCCTAAAAAAACTCTTGCTTATCAATACATTGTATTAAAATTAGCCTTTTAATTTAAGTAGAAATAGTATCTCAATCTGTACATTTTTTATTTAGTTTGTACTTTAAAAATATATGTAAGTATTTAATTGCTTAACTTCTGAGCTTGACTCCGTACTCGCAGTCAAACCTATTAATAGGCTTTGCGAGATTTTTGCTATGTAATGTATACTTGTATGTTCATGAATAAATGAATAATTAATAAATGCTAGGGCTGGACTGCTGCTTTTTATCCCTCGCATGGTCAAATCACGAAAAAGATTATAAACGTTCTTGTATATACGCTGCATGATAACACTAGTTGCAGGACTGTTTAGAGTTACTAAAAGCCAATCAAAACGCGTCTTCAGACGGATGCATTGAATTTCGTATTTCGCTACAACTCTGAAAACAAACAGGTTCCGAGAAGCCATTGAGTTGCTAGTTACCTAAAACAAAGATCGTATTATTATTATAAATTAATGTTGTGCACACTATTCAGTCATAAATCAATTTGCCATTTATCAACTATTAATCTTGTACTACATGCTGGTGTCGAATAGAAATAAAAATTTTGAACGTTTACTAACGTCAAAGTTCTATAAAACCTGTGAAACTTTTCCGAAAACATCTTAAAGACGCATCACATAACCTTACAAGGTCTCAAATCCCAATTAAAAAAGTTGTCCGAATTCTACGACAATCCCTTCCTAATCCCAAGATAATGACGTCACGTATTATTAGGATACGTGCCCTTCTACTAAGCAGTAAAATAAATTGCGTGGATTACACACTCGGAGCTCAGCTTGGAAGCTATAAAAACTTTAATGTCATTAGTGGTTTGAATTTTTTTCGTCCTCCTCGAAGGTAGACAACGTTCCTTATCAACTCATAAAAAGTTGTGGAAGACTGTATATTACTTTTAATAATCGCAAACACTTCTTTTCGTTTGGTCTACCTAAGAGCGGATTGAATCAATTTTGATGGATTGTGGTATATGGAGATATATTAGATCTTGAAACAGTAAAGAGAGAGTACTTTTTGACGCAATTCGAATGACATGGCTGTGACGTCTGCCCCATTGAGGGGGCCAGACTCTACTGCAAATGTTCGTTGAGTCACACCAAAATGAGTCACACTGTTACTCTTGGGTGAACAATTTGTAAAACTAATTCCCAATGAGTCACACCCCGAAGGTAGGATATTAGACGTTAGGGAAAATATCTTTTCAACCTGTTTCACTCTGAACAAGGACCTTTAGTAACTTCTCAAAACATCTAAAAGACCTCCTGGTTAGCTATGCGACCCTGGTACTTCCACCTAAAAATATTCCATACCTTCGGGGTGTGACTCATTGGGTTTTTTTCTAAGTCAAAATCTAAGTTATCTAATAGTGACCAATTGCAAATGTATTTCATTTTTACTTTAATTTGACATGCATGCTTATAGGACATTTTGGAAGTAGAACTATTTAGCCGTCATATTTTAATTTTTCTCAGCCTAGAATTAATTAGCTTAAATGTATGATTAAGGTATCAAAGCTTAATGACGATGATGACACTGTATGCATATTGAATCAAACTTAGGAAATATAATCATTTTCAGATAAATGGGAAGCCAATTTAGGATTTATGCTGATCAGTCTGTCAACCAAAGCCGGCTCTTCAACTTTAGAGATTAAATTGTTTTATGCAAAGCCCTTAGCACTAATCTATGCTCTCTGTGGGGTTTGGATGTCTATTACGGAAATTGTTTTGTCTTGTTCGAAAATGGATTGGTATTTTTTGCAAGAAGTATTAAGCCCAGAATTTTTATATTTTTTAAAAGTAAAGGTGCATTTATCTTTAATGCATGTGCATCTATATTTATATTCTGATTCGGTGTCATTAAGTATTTCGAGCATTTTCTCAGCGAAATTACAAGTAGTATTAGTTTATAATAAGATGCATAACCCTGAAAGACTATAAGCTAGATCATTTTCCTGTATTGAAAAGATCAGAGTAAGAATTCCGACTAAGTAAGTATGTAGTGCCGTGTCTTTTTTTTCTACATAATACATTATTTTCACCAACTACTAAGACATTTAAACTAACACTAAACTAGATACGCCTGCGTTCCTGACGATAATTAAGGTAAAATGTATTCCTTCGTTGCCACGGGCTACTGGCATTTTTTTTGCCCGTGGTTCTACTAGTAGGATCACGGGCAAACGGTAATATCCGTAGTTCAACTGGTAGTACCAAGGGCATTTTTCTGACTCGTAGTACTATTTAAGTCTTGCTAGCGGCCGCCCGGGGGTCACCCGCGTGGATCCCGTTCCCGTGAGAATATCGGGATAAAAGGTATCCTATGTTTTAATCCAGGTTATCTAATATATGTGTGCCAAATTTCAACCAAATCCGTTCAGTAATTTTTACGTGAAATAGTAACATACAAATAAACTGACATACTTTCGCATTTATAATATTAGTAGGATTTCGGGCCTTGGTCTAACTGTTTGCAAAATTACATTTAAGTCCGCTCAGTCTTTTAAGCGTGATTGAGTAGCAAACAAAAAGCTTGCTCATCAATAAAATAAGTAGGTAGATACAATAAAAATATTCACAGGGTACATGTACTGTTTGACAGATACAGTTAAATTTGGAAAGAGTGCACCAGTCAGATAACAGAATTTAGTCCTGAATGTCCCGAAACTTGATCATAATAAATGTATTTCAGTATGATCGTTGTGCGTTTACAATGGCCCTGTCACACATTGTTCGAAGTAACAATTCAACCTAACTCCTATTAACATTCCTCTGTCAAGAGATCGGATGCTACTGTGGGGTGTTTTGAATCCATTTCCGGTCATATCGGAAACGGAAATAGAATGTAACGTGCCCGGAAGTTGTGTTTAGTCGCAGACGTATTATGTTGCCGGCCTAAAAATGTTACCGTGAAATAATTATGACGCCTGTTTTCCGCTGGCAATATTTTTTTACCGTTGTTAATCTAAATAAAAGAACCAGAATATTTAAAAATGTAGATGGAAAACCTTTACAAATGTTTATTGTCTATTCATAGAATTAATTGGCCGGTTTCTCTCATCGGCTGTTCACTTCGGCTAGGCAATTTTAAATTAAAAGGAAAGAGGAATTAATTATTTTATTCGGGCTATAATCTCTTGTTTATGTTTTCAGTTAAGAGTTTTAGACGCGGAAAGTTGGACGATAAATTTCAGCAATAAACAGCTGGTGATATTATTCATGACGTTTGTTAAGTTTGTTTTAACGGGCCCACCTTTTATAATTAGTTGATTAAGAATTCTTTTATTGTCGTCGCGAAGTTCCGGCCATATTGCTTCGCAGAACTTTTTGCACTTGGCTAATTTGTGTTGTTTCATTCTTTTTGCTGTTTTCTTTTACCGATTAATTTTGTTTTGATAACGTTTTTGTACTTATATTAATATTTTAATGACGATTCTTATTTAGTTTGAAGAAGATTTTGTATTTGGAGAAATATAAAGTCATCAATAAGTGATATGCTGTTTTGACAGAGATTATTATCGGTGTATAATAAGTAAGCTAGAGTAAACAAGCTTTGCTAATAGTTTTGGTATATGTATATTGATAAAACACCGTTTTAATTTAAAAATAAATAAATCAAAAATTAAAATGAAAATATTCTTTATTCAATAGGCTATTTGACAGGTTTTGAAAATCCATTTAATATTATGTAGTGGAGTTTAAGGAACCCAGTAAAAGTTTTTTTTTAAATTCTGGTACATATTTGCTGAAAAATATCAAATAAAAAATTCAATATTTAAATAGCGCTCCAAAACGCTACTTTGACAATATGGCGCTGCAATGGGTTCGGTGACGTCACTTGCCTGTATTCTGCATATCATCCACATACGTAGTCAAACGATGTTTACAAGCAGGTGACGTCATTATAAACTCGCCGAATCAGGAGCGTTTTGTGTCACGTGACAAAACGTTTAAAAAATGCATTTTTATTTACGGATTTTTAAATAAATTTATAATTATTTTCAACTTACGTTAATAAAAAACCATTTTTAAACTCATAATTTATACTGATAACAGTAATTAACACTTTATTTTTCGCATTGTCAAATAGCCTATTGAGCCTATTACACGCATTTTTTAAAAGTCAGTTTTTCCCTAGTACCCTTTTCAGAATCTTTTAGCTGAAAGTGTAAACTCATCCCATCTCATGTAAACTCATGTCATAAATTTTACATGTTTTGGTGATCTATGTAAGTATAAACGCATAGATATCAGAATATAAACGTTTCCATCTTCTCAGATTCTAACAATCGCATGGAAAGTAAAACAGATATCACTTGTCGTTTATTTACGTAGTCGCACAAAACGATAAAAGAGCATATCCGCATAATACAGACCATCGCTTACTTTAAGCTTTGTGCTTATCAAATATTTGAGTAGCTACCTACTTCCTGATAAAAATAAAATACTGGCAGTTCTCTAAGGGAGTTCGTTACTTGATGGTTCCGTGAGCCATGCGAGAGCCGAGAGATTTCCCGAAGGTAACGCGTATCTCACGTTACACGTTGAAATTTAAGTGACTTTTTACGACGTTTGTCTTGCGGTAAGAATTAAACTGACTTATTATATTTTTAACACATCACAGTCTCTTAATATTTGTGTTTAGGTTGCTTGCTACTTCTGTAGATTTGATTATATTTCGCTTTGATCCATCATTATCATTTTAATGTCCCCACTGCTGAGGCACTGGCTTTCCATAAAGATGAATAAAGAGAATGGATGGTCCACCACGTGAGCCTAATTGTTGGGTTTTGTATTTTTGCAAATATAGCCAGGACCAACGGCTTAACGTGCCTTCCAAAGCCCGGAGGACCTCGAGTTTATAAATGTTCCATAGACTATCTCAGGACCAACCAATGTCCAAACGCCTCTGTAGTCTAGTGGTAACAACCACCAGTGTCAGACCCAGGGGTCCCGGGTTCGATTCCCAGCGGGGGATACCTACATATTGTATTCGGTTTGGTTGGTGGTAGGACTTGTTGAGTCCGCCTGGCTAGCTACCACTATCTTATCTAAGTCTGACGCCATAACAACAATGTTTTCAACATTGTTGTGTTCCGGCAGTTAGAGATAAGATAGCATGTAGTTAGTTCCTCAGTGGTTGAGGATTCCACCTTATCAATACTCAACATTAGGTATGATGAAGGCTAAGTCTACCCGTCGTTAACAAAAAACAATGTGAAGATTACATAACCACTACAATCGCAGGCCGAACGCTCGAACCACTGCACCACTGAGCTCCTCGCTGTAAATTTGTTTTTGCTTTGATTACTATAATTTTTTTACTTTCAGATATTTGGTCCTTTAAGCTTTTTAAGCTCTGCAACGAGCCAGCGCTGCACATTTGAATCCAGTTTTCAACACCGCAGCAGAATTGTAAAACACTTATCAACTGGCAAATTTAAATCTCCGTATGACATCAACAATAATCGGAAACTTTTTTGTATACCACATATTTTACAAGAATGGAGGTGATTATTGTTCAATACTGCAACAAACAGACTTACATCAAATAATTAGAGTAATAAATGCAATTAGTCACTTTATAAATAATAATATTAATCATTCGGTTTATTTATATTGCAATTACTAAAATTATACAAAGCTGATGGTTTTTCAAAGCTAAAGAAGTACAAATAACCTTGTTGATAGCAATCATTTGAAAGCAGAAGAAGACAAAATATAAAATTATTCACAAAAAAATATAATATTTTATTTTAACCAAAACCTATGTGATTAATGTTGTGTTTGTGCAATTATGTGTCGCTGTCAGTAATCTTTTTATCAAAATAAATAAATAAGACATCTCTTTTACATACTCTATTTACTGCGTAGTCGTTGTTTTATTTATATAAAAGACTCTCAAGCTCATTACTTAATAGTTTTACGAGGTGAGTAGACGAGACGATAAGATTTCCCGCAGGACTATGTGCGTTCTAAGTCTTTTATAGTCCTCCACATTGTATGGAGTAACACCTAGAAATTTGCATATAAATAGCGTTTGCAACCTGCATGAAGTTACTTTACTTTTATTACCCATGGTGGCGAGATTGAAGCAAAAACCATTGGGAAATTATGAAACTGTTATGTGATCGATGGGCACTATGTGTAATCAAAAAAGTAATCATGAATATAGATTATTTTATAAATTTTTAACCAGATTTTCTAGTATATTTTCGGCTACTGCCCACGTCGGTCAGCTAGGGCCACTAATCCTCACACGAAAAGAGAAAAAGTATATTTTCTTGTTTAAAATTTATCACAAAAATAGCACTGTAAAATGCATATTTCTTAATATCAATTATTTCTTGCAGTAGGTTATTTTTAATTTTATAATATACCTATGATTTATGCATGAAAAACTTAACGAGAAAGATTACTGGAAGTATTTTAAAGCAGAAAATGCGGGGGACACGTTGGGACTGAGATCTAATTAAGTTTGAAGCCTCTGGATAGATGCCACGAAGGATTAATTATCGTGGACTGATTGTTATTGAATAAACACTTTATTAACCAGCAGTTGGTGTCGTGCGGCAAAAAATGCAGACTTTTTACAAGGAAAATGTCTAAGAAAAACCGAGGCTGGTCTACATATTTTTTGCAAGCTTTTTTGTCTCACTGCATCCCCCGATGTTTATAAATTTCAGTTTAGGGAAAAACGCATTTTTTGCGAAGCACGCACCCTTGCCGTGTCTCTGACATAGAATAATGGAGCACCCGTTCGCCAAATGGAAATCCGGATTATGATAAATCACAAACTTTTGAAATTTGGCTTCCGTTCCATGGATTTATTTGCAAATTGTGGACACGGCGATATGTTTTGTTTCATACGTCTGTCATACACATGCGAGACACCTGAGAGCTGAGGGACCGAATTGATGGTGGTACTTGACTTCGGTAAAAACTTAATAATTCCTATGACGTATGGACACCGTTTGAAACAGCTGGATTACCAATTATTCAGTTAGTAATACATTATTTTCTCCTTCTACCGATTGAAAGTAAATAAGTCATCTTAAGTCTTAGTAAATCTATTATTCTGCGCATGTACACGAGTGGCCATGGCCGACTTAAAAGTCATTAAAAGGATTTCAGACGATGGTCGGCCGTAGGAGGACCATCTGAACGATTCTAACTTGGATGCCATTCGATGTCGTGCCATGTCCGTTGTCTCCGTACAGCTGCAATCAGGTTGAACAGAACTGATGGAGGCTATTGATGCTGTAGTCCGAGTAACAAATGTTTGTCAACTAAGTTAATTTAAACGAAACAACACACAACTTAAAGCTATTCCTTAAACAAGCTATTAACTGTCCTAGTTGCTACCTAGATAAAAATCTAGGTACCTATCTTATGCGAGAGTAGCGTAATGATTGGAGATTGTTCGACAACTGGATGGAGTGTCCATTTCAGAGAGATCAACGAACAAACGTCGGATCTATACCTCTTGAAGGGGATTCCATTCGAAGTAATTGGAACACAGCTCTTGTTAACATGCAACGTATCAAGCTCCAGACAGCGCGCACCCGCCTAATTGAGAATACATATCTCTGGGTTTGGTAAGCCAATAACTCCGCACCACCACAGTATAAGGAAACATACAGTATTTTGTCTAAAACTCTTTCTTAATAAAAGTTAATTATTATTATTGCAGGCGCGCGGTACGCAATACGCGATAGGGCTGCAGGCCAACATAGATTTACGCTTACTCCGTAAAAAACTTTCACAGCTTGCGGTCGTCACAGCAGCGGCGCATCCGTGACTGAGACGCTTGCTGAGCTCTCACCGAAACGAGGCGCGTCGGGTATTACTTGCGAACGGACCTTATGTAGGAAGATAACGTACTGTAAGTATGCATCTTTACTCTGTGGTGGTGCATATGGGAAAAAAAAACAAAAAGCGATCGAATTCGATTCCGTTGGCAGTCGAGAAGGGAGCAAGCTCTTGCATTTGTTTAAAAGTTGCAGTGGCAGTATAAAAAATCTTGTCAATTCGTATTTACATAACTTCATAGAAATTTTCACTTAGTTTTAATTTACCGTTTTATCCGACTTGCCTTGGCTTTTGCTTTGCCTCCGCGCCTTGGCGGCTCTAAATAACACTCTAGGTGTAGGGCATTCAAGACTACGTGCAGTCGGTCCACTGAGTCGGTTTTGAATATTATTAGTTTTTTACTAATTAGTTAACTAAATATTACGTTATGAAAAACAAACGTTATTTTATGACACGTAATAATATTTCAAATAAAGATTATGTCAAATGACATTTATAGTTTCTAAAATTAAAGCATTTGTTAATATGGCACTTCATTGTATGGTATATGAGAGTTATTTCTACTTAATGAAGAAATAATAAAATAATAATAATAATATCATGCGTTATTAGTATAAATGAGAATACTGCAAACGAATTATTGGAAAACAAGACAATACCGTATTTATTAGGAGATCAATATAAAAAGGCAAACTTGATATAAAAATCATCAAATTAACTAACTAAAATACCAATAACTAAAAAAGAAGATCAAATATTACCTTATCTTAATATAAAGTTAATCATAAAAAAATAATTTATTTTTAAAAATGCTCATTTACAAAAGATTAATTAGTTTTTAGAGGATCAAATAGCGAGGACCTGTAATTGGCTATCTATTTCCTACTGTGCTAAATATTGTAATTTTATCACGCTGTTGGTCTTCCATAAATAAAATAAAAAAATAAAATAAACAAAACACTACCAGGTTTAATAGTATTTATAACTCCACTCTTGGTGCAGACGGAAAATAAACACGCGATCGAAAGACCACTCTTTTTTTCCAGTTGTTAAAAACAATAGTTATTTGTTATGCAAAGCTGGAAAGTTGGTTATTTAGCGGCGAGTTACTTCTTTTGAATCCTGAGCGAAGCGAGGATTTCAAAGGTACAAGACGCTAAAAACTTTTCTGCCGAGCGCAACACACAATTTTTCACCTCACAACAGCGAGGAACATTTTATGGTTGTTTCCGCGGTCAACTTCCGGTAAAAAATTCTTTAAACATAAAGTTTAATCTAAATATACCTTATTCTCGTTGTTTTAATGATATAAAAAACTAAAATAATTAAAAAGGGAGTATTATAGTTATTTCAAAGTTATTTAAAGTAGAAATATATTATTACTTATTAATGAGAATAAAAACGATTCCGTAAATGTTGACAATGACATGAGGTACAAGACAAAGACAATTTAAAAATAAAGATTTATGCCACAGTCCGAAATACATTTATAGGTTGTGAAATCTCACCCAGCCTAATATAAAATTCTTATAACAAATAGTTTAATCTTATTGTTATTGTTTTTATGATTCAATGAACTAAAATAATATAATTAAACCAAAACGGAGTTTTAATAATTAATTTAAAGCTATTTAAAATAAGAATCAAATATAATAACAAAGTCAATAGTGTGATTCGGAACGCATTATGACATATTTTAGGTATTAAAATAAAAAAGTACTTTGCCGCGCTAGGCCGTAAAAAGCGATTTTCTACGCCTAAACTGATTGACAAAACCTCTTTTTCAGAGCGAGTGAGGTGAAAACAATTAGGTCAATTAAGTTTTGGCGCGCATTGAGCATTGAAATAAAACAACTTTTAAACGCGCTATATTTCACGAACTAAGTTGTAATTGTCCATATTTTTTGTTTTTTTAGGGGTTTTTTGATTTTCCCGACGCTTCGGAACCTTTTCTGCTGCCATAGTCACGGGATTACTGGGTATTTATAAGTCTACCCTCGAAAAGTTATTCTTTTTTCATTCGGATACGGTTAGACATTTACTATGGAAACAATTATTATTGATTTGATATTTTGTTTTAATTATTATTTTAAATATTAAAATACGGACAATTATAACTTAGTTCGTGAAATATAGCGCGTTTTATATCCGTAAAAGTGGTTTTATTTCAATTATGTCAACGTCTACTTAGTAACATAAAAAGTAATATAATATCGGCATAAAACATTCCTTTCTTCGTAAGTGACTGTTATTAAATTATGCGTAAATGGCTGAACGAATTTGGAAATTATTTGCACACTTTTATAACGTTTCCTCCTTACGTTCTATCCTTCTCCCTATGGGTGCTCTTCCAGGAATAGTTAAGGTGCGCATAATGGGTGCGCTTCGAGGAATACCTCTTGCAATCGAATAAATTGTGATCGGGATGGGACGTTACATATTCAAAGCTATAATGATTTGGTCATGCATATATTAGGGTGGGTAAAAAGTCTTTTTGCATAAAGTATCTCTTTGGCTATACTATTTGAATCTGGCTGGTTTTGGTATCATTAAAAGTTTATATTTTTAATTAGATAATTCCAAATTCAAATTAGGAAAATGTGTGATTTCCATTTGTTTTTCTTACTGTCGAGATAAAATCACACAAATCACAATCACAACATTTATTTAGTACAGGCGAAGGACATACAAGTGATATTAACATAGTACAATAAAAAAGATACTTAACAAAAAATACTTAATTTTAAGTTACAGTATTGAATAAATTGTCCCACGGCTGCACTAAAAGGGACCTAGTTCAGCATTGTGTCAGTATTACACTGACGCTGGTTTTCAACTAGACCGCTTTTAGTTTATTGACACCTGGATGTCATATACATAAAAATGTATAAACAATAGTGCAGATGTGCGATTGTGTGTGTGGTTTTACATAGGTATGTTTGAATGAGAATGTTTGTGCGTGTATGTGTACGTGTGAATGTGTGTATTCATCTCTGTGCGTGCGTGTGAAAGAGTGTTATTATATCTGTGCGTGTATCGTTAAATGTAGGACATATCGATATTAATATTTCCCAGCTCCCGCTGCGCATCGGTAAGATGTTGTCGTAAACGTTTTCTAAAAACATATATAGAAGTACTATTCCTTATAGGGGGTGGAATGTTATTCCAGATTTTAGACGCTGCGTAGCGGAAGCTACCTCTGAACGATGCAGATCGATGTTGTTGCGTAGCTAGCTGCACCGAACACAGCCTTCTGCAATTTAGCCAGACTAGCCGATTGTACAAATAAGCAGGGTGCCCAGTCCTGATCACGCCAAAAAGTAGACTTGCTAGATGTAGTTTACGTCTAGATTTCATTTTAAGAATGTAGTGTTCATTGAGGAAGGGAGTGATATGACTACGACGCGGTATGGAGAAGCAGAAGCGAGCACAGGCATTTTGTACTCTTTGTATAAGCCTGTTGGTCCTGGCAAGCAATCGCGGTCCATAAACAATATCAGCGTAATTAAGTTTAGACAATATCAGTGATTCTGTTAGTCGAATCCTGAGGTCCTCGGATATAAAGGGCCTGATCGAATACAAAACTCTTAGCCTGTAAAAACAATTTTGAACCGTTTCAGCTATATGTTTTTCAAACCTTAGTGCGGCATCCATGTTCAAACCAAGGTTGCGCGCAACGTCTACTCTATCAATAGGTTCACTTAATATAGCAATATTTAAAGTATCCGGTAGAAGATTTTTCATCTTTTTAGTTCCAAATACCATGTACTTTGTCTTGGAGGGGTTAAGGACCAAACAATTATTATCTGCCCACATTGCAACAGCACTCAGCTCTTCATTCAGGATTTTGATAGCACTTTCGTAGTTCTCAGGAGGAAATGATATGTAGACCTGCACATCATCGGCAAAGATGTGATACCGACACTTTTGAAAGCAATTTACAATGTCAGCACAATAAAGTATAAAAAGTATAGGGCCCAATATTGACCCCTGCGGCACACCACGTGTTACAGGTTTGAGTGCTGAGGTTTTATGGTTCCCACTATTTTGAGTTAATTTTACAAACTGTTTTCTATTAGACAGGTAACTTTGGAACCAAAGCACCGTGTTATGTTCAAAGCCGTAATATTTCATCTTGGTGATAAGCAAATCAGTATTTATAGCATCAAAAGCACGGGAAAAGTCCAACAACACGAGCACCGTGCACAAACCTTTGTCCTGATCAGCTAAGATATTATCCGTCACATCTACTAAGGCGGTAGTGGTACTGCGGCCTTTCCGAAAACCGGATTGCATATCAGGAAAAATCCCGTTGCCTTCCAGATACTCGGTCAGTTGGAGGCAGACTACCTTCTCTAAAACCTTTGATAGGCAAGGAAGGATACTGATGGGGCGAAGATCCTTTATTTGGACTGGGTTGGAGATTTTAGGTAACGGCAAGACAGTAGAAATTTTCCAGACATCTGGAAAGACGGACGACTCAATTGACTTATTAATAATTCCGGTGATAAATTCAAGTGTGTGCGGTAAAGTCAAGAATAAGGTTTTAAGCGATATACCGTCATACCCTTCTGCATTCGACTTTAGTTTAGATAATAACCGCGATATTACGTCGCCACTGACTTGCTCAATATTAAAAGTCGCGTCGCCATACCGATTCGATTCGAAAAAGGCAATGTAAGTGTTGTTAGCTACTAAGTTGCCAGGTACGTTTAAAAAATGGCTATTAATTACGTCAGGGTCACTAAAATCAGAAGGCAACTCCCTTTTTTTATTAAAAGGAATAAGCGTATTATGTAAATTCCGCCAAAGTAGTTTCGGGTTATTGATTTTTTCATCAATGTTATGACGAAAATAGCATTTTTTTTCTTGAACCAGCGAGGCGATTACCAATCCTTTATACTCCTTATACTGTTGCCTACTAAGATCTGTTTTTGTTTTTCTGTATTTATGTAACGCGTCATCACGTAACTGCATCATCAGTTTTATAGTGTCGGTCACCCAAGGATGTGCAGGTTTCCTGACCACATTATACCTAACTGGTGCATGAAAATCTAGGACAGATAGGATCTTCTGATTGAAGGTCAGCACCATCGCATTCAGTGTGGGTAAGTTATACCATTGGCTCCAGTCTAACAACGAAATGTCATGTTGGAATTTGTCATAGTCGAGATGTTTCAACGACCTTGATTGAGAGATAAACGGTGTGAATTTATTCCGTTTTAGTTTGAATTCGCAAACCAACACTGAATGACCAATAATACTACTGCCCAATGATGCGACTGTAATGGATTTGACAGCAAGATCGGCACAGACCAAGTCGATTAAACTCTCACTGCTATCAGTAAAATGGGTGGGAGAAGTGATCAGCTGACTAAGATCAAGACAAGTCAAACATTCGTTTAATTTTATTGTCTTACTGTCATTAGGGTTTAACAAGTTAACATTAAAATCGCCAAGTAATATTCTGTGGCTTACGTCGCCTAAGGAGCTCACAGTGTCAGTTATGGCATCTAAAAATAAATCCAAGTTTAAGCGAGGTGGTCGATAAGCTGTGCCAATAGCAATTTTTTTACCGTTTAAGGTTAAAGTTAACCACATCTGTTCGACTATATTAAATCGAGGATCCGCAGAGTGCGGGCGCTCACATACTTTGACACCTTGCCTAACATAAAAACCTACACCGCCCCCTCGTCCGGAGCACACGTAGTGCGGTCGACAGATGTGACGTAGTCGGTACCCGGGCACAGTAGGCGCGCGACCCTCTTGACCGGGCCGAAGCCAAGTCTCATTCACCGCTAGAATGTCGATATCGTAGCGGTCAAATATAGACATAAAATCCTCATGATTAGTACTAAGGGATCCGGCATTAAAAAAACCTAACTTTAAATATTTACTGTCACTCTCTTTTATTGACTGTATACAAAAAGAGTTTAAAATTGTGTAGTTTAAAATGTACTTCATTTTGCACATAATAGAGTAATCGTACAGAGGTAAAATAATTGACTAAACAAATAAAATATAATAATTTAATTTTTGAATGATTTAGAATACGTGTTATTATTTTATTTACTAGTTTAAAATGTATTTTATTTTGCTCATAATAAAATAATCGCACAGAGGTAAAATAATTAATATTAAAAATAACATAATATAATAATATAATCTTTGAATAATTTAAATATGTGTTACCATTCGATATTAAAATGATAACATGAATAAAAACACGACAGAGACATTGTCGACATTGATTATTGGTAAGGAAGTATTGTGTAAGTATGTGATAGTGTTTGTATTGAATTGTGATTGTGAATAATATATAACATGCTTCATTAGTAAAATAAAGTTCCTTGGTATGACAAAAACGTCGCACAGCCGTGGTACAATTAATATAGTTAGGACGAACACTTGATAATAATAAGGTATTATACAATCTGTGATAATGATTAGACAAGAAAAAAAATATCAAAAATAACAAAAGACCTGGTTTAAGCACATAATAAAACAAACATGCATTTAAACCCAGAACAAGGTAAACAAAACTTATGTAAAAAATTGGGAAATGTTCTTTTCTGTACGGATTAGTACTGGTTGCTGACCGTCATTTTTACGCGCAAGAATTTTTCCATTCTTTACCCAAATATGTCTCCACTGGTGTTGTCCACCGGCCTGGCGTGCCAGAAAGAATAGACGACGGTTGGTAGGAGTCAGACGTTCATTTATGTAAATGCGAAGCGGCGGGCCGGAGATGTCTATATCGGAGGAGGACAGACCTCGTCGGGCGCGCGCTGCGCTAAGCCACTTGTCGCGCGTTATTTGTCGCGCAAATCGTACAGTTACAATACGCGGCCGCTGCCCGGCAGTATCACGATCAACACCGCTACCGACAGCGCCGGATATCTGGCTATCAAAAGTTGTAATACGGTTCCGGCGCGTGGACCCAACACGCTCCGCACGTACGATGTCTCGCTCGTCGAATTCGATTCCCAGTTTTACAGAGACCTTACGTTATAAGTGAATCTAATACTTAAAGAAATTCGATACATTTTAAAATTTTACTACAAAAAAGGTAAAAATGCAACGCAAGCCGCGAAAAAAAAATCCGATGGACCCAGTGCAGTGTCTGTGAGAGTAACACAAATTTGGTTTAAACGTTTTCAATCCGGAAATTTTGATGTCAAAGATGCACGTCGCTCTGGCCCTATTACGGATAAATGGATACCAATTTTGGAAAACAGGAGCAAGATCGGCATATCACAGGTAGTTACGACGTAGCTGAAGAACTGGGAACTCACGACAAAACAGTTTTGGCGCATTTGAAAAAAAACGATAAGTTCACAAAAAAGTTCGATATTTGGGTACCTCACGAACTCACTGAAAGAAACCTAATGAACCGTGTACTCATTTGTGATTCTTTATTACGACGTAATGAAACCGAACCATTTTTGATGAAGCTGATAACTGGTGATGCAAAGTGGATCACGTACTACAAGAACGTGCGAAAAAGTTCGTGGTCACACAGACTATGGCGAAACCCGGGTTAACTCGCAACAAGGTGATGCTGTGTGTGTGGTGGGATTGAAAGGGCATTATTCATTATGAGCTGTTACCACCAGGCAGAACCATCGATTCTGAACTCTACTGCGAACAACTGATGAGATTAAAGCAAGAAGTTGAGAGAAGGCAGCCGGAATTTATCAACAGAAGGGTGTGGTTTTTCATCATGATAACGCTAGACCTCACACATCTTTAGCCACTCAGCAAAAATTAAGAGAGCTTGGATGGGAGGTGTTAATGCATTCGCCGTATAGTCCTGACCTTGCACTTTCAGATTTCCACCTCTTTCGGTCTCTTCAGAATTCTTTAGGCAATTCCAGGTAAACATCACGAGAGGATGCCTAAACCACTTGTCGCGGTGTTTTGATCAGAAGCCCAAAAATTTTTTTATAATGGGATCATGTCCCTACCTACAAAATGGCAAAAAGTTATCTAATAAAAACTTTTTATAAAAAAATTAAAACCGACTTCAAAAAACTAAAAAGCAAAAAATAAACCTTTTGGAGTCGGTGCCAGCCAAGGCAAGAAAAATAAAATAGTTGGACCGCAAAGTAGAATGAAAGGTTTATTTATTGCTTTTTAGTTTTTTGAAGTCGGTTTTTTTTTATAAAATGTTTTTTATTTCACAATTTTTAAAGGTAGAACAGGTCTCGTACCTACGCTAATAACATTATGTCAATTCCTCATTACCTTTTACAAAGCTGCTTTTCAAAGGTGCAGGGACGTTACTTATTGAGGGTTTATAGCCTATAGGTATGTTGGCGAGGACCAATAGCTATTTAACAAAAAAGTTTCATCAAAATCCGCTCAGTAGTTATTGCGTGAAACTTCAGCTCGAACAAGAGTCTAACAATTACCTGGATGATATAATTGTTTCATGACTTCCATGACATTAGGCCCCATATCTCCGATGATTATCATCGGATCTCAATGAGACTTATATGGGACCAAATTGACAGTGTACCTGATCGAACAAAAAAACAACTATTAAGATCGGATCACCAACACCGGAGTAATCGGTATACATACATAGGACAAAACAAAAAAAAAACGGGTTGAATTGAGTACCTCCCTCATTTTTTGTTGAAGTCGGTAAAAATAGCACCTACATACTTTAGTTTAATGTAAATAAACTTTATTAAAAAATGTTATGGATTTTCTTAAAAAATGCTAAGAAACTTTTCCCCAACTTATTATTTATAGAAACTATAAAGTATTTTGGAGTTTCTTCTTTTTACTGCTTGTGTCAACATAAAATATGAACTGAAAGTTGAGACACAACCGCTGTACGTTTATTTCCAGAGCGAAACTTATCATTGACCTACATGCCCTAGACTTTTAAATTTATTATTTACAATACTACTAAAATTAGAACACCAATACCACGAACTAAACGAAGCATGAGTCACAATCGAGCAAAACAAACGTAAACAAAAGCGTGTTTACATGCTGTAAAGGAATTTTGTTTATTAATCAAGAAACCGTATTTCTCTATTAACATTTAATTGCGTGGCGTGTCTACCTTCTATCTCACTAACGAGAGCCCAATATTGTAACGAAAATAAATGTCTTGGGGAGGTGTTGCATTTTATAATATTTTAACACGCAATCGTCTTCGATTTATTTGTGTTGTTCTTGTAGACATTGTTTTTGGGCGATTTCCTGGTGAGCTTTTGTAACGGTCAACCGTTGGGACTTACAGACTAAGGCAAACTTTCACTAACTGAATATTAAATACTTTAAGCGTTAAACATATTTAAAACATTGCTCTGTCACTTTTGACTTCAAATGAATGACTGAAAAGAAATGTAATTTTAAATAAGTTTAGCGCTAAATCTGTTTAATGACAGTTGTTGATAGTGGCCCTAAATAAGTTGTAACAGCGGTAACTATAGATTTTTATGAACTTTGGGTCTGCATTTGTCATTTATAATTCTTATCTGGCTATTATGAAACTTTATGTCATTATATATCATAACAATGTTTGTTCCTCTGTGTGTCCTCTGTTCATTTATATAGGTACTAGCGGCCGCTCGCGGTTTCACCCGCGTATTTCTGGTTCCCGTGGGAATATCGAGATAAAAAGTATCCTATGTCCATAACCAGGCTATATAATATCCGTGTACCAAATCTTATCCAAATCCGTTCAGTGGTTTCGGGGCTTATTCAATGCAAACAAACAAACAAACAATCAAACCTTTCTCTCTATAACATTAGTATAGATTATCGAGCGACATCATTTTGAAAAAAAAAAAAAATCAAAATGGCCTCTCATACCACGGACTCAGACCCCCTTGAAGCCCCTTTGATCGTTTACCGGTCCCTTAAGTCTAAGTTTGAATTCAAGAGATTAACTCTAACTCCGTTCAGCTGTGTTTGCGTGATCGAACTTACAAAGATCAAAACATTAAACATACATATTTTCACATTTTTTTTATTTTTTTATTTGCTGCAGTAAACAACACATCAATAGGTAATGTATTTCACTCGACACTGCTCAAAGGGAAGATACATAATTATAATACCTATTGGAATTTATAGAAATGAAAAGAACCCTTCCGGATTTTATTAAACTGAATTTAAATAATGGATTTAATTAACTGTAGTAATTAACATGTGCTAATATTGTTATACTATCGGTCTTTTATAGGATACACTTTGAAGAGTGTGCGAGAGAACTGCACGACCTTGTTCCTCCAGCCCCTTTCCACCATCGGGTACCAGACGCAGGTTAGCTTATCAACCGTACGTCGTTGACCATCCAGCGATCCGTACCGAGCGCTTTGCTGACACATTCCTAATGCGCTGCCTGCTCATGTGTTCCCCGATTCCCACAACCTTGGTCTCTTCAAGGCGAGTGAATAGGCATTTCCTGGGCAAGCATGTTACACCTAGACCACATCCTGTTTACTAAGCACGATGGTAGTCAAATGCCTGCCTAGTTACTCGTACTTGTAAAAATCATCAACTTTTACACGATTGTTTTTGATTATACTATTAGGTTCCAGTTTAAAAGCATCGTTTTATGTATAACCATTTATATTTCAAATTGAAGTTGTCATGATCGATAAATGATTAATGGTTGTTTTATCAAAAGTGGGACGACCCACCAATAAATTATTGCTCTCTGTCCTTTTGAGTAAGGAGATTCGTTTATATTGATTAGTATTCTGGGTTAGTAGATCACTTTTTCCAGACCTTGTAGACGCAAACAAAAATAACAAATATTATTAATCGGTAAAATCGGTAAAAGAATGAATTTCATTATAATATTATTTGAGATAAATCCAGTTCATATTTTGGTTAGTAAATAATTGTACAGTGTCACCCTCATTATTATCAGGCATTTTATTGTCGCTACTGCAGTGCGGATTAGTAGGTTTTAATGACTACAAATAGGTCTGGTTGAAACTATCGACTTTACGTGCCTTCCAAAGCGCGGAGGACTAAGCCTTAAATACATTTTTGGTCACCTATCCCGTGACCGACCATATCGAAAATTGCTTAACTGCTACAATCGCAAGCAAAAAGCGCGAATCACCGCGCCACCGAGCTCCTGTAGTATCAAAGTATTTACAAACATAAAATGGTAACAATTTTTCGTAGCAGACTGCCACGATCCGTAGAAAAACCGTAGCTTCAACGACTACGCGCGCTCGTAGAAAATTATTCTGGCACGACGTTGATCACAAGTTTATATAACTGACCAGAAATCTATAACGTTTTTATAGTTTGTTTTTATTAATCTTTTATGACAAAATTGTGGTGCGGTTTCGTTGAAGACATTAATCTGCGAAAAACCCGCAATTTTTACATCGTAAGTATAAATTAGCAAAGTTCCAAGTATTTCGTTAAGGCTTGGATTACAAGACTCTTTGTTGTATATGTTTTTCTGTTGTGTAATTTCGGAGTTTTGTATGTCAACCCGGGCACCGGAGTGGCTGAGGGACCGACGTAAGTGCCACTTGAACGATAAGAGACACGAGGGCCATTTTGAAGCTACTAAGAGTCGCTTGTACCCACCACTTTTACTTTTTGACTTAATCCCTTTAATCATATCGATACGGGATGGGAGTAGGATGATAAGGCTTTTTATGTATGTAATTATAATTCCCCGGCTAAAATAATTGCGTTGCTTAAACCGGGCAAACCGGGGGACGAACCCCGAAGTTACAGGCCTATTATTAGTGATGACTCTTTTCATCTATGGAACAGGCAGGCCAACCACACTTTTAACGTCTCTTGGCGAGGCCACTGCTCACACCCAGAATACCAAGGTGTTGTTCTGGACAGAGCTCTGACATACAGAACACACTGCGAAGGTGTCAGGAAAAAGGTATGCACACGCAACGATTCCCTAGGCGCCTAACCCCAACCAATTGGGGTGCCTCGCCAACTGTCCTGCGAACCACCGGGCTAGCACTTTGCTACCGGAAAACTTGCCTGCCCTGTCTGGGGTAAATCCAGCCACACTAAGCCAGTGGATGCAGCCCCTAACGACACCTGCCGGCCTTGCAAGGCAAACCTGACGTCGTAGCAGTCCTAGACTGCGCAGTCATGACGGAGCAAAAGACGGAACACCGAGCGTCCAACCACACGTGCAGGTAAGCACGCACAGTTTAGAGAATCTACCGGCTACACGCGACGTCTTACGTGCCTGCACTAACCGGTTTGTGCAACCGGACTGTGCGTGCTTGTGTTGCCGGTTGCTTGGTATTCCATTTTTTGCTCCGTCGTGACTGCGCAATCCTGAACTACACAGTCATGAAGGAGCGTGTAGCCGGTACATAAGATGATGTCTGGAAAGCAGAGAATAGCAACAGGTTGCCAGCCCATAAACTATATTAGTTTTAGACATTGTCCATTATTTTTTACTTTATGCACTGGAAAGGCCAGCAAAAAAAAAGGAAAATTCTATGATTTTCTTTCACTCCCAGTCCAGCATAGGAGAGGAGATGCGCCCTATCAAACCAACTTATGTGTTAAATGCTTGTGTTATCAGCCAATATTCTTATGGATCCTTATGGATGGGTAAGCAGAATGACCCACTACGCGGGCCCAATGCGGAATGGCGGGTTTTAGCGACTGCAAATGCAGCCGGTGCCAACAGTTTGACGTGACTTCCTAGCTAAGTGACGGAGGAGTTAAAGATAGTAAATCTTTGGTCACCCATCCCGTGACTGACCAATGCGAAAGTTGCTTAATTTCAACAACCGCAGGCCGGGCGCGCGAACCATTGTGCCACCGAGCTCCTCTTCACTTATAAACCCAACACTACACATTACCTTTATTACTAAGGGGTGTACGTTTCCATTTCAATTCACAACTAGTGTAATATTTTTTAAGCGATTTGTTTTGTATGTTATGCGGAATTAGCGAAACTAAAGAAAGCGCTTCGTGTGTTATTTTTCCAACTCTCTTTTTACTAACAAGCCAGAGGCTGGGTTATATAAATTGGTATTCGCAAAAGCTTATAAAATATCTTCGGAGTTGATGTTAGTAATTACGTAGATAGTTTACATAAAAAATATATGAATATCATACTTGGTAATGTCCTCGTACCGATGATAAAAAATAAATCGGTCTTTAGCTATATGTGCTAAAGACCGTGCGTTGAATGACGACGAGAAGTTGTTATAAGTGTGATCGCCTCAGCCACATAACACTCACACAATTAGGATCAAAACACTCTAAGACGGTATGAGTAGTAGAAAAGATAGAAATCGCGAAATATATTTCCACACATTCGCTAAGAAAATAAGTTTATACATGGAAAAAATTAACTCGGCCACAAGTGAAAGAGAATTCACTTGTGGCCGAGTTAATTTATTCCTATATTTTTCTATTTGAAATTTATCATAAGTATAAAAATAGTATTGAAAAATGCAAAATTAAAAAATCATAAATTATTGGCTGTTGCATCTTAATCGATCTTTATTTAAACACCTGAAAAGATGTTTCTTTCGAATGCAAGGATATTTCTAGCATTGATATGACAACGCTGGCCTACAGCGTATTAAAAATATAAAAGTATTGGAGAATTTCGACGGTGGTTCGCAAGTCTCGGTAACTCAGTGGTTAGAGCATTGGACCGGATTTCCAAAGGTTGTGGGTTCGTGTCCCATCTGAGAATTCACTTGTGGCGGAGTTAATAACTGGTTTTCATATGCTATAGGACCAATATTGTACAACAAAATTATAAAAATTAATAATATTCTTGGCCACTCTAAACACATATGTAAGAATACTTTAAAAACGTGGCTGTTAACACTTGATTATCAGTCAACGAAAGCACTTGTTGAAATTTAAAATAATATTTTGTGATGCATTGCAGGGCATAACAATTGTGAAAATCATCTTTGTTCATAGAAAGTAACTCTTATAGTATATAGACACACACTCATACACAATCACACACACACACACACCCACACACATGCCTACATACACATACATACATAAACACACACACACATAGCGCACACAAATAATTGTTTATAACAAAGAGCATAAGTGCATATAAGAACAGGTTCGACCTAGTTTAGGTACTTAAGTGTCATGTCTGGCTATGTTCTGTTTATTTTATGTCAATAGAGATTTATTATTATTATTATTTTCCAATATTTTTCTATTTGAAATTTATCATAAATAAAAAAATACTATTGAAAAAGGCAAAAGTTCAAAAATCATAAAAAATAAGTTTATTCAGCAAAGGTACTCGTAGGTGTAGCAGATATGGCTGCGAGTAGTGCGGGGCGCGTTTTTGAGCGATTTTCGCAATTTCTGACGTTTCTAGTACTCAAACCTCCGTTGGTCTTTTACTGTATTGAACCTGGTGAGAAACAGGATATATTGTCATCAAAAAAAATTTTTTTGTAACTGGCCATTTTCCTTCTAACTGTATTTTTTATCAAAATCAGTGAAAGCAGTACAAAATTTAAAAAAAAATTATAGAAATAAAGGAATTAAAAAAAACGCCGAGCATAGCCCTCTCCATTGCACGCTGGTGTTGTACCTTATATAAAATATATACTACGGATCGATTTCACCATCGACAGATAAGTTCTGACCAGCTAAATTGGACAGTTGTAATATGAAAATTTATTTTTCAATTAAGCTATCCAGAACTTTTCAGTCGGTGGTGAAACCGGCCCTTTATAACCGCAAATTAAAATTAATAAGCATAATAAGTTTACTACAATAAACTTAACAGGAGGCTTACATCGCAGCTTAGAACATTGGCTTATCATGCACTTAGCTAGTTCCTGTCGTATTAACCGAGATATGCGTATAACTCGGTTGAGTCAATGCTGAGCTGGAAGGCCATTATTGGCCAATACTAAGCGTAGTACACACATGGAGAATTCATAGACTTATTGAATCTTAAAACATTCAAATTTACCTGACTTGGACTTTATCAAACAGAGCATTCTAAGATAAGCTAATGCTGTTTATTTAAGGGTTGAATAAGGTGATCACATTTTTATTTATTGCGTGTAAAAAGTTACGTGAATATAAATCAAAGGAGAACGGGCAGTTTAGAATGAAGTTTGTCACAACCATTGTATATGTATAGTATAGTATATGTGTTCAAATATTGTCCTTGTTGTCCTCATCGCGAATATATATTTTTATTGCTCTAAGTAACATCGAGATTACAAAAACAGCATTTTGTGAGCCAATAATGTCAGTTTGTATGGTGATTTTTTGTATGTATTTTTGAATCATTATATATTCAAATGCGAATTCAATTCGCATGCGAATTGAAATTGATTGAATTCCATTTTGTCAAAATATTTTTTGAATCATTGAGATTATCATTGAATCATAGAGCAGTTATTGGTAACATTAACATGGGTATTCTCAATGGTTTTCGTTTTATTCATATTCATTTAAGAAGCGTCCTCACAGTCTACTTCGCATCACTAAGACCAACTCTTTGGGATGCTGCACTACTACGGTTCTCACAGTTTTCCCATCCCTCAGAATTTCAGGCTTCGATAAAAAATCGACCAGCAGCTTACAATGGCCCCACGGATTTCTGAGGGAGCTTTCTGGCAAGTGGATTCATCACAGTCAATCCAAATAACATCTACAGAAATACAGTCGAGCTTTGGAAATTGTTAGAGTTCACTGGAAATCCCTGATACCAAATGTAACTCATAGTCACACACACAGTTCCTATGGTTGGTTTAGGTTCCCATACGATTGCCTGTTTAAGCAAGTACAGTGAAAACACGCTAAAACCTCTATAATATTTGAAGGATCTTCAAATTGTGTAGTTTTTTTCTGACGCGGAAATCAGCTTAACTGGCATACAATGAATTATTCCACTAAACAATACCTTATTTTATTTTTTATTTTATTTTATTCGGAAAACATACAGTATTTAAATGACTAAGAAGCATAACAAACATAACACAATATACACAGTTACTTGTTTTCACATATAAACAACAATTTGCTTATTTGTACTAGGCAAGTAAATATTTTTGGAGATTTCAATTTACAGAAAGACACTTACACTATGGTTTCGGAAAGAAAAAAAAATTAAAAGTAAAGAAAAAGTGATCAAACAATACCTACTCAAAATGGAAACATTCTACTTATAATAAATTTTAAATAGAAAAATATTGGAAAAATCAACTCGGTCTGTCTCGGTAGCTCAGTGGTTAGAGCATTGGACCGGATTTCCAAAGGTCGTGGGTTCGATTCCCATCTGAGAATTCACTTGTGGCCGAGTTGATTTTTCCAATATTTTTCAATTTAAAATTTATCATAAGTATAAAAATAACATTGAAAATTCATAAGAAATTGCTTTCTAATGATACACAAATCAAAGTGTTGTGGACAATTCATCCATTCTCCTTTTACAGCTTAAACTTGAGAGCGCCCTGATGCAATTCTTTCGTAATAGCGTTGTTTTTTTCTAGCGTAAGTGGAAAATCTGACGTGCTGATGACTGTAAAGCCAGTGCCATATTCATTATTTTTGCGTGATTGTAGAGTTGCTTAGTTCAGAAAGTTTTTGGACTTTTCTGCTAATTTGGAAGTGTGTATAACTACCCTTATACTTTATGGGCAGACGCAGGCAGTGGGCATAATTGTGGAATCAGTCAAGGGCCTCCTGAGGAGCCCCCTATCTCCGGTCTGTAGTGAGTACCCCATTGTTTTGTGATTGAATACCCCTGTTCCAATATTTAGTGAAATGGATACCTCCATATTCTGAGGGTATTAAATGTGTAAATTATAATGTAGCAAACCTAATTTTTTTATATGTTGAAATTTGGTTTATATAGTAGGAGGCATTCTATTTATTATTTATACAGTAATTAACAATATGTAGTCGTCTTATATATATTTTATATATTTTCAAATCACTTAAACATGTTTGAATCATACTTTAGTCTAGAGGTATTTATTTGATTTTGTTGTAATATCAGGTTTTTTACGAAACACGGGAAAAAGCTTGTCTTCATCATACCTGATGTTAAGTTATAATAATGGTAAAGGTGGAAGCGCGCCTCTCCCGGGATCCTCTACCACTGAGGATCATTGATGTGATGGCATTAGACTGAGATAAGGTGATAGTTAACTAGGCGGACTTACAAAAAAATCTACCACCAACCAAACCAAAGAAAAAAGAAACTTAAATAGAACACACCACGTAACTATATTTTCGAATCCGGCTTTGTTCAAAGCTAAGTACTTGATCCCAACAAATGTAACAAAATGTTAAAATATTTACTGCACTAAATTGCGGAGGTTTTTCTGCCGCGTCAAAAATACATTCTCAGGAGAGCCATAAGTTTTCCCTTACTGAAAAATGGCCACTTAAGTAATAGTATTTTAGGTTTATCTGTGTTTGCCAGCCTTGAAGTGTTTGACATTAATATTTGTATAACGCATTGCTATATTAAGACGAGTATACGTATTATGATATTGAATAATTACTTTCTTTTTACATAAAAGGCAAAGGTATAAACCTTCGCAATGACTCTAAGAGCGGATTCGACCAAACACAAAGTTACACGAGTGTTACTATTGCGGGAATAATTTTACTCCTTGAATTTACCCCTTGGTAATGATAATGTACTCGAGAAGTACGATTTACTGCGTATTGTATTCTGCGTATTAAAAAGAATGATAAACGAATGTATAAACCGACAAAAATCATTGTACTTTTGTTACATCTAGCTTACCTTGAAATGACACAACAATTGAATATTCTAGGATAATACGTGAAATGTCAAATGTTGACAGCTTGTTATTTCTAGTTTCTAGGTTAGATATATTTGGTTGTGTTCGTTTGCGTAGTACTTTTGTCTCTGTATTGTTTTCTGTAATTTTAAACATTATCCTTACAAATTTGTCATTTCAAATCAAAATGTGTGACGATAAACAAAAACGAAATTAAGGTTATTTTATTTTCACAAGTGACACCTCTGCTCTGACAGCTGTTATTCTCAGATTAAACCTTTACTCCGCCAAAATTGCTCGTGTAAATATTTACTCGCGTGTAGTTACCTTATTCTTAGGTTAGTAGTTGGTAGAATGCAAAAGCTTACTCTTAGAATAAACATTAGTTTACACTCGAGTAAAAACTTACTCAAGTTTGGTCGAATCCGCCCTAAGTCAACTAAAAAAACTATGAAAGTCCAAACAAGCAATATCTTTAACGGCATTTTTTCTCTTTCTGGATGACCTAATACTCGCTGACCAAATACCGTTTTTGTTGACGAAACAATCACTGGTTTGGGTTAGGTTATAGTTTTTTTGCTCATAAATTAAATAAAAGCCTTTTTATAACTTTTTAATTTTGTATTTTACAATGCTATTTTTATGTGAATTGATGAAAGCCTTTTTATTGAATTGATTTAGTAAGGTCAAAAGTGTCAGATTTTTTTTTATGAACGACTGGGATAGTCTTAGCCTTCATCATACCTGATGCTAAGTATGTTTGGTATGCGTAAAAGCATTCCCCTCACTCAAAACAACAAAAAAGGCTAAAGACGGAAGCGAGCCTCTCCCGAAATCTTCAATCACTGAGGACTGGCTTTCTTATCTCTTACTGCCGGAACACAACAATGCTGAAAACATTGTTGCTATGGCGTCAGACTTAGATAAGGTGGTAGTAGCTAGCTGACGGACTGAGAACAAGTTCTACCACCAATCAAACCGAATACAATATGTACCCCCACTGGGAAGCGAACCCGGGACCCCTGGGTCTGATACCGGTGGTTGTACCACTAGACCACAGAGGCGGTTAAAAGAATTAGGGGTGGTTGGCTGTGGTAGACTAGTAAAATCTTGGCGATGCCACACTATAACGCACGTAGACTCGTATTTCAGAGACATGTATTACCAACGTGCGACCACTCAAGACATTCGTGTGTCGTGTGCGTGGAGGCCTTAGAACAGAACCTTTACCAAAACAGATTATAATAAAGTAAGCACGTAATGGTTCCATTTTTTTTCAGAAAAGAACATAAAACGCTTTATAGTAAACATTGTTAAAGCACTATTTTACCAGAGCTTTTTATTTTTTAAACCTAAGTGACAAATGGTTTCCATTGAATACGAAAACGAATTTACGGTAAAATCCAACGTATGAAATCCAAAAATGTCTACAATAAAGCCTAGTGTCCCAAGAGAAACACTTAAAACGGAACATTTTAACTGTGCACGTTATTGCTAGCATTTTGTTTTGTACAGTTTATTCAGTGCCTTTTACACCTGAACATTATTTAGGATACAAAATTGTACCAGAGCTTAAATGCAATTTGGTTGCACTTTTTTATTACGTTGAGAAATATCACATTGTAAAATTCAAAATCTTTCCGTGTCCGTTTGTCATTCTTTTAATTACTTTATCCAACCAACCTCTTTGTTAATAAATTAATGCATGTTTTTAACGTTGCTTTGCATCTGTTATCTGTTTTTCATTGTTTGCAGACATAGCTGTTTCATACGCATGTCATACTTTTTGTTGCAAATATAAGGTTAATGTTTTTTTTCAATACCTGGGGACCTACCATCAACTCTTATTGCGATTGAGATAAGGGTCTAAACTGAACTGGTTTGCTTATTCGTACCATGAGGTCCTTAAGTCGATCAAGTTTCAACGACGTCAGCAGCGAGCGATTCAACGCAAACTGAATCGCTAAGACGTATCATTCATTCATTTTTCGTACCATGACCTCATTTTTGACTTAGGTGATGCCTAAACTGCTTCGCGCCTATGTCATTATTGGCAATCCAAATTAAGTTACTAAATATTTAAAAAAACTGATTTGTTGAGTATTTTCTTTATAATATAGTAATTTTAGAATCAAAGTATAAATTAAAGGTGTTTTTTATGTATGAGTGTTAATTAAGCTATTTGTTATAAGTAAAGGTTAGTAGTATCTATTGACTTTTTTTATGATTTATGTATTTCTTGTAATATTTGTTTTTAAACATATTATGTTATTATTACATTTATTTTAGATGTGCGACGAATTAATAATTCTGGAATATTTTTTCGAAAATGATAAAACAGTTAGTCGTAAAAGACGACGTGAAATGCGGGAGCAATCAGACCCTTTTGAATTAGACGACAGAGAGTTTATGAAAAGATATCGCTTAACAAAGGCATTGGTTTCTCGATTGTGCGACGAAATTCGACCACTGATGAAGACGCCAATAAAATCAACAGATTTGTCCGTCGAAACAAAGGTACCTACATATCAAATAGCCAATAATCATACATGTCTTCTAAGAGCCTAAGCACATGGGGCGACCGTGAATCGCGCGTATACGCGCAGTTACAGCGCTGCGGTCGCTCGTAGCTTCCGCGTTTTGATCAGACTCCTCGTCAGTTCTATCGATTCAAACACGCGTATACAGCTTCAAACGAGTTTTGAATATCGCGTTTTATGCACATTTGAATCGATATAAACGCAACAGTCAGCATCTACGGCGCCGTAAAGGCGTGTATCGGAAACGCGCGTCGTCTGCGCGTTTAAAATACGCCGTGTGCTTAACTTTAAATCAAACATCAATATTTTTTTTTTTCATCCTAGGTCCTGACTGCTTTATCGTTTTATGCCACTGGGTCTTATCAGAGGCCCATTGGAGACATTGGTGGGCATGCAATAGCACAGCAGACCGTTTCCAAAGTTATAGCAGAAGTGACTGCTTGTTTAAATACATCGGCAATGAGAAAAAAATATATCTCTTTTCCAAAAACTCTGAATGAGCGAAACAGAGTAAGAGCTAGGTAAGTGAAAAGTGTTAAGATAGTTAAAATATAGCTCTGCAAATGTTTACTCTAAATGTTTATTCTATAACTATAATAACTTATTTATTTACATAATATTCAAGATTCTACCAAAATTTTGCAATGCCTGGCATTCTGGGATGCATTGACTGCACTCAAGTCGCAATTGTGAGGCCACATCAAAATGAAGAACGATACTACTGCAGAAAGCAGTACCATTCCCTGAATGTGCAACTAGTAAGACAGATATAGATGTAACAATTGATTTTAATGAGATGTTATTTAAAGAATTTATTTTTATAATCATGTTCAATACTTTCAGGTGTGTGACGCGGAAATGACTATCACCAGTGTGGACGCCAGTTACGGTGGAGCAACACACGATTCTTTTATATGGAATGTGCATCCCTTGAAGACATATTTAGAAAATGTTAATGAATCGACATGGTTGATTGGTAAGCTAAACACAGTTCAGATTAAAATTAGATTCCTTTTCTACATAACAAGGCATGACCTCACTTACTATATCTTGTGGGGTGGAGATAGCTAGATATATATTAGTATGTATAATCAACCAGGGTAATTTGTAAGCAATGTTGATTGAAAACAGTCAAGTTTTAGTAGTATTTATCAACTTTTTATTCAAACCCACATCATTCAAATATATTTGAAATATTTCAGGTGACTCTGGGTATCCATTAAGAAAATATCTCCTGACTCCGATCGTGGACGCCGCGCCGGGCTCGCCGGAGGCCCACTACACGAACGTTCATGTCCGAGCAAGAAATACAATCGAAAGAACTATCGGACTTCTTAAAGCACGTTTTCGCTGTCTTCTTGTGCACAGAGCTTTACATTATAAGCCAGAAGCTGCTGCATCTATTACAATTGCTTGTGTAATTTTACATAATATTTGTAATAAAGCAAACGTCGCTGTGCCTGAGCTAAGCAATGAAGACATGCTTCTAGAAGTCCAAATGCAGATAGACATGAACGCTGTGAGAAGTGAAAGAGCCAGCAATAATCGAGATCTTCAGCAGGGCTTGATCACCAGAGATGCTCTCATTCACCGTCTGTGGGAATCTCGCTAGGCCTGCAATTATTTCAATAACTAGCGGCCGCCCGCGGTTTTACCCGCGTGGGTCCTGTCCCCATGGGAATACCGGGATAAAAAGTACCCTATGTGTAGTTCCACTACTTGAAGGCCCTACATACGAAATTTCATCAAAGTCCGTTTAGCAGTTTTTGCGTGAAAGTGGAACAAACAAACAAATAAACAAACAAACAAACAAAAAACCTTCAATCCTTTGCATTTATAATATTAGTAGGATTATTATTTTTGTTTCTTTTGGTTAAAATAAATTGAATTGAATAATAAAAACTTGTTTTGCTCTGAAGTGTTTATTTTTATGTGCGAAATTATTTTAAGTTCGAGATCTTCAGCAGGGCTTGATTACCAGAGATGTTCTCATTCACCATCTGCAGGATTCTCGTTAGGCCTGCAATTATTTTAATTATTATTATATTTTTTCTTTTTAAATGAAATTGAATTGAATAATAAAAACTTGTTTTGCTCTGAAAAAGCGTTATTTTTACGAACCAAACTATGTTAAGTTCAACAAGCATTCAATAAGCATGAAAAAAGACAAGAGCTGTTTTTCCACATAAACCCCATTAATATTATAATATTTACAATTAAAATTGGCATTAAATCAGATTGCCTTTTACCTAGATCGTAAAATATCCTGAAGCACCCTTAACTCATTAATTAGCGAACCAACTAATGTGTTTAGGTGACGCGCTATATTGTTTCTCTCTTCCGCAATCCCCATAAGCGCCCGACGCCCTGCGTCCTGAGACATAGGCGGGTCCCGCCGCAGGCGCCGGCGTCGCGGCGAGCGTCGCGGGGTGGGTTGAGCAGGCAGCGGCGAGGTAGTTTGGGCTGGCAGCGGCGGGGTAGTTTGGGCAGGCAGCGGCGGGGTAAATTGAGCTTGCAGCGGCGGGGTGGTTTGAGCATGCAACAGCGGGATGACTTGGGCATGCAGCGGCGGAGAGGCCGCTGGCGGAGGTGGTAAAGTGGCCACACCGCTGCTGGTGGAGATGGTGAAGTGGCCACGCTGTGTAGCCTGAGGCAGGGGTGCCATCATCCTCGACAGCTCCTCAGTGTATGGCTGTAATAATGACAAGGACTCCCCTTCCGAGGCACTTGCAGACGGGATTATAACTCCCGGTACTTCCAGTACCTGCAAAATTTTGAATTAAATATTTTGTGTTCATTTATTTACTTATTCTTTAGTGCACACAACAGTAAAAGGCGGACTTAAGGCCTTTAGGCATTCTCTACCAGTCAACCGAAATGGGTGTAAAGGAGTGATCCAGGCGGCAATAAAAAAAAGTTAATCTGAGAAAAAAAACGTCATTGGACAAAATTACGCAAACCTACAATAATACATCGTTAATTTTTGATGAAATAATATGAAATAATTTATTCTAAAAAGTACCTCTTCTGCAAATGGCTCCACTCTCATGCCTGGTAGGCCTACTCCAAAGTCAGGTCCCAGAAAATCAAGAAATTTTTTTTCTAAGTCCGTAAGAGGTTTTACCCCCGACGGGCCACCCCCTGTCTGCCTATGGGAAGTCCTTGCAGCTACAGCCATCTTTTTTAATTTTGACTTATAGTCGTTCCAATACTGAGAACAAATAGAACTTGAATTTAATAGTTTGAAGTATCATGGTCTAACTCTAAATGTTTATAGGTACCTACTGGTGTCCTAGGTAAAATTGTAAATATCTCTTTGTAGTGCACTCCAATACTCCAATGGATCCTGTCTTAGCCCCCGGGCTTGATTGGGATCAAAAGCAAACCCATTTAAAGTAAAAAAAAAAAAAGGTATTGTGGATTTTTTCAGCGTTACAGCTTTGCTTAACTTTTTTGCTACAAGTGACCACTTTATGCAATAAAAGTCCATATAACTACTGGTCGAACCTTAAACGTTTATATCCTGGTTTCCTAGGATCAACGTGCAAGAAGTTGCGGGCCGGCCCCTTTTGTAATAAATAAGTCATATACACACCTTGCACCAACCTTTCCAGTCTTTAATTGCCCCATCTCCATAAGAATTGAGCTGGTCGGCTATTTCCCTCCACATTCGCCGGGAATATTCTCTGGCCTGTATAGTTTTATTATACCCTAAGGCTAATTCCCTGTTTTTTTGTAGGAATTCCCAGAGGGTCTCTAATTGGGCATACCTCACCCTTCGACGCGTGGGATCACTAAAAAAACAAACTACCTATTTAAAATACCAAAGCAACATGAGTTTCAATAAAAAGTATGACAAAGTTTTGCTTACGCCATTCCAATATTTTTTGGTTTTTGTCACAATTTTTTCCGTTGATCCGTAACAAAGTTCAAACCATCAAACAAAGAGTATGTAATCACTACGTTTTACCATCAAACAGAGACAGACAACTGCTATTGTCTAAAAGAGTAAAATGTTTTACCGGCACTGGCTTGAAGTATTTTTATAGATAAAATGGTATCATGTTTTACAAAAATCATTAAAATTAATTGTCTAATAATTTCTTCGCGTTAATTATGGTTAACTTGTTAAAAACGGAATGATTGTAAGGTATTTAAACTTAGCGGGATAGATTGTCTGAAAAAACAAGTCGCAGAGCCTAAATAAACAAGTAAAGTGCTCTGATTCAATAGCGGATCAGAGACACAATCATTCAGTCATTCACTTTTAGCGATTCACATGCGTATCAGTTTTAAGTAGCTCATGGTACGAAATAAAGCAATTTAGTTTGGGAATCTAAATTGAAACGCTCCTCTTTTGAGTCGCTTCATAAAAGTTGATGGTAGGCCCCCTGTATTACGGACTTATTGAAATATAAGAGAATTTACGTAAAATTTTTATTAGAAATCTCATTGAATTATTTTGACCTACGGCCTTATCTGATTTCAATACCTACCGTCATTCGTTCTTCGTGTTTTTTGTTTAAAATTTCCAGATAAATTTATTTCTTATTCCAATAATCTGAATGTTAAAACTGTGTATCCTCTAAATTGTTAGCTTCTTTGTTACTAGCCAACAGATAATAAAAAAAATTATTTTGCAGATTTTACTTGGTAATCTTTCCTCTTTTATATTAAACATTGCTGTACTTATAGCAAAACACACCTAAAATAATATAAAATTAATGGTGTTAAAAGAGGTGATAATTAAAATAAAAAGGCGGTAAACATTAAAAGTAAGTTTAAAATTTTTTTCGACGGCATAGTTGTTTGATTGCCTTAGAAAGCACGGCGTAAAATAAAGCAAGTAGGTATGTATTCTTCGAACTGACGACAGTTACTTCTCATAGCGAAGTATTCTGCATCAAGAACAACGTAAGCAAGTTTGCACGCCTTGTTTCTCAACGTCCCATAAATAAAGTTTCGTACCGATAAAGCGCGAACAAAAGCTTATTCATACTTCTGTTTAACAGCCGTCGATACAGCAATAATTATTGTATTTGTTTCCATTTCTGGGAGTCTACTCTGAAATCATACGAAGTTCGTACGTTCGCTAAAAGTTTCGTATTTTTTCCTTCCTTGAGTCCCACAGACTGATTCCGATGCTGTCTTATTTTCTTACTTAGTACCATAAACGGCTTATTACTGGTGGCACTACTTTGTTTGAATCGATTGGGTTTGTGTTGACTCGCCTATAACTTTGATTCCGCTGCATGATTCTCAAGCAAAATCACAAAAATTCACTGATTGTTTGATAAATTTTAAAAGAAGAATATAAAAAAATCGACTTGCTATAACAAGTTATTCTCAGATGGGAGTTCGAACGAAAATTAGAGATTTTCGTTCGAATTCAATTTTTATCTTATTTCGTAGAAGACCCCTATGTTGGGGTAAAGTTCAGACTCATTATATCTAATTCATCGCTTTTTGAGTCAACGAAATACGCGTGGTGATAAATTACGCCCCCACCGACCCGCTATGTAAATTCGTCTTGATGGTGACACCTGGTGGCTATAAATTATTTAGATATCGTCTGAGATTGTGTATTCACGACTTTATTAATATGCAGAAGAAAAACTCGCCTTGTGTATTGCGGCCTGTTGTTTATTGGCAATGAAAATTACCAAATTACTTACGCAATCAAATTTAACGCCTGTTTCGTTTTTGGTTCCTACTTTTTTGTGGGTATCTGTGAAAAGTTTGATACAATGTAATTTAATTAAAATAACAAAATGGTGTTACTACAAACAGTGGTCTAAAACTAGAATTGGTTTAAAACTGAACCTATCTCTTACCATTCGCTTATACAGGGTGGTCCAAGACTGGTGGTTTTTTTTAGATAGTTGACCTAGCGACATATTATGAACCGCAAGAAAAAAGTCCGTTCTCACCAGATTGCAAGCAAAAAAAATGAAATATCTCGACGTGGTTCGAGTTTTTTTTTAACTTGCACTTATTTATTGGTATTTTCTTTGTTGTATGTATTTACCTGATAGGTTTTTCTTAAAAAAAAAATGCTGATTGGTGGTTTTAGGTCAACATTTTTTTTTGATAAATGTTAAGAAAAGTTATTTTGTTATTTTTTTCCTTGTGGTTCCTAATAGGTTGTTTAGTCACCAGGATTGGACCATCCTGTATATATTTTGTTGTAATTTTCGTTATTTGTTAAACTCTTCCATTTAATCGATTATTAAATTGTGTTTCCAGTAGGTACATAAATATGAAGGTAAGCTACAAATTTCCTTTTGATCAAGTAATTCCTTTTCACCTTGAACTCTGTTTGCGTTGCCGATAACAATTAGATTAGTGAAATCCAATCTTAAAGAAATTTGAGCTACTGAAGAAAGTACTTTGAACTTAGTTAATTAAATTTATCGAATAAGTAAACTAAGTCGCGTGTTAACTAAAAAATCGCTGTTCCATAAAAAAAAATTGAACTCTGCTCAAATGTATGAAAGTGTTGAACTATGTTTGAAATGTTATGGATTATTTCCTTAAAATAAGTTCGTAATGAGGACTCCCACATATGGTTTTAAGGTTTCCAGTTATTATGTTGCTTACAATGTAGCAAAGCTTTGCAAAGAAACAATATGTTATCATTTAACGAGGCAACCGCTGAACCGATTTTAATGAAATTTGTTATGGAGATAACTTAAACCCTGGAGATGGACGAAGGATACTGTTTATTCCGATACACACACAATAACCTAAGGCGGTGAGCACACTGCTTCCGCGCTCCGTCTCGAAGCGCGGGGTTGCGGATTTTAATATTGTAAGCAAGTACATCAAATAGTATAGAAAACACCAATCCGCGATGCGGCGCAAGAGCGTTGTCCGCTAGCAGATTCCGATCTAGGCGTGAAGGCGCTAAGGGGGCGGAGCAATCTGCTTGGAGAGAGTCGTATTTTTTAAACCATCGCATAAATTCTTTTACATAACACCGCATTCGTATTAAAATCTTGCGATTCCATTTGCGAAAAGTAATTCGATTGTTTCAAAAATACAACTGTTTCTACGTCCCCGCGCGCGTGATGCGCTGCTCCGCGCACCGCGGCGGGGTGCGGAGCCAGTGGGTTAACCGCCTAACTCGGTACGATAACCTAATTCCACGCGCAATAAGTCGCGGGGAGAAGGCTAGTTAGTTATACAATAAATCTTTTTATCATAGTTACCTTCGAAATACCAAATAGTTATCGATACGCGAAAACGAAATGGAAGTTAAAATTCCACGAGTCTTTGTCATGTCCGATCCAAAGGCAGCCATTGTTTTGAGACAATTCAAAGTGTTCAATTAAGTAAGTGCTTCATAGAATTCTCCTTTTGTATCAGGAACAGACTAGAGAATGAATTTAGCAAATAAGGACAGAGGAGCCTGCGGCTGGAGCTAAAGCAGATCGTTGGAAACATTCTTATCCATTTTCAAAGTACGCTTTCCATTGTCCTAGTTAGGCTTTATACTGTTTTTTATACATTACTGGAAATTAAATAAAATAGTCCTTTTGAAGTGTTTTTAGATGGGAATAGTTTTCTTTTCTGTTTAAAACGTTTTTGTTTGTGTTACTTTTATGATGCTCAATAATTTTTATGCTATCAATTTAAACATTCCCGTTTTTTAGGGCTCCGAACCTCAACCTCAAAAACGGAACCCTTATAGGATCACTTTGTTGTCCGTCTGTCCGTCCGTCCTTCCGTTTTCGGTTATCCTATCTTCTATTTTTCTAAATTAAAACCATACAGCCACTACCATACCATTCAACAGTCTGTTGACGGTGTAAAAAACTCAAACTTGTAAATTATCGTGAAAATAAGATAAAACCGTTTATGCCCCAAAAAAGGTCTATTTCGACACCCTCAAGAAAATATCAATTCATAGGGTACTTCCCGTTGACCTAGAACTAAGATATTTGGCAAGTAATATCGTCTTTTACTACGAATAATTTCCTGTATTCGTAGTAAAAGACGATAGGATATGTCTAAAAAAAAAAATCATTTGTAATTAAATCATAAAAATATAGTCTTTCATTGTTCAAAATGAATTTCGGGAATAACACAGGGACGCGTCGAGGTATCGACTTGAAATTAAAACCCTATATTCACGGCAACAATCTCTTGAAACTGTGTAAAAATCAAACATCAAACTTAACGTAAAAAAAGATAAGGTCATTTATGCCGCAAAAACGGGTATTTCGACACTTCACACAGGGTACTTTTCGTTGAAATAGAACTGTGAAATTTAGCAAGTAAGTTGGGTAAATACTTTGTTTTTATTTTTGCTACTTTTTAGCTCATTTAAGTAAATAAACACCGATTTTGTTTTAGTACACGTTCCAAAATTCTTCTTTACCTAATTGACCAAAAACTACCAAGCACTAAGAGACATGTGTAACGGATAAAGTACTATTGGATTTACAGGCTAATCTATCAGTCGGTTTAAGGATGCCGATCAACAATAAAAAGATAAGACACATTCAATCTTATTAGTATCGGATAAGACGTTATTGACCTTAGATTAGAAATATAAGTAAGACAAGAAGAAGTAACAACCGTGGTCCCATTTCAGGATACCGGTTATTAGAGAGGATATAATTCTTTATAATAAAAGCTGCTCATCTGTCAAACCTTTTTCTGAACCTTTCAATCTATAAAATTTTATTAAGGTGGTACGACTTCCATACAGACAAACATTGCACCTTAATTGCTTCATCATACATTAATAATTCATAAATACATGTGCAACTAACTCGTTTCAGTTATTTGTTTACGCGAAGTTATAAAAAAAATTACTTTCATACATGAGCTATATAAATGCGATGGGTCATACACACATACGTAGAATTATTGAAATTATAAGATATTAGTATATTCGTGTTTTATGTATGAATATTCATTTTTGTTATTATTTCGCGCAAACAAATAACTGAAACGAGTTAGTTGCGCATGTATTTATGTATTATTAAGGTATGATGAACCAATAATTGTGTAATGTTTGTTTGTATAGAAGTCGTACCACCTTAAATACGAAATAGATGAGGCCATAGTAAGTTACTAAATATGTAGGTTTACTAAAATAGGGTAGCCTACGAAAATTGTTTCTATAAACATTATGACGCAATAGGGAAAAGTACGTACTTTTTATTACAAAACTTTAGGACGGTTAGAGATGTTACAAATCTGGTCATTAAATACCTTTATCTGGATTTGTAGTTTCAGAAACAGGATTTTATGATTTAAAAAGTACGAAAATTCAAGATTATCCTCAAATGGGGTTACACTATTTGTTTAATTAGTGGACACCAATAATATTTAGCTGCGTAGTATCGGCTTAGAATAGCACTACCCCCTCTCATCCCGTGGGTGTCGTAAAAGGCGACTAAGGGACTCAGCCTTCAGGAGACGGGCAACAGTGTCACCTACAAACTTGGCCATACTGCGATCGCCAACCCGCCTGCCAAGCGCGGCGATTATGGCAACCCCTCCTTTGGGGGAGGCCTATACCCAGCAGTGGCTGTTATGTGGCTGAGACGACGACGACGATGAATAGTATTTAGCATTGTGTAGTTTCATTTCCCTTTAATCGCTATAGTTATTTACTACGAAGTGATTTCGTGGTTTTTCGCCTAATCTGCAAAGTCGGTCTCGCTCCCGTGCGCGTCTTTTTCTAATTGCTATCTCCTTCCAGTCGTAAAGCGCTTAATCATATCTACCTATAACAGGTATTGTGGGTCATTATAGTTTTTTCTTTTTGTGGAAACGGCTTCTTCCGTTTTTCACAGAAATCCCGTAGTGGAAAAACACGGTTTTATGTAAAACTTGCCCGTTAGAAATAATATGTTATTTTATATAAAAAACTTGAATTCTATGAATTGTATGAATTTCGTTAATATTTTTATTATTGTTATTATTTTATTACTTCTCATTATACGCCGTACCGTGCCCGTTCCGCAATCATTTGGCCATTCTTACCGGCATTCGGTAGTGTATGATTTCTCAATTCCACTCGAACGAATGCTTCAAATAATATGAAAATTAATATTAAAAACTTTAAAGTGAAAAGAAGAATTTTGGAATTATAAAATTAGAAGCGTTGTTCGTAAACTAGAATGTACAATAGAAACGTATTAGTCTCTCACAAAAATTAAAACCGTTAGAAAAAGGCATCAAACTCCAATATCCCATTAGATCCAAATAAAATGCAGTAGGACGAACAAAGAGCAGACAAAGCGACACATGTAACAGATAAAGGCACTATTAAGATAGTACCAGAGACGTCTTGGGTTTATTGCTTCTCTATTTACCCGGAGCAATACCGGCCCAACCGTTCTCGTGCGATTCCGATTGTTATTACCTAGTAACGTGGTTGGGCTTTGTGAGCGCAGAATGATTGATATACCTTTTCGGAGAAATGTTACGATGTTTCGGGAACAAAGTATTGGGGGTGTATTCCGGAATATTTTGCCGGTCACATGGAAACTGTAAAATTGCGTTTGGTTTCACTAGGTACTTTTGTGTAAGAAAAGCAAGATGGGAATGGCCATTTATAATAGTACTTGATAATATTACAACCTCCGTTTATTGCTGTGGTAAAAGATTACCATTTCGTGGAAATGTTACGATGTTCCGTAAACAAAGTATTGGGGGGTGTATTCCGGAATATTTTGCCGGTCATATGGAAACTGTGTAATTGCGTTAGATTTTATAATTAATGTGTAAGAAAGACGATATAGGAATGTATTTTTAAAAATAATGCTGGATAATAATATAGTCTCTGTTTTTTGCTGCGGTAAAAGAATATCCATGAATGGAATACTGTTCCCACCTTTGGGATAGTTCAGCAAAATACCAGCTAGCTGCACTCGATTCAGTGGAACACAGAGCCAGGAAACTCCTCGGGGACGATAAAGTAGTGAATACCAAGCTCCACAGTCTCCCTCATGGTCGACGAGTTGCCTCATTGTCGCAGAGTGTGCTATTGAGCTACATGAGCTCATCCCGCCAGCTCCGTTCTACCACCGGGAGTCCAGACTTACTACGGGCTATCACCTCTACCTGGTTGAAATTCCACGTCTGCGTACAAAGCGCTTCTCCTCCTTCTGCTCCTTATTGCGCAATTCCCTGCCTGCGTCTGTATTTCCTGTATATTCTGGTATATTTAAAGCTCGAGTAAACAGGCTTATTCTAGGCAAGCTCGCTCCATCTTCGGCCTCTTGTTAAATCTAACGATTCAGAATGACGCCAAGACGCAAGCCTATTTATTGTAATTAAAATCTTTTCGGAGAAATATTACGATGTTTCGGGAACAAAGTATTAGTGGTATATTCCGGAATGTTTTGCAGGTCACATGGAAACTGTTGGGGGTATATTCCGGAATATTTATAGAGTCAAATGAAAACTGTGAAATTGCATTTGGTTTTGTGTAAAAAGGCGAGATAGGAATATTACGTTTTTATTAATGCTTGAAAATAATAAAACCTCTTTAATTGTTGTGGTATAACAATACCTTTATACGAGTATGAGAAATGTTACGATGTTTCTTGGACAAATGAATGGGGGTTGTGTTCCGGAATATTTTGCCGGTCACAAGGCAACTGTGAAATTGCGTTTGGTTTAATATTTTTATGCAAAAAGACACGATGGGAATATACGTTTTTCATAATACTTGAAAATAATAAAACCTCTGTTTATTGTTGTGATAAAAAGAGTTTTGTTCTTTGATAAAGAGATGTTAATGTTTGTTTTTAGATTTATAACGAAGATTTCTTTAATAAAGATTGTAAGATTCAAGAATCAGTACATTCATGAATTAAAGTATGTACTCCAAATCTCGCTCAGTGGTTAGTAAACTACATATAACAAAGATTCGAAAGACAAAATCAACAGAAAACTAGAATTCCAACTTTCTTTGACAAAGTGATAAGCTCTGAATTATCGACGAATATCAAGAAAACTATATTTCTGTTCAACCCTACAATTGCCACGGACATTTTTCTCTTCATTTATTCATAAGCAAAAGCGGACTCGAGTTTCGCGAAAAATACGTGACTTGCTATGCCTAAATAATACATGAGAAATGCCAGGAAACTACCCAGCGAATGGTAGTAGCATTGTAACGTATTACCCAGGTTTGTATGATCAATTTTAGTATGGAAACTGTGGACCACTTGATCTCAAGCTGAATCATAAAGAATTTATGTCTGACCGAGTCGTAAACGTGAAAATGACCAAATATTTTACTCTCCCCCTAAATAGATATTCAAGACGAATGGAAGAGAAATTGTATTGTTAGTACTCATAAAGTTTACATGTAATAATTTGTGTGGAAAGTTAACGATGCTTATATTCAAATGTGGTTGTAAAGTTGTATGGTTCTTATACTGACATAAAAATAATTACTTCTGTTCCTAATGTCTGAAGCATTATGAAGCTTTGCATTTTTATTCACTGAAAATTTTTAGTCATATTTTACTTATTTAAAAGTGTTGCTGTTACTATCGATCTTATTACAAAGGTAAAGAGGTCGAACATTGCTTAACTTATACAAAAAGTATTATATATAATTTTTCAAATGTTTATCGTTTCATATAATGACGAGACCCACACATAGATATATATATATATATATATATATATATATATATATATATAGATCCCGATTGTAAAGATTCGTAGATAAATAATTTAAATCGTAACAATATCATTTAAGAATCCGCAACTATAAAACTATAAATCTTATCGAATATCACCAGAACTTATCAAAGCTAATAATACCATTTGATTGTTTCCATAGCGAAGTGTCCTTTAATTCCTTTGCTATCTTATCAAGGAATCCATCGCACAAGGCTTTCCGTCGCGTGACGATGTTGGACACCAGATTTGGTTTTATGGTATTCCAGATAAATATATTCGAAGGGTAGATAAGGTGGTTTCGTAAGTGCCACTTACTTAAAACGCCTTCGATAAAGAACAAAAGCAAGTAGTTGAAGGTTTTAGTGTACGACAAAACTGATGGGTGCATTCTAGTGTGAATTATCTATCAATGAGTTAATCGTTACTTAAAAGATGGATCGTTACATAAAAGTCACGAGTCAAACTCAAATAGATTGCAAATTCATTGACAAAACCTCACCGATTTCAGTCAAAATCTGTACCGTAATAGGCTTTTTAGTTGCAAATACTATACTATTACGGTACAGATTTTGACTGAAATCGATGAGGTTTTGACAAGAAATTTGCACGGACAAAAGCTCATCTATTTGAGTTTTACTCGTTTTGGCTTTGTAAATTCGTCCCAGGTTATGAGACGCAATAAATAGAAAATTCATTGTTCTCTGGACACCAACCACGTTCTGCTAGCAAATCACAAAATGAACCAACTACTCATTTTAGATGACGTAGGTATTGTTAATTTTTATGACCCTATTAAAATTGATTATTATAATTATCATTGCCTACCAGAATAAAACTAGAAAGCATTTTGACCACGCTTGAAACGTGCGAAATTTACTTAATAAATGTAAAACTGCAGTATTTGAGAACTATTTTTTAATTACAATGAAATTCGATCACACAATAAAATTGAACCAACAAATTATTCACATTAACAGAACATTATTTTCGATGAACGGCATGCTATAATTCGAATATCAGGCAAATGTTATCGTTTGTACAAGTGGGAGTGAATATTTGACGACTCTATTACCCTGTTGGTTAAACTGATTGGAATTTGAAATGTAATATATTTAGCTTTTAATAGTATTTCGTAGTAGTAATATCAGTTTATGATTTTTGAATTTTTGCATTTTTCAATGCTATTTTTATAAATTTTAAATAGAAAAATATTGCAAAAATTAACTTAACCGAGACCTCTTAAGTCACGGTAGCTCAGCGGTTAGAGCATTAGACCGGAGTTCCAAAGGTCATGGGTTCGATTCCCATCTGAGAATTCACTTGTGGCCGAGTTATATTTTTCCAATATTTTTCTATTTAAAATTTATCATAAGAAATATCAGTTTTGGACTAGTGTTGTTTGTTGAAGAATCAGGGTGAATCGTTGATGGTTGAGGTATTATAAAATAATCCGTCAATCTATTGTTTTGTTTGATCAATTTCGTACCGAAAAATCAATTACACAGACAATTTCGCAAACAGACGTTGTTAAAGTTAAGTAGGTTTCAATAACTTTTGAATTTTTCAACATTTTCAAGTTGAATTTTTGCGTTGCGATAATAATAGTCTTTGTCTATCATGTCTCTTTTATATGTCTCTTTTTTATCTGTTTGGCGCAGGGGTACTAAGCCCGCCTTCTGCGCCAGAGGTCCCGGGTTCGATCCCCGGACAAGACAAATATTTGTGTGCATGAACATGTCTATTTCTCTTGGTCTGGGTGTTTAATATGTATAATAAGTATGTATTTACAAAAAAAAAGTATATAATTATGTTTATCCGTTATCTAGTATCCATAACACAAGTTCTTCATGAAACTTAACGTGGGCTAGATAATTGGTGTATTGTATGCAATTATTTATTTATTATTGATTGATTTAGCAGCATTTTACAGAACTTAGATTTTATATCAGCTTTATCTCTTAAAAGCTTACTGTGAACAGAAAAGCTTTTTTTTTATTAAATAGTCTTACTTAAAATAATATAAAAAGGGCAGAATCTAAAATTTTATTAATGTGCTGTTAGACCTATTTATGTCACTCAAAACGAGGGTTCCAGCCAAGTTTAAATACGTAATATTATCTCACTCAAATTAATTCAAATAAAAGTTAAAGTTCAATATCATTTAATTTCAAACAGCTAACTTTGATAAAACACATTTACGGGTTAAATGACTTTTAATGTTAACGAAGTTACGTGCGTTAATGAGAAGTCTAAAAACAAGGTGAAGCTTTTAAGGGGCCCGCCATTTCTACTTCTTAATCTTGACTGATGGTTCTCACGCTAAGCCTGGGGTAATCTCGGGGAATACCTGCGTATCGTCGGGGAGAAAATTAGCGAAAATCCATTGCGAGTGTATGAAATATTAAGTCTATTAATTATAAAAGCTCACAAAAGAGTAGCAGAATAAGCCCGCTCGTCTGAGGTTGCTCACCGATCTTAATGATCGTGTGATCTCTGTTACTTGGTGAATTAGCAAGCTCAACGAAATTGTCTCTGGGGTGTAATGGTGCTAAGTCATTACACGCATCCTTACTTGTTAAATAGGTCGCAATTATAAAATACGCATATGGGTTGATTTAACACAACAAGTACATTGCGGCTTGGAAGTAAGGTGAATAATTTTGTTCTTTGCTATACCACCTTGATAAATGGGTTAGTTATCGTACGCTAGAAATATATAAGTCAATGGTTACCGTCCTTAGTGCTTAGGTACGATATAAATATATAAAAAACAAACGAAGACAGACTCGATGAAGCTTTTAAACATTTATTTCACTGAAAGTGTGTATATATTTATTCAATTCATATTTAAAAATAAGTAGAAAAAACAAGAAACCGTTATAATATAATTATAATCTTACACTATAACAAAAAAACGCCGTCCAACTCACAGCCGCGTGGCGTAGTACCGAGAACACTGGCGCTGTTGCCCCGCTGAATACAAATACTGAGCCGCTGGGCAGGATAAGCACCAGCTCTCAGGTCTTCTTAGGCGCTGACCAGTCTTATGGAAAGATTTTTAATAAACTTTTTCGTGTCAGACGACCAAGGGCCCATTGTCTCTACGGCAAGCGGATTCTTGTCGGATTGTTTTTCCGAGACTGCTAACAGTCGGGCTTAGTCTGTGTCATCCGGACATGTAGCTCTGCGTGAGTTGAAGAAAGAGCTGGTGACTCCCGAGCGCTCTAGTGTCGCAGTTCCAAGGGACTATTCTCTTTCGGGAATGTAGAACTCCAGACAGATCTGGCTTGCGTCAAGCATGACACTTCTCTGTCAACGAGGGCAGTTTAATAACTCACTGTAAGCGGAGGACAGGAAGGCAGGGAGTGCGACACTAGAGGTTGTGCGTAGGCCCAGCCCTCCATATCTAATTAGAAGAGTGGCTTGTTCGCAATGGCGATCTTTATGTTGTAAATTTAGGATTTTACAAACTGTATGCTTGTTTTTATAATTTCTCATCAATTGTAACTGTGAATGAAATTCACAAGACTCGTAAAAAATCATAATAAAAGAAAACAGTGCTGATTTAGGACTGTTAAGAACTAGAGAAAACTAATATTATACAAATATTTGAAATGACTTTCCATTACTAAGAAAAAAATACATATAAAAAGGGGACAATCTAAACCCGTTAGTTTCCATTACTAAGAAAAGTGTCATACCTATAAGTAAATCGAAAACACCTAAATCCGTGACCGATCTATCCGACGCTTGGTGACGTCATTACTCAGTAATCAGGTTACAGAATAAAAGTTTATTTTCATTTTTCGTCCATAATTACTAGCCTAGATTTTTCATTGAAACACTGTGCACGACGCGCACTGTGCGTTGAGTAAAACCACTTCTTCGGATATTTTTTGAATAGGTGTCGAAACGTCTGGAAACCCAAAAAAAAATACATAAAATACACGGAATACAAAATCTTGTATGCATTATTTTCCCTATGTTGTTTTACAATGATAAATATTTAATAGGTAGTTAATTAGAAAAATATTGGAAAAAAATTACTCGGCCACAAGTTATCCTCAGACAGGAAAGACAGATCGGACAGATTGTTTTACAATATCTGAGACCAAAGTAGCCACAGACAATATAGTGCCATTCTAATTACTACTAATATCGTACTAATATTATAAATGCGAAAGTTTCTGAGGATGTTTGAATGTTTATATGTTTTGAAAGATGGATGTTTGCTACTCTTCTTCTACTTTTTACCCCGATATTCCCACGGGAAAGGGAACCACTTGTATGGAACCGAGGGCTGAGTTATTTTATTAGTAGCACTAACGCCGTAATAGCCGTGAAAAAAAAAACAGTACCATGGATTATATGATATATAATGCTACGGCCTGTCGTCTCGATCAATCGGGTTGACTTAGATATGGTCGTACTTGCGAATTATGCGCCGACAGTTCTTACGATAGACGTCATAAGCGCGATATTGCTGCGGTCGCAACTGCGCTTATCGTCCCGGAGTATTGGTCGATAGATCGTACGATAGAGTTATCGCGCTAAAGCATGTGGCCGTATCTGCGAGTATCGTAGCATTGCCCGAAACTTCGGAGCGGTACACGCAGGTGCGGCCGTGGTATGAATTAATGAATAGGAGTTTATTTGGATACATACATGAGACAATTACAATTGTATAGCAAGAAAAGAAAAATTAAAAAACTAACTTAATCCAAAAGGTTTCACTGTCTGAAGTGGATGTCTCACGGCTGCAGCCAAAAAAGAAGTCAATTCAGCATTTTGCCGGACCCAAAGAGCCTGGCGCTGATTTTTAATTGACCCCTCGACATTTTTTTTGACAAAAGGATGCCAAATATGCCGATGCCAACCATCAATAATCTTAATAGTCCATTTTCTAGTCAAGTTTTGTGTCGCTATCAGGTAACTAGATGATGCCCAGTTCGTTCTCCATTCTAGTTTTTAGAGTTCCGTAGTAAAATATGAGGCAATACTTAAAAAATTAAAAAGTTTATTAGTTTTAATAGTAAAATGATGGAAACAATCCCATATATTTTCAGATCCTTGTATGAATCTTGGTTTAAAAAACACTCCCTGAAAGCCTCTTTATAGGGAATTTAAAAAAAAAAAATACATTAAATATTACTTCGGTTATTTTTAATGTAAAATAAAATATTGGAAATACTGCGACGTTCGTCAGTGCAGCGCAGGGGAAATAGTCCCGGAAACAAGTACTACTAACAAAAAAAAAAGATATCCATAGCATTCATAATATCTGTAAATTATTATTTTTAAACTTTTATTTCAGACTATTGGTCCCTAAAGTGTTAGTAACAATTTTTATCTTAAGAGCTTGTGTTAGTATATAGTATATAGTTAGGTATATTATATTTTATTAATTTTAACATTTTACAGCCGTGTGTGTAGCTGCACCCAACGACACAATAATGGGGAGTCCCACCGGTCTACAAACACCTTCAGTATTCCGTTGGTGGCCCCGCGATGTCGGGCTAACATGGAGGAGCTTTTTCTCTTATTAGCCTAGAAGTCATCTGTGTGCGCCTCCGCAAACATCCCTGAGGCACTGCATCGCCACGGCAGCCCCAACAGAACCCTGAATGCGTTGTTATACTGGACCCTCACATAGTCGCGTATAGTCCGCGTAAAGGCTGCAGGTGTAAAACGACTGGCAGTATGCTTTAAAAAGTGTAACTTTTACTGATATCGTACACCTTGGAAACCTTCGAGCCAACATGTTGCAGCGATCTGCGTTCGCTTTCTAAGTCACGGTTATCTGTCATATCATCGGTGACCCAGTGGCCCAAATATTTAAAATTAGCAACAATGCTAAACTAAAGTCTGCCAAATTTCACCTAAATTTGTTATTCCGTATTTGCGTGATTGAGTAACAAAATTAAAAAAACATTCCAGTGTTTTAATAACCAAATGAATATAAATAAAACAAATTAGGATTAATTACACCATTTTAAACTCAAGAACAGCTGTATCGATTTAGATGAAATTTTGTACACAGATAGTTTATAGCCTGGACAAACCTGCCCCTCCTGTCGCGGAGTTCGATCTGCCTACCTGCCTACGTTTTGCGCTCAGGTGGACGATAATAACACCCATACGAAATGGCATTGCTGTACTCAAAATTGTATACCACTCCATACAAGCATTCCCAATAGAAAACGGACTAAAAGTAATATAATAAAATTGGTTTCGAACGTCCGCCATTTGAGACTTACTTTTGCTTTTGTTTATGGCTTATGATTTAGTAATTTTTGCATTTTTCAATGCTATTTTTATACTTATGGTAAATTTTAAATAGTAAAATATTGGAAAAAATTAACTCGGCCACAAGTGAATTCTCATCAGACGGGAATCGAATCCAAGCTAAGTCTCGGTAGCTCAGCGGTTAGAGCATTGGACCGGATTTCCAAAGGTCGCGGGTTCGATTCCCGTCTGAGAATTCACTTGTGGCCGAGTTAATTTTTTCCAATATTTCTATTTAAAATTTACCATTACTATATTGCTGTAACTTTTGCACAGAACCAAGTTGAATGATTAAAAACAAAAGTTGTAAAATATTACTAATTCCTCGTCTGACATATTACGTCCACCTTTTTGAAGTCATTCCTAACGTTGAAGTCATTCCTAACGTTCTGAGTCAGTATTTAATACAGTGACAAAATATCATTAAAAAAATACATTTAATTGAATCACATAATAAAAGACAGCTTTTAATGAAACACTCATTAAAATTAAAGGTTTGCTTAAAATAATACTACGGAAATGGAAATGTATTTGACATTCGTGATAAACTTTAACCCGGCGAGGATGTGGAGGGGTCAATTTGACCCTGTCAGTTTTTAATCAAGTGTAGTTTTTTGTTTTTCACTTGTGGCCCAAGTGCATGGAGACTCATGTGCACTTCCCGGTTGTCCAGTAGAGTTTTATTTTGGGAAACGTTTTCTCGGAAAGTACTAAGGTTAAAGGAATAATTCATTATTCAAATAATGTAATGTTCTATTATTTGTGAAATAAACGTTTTCACCTCACACGCTCTGAAAAGGAGGTTTTGTCAATCAGTTTAGGCGTAGAAAGCCGTAGCCGCTTTTTGCGGCCTAGCGCGGCAAAGTACTTTTTTAATTGAATACATAAAAATATGTCATAATGCGTTCCGAATGGCACTATTGACTTTATTGTGATATTTGATTCTTATTTTAAATAGCTTTATATTAATTATAATACTCCGTTTTGGTATAATTATATTATTTTAGTTCGTTGAATCATAAAAACAATAATCAACAACCATAAATAACAACCTGGTTGCAATGCGTGTTTTAAAGAAAACACTTAAAATGTCAGTAATAGCTAATTGGGTAACATAGACTGTCTTGTGTTTTATGTCTGAAACTTAAATCCTAGCAATGGGTGTTACATAAATCCTCAGGAATCATTGGCAATGAATAAGCTGATGAACTTGAAAGAGCAGGAACTCAGGGCCAACAGCTAGGTCCAGAGCCTTTCCGTGGTATCACAAACGAAAAAAGGCCATGCGACTTCTTAAGGGCAACCAAAAAAAATACTGGTCAAATCAACCAGGATTAGTACGCGCCCCATCCATAATCGAAGGCTACTCGCAAAAGCAAACTGCTGAACTTTTAGAGCTCAGCAGAGCAAACTTATGTACGATAGCCAGAGCCTTAACTAGACACTGCAAACTACACAGGCATCAATTTCTCATGAAATTAAGTGACACTGACGTTTACCGTAAGAAACACCCAAACATCTCCTATGTGAATGTGGACCATTTCATAAACGCAGTATCCACCTGGGCCAGCATATAATTCGGCCAGAGGAACTAAAATCTCTCAAAGCTAGGAAGATTTTAGTCTTCCTGGAGGCCACCAGGCTAAAAGAGATAGGTACTGTAACAAGGTGGCGAGTTACAATAGATCTTTTAGGTCGCAGTAATTACAGTTCCGACTGGAGTTGTATCCTGTCATACATTTTATAGCTGTTACTAAGGGACCCCCAGCACGCCGAACATCGCTAAACAGGCAGCCGCCGCCTGCGACGCGAATCACACGTGCGCGAAGTCTAAAAAGGCCAAAAATGTGCTGCATTAAGAGACGATTAAGTTGGTTAGTTTTTAAAACTGATGATTAAACTGATTGATTTCTAAATGTATACCAAATAATCCTAATTGCAATGAAAAGTTTGTTTAATTTTTTTTTTATTCATCTTCTCTTCGAGGCTTGCTAAAATTGATTATTTATAGGCCTTTGCTAAAAAAAATAAAAAAAAATATTTTGTACTTTGAAGTCTGTTTTTTTAATCAAAATCCATAAAACATAACCCAACTAATATAAAAACCTCCTATGTTTTTTTTTAAAATATAGATATACTCGTCTAAAATGCCATAGAAACACAGGGTCAATTATACCCTCCACAACCTCCATGTAACTATTTTCACCACATCCTCGTCGGGTTAAAAAGTTTTTATGACTCTCGGAATTTTAGTAGAAAACGAAAAATATGTCGCGTAATTCCGCAAGAAAAAATGCAGATGCAGCCCAGTGACACACCTTGCACCTTCACCGACTACTCTACACGTGTTTCGCTCACACACGGAGCATCCTCAGGAGTTGTTAGACCGTGCCAATCTCAGCACCGAGTGAGTAAAATGGCCCCAAACAGCCGTATTTAATGCTTCCCACTCCCCCCCTCCCCGCCCCCAGTGTGACGCATCGCGACTATAAGAGTGAGACAGAGTAATAATTAATGGAAATTGTTATAATAAATGTAAATTAAATGTAAAAGTATGATATAAATATGTGATATCGATGGAAGTTTTTTTTTTTTTTTTTTTTTTTTTTTTTTTTTTTTTTTTTTTTTTTTTTTATGAATCCCTATCACTGTTTGTTTGTCTACAAATACGCAGAAGTGGGAAGGAAGAAACATTTATCTGATCGTTAAGTATGGCTCCATCAACATTATGTTTGATAATTTCTAATTGTTCCAACACGTTCAGTCGTAAACTTTTATTACAAGTATGTAAAACCTCGTAGGAATGCCCATCAGATAATTGGTGACCGGTATCTAGTAAATGTTCCGCGAAATGAGATCGTTCTGGTCGGGCATTCCTATAGGCAGAAATATGTTCTTTATAACGTGTTTCAAAACAGCGCCCAGTTTGTCCCACGTATACGGAATTACACTCGTCACATGTTAACCTATATACACCTGACTTCCTGCCAACCTCTGTTTTTTCCCTACCATTGCAAATGGCCCGTCGAACGGTGTTAGTGGTTCGAAATGCCACGTGAACGTCGTTGTTTCTTAAGATTTTTGATATTTTCTCTGAAATTTTCCCTACATAAATCATACTTGACCGATAAGTATGAACAACACGTTCACGCGGCATTTCGAACCACTAACACCGTTCGACGGGCCATTTGCAATGGTAGGGAAAAAACAGAGGTTGGCAGGAAGTCAGGTGTATATAGGTTAACATGTGACGAGTGTAATTCCGTATACGTGGGACAAACTGGGTGCTGTTTTGAAACACGTTATAAAGAACATATTTCTGCCTATAGGAATGCCCGACCAGAACGATCTCATTTCGCGGAACATTTACTAGATACCGGTCACCAATTATCTGATGGGCATTCCTACGAGGTTTTACATACTTGTAATAAAAGTTTACGACTGAACGTGTTGGAACAATTAGAAATTATCAAACATAATGTTGATGGAGCCATACTTAACGATCAGATAAATGTTTCTTCCTCCCCACTTCTGCGTATTTGTAGACAAACAAACAGTGATAGGGATTCATAAAAAAAAAAAAAAAAAAAAAAAAAAAAAAAAAAAAAAAAAAAACTTCCATCGATATCACATATTTATATTATACTTTTACATTTAATTTACATTTATTATAACAATTTCCATTAATTATTACTCTGTCTCACTCTTATAGTCGCGATGCGTCACACTGGGGGCGGGGAGGGGGGGAGTGGGAAGCATTAAATACGGCTGTTTGGGGCCATTTTACTCACTCGGTGCTGAGATTGGCACGGTCTAACAACTCCTGAGGATGCTCCGTGTGTGAGCGAAACACGTGTAGAGTAGTCGGTGAAGGTGCAAGGTGTGTCACTGGGCTGCATCTGCATTTTTTCTTGCGGAATTACGCGACATATTTTTCGTTTTCTACTAAGATATGGATTTCCGCCAAGTAACGCCTGATTCTATCAAATTCTCGGAATTTTATTTTTTCAACTAGCTAAGCCTCTGCAATATAAGGATAATCCGGAATAAGCGTTCGTGTGAATTAACATTCGATTAATTATAATACTTTACTTTCAACGTATCGCTATAAATACATAATGCGTACGTTTACTGCTCATATCTAAAGGTAAATTGTTTCAGCTGTTTATTTGATTGAGGATCTTGAATTTTAATGTCGGTGTAGTGGAGTGAGATTTTCGCATTAAATATTAATATAAAATTATTATCTAGCCCCACGTTAAGTTTCATAAAGAAATTGTGTTATGGAACTAGATAACGGATAAACATATTTTTTTGTAAATGCATATATAATATACATGTATATTAAACACCCAGACTAAGACAAATAGACATATTCATGCACACAAATATTTGTCTTGTCCGGGGATCGAACGCGGGAGCTCTAGCGTAGAAGGCGAGTATAAAACCCCTGCGCCGAACAGGTCATCAAATGTTTTTCAAAACTGAACGAACGAACTCGTTTAATAACTTTATACCAATAACGACTTCCGTCAATTAAAGAGGTATATAAATTAGTTAAAGGCATGGCTATAAAAAGTCTACATTAAATCAGTGAAGCAAAAGATGTATTGTACCGACGAGCCCCGTAATATAATACCTAAATAAGAAAACACAGTCTATATAATTAAATATATTCTCTTCTATATTGAATTGAAAAATTTAAACTAAAATCGGTGACACCAAAGAGGTTTTCTACAGTTTTTAAATAATTAATGAGTTCATAAACTATCAAAAATCCAAAACACATACAAGTAAAAATTAAAAACAAGAGCAGCTAAACAAAAGAAGGTAGAAAAGTCTTTATAGCACCAACGAGGTCCGTAATAAAATAAATAAGGTATCCGATCAGCTAATGAAGAGGCACGGCGGTATTTTTATGTGGATAATCAACTACGGAGGTGTCAGAAGGCAAATCGCGTGTTGCCCCCGCGTGACCACCGATCATTGATCAACCTCTTAGGTGATACGGTGAGGGGACATTTTTTCACACAGCCTGTTATAAAAAAGAGGGCTTTGCACTATGTAACTTTTGGAGGTCGCTTTGTGAAAGAACCGTATTTTATTATAACTTTTTAATTTTGCATTTTACAATGCTATTTTTATGTGAAAAATATTAAATAAGAAAATATACTAGAAAAAAGCAACTAGTCTCATGTCGCCCTGACGGGATTCGAACGCGGGTTATTTTTTAATTATGCTTTATGTTTTTTTCTAGTATATTTTCTTGTTTAATATTTATCACGTATTTTATCACTTAGGTATATTATGCTCTCCTCTGCCCGTCTATAACAAACATTCTTTTTTTTTATGTCCGACGGGGAGACTCTTAGCCTTCATCATACCTAGTTAAGTATCGATAAGGCTGAAGATGGAAGCGAGCCTCTCCCGGAATCCTCAATCACTGAGGAACTGGCTATTTTATCTCTAACTGCCGGAACACAACAATGCTGAAAACATAGTTGTTATGGCGTCAGACTTAGATAATATGGTGGTAGCTAGCCAGGCGGACTTACAACAAGTCCTACCACCAACCAAACCGAATACAATATGTACCTCCGCTGGGAATCGAACCCGGGACCCCTGGGTCTGTTACCGGTGGTTGTACCACTAGACCACAGAGGCGGTTAAAATGATCATTCATCCATATTCCATAGGTCATCTCCTATTTCATCCATTCATCCCATAAAGAATTATAGTAGCTTATTATCTATGATTCAAACTTTTACTATACCAATATTCTAAGAAATCCGACTGGTAGTTACAGAGATTACCGCTTTCAAACAGACGTAAGGGTACTTAATTAAACTATTATAGATTATATATAACACAATGTAGCAGGACAAAAAATATTGAGCTTAGTCTTTCATTTTCCTAGAATTTTGAACCTGTTCGTACCGGCATATGGATGAAAAAAATCTGAGCTTCACTAAATATTTCCTATAGCAAATTTCTAGGAAAACTGACTGTTAGTTCCAGAGATACGACAGACTTAAGGTTAATTAGATTGACATAGATATCATCATCATCATCATCATCATCAGCCTGTCGCAGTGCACTGCTGGACATAGGCCTCTCCAAGTGCACGCCACTGAGATCTGTTTTCGGCTTCTCGCATCCAGCTCCTACCAGCCGTCTTGCGCAAATCATCACTCCACCGTGCCTGAGGACGTCCTATACTACGTTTGCCGAGACGCGGTCTCCACTCTAGAACTCGTTTACCCCAACGGTTATCGGTTTTACGGCTAATATGGCCAGCCCACTTCACTTCAGCTTGCTAATCCGGTGGGCTATGTCGATAACTTTGGTTCTCTGACGGATCACCTCATTTCTGATACGATCAGCAACTTTGAACTTGTGGACCAGCCGTGCCGTCAGTGTCCACGTTTCGGCTCCGTGAGTCATAACGGGCAGGACGCACTGATTGAAGACTTTCGTCTTTAGGCACTGTGGGATCGACGACGTAAGGACTCGACGTAGCTTCCCAAATGCAGCCCAACCATACATGACCCATGACATATATAGTAACAAAATGAAGAATAAATGAGAGATGATTGCCGATTCCGGGAAAGGCTCGCTTCCATTTTCAGCCTTATCAATACTTAATATCAGGTATGATGAAGGCTAAGAGTACCCGTCATTCATAAAAAAAGACCGGAAAAATAAAAATCCTAGCTTCCCTCTGTGACCTGGATTCTAACAAAGGAATTTTTAGTAATAAATACCTTCGCTATTTGTGCTACCTTTAAATGTTTAGCAAGCCTTCTTTGAGAATTTTAAATTATAATCTAAAATATCTAGATTTTTATTCTACAAAAGCAGTAGATATTTATTTACTAATATATGAAAAGTAATATTTTTGTGTTTTCGTAATAATAATAAAAAGCCAAATTTAATGTGTTTTCTGCACCATTATTTATTTTATTTATTATTATTACAAACACTTAAATTAGGACAATGTATTGGTTTTCTTACCTCTACAGTGCTATATAAACCTTTTTAGGTTTTACCAAGCACCGGTATCCATCCAAGTTAGCTCGAGATATAAAAAAGAAAAAAGGTATAAACTTGTTTAACTTATGAATATGTGTCTAAAACATTTTGAAATACCTAACTATACTTTTTTATTCTACTACCTCTCATATTGGCTCGATCACGAATATGTTAGTTACGAACTACAAGTGGGTACACACGGGCGGATCCTCTGCCATATAATATATTATATTACAAGAGTATGTTATTTAATTTTAAACTAGATTGTTTTTTTTTTTTTTAATTATTATTTGATGTAACTACTTTGAATTATTTAAAAAAAAAACAGGAAAGAAAAATCAAAAAGGACTAAACTATTTTTATTTTGAAGAATTTATGTTTAATATTGATAAATAATGTTTTTTTACAATTTTTTTTATATTGATTTTATTAATTTCTTTTTTACATGATAATGGTAATTCGTTGATTAATTTGGGGATCTGGAATTGTAATAATTGCCTTCCATATAGATTATTGTACTGCGGGATGATTAGTTTTGGATCCGATGCACTACGTGTTTCTTTATTGTAATGTTTTGTTTTACGGTAAATATCATTAAAATAGTTTTCTGTGAGAAGATTCAGTTTTACTTGTTCATGTACTGGTAGTATGTTACAGTGATAAAAGAGTTCGTCAGTGTTGTCTCTAAATTGCATTTTAATTTTATCTGGTACTATAGCTTTTAAGATTCTTATTTGTAGCTTGTATATTGCGTCCAAGTGAGACTTAGATGTTCTTCCGTAACTACTAATACCATAGTTTATTATAGATTCTCCCAGTGCCTTATATAATTGCAGACGTATAGAATACGGAATTTTGTTTTTGACCAACACAAATTTGGATAGGATCGCTCGTAACTTGTCACAGACATAGTGAATATGTTCGACCCATTTTAATCGGTCGTCAAGTATTAGCCCTAGATACTTTTGCTTATTCACGACTTCGATGGGACTACATTTACAATTCTGGATATTATTATGTAGGCATTTATGACTGTGTGCTATCAGTTTGAGATCCTTGTGTTTTCTATTATGGCTACTACTGATGTACATGAGCTTGGTTTTTTCTACGTTAATCACGAGACCAGCATCATGGGACCACTTCAAGAGACTTGTGAACTCAGCTTGCAAGTATTTTAAGGCTTCATCTAGGTCTTCATTACTAGCAACGAGACATGTGTCATCAGCAAACTGATAAATTTCACACTTATCTATCAGATTAACTGCATCATTCACATAGGTGATGTAGTGAAGCGGTCCAAGTACTGAGCCCTGCGCTGTGCCTTTAGAAACTGTGACCTTGTTGCTAATGACATTCGAAACTTTGACAACATACGATCTGTTAGTTAGATAATCTTTACACCATTCTCCTAGAGGTCCTCGTATGCCACAATCATTTAGCTTTTCTATCAGTGTTTCGTGTGTCAAGGTGTCAAATGCTTTACTGTAGTCTATTAGTAATACTAGAACGTGTTTTTTACTGTCAAGATGTTTGAAGACACTATCCGTAAATTTAGACAATAGTTGAGTTGTACTCTTGCCACATTGGAAACCAAACTGCTTATCAGTGATAATACTGTGACTCCTATAGAAAGCTTTTATTTGTTTTGATATTACTTTTTCAACTATTTTATTAATAGTGGGGAGAATTGTTATAGGGCGATAGTTATCATATGCGCTCTGACTACCTCTCTTATGTATTGGTCTGACTATACCCGTCTTAAGTTCTGATGGATATTTATTCTGTTTAATAGTAGTATTAATAAAATAGGCTAAGGTTTCTGCAATTTTTGGTCCAATTGCTTTTAAGTCGCCTGCTCTAATACCATCTATACCCGGGGCTTTTTGATGATTGAGGGATCTAATTTCTTTAAGAACTGTTTCAGCCGAAGTATTCTGAAACCTACAACTCATATTGGTAGGTTTTGAATAAGATTCTTTTTTGAGTAAATTGGAATCACATTTCGGCATATTTCTTACACTGTTATTGAAACATTCTGCGAAATCGTTTGCTATATTGACCACTGTATTGGTATTGTTCTGAAACGCATTGACAATAATAGTATCAGCTAATTGCTTTGACCTACCTGTTATACTGTTTAAAATCTGCCATAAAGCTCTATGATTATTTCTATTGTTAACTATTTTATCTCTTATTTTTTTGTTTTTATTTTTATTTATTATTTTATTAGCGTAATTTCTTGATGCATTGTATTTTTGTTTTAATATTCTATTTGTTGGATCATCTATCCACTGCATGAATAACTGATCTCTATGATTATAGGTACAACATATTTTTTTTGAAAAGTCTCAATACTGTGTTTTGTAGAACTCATCTTTACGAACAACTTTTTGTCTTTTTGTAGGTAATCGTAAAAAAACGTCAGTTTTTTTTCTAGGTTGCAGTGTAGCAATGTTTTTTTTAGTTTGAGTAAACATAAAAATAACGTTGTACAATAACTCAATTTGTTACGTTAGTCTTTACAGTACTACCTAGTTATTACAATCAGCTGAATAGGATTATTAATTCATGTATGTTTAGAAACTATATTCATGTATATATACCCGCGTGGTTTCCGTTCCTGTGGGAATATTGGAATAAAAAGAAGCCGATGTTACTCACCATCCTTTTCACTAACTTATGCCAAAAATCAAGTCGATTGGTTGCTTAGTTAGAGTGTGAAGGAAGGACAAACAAACACACTTTCGCGTAATAAAAATATATAATATACCGGCCGGGCGCGGTTTCACCCGCGTGGTTCCCGTTCCCGTGGGAATTTTGGGATCAAAGCTATCCTATCTCTTAAGTTGGACCAGACTGCTCACGGTGTGCCAATTTAATTTAAAATCGGTTAAGCAGTTTAGGAGTCCATCGCGGACAAACATCGTGACAGGAGATTTATATATATTAAGACTAGAGGCCGGGCGCGGTTTCACCCGCGTGGTTCCCGTTCCCGTGGGAATTTTGGGATCAAAGCTATCCTATCTCTTAAGTTGGACCAGACTGCTCACGGTGTGCCAATTTAATTTAAAATCGGTTAAGTAGTTTAGGAGTCCATCGCGGACAAACATCGTGACAGGAGTGTATGGACACCGAACGAATCGCAAGCGCGAGTGCCACCTACCGGAGGATGCGGCGCGCGCACGCGCTTTGACAGAGCCGTGGCTTTATAAAAACGGCGGTCAGCGGACCGAACTTCACCTGTTCCCTTCGAGCTGTCTCCGAGTGAAGAATCAAGAAGAATCCGTCACGGAACTGCGTCCCACGTTTCACTCATGTCTACTCTGCATATTGTGTCTGCGCCTATCTGAATAAAACTGTAAATCTCAACATAATCTTCTCATTGCACGATTCCGTTCTACTGCCCACATGACGATGGAAGGTTCGGACTACAATTTCGAGGTTCAACCTACATATATAAAGTTAGGGATGAATAGAATTTGGGATACGATTTTGGCAAACACAGGTGCAGCTCCTAGTACCAATATAGATCGTGTTAAAAAGCTCAAATCAAATGTCATAACAATTTTTAAACATAATACATCAACTCATTAAGTCCCACAAGCAAGACTAGAATGTTAAAAAGACATAAAACCATGTCTAAACTTACATAAATGAAATTCTTTAAAATAACATTTCTTATTCAGACGGAGATAGCCGGCCTTATTATTACAAAATAGTATAACACGTCCTTAATTGAGTTCTGAATGGATGGACGAAACAAAGGGGCTAGCCGGATTTTTTCTTTTTCTGACTTAAATGGTTTTGTTGTGACTAATTTTTTGTTCCCAGCCTGCCTAGACGCTTCCAATTTAAGTTGAAGGTCTATTATAAACCTTTTTTAATGTATTCGAGTTTGAATTATTTTGAACTGATATCAAAGAATAAGGTTATTTAAGCAAATTTTAAGTTTCAACGCGCACTTATTTATTCGACCTGTGATATTATATTTTTTTAGTCAGCAAAAAGAGTTTATAATATTATTTAGGAAGTGCCTCCGCTACTGGCGCCGGTCGCTGATTTGGGAGCCGGCGCTAGCGGGTGTAGCAACGGGGTTGCAGGACTTAAAAAAATTGAGCAAAAATCACTCTTACTTTTTTTTACAAAATGACAAAAGTCTCGAAAGCGGGGCGAAAAAGGTACGAACAAAAGGTATCTCTAGGTTAGGTTAGGTTAGAACTGTGTGCAAAAAACGCACGAGCTGAGCGAACGAAGCGAGCGTGCCGCGGCAGCGACCGGCGAAGCGCCAGAGACGACTTTTTTTTTAAGTAACTACAGAAATATTAAATACTTTTAATGACCAGATCATGAATATTTGACCCTTTAAATTGTCAATCCTGTTTTGCCGGTTGCCATTTCGAGTGCCGGCGCCGGCAGCGGTTGTTTTACATCTCGGCTGCCGGCAGCTATAACCGCTGGTTCCCAATGGCGATATTTATGGGAGCCGGCGCCGGCAGCGGAGATACTCCCATTATTTAACCCTTAGAATGTCGGAACGTAGATACACGCGAGATACAATTGATTTTCTATTGTGTCTAGAATCTCGAATAACAGGCAGTTAATTCAGAAATTAAATTAAGTAAAATCGTATTTAATTGCATTTTTAAGAGTAAGTATGTAATTTTTTCACTCAGTATTAACTGTAGATTAGAACAGAGTACATTTTTTTTATTTCACTATATTTCAACAAAATAATAATACCTATTATAAACTTTCTTGTTTCTTTTTTTGAAGTAGGTATGTAATTATGTTAAATTTTAAATAGAAAAATATTGGAAAAAATTAACTCGGCCACAAGTAAATTATTGGCAGTTGCATCTTAATCGATCGTTAAACACCTGAAAAGATGTTTCTTTCGAATGCAAGGATATTTCCTAGCATTGATGTAACAACGCTGGCCTACAGCGTATTAAAAATATAAAAGTATTGGAGAATTTCGACGGTGGTTCGCAAGTCTCGGTAGCTCAGCGGTTAGAGCATTGGACCGGATTTCCAAAGGTCGCTGGTTCGATTCCAGCCTGAGAATTCACTTGTGGCCGAGTTAATTTTTTACAATATTTTTCTATTTAAAATTTACCATAAGTATAAAAATAGCATTGAAAAATGCAAAAATTACAAAATCATAGGTATGTAATTTTAAATATTTCGGTTGGTTTTTTACCTTAATCTCTCTTTGAAAGCGATCTCTGTACTGTACTGCGGATACTTAATTTTGCAGCTAATAATAGTACATTATGGTACATGTGTGTAACTTAAGAGAGCCGAGGGCGGTAATCATCAATACACACGTGTATCATACAACCAGGGGCGTGCATTGGTTTTCCAGCGTAGTAGGCACTGTAGATCTAACTAGTAACTTTGCACTTATCCTATCCTGCTACCGAATATTATAAGTTTGAATGTTTGTGAGGATATTTGGATGGAGGAATGTTTGTTACTATTTCACTCAAAAACTACTGAACTGATTAAGATGAAACTTGACAGAAATGTAGCTTATATATCAGAAAACCACACTGTATGCAAATATTTATAATTATCCTGATATTCCCACGGTAACGGCAACCACGCGGCGAGTAAAACCGAGAGCGGCCGCTAGTCATAAATGATAATGTTCGTAATATTTAGTAGGAATATTAAAATGCTGACGAGTTTGATTGTTTGAACACGCTAATCTCCGGAACTACTAGTTCGAATTGAAAAATTATTTTTGTGCTGGATAGTCCATTTATCTCGGAAGGTAATAAGATATTTAATATCACGTTACGATTAATAAGAGCAGAGCATTAATGTAAAACGTTACAGAAACGGGAAAAAAATATTAGTTTTGGGAGCTTCCGTTGCGGACGGTGTGTAAACGGTTAAAGTTATGTAAAAATCATGTATGACGAAATTATTCCCCATCAAAAGTTCTAAAAAAAAGTCCGCGACAGCATATGTCTATGTTTTATGGTTAACTCACTATAACCATTTTTCAGATAATAAAATTTGTTCGAAACTAATGTATTATTTGAGAAGCTGTTTTCATAAACATGATATTAATCCTTATCTTAATAAATACGTTAATCATCACAAGTATTTAATTTTGAACAAAATTGTCCTTTACATCATTAAATTTTAATGAATATCTTAGGAAATATGATAGTTTTAAAATAGCTCCTCAACAAAATAATTCGCGACCAAATTCATTCGTCAGGTAGGCATGCTTACTTTATACTGATATATTCCGGAAGTTTAAGCTAGAACGTTACACGAACAAACAGCGCCCTTCTTGCCATGGGCGGTTTATACTTGAGCAATACTTTTTCTAAATATGTTGCATTCTTGTATGAAACGCTGCTTGTTTCGAGTAGGCAATTTCGAGATTGCCTATCGGTAGGTATTCAGTATTTAGCATAAGGAATATCTTAGTGGGTGAGTGTTGAATAGAAGTTTAAACTAAAATAATATAACTTTAACACTTATTGTATATTTATTTAGGTTTTGAATGAGGTAGGCACTGCCTAATTGCCTATATGGAATGCACGCCCCTGCATACAACGTTTTTTAACACACTTGTGAAGAAAATAATAATAAAAAATCATTATTTATTGATACAAAAAGCTTATTTAGAGAAACAATTAGTGATGAGCAGTTAGTAAAATTATAATTATCTGTTTTTGATGGCACAGCGGTCTCATCAAATAGATTATTTACTGAAACACTTTCATTTTGTATTGTTATTTCATACACACACACTTCTGAAAGAGACTGCGTATTCTTGTTGTTTTGTCATTGTATGAAATTTTGGTACGTTAATAGATATTTTTCCTTGGAGTTTTCCGATAGTAAACTTTCCATAACGTTAAGTGCTTCACATCTTATATCGGGCAGTGTACAACATAATTCATTTTCATCATAACTAGTACTTGTAGACATTTTAATTAATAAATAACTATAATTTCAACAGTGAAAATGAGTAAGTAGTGAAATTTTTTTCGCAATGGCGGGAAAAATTAGTTAATTTTCGTATGCACGCGCATCGACAGCCATAGACAAAAATAATAAGCAAGCAATAGGTATATTAATTTATTTGTACTATTGAACACGATCTTTTTGGTATCGAAACTTTTTTAAGAACAAAGCAACTTGTCTGTGAACTCAACCAATAAAAAAAAAACTATAACTCACTTGTGGGTAATAGTAATGAAAAAGTTACAGTTTGATTATAGGTGTCATTATGTGCCTAATTGCAGTGAAATTATCCCCACTTTATGAGTAAGTGTGTTGAAAAAGATATAAATAACATTGTGACACTGGGGGTTGAATTATTTAAATATAATAAAAATAACAGTTTACATATTTCTTCCTTATTGTTTTACCATTTTATAGTTTCTAGACTAAGTATTTTAAATTTCTCAATCGCAATACCTATGCATCTAAAAATATAAGCAAATATTAAGATTTATTCGCTTTAAATTTTAAGAATACTTATTTATTATATAGGGCATTCTCGAAAACCGAAAACCAAAAACAACAAATAAATGAAACCTCGTTATTACAACAAAAACCGTGTTCGAATATACTTTTTGGAGTCGGTGCCAGCTCGGACAAAATAAAGTAGAAGTGCAATGTAGACTGCACCGTTGATGCCTTGGCTGGCAGCTGGCACCGACTCCAAAAATATGTATTTGAAGACGGTTTTTGTGTAATAAAGGGTTATTACACAAAAACCGTCCGCACCGCATTTATTTGTTATTTTTTGGTTTTCGTTTTTATTTTTTACTTTTTTGAGTACAGAATCCAGAAAGCAAGAAAAAGCTATTTTGAGACGACCCTATTAATTTATCAGAAACCAATAGTCTAGTCTGGCAATAGACAGTGAAATTCGTGTCTATCTATTTTTGCAATTCATCAAGGTGAAGTAATTTTAAGTTTTAATATATTATATTGTCTGTACCTATTATTGTCGTAGAAAGAAGAACTATCACCTAATAAACCTATATTATACAGTCAACATCTAAAGTTTTATGTTTTAACATTAAGTTGCTGGTGACAAAACATGTGTTTGGTAAATAAATAAATAAAAAAACATTCAATTTGAATCAATTATTTTTCCCGAGCACGTGAAAATGTGGTATAAATACTGGAAGTAAATCACGGATAAACGTAGTTAAATATATCTTTTTTTTAAAAAGACGCCCAGACCAATACAAACACAAACATTATTTTACAATATGTAAGCGATGATTTTATTGGGCTAAATCTACACATTTCTACACTTCATTCTATCATACATATTCAATTCCTTTCATTCTTCATAATGTGTATCTTCTTTAATGTCCAACGCATCGCAGATTTTTGTTTTAGAAATGTATCATGAAGACTTTATTTCGTAAAAGTGTACTGGATAACACAGTTGTTTCGGCGTCATCTGTGGCAAATTACGTCCTTTGTGAGACCGGTCTCATATCACCAAGCGATATAGCCGAATCTGGACCTCTATTTTTGAGTCATTCGTCGCGCGAGTGGCGAAGCGAACGAGGAGGCGATCAGGCCATTAGCAACCTTGCAAGCGTAGACATAGCACGCTTTTCGCTTTGCCCCTCGCGCGCTTGTGTTGAAAGGCGGTAAAACAGGCGAAAAGAGAAGCTATGTATATACGTGCAAGATAGCTTTTACCGTATACCGAAACTCAAACGTCGCACGAAAATCAGTAGAATCCTCGAGACGAGTGAATCAAGAATAGAGCTCCTGGCGACGCAATATGAACGTAATGATTTCAGTTGTTGCGACTGAATAAAAATAATGAAATATTGAAGCACATCTTGCTTAAAGGACATCAGGCATTCTGGTCAAAAAAAAAAAAGTGAGCGGCCAGACCCAAGATTAATTTCAATAGATAGTTCCTATTAAGGCTTAAAATAAATTATATGGACTTAACCCTGTCACCGCATGAACTGAGTAGCTATTTCGAGTTAAAAACTCTGGACAAATAAAAGTGAGCGGCCAGACCCAAGATTATTTCCAATAGGTAGTTAATACTAAGACCTAAAAAAAAATATATGGACCTAACCCTGTCACCACTTGAACTGAGTAGCTATTTCAAGTTAAAAAATCTGGACAAAAATAAAAAGTGAGCGGCCAGACCCAAGATTATTTACAATAGGTAGTTAATACTAAGGCCTAAAAATATGTATATGGACCTAACCCTGTTACCGCATAAACTAAGTAGCTATTTCAAGTTAAAAAAACTAGACAAAAAAAAAGTGAGCGGCCAGACACCAGATTATTTCCAATAGGTAGTAAATACTTAGGCCTAAAAAAATTATATGGACCTAACCCTGTCACCACATGAACTGAGTAGCTATTTCAAGTTAAAAAATCTAGACAAAAAAAAAGTGAGCGTTCAGACTCGAGATTATTTTCAATATGTAGTTTCAATTAAGGCCTAAAAAAATTATATGGACTTAACCCTGCCACCGTATGAACTGAGTAGCTATTTCAAGTTAAAAAATCTGGACAAAAAAAAGTGAGCGGCCAGACCCAAGATCATTTCCAATAGGTAGTTAATACTAAGGCCTAAAAAAAATATATGGACCTAACCCTGTCACCACATGAACTGAGTAGCTATTTCAAGTTAAAAAATCTGGACAAAAAAAAGTGAGCGGCCAGACCCAAGATTATTTACAATAGGTAGTTAATACTAAGGCCTAAAAAATATATATGGACCTAACCCTGTTACCACATAGACTAAGTAGCTATTTCAAGTAAAAAAATATAGACAAAAAAAAAGTGAGCGGCTAGACACCAGATTATTTCCAATAGGTAGTAAATACTAAGGCCTAAAAAAATTATATGGACTTAACCCTGTCACCGCATGAACTGAGTAGCTATTTCAAGTTAAAAAATCTGGACAAAAAAAAGTGAGCGGCCAGACCCAAGATTATTTACAATAGGTAGTTAATACTAAGGCCTAAAAAAAATTATACGGACTTAACCCTGTCACCACATGAACTGAGTAGCTATTTGAAGTTAAAAAATCTGGACATAAAAAAGTGAGCGGCCAGACCCAAGATTGTTTTCAATAGATAGTTCCTATTAAGGCCTAAATTAAATTATATGGACTTAACCCTGTCACCGCATGAACTGAGTGGCTATTTCAAGTTAAAAAATCTGGACAAAAAAAAGTGAGCGGCCAGACCCAAGATCATTTCCAATAGGTAGTTAATACTAAGGCCTAAAATATATATATGGACCTAACCCTGTTACCACATGAACTGAGTTGTTATTTCAAGTAGAAAATCTGGACAAATAATAAGTAAGCGGCCAGACCCAAGATTATTTCTAATAGGTAGTTAATACTAAGGCCTAAAAAATATATATGGACCTAACACTGTCACCACATGAACTGAGTAGCTATTTCAAGTTAAAAAATCTAGACAAAAAAAAAGTGAGCGGCCAGACTCGAGATTATTTTCAATAGGTAGTTTCTATTAAGGCCTAAAAAAATTTTATGGACTTAACCCTGTCACCGTATGAACTGAGTAGCTATTTCAAGTTAAAAAATCTGGACAAAAAAAAAGTGAGCGGCCAGACCCAAGATCATTTCCAATAGGTAGTTAATACTAAGGCCTAAAAAAAATATATGAACCTAACCCTGTCACCACATGAACTGAGTAGCTATTTCAAGTTAAAAACTCTGGACAAAAAAAAAGTGAGCGGCCAGACCCAAGATTATTTACAATAGGTAGTTAATACTAAGGCCTAAAAAATATATATGGAGCTAACCCTGTTACCACATAGACTAAGTAGCTATTTCAAGTTAAAAAATCTAGACAAAAAAAAAGTGAGCGGCCAGACACCAGATTATTTCCAATAGGTAGTAAATACTAAGGCCTAAAAAAATTATATGGACTTAACCCTGTCACCGCATGAACTGAGTAGCTATTTCAAGTTAAAAAATCTGGACAAAAAAAAAAGTGAGCGGCCAGACCCAAGATCATTTCCAATAGGTAGCTAATACTAAGGCCTAAAAAAATATATGGACCTAACCCTGTTACCACATAGACTAAGTAGCTATTTCAAGTAAAAAAATCTAGACAAAAAAAAAGTAAGCGGCCAGACACCAGATTATTTACAATAGGTAGTAAATACTAAGGCCTAAAAAAATTATATGGACTTAACCCTGTCACCGCATGAACTGAGTAGCTATTTCAAGTTAAAAAATCTGGACAAAAAAAAGTGAGCGGCCAGACCCAAGATTATTTACAATAGGTAGTTAATACTAAGGCCTAAAAAAAATTATACGGACTTAACCCTGTCACCGCATGACGAGAGTTGCTATTTCGAGTCACAAAAATCTAGACAATAAAAAAGTGAGCGTTCAGACTCGAGATTATTTTCAATATGTAGTTTCAATTAAGGCCTAAAAAAATTATATGGACTTAACCCTGCCACCGTATGAACTGAGTAGCTATTTCAAGTTAAAAAATCTGGACAAAAAAAAGTCAGCGGCCAGACCCAAGATCATTTCCAATAGGTAGTTAATACTAAGGCCTAAAAAAAATATATGGACCTAACCCTGTCACCACATGAACTGAGTAGCTATTTCGAGTCACAAAAATCTAGACAAAAAAAAAGTGAGCGTTCAGACTCGAGATTATTTTCAATATGTAGTTTCAATTAAGGCCTAAAAAAATTATATGGACTTAACCCTGCCACCGTATGAACTGAGTAGCTATTTCAAGTTAAAAAATCTGGACAAAAAAAAGTGAGCGGCCAGACCCAAGATCATTTCCAATAGGTAGTTAATACTAAGGCCTAAAAAAAATATATAGACCTAACCCTGTCACCACATGAACTGAGTAGCTATTTCAAGTTAAAAAATCTGGACAAAAAAAAGTGAGCGGCCAGACCCAAGATTATTTACAATAGGTAGTTAATACTAAGGCCTAAAAAATATATATGGACCTAACCCTGTTACCACATAGACTAAGTAGCTATTTCAAGTAAAAAAATATAGACAAAAAAAAAGTGAGCGGCCAGACACCAGATTATTTCCAATAGGTAGTAAATACTAAGGCCTAAAAAAATTATATGGACTTAACCCTGTCACCGCATGAACTGAGTAGCTATTTCAAGTAAAAAAATCTGGACAAAAAAAAGTGAGCGGCCAGACCCAAGATTATTTACAATAGGTAGTTAATACTAAGGCCTAAAAAAAATTATACGGACTTAACCCTGTCACCACATGAACTGAGTAGCTATTTGAAGTTAAAAAATCTGGACATAAAAAAGTGAGCGGCCAGACCCAAGATTGTTTTCAATAGATAGTTCCTATTAAGGCCTAAATTAAATTATATGGACTTAACCCTGTCACCGCATGAACTGAGTGGCTATTTCAAGTTAAAAAATCTGGACAAAAAAAAGTGAGCGGCCAGACCCAAGATCATTTCCAATAGGTAGTTAATACTAAGGCCTAAAATATATATATGGACCTAACCCTGTTACCACATGAACTGAGTTGTTATTTCAAGTAGAAAATCTGGACAAATAATAAGTAAGCGGCCAGACCCAAGATTATTTCTAATAGGTAGTTAATACTAAGGCCTAAAAAATATATATGGACCTAACACTGTCACCACATGAACTGAGTAGCTATTTCAAGTTAAAAAATCTGGACAAAAAAAAAGTGAGCGGCCAGACTCGAGATTATTTTCAATAGGTAGTTTCTATTAAGGCCTAAAAAAATTTTATGGACTTAACCCTGTCACCGTATGAACTGAGTAGCTATTTCAAGTTAAAAAATCTGGACAAAAAAAAAGTGAGCGGCCAGACCCAAGATCATTGCCAATAGGTAGTTAATACTAAGGCCTAAAAAAAATATATGGACCTAACACTGTCACCACATGAACTGAGTAGCTATTTCAAGTTAAATCTAGACAAAAAAAAAGTGAGCGGCCAGACTCGAGATTATTTTCAATAGGTAGTTTCTATTAAGGCCTAAAAAAATTTTATGGACTTAACCCTGTCACCGTATGAACTGAGTAGCTATTTCAAGTTAAAAAATCTGGACAAAAAAAAAGTGAGCGGCCAGACCCAAGATCATTTCCAATAGGTAGTTAATACTAAGGCCTAAAAAAAATATATGAACCTAACCCTGTCACCACATGAACTGAGTAGCTATTTCAAGTTAAAAACTCTGGACAAAAAAAAAGTGAGCGGCCAGACCCAAGATTATTTACAATAGGTAGTTAATACTAAGGCCTAAAAAATATATATGGAGCTAACCCTGTTACCACATAGACTAAGTAGCTATTTCAAGTTAAAAAATCTAGACAAAAAAAAAGTGAGCGGCCAGACACCAGATTATTTCCAATAGGTAGTAAATACTAAGGCCTAAAAAAATTATATGGACTTAACCCTGTCACCGCATGAACTGAGTAGCTATTTCAAGTTAAAAAATCTGGACAAAAAAAAAAGTGAGCGGCCAGACCCAAGATCATTTCCAATAGGTAGCTAATACTAAGGCCTAAAAAAATATATGGACCTAACCCTGTTACCACATAGACTAAGTAGCTATTTCAAGTAAAAAAATCTAGACAAAAAAAAAGTAAGCGGCCAGACACCAGATTATTTACAATAGGTAGTAAATACTAAGGCCTAAAAAAATTATATGGACTTAACCCTGTCACCGCATGAACTGAGTAGCTATTTCAAGTTAAAAAATCTGGACAAAAAAAAGTGAGCGGCCAGACCCAAGATTATTTACAATAGGTAGTTAATACTAAGGCCTAAAAAAAATTATACGGACTTAACCCTGTCACCGCATGATGAGAGTTGCTATTTCGAGTCACAAAAATCTAGACAATAAAAAAGTGAGCGTTCAGACTCGAGATTATTTTCAATATGTAGTTTCAATTAAGGCCTAAAAAAATTATATGGACTTAACCCTGCCACCGTATGAACTGAGTAGCTATTTCAAGTTAAAAAATCTGGACAAAAAAAAGTGAGCGGCCAGACCCAAGATCATTTCCAATAGGTAGTTAATACTAAGGCCTAAAAAAAATATATGGACCTAACCCTGTCACCACATGAACTGAGTAGCCATTTCGAGTCACAAAAATCTAGACAAAAAAAAAGTGAGCGTTCAGACTCGAGATTATTTTCAATATGTAGTTTCAATTAAGGCCTAAAAAAATTATATGGACTTAACCCTGCCACCGTATGAACTGAGTAGCTATTTCAAGTTAAAAAATCTGGACAAAAAAAAGTGAGCGGCCAGACCCAAGATCATTTCCAATAGGTAGTTAATACTAAGGCCTAATAAAAATATATGGACCTAACCCTGTCACCACATGAACTGAGTAGCTATTTCAAGTTAAAAAATCTGGACAAAAAAAAGTGAGCGGCCAGACCCAAGATTATTTACAATAGGTAGTTATTACTAAGGCCTAAAAAATATATATGGACCTAACCCTGTTACCACATAGACTAAGTAGCTATTTCAAGTAAAAAAATATAGACAAAAAAAAAGTGAGCGGCCAGACACCAGATTATTTCCAATAGGTAGTAAATACTAAGGCCTAAAAAAATTATATGGACTTAACCCTGTCACCGCATGAACTGAGTAGCTATTTCAAGTAAAAAAATCTGGACAAAAAAAAGTGAGCGGCCAGACCCAAGATTATTTACAATAGGTAGTTAATACTAAGGCCTAAAAAAAATTAAACGGACTTAACCCTGTCACCACATGAACTGAGTAGCTATTTGAAGTTAAAAAATCTGGACATAAAAAAGTGAGCGGCCAGACCCAAGATTGTTTTCAATAGATAGTTCCTATTAAGGCCTAAATTAAATTATATGGACTTAACCCTGTCACCGCATGAACTGAGTGGCTATTTCAAGTTAAAAAATCTGGACAAAAAAAAGTGAGCGGCTAGACCCAAGATCATTTCCAATAGGTAGTTAATACTAAGGCCTAAAATATATATATGGACCTAACCCTGTTACCACATGAACTGAGTTGTTATTTCAAGTAGAAAATCTGGACAAATAATAAGTAAGCGGCCAGACCCAAGATTATTTCTAATAGGTAGTTAATACTAAGGCCTAAAAAATATATATGGACCTAACACTGTCACCACATGAACTGAGTAGCTATTTCAAGTTAAAAAATCTAGACAAAAAAAAAGTGAGCGGCCAGACTCGAGATTATTTTCAATAGGTAGTTTCTATTAAGGCCTAAAAAAATTTTATGGACTTAACCCTGTCACCGTATGAACTGAGTAGCTATTTCAAGTTAAAAAATCTGGACAAAAAAAAAGTGAGCGGCCAGACCCAAGATCATTTCCAATAGGTAGTTAATATTAAGGCCTAAAAAAAATATATGAACCTAACCCTGTCACCACATGAACTGAGTAGCTATTTCAAGTTAAAAAATCTGGACAAAAAAAAAGTGAGCGGCCAGACCCAAGATTATTTACAATAGGTAGTTAATACTAAGGCCTAAAAAATATATATGGACCTAACCCTGTTACCACATAGACTAAGTAGCTATTTCAAGTTAAAAAATCTAGACAAAAAAAAGTGAGCGGCCAGACACCAGATTATTTCCAATAGGTAGTAAATACTAAGGCCTAAAAAAATTATATGGACTTAACCCTGTCACCGCATGAACTGAGTAGCTATTTCAAGTTAAAAAATCTGGACAAAAAAAAAAGTGAGCGGCCAGACCCAAGATCATTTCCAATAGGTAGCTAATACTAAGGCCTAAAAAAATATATGGAACTAACCCTGTTACCACATAGACTAAGTAGCTATTTCAAGTAAAAAAATCTAGACAAAAAAAAAGTAAGCGGCCAGACACCAGATTATTTACAATAGGTAGTAAATACTAAGGCCTAAAAAAATTATATGGACTTAACCCTGTCACCGCATGAACTGAGTAGCTATTTCAAGTTAAAAAATCTGGACAAAATAAAGTGAGCGGCCAGACCCAAGATTATTTACAATAGGTAGTTAATACTAAGGCCTAAAAAAAATTATACGGACTTAACCCTGTCACCGCATGACGAGAGTTGCTATTTCGAGTCACAAAAATCTAGACAATATAAAAGTGAACGGCCAGACCCAAGATTATTTGCAATAGGTAGTTCATACTAAGGCCTAAAAAAAATTATATGTACTTAACCCTGTCACCGCATGAACTGAGTCGCTATTTCGATTTAAAAAATCTGTACAAAATAAAAGTCAGCGTCCAGACCCAAGATTATTTCTAATAGGTAGCTCATACTAAGGCCTAAAATATATATATGGACCTAACCCTGTTACCACATGAACTGTTATATGTTGTTGTTGTTACTATGAACTATTTTTTTAGGCCTTAGTATGAACTACCTATTGCAAATAATCTTGGGTCTGGCCGTTCACTTTTATATTGTATAGATTTTTTTGACACGAAATAGCAACTCTCGTCATGCGGTGACAGGGTTAAGTCCGTATAATTTTTCTTAGGCCTTATTTGAACTACCTATTGTAAATAATCTTGGGTCTGGCCGCTCACTTTTTTTTGTCCAGATTTTTTTGACTTCAAATAGCAACTCTCTTCATGCGGTGACAGGGTTAAGTCCATATATTTTTTTTAGGCCTTAGTATGAACTACCTATTAGAAATAATCTTGGGCCTGGCCGCTCACTTTTATTTTGTAAAGATTTTTTAAATCGAAATAGCGACTCAGTTCATGCGGTGACAGGGTTAAGTCCATATAATTTTTCTTATGCCTTTATTTGAACTACCTATTGAAAATAATCTTGGGTCTGGCCGCTCACTTTTTTTTATCTAGATTTTTTTGATTTGAAATAGCAACTCTCCTCATGCGGTGATAGGGTTAAGTTCATATAATTTTTTTTAGGCCTTAGTATGAACTACCTATTAGAAATAATCTTGGGTCTGGCCGCTCACTTTTATTTTGTACAGATTTTTTAAATCGAAATAGCGACTCATTTCAAGCGGTGACAGGGTTAAGTCCGTATAATTTTTCTTAGGCCTTTATTTGAACTACCTATTGAAAATAATCTTGGGTCTGGCCGCTCACTTTTTTTTATCTAGATTTTTTTGACTTGAAATAGCAACTCTCCTCATGCGGTGACAGGGTTAAGTTCATTTAATTTTTTTTAGGCCTTAGTATGAACTACCTATAAGAAATAATCTTGGGTCTGGCCGCTCACTTTTTTTTTGTCCTGATTTTTGAACTCGAAATAGCAACTCAGTTCATGCGGTGACAGGGTTAAGTCCATATATTTTTTTTTAGGTCTTTATAGGAACTACCTATTAAAAATAATCCCGGGTCTGTCCGCCTAATGTTATTTGTGTTTTTGCCCAGAATGCCTTATCTTAAATAGCTTCTCAGTTCACGCGGTTACAGGGTTAAGTCCATATATTTTTTTTTAGGACCTAATATGAACTACCTATTAGAAATAATCTTAGGTCTGGCCGCTCACTTTTTTTTTTTGGACCAACTTTGTATGGAGATTGCCTGATGTCCTTTCTATGCCCACTTTTGCACTGTTCATTGAATAAAAGATACCATAATAATCAGATTACATAGCGAATTTTAATTTAATTGTGACAATTTTTTTATTGTTTATTTTTACTGTGACGAACATCAAATTAAATACAAGTACTCATTTAGCGTTATTTTCTGGCCTGTATTCTTTACTTTCAGTTTCACAGAATCTATTCGCTTGCTTCTCCACTCATATTCGAAACTTAAACGAACGTGAAAAAAAATCAAGTTTCGTACCTACCTAATAGTGTCGAGGGTAGCCATATAGTGCTATGTAGTAAGTGATCGTCAGCCAGCATCTTTTATTTTTCTTTTTACAGAATTTATTGGCTTCCTTCTTATTCGTTTGAGTTTTAAATATGAATGGAGTCATATTTGAAACTCAAACGAACGTGACCGAAAAATAAAAGAGGTTTTTTCAAAAACTGACCCGGTTTCAGTGTTGAGGGTAGTGCCAGTAAATCTTCCCGACATAGATATCATTTTCCGTTTCACAGAATCTATATGCTCTCAAAACTATTCGCGTCTTTCTGATTGTTCTCCATTCATATTTGCAACTCAAACGAACGTTAAAGAAAAACAAAAGAGATCTTCAAACGAACCTACTGACACGTTTTTAAAAATAGTGCCACGTTTTTCAGACGTACTACCACGGTTTCGTACCTTTAGTGTAGAGGTAGCGTTATAGCGGATCAACAGCCAGCATCTTCTATTCTTTCTTTTGTTTTCACAAAAAGGTTTGAAATTTTTGGCCGACGAGTCCAAAAAGTTTTCAAAATGGCGGAAATAATTTGATAATTCTTCAATGCACGCTAGCCACAATGGGACGAGGCCAGCCTTCGTACAAAAAAGTTCAAACACCTTTATTCGCTTCCTTCTAATTGTTCTCCATTCATATTCGAAACTCAAATGGACATGAAATATAAACAAAAGAGGTTTTCAAACGTACTGCCACAGTTTCGGTATAGTGTCGAGGGTAGCACCAGTAAAACTTATCTTGCAGCAATATTGCGTGACAAAACACGACTCGCACAATAACCAGATTATTTGACCATTCGTGCTGCCCTATCTGTGTGCTCAGCACTGAACTCGGTATCAGTTTTACGTACCGTACCGTCGGTCGGTCCGTGTCGATTTGAATAAAAAACGTATAAAACTAAGCCATAGTGATGTGGCAATGACGTTTTTTTTGTAGGGCGTTTTTAACAACAGATTATTTATAATTTTTATTTTAGTACCTAGGAGAATATTTTAATGCCTAGATACTTTTTATTATTTTAGTTATTAGTTTTATACCGACGAATTAATGTTTATTGTTACTCACTTCTTTGATGGTTTATTTTAAGTTTGATGAATAAAACTAATATACAAATGTTATTCCCAAGTCATGTTCTTCTTCTTTTGCAAAGTATTTTTAAATTATTCTTTATAAAATCCAAAATAATATTCTAACTTTATTTACTTTTGAGCACTTAAATATACACTACAAGCAATGTAAATTATTGTTTCTTCAACAAATTTGTTAAGTTTATTCAAATTGAAATGCTAATACAAAACTAGGCCGAATAAAACACAACCACTTAGCAGCAGACAAAGCATAATTCGAAACGTTTATTTTAAACTATTTATAAATTAATTCTTATAGCTGTGTAGCTGTGTAGTGTCGGCTTAATAGCACTACCCCCTCTCATCCCGTGGGTGTCGTAAAAGGCGACTAAGGGACTCAGCCTTCAGGAGACCGGCAGCAGCGTCTCCTACAAACTTGGCCATACTGCGATCGCCAACCCGCCTGCCAAGCGTGGCGATTATGGCAAACCCCACCTTTTTGGGGGAGGCCTATACCCAGCAGTGGGTGTTATGTGGCTGAGACGACGATAAATTAATTCAATACCAAGCTTATTACAATTCGTACAATCGGCCACAAATCACTCTCAATGTGACACGTTACACTTTGACTTTGAAAGCTTATTTATGTCGCAAAGTTTTTCATAGTGCAAATGTACAGTTGCACGCAGGAGGACCTTATGGATGCTATTGATGCTGCAGTCTTAGTAGCGGAATAAAAAATTTAGTCTGCTATCGACTCGAAAAGAAGAAGATGCCTCATAAGTACAGTCAGGATACTTCCCGGTTGATCAGTAGGTTTTTTTTTGGGAGCTTTATTAATAAAGTAATATATATATATATATATATATATATATATATATATATATATATATATATATATATATAGAAAACGTTGATATCACAACTAATAGGACATTAATAGGTATTTCATTTGAATACTAAATTATTTCTTCAACCTTAATACTTTCTGAGAAAACATTTCCCAAAAAAACTTTACTGGTCAACCGGGAAGTTCCCCGATTGTACCTATCTAAAACATCGAAAATCTACAGTTTACTGTACAATTAAAACATAGAAAGCCTACTCACCGACTTTAACCGCTGTTTTTTCCGATTCCGATGGTTGTAAGTATTCGTAATTCTTGGTACACACAGACGGACGACACGATGCACTAAATGTCCACAAGAACTGTGTTGCAAATATTCACAAAACAACTGTGCAACTCAATCAAACGTATTGATCGCTAGGCACTTTCCCGACGAGTGATAATATCAGCGAGAGACCTCAACTAAATTATCAAACTACCCTAACTGGATTCATGATAATTCTCTTCAAACCGCTAGCCATAAAATTACAAACTATGCCTTTAAAAAAACGACTAAAGTAAAAACAGGATTGCAACAGTTATAAATACAACAAGATTAATATTATTCCAATAAGAAGAAACTTGACAAATGATATTTACGATTTTTTTCGGATTTGTTTGCATCACAAAACGAAACAGAGCGACACTACAATCGCGTCTATAGAATATTAGATAACGGATAAGCATATTAATCATACCTAAGAGTACCCAAGTATCATTGACTTATATAATCATTGACATACATACATAATTTTAGTAAAAACATTCCTATGGTAATAAATAAATAATAACATACAATCACACCAATTATCTAACCCACATTAAGTTACATGAAGAACTTGTGTTACTTATGGATACTAGATAACAGATAAACATACTTATATACTTTTTTGTGAATACATACTATACATATTGTGCATAGCGCACCTTTTTTTATTAGTAATTCTCTATTTTAAAATGTGACATTGACGTCGGCTTCCTTTTGACTTTGTAATTTTACGTGTCAAGTGTGAAAAAACTATCTCTAAAAGTTTGCCTTTATATTTATAATAAATTCCCTTCCATTACGTAGCCGCCTTTTAATTGCTAACCAGCTTTACAGTCCCTCAGTCATACATTTTAAACACGCAGACCAATGCAAACAGACATGTTCATGCACACAAATATTTGTCTTGTCCGGGGATCGAAACCGAGCGCCAAGTCATCAACAATAATATATGTGCAGACATTTTAAAGACTCATGATGAGGACGCTGACGACTTCAGCCCTGACGGCACGCAAAGCTTACACGTCGTCATCTTTATGCTAATCCTAATCCTAAGTAGTCCTTACTAATATTATATATGCGAAAGTGTGTTTCTCTGTCCTTCCTTCATGCCCTACCTAAGCAACCAATCGACTTGATTTTTGGCATAGAGTTAGTTAAAAGGACGGATCCCGATATTCCCACGGGAACGAGAATCACGCGGGTGAAACCGCGGGCGGAAGCTATTACTTAATATTGAAATATTTATATCTGTGTAGGTTACTCGAGCTGCATAGACTAAAATTGTGTTCTGTATAAAATCGATGACACAAACAAAACGGTGGCAACTAGGCTCACAGTTTTCATTCAATTTATCGGCTATTGTTATTGGTTTCTGTATTTATTTGCCGTTATTTTGTTTTGTTTATTTTTTGGAAAATGAAGCGATATACAACTGAATTATATGTTATGAGACCGCTGCGCGCTGTCCAATAAACAAATATTGAGTTTATACTAATTTAATCACTAACTCGTTTTTTATATAAACTACGCTTAATTTTGTGATAAATTAGATAAAGAGTTTGTGAATGACGTCACGGAATTTTCGACGTTATTGTTATATCACATTGAATTTTCTACGGGATACGGATCAAATCCATTGAAGCAGCGTTCCTGGGTTGGATTTTTTTCTAATAACAAGTTATTAAGGCGATACTCGAAAAAAATATGCTGAAGCGAGTTAGCAATAAGAAAACGACGCGCACGGGAGCGAGACCGATTTTGCAGATTAGGCAAAAAAAAACACAAAATCAATTCGTATTAAAAACTACAGCGATTTTACTAAAATGCTTCTATACGATCCTAAATAATATTGGTCTCCATTTATTAAACCAATTTTCAATAGTGTAAGTAACCCCATTTAAGAATAATCTTAATTTTTTTTATTTTTTAGAGGTCTTTTCTAAAAGAAAAAGTATAGGCAAAATTATAAAATCGTGTTTTTGAAACTATACGAATCTAGATAAAGGTATGAAGAAATATATATGTAACCGTGATATAGTTTTATAGCATTAAGTTAAACAACGAAACAATACTTGCTAACGTAAAAAAAAATCTGTCCATCTTAGGTGCTTCGTTACTGTCATAAAAAATATACCTAGGTAGATACGAAAAATATTCAAAAGATTTTTGCTACGAGAAATTTAACAAGCAAGCCGTCCTATTTGTGAGACTTATTTATTTACCCTATAAATGGATTTCTGCCGTTGCAAATATTCCCTTTGATGGACGAAAATTCCGTGACATCTCGCTACGGTGACATTTTCATTAAAGTGTTGTCTTCAATCCAGTTGACGGGAAATCATAAGCTGTTGTTACGTTTACTGAGCTACGCAGCGCCTTTTGACTTGTTAAGTACGATTAACATGGCGGATTTTACAATGCTAAACGAAATTTAAACGTTCGGGTAAAAAGTTAACACATATTGATGTGGTGGTAAGTAATGTATCTGTGATTGGGTGAATTGGATTATGCGGTGTTATTCATAATGTCAGTTACGAGTAAAAGACCCAGTCTATGCAGATACATACATACATACATACTTACTTACTCCCATTAGTGGCAAGTAGAGATCATTTATTTGCCGTTGCTACGATCCTTCTTTCCACAAAGGCTGTGGATTGTGACTCGTCTTTTCGGAACAATCGTCTCGGTTGCGCCCAGCTGCATTGAAATGTTCCGAGACGATGTGACCATTGAATTGGCCAATGGTCTGCTGTTTTTTTCTCTTAAATTTTTCCCATCACCGTCAGACGGTCAACTCTGTCTGAAACTAACTGGAATTTATAGTTATAAATAACTATATTATATAGCCATAAAACTTTGACAAAATACTTCAATGTTTTTGTTATTCTTATCGTATGAGGATTAGTGGCCACCTCTAGTGTCAGAGTTTATCAGGCCGCCTAAGGCCCCTTTACGGTCACCCATCCGAAACCTGACCGGGCCGAACGTTACTTAACAAACGTGATCGATTACGATCAGTCTGTCAAACGCGGCCACGAACGTTTTTGGTACAACTGGTGGACGTACCATTACCTCTTGCGGGAATTACATCTTAGGTTGGGAAAGTGAGACGCTCTTACCAACTGAAAATATCCTAAAAAGAATCGTATAAGAGGTCATGGGACGCCCCCTGTAATTAAAACATTAGTAATTTAATCTTACCTGCACCACCTGCACCACCATAGTTTCTAATGAAATACTTTCAAAACAATAAATCAGTACTCCCCATTACCTTTGTTTAAAACCTCACACATTAACACGTCATAAGCCCCGCCCAACGTGACTTCACCGAGTGTTAATAGGATCATTTAAAAGAGACTAATATTTCGCAACGCACCCCGAAATCACACGAACTCACAGGAATTAGGGGATGAAATAACGAAGCCGACGGCGGCGTTAGTATTTATTTCGATGTAGCTAACATCCGTCCCTTTATGCTAACGATTTTGTGTGACGACACAAGGTTCGGATTGTGACGAGTTTGTCTATCGGTATTATTTTGTTGGTGAATGAAAACTAATAGAGAAGCTTTTTTGTAGTTTATTTTTCCCTTAGAAATACTTTAGTAGCCCAATAGAGAACAAATCGAAACTGACTGACTATGAATTATAGTAAACTAGCAGCCGCCCGCGGTTTTACCCGTGTGGTTCCTGTTCCCGTAGGAATATTAAAAATCCTTGCTTAGTGCTCGCCTTTTAGTTATTAGCTGAGATTTTTTTTGTTATTGTCAACACGCAGAGACACCGCGTATTTTCCTGTACCTGATACAACAGGTCTATGTAACTATAAATAATACATACATCTTAAACAAAAAGAAATAACTTTTGAACGAAAATCCATTCCAATTTTACACGATAACCATACGAAATCAGAACAATCGTATGATGAAATTCCTTTTCATTCGCATATACTATTTTTCGGGTATATCTTCATCCATGGTACGAACATAATATTATTAAAACATAAGTTGAATTTACTACCGGACAAAAGAGGTGTAGACAAGTGAACAAGATATCTGGGGGGTTCTATTCACTCTTCTCGAGTCGAGCGCTTAGTTTCTACTGATTTTCGTTCGACATTTGAATTTTTAGAGGATCTCGGTGGGGCAGTAGTTCTCGCCTGCGATTGTTGATGTTTCGTGTCCTGAGATACAGGCTTGACGCTCAGTTCAGGCAGACAGACAATCGTTGCACTCGGCCACCCGTCAACCAACTTTGTGGTCTAGTGGTACAACTACCGGTACAGACCCAGGGGTCCTGGGTTCGATTCCCAGGGGGGTACATATAGTATACGGTTTGGTTGGTGGTAGGACTTGTTCTAAGTCCGTTTGGCTAGCTACCATTATCTTATCTAAGTCTGATGTCTGATGCCATAACAACAATATTTCCTGTAGTTAGAGATAAGATAGCCAGTTCCTCAGTGATTGAGGATTCCGGGAGAGGCTCGCTTCCATCTTCAGCCTTATCAATACTTAACATCAGGTATGATGAAGGCTAAGAGTCTCCCCGTTCGATCATAAAACAAAAATATATATGACGCGCTCAAACACACGCGCGCCGCTCGATATCGCTACACGGCTGGCCCCTTGATCTCACTGGTTTTCACTGGTCAAACAGTAGCGAGTGTTTAGACTGTGGTTCAGGCACCAGTCTCTAACAAATATATATATATATATATATTGTTTTTATTATAGTTATTATTATTATTTTTTATTATTATTAATTATTAATTCTATATTGTAGCGTGCGAATTTTTGATGTTAAATGCATGTCATGCTGTGTACACATACTTGTGGAGTTGCAGCCTATCATAACTCTTTATCAGTTTGTATTGGTCTTCATATATTTGCTGTCACTCTGTTTTGTGTACCTAAATATATATATATATATATATATATATATATATATATATATATATATATATATATATATATATATTCAAGTTAAGAAAAGAAACCACCATAAATTGTATAAAGATTGTGGAAGATTAAATAAAGAATTTATTTATGTTAAGCAATTTTCGAATTCGTCGGTCACTGATGGGTAATGGATGCTAAACAAAGCGAGTGACTTGGAAGTGTGACTTATGTCGCATGCGACAACACAATGTCATACGATCGATACAAAATAGCTAACCGATTTGTTCAAAATAGAATCGCTTTTTGCGCTTAAGAGATTTGCTCGACGACCAAAAGTAATACTTTGTTGGACCATTCCGGGATAAGTTAGGGTATTATGTTTCCTTTCTATTATATAGGTACATATAAAAATGAGGTAGGTACTAATTGTTTTGATTAAGCTATACAAAATTAAAGTTAATTAAAAGATCAGTGATTTGATCATTTTATGTAACTACGATTAAATTAAGTTATCGTTCTAAACAGTTTACTTTGAACATTATAATTATTATTATTTACTACTTTTTTTATTTAAACGACAATAACTTTGTACCTATGTCAACATCTGTCGTTCCCATTTATCCAATATTTTTTATCAAAATTCGTCAATATTAGTTTAATGTTTCTAGGAGCGTAAAGTTAACAGATACCTACACAGATTTAGTTTGGAATTTCAAATAAAGTTATTATATGTGATTTTTGAATTTTTGCATTTTTCAATGCTATTTTTATACTTAGGATAAATTTAAAATAGAAAAATATTGGAAAAATCAACTCGGCCACAAGTGAGTTCTCAGATGGGACTCGAACCCACGACCTTTGGAAATCCATTGGAGAGCATTGGACCGGATATACTTAATTTATTCAAAAAGTACAACAGCAAGCAGCTTTTCCTTTTTTATGACCAACCATCTTTGCTTTATACCATAGAAGTTTTTTTAAATATTTTTGTATGTTCCTTTACTCTCTATTGCTCTTAAAGGAAAAAAGTCTTAATCGTGCGTTATGAAATAAAAATCATTTCACTTGTAACAAATATTTTTTTTTTATATTTCAACGAAATCATGCCGGATTTATACTAATTACATTACACATTAACAACAAAAGCGAACGATAAGTGTTTCTAGTGTTGTATTTACAATATTTTAATGCAATTAAATAAGCAACTAAAGTAAGGCTTTATTTTTCATTTACAGAACAACAATCACAAAAATAATTAATAATTTTCTGCCTGACATTGCAATGTGGACATGAACTTGCATAATTTGTTACTTTATCGATAAATACGTCACAATTTTATGCTATTTTACAAAAAAATACCAATTACACTAATAGTCTTTTTCAATTTATTGAGAGTCTGATTTATGAAAAATTCAGTCAAGTTCATGTCATCAAGTCCAATTACCCAAATTGGTTATCGATTTGCAGCCCTTTCAAACATTTAACTTATATATTTGCCTGGAAGAGATAGCTATTTAGCAATAAGACCGCCTTTTGTATGCTTTCTGTCTGTTTTTGTTATTTCTTTATTGTTTGTCTTTGTGTGCAATAAATTATTATTATTATAATTATGTACAGTTACCAGCACAAAAAGTTCATATGTTGACCTACGAAAACTATTCCTTTTACTCACGTTAACATATTATGTCCAGCTTCTCTTATCTCGTGCGTAAGTTATATTTAATAATATTAATATCGATGTGCAGTCAACAGCAGCTACGGTTTTACATATCTGTAAAATTTCTCCAATCGACTTTGGACCTTATGTCTTATAGTTCAGATTAATTTTGACGTTTTGTATAAACCGCACATACGAGCGCAGGTTAGAATTTACAATTTGGCCTTGAGAGTGCCCTTATGCTGCTCATAATAGCTGCAGTTTTCGTAGTACAAGCACAGTCTTTCTATCTTCTCTTCCAGTACAATTCTAAAGTTATTTTGAATATTTATGCAATCACAAATGTAATAATAAACCAGCTCTAATAAAATATAAGGATAAAAAATGGTTTCAGCCTCTATTTTAACAGCTAACCCCGTCGAAATCTGCCTGCCTAGCATGACCATCATTATATCACGCGATATGATATGATACGTCATGCTGTCTTGCTTACCCCACTAAGGTGTAAGCGAGATATAGGATCTTTATCATGCGTCAATAGTCGATAAAAGCCGCTCATGCTAGGCCGGCAGATTTAAGTAAAATAAAACCCATGTTGTTTTATTTTTGAGGTGCCGTCAATTTTTCCTGACTAAAAAGTCCTTTGTTAATAGAATTCGGTCCTGACAGGTGACAGTTGTCTTAATCAAGTAAATAAAGCTTATTTTTGAGTTTATGATATGTTCCAAAATTAACTTTTTTCACCTGTCATAAACGCTTCTCTCAGAGGTAGTACTTTACATTGTTTCATTTCCAAATGCGATTCAATTATCTGCCCAATGATATTTAATAATAGCATGTTACCTTCATAATTTGCGTTGAAATCGGTGATGCAGACTGCACATATTGACAATTGATAAGTAAGACAAAAGACACGAAAAACACGGAAATTAAAGAGATAGCAAATTGAATCTAACCCCTTAAAGAATCGAAAGCTCGTATGACTTATCTGCTTCAAGTAGTTACACACTTCATTACATCTGCCTCAAAAATAAACTAACGAGTTTCAGAACAGTGGGGTTAGCACGAATAACTATCGAAATAGTATCGAGCACGTAATGTCAAAAAATGCATAGGAAAATGTAGTTCCGTTTACGTTTCCGTTACGTCTCGGTAGAAACGCTGCTCAATATCTCATACATTTTTTTACTTTACTTCCTCGATACCTCCTCGAAAGTTATTCGTGCTAGGCCTACAGATATCCAAACAGGCTGGAACGGCGACTCTATTTTCAGCAGACATTTTCAGAAGCTATATTTTATTTATGATTTAAATTTGACCCTGTTCATTCTGTGTCTGCATCACATTATGGCATTCGTCACTGAAATAAATGTTTGTGTAAATATTAATGCTGCAATCCACTGAGACCAAAGCTAAGCGAAATTTCATTTTTCCACCATGTACAGTGAATCACGGATTTTTTTATCTCACAGTGTGATCTAATCTCTTAGCTTATCTCCCAATTAAGACCGCAACTATAAATAGATTCTGTGTTTAAGATAAACATATTAGTATTCAAGTAAGCTTCGAAAATTGCTTTTATTTATGTTACAATGCCCAACGATACCGAAATCCAAAGTCTCCATTACCTATTAATTTACAAAATGAAAAATATTCTCCTATTTTATACCACTTTATGTACATCAGAAATATTATCTAGGAAGGCGTTTCTAAACGTTATTTACAGATCACAAGAGCGACATTTTTATTTGGCTCCCAAATAAACAAATGTCGCTGAAGTTTTCTAGCTAAAATATAAAATCTATACATTTTTGTAACAGTTGTCCAGATTTAAGGAAACATAAATTATGTAACTAATATTTATTTAATACTAGCATTATCTATAATGTTACAGATATGTATCGAAGACTTAATTCTTAAAAAAAAATATACCTATGTAATATCTAACTAGCTAATGTTATTACAATTGATAATTTATATGACAATAATAAAATTGATATGAAACTAATACAATTATAGTATTAAAGATTTTTTTAGCAAAATTCACAAAACTTTGGTTACGAGTGAAGAGGAAAACAATTCTGTTAATTTTGTTATTGATAACAAATCAGATATGTGCTCATAATATTCAAAGAAAGTTAAGAATCGATATTCATTGATTTACGCCTTATGACTTTTTCTATCCATATTTAAACATATCCAAAATTAATGATATGTTTAAAATTTTATATTTTAAAAGAGTATTGATCGGTTTTGAATCTACACATGTCTTTACTAACTCGTTTTTAGTTTTCAATTTTGATTTGTTGCATTGCGTTGTCATGTCACATGACGACGTAAAATACCATGTGGTATGATTGCAATTTGTATGATAGGTACTAGCTGCACCCGGCATGCATTACAATGCAACGTCAAGCATATGGAAATTTAAAGATTATTGAGCCAGTAACACTCACGGGCGTTTTCAGAGCACTTTATCAGTTTCATCGCAATCTGATCAATGGTTTCGGAGCACATAGAGGTCAAATTGATTCTGACGTTTACAATTTAAACTCACTTTGTTCATATTAAACTAGTTAAAAAAAAAGTTACTAATATCTGACATAATATTTGATTTAGCCTTTTTGTAAACAATAGAATCTGAATGTCGTTATTTTCCAGTAACAAGGTATACATAAAACGACTCATTGAATCTCGATTCTAAGCCTTTGATAAATGCCAACTTAAATTTTAAAACATAAAATATTTTATTTATTATTTACCTATTTAACAGTCCACTTTCCAACGAAATGCCTGCTTCTAAATCGAGTCGTGTTGATAAAATGTAACTGATGATTTATCACGTATGTAACTTTGTTATTGAACTCAGGCATACGATAAGAGAAAGTGTTAACAATATTACGTTTAGCGTGGGCGCTCCGCTTGAACTCCTCACTGAAACAAATAAGTTCTGTTAACAACCAAGTGATGTGTTCCATAGGTATTAGGTACTTCGACCGATAGATCCATCGAAAGATCAGTCGATAAAACGAGATCAGTCACCGTCGATTTGTCATCAGCCATTTTTAATGTCTGTCTCACTGCTGGGGCACAGGCCTCCCTTATGTATGGATAAGGAGAACGGGCCATGACCCACCACGTGGGCCCAATTAGCGGATTGGTGAGTTTTAAAGACTGCAAATGCAGCCGGGACCAACGTGTTAGCTCGAGATAGTAAATTTTTGGTCACCCATCCTGTAACCGACCATTGCAAAAGTTGCTTAACCTCAACAATCGCAGACCGAGCGCGCGCACCACTGCGCCACGGGCTCCTCAGTTGGTTAACCAGCAATATCATAAAAAAATAAAAATAACATCAATATTATTTGGGCCTTATACGTGGACGCATTAATAATCGCACCTACTGTGCCAGGGGTTCAATTCCCTGCCGTGACGAATATTTTATCTTTCAAAGACTAACTTATATGTAAGTTATAATAATACTATTTTTAATGCACGATTTTTATGTAAGAAGTGAAAACTTCTTTAGCCCCTTGACTGATGAGCCACTTGACCGGTAACTTGATACGGCAGTAGAGCCGTGGTCAAGTGGTTTTGTCAAGTGGTTCCACTTTATTTGGTTTTTATGGCCTTTTTCTTTATAAATACCACACATATTATTATTGTACATCATTGGATTCGGATCGGATTTATCTACAACGTAGTACTTCTTTCTTTAAAAAATATTATACTATATTGCATATATATGTAAGTGAAAGTGAAAAAGGACTATTTCTAACTTTCATAAAAAATGTATGAACTAATTGAATGCGTCTTCGCAAAAATTAGACGAACATCTTTTTTTGTTTTTATTCATTCAAATAAAATAGCACAGCCTATAGAGCCATTCTGCCCTACTCACACGTTCCAAAATAATATTATTTATATATAAATATATAATATATGTATATAATGTGGTCATAATATGACCACCTATCAAATGTCGACTTGCATTTTCGGTCAAATAGTGACCGTTCATCAGATAAGGGGGTATCGGCGTTGTGCACATCTAAGTTTTTGGGATGGGTAAAAAATGTTAAAGTCGCGTCAGGACACGTGACCTGATCGAAAATTTGTAAGACGGAGGGAGAGTAGACCGCCGGCGCAGCGTAGGAGAGGAAGTAATATCCCCCTCTCTTTCGACCGCGCGGCGAAAATGTATGCCTGCTGCTGCTTTTAGCGGTTTTTAATTCTGCCGGCACTCCCGGAGTGCAAAACGTTGTTTTTTTATTTTCAAATTTTGAGTTATATTATCATCGATTGGTCAAAAGATAAGTACTGCGAGGTGTGATTATTCAATTTGACAGGCAACTGAAAACACTATATCAATAAGCCAGTTGTGGATTTACAAAATATGTAAGTATCAGCCACATTTATACGCGCTGTGTAAATTCTTAGATATAGAAATCGGATCATAGCAAGAATATTAAAGTTTTTGATGCAGCATCTATGCAAATCCAAAAGAAACGGTGTAATATCATGAATTTTCTTGTGTCACAAGATTTTCCTCGTAGCTTTAGCTCCAAAATAAAATTTAGAAGCGATTTCATTCTCGTAAATATTTCATTTTTGTTTCAAAGACAGTCGACGTTTTCCAAGATAAATGTCTAAATATTAATAATAGTGAAACATAGTTACATCATGGCAGTATTTTTTAGACAAAAACTTCCAGTTGTTTGAAACCCAACATCTAAAATCGTAATAAACGGAAAGTAAACAGCAGTCTCGTTAGAACAAAATCAAAGAAAAACACTTGAGAAGTTGTTAGAACTTCAACATTGTTGAACTCAAAATAAACGAAAGCTGTATCGTTTTTTTACGAAACGGGGAGACTCGTAGCCTTCATCATACCTGATGTTTAAGTAAATAAAGCTAAATGTGAAAGCGCGCCTCTACCGGAATCATCAACCACTGAGGAACTGACTATCTTATCTCTAAATGCCGGAACACAACAGTACTGAAAACATTGTTGCTATGGCGTCAGACTTATATGGTGGTAGCTATCCAGGTGGATTTAAGAAATACAAAGTCCTAGCACCAACCAAACCAAATATAATATCTTCCCTCACCCGGTTCCACTGGGTCTGATGAACCCTAGAAATATTTCTGTCCCAACAATTTTTTTTCATTTATTCGATGGGTATAAAAACATCATTCTAAGTCATTTAAACGGCCTCAGTGCTTTCAAAACCTTATGGGTGGATAAAGAGATTGGGGCCATGACCCACCATGCGAGTCCACTGCAGGTTGATGTATGTCAACGACTGCAAATACAACCAGAACTAACGGCTTAACGTGTCTTTCGAAGCACGCGAGTTCAAGATAAAAATTTGGTGACCCATCTCGTGATTGACCGTTCCAAAATTTAACCACGAACGCAAGCCGAGCGCGTTAACCACTACAAAGTCGAACTTCTTAGAACTAAAATAATTCCATTAAATCGAAGTAAATGTGTAACATAAATATTTATGATCAAAAACAATAAACTGTTCCGTTCCGTTCTTGAAGGTTAAAAAAAGCCTTTAATGATTCAAAAGCGCTTAAGTATAATTTGAATAAATATATTATATTTATTTATTTAATTGCAGTAAATGATTAGACAATTTTTAAAAGCCTGATGTGCTGTTGACTTATTTTTACTGGGTACTCACAAATATGTGTAAAGAAAATAATTTTATGTCCTGAAAATACGTCGTAAAATCTTCAGTCGACTCGTGACCATTACGAACCCAAATCAACTGTTTTTCATTAACCAACTCTGGGCAACAACTTTAAATGAACTGCTGTTGTTGTATTTAGTTTCAGAGTTGTAAATTTTGGGTGGACCTTAACACCGGTTAGTTTCAAGGTATTAACTACCGCAGTCGTAACTTTTCACTATTTAGAGACATTTTTCAAATGGTAATTTCAAGTTTCTCATTTATTGTACTTTTCTGGAATATTGCAGATGGTAAAAAAATAATAGCTTTATTTCTGTGTTTTGAGGATAATTTATTTTACTGCCATATAATACAAGACTAAGAATTTTAGATGCTATGCCTAGTCCTTAGAGCCTCTTATTTTATCTGTAGAATATCTCCTATAACCATTATCACTGAAAATTATTGTAGAATAATGTTCTTCAAGGAAAATTCTTAATTAATTACTTCTCTATGAAATGTTTTTCGACATAACAAGGACGGAACTTATTTCAAAACCTATAATATCACTTCCGCAATTCTACAAACAGAAAGAGATGGAAAATCATTTGCATACCTACTGATTGGACGGAACAAGTTTATGAAGTTAGTTAGATTTACTTACACTTGAGCACGCGTTGCACATACATTATCAGTATCCACGAAGAGATAAGTTCATAACTAACAGACAGGTACTCTTAAGTTAATGGTCTAAGATATCTCTATCGACATCCGCTTGTAACCCAGGGGCCTAATTCAGTTATTCGTATCTCAATCGTATTTCAATTGTAGTTCTCTTTTACACAGTTCTTGTTATTGCAGTGTAAAATAAAACTAGTAGTTTTAAACGTTAAACGTAAATAAAGTATATTGTAGGTAAATTAAATTCGTCTACAATATTCTTTATTTATAAAAAAAATGGATACAATATAAAATATTTCTCTAAAATATAAAATATCTAAAATATTAATACAACGAAAAGAATTTTGATCAGTTCTCACAAAACTACTTTTGCCTTTCTTATCGTATGAGGATTAGTGGCCACCTCTGGTGTCAGAATTTATCAAGCCATCTATAAGGCCTCTGACTTGGCTTAACGTCTGTTATCAGATGACAATAGCTGGGAGCGACGTTTAACGTTTAAAACTACTAGTTTTATTTTACACTGCAATAACAAGAACTGTGTAAAAGAGAAAATTAAATTCGTCGTCTCAGCCACATGACACTCACTGCTGGGTATAGATAGGCCTCCCCCAAGGATCTCCACAACGATCCTGCGCAGTCCGCATCCAGCGGCTTCCCGCGACCTTCACCAGATAGTCGGTCCACCTTGTGGGGGGCCTACCCACGGAGCGTCGTCCTGTGCGCGGTTGCCATTCCAGAACCTTTCCGCCCCAACGGCCATCTGCTCTTCTCGCTATGTATCCTGCCCACTGGCACTTTAGCTGAGCAATCCTTAGAGCGATGTCAGTTCTTTATTATTTTATTAGTTTAAAAGATAATAAAATGTTGATTACAATTGAAACACGATTGAGTTACGATTATGACTAAGCAAGCAGAATTGACCCCCATGCTATGATAGCAAGCACGAAACTAAGCTATTAAATTATTCTGTGGGCAAGATTCCGTCGGGTTCCAGAATATGTTAATAGCCGTATTCAGAGTTAAACGGCGTTATTTATCGTCGTGTTAGAGTGAATTGATAGGTCATAATACCTTTGTATTTCACGATACAAAGATAGGCAATCTACCAGTGCTATAACTTTTATTACTTAGAGGAATTATAGTTTTATTTAGACCATGGTTGTGTGCCAGCACAGTATTAAAAAAGGGTCTTGATAAAAAGATGGATGTAGAATTTATGCCACTGTAACAGTCATCTGTCAAGATGTCATGGCCAATGATGGTGATGATGATAAATGGAACTGCTTTAAACTTGGCACAACTATCTCTCTCACTCTTCTCTCTAGCTCATACTCTTCATTTGGTATAAACAATATCTCCTGTCGTTATTGCTGCGTTTGATATATTATGCTATGATACCTATTTTAACTCAAAGAAAACATAAGGTTTAATTTATTGAACGTGGTTGCGATTTTGCGATTTGGACTATTATTTCGCCGACAGTTCAGTTGTTAACGAGCAGACGAGCTCAAACCGCAAGCCTTCAGGATAGTAAGATATGCTGCAGAAAATAAGGCCTGTCCGGTATGACTGACTAAGCACGATATCACGGCGGCAATTTGCTAGTTCTATAATTTTGAATAATATAATTTTAGTATCGAGCACGAATCGAGCTTTTTGACAGTACGTGTCAAAAATGAATAGAAATAGGCAGTTTCGTTTACGTCCGGTAGAAACGCTGCTCATTCCTACTAATAATATAAACAATGTGAGGGTATGTCAATTTGTTTGTTACTTTTTCACGCAAAGCTACTGAATGGATGTGGAGGTAGGTATGTATAGGTACTTCAAGTAGTGAACTAACACATACCCCGATATTCCCTCGGGAACGGGAACCACACGGTTTTAACCGCGGGCAGCTGCTAGTATGTCATTAATATTTTGACGCTACGCCCTCGATACTGACAAGAGAGACGAGCACGAAAACTTTCGGTTTTTCGTGCTAAGGGTACAGTTATAACAATATTTTTTGAGTAGCTCGATTGTGCAAACCATTGTTATGTAATTTTATTGTAGTTTTCTTTTCGTTGGCATACACCTGGAGGTCTACTCTTTAAGCACGAAACTCGTAGTTTCCTACTCCGTATCACCTACGGACAGCTTAATAGTTTGGAGAAACCGAACTAAGAATTAATGAGAATACGTTTTGACTTCCGATGTGTTTGTGCCGTTTGTCTAAAACTAGTACATCCGAAATCAATAGAGAGTAGGCTCCATCCGTAGTTTCGGAAAACTTACGGACGGGGACCCGTATCTTAGTTGACGGGCTCAGAGAGTAGGCCTAATGTTACGAATTATGGATATAAATCTGAAATAAAATGATTTTGTTTTTAATATACCTATTTAAAACAGTGATATTATTTCGAGATCATCCGTGTGAAAGCAAGTTATGCAGTCGTTGTCATCTGATTAAAATATAACATTTATAATATTGGTTAGTCGTTATAAAAAATATATATATTTTGTATTTACTCGTACGTCGGTACATTGAAATAAAGAAAAATGAATATCAAAATAGAGGTCTTTTAACTTGTGCTAATTAAATGAACATTACAGGTAATTTTTATGCTGCTTTGAAAACGCTGCAGTGAAATCGTCAGTCATTATATTTGTTTAATATTGTTTTGATTTTTCACCCTTTAGTAAGTAATAAGTGTTTTGAAAGTGACTGATATAAGTATAGTAAAATTCATTCCGATAATTACCTAAACTTAAATGATGATGATGAAATTGGTCACAAAAAATCTTTTCGCACTAATTATATTCAAAAGCTTTAGGGTATTTTGTTAGCAGTAGTACCCATTGTTTTAATAGGAATCTAAATTTTAATCTGAGTATATTTAATTGGGCAATTTTTATTAATTTTATTTAATTACATCAAACTATATCTAGGACTGTCTAGCTTGAACATAGGTAACCTTTCCCCTATTCGGATTGCTAATTCAATAATAATATTTAGTTTGGGTTACTTGATAGAAAATTCGGATTTAAGTTATCGTCTTGAATTTTAAATTATTACGAGCAGAACTATTTGTGGTAGTTCTATACTTTATTATTTTAGTTCAAAATCTAATGATATGCTCGTTTGCTGCGAACTCTTAACAAAAACAGCGCGGATTGTTTTTCACCCTTTTCTACCCATGATACTAATTTTAGTTAATTGAAGAGCTTTATGGCGCATTGGTTCGTGTGCTCGACCATTGCACAAGCCACACTTTTGCAATGGTCGGTCACGGGCTGGGTGACCAAACAATTTCAGATTGTGCTCCTCCGTGCTTCGGACTCCGCATTGGGCTCGGTAGGTGGGTCATGTCCCATCCTCTGTGTGTAATTTCAGTATTATGTCAATGTTTCGATACATAGTAGTAAAATTAAACCAGGTAAAAAAGTACACGTACTTTGGTTTAAAAAAGGTTTACACTTGTTAAACTTTACGTAACCAAAGTTTCTATGCTAAAGTAGGTACTGAAAAGTGTTCAAGACTAAGCATAGTTAGTTCAGTTTTGGAACTCATATTTATCAAGGGTTTCTGTTCTGCGTGGTACCCAGCGGCAAAATACATTTGCGAAAGTTTCTGAACTAACGTGAGGTAGTATTACATTGCTTGAACATGTAGAGTTTTCAATTTCTGGTTGGTGATAGATGATGGACTTGTTGACTGTTGTAAGTCCACCTGGGAAGCTACCTTTTATATTAAATATGTTAAATATTCCTTTTAAAATAAATTTCCTCTTATATTAAATATGTTTCATGATTGTAGATTTGTGTTTGGCAACGACATGTTCCTTTGTAAATGTGGTTGCTTCTGTAAAACCTAGTATAATAAGTTTCTTGCGGCCGTTCTTCTTATCAGTTAAAAGATGTCCTGAATGGCTGGTAGGAAAAAAAAATTGGACGATTCGATAGCACTTATTGAATAAAAATCTTTGACTTTGACTTTGATTTTACCACTAGCTTATCTAAATCTGACAACAATGATTTCAGCATTGTTGTGTTCCGGCAATAAGAGATAAGATAATCAGTTTCTCTGTGGTTGAGGATTCCGTGAGAGGCGCGCTTCCATCTTCAGTCTTATCAATACTTAACATTAAGTATGATGAAGGCTAAGCGTCTCCCGTTGCTTATACAGCCGGGGAACTTCCGGGTGACCAGTAGAGTTTTTAGGAAGCTTTATTTAAAAAAGTAATAGATATACTATAGTAAACGATTATATCACAAATAAAGAACATTAACAGGCATTTCATTTGAATAAAAAATTATTTCTTTAACTTTAGTACTTTCCGAAAAAACCTTTCCCAAAAAACTTTACTGGTCAACCGGGAAGTTCCTCGATTGTACATAAAAATAGTGACTACTATTTTTATTACTATCTTTTCAAAAGTACATATAATAAGCGAAGGATCATCCTACAATTTTTAAAAAACGTTTTATCTCACATTATGATGTGTTATCAATAATTGAATGCTCCGACAGATGTTCCATTCAAGATTACTTACAGAGAAAATACACTTTGTGATACCAAAGAATTATTTCTAAACAGCATGTTCGCACTTACTTTAAAGACACTTTTGTGATTCAGAACTTTATTCAGTACATTTACAGAGAAATGACGTAACGTTTAAACAGATTTTAATTCTAAGAAGTTTACGTTTCGTGAACGATTTAAACTTTGTTTGCTTTATAACGACTTGCAGAGATATACAGTGAATAGAATTTTCACGCAATTGAAAGTATTGGAGTGAGTGGGGGATTAACGATTAAAAAAGAAGTGGCCTTTTCATGAAATATGCTGCTATAGATACTAAAGTTGCCTCTAATTTGTGTTATTTGACTAGAGCCTCAAAGCTTTTAACACGAATGGATATAACTCTTGTTTTTCTTAATTATATGTGTAGATAGTGATGTTTCTTACACCCACCAATCCGCAATGGGCCCGCGTGGTGGGTCATGGTCCACTCACCTCATCCATCCAAAAGGACGGCCAGTGCCCCAGCATCTTCTGCCTTATCAATATTAACATCAGGTATGATGAAGGCTAAACATTCCTCGTCGTTCATAAAAAAATGGCTGATGACGATGTTTTGTATAAAACTTATTTGATTCAAAGGAAATGATAAAAAACAACAGAACCTCGTTACGATGTGGGACATTTTCCCTGTACCTACTAAGGAATAATAATTTATGAAACCAATCAAGTATTACTTTGTGGCACGCTAGTTAATATCGTTTCTCTCGAGGTTATGATTTGGGACGATGTTATAATCTTGTTTAAATTAAAACAGAAGAACTAGTTAGTGTAAGTGGTTGCAATACTAACTACATAATTACAAAATCAGCTATCGCTCTTTGTAAATAAATACTGAGCTATTTTATTGACACTGTCATAAATTAATTGTTGTCCATTTTACAATCCAAAGAAAAACAAAGAAAACAAATTATGCAGCGTTTGTACAACCGGTATCCCTTCCTTCTTTTTTTCGTTTTTTTTGGTGTTATTTCACGTTCGTAGCGACAAACCTGACCTACATTTAAATAGGTAACCGATTTCAATACAAGAATAACAGACTAGAGTTCTATAACTTCTGCAAATTAATTGAAATTGTAACAATGTTTCTTGCTACATGGTCAACGTCAAGGTCAAAACAGTAAATCATTTGACTCTGATTTTACTTTTACCTGAATAAATATTGTTAGTAGGATTCCTTATTTTCAAATCTATGATACTGTAAATAAAAAAACCGATCGATAATAACGATCAAAATATTATGTATAAACATGGTAATCTATTACTTTAGGTAGCCTTTTAGTACCGGCTTGTTAACGCAATCATTTCAGTTATGCTGATTAAAATACGAAGCCTAACACTGGGTATAGCACCCACCAACAATATTACTTACTTTCATACTGCTCTAACACAACATAACAAGGCCTCCTATCGATTACTTACTAACGCATTTTTTTATATTGTCTCTAAAAAAATCCAATCGGCGTCGATGCAAAAAAAACTCGCACTGAAAGTATTCAGAAGATAATCTTACCTAAAAGCATGGCCTCCTTGCTGTCAGCCAAGTGACTGCTTTGCATCGTCCGGCCCACTGGCACTCTGAGGTCTAAAGGCTACTACACACAATGCCTTCGGCAGTGCCGCCGGTTTCACAAGCCGCCGGCACATGCCGCACAAAGCCGCCAAGCATCATTCCGGTAGTGGCAGTCGTGTTGAACGCTAGTGAAGTGCATACTGTGTCGTTGGTTACAATGAATAAATAAATCATCAGCACGTCGCCGCCGTCGCAGCTGTAGTGTTTATTTTAATAAGAAAAAATATAAAAGAAAAAGGTTTTGGATGCGCCCGAGTTTACAACATAGAAAATGACAGAATGGTACTGTAATTATAGAAAACTGTAAAAAAGATGATGTGGGGTGTCAACATTTACGCAATAGTTTATTCTTTGGGTTTGTAAGAATGACATATGAAGATTTTGAATTTTTGCTGAACAGTGAATTTCTGGGACTCCATAAAAGATCATTTTCATGAAATTTTTCAATTAATATTAACACTGCTTCATCGTCCCAATTAAATGACATTTTAATTTATTTACTTATACCTACGTAAACAAACCGCACTACCACTCGCATGCCAGGAACGAACTGACGCCATATCGGCGGTTCATTTGTGCGGCAAGCCCGGCGGCAAATAATAAACGACATGATTGTAGAGCTTGCAACACAATAAAAAATTGGTATCGTATACGTTTCAACTAAAGTACATAAATAATGAAACTAGCGGTCGCCTGCGGGTTCCCGTAATACCCGCCGGCAACAACGGCGGGCGAGCCGCCGGCACTGCCGCCGGCGGCTCAACACCTCAAGAAAAACTTCAAGAGGATCTCACCTAAAAGCATGGCCTCTTTGCTGTCAGCCAAGTGACTGCTGCCCACCACAGCCTCGCTGCCTTCTCGCCAGGCGGGCGCTACTCGAGCAGTGCATCGCACTTGCATCGTTCTGCCCACTGGCACTCTGAGGCCCAGGGCTACTGACAGCAGGCCGTGGGCGTGCTGGGTAGGAGGGTACTCCACTAGGAGTTCGGGGTCAGACACCTGAAACAAAGATACTTGATATAGTATGGCTGCTGATATAATGCGTTTCTGGAAGGTGAGATCAAGCGTTTTTGACAGTGCCAGTTCATATCCATTAAAAATATTCTCAGTTATCACGAGATAATTAAACATGCCTAAAATTGTGATAAATTTTAAATAAAAAATCCATCTTGTCCATAGCTCTAATTACTGAGCTACCGCGACTCGTTCAGTAGTTAGAGCATTGGACTGAATATACAAATGTCGTGGGTTCGAGTCCCATCTGAGAATTCACTTGTGGCCGAGTTGATGTTTTTTTCTATCTAAAATTTATTATAAATATAATAATTGCAATGAAAAATTCCAAAATCATAAAAAATGCCTAAAATTTATTTTGATTTATTATAATGCTCATTATTTTTTTATTTTTTTTTATAAGTAAATAAAGTTGGTCAGCATCTTTATTTGACAAATGGGTTCAGCAACTTTGTATGGACTAGTGCCGTCATATTATTTTCAGCCGTCACAATTTTTTTTATTACTATTTTAAAGCGTTTTAAAAACGACATACCTATATATGAGTGATTAACTTTGCCTTATGTAATATCGGCTGAAATATGTTTTTTTTCTTTACCTCAATAATACAATATAAAATCTCGTTTCCGATATAGTTTAGCATAATGAATGGCTGGTAGGGAAAAAAAATTGACGATTCGAAAGCACTTATCTATAAGTCAATTTGAATAAAAATCTTTGACTTTGATAATTATATGTTCCATAATGAGATTTGTGTCTTTAAATATGTTCTTTTAAAATGTACTATTTCCGTAAGTAGCCGTAATGTAAAAAAAATTGTAGAAAGATGAAAATGACGCCAACTTTACTCATACCATAACCCTTTGTTTGATACATTTGTCTAATAAATTTCCAAAAGTAAAACACGTCAAACATAGTCAAAGTCAAAGTCAAAGTCAATATCATTTATTCAGTCTAGGCTGTTACAAGCACTTATGAACGTCAAAGAAGCTATGCCATCCGTTCACAAACCCTACGGCGGGAGACCTTGTATCGAGAAGAACCAGCAAGAAACTCGTCAAGGGCTGTTTTTTTTCCCCTGTTTTATTTCATACAGAGTCGTCAAATTGAAAAGTGACCTTAACATATCAGTAAGGTCAATTTCCATTACAAAAAAAATGCTAATTATAATATTACATTTTATGGTTATTGTAACCGTAAACAATTTTCAACTGGCAAAGAAAGTCTTATCTATCAAACATTACAACATTTCTCGCATTACAAGATTACTGTACTGCAAGTTGTGAGGAACATACAGGTCAGTATCAATTTATTTTAGAAAAAAAATATTTAACCTTTAAGCACAACATTAAGATAAGCAGACTGAAGTAGACCCATTTCCGCTGGCGGCACCTGTTCACGAGCATGACGCATGAACCAGCCATCGCTTCGCTCAACCATATTTTAGGGAACGTAACGACCCGCCTCACACGACACCGCCGAAGAAACGTTTGAGTGAGCATGACGTACTTCAGGTACTTATCTAAAAGCGTATAAATATAAAAAATACAATGGCAATAAAAAAAAAAAAAAGATAAAAGTGCATTAATGTAAGACGCAACTTACAATGTTAGTAGAAGACGCATCAGCTGGGTCATAATCACAAAGCATATTATACATAACTAAGTTAACAAAAAAGAATACTTTTATATAATTGGAATAATTTGAAAACATTATGTATTTTTATTTATTCTGATCAAGCAGTGCCACGCGTCTTAACTTAAAGCAAAAATCAAAACAAAAATATATATCTCAACACATTTTAACACAAGCAGACATGAGCAGACCCTACCCGCTGGCAGCACCCGTTCACGAGCATGACGCATGAACCAGCCATCGCTTCGCTCAACCATATTTTAGAGAACGTAGTGACCCGCCTCACACGACACCGCCGAAGAAACGTTTGAGTGAGCATGACGTACTTCAGGTACTTATGTTAAAGTGTATAAATATAAAAAATACAATGTCAAAACAAAAAAAAAAGAAAGATAAAAGTGCATTAATATAAGACGCAACTTACAATGTTACTGGAAGACGCATCAGCTGGGTCATAATCATAAAGCGTATGGGTTCATAAAATGGGTCTACTTCAGTCTGCTTGTCTTAACGTTGTGCTTAGAGATTAAATATTTTCATCTAAAATAAATTGCTATCGACCTGTAGGTACGTCACAACTTGCAGTACAGTAACCTTGTAATGCGAGAAATGTTAAAAGTAAGTCCTTCCTTACGAGTTGAAAATTGTTTACGGTTAGGATAACCATAAAATGTAATATTACAATCAGTATTTTTTTTTGTGATGGAAATTGACCTTACTGATATGTTAAGCTCACTTTTCGATTTGACGACTCTGTATGAAATAAAACAGGGAGAAAAAAATAGCCCTTGACGAGTTTCTTGCCGGTTCTTCTCGTTACAAGGTCTCCCGCCGTAAGGTTTGTGAACCGGTGGCGTAGCTTCTTTGACGTTCATAAGTGCTTGTAACAGCCTAGACTGAATAAATGATATTGATTTGATTTGATTACACCCAGAAAGACTTTTGATTCTACTAAATCTAATTTTTCATTGTTCATAACAATTTCCATAGGTACTTTCTGAACATTCGGTAAAGAAAAAAGAACGCATTTAGTTTTCTTTGCATTAAGCTGAAGAATATTATAATTAAACCAAGCCAGTACTTGCGAGAGTGTTTTGTTTTTCATTTCATTTAAGAGATCTGAAAGCCTTTATTATGTCTCCAGCATTAATAGATCTAAAATTAAATAATGAACTACATTCAGATAGATTTGCCAGTGGTTTAGATTTGCCAGTTTCACGTTTAATAACGTCCCATGTTGTTTTTATTTTATTATTAGAGTTTTTATTTTTTTCTTTATTATAGTTAGACTTTGCTATAGAACATGTCTTATTGAAAATCTTGGAATATTGTTTAACATGTGCTATGAAACTAGGGCTGTGATTGGTTTCCCTTAAGTTATAAAGTTCATAAAGCCTGTTTCTACTTTTATAAATTCCTGTAGTAGCCCATTCGCAAAGCTCTAATTTCTGGGTGCATTTAATAGATTTAGATTTAAAGTTATTATTAAACTCATTAGTTACTAATCCAAAAAGGATCCCAAAAAGTGCATCAGGATCATCACGCACACATGGCACCAAAGCCACTTTATCAGATACATGATTTCTAAAATTTTCCAAACGCTTTTTTGTTATACGCCTGCATTGTACAGTCATAGGTGCATCAATGATATCTAATTGGTACGTCACTTTTAATCCGTAATGATCGGATGTACTGTTTTTGACAACTAATTTGTCAATAGAAAGGTTCTCAATATCCTTTCTTACTTTATACTGTATATCATTTCTCACAAAAATTAAAGATCCGCCATGAATCGCTGTCTGTCATAGCCACAGAGAATAAAATAATTTGACAAACACGAAAATTTTATTGTTTACGGGGCGCTTTATCCAACACCTTAGTAATACAAACTTAAAACACTCCTAACAATGACTTGTCGTATTTAATATAATACAAATTGAATATAGTAGAAATCAGTTTGTAACTAAATATGAAAAACTGTTCATGCTATGATCATGAAATGTGGATATATAAATAACCTTTCCGATAAAATAATAACAAAGTAATTGTCTGAATACGTTACTGAGGCTTCCATATCATATTTCATTAATAATTCCGTTAATAATAGAAGTGTTCATTTAATTTAAATGAGGTAAATAATTATTTATATTTAAACATCCAGCTCGTTAATGCCAATCATAATCCATTCAACGTTGTTTCATACTTATCTGTCTTAACATTGCAACCCATATTTGGTGTTTATTCTCCTAAAATCATAATGCTATTGGCATTTAATACGCGTCTCAAATATATCCGAAGCACATCCACTAAAATTGCTATAAAAATAAAATTTAAATCTATCAACAAAAAACTCTAACCTTACCAAGTAACTGATTGATCAGCAAAAAACCTATTTCTCTAACAAGTACTAGATCAGCCAAAAGGAGTTGCTGACTGAATAGCTATTTTGCTAATCAAAATATTTATTCCTCGGTAACTAAGTAAAGTTCAATTCAATTCAATACTTTTATTTCTCTTCACAACAATTTGTTACATAATAAATTTGGTTTAACAATACATTTTGTCTAGAAAACATTATAAATTATTGTGAAGACTGGTGCCCGCACTAAGGTAAGAAACCCGTTTTACAGGTCACCAGGCCTCCACGTCCCGAATCACAGTGTTGTATTATTTACAAAACCAAAAGCAAAAGTGTCTCAAATTAACTATAGAAATTAAACATTTATTATTTAAACAGCCCAAGTGAGTTTTTAACAAAAATAAAAAAAAATAAAAGTATAAGTAGTAGAATAAAGAAAAACAAGAAATCATTTTGTCTCATCTCAAGGTTAGTTATAGTAGTAATAAGTTATATATAAGTAGTTATATAGTGTTAGTTTAAGTATGTGGTGTTAACAGTTTCTAAGTAATTGAATAAAATATATATATATATATATATATATATATATATATTTATGCATGTTAGTAATACAGTCCCGTTTGAGAATAACGTGTGAGTCGGGACGATTTTTTTCTATTAAAAATCACAAGTAAAGACACTTTCTTTTAAAGAGCTATCAACTGAAACAAAATTGTAGATATTAACATTTTTCTAGAATAATAACATTTAACATCTAATAACATTTCTTGGAACTAATGTTGTTTCACAAAAAGTCGTTTAAACATTCAAATTACTTAATTAATAAAATACCCTAAGATATTTTCGACACACAGAAAAGCAGACGAGTAAAATCGTCATAGCCATTGATGTCGACAATAATTAACGTTAATTAACTAACGTTCTTTAGGACCAACATGAGCATAACTGAATTAAAACTTTTTACATTCTATTTCCATTTGTACTTTGTTTTTCTTCGATAATGTCGTTACGGACAAGTCAAACAACTACTTGAACTTTTCAAGGTATATAAAACACAAATGTCTATTAAAAGTCCGGTAAACTTGTTTGACAAACAAGTTTCTAAAATAATTTTCCGGAACTGAAACGGATTAAACATAGCCAATCAAGATGTTCAAATAAATTTGACAAACACGAAAATCTGACATATTTGACAGAAAAATTGATCTTTTTCTTTTCTGATTGTGGTACGAAGATCATTCGTTCTATAAACATAAGAGTTTAACCACAACAAATTCGGTAACTTTCAAGTACACGTAACGATATATTTTTCGTATGAATCTATCAAAGCCAATTTATGTGTTCGAACAAAGGTAGACAATATCCGCTCGAGAGCAAATATTTGTACTGGCACACGAAGACACATTCCAAGTAGAACCCACCCTTGTAACGTTTCTTTGTTTTTAACGTTGTTCCAGTAATTCTGTTATTAGTCAGAACATTTCTTTTCAAGGCAATATCGACGAAGGGAATTGTAGAATGCGCCGTTTTATAAAATGCCTAAGTATGTTTTATTTCCCTGCATTCTTTTGAGAAAAGCACTATATATGCCTCGGCGGAAATGGCAATTGCCTGTCTCGTATTAGTGAAGTCCTTGCCTACGGCTCGGCCTTCAAACTCATACTCGACCTGCAATTGCCTATTTCACGGCCTTTGCAATAATGTACTATTTTATATTATAAATTTAATTTCATTAATATTAAAAGTTACATTAGTCATATTGAGGCAATTACTAAAAGAAAATGTTATTGATTTCCCCGGTACATTTATGTTTGTTTGTTGAACTTCTGATGAGGTTTGGAGGTGGGCATTGGATGTAGTGGTAGATGGCTGAAAATCATTTAATACCCTTTAAAGAGTATTTAATAACCCCAGCACGCCGTTTCATACAACATTGCTGGAGCGTTGTAATGTTCCAAATAAAAAAAAAACGCTCCTGCAATGGATTTGATTTTCTTTGTCCGTAAATTCGATACTTTGCGTGTTCTTTATACGAAAATAATGACAATATTTCCATGCATGTTTGAGAAAATAATTTTTGATCGTTGAAGTTACACTTTTTCTCTAAATAAATATACAAAAGTAAAACTTAATGGACTTTTCCTTAAACACTCTTTAATGAAGAAAGTTTTAAAACTACAGAACTTGCGGAAGGCAGCCTCTGAATGGAGCTTTAGCTAACAGACACTAACTGTTTCTAGAAAAATCTTAATCGGTCAGGAAATATCTTACAGAATACGCGTTAAACAGAATAACGATGGAACTAATATTACATTTACTCAAATTGATTTGTTTTTTTTTCCAATAACAGAATAACGGGACTAATCTAAACTGGTGAATCTTTTCTTCTTCCATACCTTGGCCCTTGCCTAGAATGCCGTCACCAATCATCATACCATCACCGTATCATTGCTTATTGGTATTTGCTTTCATTCAATGTAGAGTAGAAGAAAGATGAAAGTCTCAATTTCAATTCAAAATAACACGTGATTTGAATGTAGACATGTTGAGAACATAGCCACTTTCTCAATGGTTGAAGGGAGATTCCGCCTTCAACCTTAACATCATTTAAGATTTATGATGAAGGATAAGCGGTTCCCCGATGTAGAATAGGAAAAATATACAACAACGCAAAATACAAGCAGTTTAGTCTTCAAGTAGCGACAACACTGATAGATAATAGAAGAAGGAAGATAGGATAGCCAGTTCCTCAATGGTTGAGGAATCCGGAAGGGGCGCGCTTCTAACTTCAGCCTTATCATTATTTAACATCAGATATAATGACGCGTTTCCTCGTTGTTGATAAAAATAGATGAAAGTCTCACCTTCTCTCCGTCAATATCCCAGCTGAGTACAGCCGCAGGATATGACCTTCCCGACGTGCAGTTCAGGAACAGAGAGTCACCTCGTCTGTTCTCTTGCTCGTTGCCCGTTATTCTCGGACCTTCTTTTGGAAGATCTAAACAACAAAAATAAAATAAAAAATATTATAACATTCGACAGTAAGTAACTATTAGTTGAAGTAATTTAACATTAAGTGCGAATTATTAAGACGTAAAGTAGAACGCAGAGAAGAGTGATAGGCTCAATCAATAAAAACCTAATGTAAATGTCATAGTTATATTTTATAAGCCAGGTATGGCAACACTTGTTTTTCTAAAAAAATAGATAAGGTCTGTTATGTCAGTCTGTTTTGTATTCGGTTGTGGACAATAAAAGTCATTCATTCAAATTGGGTGTATTAATTAATTACGCACTATTTATATGTTGGGCAAGAGATATAACAGAAACGACCAAGTATGAGCTTTGAATAATTAATGTATATATACGATGTTAACCTCGTACAAAATTCCGTATTTAATATTAATAAAAGAATATCCCCAAACGAAAGGCCGAAAGTAAAAATGTTGTCTAACTATACAAACCTTTACGGATACTAGAACTCCATTCCCAGAGACAACAAAAAATCTAATTTTCTCCTGATACAAAAGTATTTGGCTGACAAAATCACTAAAAGCCCCAATCTCACTTCCTTATTAAGGACATTATCTGCGCGGACTCTATAGTACATTAGAATTCAGTCAAGAACAAAGATCTTCGGGTCCGTGATAGCAATACCTTGATAAGGGATAAAGGATCTTCAAATATATTGGATAGCAGGACGGTCGCCCTGTATTTTTGGGAGCAAATAGACAAAAATGGCGTTTCATTTTCAAGGGATTTAAACTGTTCATGAATTTCGTACTTTACGGGGCACGTCGAGAGCATGATTTTCCCGGGTTTCGTTTGAGATATCAAATATGATTTTCTTTGTCCAAAAGTTATTCATTTGTGAAGTAGCAGATATCATATTTCACTTTTAACTGCCATAACTGCAGTTCTTCTTCTAGAAGAGTTGGTTTTAAACGATTAAGCCACTCGTAATAAAACTAAGTCTTTTACCCGTCTACCAAGAAAGGCTATTAAATCGAGATGTCTAGAATAGTTTCGAGACTGTCGTAAGAATGACATAATTCGATTTGTTTCTTGTCATGTAATCTAATCCAGGCCTCATTTGGTTTGGAGCAGTAAGCTACATTATTGTATCGTATGGTGGCTCAGTATGTCTCTCTTCCCTTATTACAATAGTTACACTTTCTTAACAAATGTACTTTCGTCTATACTAGGTAAGCACTATTATTTACTTTATTATTTAATACTTACATATGACTTCCATTCTTCCTTCGCCTGCAGCTGACGCGAAGCTTGGTGCTTCTGCGGAGACCTCACATCTGTACAGCCCCGAAGACTTCAGCATCACAGGGTGTAACACCACTCTCCGATCATCAGATTTTTGGAGCTGTTCAAAAATATCAACAACATCATCAGCCTGTGGACGTCCACTGCTGGACATAGGCCTCTCCTAGCTCATGCCTATTGTGGCGTTCATAGGAGGTTACTAGCCTACTGCTACCACGCTGGCAAGACGGGTTGGTTGGTTCAAAAATATACTTAAATGTTAATAGTAGTAATATTATTTTGCCTGTCTCATCGGCTACATTATAATATCCTACAAGCGGCCGTCCACACTTTCACTCGCGTATTTCCCGTTCCCGTGGGAATATCATATGTTATAGTCCAGGCTATCTACTATTTCTGTGCCAAACTTCACCCAAATCCTTTCAGTAGTTTTAGCGTGAAATAGTAACAAACAAACAGATAAACAAATAAACTGACATACTTTCACATTTATAATATTAGTAGGATACTTTTATAATACACTATTATGATATTCCTGTTGATATTACTTTTCAATCGTTATACAACTCTCACCCCAGATTCATCGGTAAAGTTTAGTTAACACACATTTAAAGTACCCACACTAAATATCTAATTACAAAAACATGATACCTACCAATAAAACCAACTTTCAAAAATTTATTATTGTAATTTAACCTTTATATAAAAAGAGTTGCTACGAAATACTGTAACTTTTCAATTTGATCCACGATCAATTTAAGCGTAATTTTGTGGAGCATACACCAATAATTTAGTAGTTCGGTTGCCAGCGGTTTTGGGCCGTCGAGAGCTCGTATGAATTGTCTAGCTTAGCGTCCATTTTCTATACCCCGGATCTTTTGTCAGTATTTCTCGAACGACAATCTCTATTGTACCCGGGAATAGATAAACGAAACGACAATCTTTTAAAGAATGGAATGTTAAGAAAAGCTTTCAAATTATTTGATAATGTGCTGTAGCGGCCTCTGATCGCGTGCTCGTAGACTATCTAGTAAGCATATTTGCTTCCATGCCTTCAGTTTTTTCAAGATACTTGAGTCAATATGAATATTAAAAGGGGCTTCGTTTTCGTCTGAAAACTGCAGAACTGTTACGTCACGGTTGCGCAATGGCGGGCTTTGTTTTTTATCGTCGTAACATAGGTACTAACGACTTGAATATTTCATCTCATTAATAATTTATAAACTAACCCGTAACAATCTAAGTTATAGTAGAGAAAAAAGACTTTCTCAAACTTTTATATTGTTCTTTGAAAAGTAATCTTCATAGAAGTGTAAACTAAATTATTTTGTTATTTTGAACAATTAGGTATGCATAGCTTGTTATGCTTTTCAAGCGTAAATTTTAACAATCCTACTTTGAAGTTAAAATAGTTTAGTATTTATAACTTTTTAATTTTGTTTTGTGATAAATATTAAACAAGAAAATATACTAGAAAAAAGTAACTTGCCTCATCCCGTCAGAGCGACATGAGACAAGTTGTTTTTTTCTAGTATATTTTCTTGTTTAATAGTTTAGTATTTGATTTAAATTATTTATACTTTGGACAAGCAATTAGAGCATCCATTGCCTCTGTACTGTTATATTTATGGCACGAGGTTATCGTTAAGTGCTACAGTGGTCAGTAATCTCCATTGCTGACCCCATATTTGCGATAAATCACTGTACTACACCGAAAACTGAAAACAAACACTACCTTAACTCTACGGAATAGAGCATATTATTCTACTTACATCAACTTTGATTCCCTCTATTTTGTACGCGTGTTTAGGCGGTTCGTACTTCGGCATGTACCGGTAGAACTCTTCGTTATCTCGGTACCATTTTACTGAATACAGGGTGTCCATGCCGAGCTCGTAGTCGCATTCTAGCTGTGCTGGTTGCCCTCTCACCCTGTATGTTGGTACTGACACTCTTACTATCCTGAGCAGTAAGGACTCTGAAACAAGAAGATAAGTTTATAAGTGAGGCTTTCGGTGTATTTTTCTGTTATACGCTGTATACTGTTACGGACTTGGTGTCTGACTGACTTGAATACCACTAAACTCGGATATCCCGAGGATAAAGTAAAGTAAATGGTTACTAATGAACCGAAGAGTTACTGTATCACAAACAGTAACGCGGGCTTTTATGGTTAACCCGCTTGCGAATCGTGCATGGTGATTATTGAAACCCCTGCTTTGGAAATAGCCTGCACAGCAGTAGGTAGTTATGGGTTTAAGGTATTCGCACCATAAATACAACTATTTGAGGGGTCAATATTACATATTTTACGAAATATATATTTTTTTACACAATTTACTTCAAAATGTATCAATACCAATTTGTCCCTTGACCCTAAAGATACATAATTTTGCTCTTCTTTTTATGCGCACAAAAGGAACCTCCCGTGTGTCGCATCATGATTAGCATGCGTCCGGCGCACCGTGGGCAATGGTCTGCGGACCACCACGACTCAATGTAAAAACCTGAGTCGACACTTGGAAGAAGAAGACGCATTATATAATTCTGGGTAAAAATTGGTGAAACGTTATATGTAATGCACCGATTATCCGTTACTACACATTAGTCATCTTACTCGTACGAATCGCATGTTACTTCTACTCCTAGAGCCGACCAAGGGAGATCATTTGACTCCTTGATCGACTTGTAGTATTCCAGTCATAGATTTGTAAATTCAGTGTAATGTTTTAAAGCATTTATTTATTTATTTATTGATAATAATTAAACGGGAGACCCAGTTACATAGTTATTAAGTATGTAATTAACAATTTCCATTGATGAAAAAAAATATCTAGTTCAGGAAAGGTGACTAGGAGAGCATTAAGGACAGTGTGCATTTAGTAAAGTGGAGATTGAGCGCGCGCTACAGTGCGGCACCTTAATTAATTCATATAAACACTGCGAACAATCTCTTTGAGCACTTGATTTGAACCTATTCTTGTTGGCCAGAATAAAGATTAAATAAAGAAATAAAAACGAGAAAAAGGAATCGAAAAAAGAAACAAAAAGAAAAAGAGCGGTGGTTGGCTCACGTCGCTTTAATTATTTGGGTTCTTGAATTATGGTCAACGTTCTAGTGACGTCACTCACTGGAGAATTACGGCCAATAATATATCACCGTTCGTACTATTTTACGGTATTCCTAGGAAAACCAGAGCTTAAAGGTACGCACTTAAAAACATTGCGTTATTATCACACACTTCGGTAATAATAACGCAAATGTAATTATCCTATTAATATTCTATATGCTAAAGTGCCTATGTAGTTTATTTGTTTGTTTGTAACTTTTTCACACTAAAACTACTAAACGTATTTGTATGAAATTTGGCACAGAGGTAGTACATATCCTGGTTTAAAACATAGGATATTTTTTATCCTGATATACAAACGGGAACGGGAACCATGCGGGTGAAACCGCAGGCGGCCGCTAGTCTTAACTAATCCTTGCATTCAGCTCTAGAAATTAGCTTCAATACTAAGTAGCTAATATACATAATTTTAAAATATTATGTAGTGACTGTAATGTTGTTTCCCAACTCCTATACGTAGTCAATTTTATATTGTACGATATTTGTCAGTTTTTATAGTGAATGAAATCACATCAGTCTTATTGGTTTAAAAATGTGCTTATATGAAAAAAAAGTTTTTAATACAAGATATGAATTCCTTTTTTTATGACAAACAGATGTGAAATAGTAATGTGAAAAGTCACAAAAGATTTATTTCGCTTTAATTTGGAAGAAAATTAAGGTTTATCCGCTTTAAATCAATCGCTTATTGCTTTATTGTTCACTTCAAACAGAAAGTGTTTGTGAACGTTCGAACTTCCATTATCGAGAGTTTGACGAAAATCCGTAAATATGTAAATGGATTAACTCGGGCTTGGAAGGCGGAGATTAGCCTTTTGGCAATTGATATAGGAATTTTGGGTATTGATTAATAAGGCTCTTTTATATATTTTTATCACACTGAATGGGTTTAGAAGGATCTCTGCGCTGACTCGGTTCGCCGACGATGTCATCGGAAGCCTTGACAGGGAAAACAAGTGATCGCGCTCTTTATTGGTCATAAAAAAGCGTTTTATACGCTTGATCATGATTTACTTTTACAGGCGATGTCGGAATGTGGGATTCTAGGCCCAACGAACTACTGGTTCAGAAACTATTTAAATAATCGGAAAATTCGTGACGTAGTAAATAGTGTAGTTGGGGGGCGAGGTTTCGGTTGACTTGGTCGTGCCTACCTTGTCGAATATGGGCGCAACTCTGGCGCAACTCGTATTAATTGACTATTGAAAAGGAATCTTATTGTCAGGACGTTAACGTTGAAGTTGCGCTGTACGAAAACTCCGTCGGATGTGAAAGTAAAATTGACAGCCGTGTCGACGGCAGTTATGCGGTAGGGCCTCGGGTCGGTGTTTGGACCAGTCGGCTACGCGTGGAGGTATCGAGTTGAAATTAAATCAATATATTCAGTTCATCAGCCTGATGAAGCTCTAAAAAACTCAAACTATTAAATTCATGTGAAAATAAGATAGACCATTTATGCCCCAATAGAACGTTAATTTCGACACTTTCAAGGGTATAGGGTACTTTCCGTCGTCCTAGAACTATAAGTAATATCGTCTTATACTACGATACAACTATACCATTTGTAGTTATATCATAAAATATATTATATATTTATAGTCTTTAGTTTTGGGAACGAAATTTCGGGACAAATTCGGAAACTGCGAGACTCGATACCTGAACTATTTGTGATATGTACCTAGATACCTACAAATTTGTGGAAATTTGTGCGCAAGTTCGACTCGCACTTGTCCGGATTTATTTAATTAAAACACGAAATGAGAGCACAGTTTAATTATTATTTATCACCTATTTTACTACCTACCTCTTTCCAAAAGGTTTGATAAAGATCTAGTGAAAAAAGTCCACAAACTTAGGTACCTACGTACCTGTTTAAAACTTTAGAATATAACTATATTTTTCCATTCTCTACTTTCGTAGAACAGGGAATTAGACAGAGACAAATGGCTAGATCCATAAAGATTCAAGAACAACGTATTCTAGCTGGCTTTAGCTATAGTGAGAACTAAGCTTTACATTCATATTTTATTTGTAGCTGGGTAAGAATATAAAGTATTTATATCCCTGGACATTTTTATGTGGTCAGAGGGACTTTTGTACAAAAAGGGCATGTTTCACAATTAAAGTAAGTTCTGAGTAACTTACTTGACAGATGTTTGACATATTTTTTTAATTACTGTCAAATCATTTGTTAAATAGTAAGCTACTATTAATCTTATTTTATATTGTGAAACAGGCCCTAAGTAGAGTTTGATTACCTTAAGATTACGTTACTGATTGAATTTCATAGGTACCTATTACAATTTTACTGATAAATTTAGACAAGTTTTAGTTGGTATAGGTTTTTGTTCACTGACCAATCTATACTTCTATACTGATATTATAAAGAGGAAAGATTTGATTGTTTGTTAGTTTAATTGTTTGCAACGAATAAACTTAAAACTACTGAACGGATTTGAATGAAATTTGATACACACATAGTAGATAGCCTGGTTTAACTTAAGATACTTTTCGTGATAAGTGAATTAATAAATAGCACCCGAATACAGAACAAACTCAAAATTTCGTCACATATAATATTTGTATCGGGTGGCGATCGTACCCAGGACCACTGGCGCAGAAAGTTGAATAGTAAGTCATCATTGTGCCATCTGGCTAATCTTTAAATAAAATATCTTATTACTTACGGACTGTTCCTTGTCTAGGCTTGCTCTAAAGTAATATTTTATAATACACTTTCAGCCTAAATGGGGTCAATAATAACCCTAAATGCTCAATAATATTGGACAATATAATTGATCGTCTAGGGCCCACATATATAATGTTTTGGTAGCACTTAATTGATGATTTGCCAAAACATTGATTTTCAATAAAAAAATAATAATGTTTGCTAAGTAGAATTATCTTGTTAAACACAGAAAAGTTGTCTAAGCAAATTATGACAATGTCATTTGAAATAATTGTTAATTCGATAGTATTTTTAATTATAGCCCTCTTTCAAACGGACTTGTATACTTGTGTTTTTAAAGTGAATATTGATTGTTCAGTCAACAGCAGCTACGGTTTATAAAAAAATATAAATATCTACAAACAATTCTGAACTCAATGACTTACGTCTTAAGTTCACACTCGATTGAAGAGATTGTCAGTTTTAATAGAAAAAATAGGAAAAATCGACTCGGCTCACAATTTATTCTCAGACGGATCGTTCGATTTTTTCTAATCCTAACTAAGTAACTGACATCGCTCGAAGTTTTGCTCAGCTGAAGTGACAGTGAGCGGGACACAGCGAAAAGAACCGATGGCCGTTGGGCGGAAAGGTTCTGGAATGGCGACCGCGCACCGGACGACGCTCCGTGGGTAGGCCCTCCACAAGGTGGACCGACGATCTGGTGACGGTCGCGGGAAGCCGCTGGATACGGGTAGCGCATGACCGATCGTCGTGGAGATCCTTGGGGGAGGACAATACCCAGCAGTGGGTGTCATGTGACTGAGATGACGACGAGGATTAAAAATGCGAGAGTGTGTTTGTTTGTCCATTCTTGACGCCCTTACTAACCACCCGATAGACTTGATTTTCGTCATAGAGTTAGTTGAAAGGGCAGAGAGATTTTAATCTCGATAATCCCACGGGAACGGGACCATGCGGGTGAAACTGCAGGCCGAAGCTAGTATTTTATAAGATAGCATTGAATATGCAAAACTTTAAAATCGTTTTGACAGCTTTGTAAAGCCGTACCTGCCTGTTGACCGAACATACTAGGAGTAGACATACAAAATATGAACAGTTATTTATAATGTGATTATTATAATTATTTCTTATTTTATTGAACAATATGTGGTAATCACGCAACCAAATAATAAGTACTTAATTACTTATCTTGTCCTAAAGCACCTGTAGGTTTAACTTTTGGTCTACGGTTTAAGTCATTAAAATCCATCGCACTTTAGTCGAATTTTGTATTGAAAACAAGTTAACAATTTATTTTGTGTTACTGTATTATTATAATAATAGATTAGTGTATATACTAATCTATTATTATAATAATACAGTTTACCCCTAAAGTTTAACTTAATAATGGTAATATAAAATATGTCGATAAATTTTTAAAACGAACCTATCGATAGTTGAATATTTATTAATAATAAATAACACATTGGGAAAACTAAATTTTCTCCAGTCACGTCTCATTTTTCATGACTTATTTATTTTCCCTTACAAAGATGTGAGCATAATAAACACAATTCTGAAACTTTATATCAAAAGCTTTTTGCAAACTCTTCACATCTTTGCAATTCATATGACACCCACTCTAATGAAAAAGGGTGACTTTTGTATAAAGAAAATGTATTTTCAAATAATCAAGTCTTATTAACAGTCAAAGTACATTAGACTTGGGAATCTAACGTGGAGTTTGGAATCGATTACGGGTATTTGACTTGATATTTCTAAATAAAACTTCAACGTCGTTTCTCCCATTTAGCTATTTACTACAAAATCAACGCGATCGGCAGGCTGATTATCTAACAAAAAAACGGACAAGTGTGAGTCGGACTTGTAGGTTTTTATCTATACCTACATAATATTATAAATAGTTCAGGAAATGATTTCGATTAAGTTCCAAAACTAAAGACGAAATTTTTATGATTTGATTAAAAAGGTCTACATTTCTGATTGTTTCCTGTACTTGTAGTAAAAGACAATATTACTTGCCAAATTTCATAGTCCTAGGTCAACGGAAAATACTCTATGAATTTTGATTCCCTTGACAGTGTCGAAATATACGTTTTTGCGGCATGGTCAATGGCCTTACCGTGATTTACGTTAATTTTGAAAGTTGATTTTTTCACAGATTGTTAATGTGAATTATATGGTTTTACTTTTAACTCGCGTCCAACTTACCGCAGTGTCTCAAGACGAAAGTCTATGACCAGTGTGTGTTGCCAGTGATGACTTACGGTTGTGAAAGGCGTTCGCTAACTATGGGTCTGTTAAGAAAGCTCAAGGTCACCCAGCGTGCAATGGAAAGAGCTATGCTCGGCGTTTCCCTACGTGATCAAATCAGAAATGAGGAGATCCGTAGGAGAACTAAAGTAACTGACATCGCTCGAAGGATTGCTCGGATGAAGTGGCAGTGGGCGGGACACATAGCGAGAAGAACCGATGGAATTTTCTGGAAGGTTCTGGAATTTCGACCGCTCACAGGACGACGCTCCGTGGGTAGGCCCCCGACATGGTGAACCGACGATCTGGTGAAGGTCGCGGGAAACCGCTGTGTGCGGACTGCGCAGGACCGATCGTTGTGGAGATCCTTGGGGGAGGCCTATACCCAGTAGTGGGTATCATGTGGCTGAGACGACGACGACGACTTTTAACTCGATACCTCCACCCGTTCCCGAGTTAGAGGAAGACGTACGGACAACAAAGTAGTCCTATAAGGGTGCCGTTTTTTCTTTTAGGGTTTGGAACCACTTAACAACCTGTTTCGTCACTGTCATTACTGTCATATTTTACCTGTATGATAGCCAAGATTGCGACAAAACTAGAAACTGGTACGACTTTTAGTCTTTAGGCGTCCGCCATACCCCTATACGCACTTATATCGGCGTCTCTGTCAATGTCACTGTAGGAGCGCGGAAATTCAACTGCTAAACGTTGCGCAATAGAAGGCGATAACGCCTTATGAGTTATATTTTTTTTATTTCAGAATAGGTAGCAGTAGCATTTGATATTCTACTAACAATGTATAAAACATTGGTAGAAAGCATTATATCCTACGGTCTCAGCAGCTATGGCCGTTCATATAAAACATATATAGAACAAATATATAATATTTAGTATAGGCTTCTTAAACTGTTGGTTCCCCTCAAAATAAAAATTAAATATACAGAGGACCCCGCTGGACTTTTTAAGTACTGTGGAGTTTTACCTATATCCGAGAAAGTTAAATATAATTTGCTTGTCGAAAATTACTTTAACGAAGAAATTCAAGTACCGATTAATCACAAAATAGCTACTAGAAAAATAACTAACAAAGAACTTTATATTCCCATATCTAACAACGAATACGGTAAAAGAACATCTCAATATTTGATACCCCGTCTTATGAATAACTTACCAATCGCAATCAAAGATAAAATCAATCATAATAACATTAAAAGAATTCTTAAAGTATATTTCCAAACTTAAAAAAAGAAATTTGTTATGTCGAGGAATAGGAGCAACCTTTATAACGAGCGCACACGCACAAGCGCACTATTGTTCTATTGATTTTATGCATGCGCTGCTGTCTTGAAACTCGTCGTTTTATTTATTTTTTTCTCTGTGGGCTTAGATTAATAACTCTTCGGCGTTATTATTCTAAGTTTGTGGGTATGGCCACTCGCTCAAACATTCTGTATGATAAATACTTATGTGCACCTACCCGATTCTTGAAAATTAATTATGTTTTATAATTCTGTTGTTGGTTGCTCTTTATTAAGTTATTTTTGAGAACCTAGTATCTAGATAAACTTAATTTAGGTTTTAAGATACTACTAAACCATGAATGTAACATGTTTATTGGCAAATGAATAAATAAAAAAAAAAAAAAAAAAGCTATCCTACACAGGAAGAGTATGCGAATCATTTTTACAAGCAATAAATGAGTGGATTATTTCGCAATATCGTTAGTCTCGAACCGAGACTGCTCTCTGTGCTTCAATTCTCTCCTAAAAACTGGTACGGATAGCAATATGGCGCAATTTTTTGCAATAACAAAGGAATATTGTGCTTTTACTAGTACCTGCATGCAGCTTTGTTTTTGTAGACTTGTCTTTGCCTCATAGAACTTTCTTCCTCAAAAAAAGACCTTCAAGACTTATTATCCTTGTAAAAGGAGGCCTTGAGGTCCTATCTTAATAGAAAAAAAACAATATGGGTAAATGTTTCAGGAGAGTAAAAAACGGACAGACGTCATTCACTATGAAAATTCAAAATTACTTTAACGATGATTATTAATATCTGCTCAATAGTTTCTCTTATAAATATTAAGAAAAATGATAGTAAAATAGGAAATTAGGAATTAAATAATACAATACAATATTAAAAAAATATTGTTTCTTTAGTTTTTATAGACAATTACAGTTTAAATAATTATGTACATATATATTTTTTCAACGCGCCCCTCAAAATAACATTAGTCATTTATTTTGAGGAGCGCGTTGAAAAATTCAAAAGGGTTAATTAAATACGTAATATAATAAGTTTAACTTATTTGCCGTCATTGAGTCAATAAATTGTCCATGCAAAACATGTGTAATTTATATGGCAGCGATGTCAGCTATCATTTCAGTGGTAGGTTTATATAAAATCCTAATATTTTTTTGCTACTGCATCACGAACAAAATGATAACGGACTGAAACATGTTTAGTACGCTTATGAAAAACTGGGTAATAAGCCAACTTTTGAGCAGACTGGTTGTCGTTAAAAAGATATATATCTTTAACACAGTCATATATCGCTCATTTGCAAGAAGGACGTCACATCTCAAAAAACAGTAATTTTGAGTTATATATACACGAAGTATGAGAAATTTCTACTTTAAATACTGTAATAACGTCATACGTTAACGCATAACTCCTAAGCGTAAAAATGAGAGACTGAGACAAGTTATGTCATACTGTTTCGATCTATTTCGTGTGCACCTCTTTTTTCGATACTGACACATTTAAGTTACCACTGAGAGTACAAGTGCTAGTTTTCAGAAAAGACGTCTTAGAAGCAGTGATCGTCTTTGCAATTCCATTCTAGTGCATTTGAGTTGCGAAGCGAGATAATCTGCTTGTTGCTGATCTTTGCACAATCAGGGCTTGCATGAATAACTTTATAACACCCGCTGCACTCTAATCCAAGATGCTTTTATGTACCATTTTTATTGCAATTTTTGCACTTTTTCAAAACCATTTTAGTAAATGAGGGTATTCGAATTTAACTGTATTAGCTGCGCGCCCACAAGTGTTACGCCAAACGAACGAATGAGTCTCATTTTAGTAAGATTGCCAAGTTCATGACAGATATCATGTTGACAAGCTATTCCCACTTCAGAGCCTGTTGCTAAAACTTTGCCAGATATGTTACAGTCATTTGAATCATACACAACCATAAGTATCAAATACAGTGACATAGGCTTTCTTAACAAGATCAATTACAGATAATAAATTTACAGACAGATTAGGTACATACATTACATTAGTAATTGTCCTAATTTAATTATCAATAATTTTAATTTCTACATTACTAACTCATATGCATTGTAGTTTTTCACCATTGGCAATTGTCAAGTCGACGGACGGGGGAAATGTTACGGTAGTCTATTATCCAATCGTTACAACGTCAGTGGTGTGTTAACAGTCATATGGTGTGTTGCGCCTGAATCGACGTACCATACTCCTCAGTTATCATTGCAAACAGACAAAGCAGATCAAGATTTAGGATTTTCCAATTTCTTTTCGGGTTTCTTATTTTTGAACCAACATTCCTAAGTCCATGGGGGAAATGTTACGTAACGTAAGTAAGTAACGGCACATGATGTAACTTAAAATTGTGAAATAAAAATCTTTTGATATCAAAATTTACACGGACTTCAAAAAATAAAAAATATAAACTTTTGGAGTCGGTGCCAGCCAAGGCAAAAAAGTAGAGGGGAGTAGGCCGCGCGGCCGCAGACCAGCTCACTGGAACGACCAAGTCGGTGAAGATGCCGATACACAAAGCGCTACATCTGGCGGAAGATCGCCGATCCTCGCGTTCCGCGGTCCGAAACTCGACCAAATGACGGGGGTCACGATCCTCGGCATTGAGGTACCGACTGAAGAGAGATACGATTCTTGGGCACAGAACTCGTAAAAGGTAAATATAGACAAAAAAATAGCTGAACAATGGCTGTTTAACTTCAGTTACTTGAAAGCTTACCTCTCGACAAACAATTTCGCTGTTTTATATTCAACATTACTTCTATACCTAAATTGTGTAATGTTTACATAGGAATTGTAATTTGAGCCCTGTTGTTTTAGTGGGAATCATAATAAAATTTAATGGATTACTTCTAATAATGCATTTTTAGGGTCCCGTACCTCAATAGGAAGAATCGGAACCCTTATAGGATCACTTCCTTGTCCGTCGGTCCGTCTGTCAAGACCGTTTTTCTCATTAACGCGTAGAGGTATCAAACTGAAATTTATATCTAATACTCAGCTCAACTGTCCCTTGGAGCTGTGAGCTAAGCCAAAGCAATCAAAAGATACAGCCGTTTATGCCGCAAATTTTGAAACTCGCACGGAATCAAAACCTACAGGGTACTTCCCGTGAACTTAGAATCTTGAAATTTGGCACGAAGAAACGTCTTATAGTACAGATAAAGGAAAAATTGCGAAAACCGTAAAATTTTAGTCACATCATATAAAAAAAAAAACTTTTAAACGGAACCGTCGGTGCGCGAGTCCGACTCGCACTTGGCCGGTTTTTTTTGTTTACAGCGAAAATTATATATTAGTATGAGATATCTTAAGGTGTCATTTTTATTGGGAAAATCTTTCTTGTTTATCTGCTAAGCTCTATAACGGAAGGTTGATCGTTTTAGTGATCATATATGTAGTTGACAAACTAACCTACATTCAATTAACTTACCGTAATGATAAATTATTCCATAATTGCAGCCACGTGAGTGTTTGTAAATTAATATTGTATTCTGTTTGGACAGTAAGAATATCTGATAAGGTACATATTTGTTAGGGTTTACGTATTGATTTGCATAATAAGTGAATTTCGATAAATCTTATTTCGGGGAAATTAAATATCAGGTATTTCCATTAAATAAATTCTCTTCAATATTTAGAGGTAAGTAGCATTTTCATGCTTTTATTTTGATTTACTTTAAAACAGTATTTTTTACTTGAATAAATAATGTCAGGCATAGACCAACTAACAAATTTGTAACCAATTCAATAAAAGGTGAAAAATACATACCTAGTACAGTTGTATTAAAAATAAAATTAAATCAATAAGATCGCAGTGTTTCAAATAGATCGCCAGTCACCGAAACTTTCATAATAACTTTTAAAAACGATATGAATTATTAATGGTAAACTGACTTAAATAAAACATTAAACATCTATTTCCATTTCAGAAACCTATTTTCTTGAATTAGTAAACAAATTGCGCTTAAAGTGTTATAGCTTATCTTTTAGAGCAGTATCGTTGCAATTATACCACGACCCTTTTAAAGTAAGCTTATTTCCTACAGAAATTTTGTGCCTTCAAAGTGTGAAGTGTGTCAACATTTGACAACTTCAATTTGTTCGTTGGCAGAAACAATGACTAATTGAAGTATATGAAACTGAGATAGTTGTATTTAGAAACTTACATTATACAAATAATATCATATGTATTGCGATATCAATATTTTTCTTGCGAATGTTCAGTAGCTGTTTAATTAAGTCCGCCATTACAAAGTATCATCGAAAGTAGATAAGAGGGTTTTTTTTTATAAGTATTTAATATCCATAAATAGGTATAGCTCAATGGACAGGAATTACAAAACTTTGTGGAGGGTCATGGTACGAATTTGAAGAGTATTGAAAACAAAACGTTCTTATGACATGATGGATTCTAAAAGATGCAGTAGGCCCCTAGATTTACTCTTGCACTACTACGTATTTAGAAGAACTTTTTCAGTTATATAGTTTATACACCAGAATAACACATAGGCTACAATTTTATCTATCCCGATATTCCCACTGGAACGGGAACCATGCGGGTGGAACCGCGAGCTGCCGCTAGTACACCATGAAGGCGTCCTAGCTCCGTCATGAACGTACGGCCCGCCTCAATGTGTGATTTGTTTACGTCGTCATCAGCCATTTTTAATGTCCCCACTGCTGAGGCACTGGCCTTCGTAATGGATGGATGAGGAGAATGGGCCATGATACACCACGCAGGCCCAATGCAGAGTGGTGGATTTTCACGAATGCAATTATGAAGCCAGGACCAACGGCTTAACGTGCCTTTAGAAGCATGGGGGAGCTCGTGATAGTAAATGTTTGGTCACCCATCCCGTGATCGACCATTGAAATATTTGCTTAACCTTAATAATGACAGACTGAAAGCGCAAACTACTGCGCCACAGGCTCCTCTTTTGATACAAATTCACAACCAGATTGCAATTTGCTTTATTCCACCGTCGTCGTCGCTTTGACAATCATCTCACACTTGAAGACGAATAAAGGTGTCAAATTATATACAGAATCACATGCTGTATTTGTAAGGTAAAAGCCCCAATTTCGTGGACTTATCGCTCTATTCCTAAGCAATAGCGTTGTCGTTCAATTGACAATGCGAAATGTGACATACAATTCTTTCGACTGCAATCCGTTTTTCGTTTACATTTATATGTTTTATTTATTTATGTAAGCTCCAGTTTTGGGAAAGAAACGTTTTCAGCGATCAAAAGTTGACCTGCAACCAATCCGTTTAGGAAATTAAGGTAAATAAATCTTAGAATTTTTTATTGATAAAAATTAAATCACGAATACCTAACCCTTTAACAAATTTACGAGTAAGTAACCTACTTTCTACCTACTTATCCTACTTCCTACTAATATTATAATTATTATTTTTTTATTCTGCTACATGACAATCTGTTCCAGGAACAATAAGCCACTTTCTTGGTCGATTAATTAATATCTGTTTAAATATTATCTACGAGAGCCATGAACTGTTGAAAAATTTCTTTTCAGCAAACTCTCTTTAAGTGTCTAAGCTGGGAATCGTTTCGTGAGATTGGAAATGTCTTGTCTCTTTAATCGTATATGTTGAAGTCCACCCATTCCATTCAGAGTCCTGGCAAGTTCATTCACGTGGTTTGTTAGCTTCTCCTGGTATTTCAGGCTGATTAGGGCTATTTCTTGCCAGGCAGTTTTTACGTCGAGGTCTAGGTACATGTATTTATTGCTAATACACTGGGGGATACCGAGCATTGTTCTTAGTGCTTTGCTATCTTTCTAGTATTTCAATGTTGCTATTGCTAGCAGTTCCCCACAGCTGTATGCCGTCGGTCCAGATGGGTTTGAGTATCGCTTTATATATTAACATTTTACTGTTGTCATTCAGTTGTGAATGTCGTCCGATTAGCCAGCTGTAGCTACGGAGTTTTTCATCTAGTTGCTTAAGGTGGTACGACTTCCATACAAACAAACATTGCACATTAATTGGTTCATCATACCTTAGTAATCATGAATACATGCGCAACTAACTCGTTTCAGTTATTTGTTGTCTCTCACACATAAATCACGAATAAAGTAATATCTTATAATTTCAATAATTCTACGTAGGTATGTGTGTGTGTGTGTGTGTGACTCATCGCACTTATATACTTCATGTATGAAAGTACATTTTTTTTAATTTTTTCGCGCAAACAAATAACTGAAACGAGTTAGTTGCACACGTATTTATGAATTATTAATGTATGATGAACCAATTAATGTGCAATGTTTGTTTCTATGGAAGTCGTACCACCTTAATATTATAAATGCGAAAGTATGTCAGTTTGTTACTCTTTCACGCAAAAACTACTGAACGGATTTGCATAAAATTTGTCACATAATAGTACATAGCCTAGATTAAAATAAGGAATAATTTTTATACCGATATTTCCAGGAGAAAGAAAATCACGTGGATAAAACTGCGAGGGGACACTATTATAAAATAAAACAAACTCTGACATAAGTAAGAAATATTTCGTCTACAAGTTATGTATGGAATCAAATTCCTGATGTCAGCGGTTTGTTCAAGATAACTGTGCAGCCGTTTATTTCCCCAGAGGTTTAAGTTAACGGACTTCTGAACAATCATTTGCAAGTAACACAGCTTCAAACCTTGTTAGCCCTCAACAAACTTGTACCTTGTAATCTTTGAAAGTCTGAACTTGATGCCACGGAGACGTCACGAAGGTTAATGGTTTTAAGTTAGTTTTAAGTAAGTTAATTATACAGGTTAGTTGCTGGTCAAGCAATTTTGACTGTTACGGTTTAGTACCCAAGTACAAAATAGGTTTTCCTCTTTTCTGAATTTAAAGTCGACTTTCACCAAAAAGGATAAGCGCTACACAACATATAACAGTTAAAACATAGAACAGTCACTTTAAATTTTAAACGAGTTACTGAAATGCAATGCTATATATTTATAGCTCTATTGGCTCTAAATGTGTTTAGTAACAGTTGGTGATACTCTTTCTAAGACATAAGTTAATTATTTAAATACTAATCACTTTATTATTTCGATTAACCACACTTAAAGATAATTTCTTAGTAGAAAATATACTAGAAATAATTTGACGCCTTCCGTGGTGAAGTGGTACGTACACCGGTTTCAAGGTGTAGCCTACTCTGAGGTCCCGGGTTCAAATCCCGGTAGGGGCAAATGTTTGTATGATGAATACGAGCATTTTTACCTGAGTCATGGACGTTTATATGTATTTCTACACATAAATACTTATACATGTATAGTAGTGGTCTAGTATCCCATAACACAAGCCTTACAGTGCTTACTTTGGGCTAGATTAATTGGTGTTTAAAGAATAATCTCTCCATATTGGCTGCAAATGGCACTGAGCCGGACTTACAAATGTTGCTGGTTTTAGTTCCGTCTGAGCAATATGGGGACAAGTTGAGTTTTTCTGGTTTATTTATCACATAAAAATAGTATTGTTAAAGTAAAACTAAAAAATCTATATTTACAATATTTTTTTTGTAGGTACCTTACCTACAAAAAATGTATTCAGAAATAATATGCGCAATAGTCGGAAGCGCATTTTTAACGTTTGGACAACTCACTGATGAGGCGTAAGTTAAATTTTAAACAACATTGGCACATTCATTTAGCAAAATATTTTTAAAATTTTAAATCACAGTTTTCAATTATAACAGCACCTTTAAATACAAACTTTAAAACCCTACCATTTGTGAATTAAGTCCATGCAAAAGCCTCGTTTTTCATTATGCTTATGGAAATACGAGTAATTTTATAAATGCTGGCTTTGGTACAATAATTACTTCGAGTTGAACAAACAAACTATCAGAAACAAAATATATCTGGAGTTATTTTTGCACGGTGATATATGGTGTTCGAGCTCTTTTTTACTTTATTTAGGGATATTTGTGATGAAATAGAAAAAAAAATACGAGTATTTTTCAGATTTATATAAGATATCCATAGCTATCTTGATATCAATCTAAAATCTATGACATAGTTAAACATACTATGATATTTTGAAACCACTAACGTGCCATAGAGCTTTCAACAAAGATATAGTATGTAGCTTCAATTAAAAAGAAAACTTACTAAGACAATTATAAGTTTTTGTATTTATAACGTTGTGAAAAGAGAGTGAATTAATTTAAATATTTATAAAACCGATAAAAAACATAATTTGCACTTACACGGTTCGATATTTAACCTGCATAACATTAAACTGTTTGGGAAAAGATCTCGGTGTGCATGCAGACAGTTTGAAATTATACATGTTTTTCTTTTTCATGTCCCATTACTTACAGGTTTTAATCAGACCATGTAAAAGATTCAAATGGCGTGTATTTTTTTTCCTAATCGAAAGTTTTTTTTAACTTTTCCATACAAAGCCTTAGTTTTGGCAACTGAATTTGTATGGGAAAGTTTTTAATTTGCAATAAAATATATGCCATTTGATTCGTTTACATGCTCTGATAAAAACACTAACTAAGTAATGGGATATGACAAAAACAACTTGTATAATACAGAACGACCGGTAGTATACTTATTTCTTCCAAAAGTCTAACGAAAGTTGTTTACAACAACTAAATCAACAACTTCGGGTTATTCCAGCCTAATTTATTTTCCTTTTTAAGTAAGCCACAGCGCAACGCTTAACTAGTCTTGTTATTTGTTAAAATCGTCGGAAAACGCTAAGAAGACTTTATAAATTCACCCAAGAAGACGATTAAGATGAGATAAAAAAGATATAGTAATCGAAAATTGGCATATAGTTTGGCATTAAAAAACTCCAAAAAAAAAAACAATAAGCTAATCTGGTTTACCAAATATATGTTACGAGATTTACAGGAAGACGTCATTTTAAATCACCATTTACTAGTTTCCGCCCGCGACTACGTCCATTTGAACTTTCGGAACATCCTAAGGAAACATTTAACGGGGATGAATATCTATCTATATAAATATCCTATATTTGAATCCTTGTTTAAAAACTGTGCAAAATTTTATAAAAATCCGTTCAGCCATTTTGGCCCGTTTAAATCACAAACACCCAAACTTTACTAGCGACCGGCCAACGTAATTTCGTCTGCATTTGCTTAAGAATAAAAGATTTACCAAAATAAAAGTATCCTCGATCTTGATCGTTGAGTTGAGTAGTACTCGGCCATAAGTGAAGTCCCATCACTTTTACCAATTCACTTGTGGCCGAGTTGATATTTTCCAATATTTTTCTATTTGAAATAAAAATAGCATTGAAAAATGCAAAAAAAAATAATCCACAAAAACACTCAGTTATGTTGTGTAACGTTTGATCATTAGATCATCGCATGTCATTAAAAAAAATCTATTATAATCAAATAAAGGAAAAAATACTAAAACCTAAAAATTCATCATACGAGTTTTGCAGTCCGACATTTTATGCGAATCCACTTCATTTCGTATACAGAAACGTAATTTAATTTCATATTCTCGTCCGACTTTGAAACCGTTGGCAGCGCAATATCATGAAGTACATTTCAGTTTGGCGCCCAACGTGGGACCCTACTCAAAATGCAGCACGCGAAAATGTACTGGCAACTCGCTTCATTTTCTGAAATTCCGATACAATAAGATTACCGATCGCCATTTCGAATAATAAAATTAACATCCAGTTGACACTTTATAAAAAATTACCTTTGACAAAGAGGGTGAGTACTGCCAGCAAGATATACATCCTCATAAGTTTTAAACAATTAGTTCCATCACTTATCACAGGTTCCGCTTTTTAAACACAGTCACACATGCTTGTCGCAGAGTTTCCTCGAGACGTCGTACCTCGGCACGAGTATTATTTTAATGAGGGTGCGTCGCGCACGACCGTCCTCCCTGACGGCGAGAACACAACTAAACTGCGTTCGTTGGCGACCCCTCGCCCAGTCGGGGTCACAGACGTTAATATTTTCATGAATTTGTGAGGTATAAGCCGAAAGTTTGGTGTTTGTACGATTCTATCTGGACAATTGATTGATTTTCAGACGGAAAAGTAAACTGTTTTCAGTTATTAATAGATTTCACTGATTAAAAATGTAAGCGATTTTATATTAGATTAAATAAAAATTTATCAAACTACTCCATTTGTTTTTATTAATCAGTTTATCGTGTTTTTTAGTTTAATTTCTATTTTTGTACTTATTGCAATTTCTTATCACATTCTCTACCAAATAACGGGAAGAAATGTAAAGATAAAATCAGAAATGAAAAATTAAAAATAAATTGAACGATTTGAGTAAAAATAACATGATAAATATTAAACAAGAAAATATACTAGAAAAAAGCAACTAGTCTCATGTCGCCCTGACGGGATACGAACCCGCATCCTTGGGAATCCAGCCCAATGCACTAACCAATTATGCTACAGAGACCTATGAGGACACGTCGAATTTTTCTAGTATATTCACCTTTCTACGGTGTTGGCCACCGTCGTTTCATCAATGAGAGAAATATCCTCGCATTCGAAAGAAACATCTTTACAGATGTTTGACTATCGATTAAGATGAAACAGCCATTTAATTATAAATGATTAATTTTGCATTTTACAATGGTATTATTGTGTGATAAATATTAAACAAGAAAATATACTACAAAAAAGCAACTAGTCTCATGTCGCCCTGACGGGATGACATAATACTTAACTGTCAATACTCTCATTTTCCCATATTTAAAGTTTAGATCGTAATCGAAATTATTGATCCAAATGTTATTTAAAAAAAATCTCACCTCAAACTATTTTGGGGAAATAAAAACAATTTTTAACAACAAGTAACAATTATTGAAGTTTAACGTTAAATTGCTTTCGATCACAACTTGATTCCGTCGACCATATCCATCTGGTATTGTGCGTTTTATCGTATATTTCCTTTCATTTCAACACCATTTTTTTTTACCGCTTTCTAATGTTTGGGGAATGATTTTAACACAGAATCCAAAACTTAAAAAATCGGTATCAAATTCTTGTTATGATGACAGGGGCACCAGCATAGCGGCAAAGGAAATATACGATAAAAGGCACTTTATTTCTGTATGACGTTTATAATTTCGTGATAATTATGTAGTCATGATAGGTACGTTTATTTCTGTGCCATGTTAATTACCGTTAACAACCATGCGGGATAGTATTGAATTCAGAGTGCTTTGTCAAAGCTTTGATTTTAATTAACTGAAAACGGTACATTTTTCTCGAAAACGTAAGTACTGAATAGTAAAATAAATGATTTTGATAGAACATTGTTTTCGGTGATATTGTGTTCTTCTATATATGTAGTAGCTTAGCTATATATTTATTGTTTAATAATTCCTAGTAACTATAATACATTGAGTTTTTGCTCTTAGTATGCATTTTAATCTAAAACAAACGTAAATATAATAACTTTTTGTAAAATCATAAAAACCGACTACATAATAAACTCCTTCTTCTTTTCGAAGTTGGTTAAAAAATAAACCTTTTAAATTGATGCCAGCCTAAGCATCAATAATAGTTATCGAATTAAATTACTGCATTTCCTATACAACCTTTTCATCCTCCTGTGGCCCAATTGGAGCCAAATTGAGTCATAGATTGAACTGAAGTTGGAGAGATTACCTTTTCCTAGCATAAAATGTACCTGTCTGTTAAATTGTTATCATTTGTCCTTTAAGATTTTAAATGAAATCACAATCCACCTTTTTAATAAATACCTGACCCGTGCCTCACTCACAAATAGTATAAATCACATTTAAATATACTTTTTGTCACTCAGGAATAATGTAGGACTACACGGGGAAATAAAGAATAGGATTAAAAATGGCGCTTGCACACTATAGCTGTTTATAGTCGCACCTGTAAATACTGTTGTTGATTGTTTTAGATTTAGGCGGACTTACACCAACTGAAAACGTACTACAAACGAATGACTAAAATTTCAAAAATGGTTAGCGCTAAATGTGTTTACTGACATTGGTGGTATTCGCCCTTAGTAGTTAAAAGTTACTTGTTAAAAAATGCTTATAACATAAAAAGTACTGGATCAAACTAAACCAAATTTATATGGGACCAATTGGCAACTATTCTGAATCGAACAAAAAAAAATCACGGAAATCGGTTCAGAAATCTCGGCGTAACTGGTGTACATAGAGAAAAAAAATATATACCAACCGAATTGAGAACCTCCTCTTTTTTTGAAGTCGGTTAAAAATTACTGTCTGTATTCCGTAATTATTGTTACTAAACTACTAAAAAAATAGCACGCACGAGGTAATAATCATTTAGGTATTCGGAGCTTCTCCGGTTTCCCCGCATGCATAGATTAGAATTAAAATTTTCAATCAAATAAGTTGTTTTTTTAAGTATATATTTTATAGGTAATCACGTTGTGTCTTATAAATTTTTATGATTTTGAATTTATGCATTTTTCAATGCTATTATTATACTTATAATAAAATTTTAATGGAAAAATCAACTCGGCCACAAGTGAATTCTCAGTTGGGAATCGAACTCACGACCTTCGGGGATCCAACCCACAGCTCTAACCACTGAGCTACCGAGGTTTGTGGACCACCGTCGAAATTCGCCATTATTTTTAATATTTTATGAACTTGTTATAAAGTTATATTTGGTAATTTTATAAAAAGGTTTTATAAAAAAAGTAAATTCTGTTTGAGATTAACTCGTGGCCGAGTATTTGCCAATATTTTTCTATTAAAACATTATCTTATGTAAAAAAAAGCATTGAAAAAAAAACTTTTAACTTAACTTCTAACGGTACAAACTTTGTGAGTAGAGCTTTCAACTGTTGAAAGATTTTTTTAATGCAATAAAGCTGTAACTCCACAGATTGTATTCAACAAACAAACTAAGAAACTAAGTATAGATTCCCAAACACGGTCCAAGAAAATAAAACGTAATATCAACATCCATTTACAGACCAACGAGAGCTGTCGATACCAGAGAGTTATTCTTAATAAATAAAACACATCCAAAAAACGTTCTATTCAACTGGCCCCTAACTTTCCAGGAAAGGAAACTTTATTCCTTACTTTTATATTCATATGCTATACCAATACTTAATTCGGAGTTACCAAACTGGAGGAAGGTAATACACGATCAAATAACATCAAATCATCGCAAAATGCTCACGTAGTCAACACCAAATTCATAATCGGTGATTGTGAGGGAGCTGTAAGGAATTTGTAAGGGATAACGGTGGAAGCTGGGGGTCAATTCCGCTAATGTTAAGTCGCAATCGCAGCTCAACCGTGTTTCAATTATTGTGTTTTACACAGTAGTAACAAGACTTCTGTAAATGACAACTACAATTTCTTTTTTTATCGCATGAGGAGGATTACCATCCATCCATCATCAACCTGTGGACGTCCACTGCTGGACATAGGCCTCTCCTAGCTCAAGCCTATTGTGGCGTTCATAGAAGGCTATTAGCCTACTGCTACCACGTTGGCCAGATGGGTTGGTGGAGAGTTTGTTTCAAGTTTTCCTTCTCTCGCACAGGTGTTCAATGCGTCGATCTTCTTAGTCGGCTCTTATGACATCCCAGGCATGTAAGAGAGTGGTGACACTTGTATTCTTAGGCCGTCACCACACGGCACGTTACCCCGGGTATCTATAACTTATTTACGGATTGTTTTGGCTACGGACAGTTACATTTTGACATATTTTCCATAGAAGAGATGTCAAACTTTAACTGTCCGATATCCGTAGCCAAAACAATCTGTAAATAAGTTATAGATACCCGGGGTTAGTGGTCACCTCTGCCTGGTGTCAAAGTTTATCAATCCAACTATAAGGTCTCTGACTTCTGTTATCAGATGAAAACAACGGTTGGACTGACGGTTTAACGTGCCCTCCCAAGTACGGAAGTTCTCTGTTGTAATGCCACTTTACGGTCACCCATCCGACACCTGACCGGGCCGAACGTTGCCTAACGTGAACGAAAAAGCGGCACCATGAGCGCTTCACCACAACAATTGAAACACGATTGAAATACGATTATGAACATTAGCAGAATTGGGACCTTGGAAGTGTTTATGATTTTATGAGCCACGTTCGCGATAATAGCCGTGTGCAATAACGATGAAGTGTTACGACCCCATGTGTGAAAGTCTCGTATCGTGAAGGATGGCTTTAATGATATTTTGGGGTTACGACACTTTGGGAGAATGACATCTAAAAGAAAAACGTGTTATCGCATGTATTGTATGCAAGATGTAGGAATAATGGTTTAAATTGTTTCTTGTTTAATTGTCTTTAAGTTTATGTTTTTTTTTATTTTTGCATTTTTCAATGCTATTGTTATACTCCTAATAAATATTTATAATTTTTTTCCTGAAAAATTTTTGGTAAAAAAAACAGCTCGGCCTCAAGTGAATTCTCAGATGGGACTTTTGACTTGTGGCCGAGCTGTTTTTTTTTTCCAATATTTTTGTATTGAAAATTTATCATAATATGATAAATTTTCAATACAAAAATATTGGAAAAAAAAACTCGATACCTTGGGGCTCAAAGGGCGTAACCACCATTTTGGTCAAAATGAGTTTTAAATGCCATCTTATTCAGTTTTTTCTGCGCTATGTTTTTTCTGCGCTATCGAACTGTAATTATGTCTATAAGTGTTACCCCCCGTTTCCATTGGCAAAACATTTTTATGAAAACACGTTGTAAATGATAGCGCGGCCGCTGAGAGGATGACCAATGGCTCTCGATAGAAGCTGTCAAATAATGCATTCTCTCAGTGGCCGCATTATACGTTTACAACAAGTGGTGGATTATAAGGATTTGTATAGACTTATTTTTTTTTAATGAATTACGGGCAGTTTCTTAGCCTTCATCATACCTGATGTTAAGTATTGATAAGGCTAAAGATAGAAGCGAGCCCCTCCTGGAATCCCCAATCACTGAGGAACTGGCTATCTTATCTTTAACTGCCGGAACACAACAATGCTGAAAACATTGTTGTTGTGGCGTCAGACTTAGATAAAATGGTGGTAGCTAGCCAGACGGACTTACAACAAGTCCTACCACCAACCAAACCGAATGCAAAATGTACCCCCGCTGGGAATCGAACCCGGGACCCCTGGGTCTTATACCGGTGGTTGTACCACTAGACCACAGAAGCGGTTAAAATACAACATGTACGTAAATTCCCATACTTTAATTATGCCCCTTTCCTTGATATTGCACACTAAATATTACTATCACGCTTTCTATTAAAAATATTAATTAAAAATACTAGAAAATCTCGTTGCGAGATAAACTTGAGCCGAGTCGATTTTTTCTAGGAGTTTTAAAATATATAATTATTCTATGATAGCATTAAAACTGAACACTTAACCCGGCGAGGATGTGGTGGGGCGAGACAGGAATTGATATTATCGATATACTAATGTCATACGTAAAACAAAGATGGCGAAAACATGATTAAAACCCCATTCAAGGTATCTTTCAAGAGAAGTAATAACGGGTCCTTTAGTGTGGAACGTCATTTTAAACGATATGCCATGTTATTAGGGTGACTACATGATATGCATAGAAGGCATATTTTTATATCTTTTTTCTGCCCTCTGGACCCAGAAACAACGATCATTAACAATAACAAACAAATAAAAGTGCAAGACCTGCGCATGAAAGGTTCCGTACCATTATCTATAAAAACGGCAAAAAAACATGTCTGTTGTACGAGAGCCTCCTTAAATATTAATTTTATTCTGTTTTTTTTATAATTGTTGTTATAGCAGCAACAGAATACATTATCTCCGAAAATTTCAACTGTCTAACTACGAGTACATATCACGGTTCATGAGATACAGCCTGGTGACAGACAGCCAGACAGACGGACGGACGGACGGACAGCGGGTGTTAGTAAAAGGGACCCACCTTTTTACCCTTTGGGTGCGGAACCCTAAAACATCTCTATCGATATGTAGGCACTCTTTTATAGTACTTATTCTAGGTCAAAACTACTTACTAACTTACTTCAAATAATTCCTGTAAATAAAAGTTAAGACCTAACAGCAAAAGTCACTAATCACTTTCAAGCAATTAAATACTTTACCATCCAAACACTATCTTGCAAATAAAACAAACACAAAGTAAAACGTACAGCAAAACTGTTTGGTAGAGATTTTGCAACAAAAAAGGTTTTTTTTTTGCGTCGCCACGTCACCTCATCCGCGTTATGGCCTGTGCAAAGCGCTTATGTGGTTCATTATACGTTTTATATTCGCTATTATGAAAATCGGCTCATGAAAGCTCGTTTCCTTTTTTGTTGACTGCATGAGTTCTATTTTACACAAAGGTAATGTCTTTTGTTACTGAATCGACTTTATAAGCGGCAATGTACATAACTAATAGCGAGCTATGAATATGAATAAAAAAGTCTTTGTGGGATAACACGCAAGTTACTTGTAGTTTGTAAAAAGCATACTGATTTTGCAAAATTATTGCCATAATACACACCGCATTTAATCGGATAAAGTCGGATATCTTTGGTCAGTGATCACTTACATGTGGGTTTATCATCGTTAACCTCTTCCATTGTTCATCATCAGCTATTTGTAATGTACCCACTGCTGGAGCACTGGACTTCCTTACGGATGGATAAAGAAAACGGGCCATGAGCTGACACGTGGGCCCAATGCTGATGGGGTTTTAACGACTACAAATGCAGCCGGGACCAACGGCTTAACGTGCTTTCCGAAGCACGGATGAGCTCGAGATAGTAATTCTTGGTCACCCATCCCGTGACCGACCATTGCGAAAGTTGTGACAAGGTTGCTTAGGGTTTCTATGTTATTTTGAAGTGCATCATGGAATACATAAAATATAATACTACTCTAGCGGCCGCCGCTGGCGGTTTTGCCCGCGTGGTTGCCGTTCCCGTGGGAATATCGAACAATTATTTCTTAGTACTCGCCTACATCGATAAAGGATCCTGTATGCAAAAATTCAGCTAAATCGGTTCTGCCATTTTGGCTGTGCGTTGTCTGCCAGTCACGTTATTCTTTAAACCTTTAATCACCGACTGAGCTATTTTTTTTTATTATATTTAGTCTCAGACCTCATCGAGTGTATAGGTGTCCCCTAACGGAGTCCTCGACGTCTTACAGACGTGAGCACGGTGTTTATGTAAAAAAAAATATACGTCTCCTGCTCGTCATCTCAGTGCTTGTGTACCTAAGCTCATAGTGACTGATAGACAGCACATAGTATACGAGTATATGGAAGATTCAAAATTGGAATAGCGTAAGAGATACTTAGAATATGAGATAAGAGATTCTAAAAATAAAGATTTTTAGAATCCTAATCTTTCCTAATCCTAACTAATATTATAAATGCGAAAATGTGTTAGTATGTCCTTCCTTGGCCAAGGCCAAGCCTAACTTCAACAATCACAGGCCGAGCGCGCGGACCACTGCACCACGGCCTCCTCGATTTGTCACCTCCATTGTTCGTTAAGTCTTTAATAGCCACATCACTCTCATCTCTGAGTTTAGGCCTCCTCATGATAAGGATCATGAAGAGTCCTAATTTAGGTAAACAGTGACCAAAACAACAGCTTTCGTCAATATTGAAACGACACGTAGTCGGAGTTAATCAATTTAAAAACTTTTGTGTATATTGTTGAGATTTTCAAAATTAATTTAACAAAAATCTCTTATCTAAGGAGCTCAGTGGCGCAGTGGTTAGCACATTAGGCCTGTTATTATGGCTGTTAGGCAACTTTCGCAATGGGCAGGCATGGTTTTTTCATCTCTCCCGACTCTCTACCTCTCCCGACCCCTCACCGATAAATTTCTCATGCTTCCTCGAAAGGCACTCTGTATTTGCAGACGTTAACACCCACCAACCCACTTTGGGCCCGTGCAGAGGATCATGCCCCATTCTCCTTATTCATATATCCATATTTTAACCGCCTCTGTGGTTTAGTGGTAACAACCACCGGTCCCGGGTGCGATTCCCAGCGGGGGTACATTTTGTATTCGGTTTGGTTGGTGGTAGGACTTGTTGTAAGTCCGTCTGGCTAGCTATCACCATCTTATCTAAGCCTGACGCCATAACAATAATGATTTCAGCATTTTTTGTGTTCTGGCAGTTATAGATAAGATAGCCAGTTCCTCAGTCATGAGGATTCCGGGAGAGGCTCGCTACCGTCTTCGGCCTTCACAATACTTAACAGCAGGTATGATGAAGGCTAAAAGTATCACCATTGTTACTTAAAAAAAAAACTGTCATCTTAAATAATTTAAACAATTACACTGGACCGCAATACCTTCAAACTACGCATTTTTATTTATTTTATATTTATTAAGAATAAAAAACTTGTTTTATTTTATTATACACATTCAAATATTCCTTCTTTTAGTTTTTATTTTAGAAAGCTAGGTCAGATACTTTTGAAGATATTGAAGATCCTCCATCCAACCTTTTTTCTTTGCGGTCCATTGTCCATCATCAGCCTGTGGACGTCCACTGCTGGACATAGGTCTCTCCTAGCTCACGCTTATTGTGGCGTTCATAGGAGGCTCTTAGCCTACTGCTACCACGCTGGCCAGACGGGTTGGTAGAGGGTTTGTTTCAAGTTTTCCTTCTCTTGCACAGGTTTTCAATGCTTCGAGCTCTTAGTCGACACTTACGACATCCCAGGCATGTAAGGGAGTGGTGACACTTGTATTCTTGGGCCGTCACCACACGGCACATTGTATTTATCTCTAACTGTCAAGACTATATACGTATACAATCCATAGGAAGCATGAATAATTAGAAGCTCTTTAAACTTCTTGGTTCCCCAGGTACCAAACTCGAAGTTCCAGGTTTGCAACGATCCATTTTAATACCAATTAACTGCACCTTTGAGGCAGAAGAAAGTTTAATTGTGGGAATATTTCCTATTCGAAACATTCTAGGTTTATGGTCAAACTGGTAACTATAAATAAAGACAAAACAACATTATTTATTGTTCTACCTTATTCTTTTAACAGTCTTTGATAGAAAGTTCCAGAACCTTAGAACTTTTTCCAATTTTCTTTTTTCTTATGTCAGTCATATAGGTAATAAAGCGTTATTAACCCACTTGTTCCTGAATTAACTTTTTTTGCACAATTGATTTGTAATTTCATATACTTCACAGAACGGAAACATAAAACTGATAAAAAATAATTAAAAAAATATTTAAGTTCAGGAAAAGCTGGAAAATGCCGTGTCGTAAACGACACAGTAGGAGAATCTACTACTATGATCTTTCACTACGTCGATTTCAGTAGGCTTCAACACAAATAGGTGAAATAAAGTAAAACACCCAAAGAATCACTCTCATATCCACACCTCGAGGACGCCATATTTGGCATTGGTTGGGTCGCAGGTATTAAGGCGTTTTTTTTTATGAGCGACGGGAAGACTCTTAGCCTTCATCATACCTAATGTTATGTAGTGATAAGGCTGAAGATGGAAGCGAGCCCCTCTCGTAATCCTCAATCACTGAGGAACGGCTATCTTATCTCTAACTACCGGAACATAACATTGCTGAAAACATTTTTGTTATGGCGTCAGACTTAGTTAAGATGGTGGTAGCTAGCCAGACGGACTTAGAACAAGACCTACCACCAACCAAACCGAATACAATATGTATTCCTGCTGGGAATCGAACCCGGGACCCCTGGGTCTGATACTGGTGGTTGTACCAGATAGAGGATAGATCACGGAGGCGGTTAGATGTTAGGCAATAGCGACAGGTTGCCAGCTCATCGTTTACAAAAGTTTTCGAATATCCTTCATTCATCAGCCCTGACAGTTGGAAGACTTTTACTCTATGTACCCGCATTAGACGCATTTTATACTTTCTTTCACGCTAGGTCCAGCATGGGAAATAATAAAATGACTCAACTTACATTCATCAAAGAAGTAATTCATGTTAAAAATTCAGCAAGAGCTCCGAGTAAAGGCCCAGGGACCTTTTGAAGAAAAACAAAATGTTGTCTCCAGATTCTTCATCCGTTACTTACAATTTTGCGGAGGCATGATGTAAGGTAACGTCACCCAGCGTGCAATGTAGAAAGACATGCTTGCCGTTTCCCTGCTTGATCGAATCAGAAATGAGGAGTTCCGCAGGAAAACAAAAGTAAACCTTCATCCCTCGAAGTGAAGTTCAGGTGAAGTGGCAGTAAGCGGGACACATAGCGAGAAGAACCGTTAGCGGATGGGGCGGGGTGGTTCGACTCTGTGAGTAGGCCCATAACAAGGAGGACCAATGATCTGGTGAAGATCGCGGAAAGCTCCTGGATGAGGGCAGGCCGCCAACGACTGATCAACGTGAAGATCCCTAGGTCCTAGAGGATCTTCACAACGATTGTTCGATGGCTACCCATACCCAGCAGTCGTTCTCATGCCGCTGATATGAATGTGATGATGATAGTTATAGAGTCTGGAACTATTTTTTCATCATTTTGCTCTTATTTCTCAGTAATCTCGTTCAGAGTGAAAAGTTTTCGTAAAGCCCTGTAACAAATATAAGTACTACTGATAGTAGTACATTCTCCTACTGTGTCTTTCACGGAACAGACAAAGTAGAACGAAAATACTTGATGAATATCTTATAAATATACCGTATTTTTTTATTTTCGAGGTTATTAGGAACCGACTATTGATAATTAGATAACAAATAAATTAAAAACAGCATTAAACAATATTTCAAATTACCCTGTATTTATCATTTTATTAAGCACGTAATTTAACCTCATTTTGCACAAAAACAATAAACTGCATATCACGGTTACCACTTTACTGTGACTGACTAAGGCATCAACAGCTAGTAGAAATATAAAATAAAAAAATAAAGTACCCTCGTACAACAGAATATTTTTTTTAAGTTGGTGTGTCGTTAAAGACACAGTAGGAGCAAGTGGGTTAAGAATCTCATATGCCGCGCGCTTTCGCATACTTTATCGTTTAGGTACCTAATGTTTTATTTTATGAATACAATACTTTTGTAAGTTTTGTATCTCAAATGAAAATTCTTGATGGGATGTTGAAATTAATATCCGTACTAAAATTAAGTACTTAGGTAGTGTACTAAATATACTATACTATACTATGCCATTTTTAGCTTATGGTATTTTCTGCTGATTTTGAATCTAGGGATTTGCCAAGGCGAAAGCTAAAAGCACGTAGGTTAAAAAGGTTGTTGGTTATTTATATTTCGCTAAATAACTATTAGAAAAAATATTTGAATAGGTACCAACCTATTCAAGACTTTCTTTTTATTTAACACTAGCGACCGTCCGTGGTTCCACCCGCATGGTTCCTGTTCCCGTGGAAATATCGATAAAAGTTAGGACGTCAAGGCCTTCCTTGACAAACAAGCACACTTTCGCATTTATAATAATAATATTACTTATACTGGGTGGAAATTTAAGACGGTGCAGTAAGGGGCAGGTACCTCAGCCGTTGTTGCCACATGAAATCGTTCTTAGGAAACCATCCTTAATTTAAAGAGAAATATTAAACTGCATTCACGGATTTTCAAAAAAAAAAATTACAGTCTGTAGGAAAATGGTTAGTTTTCAAGCGAGTTTTTTAGCGAATATGTGGAAATAATTTTCGCGATTTCTGACTTTTCTAGTATTCATACCTCAGTTGGTGTCTTAAACCGTTTTGGTCCTCATAAGGAACAGGATCGATTAGGATCAAAAAGCCTTTTAATTTTTTTTCTGTTGACTTTATTTTTTTTTTCAAAATCCGTGAATGAAGTTCAATATTTCTCAAAAAATTAAGGATGGTTTCCTAAGAACGTTTTCATGTAGCTACAACGGTTAAGGTACCCTGTATAGGATTAGGACTAGCACACAGTGGACTGTCCCCATACAAGCTTGATGGACAAAAAGGGTCATCTCGTTTTATCCACTGAACTATCTACAACGACAGCCAATACCCTAAATACCATGATTCGTGTAATAATTATTTTCAAATTACTCTTATACTTGAAAATATTATTTTCAAGTGCCGCAAATTAGGTACAAATTGTAAAATTAGTTTATTTTTCGCATTCTATATGTCGACATCTCACAATTGCGTTTAAAAGAAAGTAAATAGTTATGCATCTTAGAGAAGTATTTTATATATCTTAAAGAGGTATTTTGTATTTTTTCATTTATTACAACTACAAATGGGTGTTTTGTTACTGAGGTATGTGCAGTTGAACACAGCGGATACTGTATTTTTCCACATGTTTCATGAGTACTAAGAAATAATTGTTCGATATTCCCACGGGAACGGCAACTACGCGGGCAAAACCGCGAGCGGCGGCCGCTAGAGTAGTATTATATTTTATGTATTCCATGATGCACGTCAAAATAACATAGAAACCCTAAGCAACCTTGTCACATTACAATATTGAATGACATTTGTGGACAGAGAGAGCTTTCCGTTTGTGCCAATGCGACAAGGTTGTAAAGTGTACACATATCATTGCTCGTGACTATACTTTATTTCATTTACTACCTAGATTTATACCTTAACTAGCGGATCCGCGGATCCTTGCGGTTTTACCCGCGTGGTGCCCGTTCCCGTGGGAATAGCGGGATAAAATTTAGCCTATATCACTCGGCAGAATTGTAGCTTTCTAATGGTCTATGAATTTTCTAAATAGGTCCAGGAGTTCCTGAGATTAGCGCGTTCAAACAAACAAACTCTTCAGCTTTATAATATTATAAGTATAGATTAGCATTAGTTTATATACTATTCACTTTCACCAATTGACTACAAGGACCCATTTCATTTATCCTTAAGATAACTGTTAATAATAAATAAGGATAAACTTCCCCTTATTCGGGTCCCCAAGAAATCAAAGACTAAATAAAACTTCTTAACTTCATTAATGTGTTAAGTTATTTCGAAGAGTTAAAATGGTCTCAAGAAATTCGTGGTTCTTTGAGTAATGATCTGCACTAATCGAAGAGATTGTTCATTATTCGTTTACAACTAGTGACTACCCGCGGTTTCGCCCGCGTGGTTCCCGTTCCTGTGGGGATATCGAGATAAATTGTATCCAATGTTTCAATACAGGCTAAAAACTATGTGTGTGTGACAAAGTTAGGTTAAGTAACAAATATCCTAATCACCAAACATCCAAGCTTTCGCAATTCTTGAACTAGTGGGATTGTTATCAGTTTTAAAATGATTTAAGACTTTTTTTTTATTCAAGACGGGGAGACTCTTGGCCTTCATCATACCTGATGTTGAGTATTGGCTGAAGATGATAGCGAGCCTCTCCCGGAATCCTCAACCACTGAGGAACTGGCTATCTTACCTCTAACTGCCGGAACACAACAATGCTGAAAACATTGTTGTTATGGTGTCAGACTTAGATAAGATGGTGGTAGCTAGCCAGGCGGACTTACAACAAGTCCTACCACCAACCAAACCGAATACAATATGTACCCCCGCTGGGAATCGAACCCGGGACCCCTGGGTCTGATACCATTGGTTGTTACCACTAGACCACAGAGGCGGTTAAATAAAAATGTTAATATGTGTTTTAAGTGTGTTTTTTTTTTTTTTTCAATCTACTAACAAAATCAAAGCTACTTTATCAGCCGAACGAAAACAATGGACGTAACGCACAAAAATAATACACAGAAGTTATTAAATATTTACTACGAGTAATCTACTCGTATATTACATAATGCATAACTGTAAGCAAGTATTAATGGCCGTCCCCCTCCCGTTCTCGTGAAACTATCTTTTGTTTTAATCCTGGCTTTAAACTATTCCTTTGTGTAACTTTTATCCAAATCTGTTCAGCCATTTTCGCTTGACTGAGTAACAACCATTCAAATAATAAAAAGTCCCAATACTGAACATCACAATTTAAACTTTTCCTTTTCGTTCTATATGATGACCTTGAACGCGCAAACGAAAAGGGTAGGTAATATCCTTACAAGCTGTAAAATTAGGCAAAAAAAGTTCTTATTTCTTTCCGTAATCTAGGCGCCGAATAAACATTCGTTTACAAACCAAATACTTTTAAATTAGCTCTTTTACAGGAATTAACCAAGTCGACTTGGGAAAACGATACGGCCCAAATAATTTGGGAGAGTTTAAAAAGCTATTTTATCCGTTGACGATAATTAAAAGGAAAATTTTGTTGAAATCTAGTTTTGTTAGCCTAAACCCGTTAGACTTTTAGCCAATGACTGTAAAAAGAGAGTTCTTGTTTAAAAAAAAAAGACACACTGGTAGCTCAAGTGATTGATATTGATTCAATTGGTCAATTGTGTCAAAATCTGTTGAGTGGACTTGACTCGACTTAAACCAATCGACAGATTTTTTTAGCAGTGGATGTGGTGTGATTCATTAGCTTCTAGTGTATTTCCCTATTGAAATAATGATTAAAAATGTATGTTATTAACAAAATATAGCAATGCCTTTTCCATTCGTTAATCATATAAAAGCGATATATTTAAATGACAGTTTCATAATCACGTCTTGATTTCAAAAATACATTTCAAATTGCTTTCCAGAATAACACTGATAAAAATAATTTAATAAATATATTTTTATCTAATTCGACATTAAACTAAATATTCTAATGGAAAATATCAAGCACAGGTTCTATAATAAAAGACAAATACAGTACAGACATAACTGATTATGTAATAGGCACTCATTAGTATAAAGTTATGATAAACAGCACCTTTACACGTATCATACAAAATTCATAACCCCATGAAGTGGTACCAACTGAAATAGTATTTCAGTGTCTGAATAATAAACACTGAAGTCACCTAGGAGTTTGGGATGCAGAACATTCTACTATGATTTGTACTGTGTTTTCAAGCCGGAGTAAGAGTATTACCTGCACTTAAATTTTAAAACTAAGAGAAACTCGTATATCGTGTAATTAAGGAAATAAAAGTGTGTCCCACTTTAAGTTCATTAGTTCACACACGCTCTTGAAACCTTGAAAGCGCAAAGCCGCTTTTGACAAGACTTTCTTAATATTTTATAGGAAATATTGGCTGCCCTACGCAAAAGTCAAGTATCTCAGGTATTACAAAAAAATATATTTTACTTTTTCGATTAAAATGGCGAGGATGTGGTGAAAATAGTTACGTGGAGGTTGTGGAGGGTATATTTGACCCTGTGTTTCTATTGCATTTTAGACGAGTAAATCTATATTTGTTACAAAACATTGGAGATGATTATATATTATTAGTTGGGTTATTATGGATTTTGATAAAAAACAGACTTCATAGAACTAAATATTTCTATTACTTTAATTTTAATTAATTTTAGGAAACTCGAACAGAAGATTAAAAAGCAAAAAATAAATCAAACTTTTCATTGCAATTAGGATATTTGATTGCAATTATTACGATTAAGTTGTATCAGTTTTTCAAAACTGATTTATCTCTAAATGTATAATAAGATAAATCTGTTTCATTTACAGTTTAATCATCAGTTATGTAAATGTATAATTTAGAGATAAATCAGTTTTGAAAAACTGATACAAATTAATAGTCTCTTAGTGCAGCACATTTATGGTCCTTTTTGACTTCGCACACGTGTTAATCTCGTCGTAGGCGGCGACTGTCTGTTTAGCGGTGTTCGGCGTGCTGAGGGGTAACTTAGCAACAGCTACTGAGACATTCAAAATCCTTCGGCGGCGGGAAAAAAAGTATTTTTTTCCACTGGATTAAAAAATTACTGGGCCAAATTGACCCCTCCACATCCTCGCCAATAAAACAAGCAAAATAAAACACATCCACTACAGTTTTTATTTTATTAAAATTCGGTTTATTTCGGAAATTATAGCCATTTATTTATACCCATCAGGGCGACATGAGACAGGTTGCTTTTTTCTAGTATATTTTTACCATTGATTTGTTTCAAGTATCTTTCCTGTATATAATCTACGCTAAAATAAAGCATCTTTCCCGTTTCTAACTTAAAATTAAGCAAGTTCATTCCAGATACTAGTAATTCATATAGACTAAGAGATACTTGACTTCTTTGCACTTATTTTTATAGGTACTTAAATACTATGCTAATCTGGAGGCCTACTCTCTAAGCCCGTCAACTAAGATACGGGCCCCCGTCCGTAAGTTTCCCGAAACTACGAATGGAGCCTACTCTCTATTGATTTCGGATGTACTAGTTTTGGACAAACGGCACAAACACATTGGGAGTTAAGACAATGTCAAAACGTATTCTCATTCATTCTTAGTTCGGGTCCCCGAACTAATAAGCTGTCCGTAGGTATGTGCTACGGAGTAGAAAACGTCCGTAACTTAGGCCGAAACTACGGGTTTCGAGAGTAGACCTCCTGAAATCAAGTATTTACGCAGATACTTGTTTACAACTTTAAATCAAAGTGTAAAGTAATATTGAGTATAGGTAAATTTACGCTGAAAAATGTTAGTTATTAAAAAAAAATTGTATTTTTTGCTAATTATAGTAATAAAAAGATATAGATATAGAGAAATATGAAAAGTCGTGATTGTAATAATAATTTATTTTTTACCTCACACTCTTGGAAAAGGAGGCTTTTTGCGGCCTTGCGCGGTAAAGTACTTTTTTAATTTAATACCTAAAAATATGACATAATGCGTTCCGAATCGCACTATTGACTTTTTTGTAACATTTTATTCTTATTTTAAATAGCTTTGAATTACTTAATTCTAATACTCCGTTTTGGTTTTATTACATTATTTTAATTCATTGAATCTTATAAACAATAACAATAAGATTAAACTTTTTGTTATAAGAATTTTATATTAGGCTGGGTAGATTTCACAACCTATTATTGGATTTCGGAACGAAGCATAAACCTTTATTTTTAAATTGTCTTTGTCTTGTACCTCATGCTATCAACATTTACCGAATCGTTTTTATTGTTTTTTATAAGTAACAACGTATTTCTACTTTAAATAACTTTGAATTAACTATGACACTCCCTTTTTTATTATTCAAGTTTTTTATATCATTAAAACAACGAGAATAAGGTATATTTAGATTAAACTTTTTAACAATTAAAACTTAACAACAATACTAGATACTTTTTATCCTGGATACTCCCACGGGAATCGGAACCACGCGGGCTGCCGCTAGCTGCCCCTAGTAAATTATACGCGCGAGACGCGTAGGTACCCCTTCAAATTAATTTATTGTAGTTTTAGATGCAATTTTTAATTATTGTAGTTTTTTTGTAGTTTAAGATTATTATTTTATTTTTGTATCTAGTTTTGTACACACTGTTTAAGTTGGTTTGTAATGCAAAGAAGGATGCCCATTTCATCAATTATCATGTGTAATTTGTTGTCTATCACTATCACCAGATCTCACCCCGAGGAATTTACTCATAAGCAATCTATCGAGTCTATCTCCCCTCATTTCGGATTTAGACAACCCTATGATGTGCCAGTGTAACCTGCTAATACTTTCTTACAGTCTACTAAAATATAATCAAGTATCTCAAGTTACCTGTTTTTAGTGTTGAATATTATTAGTAATCCGATAAATATTTCTACGCAGAAAACTATTTTCATCCGTTAAAATGTAAGTAGGGTTGAAAAGCTATATTTTTTTACATTACCACACTTTTACATTAAATATCTATGATAATAGATACGTGTTGAAAACTTCACAACTTTTTGATAAAAACATTGAATAACGTTTTTTTGCTCTCCAGTAAAATTTGTCTAGAATGAGAATACTTGAATTTGGCTTAGGGCAGCCGATATGTCGTTGTCCCGAGTGAGCGTATAGCAGCTCGGTCTCGCTAGCACCCCCTCTCGCCCCGTGAACCCTGCACGAATGCTCTGTCAAAACGTGTCCGTCACACGACTGTATGTATAAATAGACTGTGGTTCTACTGTCAAATTTATCGTTATCATCAGCCTTTTTAATCTTACTTGTGGGGAAGTCTTTGAGGATGGTCTAAACGGACCCGATGTGTGTTTGGGACTGCTTGACGAAAGAAATTAAGTACCTAATGACTTCCTTTGTTCCTATTTATAAAATAGATAGCTCAGAGCTTGACCGTTATTTCGCCTGATAGTTAGCGATAATACGATAGTGATGATATGGGCTTGCCTAGAAGACACCTATTCGATTGTGACTTGACGGACCCACATTGTGTAAATAAAGAAACACAGACTGAGCCAAGGAGTTCCACTCTCTAGCGGTATCGCTGGTAAAATCTAAAGTCTGTTGTCATAGCTTAAGATCTTACTTAGCACTGTCACCACCAAATCGATAAACCTACCTTTCAACCGCTATACGTTACAGTAGATTCATAAAACTAATTAAACCTAGGTTAAATAAGTAAATACGATGCGATAAGACCTGTTTTTGCTGTGTTTATGAAAAAAAAATATTTGTATTTATACCTAAGCATTTATACCAAATCTTAGCGCAACGCTTTTCCAAGCTCCGGCAATTGTTTCACCAAAAAGTCCTACACAATCCCCGTGGGATAATCCGGCCATGACAAAAACTTCCTATTTGTACACATTCCTAATACAACTATTAAAGTACTGGGCGAACACCTCTCGGCACGTCCTTATAGCATTACCGGTTGACAAGCGGGGAGGAGACGCAGTAAATATAAGTGCATACAGTACGTTATCTTAACCTTTTTCTTGAAAAAAGTTAATTATAATTATTGCAGCCACACGGTACGCATTACGCGATAGGGCTGCCCGACAACATACCAAACGCTCACTGCGTACAAAACTTTCAAAGCGCTTGTTTGTCACCGCGGCACATTCGCGACTGAGACGCTTGCCGATCTCTCGCTGAGACGAGGCGCGTCAGGTTTTTCTCGCGAACGGACCTTTGTAGGAAGATAAAATACTGTATGTATATTTATACTGTGCTGGAGACGCCCGCTTTATCACTTAATTTGAATCGTGTCTCGAATTCCAAACAAGCCATCCTACCATCGAAAATTGCTAATTCTATACTCTAATCAGTTCTGACACAGTTTGTGATGTCGACAAATATATTTGACGTCAATATTAAGCTGTGAAATTAGCGACAAATTTAGATCGATTGAATTAATGAGCTGCTAATTGAAGCTTAATGATATTCTAATGGCGATAATCTACAATAGATTTATTATTAAACAGTTCTCTGTACAATGCTGTGGCTTCAAAACCTAAAGCTAAGGTGCCCTACGAAAAGATTCCGTGTAAATTACATGACTACCAAATTAGTTGTTTGATGAAGGATTCGACATTCTAGTGGCCAAGCAACAAGCAAGTTACTAAAATGCAGTTGTTATTTTATTAAAGAACATTCAATCTAATGAAAATTATTTTATTCTGGACTATATTTTTTATGGTGAATATTTTATTGATCGTTTTTTAACTCTTTGTCCAGCTTTATTTATATGCATATTTGTTGGACCTAAAATAAGCTTACTGTAGTTAATTAATTCACGTGTAAGTATTATAAATGAATACTTATTAAGAGTTTGATTCATTTTATAAACATTAAATTACTTTAAAAAAAACGAAAATGATGGAGAAATTCTAGATTTTAATCGTTAAATAATAAAAAAATCGTTCTTATTTTTGTGGCCACAACAATCTATTTATATTTATTTTATTTTTTTTATATGAAAATTATGTAGTAGAGATCAAAGATTTTCAATAAATGGCGGCGCAAATATGTATGTATTTTACATTAAATTACTCTTTCATTAATTTAAAGTATTTATTTTTGTATCCACGAAACATGACAAGTTCGTCAAAGGATTTAACGAATATTAAAAACATTACATACAAAATGCAAGCTTGTCATGGCATGTAGTTGTTAAATTTTAATTGAACGCGTGTCAGTCTTGTTCGGCTTAAGCAAAAGCCCGAATGAATTTAATGAAGTTAAAAATAAATGCTGCTTTAAAAGATTTAGATGTAAGCGCTACAAATATTAAAACATGTAAAAAGGAAAAATAATAACTCATGTTTAATAACTTTGCCAGACTGATATACCTACCATTTATAATGTTGTACTTACACCGAAAACAGTTAAAATGTGTGTTTAATTTTATACAGATAGCAGCATGTTAACACATATTCACAACAAAAACAGGTCATTATGTACAGTCAACACCAGGGCCCTGTTTCATAAAGCTTGACAAGTCGACAATTTGTCAACTATGCTCGAACATACTTTTTTGTCACTAATCTACGAAATTTTGACCTTTGTCATAATTGCAGAAGGTAGGTTTTCTAAAAAAGTAATCATACATTATAAAGTTCTCTTTTTCAAAATACTATTACGAACTCTTTCGATCATATGAGAATGTCTAAAATAACTGTCACTCCTCATCCTGACATAGACCAAGAATACCTATCAAAAATGTGCGACCATTTGACAAATATGTCAGATTTTCCGATTACAGTTAAGTCAAACCAAATGTTTTATGAAACGTTAAATTGTAGATTATGTCGGTTTTTCATATAGCACCAATGTTTTATAAAACTTACAATCGTCAAATTGTCACCTGTCACCTGTCGCTGACAATTGTAATCTTTATGATACAGAGCCCAGCTAGTTGATTATCTAACTTAGTTGCTTTGATTTTTATTGAAATTTTTATACAATCATGGTGAAGAAAATTTGGTGTCCGGGAGTGACCTGCCCCCTGATTATGTAATTTGTGTCTATCAACGTTTGATTGAAAGCGCAGTCACATTGCTGCTTTAGTAAAAATCAATGTGACAGCTATCTTACTAAAGCAGCAATGTAACTGCACTTTCAATCAAACGTTGATAGACACAAATTACATAATCAGGGGGCAGGTCACTCCCGGACACCAAATTTTCTTCACCATGATTGTATAAAAAATGCAGATTTTCCTTCAGACTGCTCTATCGGCACGGTCCGCCATCTGCTGTCTTTGTCTATACCATAAAATCAATAGTAGTATGAATATTTCACCATTGTTAGTAATTTTGTTCAGTTTTAGAAACATACGTAGCCACTTGATTTATTCAGTAATAATCTTGTTGTAGTAAAACAATTTTGTAAGTACTTAGGCTTTTTAAAATTATGTTTTAGAGTATGTAGTGCTGATGATAGTGTACGAATAAACCTTTCTAGTTTCTGTTACACTACATAGTATAAGAAATAGAAATATTTTTTTTGTTAAATAAATAGAGGGTGTTTACAATAAATAACACTAAAACTACTCAATACAAACCCAAGCAAACAGTTCCCCAAAAAAAACTGATCGCTTGATAAATTCTTCAAATATTTCCTTGAGTTACGCTCAGTACTATTTACTCCGATATCTTCCCATGTGAAAATCTCTTAGATGGTATCATAAATCGCTCCGCTTGACATAATAGCGTAAAGGGAATTCTCGATTTATGCATGTTTGATTTAGGTGGTAGGGATTGTCATACCGCAACGCTCACTAAAAATATGGAATGCTCTTTTCCGCTCACGTTATTTTTTCATGAAGTGTTTTCTCCTAAACCTCCACCAGGTATGTATATTAAACTATAATCTAAGTTTATTGAAAGTGAGGTTTTTATTTTTTTATATTTTATTGATCAAAAGTATTACAATAAGAAGAAGATAAAGAATAAAAAAAAAATTGATGAATATTTGTGTTTTCTCTGTGTCTGGATGTCAAAATATAATTTTGGATAAAATTTTGATATCCTTAACAAGAACTTTAAGATAATCTGGGGGCCAATTGTCTAATTTGAAATTCTATCACAATCCCTTTCAATTCGTCATTTGAAAGTTATTTACATACTTCAGACCGTCACTTTTTGACATTTGATAGGGATTGTGATCGGGATGCGTTTTGAAAGGTATTGAATGAACGTAATTGAACTGTCTAAGCAAAGTGACACACGAAAGTACCTTTCAAATATATGGAGAAGTGTCAAATGAAGTGTCATTTAAAACATCATTCGTTCTAAAATGGATTCCGACTATTACTTACACAATTTCATAAGTCACTATCACAATACCTTTGAAAGGGATTGTGATAGAATTTCAAATTAGACAATTAGGGGGCAGATCTAATTTCAAGTTTCTAATATTCAAAGCCCGATATCAACATGATTACTTCAACCTTAAAACGCATTCAATAGGCTCTTTGACAGGTTTTGAAAATCCATTTTATATTATGTAGTGGAGTTTAAGTAACCCAGTAAAAGTTGTTTTTTTTTTAATTCTGGTACATATTTGCTGAAAAATATCAATTTAAAAATTCAATATTTAAATAGCGCGCCAAAACGCTACTTTGACAATATGGCGCTGCAATGGGTTCGGTGACGTCACATGCCTGTATTCTGCATATCATCCACATACGTAGTCAAAAGAGGTTTACAAGCAGGTGACGTCATTATAAACTCGACGAAGCGTTTTGTGTCACGTGACAAAACGTTTAAAAATGCATTTTTATTTACGGATTTTTTAATAAATTTATAATTATTTTCAACTTACGTTAGTAAAAAACCATTTTTAAACTCATAATTTATACTGATAACAGTAATTGACACTTTATTTTTCGCATTGTCAAATAGCCTATTGTGTGTACGATACACACAATCTCCGCTGGACTTCAACCTACATACAAAAGTTGTTTAAAAACTAAATCAGTTAAACTAAGTTCATTTGGTCATACTACTTCTAAAGCGTAAACTACAGCAGAGGTTGGAAATGTAATGGAACTGTAGAATGAAATGTATGAAACTCGCTGAAAAGTTAAAATTGAAAATAATTACCTTAAAATGAACGACTTAATGTAATTACAATGGTTTACTGCAACGAAAATAATCAAGATTGGTGGTAGTAATCTGTGTGAGCATAATGTATTCTACGCCAATGCAGTTGTAAGGGAAATCTGTTTTTATTGCATTTATTCTTAGTTGAATAATGGTCACGTAAAGTCAGCCAAGTAGAGTTTTTTTTTTGGGAAACGTTTTAACGAAAAGTAATAAGGTTTAAAATAATTATTAATCAAATGAAATACCTATTAATGCTCTATTTATTGTCATATTTTTTTTCTCTAATTCTATTACTTTTTAAATAAAAAAAAAATACGTGTGGCACTCGGGGACTGCCGCGGTAAAGCTATTGCATATCATTTTTTATCATAGAAAATATAATTTCTTTTTAAAATCTGGTACCGCATCGGAAAAAATGCAGTACTAGATTTTAAAAAGAAATTATTTTTCACACAAATTTTCATACAGTTATTTTTCATCATTGACTTCTTCTTCTTCTTTCTTAATTAATGGCGTGCTCGCGTTAAATACGCGAATTTTGCCAATGTCAAGTAAATATATTTTGTAATATATAGAAATTGTACGGTAGATTGAGTTAAAAATGGAGCCTCACAACACGTGTTATTACGAAAAGAACACGGGTGAAACTCCTTCATCATTGACAATTTTGTTATTCACAATCGTAACTAAGCAACCAAAATCTATGACACGGAGTGGGGGGTGTTAGGTTTTTTCGTTACGGAATTTCTTGATTCGGTCGCCGCGCTCAAAGCCCGCGATAAAAGCTATGCAATAGCTTAAAATATACTAAAAAAAACTCTACTGATCAACCGGGAGGTTCCCCGACTGTACATCGAGTGGGCGACTTCGAACGAAGACATTCGGATCGGTTACCAGAAGTCGAGTTAAGAACCAAGTTTGGTATAAATATACCAAAGGCTTTTAGATTCTGTTTATTTCTTCGAATGTTCAAAAATAAAATTACGCCTCTCCTATAATGTAACGTCCACACAGACTAATATACCAGGAAATTCCAAAAAGCAGTAAATATGCTAAAAGCTTTCTATGTATGTGTGTTCGTATATATAATAAGATTCCTAGCACCTTTAAAGGTCTGAACAACAGATTGTTCAAAATTAATTTATTTAAGTGGCTTAAAGATAATAATTTCTATGACTTGAAACAATTTTATTCTTATCGTGACAAATGAATATAGTTTTTTTTTTTTATTAAATTGATATACTTTTTTCTGACATTATACCTACTTAATTCTATCTCGATGACATTGTACCTACATTTAATTAAGCTTATCATTTGTCTGACATTTGTAATTTACCAATCAGTATTTGCATGTGATTTTTATAATCAGCAAAGCATGAGCATTTTATTCTGTAAATCCTTGTTTCACCATCATTATACCACGTTTTTTTCCAAATAAAATATAATTTATCATTTATCAAAACTATCTATCAACGCATGTATAAAACTTACCCTAAAATAAAGAATAGGCTATATCCCAACTTCAATTAGGTGTAAGATTTATTTCAACCTTTTCAACTAATGTCCTAAAGTGATTTCACACTGAACAGTGGGCATTGAAGCATATTTTAGGTAAGCGTGATTTATTCTACGATATTACGCACCCCGGGCTGGCTTGAATGGCATTACGTTGACAGCTTATGAGGTCCTTTATTTACGTTTGATTTATGTAGCGAGCAGAGATATGACTCTTGTAGGCCAAGAATATATTAGTGGGTCCGTACGGGAATAGCCCTAAAGTGCACGAATTTTAGTCTGACATTTTGATTTTTTTACAATCTGAGATAATAAAGTAGGGACGTAGTACTCATATTACTCGTACTACGTTGACTTGTAGCGTTAGAAATAATGGTATTGTATTAATAGATTATCCTATTTGCGTTTGTATATTCTTCTGAAATTGCATTGGAATTAACCTGATCGTAATTTATATTTTGTTTGTATTTCTTTTTCCAATGACTTTGGAATTAACGCGAACATAATTTAAGAGAAATTGCTACATGTTTGTTTTTAATTATTCACTAAAACTTAAAATATTCAGATCATCATGTCAGGCCGGTGCGGCGCCGCCGTCTCAATAAGGTAATTAAGTAATCTAAAGATGTTGATTGTTGAATATTTGTTTTTTATATTAATTATGAGAAAATTGCGGTATTGTCTAATGAAAATTATATAGTCCTCCTCGAGTTTCGACGATCTGATATTTTTTAAAATATTAATAATATTATGCGAACATTTTCTAAAACTGGCTGCATCATTGTATATTTAGTATAGAACTACTCACTATAAGAAAATAGACAACAGTCTTCTGAAATCTAGGCGACTGCAAATCACCTAGGAGCAACGGATTCCAAACAGCATTTCTCCTAGCATAAAATAAAATAAAAAGATGGTTGAGATAGGTGCAAGCCTGAAACCTTAAATATTGCTACGTTACTTATTTAGTTGCATCACTTGGCGAACCCAATTTTAATTATTTTATCAAAAAACATCACAACAAGTAGTTTTTTTTAATATAAATAGACTAACGATTATATTCCTATGTGATTCCTGTCGTTTTCTAACCCCCTCTAGTCTCTAGTCTAGTGGTACAACCACCGGTATCAGACCCAGGGGTCCCGGATTCAATTCCCAGCGGGGGTACATATTGTACTCGGTTTGGTTGGTGCTAGGACTCGTTAGTCCGCCTGGCTAGCTACCACCATCTTATCTAAGTCTGACGCCTTATCAATAATGTTTTCAGCATTGTTGTGTTCAGGCAGTTGGAGATAAGATAGCCAGTTCCTCAGTGATTGAGGATTCCGGGAGAGGCTCGCTTACATCTTCAGCCTTATCAATACTTAACATCAGGTATGATGAAGAGTCTCCATGTCGAACATAAAAAAATAGATAAGCTTATTGGCTTAAATGGAGGTGCTGCTGCCACTTTTTCAGCAGTACGGCGTGATAAAACCCTTAATTGTGGTGATGAGACCTTTAGGCGTGAAAAAGCAAAATAATGAAAAGTTGGACAGTTCAAAACCTGCAAAACTACACATATTTATATTTATCAACATCAGCACCCATTTTAATGTCCCTAGTACTGGGGCACTGGCCTTCCTTACGGATGTACCTATAAGGAGAATGGGTCATGGACTCACCACGCGGGACCTATGCAAATTGGTGAGTTTTTACGACTGGCAAATACAGAGGTGCCTTCTGAAACACGGAGGAGCTCGAGGTAATACATTTTTGGTCACCCATCTCGTGACCGATCATTACGAAAATTGCCTAAAGGCTACGATCGCAGGCCGAGCGAACGACCCACAGCGCTACCGAGTTCCTCTGAGAAATTAAAATTATCTTGTTTTAAATCTCTGCCGTACAACAATATTTATTTTCTCCATTGAAGCGAAAACGTCTATACATAAAATTACGTCAGCCTAAAGCCGAAATTCACTTGGGCATTCACAAAAATAAATCGCATTTGGTGTTAGGCAGTGTCATGCAAATTTTTGGGCTGTTTCGCGAATCCGTTGTACAACAGCCATTGTTATAAAAATAATTGGGGTCACACTGACATTAGTCCTCTCAGCCTATTATTCTGTCGCTGTCCACGGCAAATTTGAAATATGATGATTTGTGACATAATTGTTATGTTTTGAACCATTAACTCTCCACGAATTTCGCAAATTTGCTATTTTATTAATTTTACGCCAATCTAGGAGTGTTTTGAAGTCGATTTCGTATACTTTACTATATTATGTTATTGTTTTATATTTAAGGTCACATTTCAATTTGATGACTTTAAACAGGAAAAAACAAACAACCTATAAAGGCTTTCGTGTCGGATCTTCACTTTACAATGTGGGGTCTCCCCCCCGTAGGGTTTGTGAACCGAAAAAGCTACTTCATAGTAGCTTTTTTGACATATACAAGTGCTTGTAACAGCTTTGATTGAATGAATTATATTGAATTTTGGATTTTGTATATCTAAGCCAATCGAGGAAGCTAGAAATATTGCAATTTGGTCACAGGATTAAAGGCGAATCTTACAAGTTTTTTTAAGACGAATTCGACATGTAGGCAAGTTGTCGTCAAATGGTGTTAAGAGTTTAGGATGTGAACTCCGGTTCCAACTATATAGCCTGTTAGTAGATCCAAGTAGAAAGAGGAAAACAAACTGAAATGAAACGTTATATAATATAATCTAGACGAAGAAAACGACATCGATAACCTATTGTTAAAACAAAATTGGGAAGATTAGAAAGATATGCTTGTGGAGGTAAATCTCAACGGGCGCCCGAGAATAAAAAATTTAAACACTAACACACCACGATGTTTCTTATCAACAACATAATTAAATAGACAAAGAACAGCTACAATGAAAACAAAAAAGAAATATTATAAACCGTATTCAACCGGCCAAATTCATTAAGATAAGGGTCATAAATTCAAAGTATATTGTTCATCCAACAAAGCCGATACTTCTTTTCACTTGACCCTTTTGTGGGTAATAAAATACCGTCAAAAGTGGTAAACAATAATCTAGTTAGGAGCGAGCCGTTGAATCCCATCTCGGGGGCCTCGTAAATCGAGAACAACATTCATTTTAATACTTCCTATTGATCAAAGCTTTCAGATTTTCCGGGTGAATAATAAAAGAACAACTTTTTGACGCCTCGCCAGAGACGGTAAGAAATATGCCTAAAATGTTTGGTGGGTAAGAAATGGACACCTTATTTTAATAAGGTAAGATCCTTAATGTGTTAATGTGGCAGGTTGTTTCCACTTAAGTGAAACTCTGAGTTAGGTTAGAAATGATTAAAAAGTTACACAGTTTTATTCTGAACTTTTAAATTTAAATCCTAGTCTGCAGTAGTTTTTATAAACATAGGAGTAAGTCGTCGTTAATGATTTTTAAGTGAGCATTTATATGCTTTAAGTATTTCTTTATGTAATTTATCATATGTTGTCGTGTTATGTTGTATTTAATGACTTGAATTCAAATATTTACGTGCACTTGCCAATTAACATCCACGATGGAAGTTTCAACCTTATCCAGAAAAAAACAGTAACTTCGTACCTATTTTAAAATATCAAAACTAATTTCAGTCTTTCAAAACGTATCCGGATGAAAATCAAAACAGTTTCTCTATATGCTTTATAGCTAACTATTACTGTAATAATATGCAGATTAGAATTTTAAATACTGATTCATTAAACAGTTATTAAACATTCGCTAGTAAATCCATAACACACATGAATTTTTAACGATGAAACGACATATGGTACCTCAAAGGCTACGTATTTACTAAAAAAATTAAAAGCTTTTATGGCGTTTTTGCTTTACTCTAATTACAGTGGTGAAGGCGTCGCGAAATGCCACCTAAGTCATTATGGGTGTCGTGAGTCGAGCTATAAAGCAAGCAAATGCTTTATGCAAATTTATTTTTACCTACGTTAACATTATGTGGCAACGTGGAATAAACACGTGAGTACTTGCCCTTGTTTTGGCTATATGCGGCAATTTGCACTTGATGTTTTTTGCCTTTACTCATTTCGAAGAGGTTTTTTTAGTTTAAATTATTCGGAGCTGGAGGTCTACTATCTAACCACGAAACCCGTAGTTTCGGCCTAAGTTACGGACGTTTCCTACTCCGTATCACCTACGGACAGCTTATTAGTTCGGAGACCCGAACTAAGAATGAATGGGAATACGTTTTGACATTGTCCCTACTTGCAATGTGTTTGTGCCGTATGTCCAAAACTAGTACATCCGGAATCAAGAGAGAGTAGGCCTCCTGTTTATTACATTCAAATTTCAGGGGTAGACTGTACTTTTTCGATTCGAGTGAGTATGGAAAACCTTTCCAGTGAGTATCGAAAAAGTATCGTCAACAAATGTATGACATATTGAGCAGCGTTTCTACTGGACGTAAATGAAACTTAATTTTCTAACATTTTTTGACGTGACTATTCGATACTGGTATCACTTTTTAGCACTTTCATCTACAATCCTACTATCGAATCTACTTTTTCTATCTTTTATGTTTTTAAGGCCTTTGAACCTTTTAAAAGTTGATTTTTGGTTTGCTTAATTGTTAACGAAACAGAGTGTGTGTGTACTAAAAACAAAGTCCAAGCTGAAGTGACAGCTTGAATACTGAGCCCAAGTTTCACCCGCGTGGTTCCCGTTCCCGTGGGAATATCGGGATTAAAAATTGCCTATATTTTAATCCAAGCTATCTTCTATATTCCTTTACCTTCGTTCCAAAGTGTGTCTAACTTATATAGTATAGCCTCTTTAATGTATGCCGCCAGCACTGAATAGTTTATTCTTACTAATTATGTAATTTAACAGTTTTGAACTTATCAAGTGCCGACAGTGGTTTGAAATATTTACATGAATTTGTTACATAATTTAAGGTATGTGGAAATAAATACATTTATATAAAAAAAATGTCTGCCAAATTTGATCCAAATCGGCTCAATAGTTTTTGGGTAAAGAAAACAAATAAACTGACATACTTTCGCATTTATAATATTAGTAGGATTTTGCAAAAGTATTTTTTTTTTTAAATATAACAGTTCAATCATTGAAACTATAGCTCCTTAATGTTAAAACCCATGTAAAACTCGTCAGTGTTTACAACATTTTGTATGGACGAACCGACTGATTTATAAATTCGTAATAATATGTATGATAAGATTTTTCGGTAAGGTCGTTCAAATACAAAATGGTGTTTATATCGTATACATCAAATAAATAGTATACATACAAAAGTAGCGTAGTAAACTAAAGAGCTTATTTACATGAATGACAATTTCAAGAACAATTGTATTTGGGAAACATTTTGCATTTAATTGTCAAATACTTTTTCACGCATTAAACCATTGAACACATTTTTATGGATTTTAATGGACTAGATCCGAGACTAGCGCTCTTGAGAAGCGTGATTGTAGTTTTAAAAACAGAAAGAAAGCAGCATCCTTTACAGAAGGACAAAGTCGAAATTATAGTAGAGTAATCATTTAATGAAAGCAGCCGCTGAAAAATAAATAAATAAAATTGAAACGCTACCGTACAGACGAGTCTGCTGATATATTAACTGTACGGGCTATCTCTCACATGATTATCATGTGACCTGAATAACTTCCGTGTTAAAAAAAAATACCCTCTGAAATATTAGCGTCACGTCTCTCAACAAGTCGTCAGAATTTTTTAATGCTCCGTGAAAACGTAACAAGTTTATCTGCCCAGTTTAATTGCATAACGGATTTTGTGGAACGGTTTTTTTTAACAACGTCCATCGACCTTAATGCGGTGAGGTTAAGCTTCTCTTTTAAATATTTTGAATACTATACCAACCTATGATTCTACCTGTCGAAACTTGTTTGCAAAATCATGTCCGTCTCTGTTTTGTGGAAAACTAACTAACTTCTTGTTTTAGACTGTATTTGGAGTTGATAACACTTTCCAATGCATATTTTGTATCGTAGGTAAATACTTTTTTTTTTGTACAACAACGGGGAATCTTTTAGCCTCATGGCCGCGCTTGACAGACTGGTCTTATTCGATCACGTTCGTAAAGCAAAGTTCGGCCCGGTCAGGTGTCGGATGGGTGACCGTAAAGTGGCATTATAACTGAGTGCTTCCGTGCTTCGGAGGGCACGTTAAACCGTCGGTCCCGGCTGTTGTCATTTGATTACAGTCGTCAAGCCAAGTCAGAGGCCTTATAGGCGGCTTGATAAACTCTGACACCAGAGGTGGCCACTAATCCTCACTCGATAAGAAGAAGAAGAAGAAGAAAAAGGTTGAAGATGGTAGTGAGCCTTTCCCAGAATCCTCAATCACTGAGGAACTGGCTATCTTATCTTTAACTGTCGGCACAACAATGCTGAAAAAAATTTTGTTATGGCGTCAGACTTAGAAAAGATGGTGGTAGCTAGCCAGACGGACTTAGAACAAGTCCTACTACCAACCAAAACCACTTTCTTTTTTATGTATATTCACCGACTCTAAAGGCGACTGAACCGATTTAAATGATTCAAAGTTATAACATCAGGAATGTTTCCAAATTGGTCCCATTTTTTGAAATTTTAAAATTAGTTCAGTAGTTTCAAGAAATCTTAAAAACAGCTGTGGTTTCCGAGACTTGTCGGTTTCTTTACCTAAATGACATACCTAATACTTTATAGCTCGTTTTTTAGCGTAGGCAAATCCAGGACATACTTTTAAAATTGTAAAATTAAATACTTAAAAAAAAATGCCTTTTGTAGTCAGTGCCAGCCAAGGCAAGAGAAATAAAAGAATCGAGTGCAATGTAGAATGCCTTGGCTGTAGACGGTGCTACCAGCTTATTTTTATATTTAATCGCTTATTTTTACTTTTTTAAAGTCGGTTTTTTTAAGTTTTGAGTGTTATAGATGATCATTGCTGCATTCATTAACTTGTAAGGCACAAGTCAATAATTTGCGCCGATTATGCTTCAAACGTTCATGTTTAAAGTCTGGAAAAGATAGTACAAAAAAGATATCACTCCTATTCTACCAGACCACACAATGTACACAAAACAAGTTAACTATATAGTCTGTACAATAGTAACAATAAAACAATTGAGAAGCTGAAAATATCGTCTACCCAGTCATAAAGGCGGCTAGAAGGTGTCAAGCGTAATGAAATATTTTAAGTCCCTCGTTAGAATCAAATGCTAAGGCCCGGTTTGACAACGGACGTACGAATTCATTACCGTGGTCGGCGACCACTGGAGTCGTTAGTGGTTTACGACTGTGCTCGCAACTCTTTGAAATAATGCTCCCAATGGTGCCTTCACAAGTTAACACACGCTGCGAATTTCGTGTTATATTAATGCCCTGGTTATGTTGTGACGATTTTTTTGTGGAACTCGCCCGCATTATCTTTTAAAATCTCATGTTTTAGGTAGGCATCTAATTAAAAGGTAAAGCCACAGTATTATGTTTGCATTTATTAATTTGTAATAAATTCATGCTTGATTTATGCAGCAATCACTGCAAGGTTTTCAGAAGTACATCTAGCCTAGCAGACCCACGCATTTTTTTATGTTCTGATTTGGAAGTAGGTAGAAGATGTTTACCTTCTATAAGTATGGCTAAGCTGTTTTACATTTTAGCTAAGTTCAAATAAAATTTTCTATGGAGCAGTAGATTTTATTTTACGTGATTTCAGGTTTGGTTCCATACAAAAAGTTGTCCCTAATGATGAGTGCTACAAATCTTTTTGAGGTTTTGAGTTAACATAAAAAAATAACATTGTATATTTTCATATTCACAACCAATTTGATAGTGACGTGAAGCGCCATGCCGCCCCGTGCATATTCATAATTTCGCTGACGTATCGTACAATTTGTTCTTGGCAGGACGTCAACCGCTCCACTTGCCGCGTTCTCGCATGCTTGCTTCGATGTTATTCATATTTGCACTAAAAATGTACTCACAAAAGATATTTGTTCTACCTGGTAAAAATCGGAAACGTATAATACATTTTTAATCTGAGAATTCACTTGTGGCCGCGTTGATTTTTTTCAATATATTTCTATAAAAAAATTATCATAAGTAAAAAATAATAGTAAATACATTTTGTTTTATGAATGTCAGGGAGACTCTTAGCCTTCATCATACAATATGATGTTAAGTATTGATAAGGCTGAAGATGGAAGCGAGCCTCTCCCGGAATCCTCAACCACTGAGGAACTGACTATCTTATCTCGAACTGCCGGACCACAACAATGCTGAAAACATTGTTGTTATGACGTCAGGCTTAGATAAGATGGTGGTAGCTAGCCAGGCGGGCTTACAAAAAGTCCTACCACCAACCAAACCGAATAAAATATGTGCTGGGAATCGAACCCGGGACCCCTGAGTCTGATACCGATAGTTGTACCACTAGACCACAGAGGCGGTTGAAAAACAATATATAAAAAGACAAAAGCCTAAATGTTTAATAACATTGTTTACTTACTGTTTATTCCAATTTACTAGCATCACTTTTGGGGATCTGGGGATCTACTTGTATTTTTTCTTTCTTTTACTTTGAATGGGTTTGCTCTTGTTCCCAATCAAGCCCAGCGGCTAAGACAGGATCCACGATGGAGCAAGCTAACCCAGAAGGTCCAATTAACTCTTGCTTTGAAAGTGGTCGGGTTATAAGTACTCGGAAATACAGACGCAGGGAGGGAGTTCCACTCCTTTGCTGTGCGCAATATAAAAGATGTTGAGTAGCGCTTGGTGCGACATTTGGGGATATCAAACAAGAAAGGGTGGTAGCCCGCAGTAAACCAAAAACGTAATATAGGTAATCAAGCAATTTATTAAATCAAAATAAGTGGTATCACAGAAAATATGATTGAATTTAGTATTATTAGCAACTAATTAACTAAAAAGCAGTAAGTTAGAAGCAGTAGTCGTCGTCGTCTCAGCCACATAACACCCACTGCTGGGTATAGGCCTCCCTCAAAAGGGGGGGTTTGCCATAATCGCCACGCTTGGCAGGCGGGTTGGCGATCGCAGTATGGCCAAGTTTGTAGGAGACGCTGCTGCCCGTCTCCTGGCTGAGTCCCTTAGTCGCCTTTTACGACACCCACGGGATGAAAAGGGGTAGTGCTATTCTAAGCCGACACTACACAGCACTAAGCAGTAGTAGTAGTAGGAAGTTGTTTGCTGAACCTTCCGCTGAGGAGAGTTACTTGTTTAAATTACCTTAAGTCGCCGAAACATAGTCTTTTCAATCAGGTCAGGGGGCTGAGACATAGTAACCGTCTCGAAGCCGCCTAATCAACATGTGGTAACGATGACAACTGACTATATATAACTTAACGCGACTAATGTCAATCCCGTTGTCTGGAAAAAAACGCATCAAACATAAGGGTATTTCACCAACTAGACACGAGACTGGACTCACGTGTGTCCAGTGGATGAAACTCAAAATTATTATCACTTATTATTTCGTCATCTGGACACGCCAAGATTTTGTCGCGTGTCCAGGTCAATTTAATAATCGCCTCGTTTGACGGTGAAATAAATTTGACAAAAGACGTTAATCTGACAGAAATTTGACAGACAATTTGATCGTTTACGGTGCGTTTAAACCCCCTGCATTGATAACGAAATAAAAACAAAAACGCATCTACATAAATTAAAACCCTCCCGAGGAGATTACGAAATTAGCCGACGCACACATCATATAAATTCAATATCGCTTAAACACACGCGTACATTGACTTACTCGAGGCCTTTAACCTTATTAGAGAAAAGTTAAAATATGCGTAAGTATTCTTCATTCGATTAACGACCACGTAACAGGCTGCATAGCGTAAAGAAACATACAGTATTTTGTCTTAGACTCTTTTTTTGATAATAGTTATTATTATTGCCGCCGATGTACGCAATACGCGATAGGGCTGCCCGCCAATATAGATTAGCCATTACCACACGCTTACTGCGTACAAAACTTTCACAGAAGCGTGGGGCGTTCAGCACCCGCGGCGCATTCGAGACTGAGACGCGTGCCGAGCTCTCGCCGAGATCATGCGCGTAGGGTATTACTCGCGAACAAACCTTTTGCGGGAAGATAAAATACTGTAGTATCTTTATACTATGTAGGCTGGTTTATTAATTTTTGTTCATGTATCAAATTTCCTGCGCTTATATTTCAAAGGTCAATGAGTAATAATCAGCTTAGCTCAGCTTTGCTTTTGACCTTTTATAGGTAAGTTGTTAACTTAATCCCATTTAAGTGTATGTGGCCATCAGCACATTCTTATTTCATTAAGGGCCGTTGTATTAGTCTGAAAACAGCTATTCTTCTGTTAAAGTGTAATACAGACAACTGATAATGTAATCCATGTCTTTAAGTTTGTGATTGACATTTCTTTAATTTTAACCTAAAGACCAATTTCATCATTTTATATGATGAAATTGGTCTTTGGAAAAACTTTGGAAAAAAGTGTACAGATAAACAGACATGTACAAAGAAAACAATATGATACTCTAAAGACTTCCTCTTGTTTATTAACGAACAAGACACCAAAAACGAAATCAACATCACATCTATCTTTCAACGTAATTCACACACAAAAAATAACAGCAGTCTGTACATAAAATCTAGCTAGACACAAATTACCGAGTGCAGACTATACCACCGTTATATAACCTAAGAAATAATATTTCTTATCGACACTAGGAGAGGCGTAAAAAATCTTCACCAAAGAAGCCACGGACGCGGCTAGTAAGTGATAATAGATAATATCAAGCACCAGCCGCTTATTACGAAGGGGTAACTCCCTAACATGGATCTTACGAACCGACCGGAAAAACCCGATCAGTATTAGGAAAAGGCGCTTCATTAGAGTAAGTATAGGAAAAAATATCGTTAGAAACGGAAATGTCGTTATTACTTGTCCACCGAACATTTTCGTGTGTGTGTACTAGCGACCCGAAATTTGTTACAAACTTGGGAACTCGGTGGATACAAGGTTCGGCCGTTGTCAAATACACGGAACAAAACCTGGGAATGGTCCCTTTTTGTCGACAAAAGAATTTTGCAACATAAATACGGGACGGGTTATTGATTCATTCGATTCCGTTTGTTACTGAACTAATAAGCTTTTGTTGGCCAAATGAATTTCTGGAGTTGTCCCTGATTGTATAGAAAGTGACTACATAATGTTGGACCTATAAACAATGGTTCTGTTGAGGAGTATTTAATGAAATTTCTTTGATTAGCGGGGAGTTTACTGTTTATTAACCTATATATGCCCAGTGGGTCGTTTCTGCCCTGTAAAACAGCTTCTGGAAATCGAGCTAAATTGTGAATCTAAATGCTTATTTTTAGCACATAGCGCCTTCTTTCAATGTATCAAAGTATAATTTATCAAAACAAATGAATAACAACAACAAAACTACTCTAACTGACATTTGAAGTCATGACTTGATTTTTAGTGCAAATTACAAATTCTTTATTTGCAAAAATGTATGGGTGTATACAGTTGATGTCAAGTTAAAAAATAAAGTGTCTTCATCCTATTTAGCCATATAACATAGCATGCAAAAAAATAAAAAATAAAACCAGTTCTTTTGTCCTGACCTTTTTTTTCAGCGTTATAAAACCCATTAAGTTGTTTTTATTGTAAAATTAGATAGTTATCTAGTAATGTTATAAAAATGTAATAAAATACATGTTTATTTAAAAAATATAAATGTGTAAAGAGTAGTAGGTCGCTAACGACCCCTTGGGCAGAAGTGTATTCATGCAATTTTTGGTTTCTAGTTCTAGAAGACTGCTCAAATATCATAAGGAAAATGGGATATTTGGACTCTGATGATGATACAAGGTGCTGATATCTTTTGGCCCTTCTGACCGTGATTTCAGAAATGAAAAAGATATGTGAAATGAAAGAGCACGCGGAAGGTGAAGAGGCACAATTATTAGTGGGGATCGTACTTAAGGGTAAAGTGGTCATCCCATGGTCAATCGTTTGTGGACTACTGTAGACCACACCACTTCCTGACTGACTGTTACAACGTTATCTGAATATAGTGACCCTCACATCATCTTTGAACTCTCTTTTGATCGTTGAGTAATCGTTTATAGTTTGTTAAATAGTTATGTAAGATCTTCAAGCTGGAAATATAATGCTCTGTCAATAATAGTAACAGTGTGCGGTACATGTGGTTACATTACATTATATCCAAAATACTAATATATCTTTAAATCCTGATCTTTTTCTCTTATATGGTGATAAATAATGATTAAATAAAGTGTTGGCATTTACATTCATCATTAACTTATAGAAACATATTTGCCAAGGGGAAGTTTTCGACCCATTAAAATAAACACACTTCCTTCACTGCCACCTCAAATCTGCACATGCAGTCTCCTTAAGTACTCTTCAGGTAACAACATATCCAAAAAAAATTAGAAAAATCGGTAAAAAAATAATTCTGGGCATATATGGATACAGTAAAATTGACAAATTTCTATCCCGATATTCCCACGGGAACGGGGGCCAAGCGGGTGAAACCGCGAGCGGCTGCTAGTTTAAATTAAGCGTTAATGTTTTTTAGACTTCGCAAATAGCAGAAATCATTTTAATTGATCTGATTTGGCCTGACTAACACGCTTATGTTATATTGTTAATCAGTTTAAAATATCAATTGTAGTTACGCTAAATCTCTCATCAACATCCACAATTAGATACACCAAAGTGTAGATCCCTACTCAAGTCCCTACATCCTAAATGAAATTGACATAAATGTTAACTGAACTAAAATTGCCATAGATAATAAATTGACTACAATAAAACCTTCCACATAGTAAACTCTAATGACGGGCATTTTATTACATTAAAGGCTGTGGTTCGAAGGAGTGCCGAAAGCGTAAGACCCTTTAACAATAAAAAAAGGAAACGATTCACGGCGTGCGTGATCAACAGTCCTATGCAAATTACACCAGAATATACTTTCCATCATCTATACAATAAACCCAAATGAGACCTTTTAACGCGACAAGGCAAATCGATAAGAAATGACCTACTCACTCGATGTGGCGCAATTTTAGCAGCGGTAAAAGGTATACCTGCTTTCGAATACCACCATTTTGGATCTGGGTCCCAAATCTGCTTCCGTTTAGTCCCAATCATATTTCAATCTTTTTTCAATTGTTCTGCTCTTTCCGTTTTTGTGAACTGAAACACGATTGAGATACGTTTGTGCCTAAAAGCATATTAGTAGAATTGACCTCTCGTTCTCTTTAACCTTTCAGACAAAAATGAGACACAATAGATTTTCCATTGTTTTCTGGACACCGGTACCTGGTTTGGATTTGATGAAATAAATTAGGTAATGGTCTAGACTTGGAATGATCAAGTTTAGATATCTTGGTTTCAGCAGGTCGAATATGTAAATTGTTTGATACCTACTTTGATTCGAGTTTGAAACTGAAGTTGTTGTTGCAGTGACGATGGCCGTTTGATTTATAACTTTTTAATTTTGCATTTTACAATGCTATTTTTATATGATAAATATTTAACAAGAAAATATACTAGAAAAAAGCAACTAGTCTCATGTCGTCATCCCGCCAGGGCGACATGAGACTAGTTGCTTTTTTCTAATAAGAAAGAAAGAAAGAAAAAACATTTATTAGCCACATACACACAGAAGATACACACACACACACAACAATACAAGGAGCTACAATTCAGAAGTTACAATATTAACACATAGAAGAAAAACAAATTAATGCGTGCAGGGCCAATAAATACCCCGTCTCAGCATAATGCTACTGAGCCACTAATAGATGTGCAAAGTGACCCAGTAGCGCTGTTATTCTGACGGGGTTATAACAAAGGACACAGACAGTCAAAAACAAGTAAAATAATAATAGATAAATAACAAAATTTATAAATAAAAATATAAAGCAATAAAATGTATAAATAAAAATATAATATTATGGCATTAAGTGCACTGTTGTTTGCCGATGACTCGGAGAAACGACAGTCGGTGATTGGTTGGCAGACGGGACAGATTGACAGACTTATAATAATATGTCAATGTCATCGCCTCCGCCTCACTTCCTTACACGTCAAATGCGCCACGTTTTGTTTAATATATTAATATTTAGTATTAATATATTTTCTTGTTTAATATTTATCGCCATTTGATTTGTTATCTTGTATCCTGACTGTTTAAATGGTAAGGTCAGCTTAGTTGAACTGGCTGCTGCGCTAGTTTTGCAGCCAGTTCAACTATAGTTCAAAGAGACGCAATGAATCGGTGTAAACTTTTCCTTATTTTGGGTTTTTGATGCCACTGCTGTTTATTGTTAGACCCACTTTAGAGCCGTGGGTATCATACAGTATAATAAATTTATTTAAAAATAAAAAGTAATGTGGGATACCGTAACTTTTTAAAATAAACTAACAAATACGCACCGTTCAATAAACTCAAATGACAACTACAACAATTTTAATTTTACGCTGTCCTTAATAATAATTATTAAAAAAATGATTTTAAACGTGATCACCTCTTATTTTCATTTTACTAAACTTTAAAGCGATAATAATGTTTATGTCATTTAAACTTTTAAATAATTTGCATTTTGTGTAACTTCTAAAATAGTTAGAAGCCGAACCTTAAATAAAAAAATATATTTCTCCGTGTAGCATTTAACATAAACAAAACAAACACTTTTTATTATAACTTTTTAATTTTGCATTTTACCATGTTATTTTTAAGTGATAAATATTAAACAAGAAAATATACTAGAACACTATTTTATTTTGTTATATTTATATACTTATTCTTTGTTAATTAATATCCTTATAAAACGTACATGACGGAAAAGGTTTGTGTTATGTAAGATGACAGAAAACAATAGCTGTCAGAATTCCGTCGAATTAAAAATCACAGTCATATTATAGATATAAATATCACCAAACTCAAGCACTTACAAACGTATAAGCCGAAAAAAATACGGTTATATAAATGTTGTAACATAATATCCACTAACACGCATCCTCTTATCTCGTAAAAAGTAACATTCGAAACTTATCTCGCCAAATATCGTCCAGTGTACGTAAAACCGAGGAGGAAACACATCCACCAGGGATTCTCAAAGTGCGCGAGGTACGTGAACTCCTTGGAGTATGCCACTAGGCGGCAGGGGGTTCGCGGAAAAATTTACTCTAATGGCAGCTAAGGTTTTAAAATAATTGTCTAAAACTACTCCTCAAATCGATTATTAAACATGTCCACCCATACTTTTGATAAATTTTAAATAGAAAAATATTGGAAAAAAACAACTCGGCCACAAGTGAATTCTCAGATGGGACTGGGAATGGAAATGGAAATGGGAATGGGAATTCACTTGTGGCTGTGTTGTTTTTTTTTCCAATATTTTTCTATTTAAAAATTTTCATAACTATAAAAATAGCATTGAATACTGCAAAAAAATAAAAATCATAAAATGTCCACCCATCTCATTAATACATATCTCATTATTTATCACTGTATTTGCTAACTTTCAGTAAAATAAACCGTATTTTCTTCTACAGATAGATTTTCTTTTCTTTTGGTGATTAGGGGTACGCTGCCGTCTAGAACTGCAACAGGGGTACTTGGAGCAATAAGTTTGAGTAACCCTGACATACACCAATAAAGGGTTGGTCCCAAGAGCGTCCCAGCAACGATCATAACCGAATTACAACTCAACCGCAATTTTTACGAACTCGTTACAAGTTTATCGCTTACACTACTGGCCCGAAGTGACTGTCTAGTGTGGACGCAACTTTTTTCATGGAAAGTTAGATGGAAAATCTTTCGACGTAAACAAAGTGATTAAAATAAACTGGCCAGTGTGTAGAGGGTTTTAGAAAACGGATTACCTATGATGTTTTTAATAAATAAAGACTTAAACGATATGTTTTTTACAACTAATTAATATTCTGGTGTAATAACAATAATATAGCAGACTTAACGACAGTTAGCACAGAAATTCTGCTATTGATATTGTGATTTTCAATCCTTAATTCACGTTGATAATACTTATTTTAAATAATTTTAAAGATAGAAATAGTAACTAAATTAATAAATTAGCATTGCCAGTTACATCGGCACGTGTAAAAGTGAACACAATAAAAGCGAATTCTGTATGAGGCCACTCACCGATGTTATTGAAAAAAAAAATCCTTTCAGCGAAATTGAATAACGTCTATGGTTAGGACATCCCTTTTTGTATTGATACAAGTCGCTGGGATTTTTATTCCTGCATAGTTTTTGCAAGTGCATTTTTTTATATTTTTTCTATAGAAATGTAGTCTTAATATAGGGAGTGCCTCCGCTGCCGGCGCCGGTCACTGATTTGGGAGCCGGCGGTAGCGGGTAGCAAAGGCCGTGTAGCAAAGGGGTGCAAGACTTAGAAAAATTTCGAGCAATAATTACTCTAACTTTTTTGACAATGACGAAAGACTGCTTTCAAAAGCGGACGGGAGGACGCAGTCCGGGCTGATCAAGCCGGTCTCGGAAGGGGAAGCCCCCGCCAAGAAAAAAAAATCTACGAAAGGTATCTCTAGGTTAGGTTAGGTTAGAACTGTGTGAACGAAAACGCGCGAGGCTAGCGAGCGGAGCGAGCGTGCCGCGGCAGTGGCTGCGGCAGAGACGACATTTTTTTTTAAGTTACTAGAGAAATATGACATAGTTATACTTAGGGTCTGTTTCACAATCTAAAAGTAAGTTCTGAGTAGCTTAGTTGGCAGATGATTTGACATATTTTTCATATCATATCTGCCAAAAAATTTGGCAAGTAAGCTACTCAGAATTTACTTTTAGATTGTGAAACAGGACCTTAATCTTCAGGTGCACCATCTTTGTGACTCCCGGACCACTACCGGTTCCCAGTGGCGATATTTTTGGGAGCCGGCGCCGGCAGAGCGGAGGCACTCCCTTAAATATAAGTACGAGTATGTCTAAATTTAATGAAATACGTTTATTGCCACCACCTATTCTTAAATAAGATCAATACAAATTAAACTCAATATTGACTTGGTACTATTAGATAGTAATAGTAGTTAGGCAGGTAGTCAATTAGATAGATAGATACGTAAGATTTTGGAAGCTCCAGAGGTTATTTCGTTAATGAATCAAACTCTTCGGCTTTATAATTTTAATTTAGTATGATGATAACAGACGTTTTATGTTACATTAATAAACAAAATTTATGTTCATGATAGGTATGGAGATTATTACCTGTTATACAGGATGGAAATTTAAAACGGGGCACGACGATGTAGCCACATGAAAACGTTCTTAGGAAACCATCCTTATTATTTTGAGAAATTTTGAACTGCATTTACCGATTTTGAAAAAAGAAATCTAGAGTCAGCAGAAAAATTATGAGTTTTAGCCCTATACGAAATAATCGGCCAATGGCGAGTCGAACTCGCACATGAAGGGTTCCGTCTCTCACCCAAGGTTGCCTGGAAGAGATTGGTATGTAGCAATAAGGCCGACAATTGTGTGTTCCGTTTTTTTTGCCATTTTCTCTGTATGTATTTGTTTTTGTATCGTGTGCAATAAAGTTTCTATTATTATTATTATTACCTATATTAAATTAGGTATTCACTTGACTACCGATTACCTACACCTACCCAAAATGCCACTATAATTTTTTGTCTGCAAAAATAACTTTGTTTTTCATAGTGTTTGTATAAATGACAATGAGTTATATTTGCGGTTTTTTAAAATGTGCTATAGCTCTGAAACTGCTAAATATATTTTTCAGTTTCAGTTCCATGTATGGGAAGGTTTGAAAGACGAAATATAACGATAATGGAAGTAAAAGCGAGTTTCTATTGTAAGAGTAGCGCCCCCGCGCAATAGTACTAAGAAAATTAATAGCGTCTGGTAGGTTAATATATTTTTTTTTTAAATAAACGTATAAACAGCCATGACTCAGGAACAAATGCACGTATTTATCATACAAACATTTGCCCCTACCGGGATTCGAACCCGGGACCTCCGAGTAGGTGACACCTTTAAAAACCGGTGTACGTACCACTCTACCACGGAGGTCGTCGAAAGACAAGGTCCAACTTTAAAGGTAATGTTCTATTGGTGCGATACTCGCAAGAGTTTTAAGACAACTGATGGTGGTTAGAGCAGCAGTGGGCGGAATTACCAAAGGTCGTGGTTTCGAGTCCAGTCTGAGAATTCACTTGTGGCCGAGTTGATTTTATAATTTTTTGTTTATTTATCATAGGTATTATGTATAAAAAAGCATCAAATCAAAAGCAGTCATAAAACAACTGAAAGTGTTAAGCATGAAAATGATGAACTTCGTTTTAAGATACGCACCCGTGTGCTGTAAATAAATTAAATAGTAACTAAGTATGAATAAATTTTATAACTATACTTATTTAACCGACATTTTTAGATGCGAAACATCATCGCAATAATGTGCCTGTAAAAATATTTCGGTCTAGATTCGACTCGAATTTGAAATCCGTCACAAGAGATAGATCAAATTTAATTTACAACTCAGTTACTAACATGCTCTCTTTCATACATCTTCGAATGGCATTTATCCACTTTTTTATTATTATGCGACCACGTTAGCGAAAACGAACTTTTATTGCAAGTCTTATAGCGAAAACTAGATAAGGGTATAATAGGAGCATGCGAAGCAGCAGTAAAGTGGGCGAAGTAGAATACAGCACGTAATTACAATTACCGAGTGTGAAGGTAATTTCGTTTGCACTTTGCCTTAAAAGCAGTAGTTAGGTTCACGAACTATGTTGAAACAAACTGATAAGTTGATACAAGCTATTCTTAACGAAGACTTGCGAGACTCGTTTAGTTTCTCTTTAGAACGAACGAAGTCACTTATTTTAACTTTCATTTATTAGGATAACTTTTAGGTATTGTAAAGGATCTAGTGAAATATCAAGGTCTAAGTTTTTTGTAGTTGTTTTTATATACATTTTTAATATTATATTACCATTTACGAAGAAAACCATTAAAACAGATCTAATTATACAGTCTAGGTCGTTACAAGCACTTGTAGAAGATTTAAAGCCCTAGGGCGGGCGGGAGACCTTGTATCGAGAAGACCCACAAGAAAATTCGTCATCGGCCGCTGTTTTGTTTCTGAGAAATAATTTCGTACACAAATTATCATAACTTTAATATTCCTGTATTTTACGAAACGTAAAATGGTCTACCTAAGACAACACCGCAAAAATTATGTTCTATGTTTTTTGAGAACTAAGTGTGACATGCAAAAAACAGAAACATTTTACACTTACTTTTCAAAAACACAAAAACGAAAAACGAAATTTAATTTAAGAAGACATTTGCCAAAATTCAAAAAGCAGTTACTCCTTCAACTGTACTATAACAATATATAAATTAAATCTGTTATGTTATTTTAAAACTTGATGTTTCAAAATGAAAATCAAAACATCGTGTACAATTTTTTTCATCAATAAATTTTCTCGGCTCGAAAGTAAAGAAGAACATCCACATTTTTTTTCTCAAGATAACGTGGTCATGTGAGCAAATAAAATTATAGTTTCAATAACGTTGGCTAAAACGTTGAGTTAAAATTACAGTAGTCCGGATACAACTGAATTTCAAATTTCACGTTTCTATTGTGTAATGTCGGTTCTTGTATAAGGCAGTATGTCTGCAGACTTCGGTCATTTTAAAATTTCCTTTCATTAAGATAATATATATATATATATATATATATATATATATATATATATGAGATATAAATATATAGTAGGTGAGGTGGATGGGTAGGTACGATGGGTGAGAGCTAGTAGAAAAAAAAATGTAAAGGAAGAGAGATGCTTAATTCGGTGAATGACTGTATTTAAATGTTTTGTTGTGGTGGCCGAAACGGCTCTTCGAACCTTGTTAACTTTACAGGTTTTCATTGTTCAGAGGTAGCATCAGCCTTGGCTTTTAATTTTGGCCATAGTACACCAGGAATATTATCTTCACTGATTTACGTTTTTAATTCAGTGCGAACGCACGTAACGCCCCATCTGTCAGATCGACAGTGACAGGTATGACACTGACAGGAGATTGTCAGATGGTCTGCGATTGATATGACAGAATTGCAGGTCCTTGCTTTTTAAGGTTACTTTAATTATAGAATTTTATTGATACACAATAAAATTATAAACTATATCATAATATATAAAAATTGATGAACGAATAGCTGAAGCCGCAGGTTAGTGTCAGTGCACTTCACATCAGAATTTCATAATCAGTGTCCCTACTTGATCTTACCATTATACTTGCCTAATCCACCTAAATTATCAAGTTAAGCCTTGTAATTGATACAAAGGGACCCCCTAAGGGTGTTACTTTCTCTTTTTATTAGTAAACTTTCATAAATAAGTCACTTCAAGTATGCTTTCATGAGTGCACACCATGTGGCATGGAAGCCCTCATGTAAACATAATTTGGGCTAATCTCTGTAGCCAGAGCTTCCCTGTAATATAAACAGAAAGGCATCATACTGTGGAACATAATTTATTAACAAATTAAACATTTACTTACAAATAAGAAATATTAAAAATAAGTCACAGTATCATAATCGGTATGCAAGTGGCCACTTTAGAGGTCAAGTCTGGGGTATCAACCTTCCCCTTGCTCTGATGCTTTTTAGATGAAATAGGGCCCTTCAGGCTTCGTTGTAAAGACATTACAGTAAGGCCCCCTTTGTGAGAATTCACCGGTTACAATAATATCTGAAATCACCTCCGTTCATAATCCACTCTCGCAGGTGACGAGACGCATACGGCGCCCCTCCGAAACACCACTCCGCCCGCGAAGCAGAAAATTCAGTACGCTCGGCGTTAGAGGACAGATCAGGGAAGCCCGGGAGTCGCCTCCGGCTGTTTTACTATCCTGCTAGTATCAAGCAGTGAAAATATAATCAGAGGATCACACATAGAGCGGTGACCCCATTCCTCTATTAAATTAACCCAAAAAAAACTAACATTTAGTTTATCTAAATATATAAATATATCCATATCAACAACCACCATTCATTCACATCAGCAAGCTTAGGAGTTCACCCATAGTGTAGCATCATCATCAATTTCTCATCACATTCAATTAAGTTCCATTTCTGATATCCTTGGGCAGGCATTCATGAACCTTCAATTTTATTTAAGATATCACTAAAACAGTAACTTTAAATTAATTGTTTTAACAGTGTACCTATTTTTTATGTTTTTATGTGTTAATTACAGGACACCTTTTTAGTTTTGGTTTATATAGAGTCAGGAGAATAATAAAGATCAATTTACTTGTCACTGGATAATGTTTTGTCTCATTTCCCCGTTGTTGTCCTAGCCGAAAAAGGTAAGTCTATTAAGTAAGTTCCTATTAATATTGAAAATTGGAAAACCACATTACAATTGCCGCGTTAACGTCATCAACTGCATCAGAATCTAACAATTCACATTATAAATTAGTGAAATTGGGCCCATTTATGTATTTTGAATTAGAATTTCAGAACTAGCCGGTCGGTTGGTTATGTTTTGTTAATCAAATATCAACCTAGTTGTATAGTTGTTTAGATAGCCGACGTTACAATTTTGAGGCTTCCAATTTCGCATTTAATACGGTCTAGTGAACTGTACGAATTTCATGAATTGTATTTTCGTACAGGGAAACGCTTACCCTACATCATACCTGATGTTAAGTGCTGATAAGGCTGAAGGTGTGATTGCGTTTCTCCTAGAATCCTCAATCACTGAACTGGCTATCTTAGTTTTAACCAACTTCAAAAAAGAAGGAGGTTATCAATTTAATAACAGGAGATAGATGGCGCTGTCCGTCTTGTAAACACTAGCTCCGTAAAATTTTACTATTAAAAATATAAAAAGTGATATTATCTTAACTTTCTTTGTACAATATTTATGTATTCCGTGAGTGTTAAATGTGTGATTGTTTGCAACTAAATATAATAAGTGCACAAGCAGAAAAGTGAAATTGAAAATATTTTCAAAAACGGACCTCCAAGCAAGAAATCTTCCCAAAGTTTCACCGAAAAAGTTTGTATATAATAACTCTGCATAAACTTAGTGGTAAAAAATCTAAAATAAATTACTGAAAGTGCTTTAATTTACAAATTTCTGTTTTAAAAAACCTTATTGTGATAAAGTGGGTGAATAGAAAATTCACTCTTGGGTGAATGCGCATGCGCACTACCCACGTTAGTCATTGGCAATTTAAACACAATAGTTAACTAGAATGACGGACGAAACGTATGCTTAAATGCCTAATTAATCTGTCGTATGGCTGCGGTAAGACTCAAGGGACCGAAGATCGAACCTCAGAGCAGTCGAGTTATTTTGATATTTTATCCAAAACTTATGACAAGACAAAGTTTAATTAATGATGAATGAAGAGTTGGCTGCTAATAACTACGACTTTAATTTTAATATGGAGAACATAACCCAGCGAGTACACCACCGACAAATACCGAGATCTTCTTCATTAACAAACTTGTCACATGATACTTTATTCGACACCACTATGATGAGTTTACCAAATGGTTCTCTTCATGAATCCTTAAATGTCACTGAACTGGGTGAAGAAGTCAAACTACTAACAGAACAATTAGAAAATGTTAAACAGCAACTTACTAGCGCGCATCAAGAAATAGAGAACTTACATGGTGAAAATTACCGACTTAAACTAGATCTGAACAAAAGCCTTGTAACTATTGATAATTACAAAAAGATTGGCATCGAAACATCAAGTAATACTCCATTCACAAGTAGAAAAGAGACAAAGAAACACAAGCGCGGCACACCAAAGTCAACATCTTGCTCGACGCCACTTGATTCGAACAACGACGTAGTAAATCCACGAAAAAGTCTATTTTCTCAAGCAACAGTTCATGATGGTAGCCCGCTGCGTCACGAGAAAACAACCACAAACCAAACCAAATGTAGCAAAACTCTTATTGGACCTCCACATGAACAAAAATGTAGCTACAAAAGAAATCTCTGTATTTTAAGTAATAGACATTATTCAGGCTCTCTTAACAGTATCGAAGAAGCATTCTCATCTGATTTTAAATTTTGCCGATTTCTATTGCCTAACATAGGAATAAAGCAGCTCTTAACCAATTTGAGTAATAAATTGTCAAGTTTTACAATGAACGATTACTGTTTAATTATACTAGGTGACAACGATATTAAGAAAGGCACTAACTGTATTGAAATTGTTAATGCGATTGGAAATTTAATTAAAGAAATTAAAAACACAAATCTGATAATTTGTACTCCTACGTATGTACTAGGAGCTCCCATACATAATTATAAAATTGAATTGTTTAATAGCTTACTGTACGTAGAACTACAAAATAAATCCAATGCATATTTCTTTGACTCCAATGTAAACCTGACTTACGAAATGTTTTCAAATTCAACAGGTAGAGTAAATAATTATGGACTTAGAAATATTTTTCAGTCTATCATGAAGCAGATACACTATGACTTTGAAGCATTTCCGATACTGAGTCCGAAAACTGACTGCAATATAGCCATTGAGAGTAATTCTAAATCTCACTGCAATCCATCTGATCATTTATTTCGTGCTTAATTCTTTACATATAATGGATCAAAATATTAATGGCCTAATTACAAAATCGAACGCGCTTATGGTGAATTTAGAAATATCAAACGATGCACGTACTCCAATAGACATTGTTTGTATAACTGAACATAACATGATGGCATGTGACTTACAACTCCTAAATATAACTAATTATAAACTTGCATCTTCCTACTGCAGACAACAACGCGACGGCGGCTCTTGTATTTTAATCAAAAATGGCTATGAATATGAAAATATGACCAGCATTACCAACCACATACCTTACCACATACCATACCTGGCGTATTTGAGTGTTCGGCAATAAAACTTGCACGACATAAGCTCTTCATAATCTGCATCTACAGACCCCCAAGATCAAAATCAGAACTACAAACTCTGTTTTTTAGTAGATTGGAAAATATGTTACACAATCTTAGGGACATGAACAACTATAAATTAGTTTTATGTGGGGACTTCAATATCGACATGTTAACAATCAATAAATTATCTCGAGACTTTAGCCAAATACTATGTAAATATAATTTAAAATGTCAATTTAATGAACCCACAAGACCTCGTAGTAAAACCTGTCTAGATAATATTATACATAACATCCGTGGTGCAAAGGAAGAGGTTGTAGAATTAACATTGTCTGACCACTCTGCCAAAACTTTAAAGGTACCTGTCAAAAAAACATGTCGACTAAAACACTGGTTTACACATCGCCGAGACTATTCTCCAGAAAATATAAAAAAATTCTCGAACTGTATCGAAAGCTTAACTTTCAACGAAATATATGAAACAAATTGTCCAAATCACGCTTTCAACTTATTCCACGATCCATTTACTCTTTTCTATAATCTCTGTTTCCCAAAAACTAAAATTAAAATTTCTACTACAAATAAACCTAAATGGATATCAAAGGGCATTAAATCGTGTAGCAGGAGACGTCGATATCTCTTATGGAAATATCGTGTATCTCCAACGACATCAAATAAGCTAGTTTTTGACAATTATAGCAAACGTTATAAGAAGATAATAAATCTCACCCAAAAAGCCCAAAATGACCATTACATATCCCAATCCAAAAATAAGGCTAAAGCAACATGGAACGTAATTAATAATTATAACAATAACTTACCTAAAGATCACATTAATAATATCGTATCTAAAAATAATATAGAGCTATCAGAACCAATTGAAATAGCGAATGCATTTAATGACTTTTTTACAGAATCATTGAAAGTAATGGATGATAAAAATAGACAACCACATTCTATTCTTCAACGCCAACCACATTCAATGTTTCTTACACCTATTGTTCCCTTAGATGTCATTAAATCTATAACTCCCTTAAAAATACGAATGCTGTAGGTTTTGACGACGTTTCTACAAAAATTATAAAAGCAGTAGGAAATATAATAGCTCCAATTTTGTGTTACATTTTTAATTTATGTTTAGAGCAAGGAACATTTCCAGATATTTTAAAGTTGACCATAACCATCCCAATATTTAAAAAAGACGATAAAAAGCTTTTAAAAAACTATCGCCCTATTGCACTCATTTCAATATTTTCAAAGATCATAGAATCTATCATATATGAAAAATTAGCAAACTACTTTGAAACCAATAATTTACTCTCCAAGCATCAATATGGCTTTCGGAAAAATAAGTCCATAAACATGGCAATTTATGAATTTTTGGAAAAGGTTGTAAATAATATCGACAAGCGTAATCCAACGCTTGCTTTATTTATGGACATGTCAAAAGCATTTGACAATATTGATCATAGGACACTACTTAATAAATTGGAAATGTATGGTGTAAGGGGCAATGCCCATAAACTACTTGAGAGCTATTTGAGTGATCGAAAACAAATAACACGCATCAACAGGATTGACTCTAATAGTGATATTAATACTACTTATGTATCTGAAAAGAGGTCAGTCTGCTGTGGTGTACCACAAGGAAGTGTGCTAGGCCCCCTTCTTTTTATTATTTATATAAATGACTTTCCGAATGTGTCTAACCACCACATGACTCTTTTTGCTGACGACAGTACTGTTTTATTTACATATGATAACCTAAACGATATTAAATTTGACATAAATAATACATTGACATCTCTAATTAACTGGCTGACATTAAATAATTTGACTATTAATTTGACAAAAACACATATAATAAATTTTAAACAAAGAAATAATTACCCCTTAAATTTTGACATTAAATACTCTGGGAACACAGTGAAGGAAGTAGACAGTACTCAATTCTTAGGTTTGACTATAGATAGTAAGCTGACATGGAAACCTCACATTGATAATCTAATACAGAAACTGCACAAATTTTCGTATGCCCTATATAAATTAAGGAAAGTTGCTAATGTTAAGACGCTCTTGACAGCCTATCACGGTAATGTTGCATCAGCATTACGATACGGGATAATGTTCTGGGCTAATAGTACTGACAAACAAAGTGTTTTTAAAGCACAAAAGAAATGTCTCAGATGCATTTTTGGTCTAAAACAAGATGACTCATGTGTACCCTACTTTCGTAAGTATAAAATTCTAACACTGCCATCCATGTATATAAGTGAAGTTGCAAATATTATCCGAAACAATCCTGATTTTTTTGTAGTGAATCCCATCGGTAGTCGCCGTGAAGGCACCTTGAAAGTTACTCATGGATGCAAAACTCTTCTCAGGAGAATGAGTGTTAATTGTATGGGACCTCAAATTTATAATAAAATCCCTCTGACCATACGCACGATCAAAGATAACAAAAAATTTAAAACTGCGCTCAATGGCTACCTTGCTGAAAAAGTGTATTATGACATTAGCTTATTTTTAAATGATAAAATAGACAACTAGATATAGGTAGTCATAAGTTTATTATAAGGACATTGACATTTCATATATTGACATTTTATTTTAGTAAAATTTTATAATAATCAAATAATTGCGTTTATAGTGGTGTATTGTATACTTACAAGATATTAATGTTCATATACCTTTAAGGTGAATCATGGCTGTAACTTTTTTTTCTGTATCTAACTGACATCTTTGTAATACCCATGTTTATGAATGAATAAATAATATGAATATGAATATGAATGAACAGGAACACAACAACGCTGAAAACTTTGTTCTTATGGCGACTTAGACAAGATGGTGGTAGCAAGCTAAACGATATTAGAACAACGGGCCTACCATCATCTATTAAAAACCATCATATCATAAGAACGTTTTGTTTGCATTTTGTTTTGAAGTTGGAAAATTTTTACACACTTCACACTTTGGAGGCGATGATTGCCTACACACACATGAGTACAAAACTTGAATTTGCATAATATTTGTATATGGGAGATTCAAACAAGAAAATAATAAATAAATAATTGCATATATCACACCAATTATCTAGCGCACGTCAGTATCATAAAGAACTTGCAGTTATGAAGCAAAGATTATTACAAGGTAGATGATTTATTTAAAAGAACACAATGCATGGATGTGATACTAACATAACAACATAACTATTGTAACTGTGTAAAAGGAAAATATTCTAATAACTTAGTATGAGAAAATTTTCCTCATATTTAAATTTCAAGACTGTAGATTTGTGTCTGGCAACAACATGTTTCTTTATATATGTTATTGTTTCTGTTAAAGCTGATAAGTTTCTTGCGGCCGTTCTTCTTAAAAGATGTCCTGAATGGCTGATAGGAAAAAAAAATTGATCGATTCGAAAGCACTTATCTATAAGTCTATTTGAATAAAAATATTTTGACTTTGACTTGTATTATGTATACTAGATAGTTAACAGATAAATATACTTATTTTTTTTTGTTAAATACATACATAATATACATATTAAACACGCAGACAAAGACAAATAGACATGTTTATGCACACAAATATTTGTCTTGTCGGAGATCGAACCCGGGGCCTCTGGCGCTGAAGGCGGGGTTAGTACCCCTGCGCCAAACAGGTCGTCAGCAAGTAAGTATAAAAGTCCGCGAGGTCTAAGCTGAGCTTTGCATTTGTGTGTGTGTGCACATATAGTTTGTAGGTATCGTGTAAAAAAAACAAAAAAGCAACAGGTGTTGCTACTAGTACATCTATGTGCACTTACACAAATGCAAAGCTCAGGTTAGACCTCGCAGACTTTACCTTAAAAATCAACTAATATCTCAAAAACTACTGAACGGATTTCAATAATGTTTTTTTATAGTAGTCTATTGTTATCGAGCAACGCGGCTTCCTATGATTGTTATTGTCGGGGTTCATTAATCGCTACCGCTTCAGCTCATGTATTATCAGCGGTTAATATAATACGTGCGACCACTCGCTGGTTGTGGAAGGAGATCGAATACAATATGTGATCAGGTTTTTGACGTTGCAATCTATCGTTAATTTCCCAAGAGGTTTACCTGAGGCACAATAAAGAAACTATATTATTGTTACCCACATTGTACTTGGAATAAAGTATTTCGTTACAATATGATGACGGTATTGGAGTAGAAGCAAAGATTATTTTCCCATCTATTGATAGACTTAATATGGTTGGGAATTGACGCGATGAATGGTTAATAGATATGACACGTGCTGAGTGATTTTGATTTTTCTTTTGTGATTGTATTTTTTATGTTAGTACTTATTAGTTTCAAAATATTATTGGTGCCTGTTCCGACATTTATCTTGTTGAAAGATTTAAAAAACAAAAACATAAATATAAAAAAAAAACCGACTCCAAAATGCTTATTTTTTACTTTTAGAAGACGGTTTTTTATTTCACAATTTTTAAAGTTGAGAAGAGGGCCATCTAAATGATCAAAATGAACTCGTCTTCGCAGTTTAGTATCTAGCAGCGCCATCTTGCGGCATATTAGGAACAAACGTACACAACTACAACAGTATTTTCAAGATTTCCTGAAAAATACTGAACCAATTTCAAAATTTCAAAGAATGGGACTAGTTTAGGAACTAAACTGACGTTAAAGCGTTTGAATCATTGAACTCGGTTAAGCCGTTTTCGAATAATACATAAAAAAATATACGCGATCATTTCATACTTTGATTAGATTGATTAGATTAATATGCATCTGTATTTCGTATAATAGAAAATCGTAGTACTTACTACGGCTATTAGGTTATATAGCAAGGCAAACAAACATGAATGCTAATCATATAAATATTTGTGACGACCTCCTTCAAGGTGTCGTCTACTCTGAGGTCCCGGGTTCAAATCCCGGTAGGGGCAAATGTTTGTATGATGAATACGAGCATTTGTACCTGAGTAATGGATGTTTATATGTATTTCTACACATAAATACTTATGTATGTATAATTATAATATGTATTTATATCCGTTACCCTACCCTAGTATATCACATAACACAAGCCTACAGTGCATACTTTGGGGCTAGGTTAATTGGTGTGAGTGTTAGAAATATTTAGTTATTATTTATTTGTCGAAATTGAGCATCGAACCCTCGATACCTATCCCAAAAAGAAGTTCACACACCATCACAACAAGCGGATCACCATAACCACATACAAAATAACAAAACACTAGCACAATATTAAAAGTTGTCCACCAAAGCAATCGTATCAAAGGCGCCGCATGAAAAAAACATGACGTTAGGTAGTCGTACTGGGGAGTACCAAAAAGTCCTTATTGCGTGCTTACGATTTCCCGAGCCTAATGGCCGAGCGCGATTTCGCTGACAAATAAATATGTACTGCCCTTCCTAGCAGGAGTAATTGGTGTGAGGCCGCGAGAAAAGCCTTTGGCAATCGCTTAGACATTAGCTGTGAAAAACATTTAACAGATTGAGTACGTTGAGTGGCGCGTTTATTTTGCAACCTTTTTTGATTCATGTTTTCATGCCTTAATATTGGATGACGATTATTTTGCAAACCTTTTTTTGATTCTTGTTGAAAGGTGTAGACGTACCCTAACGAATTAATGTCGATAAGCATAATTTCATAGGATATTAGAATATTAAGGGTAAATATTAAGGCATTACAGACTTTCTGTGAAAAACCGTAGAGTTAATACAGTTTGGTAAACCGTGTTAAACTTTAATGTTATTAATTATTAATAATTACATGCTATTAAAACATTAAAGTATGTCAATTTAGTGGTACATCTAGTTGTAAATTATTACCCACTTTGGAATTTATTTTAACAATCTAAACATGAACTTAGTTAATCTAACAGTACCTATAATGTATTATTTTAAAAAGTTTTCTTAACCAGTTAAATAGCCAATAACGTACCACCTTCTTAGGCACCTTCTGGGTTAGCTTGCTCCACCGTGGATACCCTCTTAGTCCTCGGGCTAGAATACGGTCAAGTCAAGAGTGAACACATTGAGAAAAAAAACGTGTCATCTTAAGGCGGTACCCCCACCGAAAGTGGCGCCGCGTTGAATTTTATTTAATATCGTAATTCTAATTCACAATTTTAATAAAACTAAACGTGGAATTTTTAGAGCCCATTGTCTTGTATTTTTAGAAGGTATCGCTACATCTCGTCATAGTCATTCGTAGAAGTAGATAGCAAATGTGTCAAAAACGGCCACTTTTAGCAGTTTTGCTATCTACTTCTAGCAGTGACTACGAGGGAATGTAATGATACCGTCTAAAAATACTAGACTATGGGCTCTAAAAATTCCACGTTTAGTTTTATTAAAATTGTGAATTAGAATTACGATATTAAATAAAATTCAACGCGGCGCCACTTTCGGTGGGGGTACCGCCTTAATATCTTAAGGTTATGCTCAAAATCAATTATTCCAACCACTTTGTTATTCCTAAGAATGCAGCGGATTTGAATGGGTAACAGAATAAAGACAACATTTTTGCCATATACGTTAAATTTTACGATATTGTTTAGATTTGTAATACGATACGGTCTGTCCGTTATCAACCGATAAGCTTGAATATATAGAGGTAGCTCGGGTCTTGTTTGAAGAAACTATTAGGAGAATAGCCAGTTTTACGGCCACACGAGGGTTCGATGGCATGCAACACGATAAAGCACCAGTTAACATAAAGGAACAGGAATTTCTTGAGCAATAAAAAGGTACAATCACAGTATAAATATAAGTAGAAACAGTACTTTATCTTGGCCTTTTTCTTGATAAAAGTAAATTATTATATTATTGCAGCCGCGCGGTACGCAATACGCGATAATTTTTTTGTGACGTTTGGTCCGATTTTAAAGTTGAAGCAATTTAGCATAGAAAAATCTACTGCTTGTTTGTACACTGTAGTTTGATGCGATATCTTTCGAATATGAAAATGTTTATTTGAATATACCAAGGTCACATAGCTAACCTGGAGATATTACAAGTGAAAAGCTGCTGCCTAAAATAAAATAAAAACACATTTCCTTAATATGAGATCAGAATTTCTGGTTATTTATGCGACCCTGTTACTTTAAACAAAAAATATTTATGTTCAAAACGAAAGATATCGCTTTAAACTACACAGTGTAGAAACAAGCAGTATGTTAGGCAGCAGTAGCAATTGCTTCAACTTAAAAATTTTAACGTCACAAAATAATAAAGTGTCAGGTCGTACGGATCGGATTAAACTTTTTCAGATCAAACCTCACTAACTCCTTTTAGCGTGCGTTCGCCACCGCGGCGCATTCGAGGTCTACTCCCTAAGCACGACACCCGTAGTTTCGGCCTAAGTTACGGACGTTTCCTACTCCGTATCACCTACGGACAGCTTATTAGTTCGGAGGCCCGAACTAAAAATAAATGAGATTACGTTTTGACATTGTCCCTACTCCCAATGTGTTTGTGCCGTTTGTTTATAACTAGTACACCCGAAATCAATATAGAGTAGGCTCCATCCGTAGTTTCGGGAAACTTACGGACGGAGGCCCGTATCTTAGTTGACGGAGAATAGGCCTCCTGATACGTTTCGTTTGCCGGGCTCTCGACGAGACGAGGCGCGTCGGGTATTACTCTCGAACGGACCGTTTGTAGAAAGATAAGATACTGTGTGTATATTTTTACTGTTGTACAACTGACCTGTGCGTGACCAACACACCCACGAAATTCATATAATTTATTTTCATTCAACATACAATGCAGCGATCCGAATCATAAGCTTGAATGAAGAACGAATAATGTTGAGCTGTAATTGTTTCGTAATATCAATCAAACTTTGACTGTTTTAGCATTTTTATTTGATAATAAAGCAAGTAAAAAAGTAACTTAAGTTTGCATACTTTAGTATTCATACTCTCACCAAGAAAAGACTTCTGTGTTCTGTGGTCTAACCGTAACTTCATTCGCATGAACATTCTAGTTGTTGTTCTAGTCTAGATCTACAAAACTACAACCTCTCTTTAGGGTTTCGTAGCCTAAAGGCAAAAAACGAAACTTATAGATTCGGCCAAACTGATGTATGTCACACCCTTTTTATTTCAACTTGTTATTACTACCACTTTTTAAAATTTTGTATACCAAAACTGCTACCAGTTGTTTTGTCATAAATTTTTGGGAGAGATTCCATAGATTAACTAGTTCCTATAATATATTACGATACTCGTATAATATGCTTAGTTCGAAATTCAATTTCTAAGCGGTATCAGCAATTAGGTACAGTCAACAGCAGCTACGCCTTTACATTTGTACTATGAAAACCGCCGCTATCATAAGCGACGTAAGGGCGCTCTCAAGGTCAAAGTGTAATGCCGTAGCTGCGCTTGGCTGTACATCAAAACAGGTCCATTATATTCATTATAACTACTTAGCGATTCCTCGCTGAAAACACGCCAATCTACTTAATTAGTACATTTTCCAAATTTGTATTCTCTATGACACTCACAAGAATACGAATTTTGAAAATGTAACTAAGTACGAGATTGTCGTGTTTTGAGCAAGGAATCGCTAAGTGGCCATAGTGAATAAAGGCCCTGGTTGTCAAATTCAAACCAAATTGACACGTTCAAATATTAATTAAGAGTTAACTCAAAATTTTCATGCGTTCTAACCTATATCGAGATAGACGAAAAGAGCGCTTCAAACTGTATGTGAACCTAGCGTGTCGAATTTTTCGTATGTAAGTACCATGACGTAACAGGCGAGATTTAGTGATGTGGAAATGTTATTGACGAGCTCTTGCAAGAAAGCACTGCACAATCAACCATTTTCGTTTCGAGTTACGCGTGTTTTCATGGCAATGGTCTCTAGCGGACTGACTCATGTCGGTAAACTTTCACCGTGGATCAAACGCAAGGTAGGTACACTTTTACCTCTATGTCGATACAGGTCTGTGGTTCTATAATGATCATCCTAAAAAAAGACTGACATAACTTGTAAAGTAACTTGGAGGATTTTTGCTTCCCGTTCCGTTGATTACTTTCAAACTAACGATACTAAAGCTAACTCTACGAAATGTAGGTAATAGTAAAGTCAACACCATGACTGCGCTCTTACGGAGTGCGTAATAAGAGCGATTTCGCTTTGAACAGGCAATCTTTATGTAACATCGCCTGTACTTAAGTACTAAGATTTGATACGTCACAGTCATCTATGAACTTCGAACTCCTTTCAACGTATTGCGAGTATGTTATCGATATTTCCGCTAGTACAGTCAACAGCAGGTCAGGGAGCCTACCGTGATCTTTTGAAAACTATCAAATTCATAAGAACGTTTTGTTTGCGTTTTATTTTCAATACTCGTTTAAATTCTTACCATCAACTCCATAAAGTAATATTTTGTTATTCCTGCTCATTGAGATATATATCTATTGAGATGAAATACCTATTTTGTACTGTGTAATGGCGGACTTAACTATAATAAATTAAGGGCCTAAGGCTTGCATATAGGTATGTAGCTTTACTTTGTAACAGTTATGTTGACGCCCACTGATCATTTTGTGTCCTTGTCTTAGGTATATGGCTGGGGGTATGATGGGGTATATAGCTGAGACAACGCTCCATTTGCTCGTTTCAGTAAATAGTCTTATACAGGGTGGAAATTTAAGACGGGGCAGTAAGGGCAGGTACCTTAACCGTTGTTGCTACATGAAAACGTTCTAAGGAAACCATTCTTGATTTTTTGAGACATATTGAACTGCATTCACGAAAAAATTTACAGTCAGCAGGAAAATGCTGAGTTTTCAAAATATTTTTTTTATGCCTGTCGATCCTGTTTCTCATGAGGATCAAAACACTCTAAGACAGCAACTGAGGTATGAGTACTACAAAAGTCAGAAATCGCGAAAAACGCTGAAAAACACCTTTACCGCGCTCGCGCCGCATACCACCGTATCCGCTTTGCCGACGAGTACCTTCGTTGACGGAACTTATTTTCTTAGCGAATATGTGGAAATACTTTTTTGCGATTTCTGACTTTTCTAGTACTCCTACCTCAGTTGGTGTCTTAGACCGTTTTGATCCTCATAACGAACAGGATCGAATAACGTCATTTTTTTTTTAATTAAACATATTTTAGATTACTGTATTTTGTTTTTCAAAATCGTGAGTGCAGTTCACTATTTCTTAAATAATTAAGGATGGTTTCCTAAGAACGTTTTCATGTAGCTACATGGGTTAAGGTACCTTGCCCTTCGTGCCCTGTTTTAAATTTCCACCCTGTATAGGCAGCTATTGAACATTTGCAAGAATAATTTCGATATCAAAATATTTACTTAGTTGCCGTCGATTGTACAATAATCCCTAAATGTGTCTTTGGACATATCTGTACTTACTAAGTACTTTCTGATACCTACCAATAGTTTGTGTTTTTAGTCTTGCGATATTAGTAAAGCTAGTTGTCGGTATTCTAACAAAGTCTCTAAACTCATTGCTAGAAAAATAATCTTAGAAAATACCAATTCATTGTAAAACTTTGGAAACAAATTATTATTTTTTTTAATATCGAGGGTATTCCTCAAATAAAAAACGTTGTTTTTTTAGATTACTTACCTACACTGTCTGAGCAATAGGAGAAAATAATATTTAAAAAATTATAATAAAATAGTTCTTTGAAGGAACAATTTTTTAACAACAAAACAGCTATCGACTCTCATCAATGAAGTTGCAAATAATTTGATGCACACAAAAATACACGTCATCTTGTTATGCTCACTTTTAGTAACAGAAAAGAAAATACAATCTCCCATCTAAAACAATCTAAGCGTTTTTCGCTGAACGTCCGGCGAAGGAAAACAGATTTCTGACTCAATGAATCGAAAGCACTCGTAGTGAGACTGTTCTTTGTTATAGAAAACACATAAGCAGTATACAAACCACCATAGAGCATAGGTCGACTAAATAATTTTGATCATAATTTTGATACAACGTTTGAGCTTATTGAACTTGTATAAGTTTTACGGTTATTCAAATAATTTACTCCTTACAATATACATTACATACATTTCAGGAGTTGCTCAAAGAAAATGGCGGTGGATAAGGCATACATTGCGTCGAGGAGACACCAACTCAGCCACGGTGATCTTTTAGAGGCTCTGTATAGATTCGCATACAAAATGTCTCCCGTTTACAGTAAACAGAAAGAAAAACTCGTGGTAGGCCCACTGGACATCCCGTGCATAGGCGACGCACAACAGACGCCGAAGAAGTCGAATTGAATATCAAAGCACGAAGCGGAAACAACTGCTCAAGATCGGGGTAAACGTCAACTTGTGAGGGTCCTACACACCAGTGGGGTACCCTGGGACATCAACACATTACATTTCATATCGTAAATCTTTTGCAGAGTTGGCAGAGCAATCAGCTAGAGAGTAGTAATCGAATACTTGACTTGCGAATAAAAGTCCCAAAAATTCAAGAAAACTTTCAGTTTTTAATTAACGGGGCTAGCCTTCCAATCAAATGGCTGATATGACCTGATGGCTGCGACATAGATAAGGCGTTATATTTTACAAATGTTTACATAACTGTTTATACGTTTTGAATAATGAGACTGTAAAGTGAGTATGTTTGTATGAAAAAACGCAGTGGCTCGATTTATTTTCTGACAAGTGTATTTCCTTATCAATTACTCACCTAACAAGCGTGGCGCTTATGGTAAAACCAGGAATAATTGGATATTTAATTGTTTTCTATCAGATAATTTTCTACAGGGAAATAAATATCTATCCATTTGTACTATACTACCTACAATCAAAACATCATAAAGTTATGTAAGAGCATAACGATCTTCAACAGTAGAAACATCACAAGCTCACCTAAAATAGCTACAATATTATAGGTAGGTACTATTCATGTGATTTTCTAAAGCCCATTTTATAACAGTAGCTGAAATGAATAGATATCTAATTTCATTGAGAAAAAATTGTGCTTGAATTTAAGTAGTACCCGAGAGGTTTTAAGATCGCCTCACTTTTAGAATCAGTTGCTGCTACTCTTAGAGCTAGCGCAGACGACGGATAACGGAGGACTTTTTGTCCGCGACACGTCTTTATTGTTAACCAAATAAGATTCAACTTAGACCGCGTACATCCGCGAAAAGTTCGCGATAGTCCACGTTATTTATTCAACTTTATGATCTTAATAATACGGTCGTGTCGCGGACAAAAAGTCCTTCAATGTCCGTCGTCTGCGCAGGCCATTAAGATTATTTTTCTATTATCGTCTCCTCCTCACTCAAGTGATGAAAAGGGTTTTCTATTTCTTAAGCCGACATTGCGTCACCATTTTTGAAAATAAATCTGTGAATTTATATAACACACTTTAAGTAAGGAAAATATGGCAAAAACCAAACGATATATTCAGACTATCATTAATCTTCAAGACATTGTATAAATGCTTCAGAAAAACGTAATGACTTGATCGCTAGCGAACCCTTTATAAATATTATTTTTGTTCGATTGTTTATTTATCATGTGTGGAACCTTGGTATTTATTAACTGGATGATAAATACAATCTTTTCATTCACGTATGTCTGACATAAAAAATAAATCAATTTATGATGTCCTATCGCTCGTCAGCGAACTTTTTAGGTCGAAATTTTTTTTGAACCTGTTTGTAATATTAGTAAAAATAACACCTAGACACAAATGTTCATCACATTAATATTTGTCCTGGGTTTGAATCGAACCTACGAACCGAACCCTTCAAAAATAGACTCAAAAATTCCATACACAAAATAAAATGTAAGATGTTGAATACTGTTTTCCTGTGTCAACTGCACGGAAACACTCCATAGTGAAATGAAAGATCAGTCAGTCGTTCAACTGCGAAAAAGATGTTATTGTGTTACACGCTTCTTACCCCACCGAATTTAGAGCAAGTTAGCGCATTAGATGCTTTATTGAATCGGATAATTATGGGCTCTACACACTATCTGAACGTATAATAAGGCCACTTAACCTCTCGGAAGAAAAGCGTCGAGTTATGATTATGAGACACAATAGATATTCCGTTGTTCTCTGGACACCGGCGTTCTGCTAGCAAATGACAATTCTTAAGTATCGTCATCAGTCATTTTATTGTCCCCACTGCTGGGGCACTGGCCTTCCTTATGAATGAATAAGAGGCCATGACCCACCACGCGGGTCCAATGCGGATTGGTGGGTTTTAACGACTGCAAACGCAGCCGGGACTAACGTGCCTTCCGAAACACGGAGGAGCTCGAGATAGTAAATTTTTGGTCACCCATCCCGTGACCGACCATTGCGAAAGTTGACATCAACTTTTTTAAGTATATTAATTATTAATTCAATTTAATATTAATATTATAAATGCGAAAGTGTGTTTGTTTGTCCTTGCTTCACGCCATGACAAAGCAACCAATCAACTTGATTTTTGACAGAGATTAGATAAGATTAGATTAGATAACACTTTATTTGCACACACAGAACAGAAAACAATACATGGAAACAATAATACGATAAGTTGTACAAAGGGGCGGCCTTATCGCTTAGCAGCGATCTCTTCCAGACAACCCTTTTTGTTGAGACTGGTCGATGAGTTAAATAGTGCACAAAAAAGAAGAAATTAAAATAATAAAGGAAGTAGATTAATGAACTACAATAAAATAAAATGATAAACATACACAATATAATATAGGTAATAAAAATACATAAAATAAATATAATATATACAGCTTAAGCAAAGTTGATGTAATGCTAATAGAATAGAAAAAAACAATCATGACCTTTTAAGGGTAGGACTCATGGATTATAAAGAAAGATCTCCATAACCTGGGACTTGAAGGAGTTTAAGGTTTGTGCACGTCTGATTGTTTCAGGCAAGGAGTTCCACAACAGAATAGCTTTAAAGGTAAAGGAATGACCGTAAAATTTGGTTGAGGTAGGGGGGATATAAATACGGAGACTATCAGAGAAGCGGAGAGGGAGATTGTGAGTGGAAGAAAGGAATGTGAAGCGTTCTTTTAGGTATAAAGGAGTTTTGGGATTTAACAGCACAGTATAGAGAAGACAGAGGATGTGCATGTCTCTGCGACGTCGTATAGGAAGCCACATAAGTTGTTGGCGGTATTGAGAGACATGGTCATTTTTGCGTAAACCAAATATGAACCGTATGCAAAAATTTTGAGAGAGTTAGTTGAAAGGACGGAAAGTAACGTAGGCTACTTTTTATCCCGATATTCCTACGGGAACGGGAACCACGCGGGTGAAACCGCGGCTGGAAGCTAGTTAAGCAATATTTTTTGGGAATCATGTGGTGAATTGCCTGACAAATCATTTATTTTTACCATGACGGTACGGATACGGTATATACGTTTGGTGTGAGAACAACTCACCAGGGGGCGCTGCAGTAAACATTTGTTTTGCAAACCAATGTTACCATTTATCTCCAAAACTTGTCGCGTTCTACCCCCTACACCCTATTTTTCCTACGGGGATAGGAAGATAGAAACGATAGAAATAAAGTGATAATAATTTATTACAAATAATATATTACCCTGGCAGTAAAAGAAGCGGGTCGAATGGGTGAAGCTCAAAGAATAAAAAAGGGTCTTGGCCTGGCTCTGTTCCGTTCCCCGTTCCGGTACTTCCCGTGATATGGTCCCGGGCCGTGTACAGGATGCGCAGCAGGAGTGGGCGGAGAGTGTGGCTTCGGAACTCAGCAGTTCTGCTATAATGGTCAACGCCCTTGCGGTGACCTCGGACCCTGGAACGCGCCATCAAGAGGCGTTATTCCCTTATTGCATATTTCGATAAAGTGCGATCACCAACGGCAGAACCTACCGGAATAGTACCGTAATCAGCTGTTGTGTGCCGTGGTGTTCGCAATCGGTTACGGAGATTCATGTAAATCGTTAAAATAAAACTACTTTTTTTTACATAAATAATGTGGGTAGACAATTATGAAATCGACGTGACTATGCAAATTCGATAGATTACAACGAATACGAATTATTATTCCAATTTAATTTTAATATTTACTATGCAAATTAACTCGGTAATACACTTTCTACGTTATAATTCTAAAATATAAAACAATTAAGATACCACTTACCCAGTCTGGGGTTTAACACTTCACGCATAATATTTTATTAGCGATCGCTATTAGTGAGCGAATGTTCTAATTTCTTGGTAAAATTAAGTAAACGAGCAACTGTTTCAAATTGAATAAAAATATGCAAGTTCAAAAAACGGCAAAGTTATGACGCACAACGAGTTAGCTCGGCTGTGTCGGAATCGGGTGTGTCTGTTCCGAACGAATGTCACCTACTTGATTCGTGACGTCTATTGAAAACAATACAGCCGGAGAATGAGTGCTAAAATGTGTTGACGGATTCGTAGTTCGCAGTCAGAGAAACGGAATTTTAAATGTAGTTATAATTTTTAAGTGTTTGGTTTAGTATTAAGGTTTAGATTGTATTGTTAGATTAGTTATAAGTTTATATTTTATATTTTAGGGCTTAGTTAAGTTTAAATGTTCTTTTTATTGTATTTGCAGTTTTTACTTTATTTTAATTATTTAATCATTTGTTTTATTATAAAGTTCTAAAAACAGGTTAATAATGTTTATTTAAAGTAGTATGTACGTTTACAACGTTACAAACTACTAGTCCGATTTTGATGCCGTTTTTAGTAATGGGTTTGGGTTTGATTGTTGAATGTTATTACTTAAGTGTTACGGTGACAGTTCACCAGGAGGTGCTATAGTAAACATTTGATTGAGCATAACCAAAACTACTAGTCTGATTTTGATGCGGGTTTCAGTAACGGGTTTTCTGTAGTACAATGTACATAATATCTATGCTCTCTAAAGAGTTTGAAATAAAAAGAAAAAGATTTGAAAAAACCCACGACGCTTAAAACGTAATTGACAAAGGATAAAATAATTTAAATACCCCCGATTTAATAATGCGTCGGGGGGTGCCATCACTATTATAAATTTCAGCATGAATATAAATAAATCCAATTAGTCACGTTACTACAAAACTGCAAAACTATAGTTCATTTAATGGAAGGCTTTTCAATTTTTTTAATTTTTGATAAATAGCATTGTAAAATGCAAAATTAAAAAGTTATAATTTTGGCGCAGTATTGTTTTAATCTTGCCACGTTATTTCGTACTACGAATCTCCTAAAGTAAGCTTGTTTTGTGACGACTTCGCTCAACCATCGCCTCCAAAAAGTGGAGTGTGTCAAAATGTTAAACTTCAATAAAAACTAAACGTAAACATGACATGATGCTTTCTAATAGATGATGAAATACCACGAAAATAGTATATTTTAAATCTACTATCTTCTTTCACATAAACTAATTATTTCTTTTGTTGTTTGTATGGTGTTAATGGCGGTCCCAGAACCCAGAACCTACTGTTATTAGCGGTACGACTATGTGCAAGAAAATAACCGTGATTTGCCAGTCGTCCTTTATTGAGGAAAACCTCGACGAAGTAATGGCTATTGCTCTACGCTACGGTCGCCTTTTTTGACGTCACGATATTAACATAGCGTAAGGAAGTATGTATATTAGTGTAAGAATTGCTTTGAATATTGTGCATTATAATTATTATTGCAGGTTGGATTAAGTCTTTTTACCCCTGAATATTTACAAGGGTATGTTAAGCTTCAAGAAAACGGATGATGATTTTGTGTCATCTTTGGGCAACTCGAAATATTCAGTACCACAGAACGTTTACCATAAGATGTCCCCTGTCTTTGGAATTGGCAGCATTGCCTACGCTGTTGTCAACAATATATGTACATTTTACCCCCCGTTATCTGAACTTGTATGTACCTACTGTTTACGCCATTTCCGGCTTCCCTATTTTAAATTCGCGAGCTTCATGATGTGGTTCCTTACTTCTATCCCTTTCCTACTCACACCATCGTGCGCAGAGTGAGAGAACTAATCAAGCAAGTGCAGAGTGCATCGTGATTCGTCGCGTCAGTCCTTCCGTTTCGACGACCGAGCCGCGTCGCCATGATTGACGTGCGACTCCGCATATAATTTAAAATAAAATGCATTAACCGCAGATTGAATTGTTTATAATGAGTGATCCAGTGTTCTAAAGTGTGTGGAACTTAGCCGGCCGGCAGAGCAAGGCCAGCAAGGCCTAGGGTTCCTGTCCATCCGGCATGTGTGAGACAGTGAGTGGCGTTTCCTGAAGTGCAGCTGAAGGCAAGATACTCCAGAAGCTGAATCGAACCGCGCTCGGTGAGTCCCCTTCCCTCTCCATAATATCTAAGGTCCACATCATTTTTTTTCTGAACTACAAATCACAAACCACCCCGCTATGCCCGCTATACAGTCCACTTATATTACCGCCATCCCACCTACCACAGATTAATATGTTTTTACTTGCATATTTTAAATAATATACAGATAAAAGACTAGGAAGGTTGTAAATGACAGGGGACGTCTTACGGTGTAGCCTATGTTTCGGTCCAGGCTATAAACTATTTTAAGACCTCTTGTATTTTTTTTATGAACGACGGGGAGACTCATAGCTTTCACCATACCTGATGTCAAGTATTCAATTATTTTTGCTATATTGAGTTATTGGTTTCCTACGGTTTGGACACCTAAGGTCCGTGGTCACGTTATGACACTGACGATGAAAGTTAAATAAAAATACGCGCTCGAAGTCATATCATGAGCGACGTTTTGGCGACACTCGCAGTTCGTTAATATGCCACTGTCCTGCTCACATTTTAGCGGGGCAGTGTAGGGCAAAATGTAATCTAACTACTGATTACCAACTACGATTACAATTTGTAGTTAGTAATCATAATATTAGATTACATGAAGTAATCGTAAAAAGTAGTTAAATATTTTGATTGCTAACTACAAATTGTAGTTGCAATCACGGTTACGTGATTACTTTTTGTAACTACTTACGTTTAGTAAAAAGACAAAACGCGTGCGACGAAATTTTCGAAAAACGTGTTGAATTAAAAGCTAATTTCGATCTATTATTCTACATTGTTTCCAAGATGTTTGCTGTGCAAAGTTGATTTTTTTATCTATCAATCTACATAATATTATATAAATAAAGTGTCACGCAAATCTTCTCAGGTATTAACTCGGCGCATGAAACTGAACAACTTTTGCTCTACAAACTTTTTCCCGAATTCTCATAAAAATCGGATATTCATACCACTTAGTAAGTCACTCATGTGACTCATGTGTGAAAAAAACAATTCAGATTATGATACAAACTGAACATTTAGTTTGTATCATGATCTGAATTGTTTTTTTGCATTCGGGAAGAACAAAAGTGGTTCAATTTCATAGGCTGAATTACCACCTGAAAGGTTTTGCGTTATTTCATTATCACATTGTAAAAGCACCTGCGCATCTATTTACGAATCGAAGTTTTATATTCATCTATGTATATAAAATTCAAAGTCCTGACTGACTGAGATATCAACGCACAGCCCAAATCGCTAAACCTAGAGACTTGAAATTTTGCTGATACCTTATACAGTGTAGGCATCAACTAAGAAAGTATTTTGGAAATTCAACCTCTAAGGGGGTGAAATAGGGGATGAAAGTTTGTATGAAAGTCTGTCAGTTTTGAAGATAGGATCTTTAAATTTTGTATTTAGGTTGTCGATTAAAAATGAACATTGACCTATCCCGACGTTTTCTAAAATTCTACCCCCAAAGTGGTGAAAAGGGGGCATGAAGTTGTGTAAGAAAAGCTTTTTATTTTCATAGTAAAAGTTACTAACTTTTTCTTTAAACATTTCTGCGGTGGTGTCGTGTGAGGCGGGTCGCTACGTTCCCTAAAATATGGTTGAGCGAAGCGATGGCTGGTTCATGCGTCATGCTCGTGAACGGGTGCTGCCAGCGGGATAGGTCTGCTCATGTCTGCTTGTGTTAAAATGTGTTGAGATAAGTATTTTTGTTTTGATTTTATGTAATTTATGTTGCTTTAAGTTAAGACGCGTGGCACTCCTTGATCAGAATAAATAAAATAAATAATGTTTTCAAATTATTCCAATTATATAAAAGTATTCTTTTTTGTTAACTTACTTTAAATATGCTTTGTGATTATGACCCAGCTGATGCGTCTTCTACTAACATTGTAAGTTGTGTTACGTTAATGCACTTTTATCTTTCTTTTTTTTGCTGTTGTTATTGTATTTTTTTTATATTTATACAGCTTAACATAAGTACCTGAAGTACGTCATGCTCACTCAAACGCTTCTTCGGCGGTGTCGTATGAGGCGGGTCGTTACGTTTCCTAAAATATAGTTGAGCGAAGCGATTGTGGTTCATGCGTCATGCTCGTGAACGGGTGCAGACAGCGGAAATGGGTCTACTTCAGTCTGCTTATCTTAATGTTGTGCTTAAAGCTTAAATATTTTTTTTTTTTAATAAATTGATACTGACCTGTATGTTCTTGACAACTTGCAGTACAGTAATCTTGTGATGCGAGAAATGTTGTAATGTATGATAGATAAGTCACTTTTCAATTTGACGACTCTGTATGAAATAAAACAGGGAGAAAAAACAGCCCTTGACGAGTTTCTTGCCGGTTCTTCTCGTTACAAGGTCTCCCGCCTTAGGGTTTGTGAACCGATGTACTGACTTTTCTATACAAAATTTGAACCCTTTTATTAACTACTGAGTTATAAATACTCGATTTCAGCAAACAGATTAACAACTACAATCTGTTACTTCATTATTGTAGTTAGATTACATGTAATCATAACTACTTGAAGTTACTTCTTTTAATCGTAGTTAGTAGTTAGATTACAAAATAGTAGTTAACTATGCCCAACACTGCAGCGAGGTAAGCAAGACAGCAACATGCGCCATACATAACATATTGCAAGATATAGCGGTTATCATGCTAGGGGGCTAGCTTCATTTTTGTATTATTTACAAATAAATTTTATGCATTAAAAAAAAATGAAGGTACAAGCATTTAGCAAAGAGCAACTTAATGTTAAGAGGTCATTCCTGGCAACATTATGTACTCATTCATTGCCACCAATGCAGCATTTGCGACGAGCGAAATTGCTACGTCATGCCACCAACGTACCATTTGCGTCGAGCGAAATTGCTACGTCATGCCACCAACGTACCATTTGCGTCGAGCGAAATTGCTACGTCATGCTACCAACGCACCATTTGCGTCGAGCAACATTGCTACGTCATGCCACTACGGCACCATATGCGTGAAGTATACCCTGCTAAATTTTGTGGCTTTACATAAAAATGGTAGAAATTATATCTATTTTAATTACTGCCAACATTTACGACTAGAAACAATTTTAAATTTCAAACTGTCATTCTTGTTTTGGTAAGAAAAAAAAAATGCTTATAACGAGATAAAGATAAACAGTATTCTTGATTATACCATTGTTTCATCGTGCATTTTCTAAATAAAACTACATGCACGCATATGGTGCGCTAACATAACATAGCAATAAAAATCTTTGAAGAATAGTTTTATGCATAATATATAATTTGGCACAGAGATAGTAGAGTAGGCTCTAAACAATATGTGTGCCAAATTTCATCCAAATTAACAACACTTAAAAAAAACACACAAGTTTTTTTTGTGTTTTTTCCAACTGATAAATCTAACTATATTATTATGTTATAATCTAAATCTAAACTACGTAAAGTACCTAGTTTAGATTAAGATTATAACATAGAATGACATAAGGAAAGATTTGTATGTTTGTAACGAAAAACTCAAAACTACTGGACTGATTTGGATGAAATTTGGCACACAGACAGTAGTAGACAACAAGGACCAAAAAATAGGACATATCCAGATATAAAAAATCATTAAATATATGAGTTAAGAAAACAACGATTAATAAATTGGCTTAACGGGCATCAGCAATCTCCCAGAACATGTTGCATAATACTATCCAAACGTCGACGCGAACGGTGCGTTGAATGGCACTTACGATTTAAATTATTTCACCAGTGCCACCAATGCACTTGTTGCGTTTACCATTTTTAGGTGGGTTTGTATTATTTAGGCATTTATTAATATTTCTTTTTTTTATTTTTTTTTTATTATATTTTTGATTCAATTATTTTTTTCTATTATAATCATCAAAAATATTAGGTGGCACTCAGGCGAGATTCTTAAAATTTTGATGGCAATAAATGGCTTAAATTTGGTTTATTTCAATATTTAAAAAGTGGCCTAGACAATTTATTGATTTACATTGCAATTGTTCGTTTGAAAGAAAGAAAGAAAGAAACACATTTATTGACACACTCACACATACGATACAGACAATAAAAATAGAAAGGATAGAAAAAAGTATGAATATAATAAACACAACAAAATATAACTAATAGGAAGAACTGTGTAGGGTCAATAAAACCCTATCTCAGCGATTTTGCCTCTGTGTCATTCACAGGTGGGCCGAATGAACACAGAGGCGCTGTTATTCTGACAGGGTTTGTGAGAAAGGAAGATGACAAGAGTAGAATAAGTAAGATATATACAGACGACGAGAATACTTAAAATACACAATAATACATAAACTTATAAAACTAAATACTACAATACATATATATACGATCAATATTTTCAATAGGCAGAACGCTCTCAGCACTTTGTCACATGATGCAGCAAAAATAATTGTTTGACTGACAGTGACAGATGTTAGACACGTCAGAATTGCCACGAGTAAAAATGTGCCACATGGACATGGATAGTTTTTTATACAATCATGTGTTTACAATTTTACAAAACATAATCGAAGTTAGTGATGCAAATAATTCGGTTACGTGCCGCGAATGGTGCTCATTCCAGAATAACCGCTGGAGATTAGAACCCGCCCCACGGTAGCTGGACATGACGTACAAACCTGATTCATTCGTTTAATTCCATATAAACTGACACGTGTTTAATTTTTTTTCCGTGCGCTATGTTCTTATCTCTTTGTTAACTTGGAATTCATAATATAAAGTTTTTAAATTATACAGCAACAAAGACATTGAAAAATCCAAAAAAACTGGCCAAGAAGTTTCTAGTACTCTTATTCAGAAATTCAAAGCAAAACTTAGTTCAAAAGGCTATACTTTTAAGATAATTATGAGTAAATACGATGCCCGCCGCATGCTTTATCACTTACCCCCTTACTTATAAACTTGGTGTAAGTTTAGAATAGTTATCCCCTTAACTGATGAACGGTCATTATATGACCGAAAATGCAAGTCGACATTGATAGGTGGTCATATTATGACCACATTATATACATTAGGGTGTCCCAAAAAAATTAAAGTTCTTTTTTTAACGCATACCCTCTAATTTTGTTTGTATGATGTCAAAACAATAAAATTGTAAAAAAAGTTTCATGTAATTAGAACCACGGTAAGCCGTGCCGACTTGCATCGAAACATGTCAGTACTTGCATACTAAGGCGCACGGGAGCTAACATATTGATGTGCCTGTTATTGCTTGTTTTTTTTATCAGTAAACGCATTGCTTTCGTTTAGGCAACATGTCAGTGAAATTACGCAGTTCTAAAAAGGGAATATTTTTGATAGGGGACGTAAAACATCAAATTACCGGCTCAAAACTTCCTTCCAATGGACATAATATTCGTGAAGTGAAATTAAGTGTTAGTTAAAGTGCAAACCTTGCTATTCGTGAGTGTATTATTTCTTGGGAAAAGGCGCGTATACCGACAAAATCTTTACCGAACTGTGTTAAAAAGCTAGTTACCCTATACCAAGCTTGGAGAGATTTGCAAAAATATGCAAACAAAAAACAAGACGTGTTTGAGCAGCGTCGGCAAGAATTTGTTACAAACTTTAGACGATTTATTTGACATTGCACATGCCGATGCGCTCCAATTAATAAAAATTAACGAAGATAGGATCTTCTTGCAGCGACAGCGAGAGCCAGGGCGACCTGGTCACTTAGCGGGAGTAGACAAAAAGCTTACCGAAAAAGCGCGCCTTAGAAACATCAAGGAGCAAAATCGGCGTACCAAATATCTTTCATCTCTAACTCCTTCGACATCGTCTTATGAACCAGTTGAACCACTCCAAGAAAATTCGTCTTCTGATTCTGCAATAATGGGCTTACAAGAAAATATGCACATCGTAACTGAGAGCATACAGCCCGATAATAATAAAACTTCTATGAGGAAAAATTTCATCACTCCAAAATTAATGGCAGCATTAGATAGATGTCAGTTAAGTATGAGAAATTCTGTGTTTATTATTGAAGCAACTATTGAGGCACTTGGACATAACACTGACGAATTTCCTATAAGCAAGTCCTCCATTCAAAGAATGCGTACGGAAAAGCGAAAAGAGCGAGCAGAAGCTATAAAAGTTGATTTCCAAAACGAGGTACCAGAGACTGTAACTGTCCACTGGGATGGCAAATTGTTGGCGGCCTTGGATGCACGCAAATCTAAAGAGGAACGTCTACCGATAGTTATTTCGTATGTTAAAAAAGAACAACTCATCGCTGTGTCAAAAATTGGACAACTCATCTGGAACAGGCACAGGCAGTTTGGAACGCTATTATTGACTGGAATCTTGAAGATAAAGTGCAAATACTCTGCTGTGATACTACTGCTTCAAATACAGGTTGTATTAATGGTGCCTGTGTGCTTCTTGAACAGAAACTGAATCAAGAAATGCTTATTTTTGCTTGTCGCCATCACGTCTACGAATTGGTATTAAAAGCTGTATTTGAGGTAAAAATTGGTCAAATTACTACAAGCCCTGACATTCCATTGTTCAAAAAGTTCAGAGAAAACTGGAAAAATGTCGATCCCAATAAAATACAGAGCTGTACAGAAAAGCTTTCATTCCTAAATGTTTCAGAAACTGACACACTGCTACAATTTTATCGAACTGAATTGACTAAAGAAATTGTTAGAGATGACTATCGAGAATTAATAGAGCTTTCAATAATATTACTTGGCGGAGATACAGAGAAGAAATTCAAGATTCGGCCCCCAGGTGCCATGCATCAAGCTAGATGGATGGCGAGATCAATTTATTCATTAAAAATATCACTACTTAGCTCTCAATTCAAAATTTCAAATACGGATAAGGCTGCTTTGCTAGACGTCTGCCTGTTTATCGTAACATCCTACGTCAAGCCTTGGCTACAATGCACGTTAGCGGTAAAAGCACCTTATCAGGATTTGTGCTTTTTGAAGGCGATGAAAGCTTATGAAAAATTTAACAAAACCATCTCAGAAGCAGCTTTAAAGAAATTCTGTCAGCATTTGTGGTATTTGACAGATGAAGTGTCTGTTTTATCTCTATTTGATGATGATGTGGACCAAGTAACTAAAGTAAAAATGATTGATAACTTAGCCAAAGAAAATCTATCTGCCCATGGTAAACGATACATACCGTCGAAAGAAGAACTTAGTGGCCCACTTTATGGTAAGTGTCTAGTAAAAGATTAGTTTTTCTTTGTTTTCTTTTAGTACTTCGATATTTGATAACTGATCTCTTTTTCAAATTCAGAGAAAAACATCAATGACTTTGTATCAATCAGAAGCAAGTCTTTGTTCAGTCGACTCAAAATTGATGACAGTTTTCTCAATGAATGTCCCACTTCATGGTCAAACAATGCTTCGATTCAACTCGCTAAAAAGAAGGTGCAGACACTGAGAGCAGTTAACGATTCGGCTGAAAGGGCGGTTAAGTTGATGCAAGACTTTAATGGCTTAATCACCGTCGAAGAGGAACAAAAGCAATTTTTATTACCTTGCGTACATCAACATTATTTACTTATTTACTTAATAAATATTAAGTAATCGAAATCTTTCATACTAACTTTTATTTTCAAAGTTTGACATCTAGTCGGCACGGGTTATCGTTATCCGATCGCAATGATATTTATTATTTAAGTTATTAGGATCAAATCAGGGGCGTGCATTGGTTTTCCAGCGTAGTAGGCACTGTAGATCTAACAAGTAACTTTGCACTTATCCTATCCTGTTACCGAATATTATAAGTTTGAAAGTTTGTGAGGATATTTGGAGGAATGTTTGTTACTATTTCACTCAAAAACTACTGAACTGATTAAGATGAAACTTTACAGCAATGTAGCTTATATATCAGAAAACCACATTGTATGCAAATATTTATAATTATCCTGATATTCCCACGGTAACGGCAACCACGCGGCGAGTGCTAGGCGGCCGCTAGTCATAAATGATAAGGTTCGTAATATTTAGTAGGAATATTAAAATGCTGACGAGTTTGCTTGTTTGAGCACGCTAATCTCCGGAACTACTAGTTCGAATTGAAAAATTATATTTGTGCTGGATACTCCATTTATCTCGGAAGGTAATAAGATATTTAATATCACGTTACGATTAATAAGAGCAGAGCATTAATGTAAAACGTTACAGAAATGGAAAAAAATATTAGTTTTTGGAGCTTCCGTTGCAGACGGTGTGTAAACGGTTAAAGTTATGTAAAAATCATGTATGACGAAATTATTCCTTATCAAAAGTTCTAAAAAAAGTTCTAAAAGTCCGCGACAGCATATGTCTATGTTTTATGGTTAACTAACTATAACCATTTTTCAGATAATAAAATTTGTTCTAAACTAATGTATTATTAGAGAAGCTGTTTTCATAAACATTATATTAATCCTTATCTAAATAAATACGTTAATCATCACAAGTATTTAATTTTGAACAAAATTGTCCTTTACATCATTAAATTTTAATGAATATCTTAGGAAATATGATAGTTTTAAAATAACTCCTCAACAAAATAATTCGCGACCAAATTCATTCGTCAGGTAGGCATGCTTACTTTATACTGATATATTCCGGAAGTTTAAGCTAGAACATTACACGTACAAACAGCGCCCTTCTTGCTATGGGCGGTTTATATTTGAGCAATACTTTTTCTAAATAAGTTGTATTCTTGTATGAAACGCTGCTTGTTTCGAGTAGGCAATTTCGAGACTGCCTATCGGTAGGTATTCAGTATTTAGCGTAAGGAATATCTTAGTGGGTGAGTGTTGAATAGAAGTTTAAACTAAAATAAAATAACTTTAACACTTATTGTATATTTATTTAGGTTTTGAAAGAGGTAGGCACTGCCTAATTGCCTATATGGAATGCATGCCCCTGGATCAAATAGAAAAAAAATAGTGGGTATGCGTATCATAATTCGAAAAAAAAAATTCGCCTTTATAGTCTGGGACACCCTAATATACATACATATATATAATATTATTTTGGAACGTGTGAGTAGGGCAGAATGGCTGTATAGGCTGTGCTCTTTCATTTGAATCAATAAAAACAGACTTGCTTTAAGAAAAAAATTAAGTTTGTCTAATTTTTGTGAAGACTCGTTAAATTATTTCATACATTTTTTTATGAAAGTTAGAAATAACCCTTTTTCACTTTCAGTTGCATGTATATATGCAATATAGTACAAGATTTTTTAATGAAAGTAGTTCCACGTTGTAGATAATTCATCCACGAATCCAACGATGTACAATATGTGTGGTATTTATAAACAGAAAGGCCATAAAAACCAATTAAAGTGGAACCACTTGACAAAACCACTTGACAACGGCTCAAGTGCCGTATTAAGTTACCGGTCAAGTGGCTCATCAGTCAAGGGGTTATACCGTGTTTTGTCTTATTTGCTCGAGTTCGAAATGTCATTTGGATGACGAAGGACAAAACGCAGATTAACTATTCCAAGCTTATACCAAGTTTATAAGTTTTGTGGGTTAAAATAAACTAATAATAATAATCTAGCTTCTATGAAATTATTAAAACAATTTAGGTTCTCCGAAATTCCGACCTTATAACTCTTGACACTAGTGCATAACACAGAGGAAGCGCAGTAACTTTATAAATTTGTCACTGCGCATCTTTTGTTTCGCCGCGCGGGGGTCAAGATAATAAGGCAGAGCGAAATGTAGTTATATAATGACTCCCGTCAGGGCGACATGAGACTAGTTGTTTTTTTTTTCTAGTATATTTTCTTGTTTAATATTTATCACACAAAAATAGCATTGTAAAAATCCAAAATTTAAAATTTATAATTATAATGACTACTTTGCTAGAACACCCCCAAAGCAAGGCTCCCGAATTTTTTTATTAAGCTAGAACAACTCAGGTGAAGAAACCAGTTGATTAGCATGCTTGCAGTGGGTTTAAGATCGGCCGGGCTCACGGGGCTGATTCGCGATATCAACAGTTTAACTACGGAGATCCGTTGGCGGAGATACCAGCCCGATTGTTTCTTTCGTCGTCTTAGGGCCGGTTTCAATAATATATCCCTAACAAGAGATAGGCCTATCTTGGTTACGTTACTTAGCAACCGCTGTTATTTTGGGTTATTTTAGGCTGATTAACAAAAATATCTAGGCAACAAAGCTCGAGTAAGCCTATCTCTTACTGAGGATAGGTTATTAAAATCGACCGTTAGCCACATGACACCCACTGCTGGGTATAGGCCTCCCCCAAGGATCTTCACGATCATCAGTCCTGCGCTGCCCGCATCCAGCGGCTTCCCGCGACCTTCACCAGATTTTCGGTGCACCTTCTCTTGGGACCTACCCACGGAACGTCGTCCGATGCGCGGTCGCCATTCCAGAACCTCTCCGCCCCAACGGCCATCGGTTCTTCTCTATGTGTGTTGTTTGTTTAATCACAGTAAATTTTTGTTAGTGGTAGGATTTGTCTGTCTGGCTAGCTACCACCATCTTATCTAATGACGCCATAACAACAATGTTTTCAGCATTGTTGTTTTCCGTCCGTTAGTGATGAGAAAGCCCAGTTCCTCAGTGATAACGATTCCGGGAGAGGCTCGCTTCCATCTTCAGCCTTATATAAAATAAATAAAAAAAGGAACTTTATCTTAATTTTTTCTATAACACCTCCACAGCAAGCATCCAGTTTTTTTTTAATTAAGCCAGAACAACTCAGGCGAAGAAACCAGTTGATTAGCATGCTCGGAATGGGTTTAAAATGAGCCGGGCTCACAGGGCTGATTCGCGGCATTAACGGCTTAACTACGGATCTGCCAGCCCGATTGTTTGTTTAATCACAGCCTGTGGTGAATGCACAAACGACCGCGATTGGCTGTGTCGCCGACTTTTGTTTAACTTTTATGAATGATAAATTTATACGAGTAGGTATAGCTATCGACAAACTTTCAGCGTGTGTGTGTTGATGTCCTAGGGCACCCTACTGGTGCATAGGGCCCTCACAAAGTTTGAGCGTCTTAATAATTATAATGTTATCGATATTGAACAGCGTAAAAGTCATTGAAGCGCTGTGTTGTGTATACTTAAGTACACTATAGTGAGAGTTGTGGAAAACTCGAGTTTTTATTTATTTTCAAAAACAATAAAAACTCAAACTTAACTTTTTTGTGAAAGGAAGTTGATCTTCTTTTTAAAATGTCGGCCACAAGACATCCACTGCTGGAAATGGCCTCTTTCTAATAAAACACTATGAGCTAATCGCCATGCTTGACACGGATCACAATCGCAAGGCAAATCAATACATAGAATGAGCTTGGAACACAATTTGGGCTGAGTATGGAATTTAAGACCTCGTGAGATGAGACGTCATGGGATCCCATGACGTACCACGACTAATGCAACAACACTAGTCAAGGTTTCAGAAGACTCTGTTACCCGTGTTTTTATGGTTGTGTGTTCTACAACTGTTACAAAAATGATAACGTTAATGATGTATCGTGATTATGTAATCATAAGATACACTTTGTAAAAAGACGAAAAATCAAGCGTACTCTACGCAATTCTGTTTCTGTATGCCACCGAACAATGTAAAGCTATCCCAAATTGACAATGCTCCGATATGAATCTCGGATCGTAATGTATTACGTTATTCGCTGATATACGATCATAGCATTCGTATTGATTACATCACTACCCAAGCAGCACAAGAAGGTTGCTAAAGAGCTATATAGCGTATACTATTGCAACTAAAAGCTAAAGGCTTAACTGCATAGCATGATCAGTAGACCTTCTGCATCTACTATACCCTTAAAGGGGCGCCTTATAGCACCTATTTGAGAAATTATATAAGCTGCTTTATAGATATTGTAGGGTGTTAAAAAAGTGAAAAATGCAGCTTTCCAACCTATTAAGAACCGCACAAGCGCTAAATGAATGAACGATAACCCACTAAGTCGGTCATAACCATTCATTCACATTCGAGGGGCTTTGTAGTCTATAGTGCAGTTTTAGGAGATTTTGGAACTTTAGAAACGAAAAGTACTGTGAACTATTTTTATTTGAATGTTATAATAATGGCCGTTCATTAAGTGTTAAGTCAAATTTGTTAATAATGGCGGATACAAATCATGTTCAATAAGTTATCGGGAATTGTGGATTGCTTGGGTGAAAAACATTGGGCAAATTTAATTTACTGTGATTCACAGTGGACAGTGGATAAACATAAGGTAATTTTAGGTGCAAAACTGCGGGCCTTCAATTTTATACAGATTTAGTGATTAAATAAATATGATTATACATTTGAGCCATAATTTTTTGACGAAACTTTCGTAAAATTTAAAACGATTCGTGCTTGTTTATTAAATAAAAGCTAAACCGCTATGTGTAATATGTGGTGAAATACATATAAATGTAGTATTTAACAAAAAACTAAAGAGTAAAACAATATTTTAGAAAATGGCGTATTTGTTGTTATAGTCTTAAGATCCAATGTTCACCTCAGTAGACACCTTTTGCAGCATGGACACCAATTGAAATTAATGGTATTTCTAGTAGCATTATTTTATTGTTTTAGGATTATGAGTAGAATATTTCATTAATAAGTGAACAATCTTGAAATAAGTATTATTAACCTAAAACTGGTATTTTTTATATTAAATATAATTGCGACATCAATAGTAATAGAGAAGTGAAAATTGTTTCATTCAAGTAAATTTCTTTGGATTCATAATATTGGGGCTATTATGCAGCTTAGTAATGGAGTCAAGGCTAGATATTGAAAAATTTAATTAACTCCATACATTCCTACATACAATATTTACACCTTTTTGTGTGACATCAGTAGTCGCACGTACTACTATAGTAGAATCAGAGTTTTAGTCTTAACTTGGACCAACTGGCACTATCACAAGAGGGTGTGTTGATACTTATTTGTCGCACTATTTCATAGACTAGTCTTACCTGACCTCATATCGTGATTGCTTAATAATCTATAAAGTAACGAATAATTTTATGACTGCGCTCTACTATAGTAGAACGCGCGTGCACTCTAGTGTTAAAAGCTCTTAGTTTCAAGTTAGCTGCTAAATTCGTAGTTAAAGAACTTTGATCTTTATATTAGATACAATAGAGTGAATATTCGAACCTGGGCTGACAATTAGGTATGATTTAAAGGCTACTCTGTCAATATTTTAGGGTTCTGTAATACATAAAGGGGAAACTCTAGCTCATTATTATTTTAAGTAGAATTGAAAATGGATCATGATAAAGACAACGTTTTTTGTAGTATGCAGTGATAATTATGATAACACAAAAACATAAATGAACATTTTCTTAAGTATTAAAAATATAAAAAGTCATCATAATACAATATACTTAATGATAAATAATCACGAAAAAAATATAATAATGATAAATTGATTGCAAACCTCACATTATTATCTGTAAGTACGATTCTAATTTTTCTTGTAATAGTCTTTCTTTCCATCGACCGGCTCAATTTTAATATAGGAGAAATATAATATATCTATATCAATTATGATAAATTTTAAATAGAAAAATATTGGAAAAAATTAACTCGGCCACAAGTGAATTCTCAGATGGGAATCGAACCCAGGACCTTTGGAAATCCGGTCCAATGCTCTAACCGCTGAGCTACCGAGACTTGCGAACCACCGTCGAAATTCTCCAATACTTTTATATTTTTAATACGCTGTAGGCCAGCGTTGTCACAACAATGCTAGGAATATCCTTGCATTCGAAAGAAACATCTTTTCAGGTGTTTAACGATCGATTAAGATGCAACAGCCAATAGTTTATGATATCATAAACATTGTTTATCATATTTAATATACATAGATTAAAATCAATCAAATGAACAGTCCGTATACTTTGCGGCACGACACGAAAGTTCAGCGGTGACAGTTAATGCGCGTAGACATTTTAGAGTCTAAAATGTCTACGCGAATGTCTATGTGTCGCATTAACTGTCACGATGTAACATGATCAGTATATCACGCGATCCATAGGTTGTGCAAAAAGAAAACATCTTTGAAGGGGGGCTAGTATTGACAAATATAGAAGTAAATGTAGGTTCCTTCCACACAGACCCGAGGATCGCGTGATAATATTAGAATCGTATCTATACGTAAAAAAAATTGGGTTCGTAATTAATTTAGCATATGATAATTTTATCGTGATCATTTATCAATTAGTATATTGTATCGTGATATATATTTTTTATTTTTAATACTTTAAAAAAATATATTTTATTTTATCATATCACTTTATTTTACAGAAAACATTGTTTTATCATGTTCATTTATCAATTCTACTAAAAATAATAATGAGCTAGAATTTCCCCTTTGTGTAGTATTACAGAACCCTAAAATGTTGTCAGAGAATATCGTTCACGTGCAGCTTCTAGCTTTAAATCATACTTAGAGGGCTGTAGGCTCCTTTAAAAATCTACAAAACGGAATTTTATGTCCCGAAGAGCATATTATGCAAAAAAATACTACAACAAGTATAAGATTTACAATGTTCTATCTTAAATAGTCCTTCGTGGCTTAATGTTCTACACACAACAGTAAAAATCCGTCAAGTCTCAAAATGGCGGCATTTTACCGATTGTGCAACTAATAGTTGCATAAATTGCTATGCATGAACATAATACAGGTAAAAGCTGTAAAAGAAGCATAATCCTAGTAAGTAAGTAAGTTCTTTATTGTGTACGGATTTAAGGTCACATAAACAGATATAAATGTCTATCATAAAAGTTTCACTTAATCCTACCTTTACACAAAAATACAAATACGAAGACTTCAATAGTAAATTTTGAAAAATAAATTTTTCAAAGAATAACTAGATCTAGCGAATAACTAGGCTACTTAAGTGTTCAGGAATATTTAATTATTAAATATTCCTGAACACTATAAAACATTTGATCGCAAGGCATTTTCTTACTGATGACTTAAAATAAAGAAATTTCAAACCTTAAACTCTTCTGGCAATTCATTATAAACTTTAATACACATCATAAAGGTATTATTGTAAACAAGTGATAGTTTTGATGCTGGATTGTTGTACATGACAAATCCCAGGTCCCAAGGGTAGTAAGTAAGCAGAAACACAAACAAAGTAACAGTACAAAGCATGTATTTTTGAATAAAATGAGGTTTCAGTGTGTGAGTACCGAACCTAACACAACAGGCATTATCGTTCACTAAGCTAATTTGAATACATCATCCATAACTGTGATTCAAAACTGAACAACGCCATCTAGTAACAAAATATTGAACTATTTAACTTACCTGTTCTTGATGTGCGGTTATGTTGTTCCATTGTATATATGAATTTTAATAGTATTATTTTTATGTGTTCAATTTAGTATTTAATGTCCTATTTATTTATGTATTATTGTTATTTTACACAATTATTTAAACTCAAACTTGTACATACCGCCCACCAAGAACAATTACTTACAAATTGTTCTTAACTTAATGTAACAGATTTATTATAACTTATTAAAGAAATCTACCGCCTATCCTATCTCATCTATCTAAAAAGAAAACTACCGCCCACCGTGAAAAGATATACTTAACATTTTATACCGCCCACCATGAAATCAATAAATGAACATCCAAAAACATATTTAAACATATTAAACATACTTATTTTAAGCAAAAAAAACCTAAATTTAACAATAACTTAAACAAAAATGTAATTTAGCACGAAAACAAACAATATTACCTCAAAAGCATTCTTACAACTACAAACTACTACAAAGAGGACACGTTATCATGTTATAAATATTTCATATCAGATGAGGCATGGGACTGCCCCATTGGACTGACTTTAGAGTGTGTTTCACTTCAATCTTACCTATCCAATGACCACAAATTAAGTAATTTTGCTTTTATTTTGTTATTAATCCTACTCTCGCCCCGTTTTTACTTCTTATTACATCATATACATATTCATACATATCCGTACCTTTTCTAACTGCTATATTAATTATTTATCTGTCTTTAATTTTTCCGTTTTGTTTTTTTTACATTTATTATCTTTCTTTACCTTCTTCGATATATCTATATTTAATGGTTTAATTATTTTCTCTCTCGCTACCATTTGCATATTAAATCTATCGCACTCTTTTTCTTTCTCAGTCGTAGTTACTTCCCTACTTGGTATAGGATGTTTATTTAAGTCGCATTTATTATGCAAAGTTTTTCCTTTTACCGTGTGCTTTGCAACTAAACTATTATTTGTTTTAGCATTTACCTTACCGCTTATAATCCACCCAAATGAAGTTGCTTGTGCTAAAAGTGTTCCACCTTTACTCTTCCTTAACCCTTCCTGAATCACTTCCCCATAGACATCAGCTCCCAATAATATATCAATTTTACCCGGAATACGATAACTTGGATCTGCCAAAACCAGTCCTGTTACATTTAAACATTCCTGACCTACTATTTCTTTATTTGGTAACAAAGAAGTAATATTTTTCAAAACGTACGCGTAAACTTCAATTTCTATATCAGAATCTGTTCTAGAGCGCAACTTTATTTTAACCGATGATGTGGATGTAATATTTTCGTCACATCCCAACCCAGAAATCTTACTTTTGTTAAACATCTTTTTTAACCCCAACCGTTGAACTGCTGATTCAGTAACAAAAGATGCCTGAGACCCTTGATCGATTAAGGCTCGTATCTTAACATGATTTCCATTGTTAGCCTTTGCGTGCACTAACGCAGTGGCCAACAGCACCTGGCTAGTAATTTTTCCCGTAGAAAAGCAAGAAGTCAACGTCTCGCCATACTCATCAGGATTATCTGATTCGTTAGCGGTAACTAAATTGGCTTCTGATATTGACGGCTGTTCCATGTCTCCCATAGCAACATTTTCCGATAAGTTCCCAGTAGACTCGTTTTCTACATTTGGCCCATTTTCCCCAGGATGCAGCATCGTATGGTGTAAACGATTACAAATTTTGCAATGAGTACTGATTAAACAATTTTTCGCTGTATGATTCGGCCCCATGCAATTAAAACACAACCCTTTCATCTGCACAAAATCGCGACGATCATTAACGCTACACTGAATAAACGTTTTACAATAATACAACTTATGCTCTTCTCCACAAAATGTGCAATAGACCTTATTTACAAAAAACACTTTATTTACAGGTTTATTATTATTATTTACAATTTTTATTGATTTATTCGGCACCAAAAATTCAAACGCTCTATACCTATTAATAATGAACATCTTAAATTGTTCAAATGTAGGCAAACTGTCAAATCCAATTTGACCACTTGCATGTAATTCCCACTGTTTCTTAGTTTCTGCATCTAGTTTTGATGACAATATGTGTATTATCAATATATCCCAAGTGGATACATCAATCCCCAAATTCGACAAAGCGTCCAGACAATCAGTACTTGTATCTATTAAAGTTTTAAGTCCATTAGCGCTGTCCCAAGTTAACTCACGCTGCCCCAATAACCGATTTAAAATACAATTTGATAAATATTTTTTATTGTTATACCTATTGATTAAAATATTCCATGCTCTACAATAGTTGTCTCCTGATACCTGTATTTGCCGGACCAGTTGCTCCGCTTCCCCAACCAGATAACCTTTTAAATAATGAAGTTTCTGTACATTTTCTATATTTACATTTGAATGGACTAAAGAAACAAACAAATCTCGGAAAGTAGGCCATTCCTCATACTTTCCAGAAAATATTGGAATATTAATTTTTGGTAATTTAAATAAACTATTCCCCCCGTGACAACTTGTACTCTTTCCTTCACTAACGGATGCAGACGCCGAAGAATATATCATTAATACAGTTTTCAATTCTGACTTATATACAATAAATACATCTTCAGTGTTATCATAAATTTCTTTTTCTAAATATTCCCTTGCAGCTTTCTCATCATAACCTTTTAAAATTTCATTATGTGTGCTAATAAACAATTTCCACATATCCTCTAAGGCGTCTAGTCGACTTTGTACATAGGTTTCTGTCAAGTTTTCTTTGGGCGTAGTTTTAAAGTTTCTTAAACCCTTTTCAATTTTATTTTGAATATCATACTGAACCCGCAATAAACCCTCCATATTTAATATAATAACAAATCAATAAAAAAGGAACAAACAAAAAATGGAAGTTTATACAATTTCGTAATTATACATAAATCGAAAACACAAAGTAAATAAAAGTCCAACCTTCACTTATTATTCCTAATAGTTCAATAAAAATTTTCAAAGTTCGAAATTCACATAAATATTCTAAGTGTTAGAGATTTTTTGACACTCTGACCAAAATCGGGCATAGGTTCCCCGTCAGTTCACTTTTTGCGAAATTATTCTAAGTCCTAAATTATTTACACTAAATTTTTCTAAGTCCTTATCCAAAGTAATGAATTTTTTCTAAGTTAATAGTCTCTTCAATTATTTCAAAGTTAAATTTTGCAAAGAAATAAAGTTCACTTTTCCTTAGCACTCAATGACCTATCCACAAATAATCACAAAAGTACTCACAGTTTCACTTCGCACTTATTACCGACACCTTCCCTGCAGCGCGTCACCCGCGCGCTGCTGCAGTGTAGATCGTGCTGCACGCCAACCGTGCTGCTGCCACCGCCACTGCTGTCCGACGCTGCTGCTGTCGGTTTCTGCTTCTGGTGCCCGCTGTTGCTTCTGCTTCGATATGGAATCCGCCCGCCCTTGACAGCAATCCACTGCCCTTGGGTGCAGGCTGACTCCACTTAATGGAGACCTGAAAAAATTAGCCGAATTTTAACCTTATATCCGGGATCGAAGGACCATTTTGTACATGACAAATCCCAGGTCCCAAGGGTAGTAAGTAAGCAGAAACACAAACAAAGTAACAGTACAAAGCATGTATTTTTGAATAAAATGAGGTTTCAGTGTGTGAGTACCGAACCTGACACAACAGGCATTATCGTTCACTAAGTTAATTTGAATACATCATCCATAACTGTGATTCAAAACTGAACAACGCCATCTAGTAACAAAATATTGAACTATTTAACTTACCTGTTCTTGATGTGCGGTTATGTTGTTCCATTGTATATATGAATTTTAATATGTCCTATTTATTTATGTATTATTGTTATTTTACACAATTATTTAAACTCAAACTTGTACAATTGTATAGTTTATTTTTATACATTGAGGGACGGTTTCGGCTAGATACTTGACTTCTTTGTTCAAATAAATATTTATTTTGATACACAAATAAACAAATGTCAAAAATGTACAAACAAGGCAATGTAAGCAGTTTATATTCTTAAAAATATGGCCGAATAGACGAATCAATTTCTTTCAAGCTGAATATAGCTCGAACACACTTCTTTTGCATCACTGTTATGCAGTTAATAGTGTCATAAAGTGCCACAAAAACATCTTAGGTTCCAAATGCAGTTTTGAGTTATTAAATTTGCTGCTATAGATCCAGGAGCTACTTCTTGGCCTCTTCTGCCACCTTTTAAGACCTTAAAGCTGGAAGTAAAAGCTGCAAATTTCACTGATGTGCTAACAGTTCATAGTAAGGCCCCAGGTCGACGCATAAAGTAAATAATCCATTCTTCCTTTTTTATTATAATTCCACACCTTACCATTTCATATCTTCCAGTTACCTTACCCATAATAAATCCTGCTTTGGTAAAAATGAAAGTTGAGTTCCGCGAAAACGAAGTTGAGTATTTATGTTGTTTGGGCCCGCAGTTACTACTTTACGAGGTCATTATGGGAACCATTAAATGTATGATTACGGAGCCCTGCTTTCGGCATTTGTTTAAGCACATCAACTTTTGGTAAACGACCGCTGCCCAGAAGTATTTTAATTCATTACGACCCAGAGTCCTGAACTTTAAACAACGCCGTTGGTATTTTATTAGTTCATAAAGTGAGCTTCGGTGGTTGCTTTATTGTTAAATAAGGCTATATCGTTAACCTGTTACTGGGTGTTGTTGATTAAGTGACTTAAAATGTATTGGCGATTGCATAAGATATTTTTTGACATGAAAAACTGGTTTGACTTTTCTTCATTGGAAATTATAGCTAGGTACCTGAAGGGATCGTTATGGACACAGAAGGGAAGAAAAGTTTGTGTTTTATTTAACTAAAAGTTGTATTTTACATTTAAAATAAAATATGGAAAAAAATTAGATAAAAGCTGGTACAACCTTTTTAGTATTTACAAATCAATTTTAAGCAATAAAAAAAAATGTAGGTAAAAGATTTTAGCAGAGATCTAACAAAAAAACCGGACAAGTGAGAGTCGGACTCACAATTTTTCCGACGTTTCCCAAAATCAGTTTCCAAAACTAAAGACTATATTTTTATGATTTATTTACAAATGTATAGTTTTTAGGTTTTTTCTTGTATTCGTAGTAAAATACGATTTTATGCGCCAAATTTGAAAGTTCTAGGTCTACGGAAAGTACCCTATGAATTTTGATTCTCTTGAGAGCGTCTGAAATATACGTTTTTTGGGGTATAAACGGCTCTATCTTTTTCGACGTTTATTGAGAAGTGTATTTTTTTCACACCTCCAACAGACTGTTGACCTGAATATATGATTTTCATTTCAACTCGATACCTCCATGCGTTCTCGAGATAAGCTCAATCGGACGGACCGACGTACAGACGGACAACTAATTGTGATCCTATAAGAGTTCCTTTTTTTTCTTTAGAGGTTCGGAACACTAAAGATACAATAAAAAATCAAATGTTTATTTTTATTGTATATTTGTACTTTTATTTTATTATTTGTACTTTACTACAAAATTAACACACATTTTGATGTGCTTGTTTCGCTTATCATTTTCACTGAGTAGCTGAATTAACGAACTTCGTCGCTATCTCGAAATCTATACGGCTTAATTATTCGCTGCTTAGACATTTCAAAGCTGTCTTCAACTATCTATTAATCTTAATGTGATTGGAGATTAGATTCAGGAATCATTTTATAATTCACACGGTGATTAGACACGACTCATCATAATACTAATTAGGTGGTGATAGAAGTTATAGAAAGGAAGCATTTAGTGAGAAGAGAAAGTTTAAGCTACTTGAAGTTAAACGTTCTATGGTGTTTTTATATTTATTTTGAGTAGATTACGGTGTCACTATCGTTAACATGGAAAAAATGTATAGCTACAAACTCTAATTAGTTTCTCGGTACAATGAGCAAAAAAAGCTGAAAGACATTCAGTCAGAATTAGACGTTAAGCTGAATACTTTTTAATTAGAATTTTCACTGGAGTACCTCTCGAATGTCGTTTGAACTTGAACCAACACGGTACCGAGATTATATTCGTTACTTAAACACAGTGGAAATAAAATCATAGAACGATAGATACGAATAATTTACAGTACGATAACCGATAACAAAAAAAAAGAAATACTGTATGCTTCCCCAAAAATACACATTTACTCAGAAAGGGCGTCATCTGAATAATTTTTTCTCAGTGATTTCACTGAAAATCCTATCGACTGTCGTTTGAACTTGAACCAGCACAGTACCTAGACTATATTCGTTAATTATATCTACTCACTTGAAACAAAATCGTAGATACTAACTAAATTTTTCTCAGTACGTGGCCAAGAAAAGAAATATTCCTCGCTATCCCCAAAAAGCTGAAATACACATTCACTCAGAAAAGGCGTTAAATCTGAATACTTTTTTCTCGGTTATTTCACTGGAAATCCTCTCGAATGTCGTTTGAACTTGAACCAACACGGCACTGAGACTATATTCGTTAATTATGCACTGTTTTTATTCAATTAGTCGTGCGGCCGACCCTAATTACGTCCCGTAGGGGCCGGATGCAGGACAAGCCGTGCTTTTCACAAATGGAGCAATAAAATGGGAAAAAGAAAAACTTGGATAAGAACGCGCTGTGGAATGAAAAAAAGGTTCAATATGACAACGCATATTTCCATGTGGAGTTCATGATAATTTCCATGTGGAGTTTTGTTTTGTTTAATTTATTTTAGCATACTTCAGTGCAGCAGCGTACATTGTAAATACGCTGCTGCACCGAAAAAATTATCTGTTTGTTATTTTTCCATGACCATTGCAAGAGGCTATTGCATATTTAATAGTGAAAAAAAAATCTGGATTTTTTTTTGTAATTTAGAAGAGGTCGCGGTACATAATAGTACTTACTAGAAATTTACTTAGTTTTAGTATTTATTCTAAAGTAGTGGGATCTCTATTATACGTCGTGAGCATTTTAAAAAATGACGACTGATCAAATCTTCATGGCATTAATTTATCCCGGGTGGAGATCGAAGTGCCGTGTGGTGATGGCCTAAGAATACAAGTGTCACCACTCCCTTACATGCCTGGGATGTCGTAGGAGTCGACTAAGAGGCTCGACGCATTGAACACCTGTGCGAGAGAAGGAAAACTTGAAACAAACCCTCTACCGACCCGTCTGGCCAGCGTGGTAGCAGTAGGCTAATAGCCTCCTATGAACGCCACAATAGGCGTGAGCTAGGAGAGGCCTATGTCCAGCAGTGGACGTCCACAGGCTGATGAGTGAGTGAGTGGAGATCGAAGTCACAAAGTCATTAGTACCACTGCGCAATAATACACTAGTGAAGAGAAAAATACTGCGTTATTATATATGACGATTGACGACCTACGTGGTAGAGCGATAAGTTCACCGGTTTCAAGGTGTCGCCTACTCTGAAGTCCTGGATTCGAATCCCGGTAGGGGCAAATGTTTGTATGATGAAAACGAGCTAATGTTTCTGAGTCATGGACGTTTATATATATGTCTACACATAAATACTGATATATGTATACTTCAATGTATTTATATCCGTTACCCTAGTATCCTATTACACAAGCCTCACAGTGCTTACCTTGCGGCTAGGTTACTTGGTGTAAGTGTAAGAAATATTTATATATTTATATTTATATTTATATAGTAAAAGTATCTACTTTTACTGAGAGGTCACCCGGATTTGCGAATTTTCTTGAACTGGGAAATATCCCATGATGTAAGTAGAATTTATTTCGCATATTTTTTTTACATAAAAGAAGTTTACGCATTTCCCAACACAGTACCCTAAAAGAAGTCTCATCTCGAAACAATACAGCGAACACAACGTGTGTATTGCCGTTGGTACTAGCCATTTGTCTTCCTGTCTAATCTTTCATGATGACGACGTTGTTTTGCGATTTACACGCTTCTATTTGCAACGAGTGAATAAGCGTGCCTCTTTTATCTTTCCGTCGTACTTACTTAGCTAGTCGATTCTTTTTTTTTAGTGTTCGTGACAGTTTACGCATCTTTCGAAAATAGTTGGACACTTGTAATCTCAATAGTGATTACAAGTGTCCAACCACTAGATTCATACTACTCGTAACAACTAAACATTAAAATAAAAAAGAACAAAAAGTTAAAAACAAACCCTTTGGATTCGGTTCCAGCCAAGATAAGAAAACTAAAAGTAATAGAAGTGCAATTTAGAACTCCTTAGCGGGCACCTACTCCAAAAGGTTTGTTTTTACTTTTTGATTTTTGAAGTCGGTTTTTGTTTTTATTAAAAGTTTTTTATTTCACTCTATTGTAAGTTAAGTCCCGCACTTCGGTTTGACTCAAACCTGTAGTATAGGCAACAAGTTTGAGTCAAACCGCTTGGGTCAAACCGCTTGACTGAAAAAATGACAGTTTTTAACGATTTCTTCAAAACTACTGAACCAATTTCAAAATTTCAAAAAATGGGACCATTTTAAGACCAATCCCGATGTTATAACGTTTGAATGATTTCGATAGGTTTAGACGTTCTCGAATTGATAACCACCTTCTTTTTTTGAAGTCAGTTAAAAAGGAAACAAACTGTTTTTGACAAGAATAAAAAAGGAAATAAAAGGATCTGTTGTATGTTCACATTCCCTCAATCTTTAATTCTTAAAATAATGGAAAGAGAGTGGGAGTAAAGAAGCAGTGTTATCTGGATAATTATTAACAATTTTTGAGGAGGTAAGTATCAAAGAAATAAAGTAAAAAATGTATGTCATATTGAGCAGCGTTATACCGGACGTAAACGGAACTACATTTTCCTATACATTTTTTTACATTAGGTCCACGATACATCCTCGATACTATTTCGACAGTGTTTCGTGCTAGCTCTTCTATGGTATGGTATGATTCGATTCAGACGTTAAAATATTGAGCTTTCATCCACTTCTTTGCTTTTATAGTTTTTAGATATCTGTTTTGTGTTTAACGTCGAGAATTACCTACAATGATCAACTAGATGATCTATGTATGTCTATGATTTTGTAATTTTTGCATTTTTCAATGCTATTTTTATACTTATGGTAAATTTTAAATAGAAAAATATTGGAAAAAATTAACTCGGCCACAAGTGAATTCTCAGGCTGGAATCGAACCAGCGACCTTTGGAAATCCGGTCCAATGCTCTAACCGCTGAGCTACCGAGACTTCGAGAAGTCTCGGTAGCTCAGCGGTTAGAGCATTGGACCGGATTTCCAAAGGTCGCTGGTTCGATTCCAGCCTGAGAATTCACTTGTGGCCGAGTTAATTTTTTCCAATATTTTTCTATTTAAAATTTACCATATGTATGTCTGCTATGGACCAATAACTATAATTGGTCCATAATACAAATGTCAAATATAAATATAATCAAATACAAATGTCCCTGCAAGCATCTGAACACGGTACAGTTGTTTCTCTCTATATATAAATTAAATGTTTCACAATAATTACAACTTGAAGAACCGGCCTTTGTTTACGAATTGAAGCTATAACGATCGAATCGAGTGTATTTGTTACCGGAAGCAGGGGTCGCTGTCGGCTTAGGCAGGATTCTGTAAAGTATCTAAGTATACTATGGGGAGAATTAGCCAGTCTCTTGAATTTAATCCCCTTTCGAATCTGTTATTAAAGTTTTTGAGTCCTTTAAGTTTGTTAAGCTGATTCACAATTAATTTACCTACTTGACTAAAATCTATAATTATACACAACCAGTTTTTTTGTGATTTTATGAAGAAACTTCAGTTTCGCTTAAAATAATCACTACCTACCAGAACCTACTTACCTTAACGAAAGAAACATATGAGGTCCTGGCAGGACCCTGTCAGATTTGATGGATATGATTTATGGAATAAAATGTTCATCATGTATTTAAATTTGTAACATAGTAATTTGTCTAATTGTAGTTTAATTACAATTAATCCGCCAAGAAGCATACTCTCCAGCAGGACCCATTTTGTTTTACCACTTTTCAAAGATATTATGATGTCAAAGTACGTACCTACGTCAATTTTTATCATAATAATAACATCTAATTTGCACTTTTCACTAAGGAAATGCAGATAATTTACAAAACAAATAAAAAAAATAATTGCGAGTGACACTTGTTTCTCAACAATTTACTTTTTCAATGAACATAGCTCAGCACTGAATGACAATGCAATATTATGATGTCATTGAGCTAATCTGACGATGGAACCGGGAGAAGACCAAGGAAACCCTGTACTAAAACCGTAAAACCCCATCGAGTTTGGGCTAGTTTGATTCGTCTTGACAAGTCCGTTTTAGAAAAGTGAAAAGTGAAGTGAAAAGACTTTTTAGTCCGTTTTAGAAAAGTGTTTGTTTCCTCAAAACAAAATCAAAATTTAATTTCATCAATAAAATCAAATACTTACCTATTTATTAAAATCATGGGATGGGTAACCGATCTACCGATAGCTTCCATTGCGAAAGTTGCTTGACTTATGCAACTGCAAGAACAGACGCCATTGCACGGCCCCGAGCTAGAGTTTCTTTTATTATAAAGCAGGTAGTAAGATAATCCAGGAACCGAAAAGTATTATTCTGCGGGATACTTGGTAGTACGTCAATGCGTAACGTAAGTTGTTATTTTGCTTCGTAAAAAACCTTCTGGCTCCATCATCAGGCCCTGGACACCGTCTCCCATCAGAGTAGACGAATCGAACGAGCTCAAACTCGCTGAGGTTTTACGGTTTCATTGCAGAGTTTCCGTGGCTTTCTTCGGGCTCCATCATCAGATTAGCTCAATGACAGCATTATATTGCATTGTCACTCGATTACTCGAAGACGTTTGGACCGATTTGCGTAATCCTTTTTTGTTCGAAAGGGTATACTTCCCATGTGTTCCCATTGTCATCATGTCAGGATCTGATGATGGGATCCTGGAAAAATCCAGGGAACTCTTCAAATATTATAGGCACTCCTATAGCGATATCGGTGTTTTCTATAGTATCTTATGCATATGCTTCCGGAAAACACCATTTGGTGAAGTGGTACTGATGATGGTAAGATGGTAAGATCACAAATGGTCATCGGAACTATTAAATACTTAGCATTTCACGGAAGCGATACGATTACTTTAATATGGTTCATAAGCAATTTATGCTCGATTCAATGCATGCGATGAAGTGGAGATGATGATGAACCCGGAGAACTCCTCAATAAGTAACGTCCCTGGACCTGGAAAAGCAGCATTTTGTAAAAGGTGATGAGAAGTTGACATAAGGTTATTAGCGTAGGCACGGGACCTTTCCTACCTTGAAAAATTGTGAAATAAAAAGAGTTTATCATTTCGTATAAAATTAGGGCAAATGAAACGTATATAAAATGATAGTTATGAAAAGAAAACAATATATCAAATGAAACTTATGGGATATAAACGTTAGGGTAATTGAAAATATGGAAAATAATAGTTATAAGAAATAAACAATAGGTTAAATAAAAATTATGTCATATATTTTAAGGTCAAATTATATGAAGAGACATTGAAATTAGATCAACCGTTTTTATGCCAACCGAATCGCACCCCCGTTTCATATTTTTTTCCAGTTCTTATTATTAATCATTTCAGTATTACGAGTAATGTTGATGCTCTCGCTTTCTGTATTAATGTAAGTACCTTCAAATCGCTATCGGGCTACACAATCCCCGTTCAAGGAAGTTCTCGGCTTACAAATTGCAACAGGATACTTTGACTTGACCGTAGCTTCTGTAAACGATGTTGAACCGTCTTTTTTAGAGTTTCGAACCTTTCAAGAAAAAAAAGGAACCTATAGGATCACTTTATTGTCCGTATGTCCTCGTTTATCTCGAGAACACGTAGAGGTATCCAGTTGTATTAAAACCATATATTCAGGTCAATTATAGGGGTAAAAAAAACAAACTTTTAAATTAACATAAAAAAAGATAGGACCGTTTGTGTCCCAAAAAAACGTATATGTCTACACTCTCAAGGGATTCAAAATTCATAAGGTACTTTCTGTTGACCTATGACTATTAAATTTGGTAAGTAATAAGTAAAAACAGAAAAAAAACTAATACTATACATTTTGTAATTAAATGATAAAAATATAGTGTTTAGTTTCGGAAACTGAATTTCGGAAAAACACGGAAACAGGTATCGAGTTGAAATTAAACTATAAATAAGTTAAGTAAATAAAAATAAAAAAATTCAATCAAAATATCAAATCAATAATAATTGTTGCCATAGTAAATGTCTAACCAAAGAGAATAATATATATATATATATATATATATATATATATATATATATATATATATATATATATAAATGAAATAGCTGTGAAAAAAACAAACTTCAAAATTAACGTTAAAAAAGTTAAGACCATTTATGCCGCAAAAACGTACACTTCGACACTCTCAAGTGAATCAAAATTAATAGGGTACTTTTCGTTGACATTTTTTTATACTAGGAGAAATGCTTTTGCGCATCCCTCGCCCCCAGGTGCAGGGGTGATTCGAAATGTTGGACTCACCTGGGCGGGTACTACCAACTAAAACTCCTAGTACTTGCCCTCCAGGCCGCCATTGGTTACGGGGGGGTAGGGTTCGCAATCACCCCTAATTTAGTCATTTGTAATTACATCATGAATAGTTACTTGTTATTAGAACTACGAGCGTAGCGGGTGGTACAAAGATTGAATCCTGAGCGTAGCGAAAGTTTCGAGGCGTAGCGAGAGATGCCAAATAAGTTTCGATGCCAAATAATTTTGCCAGGTAGAGGGATCAATCAATCGATCAATCAAAATAATGTTCTTTATTGCGAATACAGGTTAACATAGGTTCATACATCACTCAATATGAACTTTGCAATCAACTACATAAGTTAGTATTACTTAAAATGATTTATTTTATGACCTGTATGATCTTTATATACTTTTTAACAGTGAAACTTCAAATAAATCAATTCTCAAAATTCAAGCAACCCCACTTCCTCTCGCTTTTCATTTCATATGAGTCTTTGTTTACAATTTTTCTGTGTATTTAAATTGGTTCAGCTATCTCCGTTAATTATAACCCGGTTATCTACGACCTAAATCTGAGTGAGTCGAGAGAATGGATTGTGTCGAGTCAGCTCGAGCTCAAAGCTGAATTATCGGCACCTTACCGTTCCGTCTCATTTGTCGGCGTTTGCACTTCGCTTTTGGAACGAATCGGTGCAATTTTCATTAGTTACTGCTTGGTCCTTGTTGACAAGACAGTAGAATTGAAGATTGATTTGACTTAAGCCGTGTGAGAGCACAGTGAAATATTATAAAAGTTTTTAAGATTTCAGATTGATGCTTCAACCATACACGTGACAAGACAACGCAACCTTCTGAAGAATGAAAATTCACCACGAGTAAAAAATATTAAAGTTGCAGACAACAAAACGCTTTCAGTCAGTAGCTCCGGAGATGTGATTCTGAATACATGCAACGGAAAAAGTCAGGCAAATAATATATTGTTTTGAAATGTCTTGTATGTATCAGGACTTGCTGTGAATTTGCTATCTGTGCACCAAAAAACAGAAAATGAAGGCCGAGTCAAATTTGACTCAGAAGGCTGTATTATACTCAACAAAGAAAAAGCCATAGTAGCAACTGCAATAATAGTTAACAACATGTACCGGCTTAACTTAAATAATAAACCTGCATACATGTCTGATGTTATACAAGATGATAACTTTTTATGGCACCAAAGGATGGGTCATCTGAATTTTGAAAGTGTGAAGAAAATGACCACCAATATAGATGGAATAAAGTCATCTATGAAAAGTGACAATGTAACTTGCTTATCATGTAAGGAAGGGAAACAATCAAGAATGCCATTCCCTAGCCAAGTGTCACATTCTACAAAACTGTTGGAACTAGTACATTCTGATCTATGTGGCCCAATGGAAACACAATCCCTTGGCGGAGCTAAATACTTCTTAACATTTCTGGATGACTATTCAAAGAAGGTTTTTGTGTACATTTTGAAGAACAAATCTGAGGTACTAACAATGTTCAAATAGTTCAAGGCTGAATTTGAAAAGCAACTAGATTGCATGCAAAATTAAAAATCTTCGTACATACAACGGGCTAGAGTATGTGAATAAAGCATTTTCTGAATATTTGAAAAAATGCTGGTATAAGACATTAGACAACCACACCTTATATCCCGGAGCAAAATGGGCCTGCAGAAAGATTAAACAGGACACTTGAGAAACGAGATAAATGTATGCTCCTGAATGCCGGTCTGACAAAATCTGAAATAAATACTGCCCAGTACTTGCCCAGTACTGAAGCCATAAACACTGCTGCTTACATAATAAACAGATCACCAACTAGATCTTTAACATTCAGAACTCCAGAGGAATTGTGGTCCGGTCATAAGCCCAATGTTAGTCATATGAAGGTATTTGGATGTGAAGCCATGGTTCTTCTGCCAAAAGAAAACTGCAAGAAATGGGATCCAAATGCTCTTTATTGGCTATTGTGATAATACAAAGGGTTACAGGTTATTAAACCTTACACCGAAACTATTGTAAAAAGGTACAGGTATGATGTATTCCTGGAATCCTTATTGAAGAGAAACGATGCTGCATTGGATCTATCTGAAACAGAAAATGATAAGTTTAATAGATCACATAGTAAAGAAAATATCAGCACTTTCTCTCTCTCTACTTTTGTGATTCCATCTTGAATAAACTGTTTTGCTAAACGAGTGTTGAATATTTCTTATAATGTACTTAATCTTATAAGAAATCTATCAGTAATAGTTTATTTACAACAAAATAGTCTCATTTTAACATAGGTAACGTTGTTATTTAATCTGATCAATCACGAAGTTTACAAACAGTTTACTTCTCTTCTAGTACATTAAAGTTTGTTTTACATAGTATATAATTTCTTGCTGGACTTAATTTTTTTTTTTCACCTCACACGCTCGGAAAAGGAGGTTAATTTCTGCGCCGAAAATCGCATAATAACGGCCTAGCGTGGTTAACTATTTTTTTTAATTTAGAAAGAAAATCGTCATAATGCGTTCCGAATCGCACTATTGAATTTTTATGTTACATTTTATTATTATTTTAAAACAACAAGAATACGATAGTGTAATTAGATAAAATTTTTCTTAAAAGAATTTATTACCGGAAGTTGACCGCGGAACTAACCTAAAAATTCCAAACTTAAAAACATTAACTTTTGATCCCGTTGTTCCCACAGGTACGGGAATTACGCGGGCGGCTAGTAAATAATAATCTCTAAGTTTTCCGCGTGACTTATTCATCAAAATTTCCCGAGCAATGTTTTATTGAAATAAAAAAAAACATATTTCTTTTACCCACACTTCTTTGCAGGCAATTTAATTGTTCTGTCAGAGTGCAGTCTAGTACGTCACCTGCCCGTATGCACTCGGCTTAACATAAACAAGATAGAGCACGCCTAACCAACAAGCACCCTTCACGTCCCTTATGCTCTGTTTCTCTATGGTTGAGATGTCTGCTTTATTTTTAAGTTAAGTACTGTGGTGCGATTCAAATAAATTTTCAAGGTTGCTATTTTTTTTTCTTAATGCATTTAAATTAAAGAGTGATGTTTTCAATGCCCATTGGATTATATAGACAAAAGCATACGGTAACAATCATACTTGAGTAGTTATCACATTATTAGTACTTACACGAATTATTATTTAATAAAATTTACAAAATCTCGATGAGTAACCTTTCTTGTGCTTCAAATATCAATTTTTCATTTTCTTCAAATATCATTAAGGCACAGTATACCTATATATTTTGACTAGCTTCCTCCCGCGACTTCGTCCGCGTGGTCTTTAGAACTTGGTCCAAAAAGATTTAGTAAAAGAAAGAAATATTTTTTGTTTTACCTAAATTAATTCCATAATTCTTCTTTAAAAAAAATACTACTTACGCCACCTGTTGCGATGTAGTATATTTTTTCGTAGCAATTAGGGATTTTTACGCGACAAAAGTAACCTATGTTCCTCCCAAGGCTATAAAGTATCTGTGTCCCGAATTTCATCCAAACCCGTTCAGCCATTCTTGCGTGATTGAGTAACTAACATCCAAACATCTAAACTTTCACATTTTTATGATATAAGAAAAAGTAGGATAGTAAATCTATGATTATGTGGCACCATATATTTTAGCCCGCATTGATTTTTGTACTTACTTTCCCGTAGGAATGAGGGATTTTAATGCGACAAAAAGTATCCAATGTCCCTCTCCAGGCTATTAAGTATACGTGTCTCGAATTCCATCTAAATCTGTTTAGTCGTTTTTGCATGATTGAGTAACCAACACATCCAAACTTTGACATTAATAATATTAGTAGTAGGAAGTAGGATAGGAGGATTTCAAAAAATATGTGGCGCCATCTATTCAAGCCCGTATCGATTTTTGAAATTGACCATAAAAATTTGGCATTTTTACGCGACAATAAGTATCCAATGTTCCTCTCCAGCTTATTACGTACCTGTGTCCCGAATTTGATCCAAACCCGTTCAGCCATTTTTGCGTGATAGATACATATATCCAAACTTCTATACATCTACACTTATACATTTATAATATTAGTAGGATAGCAGGATTTCTAAAATTATGTGGCGCCGCCTATTTTACCTCACATTGATTTTATGTTTTCCCTTAGGAATGCGACAGACAGCCCCCTATGTAGGGGATGCCTGGACGCAGAGGAAACAGCCGCCCACGTGATCCTGGAGTGCGTGGGTTTGGCCGCACAACGGGCAGAAATCCTCAAAGACGTGAGGTCGCTCCTAGAAGCCTGTGAACGCCCCAGGAGGCTTCTGCGCTTCTGGAAGGAGCTGGGGTGGCTTGACTAGCCATACCGATGCTATGTTCACGCATAAAGGACCAAATGGGAGTCTAAATGCGGAGAAAAGAGCCCATCACCAATACTAATACCAATACCCTTAGGAATGACATATTTTAACGCCACAAAAAGTATCATATTATGTTCTTCTTCAGGCTATAAAGTGACTGTGTCCCGAATTTCATTCAAATCCGTTTAGCCGTTTTGCAAAAGTAACGTTCCCCTGAGACTACCCGGTAAAAAAGTAGACTATGTTTTAATCCAGGCTATCTTCTATCTGTATGCTAAATTTTATCGAAATCAGTTCAGTAGTCTTTGCGTGAAAAAGTAATAAACATCCATCCATCCAGACATCCTCATAAACCTCCGCATTTATAATATTAATCGGATAGGACAAGATAGGATTAGTTATTTATTGTTCAAATGCAACGCATGGCGGACTTTAATGTTTCAGGGCTCAGAATGTCGCGTGGAGATGCCATTTATCAGAATAAAAAGTATTCTATGTCAATCTCCACTGTTAAAATTATGTTCATACCAAATTTCACTAAAATCTTTTCAGCGGTTTACTCGAGAAAGGGAACAGCCAGACAGACAACAATCACTTTCACATTTATAATGTTAGCATGGATAAGTGTGAATGGAGAAGTATTTGATATGACAAAGTATCGTAAAAAATATTCCAAATCGTTAAAAGTCACTATTATATATATATATATATATATATATGTATGTATATATATATATATATATTGCATAATTATTCTAAACAAAATTTAAATAATTTTTCAAATTAATTACTCAACTTCATCCCACTTTTCACCCATTTGTGGGTGGAATTTTCAAAAACGTAGGTAAATTTTAGTTTTAAATTATCAACCTAAATACAAAATTTGAAGATTCTAACACTTTTACTTTGAAAATAAAAAGACTATTCTTACACAACTTCATCCCCTTTTTCTCACTTTCGGGGGTGAAATTTTCAAAAACGCCGAGACAGGTTAATATTTATTTTCAATCTTCAGCCTAAATACAAAATTTGAACATCCTAACTTCAAAACTGACGGACTTTCGTACAAACATTCATCCCCTATTTTACCCCTTTAGGGGTGGAATTTTCAAAAATCCTTTCTTAGTGGATTAGAAATCAAACTACTTTTCGAAAATAGCACTCAACATCACAAATATTGATCATACTCCGAGTTATGTTTTATACAGAACTATCGATGGTATTACAAATCTACTTATGTATTATATTTATAACATATACATATACATTTTTTATTAAATTACATTATTGGGTTTGACGTACCTAATCTTAAACGTTAATATTTATGACATAGAATTAAAAGTTCAAATACAACACAATTTACATTTTAAACCTAGCGGTTATAAAAGCCACACACACCCTCTCCACATACATCCATACTCATCGTTTACTCATCGAGAGGACTAACACTCTTCACTCTTTTACTTAATTAGTTTAGTACTTGTTTCATACTTTCTAAGTAGTTATTTCTTATGAGTAAATTCCTCGGGGTGAGACCTGGTGACCCGTACCACAAGTTTATTTCAAACTTATTTCGGACTCCAGGTCTCATACTATACAATGTCTACAGATATGTTAAACCTTGCAATGGTGTGAAGTAGTATGAGATAAATAAAGATTTTTTTTTAGAGAAAATGCTTCAAATATTATTAAGACAATAACATTTTGAAGAAAAAAAGGGCTTTAGAATTAATGCTCCTGCTTAAAATACACAAAAAGTGTAAATAAAAAAAAATTGCCACGGTGAAAATTTCTATTATCGATTATAGTCGTTTAAGCTACATTATAATGTCAATTCACACATTGCTTATTTATTGTTGAGTTGCTTTTATTTTTTTCACTGTATTGTTTTTTTTTGAAAATCCTTTGCTATTACTGGCGTGACTGTTTAGATGTTTATTGGTTATAAAGAGGTCTTAAATAAAAATTCACTGTATGTGTGTCTCCTGTATATGTGTATATAGATTTAAATGTTTTTATGATTAGTTTTTGTATTATAAATTTTAAACAGCCTTTAAAATGTTTGGCAGGCGGGTTGGCGATCGCAGTGTGGCAAAGTTAGCAGAAGACGCTGCTGCCCGTCTCCTGAAGGCTTAATCCCTTAGTCGCTTTTTACGTCACCCACGTGTTGAGAGGGGGTAGTGCTATTCTAAGTCGACACTACACGGCTCCGACACTACACGTGGTGAAGACGAAGCCGCTGTCGGCCACAGCATCGCGGCGACCGGTTCCGTGCCCATCAAGGAGGGGGCATGACGGAGAAGAACGACGGAAGACGAGGACCGACGACGACGGACACTATCGCTTCCGCGCACAACTTAGCCATACGTCACCGGTCGCACTTATTGTCGGGCATATTATCTTGTACCTATTTTCAAAGTGTGATTGATCAGTACAGAGTTTACAGTCCACTCTTCTTTCATTTACAACCACCAGGACAGGATTCCCTTATCTCCATTAATATAGAAAAGGCACTGGCCCCAACATATGAATCTTCCTGTATCTCCGAAACGAGACTGTAGATCCATAGGTCGCTGGTTCATATCCGGCTCGAAGGACCATATGTTATTTACCAATTATCTTTACTAGACTATTTTTAGATAGCTAGATTGGGATTGGGATAAAAGAACTAATAACAGACCAGAGGCTCTATTTTTGATTCACTCGTCACGCGTCGAGCGCTTCGTTTCTATTGATTTTCGTTCGACATAAGCTTTTCCATATTTTTGAATCGCTCGACCGCAACGAGTGCCCTCACCCACTCGCTGCAGTCGAGCGAAACAAGCGTGCGACGGCGTGACTTAAGTCGCATGCGTGTGAATTAAGTATGACTTAAGGGCCCGCTATAATAGGCCAACGAAAATCAGATTGCTTTACATGATCGTCTGTAATATCAATATTAATGAAAAACTGAATTTCAAATTAAGATGCAGCAAACTACATGACTAACACTAGTGACTATGTTACTCAAAAACATGATTGCATAAAATTTTCTCGATAGAAAAAAATTGCGAAGTTGCCTCCAAATCACTATAATTAACACGATAAACTGCTAGTATTCAAGTAACACATTAAAATAAAGCTTGGAACTTTTTAGTATAATTACACTATAGATAAGGCAGGGCTTATGTTATATATTTTTTTGTAAATAACCTTTAAATATCCTTTAAAAAAAGAATTTCCTTCATATCTTCATTCCGGACCGGCCGCATTTGGCCGGAGAATTATATAGTAAATGCTGCATTATTTCTTATAGAAATAAGGCAGCATTTAATTTGCAGTTCGCCGTTGTAGTTATTACTTCTGCTTTTGGCCTAGAGCGCGCCCTTAAGTATGAATTAAGTGCACCATTACATGATTTGTTTTCTTCATGCTTAGATATTACCTATATACTCTTTGCTTAACTGTTGTTACAGATACAACTCTCAATCTCTTTATTATATATTCTTATAGACGCACTAAATACGTTACAGTTGCTTATTGTCTACCCAAATGCTTTTCCAGACGTTTCTTTGCTGTTGTTAATTTCATTGTTTTTGTAAGGCACCTGAGCTTTAGTCCTCTAAGTTTTGTTTATTTAATGTAATTAAATACTTTGTGTTTTAACACCTTTCTAGTTTATGCATATTTTTTTGGCTAGAGGGAAACTCTAAATATTATGTTCAACTTATTCCCCCTTCAGGGGGGAGAGTACTGGTGTCCTGAGATACAGGCTTAACGCTCCGTTCAGACACCAGTCTCTCACAATCTTTGTTAATGATTTATACTTTTATGATAAGAAACCGCCATTATAATGTATAAAGATTGTGGAAGAGTAAATAAAGAATTTATTTATTTATTTATTATTTATTTATAATTAAGTATGAGCGATTCAAAAATAGAGCTCCAGGCAACCAACCCCTTTTGCTGTTGAGTTCCTAGATAATATACTAACCTCTTGCCTATATTAATAATGAATATCCTTCAAATTATAACGAACACTGTTTTGCCTTTATGTTAAGGCACACTAGACACACAAACTTGGAATACAGTCACAAACATAAATGCCGAGGCAAATTCTTTTATTATCATGTAAACTCATCCGGTGAGGGTTGAGCACGCAAAATATTATGAGTGCAAGTCACGTAAGTCCTAAAAATGTTAACAACTAGGATGTTCACGTGCAATCAAATTATGTCATGTACATGTTAGGTGTCGCTTTTGTGTCCTAAGCTTTTTATAACAGAGAAAAGGATTCGGTTTTTCTTAAATACAAAAAGTATTTTGTCTGTAAATACTCAAGCTAAATATTTGACTTTACCTTTATTATTACCACCGGTTATAATAATACTAACTACGATTAATGTGGGTTGTTCCTGAAAAGCAAAAATAAGGAGCTTATATTTGTATTTTTTATGTATGTTCATCTGATTATTCGAAGACAGCTAAAGCGATTGAAGTGATTTAAAGTCCCCAAGTTGTGAAATCAATTCAGTTCTTTACAGAAAATCTTGAAGATACTGTGGTACATATGACTTTTTTGTTTATGGATCGATTTTAAGTGTAATTTCGGTCATTCTCACGACAAGGCGTTCTGCGTATAACTTCCGTCACGATTTTCATTAAATTCTTTACTTTTTGATTTTTGTAGTCGGTTTTAATTATTTTTTTAAGTTTTTTATTTCATAATGTTTAAAGTTAGAATAAGTCCCACACTTCGGTTTGACTCAAGTGTGTAGGCAACTACTAGTTTGAATCAAACCGCTCGACCGTAAAACGACAGGTTTTTTCAAGATGTCTTCAAAATTACTGAACCGATTTCAAAATTTCGAAAAATGGGACCAATTTGGAAACAAACCCGTTGTTATAACGTTTGAATCATTTCGATCGGTTCAGGCGTTCTTGGGTAATTTGTGAACATACATAAAAAATATATATACGCGATAAATTGATAACATTCTTTCTTTTTTTGAAGTCAGTTAAAAATAGAACTCTGTCGCTATTTTCTGTCTTGAAGTTATGAAGATAAAAGTATTTACCCATTACATAATTGAGTGGGTCTCTCTCGTTACTTATCTACGGTCCTTTGGCTCAGTGAAAATATATAAAATAATATAATAAAAAATAAACTCGGTGCTAGCCAAAGCATTCTACATTGCACTTCTATTAACTATATTTTTATTTTTCTTGCCGTGGCTGGCACGTCGACGCCAAAAGCTTTATTTTTTACCTTTTGAAGTCAGTTTTTTTTATAATAAGTTTTTTATTTCACAACTTTTTAGATCTTCGTATACAATTTATGGGACCACACTTGAACTATATTATTTTAAATAAAAAAAGAATTATTGAAATCGGTTGACAACTGACGACGTTAAATTAAAACATACATAAAAAAATATATATACCTACAGTCGAATTGAGAACCTCCTCGTTTTTTTGAAGTCGAAAAACCAATGGACCTGTAGTCACATGTAAAGTTTTTTTTTTATATACTATGTACCTACCTTTTGTATTTATTAAATACTTTTGTAATTTCATTCCACTAAATAATCAATTGTATTTTTTTAATGATGTAATAATTCCTACGCCTTTAATGGCAGGTAATGTTTGCACTTTCAAATTTGTACCATCTATAATATTACTTTCTATGGAGTAAATTATTCTGATTCTGATAGTCACATTAGACTCCGAATAAATAATAATAAAAGCGTAGGTATTTTTCGTTAAAATAATCACGGTTTTAAAAAGTCTTTTTATAGTGTTATATTAAATAGGCTTACTACTTACCTCAATATGGCTGAACCAGTAGATGAGGTATAAGTTCGCCCAGGAGAAGCCTGTTTACTAGCACCTTTGGTTTGGGTTGTATGCTGCCAACATATCAGGTTGTATGTGCTCGGGAAAACAGACGCCGGCAGAGCATTCCATACCTTGGCAGTCTTAAACAAAATGGAAGTTCATCAATTTTTACAGTCAACAGCACGTCGAGCTACTTATTGCGCTTCAGAACGCCCTTAAGGGCTCGTACAAGCGGCTATTTTAGGTATAGTTTTCGTTAAAATAGTTTAAAGCAGTCTTAAACCAAAAATAAATTCGTTAGTTCAACAGCACATCGAGCTCCAGATTGACCTTGAAAGCGCCCTTATGTAGCTCGTAATAGCGGCTGTTTTTATAATGCATCCTAGCCAGACTTCAACTTGTGTTTTTTATATTCAGTTTTAATATTCCATGGTTGTCCTCATAAAACATACTGTAAGGTTGTAGCAACTTTCTACAGAATTTTGTGTTGTATTAGCAACTGCACAAAAATCTTTTTTAACCTTTTTTGTTAAAAAACTGTCAAGAACGAGGCAGACTCGCGCTCGGGTTGCGTACCCGTATATTGTTTTTAGACATCGACACGCCAAACCAAAAGCAAATAAGAATAAAATCACTTTCTTAAGATTTCTGAAAAAGTATGCTATTTAAAGACATCGTTTAATTTTTCCTGTAATCTTTACATAAACTTCTATCACAAAGATAATTTCAGATTTTTCTCTTTGTAAACTTCAGAGAAAGGGGGGGGGGGGGGGGGGTTCAATTTTCATCAAAAGTCAAAAACTATGCGACCTTGTTTGATAATGCAGCGGTCTTTTATATGATACCCCACATGCCCTAGTAGCCCCACTTTAAGACACCAGGGGGCCTACCGCCATCTATTACCGCAATATTGTTTTTTGTATCGGCGCAATGTTGTTATATGTCATATCGTACCGCGAACCTCTTAAAACAAGCTTGTCTTTTGACGGAAGTTTTGTGGCGTCATCGCTCAATCATTCACTCAAACAAGATTTTTATCAATCAAACCTACTACGACGTCTTGTGTCAAATAAAGTAATTTAAACAGTATTGAAACAAAAGGAAAACAAAACGTTCTTACGACATGACGGTTTCTAAAAGATGGCGGTAGGCCTGCAGTTCACTTGCAGCTCGCTTTCAGCCCTGTTGCTAAATTATTATTTTTATTTCTCTTTTATTTGTAAAATAGTTGAGCAAACGTCATCGTACACCATACCAAATTTTAAGTTGATAGCATTAGTAGTTCTTAATATATCCAGCTGTGACAGACAGACTGAATCGTACCATATGCGTTCCTTTTTACCATTTTGGTACGGAACCCTAAAATATGGTCTAGAACAGTTGCCATTTTCTAGAAAAAAAATTCGCCCCTGACAACAACCATGAATATAAGCATAAAAATATAAAACGCTGAAAACATTGAGCGGGAACGTGATTTTACTTTTTTAACCATTTCCTTCGCTTGTACCCCTAGTACGGGTTGATATCTACTATCAACGTTGTCGAAAACTACCGGATCCACGTAATCTTTGCGAATAATTTTGGTAAAGCAGTCGTTTTTTTATGCATGACGGGGGACACTCTTAGCTTTCATCATACCTGATGTTAAGTATTGATAAGGCTAAAGATGGAAGCGAGCCTCTCCCGGAATCCTCAGCCACTGAGGAACTGGCTGTCTTATATCGAACTGCCGGAACACAACAATGCTGAAAACATTGTTCTTATGGCGTCAGGCTTAGATAAGATAGTAGTAGCTAGCCAGGCGGACTTACAACAAGTCCTACCACCAACCAACCGAATAAAATATGTACCCCCACTGCGAATCGAACACGGAACCCCTGGGTTTGATACCGGTGGTTGTACCACTAGACCATAGAGGAGATTGAAGGCGATGGATATAAGGAAGGTAATTTTGGATAACAAATATAGCTTACCAAACTCATACTAAAAATGCATATTGTTTTTAAAGATGCTACGTAATCGGTTCGCAAGTCCAACAGCGCAAGACCTAGAGAGAAAAAGTGCCAAGACTAAGTACTACAACTACACCCCTACTAGATGCAAGCTGGCATATCCACTTAAGCTGGTAATAAAACAAATTTTTTATCATTTTGATACATGTAGACAAGAGTATACTTATTTGGCGCGGCACCCGTTTACGAGCATGATGAGTCATGCTTTCCACAATTAAAGGAACATAACGTCTCGCTTAACGCGACATCTAAGATGGTCAGCAGACTAAAATGTCTAATTAGAATGACTATATAGGGTGCTAAAAGACCCATAACGAAAATAAAATCATCATAACAATAATTTTCTTGTAACTAAGGAGTTATTGAGGATCAAAGTTATTTTTTTTTTTTTAAAACCACTTAATGATACGTCACCTACTCGTACTCTGTAGACATACGAAAACGTTGTTGCACGCGTTCTATTGCGTGTAAAACATAACAACCGTTTTTTTAATACATAATAAAAGTAGTTTCGCAGAAGAAACTTTTACTAACTCCTAATTAGTTTTATGTACACTACGCATATATTACGGCTTTGGTATGGGTCTTTTAACACCTGTATAATATGTTATATGTTACCTAAAGTGTAGGTAAGGTTGCGATTGCTGCGTCATGCTCGTGAACGGGTGTTTGTTTTTATATGAGTTAAAAGTTTTTAACTTTATTTTAAAGTGTTCCCATCTAGTATGTTATTGAATGGCACAGCTAGTTATATCAATTTAATGTAGTAATATTGAAACAGCGGAGTTTCATGAAGGTGGAATTACGCCGTATTAAAATAAGATATGATTTATTAATACAAAACTCATTTTGCCGCATTCATATTAATTTGAGTTTTATCTCAAATTTCATATTCTGAACATTTTCAGGAGGATTCTTTATTACTTTGCCGCATTGCGTGACTTCTGTAGACAAACATTGAAGGACGGTTTGAGCTTATTATTTTTAGTACAAAAACGAGTTTTATAATAGGTGCCTACTTTCTTTATTTCATAGCATTTTAAAAAACAACTGTATAACTTAACCCTAATTCATATTCAAGTTATGCATTAATAAGATTTCTTTTCTTAGCATACCTACGTATTACCTTACCTGGGACCTGTCAGTCCTGGGCCTCAACGCTTAAAATAGCACTACCCTTTCTCATCTTAGACTGTTGGATCTATTGTGCCAAATTTAGAAGAGGGAACGTACCTGGCAAGGGGCCTAATATGCCAAGAGTAGCTGGCAGCGTAGTCGAAGTTGTAGCTCCTTTGTTTGTTATTGCGGTGCGTAAAGCGTAACCGTCAACAGACGCTGCCAGCTACGCTACGGCTTCTAGGCACAATAGACCCACTGTCAGCTATGTTCCGACTTCTAAGGCCACAACAGGCCCCAAATACGGAGATAAAAGGATTGTTACTGCTTAAAGTCTTGCACAATAGTCACGAAGACCCATGCAGAATTATAAGATAAAGAGGAAATTATCTAAGATTACCTCTTAATAATAAGAGTACTAGCCTAACTAACTGAAAATCAGTGATTCAAAAGACAGCGTTGCGTAAAAACTTCACGCTTCATTCATATTTTGGGTTTGCAGAAATGCTTTATATACAGAAAATATCCTATTTCCTACAGGTAAAACCCTCATCAATAATTCTAGGTGAAGCTCCGCCGTAATTCGAGCAATATGCACAATCAGATGTCTTCACTGCAGGCGGCGAAGATAAGCTGATTCGAAATGTGAATTCTGTGCCAAGAGCAACTTTATCGATGCACATTTCAAATCAGTAACAGAGCTAAGCTAAACTAAGCCATATCTGTGAACGGGTGCAACGGTAAATAAATGATGGTTTGTATAAACAAATATGTCTTGTTTGGCACTTGATTGATATGATCTCGAATGTTTTTCAATTGATATCATCTGCCAAGAATAGAACTATCAATATCCTACAATGCGCGATTAGTGGTTAAAACTGTTAGTGCTACGTTTGATGTGTGCATGTAAGTACCTAGTTGATAAGCAATGTTATTATTTGTAGTAACTTGTCATAACTAGTTGGGACGATAAGTTTGCAACTCTTATATTTTAGTTTGGTTTTAATATGTAACGTTCTTTTCTGTTTTAATATGTAGATATTAATATTCCCTATAAAATGATAAACGTAGCATTCCTGTAAGTTTTATAGTCTTTGAGATATTTAAGTTATAGTGGTAATCAGCTGTTTTATTACTCTTGTATAACCTAAATGTCTAAGTCCGCGTGTAACAACGTCCCCGAGATTTACAGGTCGAGAGCTTGGACGAGTCGGCCGCCGCCTAGCGAGAGCGATGTACACTCGAGCGGACGCATCCAACAGCGAGCATCTCCGCAACATTGCTCAGCTCTACAATCGCCGCAACCGAGCTCTCTCTAGGGAGATAATGGCCCAAGAAGACAAAGCCCCGGCCCGCCGCAACATCAATGACGACACACAGTGTCGTCATGTTCGCAGCAGAGCCCCCTCTACCGCACTGAAGCATCCCCGCCCGCGACACCGCGAGCCTACAAACAAAAAATCCCATGCTACACACATAAGAGGCGCTCGCTAGTCCTCCCTTACGGGTCTCATCTGGCAGGGCTTGACCGCGCCGAGGGCGATGGTGAAGCACTTAGGGAAGGGGGACGACCCCCCATTTGACCAATCTGCATGGGAGCAGATTGCGATCCCTGCAACATCTGCATTGGCTAACGTCAATACCAGATTACCCGCAGGCTTGGCGGCGCGCGAGATGAAAAAGAAGATGCAAAGTAACATTTTGCTTCGACGTTGTGCCGATCCTCGCATGGTTAATGCTGTTTCAAAGTATCGGTATCAAATATTATAAATGCGAAAGTATGTCAGTTTGTTTGTTTATCTTTCACGCAAAAGCTACTAAACCGATTTCGATGAAATTTGGCACATAGATAGAAGAAAGCCTTGATTAAAACAAAGGTTACTTTTTATCCTGATATTTACACAGGAACGGGAACACGCAGGTAAAACCGCGGGCGGCCGCAAGTCTATAATAGAGGTTAAGCATGACTTTTTTCATGGACAACAGGATCTTACAAGATGATAAATAACCAAGAGACGAAAAAAAGACGAATGAACGCGAATACCGGCATAAGAATTTTAGAGTGTTATTTACCATTATTTTTAGCCTAATAATAAGTTGACGAATATAAAATCTAGAACTCTGTTAAAGTGGTTATTGCTCTTATTGCTATTGGTGTTTCATATACCTAATCACAAACACAATATAAACTTCGATCGAACATACTCTTAAATTTATGAATCAAAAACTATAAGCACTTATAGAAAAGAATGCGGTATCTTCAATTCAAAATAATAATTCTAGATCAATTGAATAGAATTAGTAGTTATGAACAGAAACAAATATTATGCAAAAATTACAAAAATAATCAAACAATCAAGATTACATTAAAAATACTGTTTTGTAGACAGAATAGCGCAATAAAAAGTGAAGTTTACGGCTTTCTTTAAACTTCTTTTTCCATTTTATTTGTTTAGCTTCCAGAATTAATATCAGGGCAGAACTGAAAGCGACTCATAAAAAATATATAAATCCGACTTTTTCTACGAACGAAGTTGATGACAATAAGCGTTTCAGGCTATGAGGGCAATACAAAATTTCGGTAATGAAATATTCATTCGTTTCCTTCACCCAGACGACATTTATAATTTCGCAAAGGTTAAGTTTGCAACCATCAAAGAGGTTTCATTAAATACCTTTTAGGTAGGTACACACGTATATAATACCACAATGTAAAATTTGTCTGAAATATAACTTGTACACGATTTGAAAGAAAATATTTTTTTTACTATTTTCCAATTTAACAATAATATTAGGAAACAACATTATATTTATTGGCAGGATTCCGAGATAACATCTATGTATAATAATAAAACAATACCGTGACTGACTGATGGACAACACACAGCCCAAACGGCTGAACCGAAACTTTGTATACAGGATCCTTTAACGATGTAGGCGAGCACTAAGAAAAGATTTTTGTCAATCCCGCGTGAACGGGCACCACGCGAGTGAAACCGCAGGCGGCCGCTAGTTAAGAATATAATAGTACAAGTACAAATGACATCAGATCGAACCCATATTTTTGGCTCAAGTGACAGAACTGCATACACAATGCAGGGCTATTTTACCTAAAATCGGTCCTCCCGGTGATTACGTAATGATACGTAATGAATTAATTTGTTTTTCTTTTTTCTTCTTCTATAGAACTTGGTTCTGAATGATTCTAGGTCACATAGTTTTTCCTTTTTATTTATTCTTCTTACAAAACGGGTGGTTCTCTTACTTCAACGTCTTACAGTAAGCGATCCACACCAGCCAAGTTCAACCAAAAATACTACAAGCACTTTTTGACTAACACAGTGACAGGTGGTATCGAAACGAAATATGTTGCATGAAAGTGATTATTTTGACCAAGAAAAATTACTCATACTTGCAATAAATCGTAAACTTAATTTATGTATCCGTGTGTGTCTGTCTGTAAGACAGACAGACAGACACATACTTCTACAAAAAACTAAATTGTTAACACATAATATTTAAAAATAGATTTTATATGAACAGTTTGCACACAATCGCAGAAGACATCAATGTTTATATAACGAGATCCTCACCAACATTAGACCAATAATACAGTCATTTGCACACGATATCAGCCAATAACAGTGTGGAATGTACGCAAACATGTGATTGGAACCAAAATACTTTGTTTAAACGACATAGCTGTACGTAATTGAGCTTTAACCTTCAAGCGGGCGCGCGTAGTCGAATCGACCGCGCTTAGTACATTTTCGTTAATAATATTAGTATTACACATGTACTTCTTAATTCTAGTAGCCTGTCGCTATGTCTTTGGGAGTAAAATAAAGAGTTTACCGTCACTCACGGGGCTCCACCCCACCTCACAGATCGCGATTACTTTAATCGCGGCGCAGTCGTCGAAAAGACTACACGCGCCTGTCGTCGAAAAGGTTACGCGCGACGCTCAACGCGACATAATATTTCTTCGACTATCACTCAATATTATCGAAGTAAGCTAGGAATATTGTTATTTTTATATTAAATGAGTCGTAGACGCCACAAAGTGCACAACTCGAAAATTTACTAAGAAAAGACGAAGCAGAGAGTGAATCAGAGCTCAGCGACCAAGGCTTTGTAACTTCCGACCACATCGTTTTAGAGAAACCTCAATCTGCTGAGAAATCAAACTACTCGTAATCAAATGAGGATGACTTGCCTCTTTCAGAAATTAATAGCTAATTTTTCCTAAACTGTTTTTTTGATTCAAAGAATATTTGAGTAATGTTAATAAATTTAATAATTGTTTCCTTTTAATAATTATTGTAATTACTGGTTTTGACAAATTAGACTTTAAAGACAACAATAATATATCTGTGTACGAGACAATAAATGATTATTGAATAATTTGTGTTTTATTTCTCTGATTCATCCTACAGGTCTTTTCGGTTACGCGCGCCCGCTCCCGTTACAAATGACCCGCTTGAAGGTTAAACAAGTACCTATACAAAGAGATTTTAAAAATGAAAATCAGCCTAATGCCTTATTAAATTGATTAGTATTACAAATCATCTCCATAGATATTATTGTACAAAAACGAATATAGAATTTCAGATGTTACTCTGTAACTAATGAGCACAGAATTAAATTGTGATTGGTTGTTAATAATACTGCACCAAGTCTTATTTATAATTCAGCGACATTGAATTCTATAATACCATATTGCTATAGATACTGATGTAGAGCGAGAAATTAATTATCACAGATCACGTATCAATAAAGTCAAAGTCAAAGATTTTTATTCAAATAGATTTATAGATAAGTACTTTCGAATAGTCCAACAATTTTTTATTCCCTACCAGCCATTCAGGACATCTTTTAACTGATAAGAAGAACGGCCGCAAGAAACTTATCAGCCTTAACAGAAACAACAACATTTACAATGGAACATGTTGTTGCCAAACACAAATCTACAATTTTGAAATATATTTAAAAATAGAGGAAAATTTTCTCATACTTACATTAGAATATTTTCCTCTTACACAATTTACAATAGTTATGTTTAATGTTGGTATCACATCCATGCATTCTGGTCTTTTAAATAGTCATCTACCTTGTAATACTTAACCTTTGCTAAAGAGCGTTTTTTTAACATTTATTTTAAATTTATGCAAAGGCAGCTCAATCACTTGTTGTGGAACTTTATTAAAAAATGCTTTGCCTGTCCCCAAAAACAAGCGTCTAAATTTTTCAAGCCGGAATTTTGGAACTACAAGCTTATTCTTGTTTCTAGTATTAAAATTATGAACATCGCTATGCTTAATAAATAAATCATGATGTTTCCTTACATATACTATATTTTCATAGATGTATTGTCCCGCTAAAGTTAGTATATTAATCTCTTTAAACGCCGTCGTGTAATACTAAAGGTAAACATGACAAAACAATAATGTAACTTTTCCGATCAGGTACCGTAAATTCATTTTCTATTAAAAAGAAATTGTTAGGTACTACAGTAAAAGCAATGTCAACTTCGAACAAAACAGCAATGTTTCTAATAGGTACTTTCCATCGGATTAGAGGCTGTGCAGTGAGTGCTACGTGCAAATACAATGAACGAGTCAAAGTATCTCACAAACAGCGTGCAGCTTGAGCATATTCGGCTTTGAGAACAGTTTACGATGTTTTGTTTGTTTGACAAAGCTCGTCGTGCTACTGTTTCGTAGAATTCGTTTGGGAATTTACTTAAAAATGCTACTTCTTTTTCTGGTTATTTTTTATGTTTACTTGAAGTTGGATTAGGTATTAATGATAATTTTAGCAATATACCTAATTATGACGTGACGTTCGTCCGCGTTAACTCTGTTCGGAATCCAATAGAATCTTCATCAAGTCTCTTAAATTCATTCCTAGATCAATTTTCAAGTTACCCTACCTATGTCTTCTTTCAATGCCCAATCTATCAAGTACCTAGTCATTTCTATTATTTGTGATTTTTAAAATTTTGCATTTTTCAATGTTTTTTATAAGCTATTTATATACCCACGACCTTTGGAAATCCATTGCACCAGAGCATTGGGCTGGATTTCCAAAGATCGTGAATTCGAGTCCCATCTGACAATTCACTTGTTCCCGAGTTGACTTTTTCCAATATTTTTCTATTGAAAATTTATCATAAGTTCGATTCCTTGGTTTTTATGCCTACAAAAAAGTTTGAAGTGGGAAATGGGTGCACATAATGGAGTTAAATAACTTCCGTATATTCTGTTCACGGAAACGGGCTAGTACTGATATAAATTGGTCGCTTCTGATTGGCTGAAGATACAGCACATTGCCTATGCGCGGTATGTCCACCCAATCAGAGCGAACAACAGATTGCCTATGCACCTTTTTACCGAGGAAGCATTATTATGAAAAAACTCGCAACGGCAATTTTCATAATAATGCTTCCTCGGTAAACGAGGAATTTAACTCTTTCTTAGTAAATGGTTACTCTTATTCAGGTATTTATTCTTATTCAGATAATTATAGTCTGTTCAACGAAACGAGATAGTATTTTGAAAAATTTCTTGATTGGCTGAAAGGTGCATAGGCAATCTGTTGTTCGCTCTGATTGGGTGGACATACCGCGCATAGGCAATGTGCTGTATCTTCAGCCAATCAGAAGCGACCAATTTATATCAGTACTAGCCCGTTTCCGTGAACAGAATATACGGAAGTTATTTAACTCCATTATGTGCACCCATTTCCCACTTCAAACTTTTTTGTAGGCATAAAAACCAAGGAATCGAACTTATGATAAATTTTCAATAGAAAAATATTGGAAAAAGTCAACTCGGGAACAAGTGAATTGTCAGATGGGACTCGAATTCACGATCTTTGGAAATCCGGCCCAATGCTCTGGTGCAATGGATTTCCAAAGGTCGTGGGTATATAAATAGCTTATAAAAAACATTTAAAAATGCAAAATTTTAAAAATCACAAATAATAGAAATTACTAGGTACTTGATAGATTGGGCATTGAAAGAAGACATAGGTAGGGTAACTTGAAAATTGATCTAGGAATGAATTTAAGAGACTTGATGAAGATTCTATTGGATTCCGAACAGAGTTAACGCGGACGAACGTCACGTCATAATTTATTGCCCTAGTAATCCCACTTTTAGTTTTTAAGAACCACTTTCAGTTTCAGTGGCAAAAACAATATTTCGCTCTTATTTGCAAAATAGTCAGACAAACGTCATCTAAAACTATACGAAATTTCAAGTTGACAGCATTAGTAGTTCTTGATATATCTACAGACAGACTGAGTGGCTCCAAAAGGGTTCCGTTTTACCATTTTGGTACGGAACCCTAAAAATGAAATCTGCCGAGGGTAAATAGTAAATAACCAGATACAAAAACCACTTTATACGGCATCGAATCACGTTGTAACAACGAAAATTGACGCTACAGTTGGGTAATTTATTCCCGAAGCAGGCCGAACATAGTGCAATGTGTAAACAAGGCGAGTGAGTCAAAGTGTCCAGTGAAACAAGCAAAAAGCACACTTAACGGTCTACCGTAGTCCGTTCGGTAAATATTTTATAACAAACAGCTCTCTGAGGCTGGCCTTTGTTACTATTAATTAGTATTGTATTATTTTTCAAGTGATCATTTGCGTTCGGATTGACTGGTTTTTTTTTTTATTGTGTTTCTGACATAAAGAAGTTTTTCCGTTTGAATATTATCTATTTCTTTGTTAACGAGAAAGAAAAAATGATATAGCTCGAAATCGGGATAATAACAAATTAGTACAAAATATTACTGCGCTACAGTTAAAATAAAACATTAAGTTCCCAGAAAAAGATAGTAAATTCGCAAGTAAGAATTTAACAAATATGAAGCGCAGACGACCGACCGGAAAAATATATGGTTCCAAAACGATATGTTTAAAGATATTGTTTTATTTAAATAATACGAATAAATACAATATAGATAAAACTCTTAAGACTGCGTTCCATGACAAAAATTGAATACGCGAGACCAAAGTTCCAGTAAATGCGCATGCGTAAACTAAAGTAGGACACAAAGTTGATTATTTTATTATACTCTAACGTCCAAATATTTAATTATGCATTATTTCAATAAACATCCATAGCATCCATACTAATATTACATAATGTAAATGTAACTCTGTCTGTTCATCTGTCTGTAACCTTTTTCCATCTAAATTGCTGAACCGTAAATTAATGCGATTTAGAGTTAATTTATACTTTTACAAAAATATATAGACTAAAGTAGTTTGATGGATTACGCATAGGTAATATTAAGAATAATCACGTAAACAGATAGACTATTTTTACCCTAAATAAATTATAATTATATTGATTATATTTCGTTAATGTCCCATCAACTAAAACAATATTCATTTCTGATGTGCGATAGTGGCCAAAATGGACAACAAAAGCCCCCGTCTGCGCTCCATTCTCGTGAAGTTCAACAGCCCTCGCCTCCGAGACAGTTTCTGGAGTCACGATATCATTCAATAAAAACAATTCTAGTGATAAACTCAACACCAGCCACCTGGGTATTGGCGGCACTAAAAAGTCTCCGGTTTATGTTTCAAAACATCTTACTCCAGAAACAAAGTTGCTATACCTAGCCACTCGTCGTGTTCGCAAGAGCTAAAGTACAAACACTGCTGGGTACGCGACGGTAAAATCTTTGTACGGAAGAACGACGAATCCATACATAAATCAAAGGTTTGCCAAGCGTGTGCTAAATTTGTTAATTTTTTTTTTTTACTTACAGGTACTTTTAAAGATATTACTGTTTATTACCAAAATGTAAGAGGTTTGCGAACGAAGACTGTCGATATATTTAATAATATAGTGTGTAACTCATATGATATAATAATCTTGACTGAGACTTGGGGCCCTACCGCGCAAGTGGCAGCGGCATCGCAATCGGCTTCATTTGACAGATGGATGTGACACATTGCTGCTTCTTTTTGACACAAATAAAAACTTACCAAAGACTAACACCCATATTCTAAGTCGTTCCTCCAAAACTTACGAAACCTCATTGAAAACCTCTTCAAAATACTCCTCGAAATCGGTATTCTAAGTCATAACTCCGTAAAGACCTGGAGGAGCCAAAGAGTACGTAGCCACTCCGTGTTAGGCCTAGCGCACACTACCATTTTTACCCAGGAAGAGGTTGAGTGGAGTGTAAAAAGTTTTGGAGGAACGACTTAGAATATGGGGGTAAGAGCAATATGTCACATCCATCTGTCAAATGAAGCAGATTTCGATGCCGACGCTACTTGCGCGGTATGGCCCTTGGTTGAACAATAGCGTTGTTGACTCTAAAATCTTTGACGACAGATACAACGTCAGACCAGTGGGTTTCACTCGTCGAAGGATGGTGGTGAAGTTTTAATAGCTGTTACTAAACGTCTACATTCAGTCCGCCTTTGTTCTTGTGAATCAGACTGTGAGGACTTGTATTAGATTACGCAAGCATAATAACGTGAAATGAGCGAAGAAGGGAAGGGAAGAAATAAAACTTATTTTAACGATTTGTTTTATCGGAAATATAAAAAACTCACAATTACCAATGCAGCCGAATCCTGACATGTCGGGTCGGAACAAATCATCGCAATGGCGTCACTGTGCTAGGAGCAAGTGACATGTCCGTACTCTTGAAAAGCGCCTCACGCACTGATTTGAATGAATTCTGAAACCTTATATTAATAAAATAAATAAATAAATAAATATTTCCATACAATCACACCAATTATCTAGCCCATGTTAAGTATCATGAAGAACTTGTGTTATGGATACTAGATAACGGATAAACATACTTATATACTTTTTTTTTGTTAATACATACATAATATACATATTAAACACCCATACTAAGACAAATAGACATGTTCATGCACACAAATATTTGTCTTGTCCGGGGATCGAACCCGGGACCTCTGACGCAGAAGGTGGGGTTAGTACCCCTGCGCCAAACAGGTCGTAAAGTTATATTATAAATTATTTAGTTATATTATAAAGTTTATACTGATTTTGAAAAAAAAATTAGTTACTATGAGAATATTTATTTCTGAAACATGTCTTAAAATAATAAGAAATACTTGTTCATTCAGTAAATAAATATGAAACAGGAAGATCTCATCTATTTATCGACAAATATTATAGTCAAATAAAACTAATTTTCGTGATTTTAGTAGGAAATAAAATTATATAATATACTTAATTATGAATTAAAATTCGACGTCCTACATGCACTTATTCACTATAATGATCAATCATAAACAAGCTCTGAAGCAAAATATTTGTTTTTGCTAACTTAAAACGTTTTTATTAATGAAACGTAATTTTGAAAAATTACATATAAAGTTTTACTAATATTTCAATAAATATGATTAAAATTGAAATTAACATAAATTAATAAATAATTGCATAAAAACACACTAATTATCTAGCCCCACGTTTAGTTTCATGAAGTACTTGTATTATGGACACTAGATAACGGATAATATACTTATATACGTTTTTTCCTGTGAATACATACATAATATACATACTAAACACCCAGACCAAGACAAATAGACATAGCCATGTCCATGCACACAAATATTTGTCATGTCCGTGGATCGAACCGGGACCTCTGGCGCAGACGGCTCGTTTAGTACCCCTGCGCCAAACAGATCATAAATAAAGAGATCGTCAAATAAAGAAATGCTTCCACACTACACGTCGTCGCCGTTGAGTGGGCCATCCCCGTTTGATTGTGCCTACACGACGACGTGTATTGGGCACTGAATGGGTAAAAAAATTTTTTTGCTATCAAACGTAAAGTTATTATTTATCATTGGCTTTCACACCACCGAGTGAGTCTCATTTCAGTATAAAAGATATGACACTTTTACTTAAGAAAAATCATAGATATTGTGGCTCAGTAGTTTGAATACGGCTTTCATAACATACACGGCTGTATCGTTCACGCACCATTACTTCGAACGCAAGATGATATCCTAACGCGTGAAAGATATATCTCCTCAAATAACATTATATAAACCCCTATGAATAAACAGATTTTTCAAGCGAAAACCTGTCTGAGATTAATGGCACAGTCTAAACATAAAAAAACTGTCGTTGCACTCGGATTTGACGCGCTCACACAAACACGCGTCGCTCACTACCGTTACACGGATTTCGCTTGTTTTCGAGCCTACAATAGCGAGCGCGCGTGTAGTAGTGGCGCGTATTTGTGTGAGTGCATCATTCCGGCCGTTTATAGGACCAAAGACTGTTTGGACTGTGTTAACACTAGAGTACACGCGCCTAATTCTCCTGCAATGCTCGCGCGGGGTAGCCCATTATGATATAGGTATTTTGAATAACACATTTATATAAAGTAATTTTAAATAATAAATTTAATATATTAAATAATAAATTTAATAATTTGATTTTAATTAATTAATTTTAAAGTATTTCACTTCATGTCTTACTAAATACATTATCAAAAGTCAACAATTGCTTAAGTTTTTTGATTAAATATTACCTTCTAGAAAAAAAAAAAAAATTACATATTCCGGACCTATTCAGATCAACAATGTTTTATTCGTTCAACTCTTTTAATTTGATAAGCGAATCATTTTATTAAGATGATATAAAGAGTTGTTCTAGAGCGTGTTCGTAATAAAGTTTTCATCACAGTCTAGCTTTTCGAATTTTTTTATCTGTCCTAAAGCCGGTCTCGCTCTACTATAAAAATGCACTGCGCTTACATTAATGCGCCTAGGAAGATGGCACATTACTAAAGTGTGGGATGATCCGTACTAGAGAATACCTAAAAGGACAGCTCCGAGGCACGGTTCCGTTCAAAAGTTTTTTAATAATCTTTCACTGAGCGTGAGCGCTCTAGTGTCAATGGTCTTTTTATTTTTTTAACAAACAAACATATTATAATGTGGGTTTAGACATTCACAAACAGTAGTAAAGTATACCATAAAATCTTCAGCGATGAGTCTGTTTGCTGAAAAGTTATTCAATACTGTAATTGTACAAAGTTCTATGGTGTTCCAAAGTTAACAATAACATAAAAGGGATCCTTCGTCAGTCTGTAGATCAAGACTATAAAGCAACTCAATCCAAAAACTTTATGTCGCTTATTTAGAATCGTATAAATATTTATTCGGTACTTCTCATTGAAGAAAATTCTTATAAACGTGAAATCTAGCAATAAGCAGTGCCTCACAGGCAGGTAAATACAATATTTTAATTTTGCAGTTTTCACTCATACGAAACTTCTTGTCGCATAGTTTAATTTACATTATCTTTTTATTAAATTTCCATTTCCACTAAATATGCTGTTTTTTTTCTAATAAAAGACCTGGCGGCTTACTAAAAAGGCAGAGCTATGCTTAGCAACAAACTTTGAATTCAAGTTCCCAACGCTGAAATCCACAAACTTCTAAAAGATCATGATGTCAGCGTGGGGACCATGTGCCTCGAGTGAAGTTTGGACGAGTCCGTGGCTGAGGCCCCCAGTTGCCGACGCATCTGTGGCGAACTCCCCAAATCTAATTAAGGAGAACATTTGCCCCTACCGACATTCGAACCCAGGACCTCAGAGTAGGTGAAACCTAGCAACTGGCAGGTACGTAACATTTTGAACTCGAACAAAAAAATATGGAGTACTTAACTACTCCAAGCTTACACCAATAATAAAAAGGGGGCCTGAGTTGAAGACCCTTGATTTGTAGAGGACCAACGTCCTTACATACCCAGAACTTTTTTAGACTTCCAATTCAACTTCAAATCGGAGATGTTAAAAATATAACTTTGATAAAAGACATGGGTAAAAAAATAATAATTAGCAGTTCGGTTTACTTAATAAATAAAAGAAAAGATATTATGAATATCTTATTTTTTGTTAGTAGTACATGATTTTCAGTTCTTTGTGCCTTCCCGTGCGCTGACGCTGACGAACGTCGCAGTATTTTCTTATTTTTTACAATGAAAACAGTACAATGCTTATTTGATGTCAACGTTTTTTACATTAAACGGACTTTCAGGGAGTATTTCTTTAAACCAAGTTTTATAAAAATATACAAAAATATAAGGATTATTTGCATTTTGTTACTATTAAAAGTAAGAAACTGTTTACTTTTTTGTGTATTCCGTCATATTTTGCTACGGAACTCAAAAAAACTGGAATGGGGAATGAACTGGGCATTATCTAGATACCCAAAAACGATACCAAACTGCGATCCTCAATCAAAGGTCCAAAGAAATCCGCTAGATTTTTTTCTGATCTCCGGAAATTCTGTACTTTGACTCCCCCCACCAGACCCGAGTTGGAAGTGCCTACCGAGCGTTTTGGGCTTAGGTTAACGTGTATAACATGCATACTAAATGAAATTGCTTTACTCAATTTTGCTGACCTCCACTCCATACAAGTATTCCCTTATGTGTAGTTGCGACAGCGCAGTGTTAATGCGCCTTCAACCTTCTTGACATGATTTGCCATTGAGTTGGTGGCCAAATGCTTGTAAAATCCGTGTAAACCTAGGTGGCGTTTGTAGTGGTTATCATCCACAAATTCCAATTAAGACCTACAGGCTGGCCATAAGGCCATACCCATCCATTTAAACAACAGAACGACAAACAGGTTGTTGATGAAACTGCTAGGTTTCAATAGAAAGTTTCCACTTTATTGATCTAGAGGTCCCGGGTTAGATCCGCGGGCAAGACAAATATTTGTGTCCATGAACATGTCTATTTGTCTTGGTCTGGGTGTTTAAAAGGTATTATATCATGTATGTATTTATAACTTTTTAATTTTGCATTTTACAATGCTATTTTTATGTAATAAATATTAAACAAGAACATATATTACAAAAAAGCAACTAGTCTCATCCCGTCAGGGCGACATGAGACTAGTTGCTTTTTTCTAATATATTTTCTTGTTTAATATTTATCATCATGTATGTATTTATAAAAAAAAGTATATAAGTAAATCCATAACAAAAGTTCTTCATGAAACTTAACGTGGGTTAGATGTGTTTGTATGCAATTATATATCACTACACGTATCTATATATTTATTTATATTGATACGCTAGTCTGCAATAAAAACGATGTATGGAAAAACTGTAACCTATGTATATTGGACCAAAGCAAAAATAACTACGAAAAAGTTTAGGGGGCGGCGAGCCAAATACTAAACGAATTTAGACAAAATTGATCGAGCACAAACTTTGTTTTGGTGTGCGAGACCGATTATTTTTTTGTGGGAAACATACTGTAAAATATTAGTTTTAGATACGTGTCAGTTGTTCAGAAAATGGCTTGTCGCGGTGGTTGCGTGATTGATATGCCACCCACATGTCCAAACCGCCACTTGGATCATTTATCTTGTGGAATTTTTACAACAAAACCCCTACCATAATGCAGTGGGTCGTACAAATTTATACTATCAGCGTAGCGTTTAGAAATGGGTTGAAATATGGGGCTATTAGCGTGCGACCCGAGAGCGTTAAAAATATTGGTATTGCTCCCAGAAGTCTAGAATTTGGAGATTAAAGTATTGAGAATAAAAAGCCAAACCCGTTATTGCCCGATTTAGAATTTAATTATTTTGCGAAAATTCTTTTCAGACGTCTCGTAATTAATGAAACATTTTTTTTTATGAATGACGGGGTGACTCTTAGCCTTCATCATACATGATGTTAAGTATTGATAAGGCTGAAGATGGAAGCGAGCCTCTCCTGGAATCCTCAACCACTGAGGAACTGGCTATCTTATCTCAAACTGCCGGAACACAACAATGCTGAAAACATTAATGTTATGGCGTCATGCTTAGATAAGATAGTGGTAGCTAGCCAGGCGGGCTTACAACAAGTCCTACCACCAACCAAACCGAATACAATATGTACCCCCGCTGGGCATCGAACCCGGGACCCCGGGTCTGATACCGGTGGTTGTACCACTAGACCACAGAGGCGGTTAAACCACTATCTTCTAGTAAGGTCGGTAACACAACTTGGCGAGAAAATTCTGAAGTATTTTTTTCCGCCATAAATTAGCTATCCCATAAACAATAATTAGTGTATACCTCTAAACAGAAATTAAACAACTGCGTGTTAGAACAGAAATATGCTGAAATCGCGGCCATAAAGAAAAAAATATATAGACGAACGATGCGATAAATGGTATATTTTAGATATTTTTATAGAAGCTGTCTATTTTCACGTTATCTGACGACCGTTTGGCGCAGGGGTACTAAACCCGCCTCCTGTGCCATAGGCCCCGGGTTCGATCCCCGGACAAGATTATTGTGACCTGTCTATTTGTCTTGATCTGGGTGTTTAAAAGGTATATTATGTATGTATTTATAAAAAAAAGTATATAAGTATATTTATCCAGTATTTATAACATAAGTTCTTCATGAAACTTAACGTGGGCTAAATAAATTCTATATTTATAACGTAGGTATATAAACTCTAAAGTCATAAAGATGGGTCAGGATTGCATTTTTTTTTATATTAGGAATGGAATTTATTTATTGAAATTTGAAAACAATTAATTGCAAACTTATATAACGTGAATTATTTTTGATAAAATGAGAGTGATACCGAAAATATTAAGCATAACAAATGAACTTCTTAGAAAAACTATTACACATAACCAGAAATACTTCAATACGAACCAAATGGGCGAGTGTACGAATAATTTTCAAAGTCTGTAGACGGAACTTTGCTCCACTTGTACCCAAAATAGTATCAAATAGCTTGGGGCAGTGCTGCTAAGCTTTACGATCATATGAAGCATTATTAAATAACTTTGCCAATAGTATAATGTGAATCAATTTTAGACGACTGAAGTCAGTTATTGGCTCAGAGTTTTGTGCTTAACAATTTCTAATTTTAGAGAAGTGGCCGCGCTTGACAGACTGATCGTAATCGATCGCGTTTGTTAAGCAACTTTCGGTCCGGTCAGGTGTCGGATGGGTGACCGTAAAGTGACATTACAACTGAGCGTTTCCGTGCTTTGGAGGGTACGTTAAACCGTCGGTCCCGGCTGTTGTCATCTGATAATAGTCGTTAAGCCAAGTCAGAAGCCTTTTAGGCGGCTTGATAAACTCTGACACCGGAGGGGGCCACTAATCCTCACACGATAAGAAGAATAAGAAGAATATCAAATTCCAATATTAAGCTTTATCTGATTGACAACTTGTTAGGTTTGTTTAAAAATTAATTTAAAAAAAACTTACTTTGTCTGACGGTTCATACTTATTGTTAGAAACTAATATGTTGCCTTGTTTAAATCGGAAAAATACTGCATTGGAAAGAGATGAAACTAGTTTTCGATTATAGAATTTAAAACTCCTATTATATCGGAATGGATTCGAAAATATTTTAGTGAAATATTTGCAACAATGATCTTACCTTTCAGTTGTATTAATATCAAAGGGAATTATCACCACTTTTGTATAAAAACTTTAATTCTTACGGCTTTAACAAGCCAATATGTTATAGAGACTCAAAGCTAGGATTGCAAAAGGAATATGCCAACCGTAAAGTGTCTCCTTACAAACATTCCAAGAATCTCATTTAAAGTTCAGCATACTCCGAAAGTCGCGAGTGTATTATGTGCATGCTCTTATATAAGTAACTTTAGCTCTTTGCATAAGCTAACATTCCGAATGCCTGCATTAGGCTACCCTTATAAATAAATATCACTTGTGGAATAAGTTTCCTTGTCAAATTCTGATGTAAGTTTTCTAACGTATCTCAAATTTCTTGCGGTGAAGATATCATACTTCGTCTTCTCAGCCATATGACACCCACTGCTGGGTATAGGCCTCCCACAAAAGGGGGGTTTGCCATAATCGTCACGCTTGGCAGGCGGGTTGGCGATCGCAGTATGCCCAAGTTTGTAGGAGATGCTGCTGCCCGTCTCCTGAAGGCTGAGTCCCTTAGTCGCCTTTTACGACACCCACGGGATGCGAGGGGGTAGGGCTATTCTAAGCCGACATTACACAGCTATATCATACTTACTGAAACTATATTCCCTTTTTAGCATTAAAAATCTTAACCCCCAAGAAGAATAAAATAGAGCGTGCCAATCGTGAAATATACCCAAGTTGTAGAATATTAATTGACGGTTTTCGAAATAGTACCCCTACTGCTACAATTCCGGTATATAAGTAATATCTGCTCCAATTAGTATTTAAGATTTTAATTTTTACGTAATTACTTCAATTTAATTATTATTGATGGTTATTTAATTGAGTAAAAGAAAAGAATTACCTAATGTACGATTTAAGTCTAACACCAGTCTATTTGGAGACATTTCCGAAAACTGGTGCAAAAACAAAAATAAAACTTTAAAATGTTAACTGTGTGCATAACACAAGACCATACGATTTAAGCTTCAGCTGCTTATGTAACGTGCTACTGTCCAATTAAACTAACAAAGGTCACATATGGTAACGTAATAAGGGTCTTATGCACATTTGCCATTTCAGGCACAAGGTATAACTTCAATGTAAGACTGGCCTAATGGGCTTAATTCCATCTGTCTCCACAGAAGGCAGTTAAATTAGTTATTGAAGATACAATCTGCGCATATTTGCGACACCAGCCTGCTGATTATGTAACTTGTTTCTATCAACGTTTGATTGAAAGTGCAGTCACATTGCTGCTTTAGAAAAAATCAATGTGACAGCTATCTCACTAAAGCAGCAATGTAACTGCACTTTCAATCAATTTCAAACAAAACCTGTTAGCAACAGAGTTAGATAATCACTAGCTGTTTATATCTAGTTACAGATGGAAACTTTTTGAAATTCAGTTTTGTCAAAGAATATTTTCGTTCCATTTGGAGTAAAAGAGTTTTAAGAAGAAGCACTGTACTCTTAGCACGAGTCACTTAAATAAAAATAAATAAACTATCAACGTTAACGAATACTATTGGATGCACTGCTTATGTTGACAAAGATTGATATAATAGAGACATAGCGATAGTTTTTGAAAATATAGTTTGCCAATCTATTACTATGGCCGCAGAATGACTTAAATAAAAGTGATGTAACGAACGCGTTTTCAACTCTAAGCTCTATTTTTCTACATATCTTATTCAGTGTTTCGTGTTACAAATAGTACTCATGGCCACGACCTTTCCGCTGTCAGCAGCAGCTTACAGCGACGCGATGAAGATAAAAGTAAGTAGCCAGAGCAGCTTATGGCTGGCAATAGACTTCCAATTTGCTTCCGATTGTCTGATCAGACTATCGGATCGGATTCACTCAATACACGTCCGATTTTTGCGTCCGACTTTTTCATACTCAGCCCAAAGAGAAAAATTATATGCGCTAGAGAGTTAACAGACTGGCAAATAGGAAGGAGAATCGGACGTCTACTTCGTCTCTGTACAGAAGTATACAAACAGCGCCTTCAGACAATTGTATCCGACAATAAAATCGTAAACGCGTAGCGTTGCTTCCGATTCGGACGTCCGATCTGACTATCTGATCGGATGTGTATTGAGTGTTCAAACAAATGTATGGCACGAGCGCCTTCCGATTGTCTGATCAGACTATCGGAGAGAAAAAACTGAGGTGTATTCCCAGCCTAAAGCGGTTTTCATACAAGTAATAATGAAGTACGTCACATTTAAATTAAAGCGTGAAAGTGTTTAATGTAATGCGACATTTTTACGATAAACCGGGTGGTGAATGCACAAGGTACCAAAAAAAGAGCATGGAGCATAGGTGCAGTTTAATTACATGCCTGTGCTTCAATATCAAACTTCGTTTTTATGAAAACAACGCGGCCTTCATCAAACCTGCACGTTAAGTATTGATAAGGCTGACGGTGGAAGCAATCCTCAGACACTGAGGAACTTGTTATCTTATCTGTCGGAATACTACAATTCCGAAAACATTGTTGTTACGGCTGTCAGAAAAGATGGTAGAAGCAGGCGGACAATAAGTGCTACCACCAACGAAACCGAATACAATGTGTACCCTCACTGGAATTGAACCCGGGACCTCTGGGTCTGATACTGGAGGTTGTTACTACTTGACCTACACAAGTATGGTGACTATGTAGATGTCGTTGGATGATTTCATAAATAGAATATTCGCGAAAATCCTAGGGATATTGCGAAAACATAGATAATTAGACAATGGTCACGACATTTCTCAACCTTACTGAAGAGATCGGGTTTTGCGAAAATACGAATAGCGTTAGTACAGCGTTACCAACATTGAATGTCCTTTACTCTGATTGGCTTGATTTTTGCCTGCTAGCCAACCCTTCATCTGATTCGTTCCTAGTTTAACACTAGAGTGCTCGCGCGGGCTACATATGTAGCCCACAGTGTAAGATTATTAAATAACTTTTGAACGAAACGCGCCTCGGAGCTATCCTTTCCGGTATTCCTCTAGTACGGATCGTCACATACTTCTAATAGTGTGCCATCTTCCTTGGCGCATAAATGTAAGCGCAGTGCATTTTTATAGTAGGGCGGGAGCGGCTTTGAAACAGATCAAAAAATTCAAAAAGCTAGACTGTGACGAAAACAATCGGTATTGCATAAGAACAACTATTTAGTATGCATCATAATAAAATGATTCACTAAACAAGTTAAAAGAGTTGAACGAATAAAAAAATATTGATCTGAATAGTTCCGGAATATGTCATTTTTATTATTTTTTCTAAAGTTCATCTTCAATTCATAAATCGAACAACTTAAGCAATTGTTGACTTTTCATAATGTATTTAGTAAGACATAAATTGAAGTCGTCACATTATAATTTCTTTACTTTAATTAAATAAGTGTGTTATGCATAATACCTATATCATAATGGGCTACATATGTACCCCGCGCGAGCATTGCAGGAGAATTTTAGGCGCGTGTACTCTAGTGATAACTCTGAAGAGTTGAGGTATTACATCATAGACGTATAAACCAATCAGAATAAGAGTTGGCCAGCAAGCAAAAATCTAGCCAATCAGAGTAAAGTTAAATAGTAATTCTCTTTTACACAGTTCTTTTTACCCCCCTGATTGTTGGCAGTGTAATGTAGCGCATCGATGCGGTATAAGGTGGTTCACAATTTTCTACTCTACTTAAATATTTCATACACTCACACCAATGAACCTAGCCCCAAAGTAAGCAATGTAAAGTTTGTGTTATAGAATACTAGGGTAACGGATATACATACTAGTATTTATGTGTAGAAATACATATAAACGTCCATTTCTCAGGTACAAATGCATTTGGAACTTTATAGGCGCGAGTAATTAAGGGTTAATGGTTTATTGAAGTGCGGAATGTACACATTTATATAGTTTAACGTGTTTTTCAAGTTTTATCGTCGGTCCAAAGAATTTAATGAAAAATAAAAATCGTGTCGGAAATTATACGAAGGACGCCTTGTCGTGAGAATGACCGTGAAACAATACTGCTCTAAAGATGGCGGTAGGGAACTGTAAAACCCTGTAGAAATCCACTAATGATTTATCCACCTTTACAATGGTAATAATAAAAAAGTCTTAACAATGTTTAATTCATTTTAATTTTTATATTTCATTCAAACACAAATAAATTCTTAAGCCGTAGTCACACTGTACATGTATGTTACACATAACATTCCCCGACCGCATATCGGTATAGCTTGTGCTATCGCTATAGTTATCAAACTTCAAACGCTCATAAAACCCTTCAACGGTAGGGTTTTTATCTAATTCCTACATATTTCTATTCATCTATTGGATTCACTATTGCATTATTAGTATGAAAGTGATAGCGTCAGCGAGAGCCCTTGTAGGGGGTTTGAAAAATCTATAGCTATAGCGATAGACGCTGCCTCCGCTCCCAGGATGACGTCACGCCCACGGCTCACGGTAATTGCTAACAATAATAACTTTTAAGTTATAGAGATCATCAAATTGTGTTTAGGTATACAATAACAATTTGGAAAAAGATGGCTGTGTATATGACTACACTTAAACTAATAATGGCCATTGAATTCTGATAAAAAAATGATTTCTAATTACATTTTTTTTTAAGAACCTGCTACATTACAACAAAGATTTATATTTGTAAGTCTTGATAGAACTTTGACATTGTAGTCGATTTTCTTGATGAAATAAAGGTTAAATCTGACTTACGGGTATTATTACAATGTTCAACGTTGCGTTGCGTGACTTTCACGTAAGGTTTTTATGTTTTACTTGCTCCTAGGAAACGTCAAATTAAAGGTCATTTGCTATAAATGCCACAAAACATCGTTTATTAATTCAGTTTAAATTGAGTACTTATGTAGAAAATTATACTAGACTTTAACTTGAAGTATAATCATAACATTCACGCATTCTATTTTTTGTTAGCAAATGCACACTTATGGATGAAGTACTAAATAGATAAGTGGTCAGTCAGTTGCAATCAAACTTATTTACCTCGTATTTGAAAGTCGTCATCTCTTGCAGTGACAGGCCGTAGGATTGAATGTAGCTTAACACAATATTCATTACATTATTAAACCAAATAATACCATCATCTTCATTACTTGCAATTTCTTGCCTTTAACACATACAGTCCGGCTGTTTTATACATTTAATAACGCACAAACACAGTCCAACTGTGATGTTAACGCAAATTTATGATTTAACTTAGATGTTCCCCAAATGACAGTGCCGGAGGGATTCTTCCGAGTACATTTCTAAGTTTGTCATAAAGACAAGCCTCTATTTTTGGAGTAAGTACACACATTTGATAGCCAAGTTTGTTTTAAGAAGTTGCTAATTGTCTTAATGTGGAAGTTTGTAGGTATGAGTATAACGTCGGTCTTCTTATTCTTACACCGCCTCTGTGGTCTAGTGGTACAACCACCGATATCAGACCCAGGGGTCCCGGGTTCGATTCCCAGCGGGGGTACATATTGTATTCGGTTTGGTTGGTGGTAGGACTTGTAGTAAGTCCGCTAGCTACCACCATCTTATCTAAGTCTGCTGCCATAACAACAATGTTTTCAGCATTGTTGTGTTCCGGCAGTTAGAGATAAGATAGCCAGTTCCTCAGTGATTGAGGATTCCGGAAAAGGCTCGCTTCCATCTTCAGCCTTATCAATACTTAACATCAGGTATGATGAAGGCTAAGAGTCTCCCCGTCGTTAATAAAATAAAAAAAAACTCTACTTATGTTTTAGTTGTTTGCGATCACAATGTTATTTTGAATTTTTACATTATTTGAGGCGAAAAAGTAGTTTACGCTTTTACTTAGAGATGAGACCCGAACCAGTATCTAGCTAAGTAACTGAACGATTATAGAAGGCGGATGAACATTTATCTCTCTACAAACTAGCGTGCTTTCAAGTTGGGTCCAGATTATGTTACTTTTGTCCGTACCGTACCTTTGTTTCGTATCAAACCGTCGCGATCCAAAAACTCTGGACGCAAGGTTCGTAGCTGCGAACATCGCTCGTTCATTTCCTTTGAACGCCGCGAAAAGCCGACGCGCGATGGATAGGAGCGTACCTGATACGCCGTACTACCGTACCGTACCAAACGGGCGTCTAGACCAGCGTCCTTGATCGCGACGCTGATACAAAACGGAGGTACCTACGGTGAGGATATCTGGACCCACCTTATGCGTACCTCCGGAAAAATAAAGGCACAACTGTAAAATTGACTTTTTCAGAACTTGAGTTTAAAGATTTTTTTCTATAATTTGTGGATTTCCTGATCAGGGAATTATTTATTTATTTATTTTGTTCACGATTTCTGTAACAAGAGGGTGTTTACTAAGAAAATCAATAATTTTTAGTTACCAACTGTAAAAAAAACGTGTAACGGTTCTAAAAACCGCACACTCCTAAATCTTAATCTATTACTTACTTTCAACTAAATTAAATCAATAACCATTCACTTCACCATTCTAACTTGTTTGTTTACTTTATTTTGTTTTGATAAAACTTCACGATGGTAGTTAATTGACAAAATATTCCTGCGTACCCTCGATATTGCTAACTTCACGGCCGGGAGATTTCGTATTTCGGCCAAGTGGATTAGACTACAAAAATTAACTTATTTCTATTTAACTATTTATATATAGAAAAAATCTACATATTTTTCTATGTATATCTAATATGTTTTTGCATACTTTAATATTCCTTAATTCTTTGGCCATAGACAAAACACCGTGTGTCGATCGGACTTACAATCCTTATGTTGTCTATGCTAATGACTAAACATTATTCGCCTATAGAATTGGAGAATCATCTCCCACTTTAATTTTTGACTAAAGAACGTTCTAGAAAGAATTAAGTATATATTTCGCAACTCCAGCGAAATCTGCCTCTTTTTCTTCATACTACTTACCTATTCTAACTGTGAATTCGCGATCCCCGTACTAGGGGTCGTATCCACGGGCAGCTGCAGCATCTACACCTGTTCCGTCTACTCTTCCACCTCGGCACCTACCTGCCGAGCGCTCACCTGTTCCGGTCTACCCCGGAAACCTCTCCACATCGTGTCTACGTGCGCATCACCACACCGAGCCCACCCTCCGTGCTACCGAGGCTGAACATACTGCTCAACAAGCGAACGTAGTCCGTGACGCTGGACTTTCGCTTCTGCCTCCTCTAGGCAGTTCTAAAGTTAAGTCCCCATTCTTACCCTCGCGAGAGCCACCCATCGAAGATTCCCTTGAACCCACACCCGAGCTTGTAATATCTTTATTTTATAATTATACTTGTTAACCACTTATAGTGTTTCTTTTCTATCTTTTCTGCACACCGGTCGTGCTTAACACGATCGGAGCGTGTCAGTGGCGCCTATCTCGCTCAGGGTTCTTCGCTCAGTGGTTCTCGCCTTATTTTTTCTTACTTTTTTTTTATTTTTTTGTGTAAAGTGGGTACCTAATTTTTTGTCAACTTGTGAATTGAGTTAACTAACGGTCACTAATCCGTTGTTAACTGCCACCTAACCTACTAACGGTTGTGTTGCTGCTATAGTAATCTAAATTTTTGTGTTTTTTTACTTAATTTGTTCTAAACTTAGACTGATCTTTTTTTATTAACTTCACCTTATTTAGTTACCCACTTAAATATTTTATCTCTACGATTGCTTAGTCTCGCACACACTCGCCTTAGGTTTTTACTTTCTTTTTGTGTTTTAACTATGGCTGAACGCGCGATTAATTTTTTATCTCTTCAAAAAGCGGAACTTGAATACGAGGTCTCCTTGCGTGGTCATAAACCAGCTGATTCAGTCGCTCAGTTGCGGAAACAAATTGCGGTATTATCCAAAGAATATCCTTCTGATGCTATGTTGTGTTCTCATTTACCTCCGTCTGAGGATATTGAGGGTGTTCAGACTTCACTTGAGAAATCTCTTTTAAATCTTAAAACCTTAAAATCTAAATATAATAGAAACTTGTTTTTGAGGACGGAGGGTTTACTTAACCAAATTTACTATCGCTTGGATAGAATCCAGTTTGACGAGGACGATGATGAAACCTTAGATTCTATTTTGTCTGAATGTCGGGAAAATTTTGAGTCTCAGATGAGTGACCTTAAGTCCTTGGCACCTGAAAGTGATGTTTCCGCAGTTAAAATTAATGCTAACGATTTGGAGAAGTGCATAAATATAACTATAGACCAAAATAAAAGTATGGTACCTAACTTTGCTACTATTAAATATGACGGCAAGACTTGCGTTCGTTCCTTTTTGCAAAAGCTTGACGAATTCGTGAAATCAAGAGGCATTGGCTACGAGAAGGTTCTGTCCTTCGGTCATGAAATTTTTACGGGTGAGGCTCTTCCTTGGTTCCGTAGCATTAGGCGCCAAGTGAAAGATTGGTCTCAGGTTGCTGAAGCTTTAATAGCTGATTTCAGTCCGAAAAACTTCGACGCTCAATTCTTGTCACAAATTAGGTCACGTCTTCAGGGCAAGGACGAGAAAATTTGTATTTATCTGGCGGTTATGGACTGCATGTTTTCAAGGCTTACTAAACCTTTGTCTGAGGACGAGAAGCTCGAGATTTTATCAGGAAACATTCTACCCTGTTACGCCAATGTGTTAGCTTCAGCTGGAGAAATTTTCAATATTGACAACCTTAAGGAAGTTTGCCAAAAATATGAAAGGGTTCAGACCCAATTTTTTAAACGCAGTGAGCCTTCTTCTCGTAATTGTATACCTCTAGCTACTGAGTTTGTTTATCGAGGAGAATCTAGTGCTCCTTCTAACTTTGAAAAATCTAAGCCTCTAAATAATTTTCAAAACACTAAATCTTATGTTTCCGCTGTTGCTTCTAAAGATGTATATTGTCCTAGATGTCGTAATAATACGCACAGTTTAAAAACTTGTACCCAACCAAGAGACATTGTTTGTTTCAAGTGTGGGAAAAAGGGTGTACGCACTCCTGATTGCACTAAATGCAATCCAAAAAACTAGTTTGTCAGGATTGGAGAACTACTGATTCTCGAAATTCGAGATTTTCTAGTCGTTGCACTGAGACTGAATGGAACCAATGGCTTAGTTTTATCTGTAATCCTAGCCATTCCGTGTCTCCAATCCTGGATAAAAATCCTACTTTTTCTCGGCCCTATGTGAATGTTAATGTCGGTGACAAAAATATTATCGGTCTATTAGATACTGGTTCCGGCATAACATTGTTAGGGAATAATTCTCACCAATACTTTTTAAAATCTAAATTTAAATGCTTTTCTTGTGATCCGTTACAGCTTTCTGCGGCTGGCGGTCAAATTTTCTACTCATCTATGTATTTAATTTTACCTTTAACGTTTAATAGCAAAACCTATAATATAAAACTTTTTGTTGTACCAGAAATTGAAAATGAACTTATTCTGGGTATGGATTTTTGGAGAACTTTCGGGTTGTTTCCTAGCGAGCTCGATAGCCTTGTTCTTGAAAAACCACATGAGGTGAATATTTCTAACATAGCTCTTGACGACTCTAAGCAAATTCTCTCATATTCTCAACTTTGCGAAGAACAAAAGGAAGCCGCGGATAATATAATATCTCAGTTTCGCGGTATTTCGTATGAGGAATGTGGTTTGGGTCGTACCTCCTTGATTACTCACGCTATCGATACTGGTGACGCTATTCCTATTAGACAACGATACTACCGAATGTCTCCCCAGAAACAACAAATTCTCTCCGATCAGCTGGATGAGATGCTCAATGAGGACGTTGTAGAACCGTGTGAGAGTCCTTGGTCGAATCCCGTTCTTCTTACTCCGAAAAAGAACGGTGAATATAGGTTTTGTTTGGACAGCAGAAAACTAAACTCTGTCACTCGTAAGGATGCTTATAGCTTACCTTATGTTTCTGAGATCTTAGATAATCTTAGGGACGCTAAATATTTATCTAGTATTGACCTTTCTAAATCTTTTTGGCAGGTTTTAATAAAGCCTGAAGATAGATGCAAGACTGCATTCTATATTCCCTCTAGGGGAAGCTTTCAATTTAAATCTATGCCCTTCGGGTTAACTAATGCACCCGCTACGCAGCAAAGACTGGTAGATTTGCTGTTTTATGGGCCTGAATTTGAAAATAAAGTTTATGTTTTTGTCGATGACGTCATAATCGTGTCTAATACTTTTAATGAGCATATGTCGTTACTTGCGCGTGTTTTAGAAAAGCTAAAATATGCAAATTTAACTATAAACTTCGAAAAGTGTCAATTTTTCCGGGAAAAACTTAAATATTTGGGTTACGTCGTCGATTCACATGGTCTTCATGCTGATCCGGAGAAAGTTGACGTTATTGTGAAGTATCCTACTCCTACTAACAGGAAGGAAGTTCGTCGTTTCTTAGGCACTGCTTCTTGGTATCGTCGTTTTATTCCTAATTTTAGTTCTTTGGCTGCACCATTGAATAAACTTACCTCTCAAGGAAAAGCGGCACCTCCCTTTGCTTGGACGCCGGAAGCAGATGTCGCTTTTAATAAACTTAAGGAGTGTCTTACGTCACCACCTATCTTATCATGTCCGGATTACTCTGAACCTTTCCAGGTACATACCGACGCTAGCGATTTCGGAATTGGTGCTGTGCTCACACAGATTCTAAACGGCGAAGAGAGGGTTATAGCCTATATGAGCAAATCTTTATCGGCCCAAGAACGGAACTATAGCGCTACGGAGCGCGAAGCACTCGCAGTAATTGTTGCTATAGAACACTGGCGGTGTTACCTGGACAACGGTAATAAATTTGTTGTCTTTACGGATCATTCCTCTTTAAAATGGTTCTTAAATATTAATAACCCTACAGGTCGTTTAGCTAGATGGGGAATTCGTCTCTCAGCCTTCAATTTCGACATCAAACACAGACGTGGCAAGGACAACGTCGTGCCCGATGCCATATCTCGCGCTGTGCCTGTAGCGGCTATAGATAGTGCCAGCCAATCTTCATCTCCTATATCAGATCCTTTATCTGACACTTGGTATAAGGAGATATTTTATGGTTGTCAATCCTCTCCTACATCCTTTCCTAATTATAAAATTTCTAACAACAAACTATATCGTCTCAGAAAATCCTTAAATCCTTTAGCTAGGGAATTTGAATGGAAGGAAGTAGTTCCTAAACATTCCAGACACGATATCGTTGTTACTAACCACTCGAATCCTACTGCAGGACATTTAGGAATTTTTAAAACTTTAAAACGAATTTCTCTTAATTATTTTTGGCCTGGCATGCATAAAGATGTTGCTAACTATGTAAATAACTGTAATGATTGTAACTCTCACAAACACGCTAATCATCCCACTCTAGGATTTATGGGTCGACCTACGGAATGTTCTAGACCATTCCAAATGATTAGTGTCGATTTAGTTGGTCCATTGCCTCCATCTAGGAAGCAAAATACTATGTTGCTTGTTGTCACTTGCTGTTTTTCTAAATATTTGCTTTTATTTCCTATACGTCGAGCAACTGCCGACATAATAACTACTATACTTGAAGAGAAAGTACTCCTTGTTCATGGCATTCCTAGTACCGTTTTGATGGACAATGGTAAACAGTTCGTTAGCCAAAAACTTCAGCATATGTTCGCTCAATATAAAATACCAAATGTACGCTATACACCTAAATATACACCGCAGGTGAATACTGTTGAGCGCTATAACAAAACAATAATGACGGCTGTTTCTACTTTTATTAACGATGATCACCGGACTTGGGATCTCAATATACCAAAAATTCAATTCGCTCTCAATTCTGCAGTAAGCGAAGTCACTGGGTATACACCATCATTTCTTGTTTACGGTAGAGAACTAGTTGCTTGTGGATCTCACTATGTTGATGTCGATCTAACCGACAACATCATTTTTACACCTAGGGATAACTATGCTGAAAATACTGGAAAGCTTAGGAAAATTTTCGATGAGGTACAAAGCTCTTTAATTAAATCTCATTCACGTAATTGTGGTCCTTATAATCTTCGTCGTAAAAACTTTGACTTCAACGTCGGTGATATTGTCTGGCGGAAAACTTATTATCAAAGCGACAAAGATAAGCAATTTTCTAAAAAACTTGCTCCTAAATATATTAAATGTCGTATCAAATCTAAATTGTCGCCCTTGGTCTATGAATTGGTCGATATGAATGGTAAAAATCTTGGTTCTTGGCATATCAAAGATTTTAAAGTCAATAATTATTCTTGATTTGTTTTTGACTATTTCTACATCTTTTTTTTTAATAAATTAAAGCAGTATAAATATAAACCTTTATTTATTTATACTGTTTTAACTAAAATAAGTAACGATTTTTTTTAACTTTTTGAAATTTTTGGTTGATTGTTTCTTTATATATTTTTATCTCTTGCTAATCTAGTTTTGTATGGAATCTCAGCATCCCTTGAACGCTGACATTTCCAACTGTATCTTTTGTTTTTCAGTCAATCTAAACGATTGAAATTCACTCTTTTGCCTTACTTCCGTAGTCCTAGGTACTACCAAGACCACTAACGTCTTGTTACTGTCGATATCTCTCGACAATGTTGTGGGGTATTCTTTTGCAGTTGTTGATGTTCTTAAGAGTCTGTATAATTCTGGATGACTATTTCACTAAAGTCTTGCTTATTTAGTGAGTTTTTTTTCTTAGTGGATTTTGAGTAGCCAAAATCCTACTCTAAAGAGGGGGATATGTAACGGTTCTAAAAACCGCACACTCCTAAATCTTAATCTATTACTTACTTTCAACTAAATTAAATCAATAACCATTCACTTCACCATTCTAACTTGTTTGTTTACTTTATTTTGTTTTGATAAAACTTCACGATGGTAGTTAATTGACAAAATATTCCTGCGTACCCTCGATATTGCTAACTTCACGGCCGGGAGATTTCGTATTTCGGCCAAGTGGATTAGACTACAAAAATTAACTTATTTCTATTTAACTATTTATATATAGAAAAAATCTACATATTTTTCTATGTATATCTAATATGTTTTTGCATACTTTAATATTCCTTAATTCTTTGGCCATAGACAAAACACCGTGTGTCGATCGGACTTACAATCCTTATGTTGTCTATGCTAATGACTAAACATTATTCGCCTATAGAATTGGAGAATCATCTCCCACTTTAATTTTTGACTAAAGAACGTTCTAGAAAGAATTAAGTATATATTTCGCAACTCCAGCGAAATCTGCCTCTTTTTCTTCATACTACTTACCTATTCTAACTGTGAATTCGCGATCCCCGTACTAGGGGTCGTATCCACGGGCAGCTGCAGCATCTACACCTGTTCCGTCTACTCTTCCACCTCGGCACCTACCTGCCGAGCGCTCACCTGTTCCGGTCTACCCCGGAAACCTCTCCACATCGTGTCTACGTGCGCATCACCACACCGAGCCCACCCTCCGTGCTACCGAGGCTGAACATACTGCTCAACAAGCGAACGTAGTCCGTGACGCTGGACTTTCGCTTCTGCCTCCTCTAGGCAGTTCTAAAGTTAAGTCCCCATTCTTACCCTCGCGAGAGCCACCCATCGAAGATTCCCTTGAACCCACACCCGAGCTTGTAATATCTTTATTTTATAATTATACTTGTTAACCACTTATAGTGTTTCTTTTCTATCTTTTCTGCACACCGGTCGTGCTTAACACGATCGGAGCGTGTCAGCGAACATCGCTCGTTCATTTCCTTTGAACGCCGCGAAAAGCCGACGCGCGATGGATAGGAGCGTACCTGATACGCCGTACTACCGTACCGTACCAAACGGGCGTCTAGACCAGCGTCCTTGATCGCGACGCTGATACAAAACGGAGGTACCTACGGTGAGGATATCTGGACCCACCTTATGCGTACCTCCGGAAAAATAAAGGCACAACTGTAAAATTGACTTTTTCAGAACTTGAGTTTAAAGATTTTTTTCTATAATTTGTGGATTTCCTGATCAGGGAATTATTTATTTATTTATTTTGTTCACGATTTCTGTAACAAGAGGGTGTTTACTAAGAAAATCAATAATTTTTAGTTACCAACTGTAAAAAAAACTTTCTGAAGTAAGTAGGTCCCTTAAATATGCCTTTGTGGCACTAGGTACATGAATTTTGCTAAGTACAGTTGTGACAGAATCTGAAAACAAAAGTACATTTTTACCACATAATATTGTATTTAATTATGAATATCTAAATAAAAATAGTAACATAATGAAAGGAAATAAAAAAAAGCGATAAAATTATTCTAATTGACATAAAATTGAAGATGTTTGTGCCTTTGTGTCCCTAAATTAAATTCACTACCTGCGGAGCGCCCCGCACAACTGACAGTTCGCTCCCCGCGTCACCGACTCCGTACAAAATTTACAACGGAACCTCAAAGACACATCACGACATCTAAATCACGTAAATTGATGAAATTACAATTGGATCTTTGTTTCTACGGTTAAAGGTGCACTTAAAAAATGGTTTGGCATAATTAACTAAATTTTGCTATTTTTGCAATTGAGCCTTTGTTTCTCCGAGGGTACGTTATAATGAGCACTTTCATGAAACTTTAATAACCGAATAACAATCGGTTTCTGAAACGCATAAACAAAGGTAGTTCTGTGATGATATTTTGTGAAAGCGTTAATAAGCAAAGGTTAGTTATGTTGTATATTCGAATAATTAAAAAAACATGTTTCGAATTCAAAAAATTATCTTTATATGATAAATTAACTTATTCTGCTTCACATAATCGTAGTCGGTAATGAGATTAAATTTTAATCACTTACTTATGCGAAGTGAGAAATGACAGACAAAAGACAGTACATTTGAGCTAGCTCAAAATAATAAAGGCATCAGAAATTTTGTGTTAAAGCTTCTACCCGGCGTCAAATGTTTCCAAGTCGACTTATAAGTTAAAATTACCGGGATTCGTCTTAATTTCTTAGCTATTACAGCTCGTGACTCCTACACGGCAGGTGCTTCCGAGCTAATTATGGAGCAATTATGTGACTCTTGCTGTATGTTTGTAACAAGGCCAGCTTTTAGGGCCAGATGTAATTATACTTATGGACTACGTCGCATTTTTTTATGAACGTCGGGGAGACTCTTAGCCTTCATCATGGGAGTCGAACCTTAACCCTTGGGTCTGATACCGGTGATTGTACCACTAGACCACAGAGGCGGTTGAATTAAGGCTGCATGCATTAAGGCGTTTTCCGACACTGCACATCTGAAGGTGGACATTTGGCGTCATACAATTTGTTTCTGACGGCTTTGACAGATATTTGCATCATAAAGTATGTCGACTTATGATAAGTAGTTGAATTGAATTCTAAAAAATATTCGAGTCTCAAACTGTCGTCATCGTGTGAATTATCTTCTCGAACTCCTACACAAATGTATAAAAATTAAATTCTAAAAAAATAAACTAAATAATAATACTCGATACTCGAACTAGAGTCTTCATAATATAAAATTTAATATTTTAACAAGTTCCGAGAAGCTTTACTCTACGAAAAAGCTATTTCTGTGATCACAGCATAGCCAAAATCTGTATTGGCAGCCATTATGAATTCACGACGAATATATTATTTCCAGGAAGGTATCAAGTTTTAATTACTAAATTAACTGCTCCGAAAGCTAAAGTGCTTGGCCAGTGCAGTTTGCCGTATTACTGTCGATTGCTTTGTGAATCTGACGTGGAAATATAAAGGCATCCGAGCATTTGAATGCGTCGCGCGGCTTACTTGTTAATATGTTGTTGTTAATACATTGATTTTTAAAATTGATAAAGTGTCCATTTATGTACACAAAATAAATTTAAGATTACATCCATTCCTGTTTCGAAACTTTTAGTAAAAATATGACTGCAATCTCTCCATAATTCGAATTTACTTTCGCAATTAAATCCACGTTTCGCGTCGTGTATTGAGAATGTAAACCCATTGGGCAATAAAAAATGTATTTTCTGTCATAAAAAATACGAGACGTATACATAAGGTCATTAATACAAACTTTGTATTGTCGTGATTTGTGCTTTTTGCTTTGTTGTATTGTAATTTTTACGGCCCTGGATGCCCGCGCTCGCGTGGTTACACAGCGTAATCGTATTTTATATCAACAATGGCCCTTATCTGTAAAAACGTATTTGAAATTCATGGGACTGCGTCGTTGAAAAATTGTCTACAGTATTTTTATGTTAAAAGCTCTCACAGTGATGATAAAACTCGTGTTTAGGTACCCACATTTGAGACGCACGAAAACTTAACTTTTCAATGCGAATAATTTATGTCTGGACAAAAGTTACGACATCTTTTGTTGGCGATAAATCACTTTGTGATATGACGTTTTTATAGTCCAAGTTGCTATTATCTGGGAAAAAATATAATGTTGATAAAAATAATGCCTGAGGTTTAGCCTAGCCTCAGTTCGACGACGACAGCTGTGAATGACGTAAGTAAGACGTCGTTTAAGTAAAAAAAAACGGTCTGGTTTCTTAAAGAGCGTTATTTGACGTAACGAAGATAAACATAACGTATAATAATTTTCACGTTGTTATTAAAATATTTTATAATACTAAATATAAGTATCTAATTATACATACCATCCATATCCATAGTACAAAAAGATAGAAGATAGTGGCACTATAATTAAATTTGACACAAACAGACAAATAACCTCGAAAAAGGACTACATAAGAACAAAATGGGCATTTTGTTTGCCAATAACGTTCTTATTTCAGATCAGGCGTAGGGTAACTTTTAAACGATTCTTCCCCGCCTTTTACGATATTGCTCGCGAGTGAAATATCGACGTGTTTAACTTATTTATCTGTGGCAGCGAAACCTACGACGTGCAGCTAATACAAACCTCCTTGGTGTCAATATAAAATGGGATTACTTTAAGTTGTATGGGATTTTGAAATGTGTTGAGCTTCGCCAGTGGAAATGGTTATAAAATACCTTTTATTTATAAAGTTTAAGTATGTAATAGTACATTAAAAATATGCTGTAGTAAAAGAACAGCGGTTCTTGTATCACAGAATATTGAATTATGTTGGTTCAATATTCTGTGATAGATGTCTCTAGCAGGTTATAGTAAGGTCTATGAAATCTACCTGTTGATTTTGTGAAAAAAATACGTAGGTGGCTGCCTAGGTTTTAACAGGCAAACAACATCAATAAGCAATCCAAAATGCAAAAAAAGAAAAAGCACGAAAACATTTATTAACATAGTAGATATAATCATCATTATGTCGATCCGTTTGCTTGTATTCAGCCAGGCAGGATCAACGTAAATAATTGATTATAAGGTAATCCTGCCTATTAACAATCAAAGACTTAATGTATAATTCAGAATCAGAGGTTTGGTTTATGTACAGACCTACTGATTTCCAACTTAAATATTAATAAATACAGTTCAAGAATGAATCATTGGTCTAGTATGAAAGGAGACGGTACAAAACTCCCCTGAAAAGCTGCTGGCATAATAAGAGTTGTAATCGGTGAAGCGTAAAAATCCGAATGTCCTTACGTTTTTATTAAAATTCTGAAGCTAGCCCATTTTTTAACCGACTTCAAAAAAAGGAGGAGGTTCTCAATTCGACGGAATCTTTTATTTTATATAAAAATTTAAAATATTACTATTTTACTATGAAACGAACGTATTCTTGACATAACGACAGTGCAAACACTTGTAGGCTTTCATTGTCAAAAGACAATGCGATGTCTTTTCGCGACTGCGACTGAGTTTTCGTAGTTTCGTTAAGACCAAAACGTAACGAAACTATGAATACTCAATGGCTCCCACCGGGTGTCGCTCCCACCTTACCAGGTGGCGCTAGTTTTTATAGAAATATTTTCATGGTGACAAAGAGTAACTCTTTTTCAGTTGCTCCCACCATTGTACAAATGGCGGTAGTTTCTATGGAAATATTTTTATAGCCAAAGAGCCAATAGAGTAAAAACTTTAAAAGTATGTTTAGTGAAAAAAAATTTTTTTCTTCCAAATAAACATATTGTAAAGTATCGTCTAGACTTAGATAATTTTTCAACTCATACTAGTTCTGTTTTTTTTAAGTGAAGTGAATTTTAGTGAAGTATTTCTATGAAAAGCTGGACCTTCTCCTTTGGTTCCATAGTTAATTAACTCAAAAAACGATAGTAAAGCGAAAATAGGTAATAAGTAGGCTACGAATGCCGCGTATAGAAGCGAAACAATTGCACGGGTTAAGGTGCAATTACGTACGTCTAATATTGCATCAAAGTTTGTTGTTATACGGTAAATGTGTGTTGTTCTCAATATTTTCCTTAAAAGTGCTATAAGGAAAATATTTAGAAGTTACCCAATAGTCCCTCTATAAGATTAATATATTTAAAAAAAAATATTTTTCGTTTATATGTAATAGAAATTGCAGTGATGTCAGATTAGGGAGGAAACATAATTTTAATTTGAAACATGTTCTATTTTGAATTAGTGAAATAGTATTAAAATATTTTAAAATAGTACTAGGTTCCCAAATAAACTAGATGAGTGACAGATAAGGTAGTAGGTAGCTCCAATTGAACGAAATCGTTCACTTCTGTAATCGTTTTTCCCACCTCTAATACACCTATGCAAGATGTTTGAGTGAGCTGTTCACAAATGGCTCTGATTTCACTGGTATGAAACAGTTTTATGCCAAATGTTCAGATGTAATAATTGTATTAGAGTTATAATAATTTATCACTTACAAAATAATGTTTCTGGCGCAATTGTAACTGCCCATGTATAGCTAATAGGCCAAGTTTGAAATCATTTTCATACAAATTAATGAAGAGGAATTCATTTCTGGTATAAAAAAAAAATTCTAAAGCAGTTTCTTGAATGACCCATACGCAGCGAATACTTTATTCTAATGCCTTCTACATGAGGTCTCCAAGATAAGTGCTGGTCAAAAGTTATGCCGAGGTTCCTGACAGTATTCGAGAAAGGGATATTAACACCACCTAAAGAGACTAACGAGAAAAAGTTATAATTACCTAGGTATTTTGATTTGAACGATTTTAATGCAGTAATTTTTTCGTATTTTTTCCTTATTTATTTCCTTAATTTAGTTTTGGGGAAGTTACGAAATATTTAATAAGAATTTTTGGTTTTGCATTTTACAATGCAATGTTCCATCTGATAAATTTTATCAAAAAAATATACAAGATATAAAACTTCTATAAGACCAAAACTTCTCTCATGTCGCTGGAACTGGACTCAAACTCGTTGGTCAACATTTAAACTGACCATTTCGTCTCAGTAGCATAAATTGGTCAGTGTATTAGGCCAGACTCCCAAGAGTGCGGGTTCAAGCGACATGGGACAAGATGATTTTTTCTAGTATATTTTCTTGTTTGAGTTACAAAATAGTTGTCTACATTCAAAGGGTATCTTAGTGAGAACGACAGACATGTTTCCGTTATCACCCGTAGGTATGGAGGTCACGAAGGGAATTAATTAAGTCTTAAGGTTTTAAACTCCACACACGAGTGTTATAAATTTTAATGGCCAAGTCACGCGCGACCCTGTTTTATTTATTCACAAGAATTTACCACCAGTATTTAATTTACGCTTGCTTTTGTTATATTTACCTAAACACTAAACAGCAGCTAATAATGATAATAAAATGTAATGAACTCGCTAAGTTTCAGACGGCTAGGTGATGTCTAGTTTATTTATTAATCTGATTAGCATTAAAAAAAATTGTGTCTTTAGTTTTTTACATTGTTATTAAATAAATCTAAAGTCAAAGATTCTTATTCAAGTAGACTTATAGATAAGTGCTTTCGAATCGTCGAGTTTTTTTTCCTACCAGCCATTCAGGACATCTTTTAACTGATAAGAAGAACGGTCGCAAGAAACTTATCAGCTTTAACAGAAGCAACAACATTTACAAAGGAACATGTCGTTACCAAACACAAATCTACAATCTTGAAACATATTTAATGTAAGAGGAAAATTTTCTTATACTCAGTTATTAAACTATTTTCGTTTATACAATTACAATAGTCATGTTTTATGTTAGTATCACTTCCATGCATTTTGGTCTTTCAAATAATCATCTAACTTGTAATAACCTTTGCTTAAGAGCGTTTTTTAACATATATTTTAAATTTATGCAAAGGCAGCTGAATCACTTGTTGTGGAACTTTATTAAAAAAGGCTATGCCTTTCCTCAAAAACGAGCGATTGCATTTTTCAAGCCGAAATCTTGGAACGGCAAGCTTATTCTTGTTTCTAGTATTAAAATTATGAACATCGCTATGCTTAATAAATAAATCGTGATGTTTCCTTACATATACTATTTTACTAGGGCGGTTACAACCCGATACTCGGGTTCGTCGATCGACGAAAAATTCCAAATTATGCGAAAATCTTTAATTGCAGTTTGTGATCATCACGTTTAACATTTTGTATATTTTATAGTTTTCGGAACAAATAGACTCGAGTACCTTTAATTTGATACCTTACTCGGCCGCGTACTACGCGCCAAAGTCCCTATCGAGTCGTCACAAATTTTGCGAACCTGAATTAAGTATATAGATCATAAATGTATTGTCCCGCCAAAGTTAGTATATTAATCTCTTGAAGTTTGTGAATACTGAATTGTACATGCGGAAATAGCAAGTAAAATAACTGTTGCGGGTATAGTTTTTAGGAAAACGACGTGAGGAACAAGCCTATCTTTGCTAGGAGATAGGGGAATTTAAGTGACAATTTAACAACTTAAATAGAAAAAGCAAGTCAAACTGCTTTCGACGATTTTCTAAGGATCCCAGTTCGTGTTGATTTAATGATTCAAGATAAAAATCATTGGGCCTATTAATCCGATAATTTAGAAGTTTTACAAATTATTTTTTTACTTTTTCTATTCGTTCAATATCTGTTTTATAAAAAGGATTCCAAACGATACAACCAAACTCCAGAATCGAGTACAAAACTGAAATAAAGTATTTTGAACGTACGAGATCTTTGAAAGGGATGGGAGACGCGATTAATGAAACCTAAGATACGAAATGATCTTTGGACAATTGACTCAAAATGTAGTTTAAAAGAGAGTTTACTATCCATCATTATCCCCAAGCCACGAATGCTATCTACTCTGTTCAAAGATGTGTTATTCATTTTATATTGGAACATAATGGGAAACGCTTTTCTTGTATATGCTATAACATGACATTTATCTATGTTCAGGAATAATTGATTTTAACGCAGTACCCAGTTAGTGAGTCTAAATTGGACTGTAAACTAGCAGGCATCTGTGTTACTCATAACTCTAAAGAATTTCGAGTCGTCTGCATATTAAAGGTAATTGCAGTTGCACAGAGCGGTACATAAATCATTTATATATATGCAAAACAATACTGCTCCAAGATGTAGCCCTGTGGAACTCCAGATGCTATGCGTAAGAACGAAGAAGAGTTACCTTTTAAACAGACTGCCTGGTACGGTTTCTTATATAAGACACGAACCAATGTAAATTGACATGTAAATTGACATGCACGCCTCCAATGCTTGATTATTAGCAGACTGAAAAATGTTGTCAAATGCTTTAGAGAAGTCAGTGTAGACGGCATCCACTTGTTTATCTTCATCCATAGCCTTTAAAACAAAATCAGTGAAAGCAACCATATTAGTATCGACGTTGCGCCCTCTCTTAAATCCATGTCGAAATATCTATCATTTTCTCAAAAAAATTGCCGAAGACACATAACTTTGAAATAGTGCGATATTGCGTTATATTGTTATTTTTTTTCCTTTTAATATTGGAATTATAATTTCTCTCTTCCATGCGCTAGGAAAAACTTCAGATGTTAAAGATGTTTTAAAAATAATAAAATTCGGCTTTAATAATTGTGTTGACAACAAGATATAAAGACAGGGTGTATACCGTCAAAACCGGCGCCTTTGTGAATATTAACATGTTTTAGGCTTTTGAGAACTGTGTCTTCATCTTACGACATTTGTCCAAGGTCAAATTGGTTCATTATTAGCGGTAGAACGATAGCAAAAATCTATTTCATTGTTATTTGTTGGATGTACAAAAACAAATTGAAATTAAGAATTGTGTGCTTCAGGAATTTTCTCTCCAGTCGAGAGAATATTGTTGTTATAAATCATTTTTGATGGAATGTCACTTGACTCGCCCTTTGACTTGATGAAAGACCAGAAATGCTTAGGATCTTTATTAATTTTGTCCTCAGAAAAAGCAATATAATTACTATAAGTGTCTGCTTCTAATCTACGTAAACGGATCGAAGTAAAGAATGAAATTTCCGTTTCTCATTACTTAATTTTATAAGAGAGTTAATGTATCATTACTTGACTGAACTATCATATAACCGAGTTGCTCATTGTACTGCCAAGTAGCTTAAGTTACATTAAATTCCCCAAGGATTATAAAAACATCATGAGAGTGAGAGCTCTTTTATTAATATATTAGATGACATTCGATGATAAATTATTATTATCTTGGAATATTATTATTTTCATAATACACTTCTGCTTATATGAATTGGCTAAACATATAGTACAAATTCAAAAACTCCGGACTTCCAAACATCAAAAGATAAAAGCTGAAAGGTTACTGTTAAAAAACTAACACTCTTTTAGTTACAGAAAACTACTAAGCTCTGTTAATCCGATGCATTTATCTTAGGAGGCGTTTTCTTGGCGTAGAATAAAATATTAGCGCAGTTTCGAAGCTTTTACACATATTATTTATTCAAAGTAAGAATAGAGGATACTTCCAAGCCACCGCATTACGTAAACGCAAAAATTTAAGACAAAACAGCAGTACCCACCTATTCTTTACATTCATTCATAAAAATTAAACGGAAAATGAACTGAAAAATTAAACGGATGTGTAAAGTATTAAAAGGGGTAAAAATGTTTTGTATCTTGTTTATATGTAATAAATTGTTATAATTATAGTCGTTTTATGAAATGCCACTTGTCTAGGTATAGGCCCTCTTATAGGTACGGTACATCATATCTATTCTCCAAGAGCTCAATATAAAAGAGAGACTGTCGACGGTCGTTGTCTTTCGCATCTTTAAATTTTATGGTCAACCATGGAAAGAGTTGTTGTACTGGGAAGGCTCGACGGTACTATGCCAAAACGTTGCTTCCCCATGCGTGGGACTGACCAAATAAAGATCTCCACCAATGCTTCGCTGAACCAGTGCGCACGCAACGCCCAAGCAAGAGAGATATGGCGCGAGACGGTGCGGCGGGCCACAAACCGACCACCATATCTACGACAGCTCTGTCAAGAGCTGCCGACTATGAAGAAGAAAATAACTTTGCGGAAAGGTGGAAATGCTTGCCTAACAAAAGGAGATTTATCGAATTTGCTATATAAGAAATGAAGATTATTTTGGAGACAAAAAGTTTGACATCACGTAGGATCACGTAGGAAGTGCATAAAACAAACAAAAAACAGAATATAAATGCTACTTCCTACAAATTACACAGTTTCAAAGTTTTTTTCTTTTCAGGTACATGAACACTAAGTATCGTAAAATTATATGTATACTGTGAATGGTACCCAAGCACACTGGGTGGATGAAGATAATTTCCTGAACCATCGTTAGGCTAAGTACGGCTTGTAGTACGTACTATGTACACGAACGGGGAAAACCGTTTTATTAACAATATATGAGATTCGTATTGCATGAATATTTTAAAAGTACATATACGATACTAATGGAGCTTGGAGCTGTATATAGCCTCCAGCGCAGAGTTTATGCACCGCGCTCCGGACTGATGACGACGGATGGGTGATCAAAATGTAATACCTCAAGATTTTTCGTGCTTGGAAAGGAACGTTAAGTCGTTGGTCTCGGTTGCATTTTGCAGTCGTTAATACCTAATTACTAATTCGCATTAGGCCTGCGTGCCTTTTGTCCTTATCCATCTATAAGGGAAGAATCAGCAGTTCGGACATTATAATGGCTTATGATGAAATAAAGCCAGCGCAAAACCCAGGGTTTTAATTTGATTGAAGTAAGTACACTACTGCAAGGGGCGATACTTGTTGAGAATTTTAAAATACTTTTGGATACTTTTATGTAACATAAGTAGGCACTGTACTTTGAAGTGGTAAGTCGAAAATCCACTTCTTATTTTGGTAACAGTACACAGCATCGGCCTTGTCACATTAAGCCCATCTACTTTTTCTACTAAACGTGTTTCTTTTCACAAAGAATTAAGGGTGGTACAGCGCTGTAAGGGTCAATTTATATTAGCGCAGAGTCGAAGCGCATCAAAGCGTCAATCTGACACTTTACACAGCAAATGCACCCTTATCTCAACAACGTAATGCACATACTTATTTCTTCTGAGATAAAAAAAACGAAAATTCATCGCGCTCAGTATGCGCGCGTCTACATTTTATCTCAGAAGTAATATGACGTGCATTACGTTGTTGATTGAGATAGAATTTGCAATGCTAAGTTTCAGATTGACGCTTAGATGCGCTTCGACTCTGCGCTAGTATAAATTGACCGTAAGTTTGTAAAAGAGACGATTACAATTAACCGCACAAAAAGACCATCCATCTCCAAATGTATTACATCGCAAAGCGGCAATTTAAGCGATATAACATCCTCGTTTAACTTCTTATTCTCGGTTTAAATTCAGCTGCCGACAGTCACGTAGATCTTAACGTCTCTGCTGCTTTAGATTTATAGTGTTTTAGTATTTATGAACGCATCCGTAGCCGTTTTAGGGTCGCCTTGTTCCCTTTGATGCAATTTATGTTATAAGGTTGTGTGCATTAGCAGTGTATGCGACCCATAAATCAGTGCTTTATACATTGTTTGGAAAGAAATTCAGAGTGACCTTAGCCATGCGAATACAAACAATGAAGGTACAGGGAAGTTAGACGTTAGTCTAAAAAATTACATAAGTGAAAAATATTCAGGTCATTAACAGAATACCGATCACCTCGGCTCAGGGTCGGATTTCGAGTTCTAAGATCTTCAACTTAGGTATTAAGTTAGTTGAACAGAGGTTTGAATTTGGAATACTAAAGCTTGGATAGCCTTGTAAGTTGTTCTAGGTACGTGGTACGTCGATAGTTTTGTAACTTTATTCTACTATAGGTATGACACAGCGTAAAAACGGCCACACGGTGTATACAACTAGTACATATAAAGACCTTCCCGGAAAACGAAACCTTTATAGTAAGCAAAATGACGTCAGCAAAAATAGTTTTTTTCCGGACAAAAGTGACTTGATTGTAAAAGTAGGTAATCTACTAAAATAACAATAACACGTATACACGTCCACTTGGATATGACACTTCACCGTTGATTTGGGTCTATTAGAATAGGTACTTGAATGAGATACGTAGAGGCATTTTTATAGAAGGATGGCATTTAAAACTTTTCAGTATTTATATAACCAGTCTCTTCTTTCGTTGATACTCTGTTTACGGTACCTTTCCTTCTTTTCCAAAGAAGGTGAAATCTTTTTCGCTTACCCCCTGGGCTTAGGAATAAAGGTTTTTGAAACTCGGTGATTCTAGTTCTAGTTCTAGTTATGCCGTGTATCCACCAAAATTTGTTGTCAACTTTTGTCTCCAACAGTTGACAACTTTTGTTCGGTGGATACCACTATCCATTGAAATTGTTGGCAACTTTTGTCACCAATACATGTTGGCAACAGAAAAGTTGTCAATTTTTGTTTGGTGGAGACGCGGCTTTACGCTCCACTGTCAAGGCTAAGAGTGTCCCCGTCGATCATAAAAAAAAAATATAGCTGATGGACCGATCACAAACTTTGCAAGTCTGTGAAATTCATGTCCCAATTTTCTCCTCCCTTCTATTGATGGCCCTTCTGGCACGAGGAGAATGTGGAGATACGAGTTGGCAGATTGGGACGAGATGCGGCACTTCTTCGCATCCTGCCCTTGGTCATAAGTGTGCTTTTCTTTGAGTGATCCCTTGCGCTCTGGTGACGCAGTCGTTGATGTGTTGCGGCAGGGAATAGAATATTTCATCCCTTTCTCCGACATCCCGCTCGCTCACAAAGCCCGTCCTTGGTATAATGCGAACTGCGTTCGTGCAGAAGCTCTCAAGGAACGCGCATACTAGTAATGGATTTCAGCTCGTGATCGCAAAATCAGAGCTCGTAGGGTTCGCGCGAAAAAGAGAGCATCCAATTCCACTGGCAAGTTATGCATATAGGTCCTCCGGAAGGCACATTTGGACCATGTTGGATCAAACATATAGGGACCAGACTTGCTTCTTACCCACCAGGTAGCAGTTAGTTCTGTTTCCTATGCAAGGCGGTCGAATCCAACTTCTGCCGACCCTCACTACCCCCCAATGCAGAAGCTCGACGGTACACTGGCTTACTCCACAACGGAGAAAGCAAACTTACTTGCTTCTTTGTTTGCGAACAATTCGCGCTTGGATGCAGGTTCTAAACAACCACCATCCTTTCCTCAATGTGATTTTTCGATGCCGGAGATCACGGTTCACATAAAAGAGGTACGCAGAGCTTTGCTAAGTCTTGGTGTGAACAAGTCCAGTGGTCCAGATGATATTCCCGCTAGGGTGCTAAAACGCTGTGCACCTGAATTGTCTCCGATACTTTGACATGCTTGTACCGCCTCTATCTTTCGACTGAAGTAGTGCGTAAAGCTTGCTAATGTGCAACCAATTCTAAAAAAGGGAAATCGTTCCGACCCCTGTAATTTATTGACCTATTGCCATCACCTCCATAATTTGTAAAGTTATAGAAAGGGTTCTCAATAAAAAATTGCTAACATATCTCGAGCATAACGACCTCCTGAGCGACCATCAATACGGTTGTCGTAAAGGTCGATTCACCGAGGACCTGCTTGTATAGACCACGCATTGCCGGGTCGAGGCCATTGAAAGACACGGTGAAGCCTTAGCGGTGCCACTGGACATCTCAAAGGCCTTTGACAGGTTTTGGCACGCTAGTATGCTGAGCAAGCTTCCAGCTTACGGCATCTCTACAAGATTTTGCAACTGGATCTCCGATATCCTGAGCGAACGGTCTATTAGCGTGGTCGTCGATGGCACGAGAGATATTTGTCCAGTGCAAGCGATGACAGGACTGCCATTCAGTCTTTAAGAGAGGCCAAGGTGGGGCGGACAAATGCCACCTTAAGTGTTAAAAATTATCGTGGCCCCAATAAGAGACATCAATGGGGCGACGATAACTTGGTTCAATTCAACGCCGCCAAAACACAGGCGTGTTACTTCTCCGCAAAAAAGAGTCTTTTCACCCTGACTCCAACTTTCCGAGGCTCGTCTGTAAACATCACCGACCAACTCGAACTTCTTGGCATGGAGTTGACTGCTAACCTCAACTCCGGGGCTACCATCGAAACGAAGGCAGAAATTGCGGCGAAAAAGCCGGGCATTCTGAACAGGCTCAAACGATACTTCACGCCTGAACAGCTTCTTACTCTTTATAAAGTTCATGTCCGGTCGTGCATGGAATATTGTAGCCTCCTCTGGGATGGTGGATCAGCCAAATACCAACTTGCTACGACTCGGTAGAACGCAGAGCCAGGCGACTTATACTACAACGAGCTGGTTAAAAACGTACATAGTTTGAGTCACCGCCATAAGGTCGCTTGTCTGTCGGTTTTCTACAGACTTTACTTTGGGCAGTGTGCATCTGAGCTGCATAACCTTATTCCGCCTTCTCCTTTTTTTTCATCGGGATACCAGACGTATTGCAGGCTACCATTCATACTTAGTTGCCATTCCAAATTTAAGCACAGAGCGCTTTAAGTCCTCTTTTATCATGCGAACAGCCAAGCAGCTGAATGCTCTGCCGGCGTCTGTTTGCCCGAGCACATATAACCCAAACCTCTTCAAGGCGCAAGTGAACAGGCTTCTCGTGAGTGAACTCGCTCCATCGTAGGCCACATCTACGCCCTTCGGCCAAATTGAGGTCAAGAGTAAGCCCATTTAATAAGGAAGTGTGAGATGATCATTACATTAAAATGACTAGAGGCAAGCAACCGATAAGATGAACGGTAAACCGAGATATATTGTGCCCATACAAAATTAATCGACACTAATACTAGCATCTGAATCAATGAAATTTAAAACTATTTCTGACAATACTCTCATGCAATAGCAAAACAACAAATATCCCTAAGGACTTTTAAATTTACCGCATCAACGCAAACTAATTATGTGCGATCATTTGTACAAAATTGTGTCATATTCACGATCGATCGTTCAAACAACCAATAAATCTTTTAGTGTTTCATTGGACTGTAAAAATATTGCCTATGGCTTAGCACAATGGATTTTATTTCCACTGTGCGGGCGGGGATGGATTCGATGGATTTTTCCCCTTTTTTACGGGAGTTACCTACGCCGAATGAAATTGACGCATCGCTGACGATGCGGTGAACAATTTCATTGATACTTTTAGCAGTACAGCTATTTATTTGTGCTATTTTTAACCTAAAGTTAAAGTGCAGGCGAAAAATAGTATAAAGAATTTTATACTGTTTTTCGCCGGCCCGAGTGCATCAAGCTTAGATTTTAATACCTAATAAATAGGTAGTTTGGCATTTTGTTTAGTTGATATGGTAGAACGGATAAGGTCTTTTTGTAAATTATATTAAGTATTAGGTAAATGAAAGTGGTCACAAGTTGACCATCTACTCTGACATCGTTATCAACATTTAATATAATTTTAATCATTGTACAACTAAAACAATAGATACACATTATTGAGAAAATTCACAAATACAACGTTAACCCAACTCCTAAACTAGGACTAATCCTGTATCTTAGGGTGTGATTCCTCCAAAAGCAAAACATAATATTCTCAAAAAAAAGGCTTGGTTAATATACTTCACAGTCTTAAATATAATTTGATAAATATGTGTGTGTGTGTGTGCAACATCTAATAAAAATTTTAGTCTCATCATAATTCAAAGAAAGAAGTAAATCTTGGACATCGGTTTTTACTTTATACTTCGTAAGTGACTATATCGATCTTATTTTATGAACCCTGTTATATAATTTTGCACTTTGCACATTTTTGACATTTGACTTGTGGACAGACAAGAGCGCCGTGACGCTTAGCTGTAATGTAATGACTTGGTCCAGAAGCAAGCAAGAATGTTTTCGCAGGAGCATTCGAAGGATAGCTGCCTAACCGTGAGAACCTCGCATTTCGCATATAGTTTCACAGTACAGTTAATTCTGGACTTATAAAGCATCACCTTGAGAGGGTATTCCTGTTAGCCGAGTGACGTAGATTTTTATAAGTATATATTAATAAATCATTTTTTCAATAACTTCATATACGTAGTTTGTTATTATGGACATACAAACTTACAAAATATGTTAGTACCTAAACGTAAACAAACAAGTTTTTTATATTTCTACAAATATAAAATTCTTCTTACCTATGATTATTTAAAAGTACATTAAGAAAAAAAAGGTGTCTTATGGTAATCATATTTAATACCTATTGTGCCTGAACTAGGTGATCCTGTGATATAAGTTTTCCACTCTCATTTTGAGGACATCGGTCTGGGCGTACCAAATAAGAAGATCGTCGACATGGACACCAAGATACCTTACTTGTTACTGATTTAAGTGGTTTACAGAGACATGCGTCAAGATTGGTACACATATGGTCGTGGATATTAATGTCAGTCGTGGATAGTTGTCAGGTTTTTTTTGATGACCTGTCAATGTTAAATTTGGTAATTTGTTTTTTTTATTCAAAGTTAGCAAATTGGTTGGTAAACCAATCCAACCCAATCCCTAACACTAGCCAGGGTGGTTTCTGCATGGCGCTTGGCGGAGTTCTAGTTATCACTATAGACTAGCAGGGCTGTGTCGCCCGCATAAGCAAAGATGTTACAGTTCTCAAGTGACAGGCGGCATAGCTGGTCTATGTATACGAGAACCAGCGCTGGGCCAAGAATACTGCCCTGGGGTACGCCGTGACAAATGGAGGCCTCCTCACTCACCATATTACCAATTTCGGCCATTTCAAATTCGCGTCTCTCATAATTCAGCTTATTCTTTCTCAAAAGAGCATTGCAAAAATTGCGGTATCTGAGATAGGTAGCTTTTTAAAATAAGTTGTCGGGTGTGCTTTATAAATGCATTGAGTCCCGATTTTTAATGCAAGGAGCAATCCAGTAGATATCCATGGTTTAATAATAATATTGTTCCGAAACACTTAAATTACACAAAAATAAAAAGATTGTGAAAGTGTTTCGGAAGAATACTTTTATGCACATAATTAATTTATGAGTTGCCTCATTAGGGTTAGTTTCTAGAGTTAAAATTTGTGCTGACTAATTCCTATTTTTATCATGTCAAAATCATACTTTACAGGTGCAAGATAAAATTGAATTTGTGTTATTTTTTAGCCTTAAGGATAATGCAATAGGAGAGCGATCCGTTATTTCAGTTTGGATGACAGAAACTGTTGCAAGGAGTCTAGTTTTTAATAGTATGTGATCCAAACAATTATTTTGACTAGTTGGAAGTCGATGAGCTGGCAAGAGAATAAGGGATGACGTCATGCTAAACTTAATAGTAATCACTGCAGTGGGGATTGGTGTTTTTTTCCTTAATATCGATGTTGATATCATCTATCAACATTATGTTCGGAAAAGTTAGTAAAGAAATAATGTTATCGAGACTATTGTAGAATTTACCTAAGTTTTTATACGATGGAGTACGATAGACCGCAAGTATGGCAATATCTTCAGTACACAACAGGCAATTTTCACACTAATCGAGAACTTTAGATCGGATCTGACGAAAATTACGACACCATCATTTTGAAGAGGATTTTTGGATGTCGAATACACCGAGAATCCTTCGAGATGTGGAAGATAGCAGGAGTCTTTAAGCCAGCATTCTGCCAAAATAATAACATCAAAATTAATGGTGGTTACTGTCATTGTAGACGCCTTCTGATAGTTCTCAAAGCGAGACGTTTTGACAGTGTTGCCATATTTGGCAGCGGGGTATACCAATATTTTAAAAGATGTTGGTACTTAAATATGTACTTATATTATTTATTACAAACGTTTTCTTTCATTATGCCATAAGACATAAAATAAAAATATCTCATACATAAACTTCTAACGGCAGTTATGTAAAACACACCGGTCCCAAGTCTACTAAAGTTATACCAGTGATTGTGTAAGAGCAATATGACGTCATTAATCTTGCAGTAATGGCCACCCAAACCGTCCGGTCCGTCACGGGACATTTGGCATCCAGCTACATTATCGTGACGGTGACTATCTGCATTACATCTTCCTTATATGAAATAGATATAACAGAAAGTCCTTTAAAAGTTATAAAAATTGCAATTACATAAATTGCCTCTCTTTTGTTTGTGTAACAGGCCTTCCCTGCTACAGTGCGTCTTGTGTATTAACTACCTTTATTTATACACCTACATAGTTTCACTATTTTGATTTGTTTATGTTCTTAAAAGATTGTTAACTAATGATGCGCTATTAGTACATTGAATAAAGATAGATAGAAAAAAAAATGTTGTAAGGCTGCTGCTAAAAATTTCCACAATCACTAAAAAACGCAACTTTATCAAGAATAGGTACAATTCGTAATATTAAAAACTTATTTCAAATGAATATAAATATTCCGCAGATTTCTCGCTAAAACAAAATGCAAAAGGAGATAAAAACAGAGAAAACTTAAATATCAGAGGATGTAATTTTTCATATAGACGGATACGCAATGCACGACTCTGTTATAAATACTGAGGGACTTAACTTTTCCCAATGATATTTTATAATTGTTGAAATCTGTGACGTAGACTGCACTCATTGACAATTGACAAGTAGGACTTGAGACGAAAAAGCATGGAAATGAAAGAGGTAGCAAATTAAATCGGACCCTATATAAGGTCTTCCCACTGTTTTACAATGCGAGCTTGTGTGACATATTTGCTGCAAGTACACACATAATAATATCATTGACTTTTACCTGTACTTTTATTTGACCTATATTGTTAAACAAATGTGAATCTACTACATAAAACAAAATATTGTATTTCTCGTGTTTAATTTCCACACTCAATAAAACGATCCCCAGAAAGTCCAGTGAATTATTTGTACACACCGAGGGCACCTCCACATCATCTTGATGATTGATAGGCGCCGCACACGCAACGGTCTGCTTTATATTCTATTTGTCTTGGAAACTTTTCCAACAACTGTTCTGGAGATAGAGAACTGCTGGATGCGACAGCCAGTATTTTCTTTCAATTTAGAATGATATTACTCACAATTTATTTTTGTTACTCTTCTGACGGTGACTCAAATTCCTCACATCGATAAAAACGCTAGTATGCTGCGGTAAATATATGCTAGTAGAAATCTTTAACTTGTTTTCTAGTGTCTCGGAAGCTAAAATGGAACAGCTACCTTATTCACAAACATTCGAAAACGTTCCCGAGAGTGGAATGTATGCATGGTCACTGTCACTCATCTTTGAATAAACAACGACAAAGCACAAAATTTGAAACCGATTCCGTTGTCGAACGGTTGTGAATCAGGGAGCACTAGTGGCTTGAAGAGGCAAAGCTTGCGAGTTTGAAATCCGTCTGTTTTTTGTAGTAGGTATACTCGTATATTGTATATTTTCAATTTATACTTTTCTTTTACCATAATTGTTGTAATTTAGATACGAGTAAGTTAAGTACACAACTCATACAGCCTTTGGTTAGATCTCTAGAAAGATACTTGATAGGCCATATTCTACTAATTCTGCTAATACTCTTAAAGACTCAAAAGTCTTCAATATTATATTTTAATATATATATATGTATGGTTGGTCATTTATTTCGCCCACAGACTACATTTTCACTCATTTTCAATAAATTTTCACTTTGTTTGTTAGACAAACCGATAAAAACTGGTATTTAGCACTGGAAACACTCTCGAGCACACGTTGTTACGTAGGTACTTCAACCTATTTGTCGTAAAGCATGCTTTTCGTCACACGCATACGTACAATATAAAAAGAGATACTGATTATTTATACATCGACGAAAAATCATCCGGTTTATTGCAAATCCAATTGTCGACGTTTATAAATACCTCAATTATTTATAAACAATCGTTTTTTTAAATAAGACGGTGACATACACACATCAAAAGTGTTTGGGCATCAAGTACGTTTTAGAGTATTGCCCAAAGAGGATTATTGTTTTAATTGTTTTGATCTTTAATGATTATTTTTTGTATATTTTACTTCCTATTTAAATAAAAGCATAACTAAGGTTAGATGCGAGTCTGAAAGACTACAATTGGTAAATATTCATTGGATATTTTTATAGTTAAAATAGTACTTGGTCCCTAGACAATTTGATGTGTATTTTTTTTATATTGTCTATAGTCAATAGTAGTACTTATTATTAGAGATGTGCCGACTCTGACTTTGGCCGACTAGCCGACTGGCCGACTAGTCGGTTGCAAAAAGGCCGAACAGTCGGCTTAGCCGTCTGCTATCAGACAGGCAGAGACTTTATTACACAAAAATTTATTATGCCTCTATTTAAAAAATCATAATTATTTAACTAAACTCACATGGTCTCATCAAACTAATCATTTTTGTTTACCATTTTTTAATAAATGATACATGTACCTACCTACACTACAGACTTCATGAGGAGTAGATATTTTTAAGAAACATTTTTTCGAAAAGTCATACAAAACCGAAGCTATCTAAAATAAATAAGTAAATCTAAAATAAATTTAACATTAGGGTATGTTCTGAATTCAGAGTAAAAAAAGATTTAATTATAATTAGATACAAAGATAAACCTTATTTCCACAGCAAAAACATTAAAAACATTAATTTGATTTCTTGAATTAAGTCCAATTATTTACCAAAGGTATAGATAGAGAGAGTTACTATTCCTAGATTGTACGAAAAATTGTTAGTCAGACCGATTAAAAATTAAAATTAATAATTATAATATTTCATATTAATCACCCCTATTTAAATGTTTTAAGTATAAAAATAAGAACAAAGTCATAGGCCGAATAATCGGTGCTTTTTGCCGAATAGTCGCTGACTAGTCGCCAACTATAAAAATAGTCGGCGTTCCCGGCTAGTCGGTGACTACAGTCTTCTTGTTTCTTAATTAATAGCTTGCTTCTTAATTAATTCGCAAATATTGCCAATGTCAAGTATATAATTTCTAATATTTATAAAAATTGTACGGTTGATTGAGTTAAAAATAAAGCCTCACCACACTCACAACAAGTTTGAGTGTTTTAGAGATGTCCCTAAATGAAATCCTATCGACTTATCTATATTTTTTTTCTAAACCTACTTTTGGAGTATTTACATAATATTTTACTACTTTTCCGATATGTGAAATCCTTCTTTATAGCGTAACTTATATCATCCAGTAAACATAACATGGGGATAAAAAGTATTGTATATCCTTATTTATGTGGTAAAATATAACATAAAGGTGATAATATGAACAGAAAAAAATAAATTATACCATCAAAAAACTCGCTGAATTGTTTAAAATTTTAAGTTTCTTCTTTTTCACTGTATCGACTAATGAACAACGGCAGTTGTCAATTCTGTTGTGTCTCGTCTCTACCCGTACAAAACATACATTGCAGTACAAAAATATTTAATATTTTTCTATCGTATTCACTTAAAATGTATTTAAAAGACAGATTTTCCTTTTTTTTTTTTGAAGAGGTGCAGCTTTTTTATTTTTTTTTACTAAATAGCTGCAGAAAAAATAGTATACGCGATGCGGAATATTTTGAAGTGTCACAAGAATCATCCTAGCTGAAAAATACTATAGTCGGTACATCTCTACTTATTATATCATCTGTGATATAAGATTTTTCTTTCTAGAAGTCACAGCGGTTTCAAGGTATTTAGTAATAACAAGAAGTTGGGCTCGTTGTTTATGCTTTAGTTCTTTGTTTTGCCACCGTCTTCTTCAAATAGTGTTTACCATTAGAACCGACGCAACTTTCACGCTTGCCTCGCCCTACGTCAATAAGACCAACGCCCGCCGAAAAGAATTGTACTTATTAAACACATCAACACAAGTCTGATTTTATTGTAATGGATAAGTAAGTAGGTATAAAAAAGAAAATGATTATCACACGTTACAGAGAAAGAGAAAGACTGCGAGACCGATTTACACATTTGTTATTCTGGTGCGCTAATAGGTCCAAATAGCCCGTACCCTACTTGAAGTTCAGTGCGGCATAAGGTCCATTGTGCCCCACCACGCAAGAAAAGAAAAACTGTTTGTTTTTCGTGGAGATATACAGTAGTGCATATAGATTTATACCTCAGCAATCTACATTTATCAACCTATATGGTTCTAGCTTCGCTCCGGTCACGAGCTTTTAGAATAAATTAAATTACGGGTCTTTTAGATCTTTTGCCGCACTAAATTGAGCTACTTAAACTATACTAGGGATGGGACACGATTATTACATTGTCGGATGTGAATAAGTTTGTACAAAAACAGTTGTATGGACTTATTCAAACTGAATCAGGCAAGGCACATAATGACGTACCAACTTGAGGTGCAATCTGATTTTCAATTCGTCGCATTTTTTTTTATGTATGTTCACCAATTATGTTGTCTTCTATCTTCTGGTATGTATGTTTTTCGCCTTATGACGTTTTGATTTAAAACTGCTATCGACGTTATCCGAATCAAAACACGTATTGGTTAAGTAATTCTACGCCGGCGCCGGCAACTCCATCTCAAAACTATATTAGTAATGAGAATGGGATGCCGGCGTAGAATTTTGACTTGTTATTTCCACTTTGTTATACTTATAAAACTCGTATGAAGAAAACTATACTGAGTAAGTACTGCATAGTATAGTTTTCTTAGTATAAGTAGTTTAGTTAAATAAAAAATTAAGCTTCTTTTTATTGCTCCTTGATAGCGCACTATTTTTTTTCAGAATTTCTTTGAATAACAAATATATAACAAAAAATATCATTTTAGAGATAAACAGAAAGCAATAATGGTCTCTGTCTTACTCCAACGATTGGCCCGCAATTAACGAAAGAACACTATTTTCTCTGCCGCACAGGGTTAGGGCCGCGCATGTGGCTTTTTGTGCCCCCTCTTGCAGTAAACGTGTTAAAAAATCTTTACTTTATCAAGACTTCATACGACGTTATTTTTATTTGTTACTTTCACCCGACTACAAAGGAAGGGTTATGCTTTTTGGCGCGTATCTTGTATATATAAATTTATATGTACCCTTTATTACCTCGTATCGGAAATACATGGATTTCTATAATTACGATATTGCTAGAATGGTCTTGATAGCCCAAGTGTTCTTAGGTAAGTAGTATTAAAAAACCAGGCAAGTGCGAGTCGGACTCGCCCACTGAGGATTCCGCACAAATTTGTGGTCTAGGTACTAATATTATAATTAGCTCAGGAATCGATTCTCGCAGTTTTTTCTGAAGTTTTCCCGAAATTCGGTTTCCAAAAATAAAGACTAAATTCATGATTTACTTATAAATGTCTAGTTTTCAGATTTTTTTCCTGTAGTCAAAGACATTACTTGCCAACGGAAATTACTCTATGAAGTTTGATTCCTTTGATACTGTAAATATACGATTTTGCGGCATTATGGCCTTACCTTCATTTATGTTAATTTTGAAGTTTGCTTTTTTTTACAGCTTCAAGAGATTGTTATGGTTAATATATAGTTTAAATTTTAACTCGATACCTCGCGTTCTCGCGTTTTTCCCGAAATTCAGTTTCCGAAACTAAATACCATATTTTCATGATTTAATACCAAATGTTTAGTTTTTTCCTGTATTTGAAGTAAAGGACGATTTTACTTGCCAAATTTCATAGTTCCAGGTCAATGGAAAGTATCCTATGAATTTTGATTCCCTTGAGATTGTCGTAATATACGTTTTTGCGGCATAAACGGTTCTATCTTTTTTTGACGTCAATAGATACCTATTCATATATCCTATCATGACAAATAACTAAAAAGTTATGAATAAAAATAAATAAATTTAAAAAACTAAAACCCGCCTGCATCGAAAGACAAGTCAACTGAAAAGATGTAAACAAGATCAAATATAAAAGGCAAACAATACAATTAGTTTGTTCAACATAATCAAACTCTAGTTCAAACTCAAAATGCAGTCGGAGGTTTACTGCCTCTGTGGTCTAGTGGTAACAACCACCGGTATCAGACCTAGTGGTCCCGGGTTCGATTCCCAGCGGGGGTACATCTTGTATTCGGTTTGGTTGGTGGTAGGACTTATTGTCAGTCCGTCTGGCTAGCTACCACCATCTTATCTAAGCCTGACGCCATAGCAACAATGTTTTCAGCATTGTCGTGTCGATAAGCCAGTTCCTCAGTGACGAGGATTCCGGGAGAGGCTCACTTCCATCTTCGGCCTTATCAATACTTAACATCGGTATGATGAAGGCTAAAAGTCTCCCCGTTGTTCATGAAAAAAACATAAAGGCATAGAATTTAATATTAAGTCGAATCATTCATAATGTCATATTATTATATGTTGAACAAAATATTTTTAGATTTGCTTTTTATATTTGATCTTGTTTCCATCTTTTCAGTTGACTTGTCTTTTGATGCAGGTGGGGTTTTTTATGATTAGGTGAGTATACAAAGTCGCGAAAGAACAGCTGTTTCATACATTTTAGTAGAGTTTCAATAAATTGTTGTACTTATGGAACAGCTGTTTTTTTTATGATTTCAGGGTTGCTTTCATACAAAAAGTTGTTATTATTTAAACATAATATGCAAAATAAAGTTGTCGTTTGAAACTTGGAACAACTTTACTATTATTATTTTAAAAACTTTTATACTTAATAGAAAAATATTGAAAAAAACCAACTCAGCCACAAATGAATTTTTAGATGGGACTCGAACCCACGACCTTTGGAAATCCGGTCCAATGCTCTAACCACTGAGCTACCGAGACTTGCGAACTACCGTCGAAATTTTCCATTACTTTTATATTTTTAATACGCTGTAGGTCAGCGTTGTCACACCAATGCTAGGAATATCCTTGCATTCGAAGGAAACATCTTTTCAGGTGTTTAACGATCGATTTTTTTTTCTTTTTAAAATTTATCATAAGTATAAAAATAGCATTGAAAAATGCAAAAATCTCAAAAAATGTGTCTAGGTACTTGTAATTGTTTTATTGTAAAACAGACAAACATTTATATGATTGGTGATTGTCTATTACAGTATTATTTAGCGTTGGGTATTCTGATGGTGGAGTGATCCTGCCAGCTAGGTCAAAGGTCGTGGGTTCGATCTCCACCCGAGGAAATCATCTACAAAAATATTCGTATTTTTTTTCAATGAGTTAATCAATAAATTACATTTTGAAACACGAACGCTAAACTTAATGCAAGAAATCATAAAGTCACTATAAAATTATATTTTGCAAGATTGTCCGTACAATAAATGTATCTGATATATGATCGTGCAATTAATTATCTTATCTTCAATTTACCCCATCACCAATATTTTAGAAATTGATGTCATTATTGTTTTTGTAAAGAGCAGCAGATAAGTGCACACCGGGGCGATGATTAACAAAATAGTCATCTCGCCAGCGGAGCAGAGGGCCTAAAATGGTTGCGAACGCAATATTGCTAGTGAATTCGACAATTCATTTATTTGTTTATTTCGTATGGAATTTGCTTTTAGTTAGTTTCCTTGCCTTCAAAAAATTCAAAGCAAGTTATTCTATACTGATACTGACATAGTTCTAAACACCATAGAAATAAACAATTAAATGAATTGTTAGGGCCCTTTTTAAGCCCTCGGATCTAAGCGGGCGAAACGTCCAATAATTCTAAATTTCAAAGAAGCAAAATATATCATAGGTATTATCTTCACAGCTTAATTTTGCAATAAAAACCAACCTCTGTAATTCCAACATTTATCCCAACATTAAAATATCATAATTATTACCATCATTAAAACGTCATATACCAACCAGAATCTTTGTTGTATTGTATTAAAATAACGTTCCGCTGTCTACCTCATCATTAGCTGCAAAACTATATGTATTGTTCCACAAGATCGCATAATGAGGTTAAAACCAGATCTTCGTGGGGCCTATTCTCGCGCTGAGATATGTCGAATTTGATTTAGGTTTTTTTCAGGTAGTAAAAGTCACCACCAGACCAGTCTCACAACCTGAAAATAACCTAAAAGAATCGCATATAGTTGATGGTAGGCTCCTAGAAATCTGTATCAAAAAACTCACTAATACAATCTTCTACTGGTTGTCGAAAATCGTTGACAGTAGTAAAAATTTCATTTACATTTTAACAAAGAATTATGGGTAGAAAAATGTCAATTTCAACATATCTTAGCGCGAGAATAGGTCCCATGGCCTAAAAGGAATTCAGCAGACGACGTGAGATTGTACCGTAGATTGCGTTCCGACGTCCAAGTTTGAACGTACAGGCTGCGTTCCCAGCAAAGCTATCAAACTTTATAACACTGTCTAATACAATGCTGTATGCTAACGCGGAACTTGTATTGTGGTGAAAGCTGGGGGTAGTTTCATCATACTATACGGGAGATATCGAATTAAAGCTGAATTTATTTTGGAAAAGATTAATGATAGACTGAATCGTCATTTGTTTGTTAGTGGTAAACTTACTGATTGGCTAAGGTCGCTTAGATATAGTTAGTTAAGATATTTTATAAAATATAAAAAATAATTGGAAAAAATCAATTCGGCCACAAGTGAATAGTCTCAGATAGGACTCGAACCCACGACCTTTGGAAATCCGGTCCACTGCTACTCAGTCTCGGTAGCTCAGTGGTTAGAGAGAAAATTATCTAATGTATAAAAATAGCATTGAAAAAAGCAAAGATCATAAAATAGTTAGTTATTTTATGATATTTGGAAACTAGCACTGTCTAATACAGTGTTGTATGCCATCCCAGGGGAACTTGTATTTAGGTGTCTGCTTGAAGTAGTTTCATCAGTCTAAGTATACGGGAAATATTTAATTAAAGCTGAATTTAATTTCAAGAGATTAATGACGGATTGAAATGTCAGTTTGTTTAATGGTGAACTGATTGACTAATTCCTTAACTTAAAACATCATGTCGTTGTTTTTAACGTTAACTTTTAAGGTGGCAGGATGATGCTTAAGAAACCCCTAAAGTTAGGAAGCGTTAGTGAAATCAGGTTTAAAGTCGCTTAATGGTCTCTGAAAAACTATTTAAAATTTAAATATACTTAATTTTATAAATATAATTTCATGGGGTCATAAACGGTTATTCTGAATTAATAGCTTATCACTAAATTAGTAAGAACAATTTTTTTTGCATTCACCTTACTATTTTTCTTAGATAAATGTTAAAAACCAGTTGTCTCAGAACAGATGTTGATCCATAAACACACATCCTAGCTCTACTACTACCCGAAAAAAAATCATTTTTCACTAGAAAACTAGTAGTCTCCAAATCACCTCCAAATTGGCGCCATTAAAATAGCATGTTGAATGCAAAATTTTAAGTCTTAAACATTTTGACATAATAACGCATATAGATAGCCGTAAAAAAACAATCTTAAGATTCTGACTCAACAAATCATCATTAGTTCAAAATTGATTTTCGTAAAGTCATCTCGAATCAGCAGAGATTGGATGACTTGCTATTGCTGTTAGCGTAATAACGGAGTTCAATGTCAAGATAAAGTGTTGTACCTATTTAAATAACGTTGTCGGCCTTGGGAGCTCAGTTATCAGTTGGGTGTCATATGTTAGGGTATTGAGTGGAATAGTTAATAATATACAAAGGTATGTGGTTTATTTTCCGTGTTTAGAATTAATTTAGCTTCCTTTTTACTATGAAAATTTGTTTTTTTTAAACCCTCCATAATTTAGAGGATATGTTCATAAAAACCCTGTATTGGTTTGCTTGTTTGAGGTAGAGAAAAAACGCCATAAAAATAAATTCGTCTGCGAAAATCATGAAAACATTTATTACTGTTTTTTTTCTATACTATTATTTTTTACTATATGTTTGTTAATTGTAATATGGCCCCTGTAGTTTTTTATTATGTTTGACATCAAACTTGCTTGCTAATGATACTTTTTACAAAATTATGATAAGACTCTAATTAAAGTGAAAAATAAAAGAAAAATACTAGAATAAGTTGACTTGGTTCACAAGTTGTTCTCGGGTCCCGCCTGCAAAATGTAAAATTTAAAAAAATATTTAATATACATACCATTACGTACATCTTATGTTTTGGCGCGCACTGTTCATTGAAATAAAACAACTTTTACGGATCTCAAACGCGCTATATTTCCACGAACTAAGTTGTAATTTAGGGTATACTAAGTTGTATTTTGTCTTTTAGGGGTTTTTTGATTTTCCCGACGTTTCGGCACCTTTACAGCTGTAAAGCTGACAGCTGTAAAGCTGTAAACCTAAAAATACGGACAATTACAACTTAGTTCGTGGAAATATAGCGCGTTTGATATCCGTAAAAGTTGTTTTATTTCAATACATACCATTTTTGCAGGAACGAATCAATTAATAAATGAAATAATTATGGTATGATAAAGGCTAAGAGTCTCCCCATCGTTCATAAAAAAATCAAATAAAAATGTATTACATTTTTGTTGGTTGAGTTTTTAGTACGATAAATGTAGGTAGATACATACCTCTATTGGCTTCCTTTTAGAAGTCCCATCCCAGCGATCCGCCATGCAGTTTATTAAAATTACAGTGGTAGTCACATAATTAACGACATTTAGTCGATTTCCATAGAAACAAAGTAAACTTGGAGTCTTGACTCTCGGCCAAGGATTGACCGAGCTGTGGTCCTGATGGCCATCCAGGAAGTAAATGGAGGAGAATCCAGATTGCTATTCTAAGAGACGTATCGATATTTAAAAAAACGCGAAAGTACCATAAAAATGTATGGAATTTTGAAAGCTGGAAACTGTGATCCTTACATATTTTAGAATGTAGATCAGATCAGTTGGGTGTGTATAGCAATCTGAATCTCCGCCATTCACTCCCTGGATGGCCATTAACAGATCTATGCTCGGTCCATCCTTGGCCTTGAACCAAGGCTCCAAAGTTACCTCGATTGTATAAAATCGACTAGTGTTGATAATTACGTGACAACCACTGGATGTCATTATTGTCACCAATTGGTTAAGTGCAAAGTGAACAAAATGCTTTATTTGCCATGGTTATTATTGTCTGATTTGTGGATTTTTACTTGTCCGGCTTAATTTCGCCATATTTTGACCACTCGCCACTGGTAGATAGGTAGGTTAACTACTCACTACAATACTAAATATATGTATATTACTAATTAACTATTATTATACAGGGTGGTCCAAGCCTGGTGGTTATATTTTTTTTATAAATAGTTCAAACGGCATATTAGGAACCGCAAAGAAAAAAAAACGTATATTTTTTTAAATAGGTAATATTTTTTTTTAACCTAAAACAACTACAGCCTGTATATAAAATGGCGAAAAACGTGGAAAATAGTAAATATATATATATATATCGAACTACCTATAATTTATATATAGGCTATATACTAGGCTTGGACCATCCTGTATAATAAAAATAGTAAATTGGTAATAAGGTACTCTTTAGTGCTAGATACCTATGATGTATTTTCTCTAATTAAACCACTAGTAAAAGTCAGCATAACGAACAATATTTGTATGAAAGTAACCCTGGAATCACGAATAGAAAACAGCTGTTTCATACAAAAAAAAAACAACTCTACTAAAATTTATGATAACCTTAGATGATACACTTGATGATATCGTTGAATACTCGTATTATATTTGTGTTTTAATCCTTGAAAAGTGATCAATAAGTTATGTAATTATACTCGTAATAAATTGTATTTGTTTGTTACTTATCAATCATCAGGATTATTAATATAAATTAGTAAATTATCTTTTCATGATAAGAGTGAGTGCCCTGACATATTATAGACTGATAAAAAAAACCAATTGTTTTGTTTACCACTTCGTTGATAATACATGACTAGACATTACAATAATCATGATCAGGGGTGTGATTGCGTAAGGTAATCGTATTCATTTGACAGTGCATATCGTATTCAATCGGCTGCAATTTGTATGGAATGACATATAATATGATATAATATGAACTGTCAAATAAATACTTTATTTGACAGTTCATATTAATAGATAGACATTAGTAGATATTAATAGACAGTTTTAATAGACTTTACACAATCGCCCACCAGATATGCCTCCTGTTGCCATCAGAAACTAGCGATTATGTATTACTAACTTCCGCCCGCGGTTTCACCCGCGTGGTCCCTGTTCCCGTGGGAATATCGGGATAAAAAGTAGCCTATGTTACTCTCCGTCCTTTCAATTAACTCTATGCTAAAAATCAAGTAGATTAGTTGCTTAGTTAGGGCGTGAAGAAAGAACAAACAAACAGACTTTCGCGTTTTATAATATGAAGCTAGGATTCTTTGAACTTTTTGTTTTAAATAGCGGATATTTCGTCAAAACTAGCAGAACAACGGTGTGTATCTTGTTTCTATCAACGTTAGATTGAAAGAGCAGTCACATTGCTGATTAAGTAAAAATCAATGTGACAACTATCTTACTAAAGCAGCAATGTTACTACACTTTCAATCAATGTCAACGAATAAAATCGGTTAAAATTCAATTATTGTTTTATTTTTCTTTTTTACGTATAGGTTCAAATGTGGTTATGAATAATTTGTGTACTCAATAGAAATAATATTTAGTTTTTTTTATAAATAACATATAATTATTGTTTTTTTTAGATGACGGTCAAAGTGTACAAATTAGACTTGAGTCCCCCCGTTCGAGCAGCCATGATGGCGTGTGAAGTATTTAATGTACCAGTTGAATATATAGATGTTGATATGTTGAAAGGAGACCATAAAACACCGGAATACTTAAAGGTAATTTGTTTGTTTGTTTTGGTTGTTTGTTTGTTTGTTTAAGTTTTAATTTGAGCTGAATTTTCATTGTTTGGCTGTGCCTCTATCTAATTTCTGGCTCCACCTGAAAACCAGCGTCACATTTATATGTGACATAAGCTGAGGTCGGAGACCATTTCGGCTACTATGATATTATTTGTTACTGTTGTTTATATGTGTAAAACTGTTTGTTAGCCGCATAAAAGTTTTTTCTTTCTTTCTTTCTTTCTTTCTTTCAAATGTTTTTTATTTAACACTACTAGCGGCCGCCCGCGGTTTCACCGCCGTGGTTTCAGTTCCCGTGGGAATATCAGGATAAAAAGTAGCCTCTGGTTAGTCTAATACTTGAAATCTCTACATACCAAATATCAAACAAATTCGTTCAAACAAACAAACTGACATACGTTCACATGTATAATCGTCGTCGTCTCAGCCATATAACACCCACTACTATATGTATATAGGGGTATAGGCCTCCCCCAAAAGGGGGAATTTGCCATAATCGCTACGTTTGGCAGGCGGGTTTGCGATCGCAGTATGGCCAAGTTTGAAGGAGACGCTGCTGCCCGTCTCCTGAAGGCAGAGTCCCTTAGTCGCCTTTTACGACACCCACGGGATGAGAGAGGGTAGTGCTATTCTAAGCCGACACTACACAGCTAACATAAATGTATAATACACTATAATAATACGTGTGTAACCGGAACGTGCACAAAAAAAAATGATGATGCAATTTTTTTTATGAACAAAGAAACGGATTATCAATATGTGTAAAAAAGTTTAAAATGCTTAAGTCAACACTATTGATTAAATAACTATTGAAATAGTAAATTGACGTAGGTAGTCGTACTACAGACCACTAGAATAACCTGTCAATAACTTAACCCCAAGAACTTATGATTTTTTAATAAACTGAGTACCTAAGGTAAAATCCCTAATCGTGGACCACGCTCGAATGCTTTATGTTCGAAACAGATTCCATAAAAAAATTACTAAATTTGAGTGATTTAATGCAACTGGTAACACTTATTTGAACAAGCCACACCTTCTCGGACATTTGCCAGAAGTTGGCCATCTTGTTTTTATAAAATTAAACATTTTAAAAAATCGGGTGAGGTTCGATAAAAAAAAATAGTATTTTCTTCTTATAATCGGATGCGCCTGAGTCTAAAAATAATATTTTTCCAAAAACCCCATGAAGTTTATATTTTTAACTTACTATATATATTTTTTTATAGAAAAGTTAAGGATGCTAATTTTTTTTTATGATTTTGTAATTTTGCATTTTTCAATGCTATTTTTATACTTATGGTAAATTTGAAATAGAACAATATTGGAAAAAATTAACTCGGCCACAAGTCGTCCCGAGTGATCGATTCCCGTCTGAGAATTCACTTGTGGCCGAGTTAATTTTTTTTTCAGTATTTTTCTATTTAAAATTTACCATAAGATGCTAATTTTCTTTCTTTTCTTATAATTTTGTAACGTAAACTGACACAGACGATGTTCATGATTGGTTTAGTGTTCGCTAACTAACCCAATCGAGAACATTTTATTATGAATAGTGCTGAAGCAAAATTATTATTTTATTTTAATGTATTATGGCCATTGGTAAATGTGAGTCATCTCATGCTTTTATCAATTGGAACTGAACATTGTTATCCGATTAATAATGATAAATAACTTTTAACTAATCGACGACGACGACGACGAAATAAATATAAACAGCAAAATTAGTCCAATTACGCAATAAGTAGCTTAAGCTGTTGTGTTTCGAATATCGGAACATTAGTAGGTACAAATATCTTATTATATAATTATAATACTGTCCTGAATTATCAAGATTTAAACGATACATCTTTTGAGTACTATTATCCATGACTGGGGGTTCATGACTGGATCTCGCCGGTCCACGATCAGCTCCTGAAAAGGCTTTTAGTTTTAGGAAATATATATGTTTTAAATATTATTATTGATTATTTTTATAAATAAAGTAATAACTTTTTAACATTGTGTACTCTTACACCTGTAAGCATTATGAGTTATTTCATATCTGGATAAGAGTAGAAAAACTGTCCCTATACCGTCTATGATTGGTGGTTTTACCTTACCTACCCGTTTGTTAGTTTCAAACACATGCTGTAAGATATATGTTAGGATTTGATGCTTTACAAGTATTGACTATGTTTATTATTTCCAGATGAACCCCTTACATACAGTGCCGGTTCTGGTTGACGGTGATATTATTCTCCACGACAGGTAAATACAACCAAATTCTGCAATTTAGCATTTCCTTACTTATTTTTTAAAATTCTTGACGTTAATCCATGGTATCCAACAGAGTAACTCGTTAGCATAGCAATACAAACAGTTGTCCAATATAATTATAAATTACGATTATGACCATGAAAGTTCAAAATGTTGTGTCTTATAATATACAGGGTGGAAATTTAAAACGGGGCACGAAGGAACTGTAATTTTTTTTTAGAAATCCGTGAATGCAGTTCTATATTTCTCAAAAAATTTTGGATGGTTTCCTAAGAATGTTTTTATGTAGCAACAACAATTAAGGTACCTGCCCTCACTGACCCGTCTTAAAATTCCATTGTATATATAATACCATATACCTAATGAAAAAAATTCTTCGACTCCCCATACAAAAGTAATCGCTCAGTTGATCATTTTGTATGGAGATTTGAAAATATTTTTTATTCCGATGGTTTCTTTGGGAAAGTTGTTCAGAATGATGGTTTTTGGGACACCGTGCCTTACACCCTGTATATTTTTGACACTAGAAAGACGGAACAATACGTTTACTTTAAAAGAACCTTCTTAATTTTGTGGGAGGCCGAAATCACAATGAGATATGAAACCTCTTTGACGGATTGCACGAATTATCGAACATTGACATTCCAAAAGGGATCAAATCACCCCAGCTGTCTGTTTAAGGTGGAACGATTTTCATACAAAAAACAGTCGAGATAATCTTGGTAGATTAACAGAATTAATACTTAAATATATGTGCAACTATTTATTCTCGGGTATTCATTTGCGCTTAATTAATAAACAAACATTGTTTCATTCAGAAATCACCTATAAATGAACACTAAATTATTGCAAAAATTACGACTGTGTATGTGACAAATGTCGTGTACGTATACAAAAATGGCGACGTTGCCATTCCATGCGGCTAAGACGCGCAACGCGCGAAGTTGCCGCTCTTACGTTTGTCTCGATTTAATAATTGTTTAAATTTCTCTTTACTAGATTTTTCAGCTGTGTTGCCGTTGCGTCCCAAAAGAGATGAGTTTCGTCAGTAATAATTTACTTTGGGATTATGATATAAAGTTGTGATTTGTAGGATTTATCTTGACTCCGATTTTAAAAAATGCTAAACACGACTTATATTTTGTTTTTTATGCGTCAATCTTTTTTTCTCTCATCACTGTAAAAAAATAGGAAATAAGATTTTATAAAGGAAAAAAAAGAAACGAAAATTGTATCTGCTTCGTGCAAATAAAATTTACTTGTATTATGTAACGTACTTACTTAATATATTTTTTTTTTTTTTATTTAGACAAATGTCATGTGGTCCCTTTTCAAATATTAAATTGTCCGCAATCACATCTACGTACTGACAACACCGTTCCGTATTTGTCATTTGTTTGTAGTGTTTTTTCATTGTGACTAGGGAATGGGTCCAGTAAAAATTTCACTGAAATGAAAATTAAATATAAACGAAATTTATGAAATCTTTCAAAACGGGTGGAAATATTTCAGTTTTGAGTGAAATTTATTTTCTGACTAGAAATGATTTATTTTACGTAAATCTTAATGATTTAACGATCTTAATAATTTATTTTATTTTTAATTTTACAATTTTAACGTATTAAATGTTCACTTAGCTATTCAAAACATCATAAGAATGATGATAGCATAGAGATAAACATAGACTAAGCCAAATACAAAACATGAATTTGACGTCACATATCACTTGACTATTGTTGTTTCGACTATGAATCAGGACATTTGCGCGAAAAGCTAATAACGCGAAAGACTCTTACACGAAAAGCCGTTTGCTCGAATAAACATTTGCGCGAATAGTGCACAAATGTAATTAAATTTGCCTCAATTATTGGTCAGTTAGCCTTCAAAAACATTTTCACCGTATAGCGCATGAATGAATGTTAGCGCTATCTCAGCACTTTTTTTTCTAGATTGTACTTAACATTACATAATACATATTTAAGATACACAAGAGGTTAGCACTTTTTATTTTATAACCTCTCAGGCATCGGAAAACGAAACACAATAGATATTTAATTGTTTCCAACCCCGGTGTTCGCTGCGCTGCTTTACGAATTAAGTATTTGTTGAATAATACAATTTCATTTTGAGGTAAGTACTTAATAGTAATTTTTTTTGGGGAATTTTTGCTCACTTACATGTTTTATGTATTAATATTTTATAATATCAGTATCTTTATAAATTAAAACACGAAATTAGTTATATGCACATAAGTGCCTTTAAAGACTCAATGCTCAGAAACACGTGAAGTATCAAATTGATATTAATAATGATTAAAGTCTATGGTTCCCCCGAACTGTAAAAATCAAGCTTCTAAGTTTTTACATCACCATAATAAATTATCGCAGTAAATTAAAGCTTTAAAGGTAGAATTTAACAAGATTTATGAATTTCACCACATAAGTAAACAAAAAGAGTAAGTATAAAAATGGCGTCTCGAGCTTGATTCCAAAACTATTATAATATAAAATGGAGATTGTAACTAACAAACAAGTAGACAAAATATGATCATTTGCGCAAATTTATATACGCGCCAATATACTGAAAGGAGCTAAATGTATTGATTTTAAATAAAACTAATATAATAGTATTGTAGTATTGTACTAGCGGATCCTCGCGGTTTTACACGCGTGGTACCTGTTCCCGTGGGAATATCGGGATAAAATATAGCCTATGTTAATCAGGGATAGTGTAGCATCCTAAAAGAATTTTTGAAATCAGTCCAGTAGTTTTTGAGTTTATTCATTACATACATACATACACATCTTTCCTCTTTATCACTACATAGTATAAAGCAAAGTCGCTTCCCGCTGTCTGTCCCTATGTATGCTTAGATCTTTAAAACTACGCAACGGATTTTGATGCGGTTTTTTTTAATAGATAGAGTGATTCAAGAGGAAGGTAAAATAACCTTCAATATATAGTAGAGAAATACTGTAATTTTTAAGGTTTTAATGTGATGTCGTAAATGATTACATTTTTTCCGCTTACATTGCAAACGCAGGCTGAACCCTACGAGATTTATCAATATAAGGTAATAAGTATTTGTACACCTTGAAAATGTCTACAGAAAACTCCGCGGTGGTTTATGTTTAACCTACAATAGCATAAGTCGTGTAGTCCACGCGGGCGAAGCCGCGGGCGGGAAGCTAGTAATATTATATAGTATAGAAGTATAGAAAACGGTAACATGATGATCCAACAACCACCACCACTTTTTTTTGATTGAGGAAACACTGCAATTTTAATCAAAATCTGTTCAGCAGTGGTTTAAAAAAAAGATATTATAATGGGCAAACACACTAAGAAATCTTAAAATTTAGAGTATCAATTACATTCTTGTCACTTGTGCAATTTAAAAAAGTTGCAATTGCATTTGTTGCAATTTATACATCAAAATTAATATTGTGATGTTATTTAAATAAACAATAATATAAAATAAATAATAAAAAAAATCTACCATCAGAAGTCTCGAACCTTAACTCTTTGATATCTAAGCCGAGTACGTAGACCGCTGGGCTACTTTATCATTTTCAGCTGGGTCGAAATATTCTACTACAAGAAACTCAGAAATAAGGTATGCATGTGTGAGTGATTAGTAAAATTGGGAGACAGAAACACTCTCTCGAGATATTTGGATGATTTATGTACTACAAAAAGATAAATGTTGGTTTCGAAAATTCAATATTTATTTATAGAATGCGCTAATAGTATTTTGAGTTAAAAAGATACAAAGAACAATTAACAAATAAATAAAAACTACTAAATAGCGAAAGTAGCGCCATCTAACGACCGTTCAGCTTTTTGTAACTTAATCGTTCCACCTTAATGTTAAATATCATCACCTAGTGATCCCACGCGAATTATTTGCAACATTCATTAACCAAGACCTAAGGCCCACTCGAAAACCGTCAAATCTGGACTTCATAGTAATGCTCCATCATTTACTGATATTACTTTGTTTTCAGCCACGCAATATTGATCTACCTCTCCGAAGTGTACGGCAACAATGATACACTGTACCCAAAGGACGTGAAACAAAGAGCCCTCATTAATCAGAAACTATTCTTTAACAATTCATACCTATTTCCAAGGATGCGGAATGTTACGGTAATTGATATTGATAGTACCTACAGTTTCTCTAATTAAGTTTTCGAGACGTATTTCGTACTAAAATACACATATCACAGCATTATACAGTGCGACAAGGCTTATGATTAATGTGGAAAAAAATGGAACTAACGTGAAACGTCATCATTGACAGCGCTTCTTCCCGCGTTAATTATAAACCTTCAACATATGGTTCTACAGCCTCAAAATCTAAGCTCTCATCACCTCTATACTTGTGCATACTATTACTCTTACACGACGCCTAGAAGAAGCACTGAGTCTGTAGAAACAACCGACTACTGAGCGAAATACTTGACATTGGCTAAATCCAAAAGGGCACCGCCATTACAGAAACAGAAGAAGAATTAGAAAACTTATTGCACGTGTGACAAGGCTTTTATTGAACGTGGCAAAAAAAGGAACTAACACCGCCATATTGCGTTACGTCATTTTTGACACGTTCAGTAGAAACCTTGTTGCACTGTACAATATGTCATTATTGTCACATTTGTTGAAATAAACCAAAAACATATCAATGCATTGTCGTGTTATCAAATCTGTAAATGAATTACTTACCAATTCTTGAGATAGCCCCAAATTGCACTACCTATCCAGGCTGCGGTGCTTTATCCTGATGGTCCTTTTCTTTAACAACGTTATTGAAAGACTCTAGGTCATTGTGACAATGTCAATTCATCATTCGTCAATTATCCATTTTAGATAAGAGATCACATCGTCTTTTTACTAAGTCATCATGATGATTATTTAATATAACTGGCGATGATCGCTTGGCCCAGTAGTAGATCCAGTATTACTGCTGTCTGCTGGCCCTAGGATAGCTGAGAGACTTAGGGTCAGTTTCACCACCTACTATAGTCTTTTTCAGCTAGGGTGATTCCTGTACACTTCAAAATTTTCCCAATGTCAGCAAAATATTTTTTGAAAAATTATTTATTACTGTATCAATATAATAAAAAAAATAAAAAGACCACCTCTTGCAATATACATGGTGGAAAAAAAGACGGTACACCTCTTGCAATATACATGGTGGATAAAAAGACGGTAGCTGGAGGGAAAATACCCTAAATATTGATGAAAGCAAATTTTCTCAAAGGGAACATTCCTTTATTTTAAAAAATAAGTTAAAATGCATTCAAAGTATTTTGATAAATCACCTACCTGCACCGGGGATCCAACCGGCTTAATATTTAATTTTGAAAATTAAGGAAGGTTTCCTTTGAGTAAAAATTGCTTACAACAATATTTAGGATACTTTCCCTCCGATGAGCGTCTTTTTCCACCCTGTATACTAAAATATATCTATAAAATACATTTAGGCCCCGGATTATGAGATACAAAAGATATTCTATAGTTCTCTGGACACCTGTGGCTGGTTCGGGTTTGATGAATTAATTGAATATGATAGAAAAATATTTCATCTTTAAAGTGGTGCAATGTGCGATTCGGAACAGGGTAGAGATGAGACACAATGGAATCGACATTTCATTAGTCGATAACAGTGAAAATGGAGATACTTTAAATTTTAAACAAAACAAAACTGCGAATTTTTTCTGATGCTACCAATTATAAGTTTCTGCTAACATTAACATTGAAAGCTTAATATTTTATTTTACCACTTAAATTAGCACATAGGTACAATACTTTACCGTTTATTAAGTTTACGTGGGAGATATACTCGTAAGTTACGCTACGTCACCGGATTCCCCGTGGCCGGAAAAGTAGTAAAATATTATACAATTTCTCCAAAAGTAGGTACATTGACTCTTAGAAAAAAAAACGATAGATAAGTTAATGGGATTTCAATGGGGCAACTCTTAAACTGTCAAACTAGAAACGTCACAGGAATCATCAAAGTTGAAAAAGACTGCTCTAAAACAGATTAATATTTTGATAAGATATCCTGTTAATTTCCAGTATCCCGTCTTCATGGAAGGTGCTAAAGGCGTAGAACAGAAGAAACTTGACGATATTGACGAAGCATATGGATTCATGGAGGAATTCCTAAGTAGATCTAAATATCTAGCTGGTGACAACCTCACAATCGCCGACATTGCTGCGTTACCTTCGATTACAGGACTGATGTACATATTGCCGATTGACCCTAAAAAGTAAGTTATTGAATTTTCTGTTAAGCAAGACCGCAAACCTTTTAAAAGGATCTGCCAAATAGTTATCATGAGTGTAATTTATATAATCTTTTGACAAAGCAATCGTTAGCAGATTTGACTGCGTCGACTAATCTTATCCAGAGTTTGTGACGTTTGGGTCAGAAAAAATACACCCACTTTGTCCGAAACTCCGAATTGACACTTTAAAAAATTCCACAGCTTTATACAAAACCATTATCTACACACATAAAATGTGTCTAGGGATCAAGTTAGTTTTAGAGTATGGCCGCTATAAAGGATTATTATTTGATCTTGTTTTGAACGGTAATGTTTCTTTTTTGAAAATTTTACTACTTCAATAAAGAAAGAATTAAAGTAAGAAGCCAGTCTGAGTCTACATTTGAAAAATATTCATTGGATATTATTTATAGCAAAAAAAGGACTTGATCCCTCCCACATCAAAGTGCCTTGATGTGTATAATATATAGCAATATGACTAATAGTTAAAGATATTAGTAGACACACACAAACAATATTTATATCAACCGTAACTCAATTTAGTAACTTGTTATATATAACAAATCATTTTTATACAACCACACCAATTATCAAGATCAATGTAAGTTCTAAAAAATTGAGTTATGGATACTAGACAACATAACGTAATCATACTTAATTATATATTTCTTATTATAATTATTATCTCACTTGTTACAGATTCCCCAAAATTCTCGTCTGGCTAAAGGACTTAGAAAATCAAGCTTATAGCAAGAAATACAATGCAGGACCAGCTAAGGTCTTAGGCGAAATTGTACAGAAAGCTGTCAAACAGTGATTTAACTAAAGTTAATGTTAGTTTTTAAGAATTCGATAAAAGATTAAATAATGCTTTTGTATATAAAAGTTACTTCTTTTTTTCTTATTGCTATCAAACCTAAAATGGCAAACTAAAAATCTACCACGTGTAACTATACAAACTATAGAATTTTCGTGATTAAAAAAAACAGTTTTTAAGTTCCTCTTCTTAAAATCTTTACTGGTTAGGCCAATTTTATTGTTGGAATTCTTTTGTATTTGTCCGAACAGGGGTGTACCAACAAATCACACAAAATGAGGACAGGGCCAATTGTCAACCCTTGTTACATTTGTCACCAATTTCACCTCAACGCGCCGTGGTTTAAATGTCCTTATGTGACGACGTTTTGAAAATTTATGTGTTATTTTTTTGTGCTGTGAATGGGTTTGCTCTTCATCCCAATCAAACCAAGGTTCTAAGACAGGATCCCCGATGGAGCGAATTAACCCAGAAGGTGCCAATCACTCTTGCTTTGAAGATAGCCGGGTTATAAGTACTCGGAAACACAGACGCAGGGAGGGAGTTCCACTCCTTTGCTGTGTGCAATTTAAAAGATGATGAGTAGCGCTTTGTTGTCATTTGCGACATTTAGGAATATCCACAAAGAAAGGATGGTAGCCCGCTGTGCGTCTGGATGTCCGATGGAACAAGGGGGATGGCGGTATGAGCTCATGCAGCTCCTGAGCACACTCTCGGAAGTACAGTCTGTAAAAGACGGACAGACAGGCAACTTTGCGGCCGTGAGCTAGGGTGTGAAACTTGCTCTTCACCAGTTCTTTGTCGCCAATATATATACCTATTTATTTATATATACACTCGTGTAAAAATCGTGTGATATACCAGCCTAGGCAAAGTTTTATAATTTTGTAGTAGAAAGTAACAAATCCTTAAAAAAACATTGGCTGTTGCATCTTAATTGATCGTTAAACATTTGTAAGAATGTTTCTTTCGAATGCAAGGATGTTCCTCGCATTGATGTGATGGATGACGCTGGCCTACAGCGTATTAAAAATGTAAAAGTATTAGAAAATTTCGACGGTTGGTCGCAAGGCTCGGTAGCTCAGTGGTTAAAGCAGGTGGGCCAGATACCCAAAGGTCTACTAAGGTGGCCGAGACGATTTTTTCTCTAATTTTTAACCTATAAAGTTGTCATAAAATAAAAACCGACTTCAAAGAGTAAAAAATAAACCTTTTCGAGTCGGTGCCAGCTAAGGGATTCTACATTGCACTCCTATTTATTTATTTTTCTTGCCTAGGCGGGCACTGACTCAAAATTTTCAGGCTTATTTTTTTCTTTTTGAAGTCGATTTTTTTTTTCAAAATAAAAAAAAATAGGACCAACTTGGTAACAAATCTGATGTAGGTAATAACGTTTGAATCAATTCAATCGGTTCTGCCGTCTTCGTGAACATACTTAACACCTTCGTTTTTTAAAGTCGGCTAAATCTAAAAGTATAGCTAATAATTCACAATATAAAGTAAACAAAAATGCCAATAATTGTTGTGGTATATTCAAAAGCAGGATAGAAGGATTCGCGTGCGTGACGCGTATCACAAAAATATATTTTATTCATGACACCTCATCGTTCATACGTGCAATAACAGTTTCTGTTCTATCCAATGTGAAGGGAAAGCGGGAAATAAATCCAATTTGTACCGACATATATCATGGTCAGGGTAGCTCACGATTTATTCACAATAACATGGTACCGCTGTATCAGTGTGAACTGGCACTCGGCCACTTCAATCCAATCTCGCCGGTGCAACGGCGATGAAACTGTTTCCAGTGGGTACTTTACTTTTATTACGTGGCCATAATTCGTATTAAGCTACATCGTATTTAATCTGATGAATATATTTCTAAAGTTTTAATCTAAATCTTCGACTATATTGGTTATGTATTGGGGCTTGCATCGCAAGGTAGTCGTCGAGGACAAATTATTGGTGTTGTCATGACAGATGTCACTGTCAAATGGTATTGAAAATGGTGCGCTCACCAATTTTGCATCTGCTAAAAAAGGCTGTTACTTAGGCGAGTGCAACTACATAATGCGTGGTCACGTAATGCGTCATCACAACGTGACGCAACGCGCGACAGACGAAGTACGGTAATGAAGGATTTAGCAAGTGAGATAAAATCAATTTCTTCCAGAAATGTCTTTAGACTGCCCTTTTCGAAGCGGATAGGTTAATACACAATAGCCTAAAAAGTCCATCTTTTGGGAGGAAACCTCAGGGGGATTTCTGGAATAACTCATCATCTAGTTATAATTACAGCCACAGGACAATTACTGGTGAGTAAAGGCCTCCCCCAAGTATTTCCACGACGATCAGGTATTTCAATTCGGTAAATATATATATATATGTTAAAGAAATGGCTTTAATGGATTTTGAGTGCTAAGTCCTGTGTGCTAAGTTTTAAAATCAATTATCAATTTGACAGTTTTGCATTAGGTACCTGATATGCTGCTGTCTGTACAAACTATCAAGGAAAATGTAAATAATAATGTTAATATAATTTAATAGGTACTTAAAACAAGGAGAATAAATAATGGCTACATTACAAGTATCGATGGCGAAAAGGCCATTACTCTAAAGCCCGATGGTAATTAGGCCACCAATTAATGTTAGCGGAACATTGCAAACTTATAAGGTGGCAAACAGTATTCAACCACGAAGTTTGTTGTTTGTGGGGATTGTGACCTCTACCCGATTGGTAATAAAGTTTAGTTTGATAGGTTTTCCTTTTGTGTAACTATGAGAGGCAAAATAATTATTCTAGCAGAAGTCAGACTACTTAATTATATTGTTTAGTTAGAATTATGATTGATAGGTATGTTATTGTTTAAGGGTGTATTGAATAAATGTTTAGTTACAACTATGTAGTCCAAACGGAATTTAATGACCTTTGATCCTCAAATTGATCTCATATCTTTTCCTCAAGCAAAACAATGATTTCGAGAGTAATGACATTAAAACTAATGGTTTTGAGACCTCACCTAGGTGTACTTACTTGATTCTTGGTTAGGCTCGCACGTTGTGAACATAAGCGTCTATAGTTCTTCAAATCACACCGATTGACCAACATTCTGAGTGTTGCTGTACGATTACCGGCTATCGGAATACGAGTCGGTAAATAACAACAATTAAGGTCTCTCTAAGGACGTCTCGGTAAGAAACAGTTGGAACGGTTTCACTCGGTTTTAGAATCACGTGTGAGAGTTGAGAGCACTAACCCCCATATTCTAAGTCGTTCCTCCAAAACTTTTTACACTCCACTCAACCTCATCGTGGGTAAAAATGGTAGTGTGCGCTAGGCCTAACACGGAGTGGCTACGTACTCTTTGGCTCCTCCAGGTCCTTACGGAGTTATGACTTAGAATACCGATTTCGAGGAGTATTTTGAAGAGGTTTTCAATGAGGTTTCGTTAAGTCGAGGACGAGTAAGTTTTGGAGGAACGACTTAGAATATGGGTGTAAGACTCTAGTCTTGGAATAAAAGCACTATTTACAACTTGGCTGGTCATAACGTCACGAACCCCCGCCCCGTAGCGTTTGCACCACAGACCTATATCGAGATAGACGAAAAGAGCGCTTCAAACTGTATGAAAACCTAGCGTGTCGAATTTTTCTTATCTACGATGGCGTCACGAGCAAGATTTAGGCCCGTATTACAGAACGTGACTCAAGCAGAAATCTATACTATCTATACTGGGACGCGTTTATACATCGCATGTAGCGACGTCCCCTTTCTAACTGCTCTCAAGTATAGAACACTGCTCAAGTAACGTTCTGTAGGGCAAGCATGAATAACTATCGAAACAGTATCGAGTAAGTATCGAGCACGTAATGTCAAAAAATGTATAGGAAAATGTAGTTCCGTTAACGTCCGGTAGGAACTCTGCTCAATATGTCATACACTTTTTACTTTATGTCCTCGATACTTACTCGAAAGTTATTCGTGCTAACCCCACTGTAATACGGACCTTACTGATGTGGAAATGTTATTGACGAGCTCTTGCAAGAAAACACTGCACAATTAACCATTTTCGTTTCTAAGTGACGCGTGTTTTCATGGCAATGGTCTCAAGCGGACTGACTTAGATCGGAAAACTTTGACCGTGGATCAAACTTTTTACACGCAAGGTAGGTTTTTAACATCTATCTCGTTATAGGTCTGTGGTTTGCACCATTGATGGTGCAAGTCGCCAAGAACTTGAAGCCAAACAGCTGCGTACTAAACCATATCATTAACACCACCACACAACTTTGGACTAGTATTTTTAGCGTCACCTAAATACGCCAAAAAATATCTTCTATTTTACTAGTATATTACGTATTTTATGATATTATTAAGTTTTTTAAACCCACTTTTAAAAAGCCTTGTGAAACATAATCCATTACGATTTCTCACCAAAAAACGAAACATAATGACTGAACTACATGATTCACACTTAGCCCGTGTTTTATATTATATCAACCACTAACAATTAATAAATCAACTTGATATTGTTCTTACAAACGACAGGATCGCGTGATTTGTCCCCAAAATAGCTTAGCTGTACGTTTTAGTTCAAGACTTACTGTTACCATTTCAAATCAAGGCCAAAAAACTTGGTTACTAAAGCACTAAGCACTAGATTGGAGACACGACCGCTAATAGGAATGTCTTACAGTAAACCAATACCGAAATGAATGCCTCCTTTTTGGCATGCAAATGCCGTTTTCTGGATTTATGCTTCATTGCGGAACGACTCATTCCTATTTTGTTCTCTGTTTTATTTGAATATTGCCCTAATATCTATTTTTGTTTGTTTTTCCATTTGGCAAAACATCCATTCGATTTTGTGCTCTCTCGCAATCATTTAAGTCTTAATCCGCATTGACAACATTCGCTCGTATTGGAACATTGTCTTTGGGGACATATATTTCAATAACTCCGCTGCGGTATCGCGTATAAATCGTTCTTTTAGACGTTTGACAATAATTTACTTCAGTAATTTGCATCGGGAAAATTATGCCGCTACTGTAGGTACTGAAAATTGTAATTGGGAATAATCTGGGCGTAGGTAAAGTCAATTTCCATGTACGGGCATTAGCGTCGGGTCTAATTACATTTGTGGTTGGTGTTTTTTATAGGTGGTTTGATATCGGTCCGGTTGTATTTAACGACAAAAGCTCGCTGACCGATGTTAATAATTGATGGTGGTTGCTCACGTAAAATGGCACTTTTTTATCCCATTTAAAAATTAACCTATTTTTGTAGAGGCTGAGTTGCCGTGAGTTGGTCGATCGTTTGAGCGTTCCATTAGACGGGCAGAGCATGTGACATTTTGTATAAATAATGCTCCACGGCTGACCTTAACGTTCGGTCGGTACAAAATGAAAATAAAAACTCTATTTGAACTTACCCACCTAAAGTTTTAGATTCGGTACTGTTAAAAAGAACTTTTTTTATCGAACGCGAGGAGTTTAATAAAACGCTCCAGGTTTAATATTGTTTGTGAACAATATTGTTTACGAACATGACATGAAAATGTAATATCTTTTGTAACTTTGTGAACAGTCTTTATAATATGAATATTGGACTCCGAAATGCTTAGATGTAATAATGCAACAATAACAATATTTTTTATCTTCATGATGTATGTGTAAAACTAGCTTCCGCCCTGGGTCCCGTTCCCGTGGGAAAAGCGGGATAAAGAGTAGCCTTATGTTACTCTCCGTCTTTTCAACTAAATATATGCCAAAAATTAAGTACATTGGTTGCTTAGTTAGGGTGTGAAGAATGGACAAACAAACACACTTTCGCACTTATAATATTATTTCACCCGCGTGGTTCCCGTTCCCGTGGGAATATCGGGATAAAATGTAGCCTATGTTACTCGGAGACGGTGCAGCTTCCCAACGGTGAAAGGTATTTCAAATCGGTCCAGTAGTTTCGGAGCCTATTCAATTGAAAACAATCAAATCTTTCCTTTTATAATATTAGTATAGACTACCTTCCGCCCGCAGTTTCACCCCCGTGGTTGCCGTTCCCGTGGGAATATCGGCATAAAAAGTAGTTACCCTGTAATCTGTATTTTCAACTAACTCTATGCGAAAAATCAAGTCGATTGCTTACTTAGTTAGGATGTCAAGAAAGGACAAACAAACACACTTTCGCATTCATGATATTAGTTAGCATAGTTAGGAATTAGGATTTATATTTAAGGCGGTACCCCCACCGAAAGTGGCGCCGCGTTGAATTTTATTTAATATCGTAATTCTAATTCACAATTTTAATAAAACTAAACGTGGAATTTTTAGAACCCATAGTCTAGTATTTTTAGACGGTATCATTACATTCCCTCGTAGTCACTGCTAGAAGTAGATAGCAAAACTGCTAAAAGTGGCCGTTTTTGACACATTTGCTATCTACTTCTACGAATGACTATGCGGATGTAGCGATACCTTCTAAAAATACAAGACAATGGGCTCTAAAAATTCCACGTTTAGTTTTGTTAAAATTGTGAATTAGAATTACGGTATTAAATAAAATTCAACGCGGCGCCACTTTCGGTCAGTGTACCGCCTTAATTCATACATTAAAATAGTATCGGTCTACCTGACTGACATCATAGCACAGTTTGTTTATTTTTTATTTTTGCATTTTTTAATGCTATTGTTATAGCAGGTACTTACAATAAATTTTAAATAGAATATATTGGAAAAAATCAACTCTGCCACAAGTGAATTCTCAGATGGGCCTTGAACCCACGACCTTTGGAAATCCTCTCCAATGCTCTAACCACTGAGCTACCGAGACTTGGTAGCTTAGTGGTTAGAGCATCTGAGAATTCACTTGTGGCCGAGTTGATTTTTTTCCAATATTTTTCTATTTAACATTTATCATAATCATAGCACAGGTCAAACTGCTGCCCAAATCACAGAATACTTAATAGTACAAGTCCCAAGTCGAGATGTTATCCTTTAAAATGAAAATCCTTACTAATTAATGATTTGCCGAGTTCAATTCTTACCTTTATGGAAAATTTTATGGGGAAACTCCAGCGATTTTGCCTGGTATACTCGTATAAGTACAGTATAACAAGCTCTTTTACAAAACATACCATAACGCCCTGAGCATCAAATGTGCCAAATTGAGAGTATAAAGTATAAGCATCACTCTAATAGCCACACCACAATTATACATAGTATTGTTTAATTACTTGTTATATAGAAGAAAAAAAAAGAAAGAAAGAATTTAAATTCAGATGTCCGGAAACAAATGATTTACAACAATATCTTTCCTCACTTCTGGTCTAATCGAGCTAATTAAATAGTTCGTTAAACAAAACGCAAGTTTCTCTATCGCTTGCCTTTGCATCGTCTTGGCCTATTATCTTAGCCTGGATTGTTACCTAGAGGCGGAGGAACTAACAAGTTATCTGTTAAATGAACCACGAGCGTTCAGGTAATGAACTAATTAATTGTTGCCGACTAAGTAGCTGACAAAGGGACCGTGACTGATGCATCACTTAACGCCACAGTTAAGCAATGTTTATGTAATCCAGAAGCTTTTGATTAATTTATACAATCTAGCGCCCGCCCGTGGTTTCACCTATGTTGTTCTCGTTCCTGTGGGAATATCGGAATAAAAAGTATCCTATGTTTTCATCCAAGATAACTACTATATGTGTGCCAAATTTCAACTCAATCCGTTCAGTAGTTTTTGCGTGAAAGAGTAACAAACATTCATCCATCCAAAAATCTTTACAAACTTTCGCATTTTTCAATTTTGTAGGATAGGATCTAATTTAATTTCCATCTCAACATATCGCGAGGTCAATAGACAACTATGAGTATCTATTAAACCCACAGACCTATTATCGAGATAGACGGTAATAGTGTACCTACCTTGCGTGTCAAAAGTTGGATCAACGGTCAAAGTTTTACGACTTTGTCAGTCCGCTTGAGACCATTGCCATGAAAACACGTGTCACATAGAAACGAAAATGGTTAATTGTGCAATGCTTTCTTGAGAGGTCGTCAATAACATTTCCACATCACGAAATCTCGCTCGTGACGTCATCGTAGTTACGAAAAATTCGACACGCTAGGTTCTCATACAGTTCGAAGCGCTCTTTTAGGTCTATGATCAAACCTAAAGTCTGGTGTTATGTTTTGTAATAAAAGCAGAAATACATAACGCAATTAGTCCTGACCAATATAACAACTTTTACGGATTTCAGTGCACACTGCTTATTAAGCGATATTTAGTGTTAAATTGTATCGAATTTATTAAGGTTCTTGGCTTTCCGTGACCGGCCACTTATAAGTCTAGCCTCGGAAACTTACAAGAAACTTAAGATGTGTTTAAGTCCTGACCACTTCGGAAGCAGAATAAAAGCAAGAGCAAGCGCCACTGGGTTAACACCCCGAACTATGAAGTTGTATAATTCAATGGCGTATGCGACATGTTTAGGTTAGGTTTTCTGCTTCGCTTCCGGACATACTCAAACTTATTTATTTATTTAAATCTTTATTGTACAATAAACATAAAGTTAAGTACAAAAGGCGGACTTAATACGAAAAGTATTCTCTACCGGTCAACCTTTAGGGAAACAGAGAGCAGCGAAAGCGGTACAAAATGCGATTTGTTAACTTTGTTATATAAACGTACATCACTTTAATACTACATAAATATACAAATTCATACATACTATACTAATACTATATACATATATAGGTACCTATTATAGATACAAATACTTTTGGGTGGCCTAAGCATATTATTAATTTATTAATGTAATTTATGATTATATTTCGTCATTTCATTCTTCAGATATAGTATATTTAACCAGGTAGTCCCTTTAACCTACAGGCAACACTCGCACATTTTTAGAGAAGAGAGAATCGATGCCCTCTTTTTTTTTTTTTTTTTTCTATACGGCACATCCTCCGTCGGCCATATTTGTTCTTTCTCATTCCTTTTTCGTGCGAGGCAACGAGTGCACACGAAAAATTTTGAAAAAATGCCGAAACGAAGTACCTATGAGAAATTAAAACGTTACCAACGGAAAATCAAAAAGTTACAAGACAAAAGTCGTATACTTCATATATCGGATTCATCCGACGAAGAAAATATTCCAGGTGAGTGGAGCTGGAGTGTTTTTAGGTTATTGTGAAAGTGCTAAGTGATTCAAATGCATATTACATCGAGATGGACTGCGAGTCCTTCGCGATTGCGGGCTACTGCGAGTTGTCCGTTGATAAAACAACAAAATATTAGATGAATACGTAAGTACCGCGGTTGGGATTGACTGCGAGTCAATTACAACAACGTGGGCAACTGCGAGTTTCCCGCGACTTAGTATGTTTCAGAAATATATACATATATCTGGTTATTTTGTTTGCGAGACAAAATAATTTTCAATGCATACCTACTAAGCCAATGCTCATAATTTCTTGCGAAATTTAAACAGATACTTTACTGTATTTACTTGGTTTTAGATTCGTTAATTACCAAACAAGATGGCGCCATAAGTGCGCTAACAAGCGACCCACATGAGCCGCCGCTCGGGTCTCCACTAAATGCTAATTTTGCGATGCCACCTGACGATATCCAAACGGATACTACGCCGCCTGTTGAGGCCGTACCAGAAACGGAAACAACATTGGACCCCGAACTATTGTCGGCTTTAGGCGCTTCCACCTCTGATTCACCAGATTTCGGAGAAGCTGTTCACGAGAGCTTAGCAACTCTATGGCCACCACTGCTGCGCAAAGGCCTCCCCAAAGAGGAGAAAGAAAGAATGGCGAAAGAACACCTCATCCCAAGGAATTGTACTTTACTGCAAGCTCCAAAGCTGAACCCGGAGATAGCAGCTGCCGTTTCCGACATAGTCAGAGGCAGAGACAAAAAACTTGCCGGTTTCCAACAAGCTCTTGGCCAAGGTATCTCGGCATCGAACCGAGCCATGGATACCTTACTTAGAACTGATGATAAGGTAAAGGCTTTAAAGTACCTTAGTGACAGCTGCCGTCTTCTGTCTGATTTACATCATTCCTTCACCAAGGACAGAGTAAAACTCGTCATACCAAGTCTGGAAAAGAATGTATTACATGTCATAAACGAATCGGAACGCGATGAAACACTATTTGGAAACAGTTTAGGCGAAAAAATAAAGGCATGTAAAGCCATAGAAAAACAAGGAAAACAAATCAGAAAATTAGGAAACCAAAAACCAATTCATCGTTGTTCGATTGATAGTCAATCGTAGAAGCGATCGGACGTGTTATTAAATAAATGTAATATATTAATCAATCTATTGCAAATCTGTGACCTAGTTCTACATAACACGGAAGAGATACATATCTGTGTCAGTTCAAGACTCTTATTGGTTTAATTTAATTATATTTTTGGTGTCGTTTATAATGTTAAGTGGAATTTAGTTATATAGAAAATGGATAGTCCGTTTAATCGGAGTGCGCTTACGCGTCGCAGCCCTCCACCCACGCCCACTCCCCAGTCGCCCGCCCGCGCCCTGCAGGAAGATGAGCCCCCCGAAGTTGTGTCCACGCCGGAAATCCAGGGTTGGATGAAAACCATTGAGCAGTGCTTGAATGAAGTGTGCAGTATATCAGGCGATGGAAAATTAAATTCGGAACAAAAACTCCGTATTAACAATCTGTGTCGCAAAATCAGCAATGGCACATCACAAATGGCCGTCCAATACCAGTCGCTGAAGCAAAGAGCTATCCAAGACCATCGCTCACTTAACGCACTGAAAGACCAAATTGACCTCTCCCAGCGACTTCAAGAACTCCAAAAGAGTATAAAAGAGTCATCCAAGCCGGTCGCGAGTACAACCTCTTTCGCTGGCATGGTGAAGAAAAGCTCTAACAACTACATAAAGCCCAACATTATTAACTCCGTAGCCATATACCCTACTGACAAAATGAAGTCGAGTGACGAGACCAAAACTCTGGTGCAAAAAATTATCAAACCGGACCAAATGCAACTGCACGTAAGGGCTCTACATAAAACTAGGAACGGAGGCGTGATCATCAGCACTGACACCAAGGACGACATTGAGAAGCTGAAGCAGTCTGCACAATTTACGACCTCGGGCCTCACAGTTGATGAACCATACAAACGAAAGCCGAGAATTGTAGTAATTGGTATTCCGACTTGTATGCAAGATAGGGACGTTTTTAACTGCATATACCATCAGAATTTAGCTGGCAAGATACAGGGTATGACACTTGAGACCTTTTTGACCTCAATTAAACTTAGCCATAAGTCGGGAAAAAAAGATGCTGAGACCTGTAACTATGTTATCGAAGTCCCTGCAGACATTCGGAAGGCCTTAATTACTAATGACAGAGTGTTTATTAACTGGTCATCATGCCCTGTGCGTGACTTTACTTTAGTAACCAGATGTTACAAGTGTCAACAGTATGGCCATGCCGCCAAAACGTGTCGGGAGGAGGTGAACACGTGCGGTCACTGTGGCATAGTAGGTCACGCCATAAAAGAGTGCACGAAGTCATCTGAGCAGTCAAAGTGTGCAACATGTTTACGCTTTAAGAAGCCCTGCGACCATAAGACTGGAGATGCTGAGTGCCCAGCAAGAAAAATCGCAGAGAAAAGGTATATCAACAGTATTGATTATGTAGGCGCCTAAGAGCGCCCTTTACTTTTTTATATTTTAGAACTTTCTTTTATATTTTTACTGTTTGAATAATTATGTCTAATATTATTATTTCTGATTTAGATAATTTCTCTGCGTCTGAGTCGAGGACTTGTGCGGTAGAAAGGTGCAAACACTATCTACCGTCTTGCAATAACTCAATAATAGTACTAACGCAAAATATACGTAGTATTTCAAAAAACTTTGATAATTTTTGTGTATTTATGCAAAGATTAGACATAAACTGCGACATTTTTGTATTGACCGAGTGTTGGTTAAGTACTAATTGCAACTTGCCACATTTACCGGGCTATAAAATATACAAAAGTTTGATTAATTATAACCAAAACGACGGTATTGTTATTTATGTTAAGAATAGTTTAAATTTTAATGTATCCGTAGAAGAACCAAAAATAGTCGATTGCAATCGAATCCTAATAAGTATTGGCACAGATACTGCTATTTTAGCTATTTATAGGCCTCCCGCCTTTAAAAATGTAAATATTTTTATTGAGTCTTTAAACTCTTCTTTGCAAAAATTAACACATTACCAAAATTTAATATTAATAGGAGATATAAACATTAACATTCGACCAGACAATTGTGATTCTGTAGCTCATGAGTACTTGAATGTATGTTCCTTTCATGGTATGTTCCCCGCACACACGCTTCCAACGCACCAAAGCGGTTCTTGCTTAGATCACATATTTCTTAAATCTCGCTTTCCATCAGTAGCATTAGTTACAAACTCATCATTAACTGATCACAGTGCCGCGCTACTAACCTTAAATCGTAAATTACCTAACATAACACGCACGCAAAATTATAAATCACAAATAAATGAACGTAAACTTGAGGACAATTTATTTTGCATTGACTTTGACCCACTTTGCAATTTTGATGACGCGGATGAGTGCATGTCGTATTTTATAAACAAAGTTCGTCAAGCAATATCAAGAAGCACGATATTCACACAGTCGAGTAATAAATATTATAATATAAAGCCATGGATCACACCAGGGCTTATCCGTTGTATGAGGCATAGGGACAAATTACACATGAAGGCCAAATCTAACCCGGACAATTTAATATTACAAATATCGTACAAAAGATATCGAAACTTTTGTAACGATGTTTTGAAAAAAGTAAAGAAAAGTTACGATAAAAAAGAATTAGAAAAGGCTGGAACTGACAGTAAAAGAATATGGAAGGTTATAAAAAATGTTACTCATATGTCAAAGCAACATGAGTCATCTTCAGGGTTGTTTCAAGAGGGCACGTCACAACTGACATCCGTAAATAGTGCAAATGATTACTTCGTCAACATAGGAAAGTGTCTAGCAAGCAAGGTTCAAAGTCACTCATTTATGTCCCAGTCAAGTACACAGCATAGTTGCGAAAATTCATTTAGATCATTTGTGCTATTGGATACTGATGAAGCTGAGGTGGAAAGAATCATTATGGATTTAAAAGACGATTCAGCGGTTGGATGGGATAACATATCGAATAAAATGTTGAAACGATACAGGCATATTTTGGTCTCACCCCTCACTTACATCTTTCGCAAGTGTCTAGCTCAAGGAGTTTTCCCCAAATGTCTAAAAAAAGCAGTTATTATTCCTGTGTATAAATCCGGCAACAAAGATCAAATATCAAACTATAGGCCAATCTCTTTATTACCCGCCATTTCAAAAATATTAGAAAAGATTATAAATATCAGACTTGTTAGATATTTCGAGAAGTATTCTGTTTTTTCTAGATCTCAATATGGCTTTAGACCCAAATTATCGACTGCCGATGCTGTGCATCAGTTAACTAACTATTTAGTTCAAGAACTAGACAAGGGTAACAAGACTTTGGGAATATTTCTCGACCTAGCAAAAGCTTTTGATACCGTTTCTGTACCCATTCTATTGCTGAAACTTGAATCACTAGGTATAAGAGGCAACCAGCTTAAATTATTAACAAGTTACTTATACGAGCGTTCACAATGTGTTAAAATAAACAATGTTATCAGCTCTGATTTGACGAATACTTCCCATGGAGTTCCCCAGGGAAGTATATTTGGCCCTACCCTATTTTTAGTTTACATTAATGACCTTTGTAATCTAAAATTGCATGGCGGAAAAATCATTTCATATGCTGACGACACTGCTCTACTTTTTTCCGCAAGCTCGGAAGAAGAGGTATATGAATATGCGCAACGAGGCTTCAATGTAGTGAATAATTGGTTACAGCAACATCTACTAACATTAAACGCTGACAAAACTAAGTATGTATATTTCTCAATGCGTAAATATAAAACTATTCTAACTAACCCAAAATTGCATGCCCACCGTTGTAAGGACCCTGTTAATCTCCGTTGCACTTGCCCAGATATAGGTATTGCTAACAATCTGAAGTATTTGGGTGTCATTATTGACGAAAACCTTTCATTTAAGCCCCATATTGAAGCTTTATGTGGCAGAATACGTAAATTAATATATATATTCAAAAAACTTCGCACTGTTGCAGATTACGCACTAATACGGCAAGTCTATCTTGCCCTAGGTCAATCAATAATAAATTACTGCATTACGTCATGGGGTGGCACGTCTAAAACTTCATTGTTATCATTGGAAAGAGCCCAAAGGGCGGTTCTAAAAGTTGCAACTTTCCGGCCCTACCTCTACTCAACTGAGCTTCTTTATAAGAATTGTAATGTACTAACCGTTAGACAATTATTTATATTGAGCACTATCCTTAAACAGCACACTGCACTTCCCTACAGCACTGAAATTACTAACAAAAGACGAAAAGATAGAGTTTGCCCACAAAATACGGGAATGAAATCTGCCTTCTCTTCCAGCTTCTTCATGTTTCTAGGGCCTTTGCTTTATAATAGATTTAATGCCAAATTTGGTATTTATTCTATTAATTATCACAGCACAAGGAGCATTCTGTATGCAGCTCTTCAAAAAATGTCCTACGAAGACACAGAGAAATTATTGCTTGTGATTAAATGATAAAAAGTTTTAGTACCTATGATATTTATTTTAATAAGTTAGGTGTATTATTTATATAGTATTATGTTTGTTTGTCATGATCTTGTTAATTAATTATATTGTATTTGGTTGTTTAATTTAAGTATAATGTAAGTCCTTTTTGCCTGAAACACAGGGTATTCCTAGTTCAGGATAATTATATAATTATAGATTTTGGTAAAAATTCTAGGCTATAAGTTTTTAACACTGTAATGTTTTGATTATTGAATAAATTATTTATTTATTTATTTATTTATTTATTTATTAAAAAATTCAAGCCATTCCACAACCTTCAACTAACCGCTCGAGTCAGGAAAACTGGACAGGACCTCCTCGACACCCGTCAATCAGGGGGGGGCGGCGAGGTCAACACAGACCAGTGCTGAAGCCAATTCGCAGAACATATCCTATGATGCCAACTCAATCAACCTCCAAGGGCTTCAACCAGCCCAAGAATCGTGCCAACACGCAGCACTAGAACAGGTACACGCAGGGAGACTTGCTTACTTTTACAAATGCTGGCTAGATATAACCAATAACCATATTGTATTATCATGGATTGAGCATGGAGTTACAATACCTTTTGGCGAAAGAGTAACTCAACCTATTATTCCACAATCCACAGTTAACTGTGACAGTATAGAAATGTTCATGGCAATAAAAAATCTTGAACAACTAGGAGCCGTAACCCCTTGCTCTCCATGCGGTGATCAGTACATCTCTAAAATTTTCTTAGCAGACAAACCCAATGGTGGAAAAAGATTCATCCTAAACTTAAAGTCATTAAACAAGTTTATCCCAAATACACATTTTAAAATGGAAGATCATAGGACGGTCTCCAAAATAGTACCTCAGGATGGATTTTTAGCCACCATTGATCTCAAAGAAGCCTATCTTTTAGTCCCGATTGCAATTTCAGACCGGAAATATTTAAGATTTCAATTTCGAAACCCTTATTCTAACGAACAGTTGTTATACGAATTTACAGCTATGCCCTATGGCTTATCAATAGCCCCACGGGTTTTTACTAAAATTATGAAGGAAGTAGTAACTTACCTTAGAAAACAGGGCTATAAATCAGTAATTTATTTGGATGACTTACTCTGCATAGGTAATGACTTTGAGGAATGCAAAAACAATGTACAAACAACTTTGAAATTATTACATTGTTTAGGTTTTGTTATAAATTATGAGAAAAGTTCATTGTACCCTGAACAATCTAAAAAGTTCCTGGGTTTTGTATATGACTTACAAAAGTTTACCATGAGTTTAACATCAGAAAAACGCAATAATATTGCACAGTTGGTTAAACACTTTTCTAAATTACCTAGATGTACAATACGTGACTTTGCTAAGCTGATTGGAGTCCTCATTGCAGCATGTCCCGCATCCAAATACGGATTCCTATATACTAAAATTTTAGAGAGACAAAAACATATTTCCTTACTTGAGCATAACAATAATTTTGACACCAAGATAAATCTTACAAGCACCATCTTAGAAGATTTAAATTGGTGGACAGAAAACATATTTACAACCTTCTTTCATTTAAAACAAATAACTTATAAATATGAAATATTTACAGACGCTTCTCTTACTGGTTGGGGTGCTACCTGCAATGACAAAAAAGTTAATGGAAAGTGGAGGCTTAGTGAAAAACAATACCATATCAACCAACTGGAACTATTGGCTGTTTTCTTAGGACTTAAAAGTTTTGTAAGTAATGATTCCAACTGTGCAATATTGTTAAGAATTGACAATACAACAGCCTTGAGCTATGTTAATAGAATGGGGGGCATCCAATTCCCTCATCTGAATAAACTAGCTAGGGACATTTGGCAATGGTGCGAGAGTCGTAACATTTGGATTTTTGCATCCTATGTTAATACCAAAGAAAATAATGCAGATGCCGAATCTAGGAAAATTAATCCAGACACAGAATGGGAGTTATCAGACTCCGCATTCCAAAAAATAACTCAACTCTTTGGTATTCCAGATATCGATTTGTTTGCCTCTCGCCACAATGCCAAATGCAATACTTTCATCTCTCGAAACCAAGATCCTGATGCTATCGCCGTCGATGCTTTTACCGTTAACTGGAAATCAAATTTCTTTTATGCCTTTCCGCCATTTTGTTTAATTTTAAAATGTCTGAGAAAAATTATCGACGACGAAGCTACTGGTATAATAGTGTTCCCATACTGGCCCTCACAACCATGGTTTCCAATCTTACAAAACATATTAGCATCCGATATACATTACTTCGGACCTTGTAAAACTCTGCTTCGATCTTCTTTTAGGGAGTACCACCCACTGCACAAAAGCCTTACCCTGGCTGCCGCGAAGCTCTGCGGGCGGCGTTCGAGCGTCGGGACGTCCCGCCGGTAGCACTTGACCTAATGCTGGCGTCGCTCTCCGACAATACTCTCAAACAATACAACGTCTCACTGAAACTCTGGTGGCAGTTTTGTACGGTAAATAATGTCGAGTTTTTTGATAACAAAATCTCTCCCATTATGTCCTTTTTATCAGAACGATTTAACGAAGGGTGCTCGTATGGGTCTCTTAACAGCCACCGCTCAGCCTTATCACTACTTTTAGGAGATCAGATTGGCTCTGATGATCGTATCAAACGGATTCTCAAAGGAGCTTACAAAATTAAACCAAACTGTCCCAAGTATAATTATACCTGGGACCCACAAGTAGTACTTAATTACATATCCAATTGGCATCCAAATTCATCATTATCACTCGAAAAAATCACTAAGAAATTAACTATACTTTTAGCTCTGTGCACTGCACACAGGGTTCAAACTCTTTCACTGATAAGGCTTGAGAATATTACCATAACAGACAGTGGCGTTAAGATACTCATCACTAGTAACATTAAAACTACCGCGCCGGGGCGTGATCAGCCGCTGCTGATTTTGCCGTACTTCCGGGATAACTTGAAAATCTGCCCTGCTTCCGCTCTCAAAGAGTATATTTCTAAGACAAAAAGTTTTAGAACCCAGAATTCAGGTAATCTTTTATTGATTACAAGATCACCACATAGAGCAGCTACCGCACAAACTATAAGTCATTGGATTAAAGCGGTATTGTCGGAGAGTGGCGTAGACACGCGCGTATTCACCGCGCACAGCACGCGACACGCTTCGACGTCGGCCGCACACTCCGCGGGAGTCAGCGTCGACGTTATTAGAAAGACAGCGGGCTGGACCGCTTCATCTAACACTTTTGCGCGGTTCTATAACAGACCTATTGTCAAGGATGATAATTTTGCTGCATTTCTCAATCAAAGTCCTTAAAAATTGTGATTTACTTATGATTGTCAATAATTATACTTAAATTTAAAGCGGACCGCTTTATCTTAACACTTTTGTGCGGTTCTATAGCTGACATATTATTAAGAACGATAATTTCGCTGCATTTCACAATAAATGTTCATAAAGACTGTTACCTATTTACTTATGGTTATAATTATTTAAAATAAAAAGATTGTTCATTAAAATATACTTTTAATTTTTCAAGTAAAACAGTACCAAAATGCAAAACAAAACTTTCTTCTCTGAACATCTACCTGGTTAAATATACTATATCTGAAGAATGAAATGACGAAATATAATAGATGATCAAACGAACTTCTTAGTGAAGTTCGATCATTATTATATGAGTCATTTCATTCGAAGATATAATTAGTTACCCTAAGCCCACCCTAAGCATAATAACAAGCTTGTTTTATACCCCACAAAGTTTTGTTTCGCATGAACTCTAAATAAATGAGAAAGAACAAATATGGCCGACGGAGGATGTGCCGTATAGAAAAAAAAAAAAAAAAAAGAGGGCATCGATTCTCTCTTCTCTAAAAATGTGCGAGTGTTGCCTGTAGGTTAAAGGGACTACCTGGTTAAATATACTATATCTTCGAATGAAATGACTCATATAATAATGATCGAACTTCACTAAGAAGTTCGTTTGATCATCTATAATGTATGTATTAATTTCTTTGTTGCACACAAACTACCTTGATCCCTTCTACTAGATTTGTCACGTATGGGTTGTCGGGAAGAAATGGCTGCTAAGCGATACCACAGAATACTTAATAGTACAAGTAATACTGCCGCCCATTTGTACGACAGATTTTGTCAATGTGTTCATTAAGTATGTAAATACTGTCTGTTTGTGCAAATGAAGTGTTATAATGTTATAAATAAAAATAGTAAATAAAGTAGAAGATAATAATTGTTTCTTGAAGTCTAAACAGGTTAAGATTGAAGAGACGGTAGAATAATTATAATTTCTTGACTAAGGAAGAATTATTGATAACACTAGAATTTTGCAAACCGATGACGCAGCATCCTTGACCACATATTAAATTAATAAATAGTTGCTTCGTAACCTTGACATTCACATAACTATTTCATTTTCAAACCTTTGTAGCCTACTGTTGCCTTATAAACTACGTCCAAACCTCGTATCAGGCGCACGATTCTCGCGCCTTCGACATCTCGAATTCGACATTTTTTGGAGTCAAATCGAAATCAAAAAAAAAAAAATCGGTATTAAAAGCTCACTGAAAGCAATCTTCAACATTGTAGGATTATCAAAGATAATTGGAACTAAAGGATTTTGACAGTAGTAGAGTTTACTTATATTTTTAATAAAGAAATTAAGGATATGAAAATGTCGACTTCAAGATGCCGAGGCCCTCCTGGGGGGCAATTCTCGCGTTGAGATATGTCGAATTCGATATTTTTCAAACCATATTTTCTTTATTATATTTTCTAAAACCACTTTTGCGGAGTATTTAGTGCGATATATTTACCCGTAATAAATATTTGGTTGGTACTATAGTTTTTTATTTATTTGCGGTTTTTTGGTTTCCCGACGTTTCGGCACCTTTTCAGTGCCGTGGTCACGGGTTGACTATCTACTTATAAGTCTACCTTCACAAAGTTGAGTTGTTATTGCGTTCGGATACGGTTAAATTGTTACGAATTAAAAGTTAATAATTGCAACCGTGACCACTGCAACTGCAAAAGTTCCGAAACGTCGGGAAACCAAAAAATCGCAAATACATCAAAAAACTATAGCACCAAATATATATTTCGGGTAAATAAATCGCACTAAATATTCCGCAAAAGTTGTTTTATTTCATATTTTCTTTATTGAAAATGTAAGTTAAATCTTTACTACGGTCAAAATACTTTAGTTTAAATGAACTTTGATAATCCTACAATGTTGAACATTGTTTTCAGTGAGTTTTAAATATAGATTTAAAAATAAAAATAAAGATAAAAAATTTCGAATAGGCGCGAGAATCGCCCCCCTGGCCTCTGTGGGTACGCGTAATGAATGACATTTAATTGGATTGAAAACTATACGAGAGGAATAACTTTTCAGCGCATCCTTTCAAAGACAAAACTTTTATATTACGATTTAAAAGAACTTTCCACGTGAACCATTGAAGTATTATTGTACTGAAGTAGGAGAACTAGTTTCGCTATTATGACAAAATTCTGTAACAATATGTTACAAAAAAGTGTGTAAATGATAATAGGAATTCTGTTTTCAGTTTCGTTGATTGCGAAGAAAAAAAAAATGCATGAAGGCAAGTCAAGCATGCAAGCAAAGTCAAAACATTTTTATTCAAATAGACTTATAGGTAAGTAAAAACATCGGATTTTTGATTCTTCGTACTTTCAAAATTAGGAAAACTGAAATTTAGTCTTTATAACATTCGGAAAAAATAAATTCGTGATTATGAATAATCGAGATTTGAATTCTTCGGTAAAATAAAAATTCGGGTTATGAAAGTCGGAATTATTTTTTTCGGATTACTGGGGTGTTCACGGGACCACAGTTTAACGTGCCCTCCGAAGCACGCAAGTGCACTGTTGTTATGCCACTTTTAAGTCACCCATCCGACACCTGACCAGACCGAACGTTGCTTAACAAACGCAATCGAATACGATCAGTCTGAAAAGTGCCGCCATAAGCGCTTCAATAGCAGATAGATACTAGTTTGACAACCACGTGATACTATGCGAAGAATGTTTTACCTGGAGACCTCAAAATAATCTCCTCGAAATAGCTATTATGACCTCATGGTAATTGCCGGAACGTAATGGCATTAACATTGTTGTAATGGCGACAAACTATTGCAAGCGGTAGCTAGCGTTATATGCCCAGTACAACCTTGCACAAAATGAAAATTTCCCCACCGTTTGTAAGACTTTTTAGACCAACTCGTACTTATCTCGATCTGACATTTTGGTAGCCATATCGCCAGAGCAATAATCTTCACCTACTAAAATATTATTATTATTTGGCTAAGCTTGAGAAAGCTTTTTACTAACATATTATTGAACTAGCAGCCGCTCGTAGTTTCACCCGCGTGGTTCCCGGCATTCCCATGGGAATATCGGGATAAAAAGTTCATAACCAGACTCTCTACTATCAGTGTCCCAAATTTCATCCGAATCCGTTCAGTGGTTCCGGAGCCTATTCAATGCAATGCAAACAAACAAACAAACAATCAAATCTTTCCTCTTTATTATATAAGTATAGATAAATGGGCAAATGTTTATTGTTGATCATAAAAACAAAACCAACAAGAATGTTTCCGGTAAATATCTAATTAAATGCTTGATAACTATCCTGTGACAACATACTATATCAATATTGGTTTGATTAAGGACTTGGTTTATGAGTTTTAGTTAAAACCTTAACTAGTTCTAGTGAAAGATTTTATTATAGATAACGCACACCAACATCTCCGCCTACACAAAAACAATAATATTTGAAAAGGCTTTCAAATAACTAAGTGCAAATATTTTGCTCATGGTTTTCTGGATAATTGTGATGTTACTATCATGAGAACTGCCCTCTGGACCCTCGTCACGTCACAATCTTCTTAAGTTGTGTCATAAAAGCCTTTCCAAAATATACCGAAAGCTTTGTATAAACATAAGGTAGATTGGGCACATTCGACAAATGAGTGATTACGAGATTCTTTTCAATCAATTAAGTTTTTATGACTTTCACGTGTAGGTCCCTTTTATAGTTAAAACAGAAAAATAAAATTTTTCAAAGAACGTGTAGGAGGTTTTTTTTTATGAATGACGGGGAGACTCTTAGCCTTCATAATAAGGCTGAAGATGGAAGCGAGCCTCTCCCGGAATCCTCAACCACTGCTTCTTATCTCGAACTGCCGCAACACAACAATGCTGAAAACATTGTTGTTATGGCGTCAGGCTTAGATAAGATGGTGGTAGCTAGCTAGGAGGTTGCTGGGTGATAACAATATTATAAAATTAAAATACATTTGACTCAAAAGCAAAGTCTCAAAGCACAAGTTTGGTAACAAAGTGACAAATTATAGCAGACTGGTTTGAATGAGGTAGTAAATTTTAATAGTAGAATTAATTTCTTTAAATATAGAATTTTAAAACGCTGTCTTTCTCGAAGGGTTTTAAGACAAGCCAGCCTACATGGAGCTTTACGTAACACAGTAAAGCTTTCTAGCGTGCCCAAGTAAGCCAGTCCAGATCGATGTCCAACGATAAATATAAGAGTAAGAAATGGGAATTGAGCTAGTTTATTACCCATTTGCAGTGTTCATGATATTATCTAGATAAGTATTTAGATATAAACCTTTCATTGTGAACCTAGGCTTTGCCAAAATTTTATTAATAAAAACATTTTATAAAAAAAATTCAAACCGACTTCAAAAAGTAAAAAATAAAACTTTTGGAGTCGGTGCCAGCCAGGGCATTCTACATTGCACTTCTATTAACTATATATTTTTTTGGCCTTAGCTAGACCGACTCCAAAAGTTATATTTTTTACTTTTTGAAGTCGGTTTGAATTTTTTTTATAAAATGTTTTTATTTCAGATTTTTTAGTTACATCATGTGCCGTTACTTACACTAAAAATCAGCCCATACACAACAATGTCATCTAGGTAAACGACAACTTGCCAAAAGGTGATTGATATTTTTCAAGATTATGAAAAAACTACTAGCCAGATCTTCGTAAAAATTATATGGGACCACACATAAACCATTTTCTTTCAGATAAAAAAAGTATTATAAAAATCTGCTAACAACTGGCGAAGTTATGGTAGAACATACATAAAAAAAAATTAAATAAAAAATACAGTCGAATTGAGAACCTCCTCCTTTTTTTAAAAAATAATAAATAGTTCTTGTCATACTTTTAAGCACATTTTTTACAGTTGCTTCAAAAGAACTAAGAATTAAATACTATAATAGCCCATTTCACCCCAAAGTACTTTTATGTCTATTCTGAAAGTCCCAGAGAAATAAAAGGCAACCTGAATATGTAGCCCTAGTTTGAGCGGATTTTATTATTAGGCCGTACGTTTAATTACTTCACATTTTAATAAACATACAACTAAGTTTTCACCATTGTGTTGTTCTGACAGGTTTTGGCAGTTAGAGATAAGGTAGGCAGTTCCTCAGTATTTAAGGATTCCGGGAGAAGCGCGATACCATTCCATCCCAACCTTGATGAAAGCTTAGCGTAATTCAATTGTAAATAAAAAAGATCTTTTATAACCCTGCCAAAGATCTGAGGCCGTACCGCGCAAGTGTCATCGGTGGCGACATCGATTTTATTTGACAGATGGATGTGAAACATTGCTGCTTCTTTTTGACACAAATGAAAACTTAACAAAGACTAAGAGCAATATGTCACATCCATCTGTCAAATGAAGTCGATGTCGATGCCGATGACACTTGCGCGGTACGGCCTCTGGTCAGGCGTGACGTGATATTTTCATCACATGCGAATTTTTAAAGAACTTGCCTCAAGTTACTTATTTCGAACTTATTTAGAAACGTACACTATAAGTAAAAATTTATCGTGTGTAATACGTTAGACACGTTGATCCTAAACGGATTACCTCTAAGAACAGTATACTGGAAAATTCTAGCATGTCTGCTACTTTAAAGAGCTTCCGTATTATTTCCCCGAACCTCCACTGGAATGTATAAGGCCATGCTCACTTTGGGCACGAATGTATCGTACGTAAATGTAGTGATCGTGTTTTGTACGAATTGAGTGCGCACACTTAAGCCGCGGTCACTTTGGACACGAATTTGTGGCTTTGCGTACCTATACGTATTGACCGTGGTTCGTACGAATTGAGTGCGCACACTGATTTGCTTTTCTCCGTCAAATAGGTAAGTAGAGTTCTGGTGATATCTCGTTTTACGCATACGGACGTGTTTTAAAATCCCAACAAGTCTGATAGTTTACAGACATCAGAACTACACTGTACTGTGACACCTACCACCTACGGTGGATATATTAAAGATCGTGTAGCATTAAGCATTGATGGGGTTGAAAGAATCCAACGACGTTCTCCCTTTTTGGTTTTGATTATTCCCGACAGCATGAAATTCTAAAAGGATCCATTGACGTACGTGTTAAATCGAAACAGATGAAGACATACCTGGCCAAACCACTGATTAGGTATTGTATTGTATAATAAATGACTGTATATTTAAATACAAGCCTTTAAGCAACATTGTTAGGAAAGTATCATGAATACCAAAGAAGAAAGAAAGAAATTAAGATATGTTGTCTCCACCTTTACTTTTTTATATCTTTATTTATCTACAAAAAGAACTAACCGTATCTTTTGGTCTTGCAGTGCGTGATTTGGGTTGATACTTTAATTTATGGATAATAGGGTCCCAAGCTGGTGGAATCTTCCACCCATCATCTCAATAGCCTCACGCAGCATTCAGGGGACAAATTTTTGTTCCCTGGCGTGGATCTGTGGCTTATCAAACCTGATGTAGTGGGTGGGTCCCTCAAAAGCATGTTCACACACTGCAGACTTGATAACGCGCCTATTTTTGACGTAACTGCAAGACCCAAAGATACGGTTAGCTCTTTTTGTAGATAAATAAATATAAAAAAGTAAAGGTGGAGACAACATATCTTAATTTCTTTATAAAGGTGGAGGTCGGCTCGCTTTCGAAGTTTTCTTGGCAGCTTCTTTCTTCGAAGGTTTTCCCAATTTGTGAACTGCCAGTAGAGTCTTTAGTTTTCTCTTTTCTTAATAATAAAGAATTAAAATAACAATTAAATCAAAATATCAAATCAATTATAATTTGTGCCATAGTAAATGTCTAACCGTATCCGAACAAAAATAAATTAACTTTTCGAGGGTAGACTTATAAGTAGCCAGTCATCCCGTGACCACGGCAGCTGTAAAGGTGCCGAAACGTCGGGAAAATCAAAAAACCCCTGAAAAACCTATAAATACGGACAATTACAACTTAGTTCGTGGAAATATAGCGCGTTAGCTATGTCAAAATTGTGAAATACCTAATAGAAATAGGTGAAAAGGGATGTCCAAACTTTTTAAAATTATAAAATGATTAAGTACTGTAATAACGAGAATGAAGTATAATTCAATGTGTTTTTGTGTGTTAATTTTGTTTAATTATATGCCTAAAAATATGGTAAGTACTTTATTATAAATACATTAATATAGTTATAAGTATAGTTTAATATAGTATATTATAAGTACTTTAATATAGTTATAAGTTAATCGATATGTATTTTTTGTTTTTATTCAATAAAAGGATGCAATAAGGTCCAATGCTCTAACCACTGAGCTAACGAGGCTTCAGTGTTTTTTAAGTCTCGGTAGCTCAGTGGTTAGAGTATTGGACCGGATTTCCAAAGGTCGTGGGTTCGAGTCCCATCTGAGAATTCAATTGTGGCCGAGTTGATTTTATTCCAATATTTTTCTATAAAAAAAAATCTTAATATAAAAATAGCATTGAAAAATACAAACATTCAAAAATCATAAAAAGTAGCTTCAGTGGTTAGATCATTAGATTAGACCTTACTTGCAAAGGTCGTGGGTTCGAGTCCCATCTGAGAATTCACTTGTGGCCGATTGATATTTTCCTATATTTTTCTATTTAAAATTTATCATAAGTATAATAATAGCATTGAAAAATGCAAAAATAAAAAAATCATAAAATAAGGATGAAAGTGACGTCGTTTTATTTGTCGTCGTTTTATTAAAATGAATTTTACTATTAAATCTACACAATCGTATTATACGAATCGTCATCAAAATGTATTAGTCGTTGCAATCTCAATAAGAATACTGTTTCAGAACAACTTAAAGCTATAAACTTAATAAATCTTGACTGCAAATATTACTCAATACTTATTACCTAACTGGAATGCAGCGATCTTCCAAATACGGTAACGAAAGTCAGTGTCGCGTTCGCGTATCATTAGATAAAATTGGATGAAGTTAAATATCGATGAAGTTAGATTTTTTGTGTTTGAGTGTTATACATTTAAACTAAAATTGCTTTAAAATTCACATGTTTTCCATATTACTTACGTAATCTGATATTTTATTAAAAGGCGAGTCTCTGTAGTAGGTATATAATAAAATAAATGCTCACTTTCTTCATTCGTACGCCCTTTTGATGTTCCATCGTTGACTTACACCCATACTCTAAGTCGTTCCTCCAAAACTTACTCGTCCTCGACTTAACGAAACCTCATTGAAAACCTCTTCGAAATACTCCTCGAAATCGGTATTCTAAGTCATAACTCCGTAAGGACCTGGAGGAGCCAAAGAGTACGTAGCCACTCCGTGTTAAGCCTAGCGCACACTACCATTTTTACCCACGACGAGGTTGAGTGGAGTGTAAAAAGTTTTGGAGGAACGACTTAGAATATGGGGGTTAGTGAAAAATAATCGTAAAAAATACCATGAATGTTATTGTGGATGTACAAGGATTTAAGAATAAGCAAAATCAGTGTTCCAAAAGAAATAGCAATCTTGTACAATAGACATATCACTTTATTGTTAATTAAACCACCATTTTATAATTTAACGAAAAAAAACGCTTACAAGTGGCTTGGAAAAAAATATAGGGATTTGTTGGAATGAAGAATTTGTGCCTTACCTGAATTATAAAAAACTAATTGGGCGATTTTCTCAATTTACTAGAGGTTACGAAAATGTTTTGTGCACAAGAGATAACTATGTTTGATAACAATAACCTACATAACTTAGACGACAGAACTTGTCTTAGTTTAGTAACATTGTACGAGAAATATACAACTCTTTAAATATTATAAGCTGTTTTAACTATAGTAAAGTATGTGCTTTAAAAATGTATTGTGTTTGGATACTTGATGACGAAAAAATAATGTTAGAAATTAATAATAATTGCTGTAAATTAATGCATAAACAATGAGAATAAATAGTTAAGATATAAATACACCAGTTCTTTAATTTCCTAAAAAAATATTTACAATTATCTGGGTGATCAATTAATAAATGATAATGAAAGTATGAAGATTAATTTACATTCAATAATAATATGACTGTCGAGTGCTCAGTCCTCTCAAGTGTTTTATTGGGCGTTAGATATTAATAAACGAAAAATAACAAAGTAAGCTACAAATAAATAGTTCTTCAATTTCTTTAATTTGTTCATCAATTCAGGGTGTATAATTGGGCGGTTCTGGATCGCCTTTGATCCAGAAGCCCCAATTATATACTACTAATAGTACTTGGAAGGTTGGGATCGTTCGTATGTATTTGTACAATACGTACGTACGTACGTACGAGTGAAATTCGTACGAAAACGCGTCCAAAGTGAGCACGGCCTTATGCGACCGCTCGCAACACGGCGTTATCGCGGCCTATACATTTTTAAGCAAATAAATGGGGGGTGCAGCGTAAAGTCATTTCCTTGTACGTATCCAGCAATTTTTTCTCAGGACAGCTTCTTTACTTAATAGTTATTTTATGTATCGCTCACGATAACGTTTTACGGTTATGGTACGCGTTTGGTACGGTAATTGGGACCTTTTGATCTGTAAATGGATGTGTTTGAATGTTCTGAACAATGCTATCAAGTTAGATTGGGTTCTTGTTTTATAAAAGCTGTTTAGTGTTCGTGCGAAGTTTTGAGAAAGTGATATTTATTAAAATTTCGAATTAAATTAAATGTACTAGTAGTTACTAACTTATAGATAGCTGCACTTTTGATGCTCTGCCAACCTATAACAAAAGAACACCATTTTTTATATTTACACCTAAAAATGTATCACTTATACAGTAGCATAGGTTCGGTTTGATTTATTCGCAATTATAAAAGTGGATAAGAAGATGGCTTTTCTAACTTACGCCTTATGAGTCCTCTCGAAGTAAACATTTAAGCGTGACTAACCGTAGATTGTACCTAGACTTTTTATTACAATAGATTTATCTTTCGTGAACTAAGGTCGTTTAGTTAACTATATCAAAACGATAATGTATATAAATTAAATACCGTTCAAGCTCTCACAACGGAAACAAAACACAACCTTTGCCAAAAACAAAATATAATTTCAAATTGACGATACATCGTAAACTAATTTACAAAGAGATGTCACAGTATTCGCCTTAGGCGGTACCTCTTTATGAAACCCCAAATATGAATATACTGGAGCTATAGTGAGCCGGTATTCCCCTGAGTGAGACGCGATTTTCTCAACGAACTTGCCTCATAAATCCAAGCCTTACATGATGCTGGTTTGCATAATACAAGACTTAGTCGGCTTTGTTCCTCGAGTTTGATAGGTAGGCACTGCTCTTATGTAAGTGTAATGAGTTCGTACTTATGTTTTATACTAAATTAGTTTGAAGTGCAGGCACGCACTGCGGTGGATGGAATTTGATTTCGTGGCTGGATATAAGAATGATCTAGTTAAAGCAATTAGACTAGGATTCGTGCAAAAAAAACATTAATTTTATAATATGAATGAAAAAATGTGTGGTGAAAATTAACAAGCCCGATTTTGCTCTTATCTCTGCTGCAGAGACGCACATCATTTTTATCTATATCATTTTATATTAACTTTTTTTTATACTTATAAATAAAACGCTTTTAGATAACTACTTTTTCTAACAGACAAAAATTATAGTAGGGTAAGGTTTCTTAAATGATTAAAATACCTTCTATATTCAGACTTTTCGTGCGCCGTACTGAAACAAATGTGATAGGTATTTTAGTTTACCATCTATTAAATGAACCACAATTTATCCATCACTCTTTTTCCTTCTGATAGCTTTGGTTAGATAAGATATTAATCTTTTATTTAGGTATGTACTGCAAACAGTCAAACATTTCCTGATTTTCTCATTGGCCGGTTTTATCAACGTGAGGAAAGGTAAAATCTATTCGTCAAGGGACTTGAAAAGAATATTTCCGTTTTTGGTTATAGATTTAAATGACTAGCAGCAATGGGGAAATCTTCAAAATATATAATTACTACGACCAGTCAAAGTTCATTATTTTTTTTACTTGGCATTACTTTTGTTTTAAGTTTAGTAGTATACAGGTTTTTAAGTTTAGTAGTATAACAAACCGCGATGAATATCAAAACTACTCATTCAGACGGGTCCCGCTGGCCTACCGCCATCTCTTAGCGCAATATTGTTTTCTGTGAAACATTATCGGCACATTATTTTTATATGTCACTTAGTACCGCGAACCTCATAAAACAAAAAAATTTTTTGACGGAGGTTTTGTGTGAAGTGTGTCAAAATATGACAACTTCAATTCGTTCGTTGGCAGGAACAATGAATAAAGATGTACATAGATCTTATAGTTGTTTATCGAAACTTACATTATTCAAATATATCATGAGTATTTGGATGTCGATATTTTTCTTGCGAATGTTCAGGAGCTGTCTAGTCAAGTCCATCATTACAAAGTACCATCAAGTGCAGGTAGGCACGTTCGTTTTTGCAATATTTCATCTCCATAGATATATCTCATTGGTTATGTCATTGGACAGGAATGAAAAAAAAAACTTTATGAAGTTGGCGGTACGAATTCAAACGCTATTGAAACAAAAGGAAAACAAAACGTTCTTACGGCATGGTGGTCTCTCAAAAAATGGCGGAAGGCCCCCTGGTAGCCTTGTTGCACGCGTTCCATTGCGTGTAAAAAATAACACTCATTTTTTTTGCTTAGTCTTGTTTAGTTTCATATACATTACTCATATATATGAGCCTTTTAGCACCTTGTATGTAGAGGTTAACGTCAATAGTAAGACTTTAATTTCACGGAATAAGTTAGTATGTAAACGGAGTTTCACCCGAGTTCTTTTCGTAATAACACGTGTTGTGAGGCTCCATTTTTAACTCAATCTACCGTACAATTTCTGGATATTACAAAATATATTTACTTGACATTGGTAAAATTCGCGTATTTAACGCGAGCACGCCATTAATTAAGAAAGAAGTAGTATGTAAGCGTAGTTAGATATGTAAACTTTTTGCTGAATAATACTCTTCTACTTTTAGAAAAGTAAACAAAAGAGACATTATTCAAAGTACATACCACACAAGCTCCCAAAACATCACAACGGCAAGGCTAAAAGATATATTTGCAGACTTCATTTGAGTAAAGATTAACGAGTTCGGCTTACCGCAAACGTTTGTCTAACGATTTGTCCAAAAAGTTTCCTAATAATGAACATGCTTGTACAAACTTGAGCGTATTGTTCAACGATGGTTAACATAACATCTCTATGTTTGTATCGGAGAATTATATGACAACAATAATTTGTTGGCATGTTATAAATAACATGTTACCGAGCTTGTTCTGACATTCTGATGTCTTGATATATTATTATCTTCAAATAACTATATTATAGACTAAAGATTGGCAGAAAATAATGTTTCGATAGTAATATTTGTTTTTATTCCTATTTTAGATTTCCACTCTAACGATCTTAAGAACTTTACCGAAAATCATCAGCCGACGATGGAACAGGAATATTACCAGTGCTGCAATAGTGATAGGTCTTCTTCTTCTTCTTCATCCAATACGGGCGGTTTCCGCAACTCGACGACTTTTTGCGCCTATTTTGCGTCCGGAGGGTGTCGGGCCGGATCCCTCCAGCCATCCCAGCTCAACCACGAATGCTCCCAGTGCCTTCACGTCAGAGACGGCTTCCCGGAGACTGCCTGGTGAGCCGAGGTACTTCGCCCGGTAAGGGGCTACTCCGTCACAGTCCAGCAGGACGTGAGCAGCTGTCTCTTCTTCCTCCATGCAACCTCTGCATAGTGATAGGTCATGAAAACAAGGAACGAAATATTGTATGTGCATTTGAAAAATATATGACTCGTACCAAGTGGCAAAGACGCTAACATGTAATTAAATGTGGCAGAGGAGGGAACTAAAAATCCACTCAATAATTATAACGTAACAACATCTTTACAGAACACATTAAGTGGAAACAAAAGCTTCGTGATTTTATAATAGGCAAATGCAGTGGTGGTTGATTCAAAAAGCGCGTGCCTACATCAGATAGGGGGAATGAATCGAGGGGGCGGCGCCTGGGCACATGCCGCCTTCCATTAACTTGCCACAATTGCTCTACAACATAATTTTTGTTTCCATTAAATAAATGAACTGTCGGAAATGAAAAAATAAATCAAATTATATCTCGGGGCCTTGGACAAAGAAATCGTTAGTATCTGATTAGCGCGGCGTGTTATGAAGTGGCCTATTATTGTATGATATTATCGATGTTGCGTTTCGCTTTTCCTTTTGTGTTTGTGCTTTCATTCTATTTGCTAAATTGTGAATGTGAATACAATTTGTAACGTTTTGTGACGGACCACAATATGGTGAAATTTTCATCGGAATATAAAGTTTAATTATTTCGAATGCAAACCGCTTTATTTTGTTATGTGTCATTAGCAGTGCAGGTAGTTTATTGGTTTTCGTTTTAAATGTCCCATTTAAAATTTAGTACGCCCACTAACATTATAGTGGTAATGTATTTTTAAACCACAAGTGTAAAAAATATAATTGCCTGGAAGAGATTGCTATTTAGCAATAAGGCCGCCATTTGAATGCTTTCTGTCTGTTTTTGTTATTTCTTTATTATTTGTCTTTGTGTGCAATAAAATGTTTTTTATTATTTATTTATTTAATAATTAGTTCCGTCCTGACTGCTAAAACCACTCGGGTCGTTATTCTCGTGATTTTGTTCATACTTTCTCCCCAAAAACTTGTATATACCTACATTCCAATTAGCATGCTAGTTATGTAACCGATTGATAGATTATTGAGAGTAACCTTTTATAAAACTTTATCAATTCACGATGCTTACCGCATCATCGATGTGAGACGTTTATTTCAAACTCTATAGATGGCGTTGTTTTAAAGTAATCATTTATTTGCTGATGCATTAGCGGTGAGCATGATCGATTGCCTTTTGCAACTTTGATGAATGACTGATGAACGACCTCTTGGTAGCTGGTATTGGTTTATTTCGTTTTGTTTCTTGCATATCCCATGATCATTTAAAGTTACTTTGTATTTCAAGAACTCTTCTTCATTTACTTCCTGTCATGAACTTACAATAGAACTTTCAAAAGGTTGTGTTTGTTTTTTCTAATTGTTGCTTAATATCTTTACCTTGTTCCGGTCTAAGCTTGTCGAACCTTTTACAAAAAGTTTACCTTAACTTGTTCAACTACTGCATTCATTCGCTTAGCTGGTTAAATTGTGAAAATCTTTTCTTAACGCCCACGCCTGTTTAAATTTAAAGGGAAACACTTTCACTAACGATTTGTTAACCTCAATAGACTACTTATGTGCTGGTAATATAAAATTTCAGTCAATCTTCAATGTTACCAATTTTAAAAAATTTCAATACTATCCTTTTTAAATAATGTAATAAAATTTAACAAAAGAATCAACTTCTGACTAACATAATTGTTATCTATACTTTAAAATATAATATTATAAAGAGGAAATACTTGATTATTTGTTTGCAACAAATAAACTCAAAACTACTGAACGGATTTGAATGGAATTTGGTACACAGATAGTAGATAGCCTGGTAATAAACATAGGGTTTTTTTTATCCCGATATTCGCACGGGAACGGGAACCACGCCGGTGAAACCGTGAGCGGCTGCTAGTTTTCAACTAAAATAGGAATCAAAAAACGTAAATATGAGAAAAAAATTACAATACCTCAATAACACTATTGTGCAATAATGGCATCATAATTCAGCATGTCTAAGCCAGATAATAGATGTACCTATAACTACCTCTACACAGTAATGCCAGTCCCACCAAAACGGTACCGACGGAAGATCAGCGCTGGCCAAAAGCCATGCATTATGCTGAGACGGGACCGTTTTAGGACAATCGGTTTCTCGTCTGTATATGTGTTTTTTTATTCGGATGTACTGTCTCTTGTTTATCCGAATTAAATTTATTTTCTTTCTTTCTTACTTACTTTTCTAATGACTTTGTCTCCCTGGCTGGAGATTGTAGCCATCCTGCCCCCTAATTGTCTAATTTAAAATCTATCATAGTGCTATTTTCGTGTGTCATATTGCTTAGACAGTTCAATTTCGTTTATTCCATACCTTTTAAAACGCGTCCCGATCACAATCCCTTTCAAATGTCAAATAGTGACGGCCTGAATATCTTTCAAATTACGAATTGAAAGGGATTGCGATAGATTTTAAATTAGACAATTTAAAACATATTTAAAAGAATTCGGGCAACTAAGCGACGGCGACGCTAGTGTAGCGGCAGGAAACGCCGTCCGGTGCGTAGGTTCGTAGTTGTAGTGAAAGCTATACAATATAGGAACAGGGCAACAATAAAATAACTATGTCGCTATGGCATCTAACTGATGGCGCTGTTAAAGTGGTTGCCATGTTGATGTATGAAAAACGCAAAAGCTATGCGTATTTTCTAGTTTCTACAGAATTTGGTTTAGGTACCAATTTCGCACAGTAAATGTGTAAATTCCCAGCTGGGTATAAATCTTCAAAAACTCTTGGTACTATTTATCGTGAGGTAAAAGGTAAACACGCCCGTGGTAAAGGAGATTAATAAGATGCTACTGACGTAAATTGCTTCCTTATTTGGCTAAGGTACCCTCAACATAAAACACACTTAAAGCCATGCTCGCTATAAAGCGCCGATACGAGGGAAAACGTTCATAGCTAAAAAAATGATTGCAATTTACTAATTTCATAAGGAATTTAAGGGTCACACAAAAACTCATAAGGCTCAGTAAGTATTATGAATTGGATTTCAACGTTAAATCTCTGCCTTTTAATATAATATTCTATGAACATAACTGATTTATTTAAAGTCTGAAAGTGAACAATGCTGAACAATGTTATGCAAAGGTAAATAAACTATTTAGTTCACTGCGCGGTGGGTCTTTGCTGAATGAAATGAGCATGAATCGAATGAATACGCTTTTGACAATTTTCATAAAACCGAGGTTACCATAGTTGGAGTTAAATAGCTGAAAAAATCTGAAATAAATTAGAAAATAAGATACAATTTGTCATATAAAATGGTGCTTACAATTGAAAAATATAGAATTCGCCATCTGCTATATTTCCAGCATCATAGCATCATCAGCCTGTGGACGTCCACTGCTGGATATAGGCCTCTCCTAGCTCACGCCTATTGTGGCGTTCATAGGAGGTTATTAGCCTACTGCTACCACGCCTGGCCAGACGGGTTGGTAGAGGGTTTGTTTCAAGTTTTCCTTCTCTCGCACAGGTGTTCAATGCGTCGAGCCTCTTAGTCGGCTCTTACGACATCCCAGGCATGTTAGGGAGTAGTGACACTTGTATTCTTAGGCCGTCACCACACGGCTAGATTTCCAGAGCATGTAGTAAAAGCCTAAAGACATATTCGGAAACTTCTGTAGGCGATGAAATGGTCTGGCAACCACACTAATGTTTCCAGACCTAACAATTTTTGTGTGAGAGATGTTTATACATTTTTAAGCGACTTCCAAAAAGGAGGAGATTCTCGATTCGGCCGGTATGTTTTTTTTATGTCAGTACACCGATTACTCTGAGTGTTCTAGACCGATTTAAGTGATACTTTTTTTGTTCGATGCGAAATAGTTGCTATTTTATCCCATATTTTTTTATGTTTTTTTTATTCAGTTTGATCCAGTAGTTTTTATTTTATGAATCAAAATCAGATATGAGCATATTTGTTGGCCTTTTCACGATACTTTATGTTTGTAATGTACCTTAAACCTAATCTAATCTAGATAAATCCTACAGTACTTTACAAAATAACATAGGTATAACAGACACTAAAAACTAAAGTTTTTGAAGTCTTTAGTTGTTAAAGTCGAATTTTTAACGCAGATTTTTTACTATCAAGATCGAGCTTTGAAGCTCTGACTGGCAACCCTACAAAGAAATATGACGTCCAAGTTAAATCAATTATCTATTAAAAGATAAAGAAAATCTAATACGTCTATCGGTGTCTAAAAGTAAATAGTCACAGTTTCTAAAACTAAATACATTTTTAAAAATGGATCCAAATACACATTTTCCTTATCAAAAGTCGTGAGTACGCTTGCATTATTTATAATGTCTTCAAACATGGTACTGTACGACCTCCCACAAATGAACCCATAAATTCTGTATGCATTTGCATGAAGTGCGCCTTACGAACTAGTTTGCGGGAGGGATGATGGCTCAATAATTTAAATGTCTCGCACCTTTATTTAGTTTCGTAAAAAGTTATTTTTTTATGACCAACTGGGAGACTCTTAGCCTTCATCATACCTGATGTTAAGTATTGATAAGGCCGAAGGTGAAAGCGAGCCTCTCCGAGAATCCTCATCAGTGCGGAACTGGCTATCTTATTTCTAACTGCCGGAACACAACAATGCTGAAAACATTGTTGTTATGGCGACAGGCTTAGATAAGATGGTGGTAACTAGCCAGACGGACTTACAACAATTCCTACCACCAACCAATTTGGAGTAGGGATATCACGAAAAACATTCGAAATAGTGTCGGGAAAGGATTCTAATAGTCACGTCAAAAATGTAGTTCCGCTCAAGTCTGATAGGATCGCTGCTCAATACGTCATACATTTGTTGTCGATACTTTTTCGATACTTACTCGAAAGTTGTTTTGACTTCTTTCATCATCAAGAAGTGTCTTTTCCGCTGTCGTCATATTAGTTGGTTTCAATTTGTTTCACAACTAAAGAAAAAAATCCGTTCTTTTAAATATATTTTTTTCAGGGAGGATCGTAATTATTTTAGTGATAGACGAGTTTACTGTAGGAAATAGTGTCTTAGATCAATCTAATACAGACAGGACCACTTGCAAATTTGGCAAATGAAATGACTATCGACATTTTGGGCTAAATTTATTATTGCCTCAATACTATGACAGTGACGCCAAATAGGTAATAGGTAATGAAGTGTGAAGTGTGTATATAATTTTATAGTATTGGAGCTCATTTCAAATCGTTCGGAAAAATGGTGTTTTGCCTATTTTTGTTAATGTAGAAAATACTAAATTTATAATGTTCTAAATTCAGTAAACAGACACAGCTCAGCCCCTAATTGTCTTATTTCAATCCGTTTCGGAACGAATCATGTTTTAAATGACACTTTATTTGACACTTCTCCATTCATTTGAAAGATATTTTCGTGTGTCACTTTGCTTAGACAGTTCAATTTCGTTCATTCAATACCTTTCAAAACGCGCCCGATCACAATCTCTATCAAATGTCAAATAGTGACGGCCTGAAGTATGTTAATATCTGTCAAATGACGACTTGAAAGGGATTGCGATAGAGATTAAAATTAGACAATTTGCCCCCTATAAAACTACATGCAGATAGAACCACGATAGAACCCTGTTACCCCTGTATTACTATTTTATTTTCCCGGGCACCGTACGTCGCGTCGCTCGGTAAATAAACAAATAGATTTTGATTTTTTATTCAAATTGATCACATCAAGAATAACTATGGGCTACCAGCTACAAAACATTGAAAAAAAATTGTTACGCATATCTGTTTTATACTTTTTCATTGTGATGTTTGAATGAAAAAGAAGCTTGGAAAATGCATCGAAACTGCATTTTCGCCCTCGAATGCAACTTTGGTTCTTTAATATAAAATCAAGTACAAGCCAAAACCCTTCATTTGATGAAGTGTCATGTCTGTTGGAAGGTTTAGCTTAATCATCGTACAGAATGGTGCCCATGGTTCTTTAACATACTCATTAGCATTGTAAGAACTGGCTGTTTATCTATATACTTAATTCAGGTTCGCAAAATTTGTGACGACTCGATAGGGACTTTGGCTAGTTTAAATTAATAAAGTTTGGTCGATTCAATGGAACTTTCTATAAGAATAGAACATTTACATTGGGTTGGTTACAATACAATAACTTTATTTCATTAACACTGATTGTCGACTGTCTACCGATCAAAGACCTTAATAGTCATCTAGTTCAATTAAAGGTATTTTAAACTTTAACTTATCAATTTCATCTACGCATACGAGCGATGGATTTAATCGTTATTGGAATTTGTACATAACCAATTATGGTTCAAAGTCAATTTGGTTAAAAATAACAGCAATATCGTTTCAAAGATTCAATAATGGAATTTATAATTATACTTGGAATTTATTTGACGACCTGTTTGGCGCAGGGGTACTAACCCCACATTCTGCGCCAAAGGTCCCGGGTTCGATCCCCGGACAAGACAAATATTTGTGTGCATGAACATGTCTATTTGTCTTGGTCTGGGTGTTTAATATGTATATTATGTATGTATTTACAAAAAAAAAGTATATAAGTATGTTTATCCGTTATCTAGTATCCATAACACAAGTTCTTCATGATACTTAATGTGGGCTAGATAATTGGTGTGATTATTCATTTATTTATAATTTAATAATTTAAACTTTAATTTATTGACTGCTGGAAATAATATTATTTTGAAATCGATTTTCGAATAAATTATATTAAGCAGTGTCAGATGAGGTATTAATATCTATCAGATGACATACATCTAATTTATATTTTTTCCCTTAGGGTCAGAAATGCCTATTCACATTTTCAAGTTAAAGTGTATTGTAGGTCAAGTTATTGCTATTTTTCATAAAGGGCACTTACTTGTAGGCAGAAGTTTTAATTAAATTTGAGAGAACGATAAGGCTGGACGTTCACAAATTGTGCCAGTAAATTCTGTGTCCATTTGCATGAGCCGTGCACTCCGAGCCGCGACGCCTTAATGGTTCAACTATTTAAATGTCTTGCCCGTATCTTTATTCAGTTTCGTAACACATGAGGAGCGCAGCAGAATTATGATGAAAATTTCCAGTGCCTTTGCTATTTCATTTTCAACTTCATTCGACATTGCGACCTCCCGAGCCAATTAAACCTAAAAAGGTTTGTGAAACTCCGTTTTTTTGTTTTAGAATAATTAGTTTGTAAATATAAAAAAAAAACAAAATTGCTGCTCGAACCTAGCATCCCTCGGGTCGTTGTCGGGTGGCGGTGGAGGAAGGTAGCTCAGAAGCCCTGAGTGTGAGCATGAGTGATTTTTATCGACAATCTTAGCTCGATAACGCGTTGCTATCCCGCTCACATCAAAGCAGGGTAAGCAAGACACCATCATGCGCCTTTTCATATCGCATGATATAAGTATATAGAGGTGTTCATGCTGGGGCAGGGACAGGGGGCGCGCATGTGTATATTGCCTCACGCGCTCGTGACATAGAAGACGAAGCAGACTTTGGAGTTTCAAACGTGTACCGACGCCGCGCCGCCGGCGCGCGGGTAGCCTCGCGATCATTCAAAGCCCGTGGCACAGATTAATAAATAGTTACTTTGTCCCGTGGTCCTACTGCATGGTCGATGACGATACGTGCCGTTAATGGTTCAACTATTTAATTGTCTCAAACGAATCTTTATTCAGTTTTGTAAGACATGAGAAGAAGCGAGGTATTCCTCGAAGCGCACCCACAGGGAAGAGCATGAAGGATACTATTATATTATGATATCGACATTTTAATACTCTTTTGTACTAATTGCTGTTTAGAGGGGTATTATGAATATTTAGGCATTAAATTAAAATATTTAAAGTTGACAGTAGTAACTATTTATTAATCTGTTACCAGGGTCGCATAAGTAACCAGGAGATATTTTAGACGTTTTGAGAAGTTCTGATTTGTTTCATTAAGGGCCTGCGCAGACGACGGACATTGGAGGACTTTTTGTCCGCGACACGACCTTATAACTAAAATCATAAAGTTGAATAATAACGAGGACTATCGCGTACTTTTCATGGATATACGCGATCTTAGTTCAATCTTATTTAGTTAACAATAAAGACGTGTCGCGGACAAAAAGTCCTCCGTTATCCATCGTCTGCGCTAGCTATAATAGGCAGCAGCTTTTAATGTAAGTATAATAACTCCGTTGGTTATGCTGCCCTGATATTTTTTGTACAATATTTTGATATATGATTAATAATACTCTATCGTAGTGTGAAACGGGCAGTAGGTTTTCTTATACAAATTGCTAGTGTCCCACAGGTCACTAACTCATAATTTTTGCAAATTCAAAAAAGTAACGTGCCTTACTTAATACGTTATATTCAGTTAGTAGGTACTCATCACAACATTATTCAAAATGTGAAGATAGGTGCGATTCGAGGAATAAAATTATAATATTTTTAATTGATTCCTCGAAGGAGCGCAGTAGAATTATGATAAAAAAATTAATGCCTGCCTTTGCTTTTTCCATTTTCATCTTTATTCGACACTAGCGGCCGCCTGCGGTTTCACCCGCGTGGTTCCCGTTCTCGTGGTAATATCGGGATAAAAAGTAGCCTTTGTTACTCTCCGTCTTTTCAACTAACTCTATGCCATATACTCTATGTCGATTGGTTGCTTAGTTAGGACGTGAAGGAAGGACAAACAAACACACTTTCGTATTTATAATATTAGTTAGGATTGCGACCTTCCCTCAGGAGTCCATTTCAAGCTGCCACTCACGAGCGTCGCTCGAATCGCTGTGTCGGGTGAACTGATGAAAATTTCCAGTAACCTACGCATTTTCTTTTTATATTTTCAACTTTATTGGAATACTAGTGGCTGCAGCGTTATCACCCGCTTAGTTCCCGTTTTTGTGGGATTGTCGGGGTAAAGTGTTACCCTATGTTTTATTCCAGGCTTCGAACTATCTGTTTCACTTTCATCCAAATCCATTCAGTCGTTTTTGATTAACAACTCGAAACACCTCAACTTTCATATTTCACAAATTGATTTTTGTATGATGAACATTCTTTCGTCTCTTTCTTAAGGTGGTAAGACTTCTATACAAACAAACATTACACAATTATTGGTCCATTATACCTTAATAATACATAAATATATGCGCAACTAACTCGTTTCAGTTATTTGTTTGCGCAAAATAATTAAAAAATTGTACATTCATACATAAAACACGAGTAAACTAATATATTTTAATTTCAATAATTCTACGTATGTGTGTGTGACCCATCGCATTTATATAGCTCATGTATGAAAGTAATTTTTTTTTAAAAATTCGCGCAAACAAATAACTGAAACGAGTTAGTTGCATATGTATTTATGAATTATTAATGTATGATGAACCAATTAATGTGCAATGTTTGTTTGTATGGAAGTCGTACCACCTTAAACGAGTATATATTCAATATATTTATGTGATAAGAATAAACTGGAACCCGCTTTTGCTTCAGTTACCTGTGTATTCCTGGTGTTGCTTCAGTTTCCTGTGATTTATATCTTGAGACAACAAAACCGAGGCGAGAGTGAATAGGCATTTCCTGAGCAAGCATGCAACACCTTAGACCACATCCTGTTTGTTAAGTACGATGGTGGTCAAATGCCTGCCCAGTTATCACTAAAAAAAATCAATTTAAAGTTCTTATAGTTTCCACACAGCGCAGCCTACGTTTGCCAAATAATGGAGCAATTCGTGAAAAAGCAAAAATTTAAAAAAAACGATTTTCTAAGAAAATACAGCTTTTTTAATTACTAATATTCTATTTTAACAAAATTTGGAAATTTTTTTTCGAAACGGAATATTATCCAAACTATTTTCACCAAAGTCACAATTTTATGCTATTTCACCAGCTTACCCATTCGTATGCAGATGCGGTATTTTACCCAAATACTAGACCATTGATTGCTTACATAAAGGTGTCACTAAATGTTCATTTCCAAAGTGACAAATCACTGTTCTACAAAATAGCCGTAATAAACAAGGAAAATTCGTGTTTGATGATAATAGTTGCAAACTTAATTGACATAATTTCCACGTCGTTAACTGTACACGAAATTAGCTCACGCATTATTGCATTCTACAGGGTGTTATGATGTGTATAATGACACACTTTAAGTATAAAAATAATATCGAGTAGGTTGAAGATTATGAAAGGAATCTTATGATATTTCAGTCGATGACCGACTTGACGACTTGCTACTAAAGTCTTAGCTATATTTTGTAACATGTGTTCTTGCTGTACGCTTCATGATGCGGGTTTATGTAACATAAGAATCTTCTTATGAAGTAGTTTTTCTTAATAGAGAATTTCGCGTTGTGAGCCTGTCAAACCTCGCACTTACAAGATATTGCATGAACATTTAGCTTTATGTTGAGTTTGAGATGAGACTAGGCGACAAGAGTGTGAGATCTTCTAATTTGATATTTTCAGAGACGGACCAGCCCCCTAATTGCCTAATTTCAAAATCTATCACAATCCCTTTCAAAGGCATTGTGATTGTGGTAGTAATTTATGGGATTCTGTAAGTTATAGTCGCAATCCCTTTCAGAACGAATGATGTATTAAATGACACTTCATGTGACAATTCTCCATACAATTGAAAGATATTTTCATCTGTTACTTTGCTAAGACAGTTCAATTTCGTTCATTCCAATACCTCTCAAAATGCGTCCCGATCACAATCCCTTTCAAATGTCAAATAGTGACGGCCTGAAGTATGTGAATATCTTTCAAATTACGAATTGAAAGGGATTGCGATAGATTTCAAACTACGATCATCAAAATATTTTTAGTACGTACTCATCAATTTCCGCCACACTCCGTATAGTAGTCAATATACGCTATTCAGGGTTGGTTCAATCAGTACCAGCTACTTAAGTGATTGATTTTTAAATGTCGGTGCCTTCGAGGCGATGGTACCATTCGCCTCTTATGTTAGCCCTGAAGCTATAGACTATTGTTAAAGAGCTTAGATGTATTGCGATTACTGGAAGCGTTTAGGTTTTTTTTATTCTTTAAATATTTTAATCTACGATACTAACGCAAATCTATACTTAATATTATAAAGCTGAAGAGTTTGTTTGTTTGACGCGCTAATCTCAGGAACTACTGGACCGATTTAGAAAATTCTTAGACCATTAGAAAGCTACATTTCTCCCGAGTGTCATAAGCTATATAATATTATGCTAAATTTTATCCCGATATTCCCACGGGAACGGGCACCACGTGGGTAAAACCGCGAGGATCCGCTAGTATATAATAAAATTGTTATTACAGTGTCAGTGAATTTTAGTGATTACGACCATGTTAAAGCACAGCATTATCTACCGATCGGCTCACATGCGCTAAAATGAGCGCCAACTTGATTTGATTGCCCTTTTATAGGCTAAATGCCCTAGAAGCCATGGCCGAAAAAACCTTGCATCTGTATTGTATGATATATATTTTTTAATAACATGATTTTGTTAGAGAGACAGTTTTAGAATATGATTATATTTTCAAAGATCGGCATTGTGTTCATAGAGTAGTTTAAAATTAAGTAAGTATGAAATTACTTTATTTACTTATTACATGTCTTCATATTTATTTAGTTTATTACTTATTACAAGTAACAATATACTAAATTTATTAGGTATTTATAAACTTTGATTCGATTTCGATAGTAACTGGATTCAGAAGTAAGCCCCTTGAATCCCTAAATTAAACACATTAGTCCACGAAACATAATATTTATAGTTGTGTAAGCTGTGTAACCTATCTCAATTTCTTATTTTATATATACTTTTCAAGAATTGAAATATCGTGTTTGAAAGTTCACTCAGCAATCCAATATAAAATGTTAACCTGTCACTTCTAGCTAAGATTTTAGGTCAAATTCCAATGTCTTGGATGTCGTGAACATTGTTCTCTTTCTAATATACGATCCTATTGTGAGCGTGTTACACTAATCTTCATAAATTACGTATCGATTATAGGTACTGGAGTAGCTTGTTAGAATTATTTTGGAATAAGGTAGGTTTTTTTTATATTAACGACGGGGAGACTCTTAGCCATCACTCTGCCTGATGTTAAATATTGATAAGCCTGAAGATGGCAGCGAGCCTCTCCCGGAATCCACGACAACTGAGAAACTGGAGAAGTATTTTTGAATCATTCGAATATCTCATGCGAATTCAATTCGCATTCGAATTGAAATTCACCGGCTTCCATTTTGTCGCATTTTTTAATCACTCGAATACGGTGTTGCCGTTTTCTTAAACGCCCTTGACATTATTTCATTTTACGCAGAATATTTAAAAACTGGAAACAACTCTCCATAGTTTGTCAATACATAGTCCGATACTGAATCGGACTCGAATCACGTGAAACGAAACGGTTTTAAAGTTGTCAAACAATCAAAAATTACATTAAGTGCTAAACGTCAAACTTTCTTTCGCTAGAAAAAACAAAAGAGTTGTAGTTTCACCTTTGTATTCGTAATAACACGTGTTGTGAGGCTCCATTTTTATCTCGATCTACCGAACAATTTCCTAATACAAAATATATTTGCTTGACATTGGCAAAATTCGCGAAATTTATCGCGAGCACGCCATTAATTAAGAAAGAAGAAGAAGAAGAAGAAAAAATCGGCCAAGTGCAAGTCGAACTCGCACATGAAGGGTTTCGTCTCTCACCCAAGGTTGCCTGGAAGAGATTGCTACGTAGCAATAAGGTCACATATTGTGTTTTCCTCTTTTTTGGCATTTTCTCTGTATGCGTTTGTTTTTGTATCGTGTGCAATAAAGTTTCTATTATTATTATTGCCAAAATGCAACTATAATTTTTCGTCTGCAAAAATAACCTTGGTTTTCATAGTGTTTGTATAAATGACAAAGTTATATTTGCGGTTTTGGAAATGTGCTATAGCTCTGAAACTACTAAATATATTTCGTTCAAACCAATTTTCATTGAAAGTTTTTATAAAGATCTACATCCTAATTTTTCTTTTTGATTTTTCTCTTTGATTTTTCTCTTTCTTATTTTAAAAGTTAGAGGAGGGGGGGGGGGGGGTACACACATTTTTCCACTTTGGAAGTGTATAACTTTCAAACGGTTAACTTTGTAAAAAAACTGTTTTAGAAACCTCAATGCAATTTTTAAAGACCTATCTATAGATACCACTCACGTATAGGTTTAATGAAAAAAAAAATTTCAGTGTCAGTTCTAATTAGTTAGGGGCCCTAGCCCTTAATTCATTATTTTTTTTATTTTTGTGTAAAAACCGTAAAGCGGTTTACAGAATACATCTACCTACCAAGTTTCAACTGTGTAATCCTCATAGTTTTGGAATAAAGTGGCTGTGACATACATCGGATTGGCCGAATCTATAAGGGTTTCGTTTTTTGCCTTTAGGCTACGAAACTCCAAAAAGAGTGGTCGGGGCCATTCGTTGCAGATTCGAATGCGGATTATGTACCCCCACTGGGAATCGAACCCGGGACCTCTGGGTCTGATACCATTAGCTCTTACCACTAGATCACCGAGGCAGTTAAAAAGGTATACTCATAAGAAAAGAGCCCTATCAAATTAAAGTTGTGGGTGTTACAGAGTTGTCTATTTTAAGATCATTGTAGTTAAACGAAACCTTTAATATTTTAAAATTAACCTTTAAAAGTTAATTTATTCCAGCTTAAAATTTTTAAAAGCCTTTCTTAAAGGCTATTAAAAATTTTAAGCTGGAATAAATTAACTTTTTCATTGGAAAGCAATTTATGGGTATAAAAAGATATCACTTTGAACATTACTTCTGTCAGTTTAGTTTAAAAGCCTGAGTTTAATCAGTAGAAAGAAGAAATAGTTAACGTTTGCGTCTTGCACATTTTTATCGTTCTCAATCAAAACTCTGCAGTCGATTTTCTTATCATTTTATCGTTTGTTTTTGGCATTGATAAAGATAATCTTAGTTATTGCTGTCGTACGTATTGCAATAATGTTATCAAAACACAAAATGGTACGTTTAATGATTTAATTAAGCGTGCCCTTGTTGGCACTGCTTCAATCCCATTATCTCTGAAACCTTGCGGTTTATTCAGGGATGATTGTAAAAGACCCGATGGTGTGACCTTAGTACCCTGGTGCTTGAGGCGTACCCTTAAATGGGATGCAACCTGTGTAGACACCTTGGGTCCTTCCCATATACGTGGTACGTCCTCAAGAGCTGGAGCCGCGGCGGAGCAAGCTCAGTCCCTCAAGCGCCGCAAATATTCGTCGCTCTCAGCAAGCCACAAATTCGCGGCGCTTGCCGTAGCCCGGGCCCGACACCAAAAAGTTTATTAAAGACTTTTCCACGAGACTGGTCCACGCATTAGGAGACCTCAGAGCCGGATCCTATCTTGCCCAGCGGCTGAGTCTTTGTATTCAGCGTAGCAACAGCGCCAGTGTCTTCGGTACTATAGTAATGGTGATTTTTAGATTTAAATTAAAAAGTGACTTATGCTATCACTTACCTTTCTCTGCTAGTACAAACAACGGGTAAATATGACAAAATACTATTCGGTGACAAATAAATGGGTTTTTATAGCAACTGCAACTCTATTATAAACCAAAACACTTAATCATAATAAAATAGGTAAGTACCCTTTCATGATAACAATTAAAAGAGTTTTAGTAATATTAAATTAACTGCTAACTTAATGGAATTTGATGAGAAATTTTGATTATACTACATTACGATGAACAGCTCCTAAACTTGATGATGTGAATGAATGGTGCTTGATGATGTTGTGAATGTTTATAAATTTAAATGTTAGTTTTTGGTTAATTTAATAGATGGATGGGGTCACCGCTCGATGAAATGATTGGGGAGTGGTGATCCTCTGATAGAATTTTCACAGCGGGGTAGTAGCAGGATAATAAAACCGCCGGAGGCGACTCCCGGGCTTCCCTGAACTGCACCCTCACTTATCCTATATAAATATATATATATATATATATATATATATATATATATATATATATTAATAAATGGAATTTAAAAAATTACTTAAGTCGCGAGACATACGGCCATCCAAGAAACACGACATTACACTATGCCACGCGGCTGTGAGTTGGACGGCGTTTTTTTGTTATAGTATAAAATATAATAAATATGACGGTTTATAGTTTTTTCAACTAAAAATAAATTGCTTAATTGAAAAAAATCGATTGGAAACCACAAAATTCATTATTTATTTTGTTTTATAATGACAAGAAACAGGAACAATGCCTTGACGTAAACGGAATGAAGAGCCTGTGGAGTCTTAAAATGATAATTTATTGAGATTAAGTACCTACTGTTGCACAATGCGTATAATTTTGGTGTTATCGGAACAGTCCTAGTAATAATTACTTAGTACTCTAGCGAGCTCTATAGTATTTGATAATACAATCACCGTCAGAAAGATCGCACCTTTAAAAAAACTGACTTTTAAACTTAGTTTAACCTTATTTGGAATCAATTTATGAGGGAAATGTTGCATATCATTTGAAAGGTAACGAAAAGAGTACCCAAAATAATTAAATTTTTTATTTTTTATTGGAATAGAACAAAAAATGATAAAGTTTACAAAACAATACCACTCCTTAATAATGCTTTTTGTACAAAAACAACTTAGAAAATATTTTTTTAAGGGTTAGATTACGGATCACTGCCTTTTGAACCTGCATTGATCCATTAAAACACACAAATTGTAGCGTTATTGCTCAACCAACGCCCCTTATAGAGAAACAAAATTACATTTTTCTAATGTCACAGTTTTGTTATTTATTATGCTTTTTTAATGCAATGAAATCTTGTTTATTAAGTTTATTTATTGGGCTTTCAAACAAGGCTAATATTGGTTGGGAGTACAAGCCGTACACGCATTTGTAAAGTGTTAATAACGCTTAAGAAAATTTTATAAAGGTGCGATTTTTTTGACATTGAGTGTACTTACCGTCACTCGGCCAAAACAACTGAAGATAAAACATTCATATCACACCCAAAAACTTTTATAACCCAAAACTAGCGGCGGCGGGTTGTCAGAGCTTCACACATCAATCATAATAAAATTACTGTCGCCTCCGTATTTCTCGGTCCGAAGTCCACGATGGCATTGGCGCCATAAAATACCCTTTTACTGTACGTGACGTGGGTGTTCAGTGCCATTTTGCGTATCCTATGGTCATATTATAGCTAAAGGAAACAATAGGGACATTATGTTTTTGGTTACGCTATGATTTTTTTTAATGTCTCTTAATCGCTTTTCATGTTATTGATAGTATTCATTTGACAAAAGTTTTGTATGTAAAGAGTCCGCTAAACGATTAGAATATTTTACAAACGTATTTGTCAATTGAAGGGTCCAATTCAACCACTTAGTCCATTTATGTAGTTTTTGAACTAGTAACACTGAAATGTGTAGTTTCTTTTCTCTATCGACTGGCCCTATTCATATTTTTCTTTAAAAATCAGTGAGATTTTGCCGTTAACAAAATAAGCTATGTCCACCATTTATAATTCAAGAAATCACTATATGAATTTACTGTCCTAAATCTCAGTCCTATCGATTGAGTCTAAGTCCATTTTATTTTTCATAAGTCCTTTGTCAAAAACAATAAATATATACCGAATAAATTTGCCAGTACCCGTAACAGATCGTCATCTCAGCCACATGACACCCACTGCTGGGTATAGGCCTCCCCCAAGGATCTCCACGACGATCGATCCTGCGCTGCCCGCTTCCCACGACCTTGTCGGGGGCCTTCCAACGGAGCTTCGTCCGGTGCGCGGTCGCCATTCTATTACTTTTCCGCCCCAACGGCCGTCGATGCTCCTCGCTATGTGTCCCACCCACTGCCATATCAACTAAGCAATCCTTCGAGCGATGTCAGTAACTTTAGTTCTCCTGCGGGTTTCCTCATTTCTGACTCGATCACGCAGGGAAACGCCGAGCACGCTGGGGTAACCTCTTGGACGAATAAACCACTGGACGCGTAACGAGGACCGCGTTCGCCTTTACCCCTCTGTCACTTACCCTGCCTTTTAGACACAGTAAGCAATATGGCGTTGTCAGTATGACGCGAGATCTCGAAGTGGAACATTATCTCAAAAATGGGTAAATACGCTGAGTTAATTTGTAAAAAACATACCGGACAATCAAAACATTTTTCTTTTCACGCGTAAGTATAATTTCAATCTATTAGAGTAGCAATTTTTCGTAAAATAAATAAAATTTGGTATGTAAACAAAATGTAATACGTCATTTCAAAAAGTAATCATTGTACGTGTAAATTCTTCAAAGATATTGCATAAGTAATTTGGTTGGGTTATATGTATCACTCATTCAATCAATTGTCATTTTTATGTCGTATAGGGCTTGAACATATCGATAAACATATCGATGTATGTAAATGAACGAACGAATCCAATTTTAATGTAGGAACTATTCAAATTAATTTCAGATTTACAGTTGAACCCCTAACACGAAGAAATTGGGTGGACCCGGTACGCAGGGAGATAACATGGACGAGGACTCAGGTCTTAGATAACATCTAAGGTCTGATGATGGAGCCAGAAGATAACTATAGGAACTCTGTAATTATACGACGCAACCCTACGAACTATGAGCTCGTTATATTTTAAATATAGCTTCAAACTTAAAAAAGGTGCTTTTTTCACCCGCATGGTTCCCGTTCCCGTGGTAATATCAAAACATCCTTCCTTAGTGCTCGCCAATATCGTTAAAGGAACCTGTATGCAAAATTTCAGTTTAATTGGTTTAGCCGTTTGGGCTGTGCCTATCAATCAGTCACGGTATTGTTTTTTAGTATTAGACTTATGTTGTACATTATCATAGTGTGTTGTACATTAACATTTAACATTTATCATAAGTATAAAAATAGCATTGACAACGCAAAAATTCAAAAATCATAAATTATTAGCTGTTGCATCATAATTGATCGTTAAACATTTGTTTTTTTTCTCTTTCGAATGCAAGGAAGGATATTCTTACAGCATATTAAAAGTATAAAAGTATCGGAGAATTTTGACAGTGGTCCGCAAGTCTCTCTTTATCATTTTCTTGACGTATTTGACATATTTTACCATATATGATTGCTTAACGCTTCAACACGGTAGCTCATTGGTAAGAGCAGTGGGCCGGATTCCCAAAGGTCGTGGGTTCAAGTCCCATCTGAAAATTCACTTGTGGCCGAGTTCATTTGTTCCAATATTCTCCTTGTTAAAATTTATCATAACTGGTGGTTACATTTATTATTTGTTTCTAACATAGACCTTGTTAGGTCACAGCAAGAATAAAATTATTATATTTATATTATATAATGTATGTACGTAAGCTATATTATACTATTTTTTCATCTTAAATTATCTTAATTTAAATATCGTTTTATTATATTCAAGTAAAATAATCTTAAAACTACAATAAACTATTGGTTGAAATATTCTTGCAATTAGTATTTCAGCTAGTAGTTGCTAGAAAGAAACTGCCTTGGCTTTTTCTTAAATATAGGTAATTTATATGCGATGTTTTGTTGATAACTTCTGGGAGTTTGTTGTTTAAAACTGTCATAGCGTGTACGCTATCCAAATGCTAGTCTACTATTTCTAATTTGGGTTTAGGTTGTGCTAATTTTATACGGTGGCGTAAGTTTTGAGATCTTTAATAAAGTGAAAACAAGTTTATATTTTTTCTTAGAAATATGCATATTTCTTAAATGTAAGAAATGAAAGAGAAAATAAAATGTTTTAGTCTCACCGATCTCTGACAATCCTTTAGTAAGTTTTAGTATACTTAGATTTTTTGCTCCAAAGAAAATGTCGAATACGAGATGTCACAGCTCGAGAAGCACACAGGGGGCTAATTGTCTAATTTTAAATCTATCACAATACCTTTAAATTTTTCATTTAAAAGGTACATATTATACGAGCATCGCGCCACAACTATTTGACCTTTGAAAAGGATTGCAATCGATTATAAAATTAAACACTTATGGAGGTGTTGCTATTGTGTATGTCCTATACAAAGGTTCTGTAATGAACTAATTACCCATATTTTGTTTTATATAAAAAAGCTCGAGTGATTGAAGAAGAAGTTAATGTAAATAATTATATTATTATATAAACCAAATATTAATGATTTTTACTCACATAAAGAGTGTTAGTAAGTAATTTGTCAGTCTGCCTGGCTAGGACTACCATCTTATCTAAGTCCGTTCCGGCAGTTAGTGGTAAGATAGCCAGTTCCTCAGTGATTGAGGATTCCGGGAGAGGCGCGCTTCCATTTAGTATCAGGTTTCATGTATCTACCCATTTTTCACGAAAAAAACCCAAACACACGCTTTGGAAACCATATGTTATAGTTTTAATGAATATGAGGGATTTTTTAATGAAGTTTTCATATTTTAGGTGCTTTTTATTTTTCCACGAAATAAACAATTAACTTACTAATTTCTTTAAAACACACATGATTTATTAAACTCAATAGGTTCATTCATTCACTCCTTACTTATCGTGCTTTTTATTTTTCCACGAAATAAACAATTAACTTACTAATTTCTTTAAAACACACATGGTTTATTAAACTCAATAGGTTCATTCATTCACTCCTTACTTATCGATAAAAAAATTATCGATTACTTCAAGCACTACTGTCATTATTTGACATTAGTAATCGCCCCTCACCCCCGCAAGAATTGGTTGATCGTAATTTCATACATTCTTCTCGGGTTTCGTGTCCAGTGGTTAATTCGTCCAAGGGTAACCTTGAACCTTCTTATCAGACACATAGTTAGCTACCACGTTTCACTGCCATAAATCATCACTGGCAACACACACTGGTCATAGACTTTCGTCTTGAAATACTGAGGTAAGTTGGACGCGACGATTTTACAGAGCTTCCTGAATGCTGCCCATCCGAGTTGGCTTCGACGGGGGATCTCTTTCTCAAACTTGAACTTACCTAACCGGATTGTCTGTCCAATGTATACGTAATGGTCAAAAACTTCGAGCGTAGTGTTTCCCGACGTGAACTGGAGTGAGTACAACCTGGGTATTCGACATGATTTTCGTCTTAACCATGTTCATCCTAAAACCCACTCTTTCTGAACACAATGCTCGAAGATCTCCGCAGTGCTTACTACAGAGATCTTCGAGCATTGTGTTCAGATCCTTCAGGGTCTTAGCCATAATGACTCTATCATCGGCAAAACGAAGGTGTGTTGGATACTGGCCATTAATGTTGATGCCGAGTCCTTTCCAGTCCAAGAGCTTAAGGATGTCCTCCAACGCAGCTGTGAACAGTTTCGAAGAAATGACGTTTCCCTGTCTCACACCTCGCTGCAGTTGGATAGGATTTGCGCTCTGTTTCTGTAATCGGACCGACATGGCGGCATGTTCGTATAAGTATCTCAGCACCTTGATATATCTATAGTCCACCTGGCACTTCTGTAGAGTCTGTAGCAACACCCAGGTCTCAAACCAATTCTAGGCTTTTTCGTAGTCCACGAACGCCAAGCAAAGTGGCAGAATAAACTCCTCGGTCATCTGTTTTACTTGACGAAGCGTATGGGACTTGACGGGCTTGTTCGGGAGGTTGGAAGTCGTCGAGCCTGCCAGCAAGATGATTCGTGATGACTCTCGAAAAAAATACTTGTAAACATGGCTTAGAAGTGAGATGGGTCTAAAGTTCTTTAAGAGGGTCTTGCCACTCTTTTTGAAGAATAAAATCACCTTACTTATATTCCATGCTCTCGGCGTTTTGCCCTCGACGGTGATGGAATTGAAAAGCTTCTGGAGGACTTTGGGTATCGGCTACCCACCCGGCTACCCGCCGCTCTCAGCCGCTCCGCAGTGATTCCGTCATCACTCGCAGCTTTGTTATTTTTCAGTTGCTTGAGATACTAATCTCGTACATGCTGACGTCCGGGATATCTTCGGTGAAGTGTCGGGTTAGCTTGGCTCTGGGGTCTTTAGCCTTACTATTAACAGGTATCTCCGTGGAACATTGTAAGACCATAGAGACTCTCGATCTCCCTCAAGATTTCAGACTTCGATGAGATGATGCGACCGTCGTCAGTTTTTAGCTTCGTCATCTTGTTATGCCCAATAGACAGATTTCTCGCGAACACTTTGGACCCATTGTTACGCTCAATAGCCTCTTTATTACGGTTCCTATAAAATTTGCGAAGGTCGCTTGTCAAAGACTTAGAGATCTGTCTGTTTAGCTGCCGATAGCGATGAGCATGACGATAAATGAGGCTTCAGAACTTAGAGAGTTCTGAAGCCTCATTTATCGTCTCTGATCCATGAGAAGGAGTGTGTGGTCGGAGAGTTTCTTTAATAATATATTTTATAATAAAAAAAAGTTTGGTTAGGTAACCTTCTAAATTAGTTCAAAATTTTATCACATAAGTTTGTTATTGATTTTTTTGTTCCAAATTCCAAAATCGCTAAGCATTAAAAGTAAAACACCATAAAACGTTTCTTAAAATACCACAAATATTAAGATTTTATAATATTTAGTTCGGCTTTTGATTATATTGTATCTTCTTGCATCTTAGCCCATCTTTCGTGATACATGAACAAATGAAGTACTTGTACATAAAAAAGCAACCCGTACGATCAAACTTACAATTTTCTGTCGGATTTACGTTTTTCGATCGGATCGGGTTTAAGTTAAGTAAAAGTACTCAATGGACTATACCAGCAATTAATAAAGATTAAAAATAATAAAGAAACGTTTCAGTTTAGACCTAAACATGAAAGGTTCGTAGGTGTTAATCACTGTAAGAAACAGCATTTTGTGATAACGAATCCGTTCTCACGGGATCAAAATATCCAATACCATTTTTCAATCTAATTTATTTTAGGTTTTTAGGTCACATCTAATTTCACGTGGGTGGAAGCTGGTATAAATTTATATTTTAGTAGCTTCCACCCGCGTTTTCGCCCGCGTAGTTCCCGTTCCCGTGGGAATATCGGGATAAAAAGTAGCCTATGTTACTCTTCGTTCCTTCAACTCTCTATGCCAAAAATTGCCTCGATTGGTTACTTGGTTAGGGCGTGAAGGAAGGACAAACCAACAGACACACTTTCACAATTAATAAAATTAGTTAGGATTGATGCCTGAAAAAAAACATCGTTAAAATAAAGAACTATAATGTCAAAGTCAAAGTCAAAGATTTTTATTCAAATAGACTTATAGATAAGTGCTTTCGAATATCTTAGATATCGATTCTAAAAAAAAAGTAAAAACGGATATTTTTTTCATCATCATGATTATTAATAGGTAAAATAATTCGATTATCAACATCCAACAAACGAAAATTATTATTTTTTATTTCATTAGAAGGTAATATATAAGAGTCAAATTCAATATTATTCATCATCGACATATATTTTTTTTTTATTTTTTTTTTGCAATATTTGGGGGACTTACAGCTAACATTACAAAGTAGATACGTAAGAGCCATTTACAAGCCTCCACAGATAGCACTTGTTCAAATAACTGTTTTACGCTTGCTTTCAATATACAGCTAATTAATTCATATTAATAATTTTTAACTTAACTTATTAATTTTTAACTTAGTAAGTATAAAAATAGCATTGAAAAATGCAAAAATTCAAAAATCGTAACATATATTTTTTAAATTAAAACGTTATAAAAAAAAGTAACTGCAAAACAACAAATAAAGCGTCACATAACATTTTCGATGCCCTTACTTTTTCCTGAACACTGTCAGATCGAAAGAATGATTATGGTAGTCCCGATTTGACTTCGCATCCTTTTAGTGTGACGTATACCCCTACACAAGAGATCCGTCTTAGATAAAATAAGTCAGTTAGTTTCCCTTCGGTACGGGCACGCATAAAGTAAATCTAGTAAATCTGCTCTCGATACGGTCTCAAAGGGTAAACTGTAGGACCATAACTTCTGTTCTGGTGCGCTATCTTCAGAGACAGTTACATTCGAATAAATTTCATTGCTGTCTATCGATTTGAAAGATAAAAGTTACAAAAGTGCTTACAGAGAGGTCGCGAGTGATAACGCTATTCCAATTTCGAGATTCAATCCTATAGTACAATAAAGTTATTTAGGATCAATTAAATTTATTAGTAAGAAAAATCCAAACTACTTACTCAATTTATTCAGGACTTTCGAGACTGTAAAATTCGTAGCCACGAAATTTCAATGCTTAAAAATTTTGTTTAAGCTTACAAAATTGCTATGAAATATTGAAATTTAACAACTACAGTTAAAATCAATCTTCAGTTTACTCTTAAAACCAAAGCACTAAAAATAAAATCTCATCCCTTCATTGTTTTTAAATCAGAACGCAATAAAATACATCACATAGTTACATCCCTGCCCCGTGCAAGGACGTAATCCTAGAAATATGAGTTATTTATTTTCCGTGCCGGACGTGGCATAGATAAGCTCGACTAATATCTATAACTTTCTAAGGACCGATGACATAACAAGCCAATGTTATGAAAATATTATTGGAAGCTATAAGGATAACTTGCGGTCATACCGCAAATATTTTTATTACACCTCTAATGTCCACTGTCCCTTATTGTACTCCAATTTGATCTATTTGTTAACACGGTAGTTTCAAAATGGCCTTGAGCACATCATATAAATTTTAACGACAATTTTTAATTGCTTTCATTTTGTTGGAGCATTCTGAAATATACAAGTTTAGGAAAGAGAAGAATGAGTTATTCTAATCTTATTCTAATCTTAATAAGTTTAGTTTTAAAATGGGAACACCCAATATATGACATCAGAGTAGGTTTGTCTTACTAGACATCATTTAAATTTCCAGTCTGCAACACGTTACAGTCCCGACTTACACACATAACGTGGTCACCAGAATTCCTGCAGTAGATTATAGTGTCATTCTGCCTTGTCGGCAGCCAGCTGTGAAGTGTCAGAACCATTTCAACCGTTATTTTCTTAAAGTATTAAGCTAACGCAATACAACTGAAAATATGCAGGTCATGAAACGTGCTTGCCTAGAAGATACCTATTCACACGCGACTGGAAGACCCCAAAATTGTAAGTATTAGGAAACACAGACTCAGGCAAATAATTCCTCTCTCTGGCAGAACGGCTGATAAAATTTGACACAAACATTTTTGTGCGAATTTTTGGGATATCGACCATAAAGCGGTGGCGCATATTTGAACGACTGGTTATCCGATGAAAAAAGGGAGATGGTGGAATTAGGGTGTGCAATGCAGCTGCACACTCACCGATATGTATCCGTTAGAATACCGATAAACTTGCAACCTTTCATGTATGCTCAAGGCTTATGAACTTATTATGAAAGAGATCATTGTTTCCGATGAGCTTCTTGGCCCTCCGTTCAATGGACTCAAGCGTCTGGAGCTGAAGTCACAGTTACATGCAAAATCTATATGACAGTCGGTAAATTGACAACAAATTCTAAATGACTTGTACCACCGCAACTCACATAATAAATTTTTCCATCGTCAAGAAAAACGTGTCACCTTCTCATTACTAATACATACAACTCCGCATTCTTACCTCTTCCACATGTCTGTACCACTGTCGCTAAATTGACAACATAATGTTACATATTTGAGCACTATAACGAAAATACATCTTGTCACGACATTGAAGTTTCCAGTCTCCAAGACGTTATAACCTCGAATTCCCGACCTACAAACAGAACGTGCGTGCACACCACCCGGGTAATAGATTACAGTGTCACTCCGGTGGACCGTTGTCACCTTCTCATTACTAATTTCATCCATTCGCGTCATCCCACACATACAACTCCGCATTCCTACCTCTTCCTAATGTCTGTACCACAATTTGCTAAATTGATAACATAATCTAACATATTTTAGCACTATCACGAAAATACATCTTGTCACGTCATTGAAGTTTCCAGTCTGCAATCTGCAACACGTTATAATCCCGAATTCCCGACCTACAAACATAACATGGACACCACCCGGGTAATAGATTACAGTGTCACTCCGGTGGACCGTTGTCAACGGCCAGCTGGGGGCCTGTCAGTGTCCTTATGTAGAAACAATTTGACGTCAAGCTAAGTGTTGGCCGTATCGCAATCTACAAGATTTTAACAAGTCCCGCTACGGTATAGTGAGGAAAGTTGGAGATTTATCGTCCAGAGGGTTTGCTTAATGAACGCTTGTTTTGTGTCTTGGAGTTGGCTGGACATTTAACGAGAAGCTGGTAACGTGTCAATTAAAATGGGACGCTGTGGTTTTAAAATTATTCTTGGGTGTTCCTAAAGCGGTACGGTCATAAAGGTTAAATATTGGTAAAAAAATTACTTTATGTTTATGATAAATTTTAAATAGAAAATTATTGGAAAAAATTAACTCGGCCACAAGTGAATTCTCAGATGGGAATCGAACCCATGACCTTTGGAAATCCGGTCCAATGCTCTCGAGTTAATTTTTTCCAATATTTTTCTATTTAAAATTTATCATAAGTATAAAAATAGCATAGAAAAAACCAAAAATTCAAAAATCATAAAAAAATATTCTTGTGTTTGTTGAGTTAAAGTACTACTTATTCTTTTAAGATGGCTTACTGAAGGCACCTACGATTCAAATTTTTTTTATGATTGCTGCTTTGTACTGGTTATGGCTGTTTATTTTAACTCCTATGACAAAAATAACTATAAAAAAGGGACTGACTACCCATTTGATCTCACAATAATTAAACATATTGTGTCTTATTTTCCAATACATTTGACAGTGGCGAGTGAAATTGAATAATATTATAGATTTTGCCCTCATTTATTTCTAACGATTATAACTATTGACTAAAACTACATACCTACACAATGTTAACAATTTGTCGTTTCGAGGATCAGTATAGATAGACTGTTCCTGGACACTACTACTTCCATTCGCTGAAGTCAAATCTAGTTATTGATTCTGTATCCAATCCAAACGTCCTATATCTATCTGAATAATTTTAAGACTAAGCCGCTAAAGTTAATTTTGACCGGGGTAGACTAAAGTCCAGACCACATTGGAAACGAAACAAATAAAAAATAAGAAAATTCAAAAGTAGGAGAAAGTCGCTGATATTTTATTACTAACTTTGATAGAGTTTTGAGAAACACATTTTACCTACATCTTGTTTTTTTTAACTATCTTAAACTATTTACTTGGATTAAACAAGAAAACTGGCATAGCACGGCATTATCCAAATTAGAGCCTTGCAAATATTGTTCAACAAACTTGAAACTGCCCTTTTTATATAAATATATAAATATTTCTTACATTCACACCAATTTATCCTTGCCCCAAAGTAAGCACTGTAAGGCTTGTGTTATAGGATAGGTATCGGATATAAATACATATAAAATACATAATATAAGTATTTATGTGTAGAAATATATATAAACGTCCATGACTCAGGTACAAAAGCTTGTATTCATCATAAAAATATTTGCCCCTACCGGGATTCGAACCCGGGACCTCAGAATAAGTGAAACCGGTGTACATACCACGGAGGTCGTCTAATAATAATATGAAGAATTTAATGAAGAAGAAGAAGAAGAAAGAAATTACGTTTTCAGTACGTGAATGCTAAGGTATCCCCTTTCGTCTCCGAAAATTATCGTCCGAAAATCTAAATCCCTAACACGTTTGCTATAATCATCACTATCCATAATGATCGCGTATACGAAATTTTATTTTACCTAATCCTCTTTAATTCTAATGCTTTTGTGTCATAATATCGGATACTATAATAATTAGATATCCTAATTTTTCTTGCTATAAAGTCAAATGTCCTAAATGTTATATTCTATATTGTATGTTAGTCCGAATGGTGGTTTATAATAATATTGTTAGTCCGAATGATGGTTTATAATAATATTGTTAGTCCTAAAACATATTATGTTTAAAAGTAGGTTTATCTTGTTATTAACATAACAAGATAAACCTACTTTTAAACATCATATAGTTTAGTTATTACACAACTTATTAATAAGAAAATCATTTTATCCAGAGACAGTTTCAATTTCATTTGGAATAATTTCATTGCGCATAATATATTGTCTGTGCGCATAATGTACTTAATTGCTTTAGTAGTTTTTATCTTAAAATGTTGTCTTATAAAGCTAAACAACTGTTGTATTTCAAAATTCAGGTACGGAAATATATCGCTATAAAACCGACACCACGTAGTCTTGTGTGCCCTACCCCTAGACTAGAGTGTTATTTGAGCCCGCGTAGGCGCGGAGGGGCGAGGCGGCCCGCGAGTTGAGAGGCAGGTGGCTCGCGTGGGACCGCCGGAGCCCCGCAGCGCCGGAGCCGTGACAGAAGCCATGCATGTTGCATGCTTGCTTGCATGGTGCATGCTTGCTTGCATGGTGCATGCTTGCTAGCATGGTGCATGCTTGCTTGAATGCTGCATGCTTGCTTGCATGCTGCATGCTTGCTAGCATGGTGCATGCTTGCTTGAATGCTCCCTTGCTTGCATGCTTGATTGCATGCTGTATGTTTTGCATTACTTTGAGCGACAGCTTCTACACGTATGCACGGATTTTAGTAAAATAATGAAACAACTGTAATATAATCAGATAATATTTAATTAACATTAAGTACCTAATTATTAATCAATGCCTTGTTTTGGCTTTTAGTAGAAAACAATTCTAAGCTAATTTTTGCGATTGCCTTAATAGGATAAACATTACATTACGTAGTGCATGGATATTAATACTATTTAGTAAAGCGTTTTATGTGTTTTAAACATTATGGATTGTAATATTTATAGCAAAAAAATAGGACATTTTATATTTATGGAATTTCAATTTTAGGGCACGTTATATTATGAGACATTACGTTAGGACTTATAACTATTATAGAAAAGCCTTTTATGTCTTTTAAATATTATAGAATAAAATATTTATAGCAAAAGAAATTCGATCATTTTATATTTAGGCATTTCGATTTTAGGGCAAATGATATTATGAAACATTAAGTTAGGGCTACGTTTTATTCGGACACATGATGATTATGACACAAAACTTTATGACACTTAAGATTATGGATAAAAAAAATATGAGACAGAATAGAGAACCGAATGCTAACGCAACATTTTCTTGTAAGCACAAACATTGCAAAATAACGTCTTGTCTACATCGCGAAGTTACCCAAGAGCACATTCTTGGCATTATAATTTAAAAAAAAAAAACGTCACTTTACGAAGTGACGGGACTTTCAGACCCACCAAACACCCTAAGGATTATGATTTATAGAAATAGAATGTGAAACAGAATCTATCTGATCAGTAGAGTAGAGAAAGCAATTATTTCACCTCTTTTATAAAGTTTGAAATTATGTTCGTTCGATCATAATAACTGTTGCCTATTCGGCTTTGATCACACCTGACGCATGTAATGCCATATTTAAAATTTATTTGTTTGTTAAGTAAATAATCTGTATTTTTTCATTTTTATTAAAACAATCATCTCCATTACCAATAAATATAATTTTGTGTTTCTGTTTGTCGATACATATCTAGGTAGGTATAATAAGTACTTAAATACATATTTGTATAGATGACACAAAAGACTTTTTGTGTTTTGTGGTATAGATTATTGGTCATGAGTGTCATAACCGAGTTCGCAGTTGAAACTAACAGGTTAAGGTACTTTTTGTAACGCGGAGGAACCTGATTCAATTTTTTTTTGATCACCCATCCCTCGACTGACCATAGCGAGAGTTGCTGAACTGGCACCATATAGATAAAAAAATAGACTGTTGCTTTCTTAGGAAAATAGGTAAATATGAAGTAAAAGTTAAGTAGTAGAAGAATGAATCAGACATAGTTAACGATTTAATGAAACGCGATATTTATTTAGTTGGGTAAACGAAGCTATAAAAGAAATGAACGTAATTTTTTTTATTGTTCATTAAGCGACCGACCGACGACTCGGCTTGTGACAATGTTGAGGATTCTTCTGTTCTCAGCTGTTTTGATCAACGTGTTTTTTATAGTTTTTGCTACTAGCACAGGTACTAATTTATTATAACTTATTTTTGTTATTTTCATGGCTTAGGTACTACCTAATTGTTACGTAATTATATTACAAGTTCATAGGATGTTTGTTGCTATAAGTAGTTTCTTTGGTAATATAATATTTTAGTATCGCGTAAGAGATATAAAAATATTATATTGTTTCTGTACTATACTGATTTAATAAAATCTAGCAACAATATGTACCCGCGTGGTTCCCGTTCCATCCATCTTCCACTCTCTGCCAATTTTCATACGAATCGGTTCAGTAGTTTTTACGTGAAAGAATAACAAACAAACTGACATACTTCGCATTTATAGTAAGATGTTTCACCCGCATGGTATCGAGATAACAAAATAGCCTATGTTTTAATCCAGGTTATCTTCTATCAGTGTGTCAAATTTCATCCAAATGCGTTCAGTAGTTTTTGTGTGAAAGAGTAACAAACATTCAAACATCCAAACATCCTCACACTTTCGCATTTATAATATTAGTAGGGATTAGTAAGATAAGTATTTCTAACTAACGAGGTGCTTCCACAAATCCATAACTAATGTCAGTTGATGAGTGATTCGTAGAAAGTATCAGATTGTTATATTTCGGCGGATTTTACAGCAAGCAATAGAATTAGAGAGTTTTTCAAACATTATTAGTTGCTATTAGAGACCATTCCGTGAATCTAATGCCTTACACAGCCACTTTACACACCACCACACACAGACACCTTACTTCAAATCAAAATAACTTTTATGACTTGAAGCAGCTATTGGAACTTAAGAGTTAAGTTGACTTCTGATTCTGTTTCGTGAATTCTAATCTAATTTAAATTCTGTAATTATTTTGTTTTGATTTGCAAACCATTGTAACATCATTTCATACCAAGTTTTATGCAAATAAATGAGTAAGAATTATTAATTATCTAGGCTTTACACGGCAACTGATTCATAGAAATACTTGGTACATTTAGATACAAAATCTGAATATTTACATAATCTGGTGCAGTACCTATGTAGTATACTATTCTTAAGTACAATGTCTTCTAATCTTTTCAGAATCATGTGATGACGAGTCTTCTTCATACGAGGAAACGAGTAAGATAATTTTGTACTAACATAAAGTACTATTTTTGAATTTTTGCATTTTCAATATTGATTTGTAAATAGAATCCCAGTCCCATCTGAGAACTCACTTGTGGCCGATTTAATTTTTTCCAATATTTTTCTATTTAAAATGTATCATAAGTATAAAGCACTATACTATAAAAATAATTTAAAGCAAGTGGTCGAACGGTATTCAAGATGCTACGATTTCATAGGGCCCAAGGTATATGCATGGCAATGGCATGTACAAGCATGGGTCAATATGTATATAAATTATAATTATCGGTGTTATAGAGTAAGCATTCTAAAATTTTCTGGTGTTGGTATCCCATAGATAGCTACTAACCTTGAGTCCTTAACATCAGTTATTTATGTGATGTTTTGGATCTTTATTTATTTACAATTATAAATAAATTGATTAACTTTTGATACCAGCCTACCTTATCCAATCACATTGATTGGATCAACTTTGACCTCATCGTCCATTTTTACCAGAGAGCTAAGGTAGGGTTATTAGAAGTTTTCATATGCCAGCAGACGCAGATAGGTTTTAATATAAAACAGTACTATAAGTTAGTTATAGTGAAGACATATCATTGACGAAAGAACACACTTGCTTTTATTCAACGTCGTAGCAGATAGCATAAATAACACCTAGTGTTGGGTAAATCTACGGGCGGTTTGAACGCCGTCATTGTCCTCATGTTACATTTGTTCTGACTGCTTGTACAGTTGTAAAAAGCTAACTTAAAACATATGAATAAATAGTTAGACATAATACAGCTCTAGTTAGGTACTTATTTTTTTATTACCTGTGTAGTTTTGGACGACAACAACGACTTTTTGCTCAGGTAGAGAGGGAGAGGTCGTGTATTCTATACCCGCACAAATTAAAGTTACAGTTTAAACAATATAAAATATCACAAACATTCAAGAAAACCTTCAGTTTTGTGCAAATTAGCCCAGATGTTACTGAATTATAATATTGCATTCGAACTTTACTATATTTTGTATTCGGTTTAAAAAATACTAAATAACGTGCGAAAAAAATATGAAAATATATTTTCCTAGTAGAAACTCGGAAAATCTGCGTTGTTTATAAGCAACGCTAGTAAAATAGCCGTAAATACCCCTTATTATCAATATTTTAAAAATTATGTGTTGTACTTATGCGTTCTTTTAAAAGGACGGTAGTAACAAGTGGGTTAGAAAGACAATCCGGTTTACATACATATAAATTACATTACAACTTTAAATGGAATTAAAAGGGCTATGAGTAAAGTTGGCGGCATTTTCAACTTTCTACTAAAAAGTTGAATATGACGGCCACTTACGTAAATAGTCAATTTTAAAAGATCATATTAAAAGACACAAATCTCATTACGGAATATTTATAAACTATATCGGAACCGAGATTTCAGACGTTTATTGACTTTGTATTTTTATTGAGATAAAAAATAAACAAAAAAATCATATCTCAGGTCCGATATTACAGAAGGCAAAGTTAATCACTGGGATATTATATGTCTAGGTTGTGATGCTTTATAACAGTAAAAAAAATTGTGGCCGCTGAAAAAAAAATGATACCACTGCGAACCTCTAAAGAAAAAAAAGAAACCTTATAGGATCACTTTGTTGTCCGTCTGTCCGCCCGTCCGGCCTCGTTTACCTCGAGAACGCGTGGAGGTATCGAGTTGAAATTAAAACCATATTATTAAGGTTGTGCCGTGTGGTGACGGCCTAAGAATACAAGTGTCACCACTCCCTTACATGCCTGGGATGTCGTAAGAGTCGACTAAGAGGCTCGACGCACTGAACACCTGTGCGAGAGAAGGAAAACTTGAAACAATCCGATAAATATTAAACAAGAAAATATACTAGAAAAAAGCAACTAGTCTCATGTCGCCCTGACGGGATGACATGAGACTAGTTGCTTTTTTCTAGTATATTTTCTTGTTTAATACTTATCACATAAAAATAGCATTGTAAAATGTAAATTAAAAAGTTATAATTGAAACAATCCCTCTACCAACCCACCTGGCCAGCGTGGTAGCAGTACGCTAATAGCCTCCTATGAACGCCACAATAGGCGTGAGCTAGGAAAGACCTATGTCCTGCAGTGGACATCCACAGGCTGATGATGATGATGATGATGATATTCAGGTATATAGTCTGTTGAAGGGGTAAAAAAGTGAAATAAAAAAAAGGGAGGACCATTTATGTCGCAAAAAACTTAGATTTCGATACCCTCAAGGGAATCAAAATTCATAGGGTAGGTACTTCCCGTTGACCTACAACTATAAATGGCAAGTAATATCATCTTTTACTACGAAGACAGGAATAAAACTAAAAACTATACATTTGTAATTTAATCATAAAAAATAGTCGTTAGTTTTGGAAACTGAATTTCGGGAAAAACTCGGGAACGCATTTAGGTATTGAGTTGAAATTAAAACCATATATACACGTTAACAATCTCTTTAAGCTGTGAAAAAATCAAACTAGCGAAGTATCAGATTTTAGTAACCTATTAAAACAGTAATCTCAATAATATTACTGTTTTAGATGACTACCTGGCAAGTTTTAGAAATAAATTTTGAAGTTTACAGCCAGCTTTATGATTTATGACTATTGAATAAGGTTGAACTCTAGGCTGAATTTAATAACCTATCTCTAGATATAGATAGGGCTATCTGAGATAGTTGCCTTGTATACTGGCTGCATTACCTAGCAACCGTCGTTAGTTTGGTCATATTAACAAAAATATCCTAGGCAACTAACTCAGGTAGCCCTATCGATATCTAGAGGTAGGTTATTGAATTCAGCCTAGAGTTCAACCTTATTCAATAGTCATAGTTGATGTTTCACTTTTGGCTACTATGACTTCACTTAATAAAAAAACGTTAAAAAGGTAAGGCCATTAATGCCGCAAAAACGAATACTTCGACACTTTCAAGGGAATTAAAATTCATAGGATACTTTTAGTTGTCCTAGAACTATGAAATTTGGCAAGTACTTTACAAGTACAGGAAAAAATCTGAAACTAGACATTTGCAATCAAATCATGAAAAATTTAGTCTTAAATTTTGGAAACTGGTTTTCGGGAAACTTTAAATAAAAGTGCGAGAAAATTCCAAAAATTCTCTCAACTGTATGGCGGATCAGGGTGATAGGATTTCTAAAAGCGAAGCCGATGGGAATCGGTATGTATGGACTACTCGCCACTGCTAGGTAGGTACTGTGGAGATCGTGTATGTCTCCGCACTACAAGGAGGCCGCTACACCGCCGTTGCTGGCTGGTTTTGTTTATGATAAAATTAAAGAAAGGAGAGGCCCGTCGTGCTTGTATATGGACGGTCGCCTTGTCAAATAAATATTTATAAAATTGTGGAATATTAATTATTTACTAAATAAAACGATAATAAGTCCTTCCAAGCGAGTGCTTATTTACATCTAGAATAACATCCCCGTCACAGTAACTACAATTTTGTGCGGAACCCTCGGTGGGCGAGTCCGACTCGCACTTGTCCGGTTTTTTATATTAGACCGTGCCGTGAGCATGTTTGTATGAAAATGGCGCAGTAAGTCGATTAGTTGTAGCAATATCGAAAGTCATACATTGACTTGTATGACTTTCGATCTTCGCGAACATAGCTTGCATCTGACAATTACATGCAGGACATGCAACAGGACAGGCGCTCTCAATGCAAATGTAGAATTCAATGTCATGTTCAACAATCAATAAGTTTGAAATAACATTTTTATTAGTTATTTTTGAAATAATTTAAATATGCAAAACATTTTTTATTTTATTTTATTACAAATTAAAATTATTTCTTTATTTCCTTTGTATGATAATAAAAAATAATGAAAAAATTATAACTTATATGGTTTATGTGTTAAATTGTGATATTTTGTCTGTCATTATTATCAAGTATATTGAAAGTGAATGTAGTAAGCACTTCTAATTCTATTTTCTTCGCCTTTACAACCCACTGATATATAATATCCATCATCATCCATCATCAGCCTCCACTGCTGCACAAAGGCCTCTCTTAGCTCACGCCTATTGTGGCGTTCATAGGAGGTTACTACTGCTACCACACTGGCCAGACGGGTTGGTAGCGGGTTTGTTTCAAGTTTTCCTTCTCTCGCACAGGTTTTCAATGCGTCGAGCCTCTTAGTCGACTGTTACGACATCCCAGGCATGTAAGGGAGTGGTGACAGTTATATTCTTAGGCCGTCACCACACCATATATAATATACAAATACTATTTTATATTAGTAATCTCTCTCTCTCTCTCCCCCAGACTATTTTATGTCACGGTGGCGTCTAAGAGGGTACCTACGTATTGGCAATAATAAACTAATATTGAAACATTTCTTATCAGGTTACGAAGAAAATAAGAGCGAAGTAGAAACTTATTCATCAAGCTGTTCGATTGATCAAGCCCCGAGTAAGAAATTAAATTTTATTAAAATTGACATTTAGATAACGCTTAATAACACTTAAAATGTTGCGCAAAATAATACAATTACCTACCTACTGACTCAAACCTACCTCACACATTTTTTTTAAGATTACCAATTTTATTAGAGATTAAAATGTACCTTACCAAAAGAGCAAAAGCAATGTAACAGAAATCAGATCATCTTTAACTAAAAAATGTAAAATAGTGTTAAAAAATACCGATAGAAATAACATAGGTCCCATTAATGTTTAACTATGCAACAAAATCTTTTATTTCTATACCACCGACTGGCAGATAATTTGTCAATTTTTCATATAACGACTGGCAAATTATTTATCAGATATACTAGCTAGGACTTATTCGGTGGTCAAACCGGACCTAAATATTTTATACATTTCAGTTCCAGCGTCATGTCAAGGTGATCCAAATGCATACCCAAGCAGCTGCGCAAATAACTGCCCTAACCAATGTATGTATCTGAACAAAACCGATGTCAAATGCCCAGAGATTTGTGAGCTGAACGGCTGCCAATGCAAGAAAGGATTCGTATTAGATGACAATACTAGAAAATGTGTTCTGCCTGAACAGTGTAGTGAGTGCATTTCTTACTTACCTATACTTATTAACTGAGAAAAACAAACTAAATATGCAGGAACTTGATGAGAAAACGGATCAAATCAACATGGCAGTTTTTACTTTAGCTAATGATCAAAATTAAGAGTAGGTCTCCACTCTAGACGAAGGAACTCACGACTAGCATCTATGGATGACATAGTAAACAGTTTAGAGGATATGATACCCACCACAGCCTTTATCTAGCTTATAGAGAGTTGGTTCGATATAGGCAGAACGATTAGTGTCGCTACAGTGTGCATAGGCAGTTGCACAATTGACAATGTACTATACATTTTTTGTAGTCGATTTATATCGCAACCATTACTTAAAAAACAAGCGACAGTAAAGAAAAATCAAAAAGGGTGCGACCGACCCTTTCAATTATTTCGGATAAGGTCTCCCAATTTATTATCTGATGATGGAATCCAGTTTTTACAGTAAAAAAAACAACCTTAACTATATGTTTTGCAGCACCAACATGTGGCAACAACGAAATATTTTCAACTTGTGCAAACGGCATATGCCAACTTCAATACTGCACTCAATATGGGGCCCCTATACCGTTTTGTCCCAGATTTGACAAGACTAAGTGTACGGGGGGTTGTGTTTGCCAAAACAAATACTTGAGAAATCCTCAAGGAGTCTGTGTACCACAAGACGAATGTCCATGTAAGTCCACATTAGATAACAAAAATAATACATGACACTTAAATTCAACTTCAGAATATTTTTTAGCGCAGACTGCTCTATTTTTTTAATTGTTCAAAATTTGGACCCTTTTCATCCGTTTCTTTCATTGACTTTGTTTACTCTTACCAACATTTCAGCATATTTATGCCTTAAAGTTAATCATGAAGTTTACTCCAACTGTACTAATGATGGTTGTCAACCTCGAAATTGCACACAAGTGGGCAAACCAATACCGAGTGCCAAGATAGATCCAGCCGATTGCATAAGGGGTTGTGTTTGTGAAGAGGGCTATTTGAGAGCGGAAGATGGAACATGTATTCCTAAAAAAGATTGTGGTAAGTTTTTTTTAAATAGTATATTCCGTGAATGAAAGAATCTTTAAAGATCTACTTTCTATCAATTGTCAACTATTGTTACATGTGACCGTTGGTTAGGGTAATCTAATATACCCTAGCCAACTACGGGCTGATTTTTCAATCCTCGGATAAAAGCAATGAGGCATTTTAAGTAATAACCAACTAAACGTGAAATCACAAAATTGCCTTTGGACGCCCGCTCGAATGCCCGGGCTGTCGGGCGATGTACCCGTTGAGTCCCGGTGACTGTCCGGGCAGTCCAATCTGGCGCGGTCAATTTAACTCGCTATTACTTAAACGTTAAGGCTTTTGAATGACAAATCTCAGGAATACTTTGTACCTACAAGAAAAAAATCTACCCGAAGCAGATCGAAACGTTGAAAACGCACATAATCTATGAAGCTTTTGTTAATTTATATACCCTACGTCTTCTTTTTCAATTTAAGAATCCTGCAAAGGTGATCCAAATGCCTACAAAAGCAACTGTGCTAATAACTGCCCCAACCAGTGTTCCTACTTGAACAAAACGCAATACGTATGTCCAGCGTCTTGTGAGAACGGCGGCTGCCAATGCAAGAAAGGATACGTTTTAGATGAAAACACTGGAAAATGTGTGCTACCTAAACAATGCAGTAAGTGTATTTTAGTCACTTGATAAGAAATTAAACAAATTTTGATACCTTTAATTGTTAAACTTACAAAGCATGTGATTCATCATTGCATCAGAATCTCAAGGAAATTGGAAATTCAATGTCCTTTGTTACCAATGGACCACTCAATCCATCCACCTTGTTGGTCGGTCAGGAATTTTATTCCTATCAAGCTTTCAATCCCGCACGCCTAGCGGGATCTCGGTATGGGCGCAATTGAAAATTTTAAGCGATGCAGGATCTCGGTATAACGGGATCCCGTATAAAAAAAAAAGTGGATGAAAACAAGAAGAAAAACATAGCGTTTTTTAATTTAGATATATATTTATTAAATAAAGCAGAAAAAAATCAAATCGTTACAAATTTTACTTAACATTTTTAAAGGAGTTTTAGCAGTAAATAGAACATTTCTAATGTATCATCCATTGGCCAAACTACTCTTTATCTTACTAGGTAGATATCCAGCAGCGGTGAATGCCCGCTTTGCTTCTACACTAGTCAGCACTATAGACTTTAGGCATTTGAGCCTTTGAGCCTTTAGGGCACTCTAGGGGCCCACTGACCCTCCAGATTCATAAAGAGTCATCTCTTTTTTTATTATTGTTTCCATTAAAGGAATTCACCGCAGTAGACGGCGACGCGCAGCCTAAGTATTCGAGCGGCAGCGCAGAGGACGTTTTCATGATAATTTTCAATCCCTCAAATCCCACTAGTAGTTCAGCATCGCAGCACTAGTCAAAATAATGCAGGATTTCTGTATTTCGAGATCTCAGTATACCGGGATCGGAAGCCCTAATCTGATGTTCGCCTAGTTCGAGGCTTAGGAATATTTGCTTCTAGCCAATCACAGGGGACCGGCTGAATAGCCTTTTGTAGGCAAATGTAAGCATAGTGCAGGAGTACTTATAAGTGGTATGAACGCCCAGATTCCAATCGAACCAACTAAAGACTGCTGGAGATCATGTGACACGTGGCGTCACATTACTACATACATAGACAAACAGGAAAACTACATGATAGTCAAGTGCAAGAGCATTCTCCTTTTAGGTTCCATTGAGACTGTAAAAGTTGGAATTGTGTAACCTATAGTCGCAATCCCTTTCGGAACGAATGATAATTTAAATAACAATTCATTTGACACTTCTCCATACATTGGAAATATATTTGTGTCTGTCTCTTTGCTTAGACAGTTCAATTTCCTTCATTCAATACCTTTCAAAACGCATCCCGATCACAATTTCTATCAAATGTCAAATAGTGACGGTCTGAAGTATGTAAATATCTTTCAAATGCCGAATTGAAAGGGATTACGATAGATTTTAAATAGACAATTAGCCCCCTGATTCACTTTAATCAAGTGAAAAAATCACACTTGAAATTTGTTTAATAGCACCTACATGTGGAGTCAACGAAATATACTCAAGTTGTGCAAATGGTTTATGTAAATATCAATATTGCACTAATTATGGAGACCCTATAATGATCTGCAAACCATTCGTTAAAAAGAACTGCAAGGGAGGTTGCATCTGCCAGAATAAACATTTGAGAAATCCTCAAGGAATCTGTGTGCCACAAGATGAATGTCCATGTAAGTGAATATTGTGTAACAAAAATCAATGAAATATAATAAATCAACTTCAGAAATTGTTAGTGTGGTAGACTACCCCTATTTTTATTTTTGTTTGAAAAATTATTTTTACTCTATCGTTTTCTTTTATTTTTATAAATTTGATTATCATTATTCATACGAAATTTACATACGAGTATGATCATTAGACTATTGTAGAGATTTTTAAATGATTTGGTCTATTAACAATTTCAGTATATTTATGCCTAAAAGTTAATCATGAAGTTTACTCGAACTGTACCAATGGTGGCTGTCAACCTCGTAATTGCACACAACTGGGCAAACCAATACCGTACGCCAAGATAAACCCAGCCAATTGCAAAAAGGGTTGTGTTTGTGAAGAAGGCTATTTGAGAGCTGAAGATGGAACATGTATCCCTAAAAAAGATTGTGGTCAGTATAAAAGTATAATTTATAGGTCAATTCCTATGAAATGTTACATGTGACCATTTACTTAGGGTATCAGATAACTGCGGGCTGATTTTTCAATCCTCAGATAAAAGCTATCGGGTAGTTTCATTAATAATCATAACCAACTAAACTTTTTTTTTTATGAACGACGGGGAGACTCTTAGCCTTTATCATACCTGATGTTAAGTATTGATAAGCCTGAAGATGAAAGCGAGCTGAAACTAGATGGCAATTATAAAATAAAAGAGTTATAAATGACAATTAATTTTGCAATATAAGTATCCGTATAACACGATATCAGAGGAATACCTTTTTTATCTGCCGTTCTGTCCCTAAGCCGATCGAAATGTTTAAAAACCACAAAATATAAGGAGTTTATTTTGATTCTTGTACCTTGTGTGAATTTGCTTAGCCCAGAATGCTGACTTTAAAAACTTAAAGCCTAATCTGCCATCGAAATCTTTAATTTAAGAATCATGCAAAGGTGATCCAAATGCATACGTAAGCAACTGCGCTAATAACTGCCCCAACCAATGTTCGTACCTGAACAAAACGCAATACGTATGTCCAGCGTATTGTGAGAACGGCGGCTGCCAATGCAAGAAAGGATACGTTTTAGATGAAACCACTGGAAAATGTGTGCTACCTAAACAATGCAGTAAGTGTTTTTTACATAACTTCAGTCACTAGATAAGAAGTTTATATTTTTTGTAACCAGCTTATCACAGCAATCTGTCATGGACAGTAAGCTGTTTTCTTGTTAGAGTCATGTCTGGGTATTCCGTTGAGCAGGGGGAATTGTCCATTGACCACTCTAACTTTTATTTGGGGAATCGGTTTGTAAGATTTGGAACGCTATTCTTTCTCAAAAAAAAAACAAAATTCAATATCCTTTATTCAGTCTTATGAACGTCAAAGAAGCTACGCTATCGGTTCACAAAACCTAGATTCAAAAATCCTACGGCGGGAGACCTTGTAACGATAAGAACCGGCAAGAAACTTGTCAAGGGCTATTTTTTTCCTGTTTTATTTCATACAGACTCGTCAAATTGAAAAGTGACCTTAAACACATGAGTAAGATAATTTTTCATCACAAAAAAAAAACTAAAATAAAAGTACATTTTTATGGTTATCCTTACCGTAAATTTTCAACTCGCAAGGAAGGACTTACCATACATTATAACATTTCTCGAATTACGAGATTACTGTACTGTACTTACACAGTAACAGCTTGGGACACCTTGGGGATTTCTCAAGTTTATAATTATTTGACTTTTTAAGCAACCATATGCAGAGGGGAGAATGAAGTGTTCTCCAATTGCACCAACGGCGGCTGCGGGGCTAAGCACTGCTCTCAACTGGGATACAGAATTCCTTGTGTGGATTACAACTCTGACTCCTGTGTGAAAGGATGTGCTTGTATTGATGGCTACGTAAGAGACGATAATGGCAAATGTATTACTAGTGACCAGTGCCGTAAGCAGATTTTTTTTTGTTCAGAAGCGAACTTGAAGTTTATTACTTTTTACACTCTCTAATCATCACCATATATTTTGCAGCGTCTTGCGGTGGTGACCCGAATGCTCAACTAGGCTGCGGCAATTGTGGAAGATATTGCTCTAATTATATGGTTAAAAATCCCATTTGTCCGCTCAGACCTTGTTACATTAACAATTGCGCGTGTCGACCAAACTATGTTTTCGATAGCAACATAGGCAGATGTGTCTTGCCAAAAGATTGCAGTAAGTTATAATTTATTTCTTTATTTCCACTTAATATCAAAGTTTAATATAAATCAGTTGATAAATTACGGATCTGTACAGTTCCTCTTACTTTGATTTACCATCGTTAAAGCGGACTTTTCCGAAAACTTATTGCTTGTTAATTGATGGACATGGAATATTCACATTATTTCTATTTACAGCACCAGTATGCAAGGACAATGAAGTATTTTCAAACTGCACAAACGGAGGTTGTGATGCCAGGAATTGCTCCCAATTAGGATATCCTGTATCTAGCGTCAAAATTGACCCTGACAGTTGCAAAAAAGGTTGTATATGTCAGCCAGGATACCTGCGAGCAGATAATGGCACCTGCATTCCTTCAGAGCAATGCCGTAAGTGATTTTGAAAAGAGTTGGTTTCTATAAGTTTTGTAATTTACATGTTAGTTTTAATAATTGACGCATTACTTTTGTTATTCGATTAGATAAGCTGATAGATTTACATTAAATCTAGGAGACAAACTCAATATTTCGGATATATTAAGATCTGGGCTAGAACCGTCTGTAAAATAAATTACTTGGACAATATTTAAAATATTAATTTATGAGCAAATTTTTATTACAGCAATCGTATGCAAAGAGAACGAAGTCTACTCAAATTGTACCAACGGGGGATGTGGAGCCAAGAAATGCTCTCAACTAGGATACCCAGTACCTTGTGTAGACTACACTTCAGATACTTGTATAAAAGGATGCGCCTGTATAGATGGATACGTTAGAGACGATAATGGCAAATGTATACCTGGTGACCAATGCCGTAAGTACTTTACTTGATTAAAAATTCGTCATCGAGTCCATAAACAAAAGGTCCATAAAACTCGCGTCCTGGTCCTTTATAATTTTCCTTAGTTAAGTCATCTTCAAGTGAAAGTTTCCATTATTTAGACACTGCTGTTTTTTATCTATAGCGTCTTGTGGTGGTGACCCCAACGCACAACCTGGCTGTGGCATCAATTGTGGTAGACATTGCTCAAATTACAAGAACAAACACCCTATCTGTCCACGTATAGCCTGCTTGATAAATAGATGCGATTGTAGACCAGGTTACGTATACGATGACAACCTTGAAAAGTGTGTACGACCCAAACACTGCAGTAAGTGTATCAGATTTTTTCTTGATGACATTATTTGCAATATCTTCTATGAACGAAAGTAATCAAACTTCTTTCCATCAGCACCAACGTGTCAAGAAAACGAAGTATTTTCTAATTGCACCAATGGAGGTTGTGATGCAAGGAAATGTTCTCAATTAGGCTACCCAGTACCATGTGTTAAGTTGGACCCTGCCAGTTGCAAAAAAGGATGCATTTGCCAGCCAGGGTATTTAAGAGCTAAAAATGGAACATGCATTCCCTCTGACCAATGTCGTAAGTGTTTGTTAAATATTCCGTAATTCCAAATAGGGAAATATAATTTTTCATCATAGCCTATCATCCTATCATTTCCTGTATAATTAAAATTACTATGTAAAATCTTGCGATCGGTCCTACCAAATGCATCGATTTTTAATTGAGTTACATTTATACAATCACGCCTCTAACCAGTTGGGAGTAGTAAGAGGGTATATTTTTTTTTGTTTGTATGCTCTAGTGCTAATGTGCGTTGTAAACCAAATAAATAAATTAACTGATATACTTACACTAACATTCAATGTAGCAAAGCGGTTTAACACGCCGTTTAGAGTAAATTCATTCGTTTCTAAGCAGACTAAGGGCGACTATCTCCAACTATCAATAAACAAATCGGTAGACCAGTAGATGTAGATATTTAATTTATAAATACATTATAAATATTAAACAAGAAAATATGCTAAAAAAACAACTAGTCTCATGTCGCCCTGAGCGCAAAGCATAATGTTTTAAATATGTTTAGCGCTAAACGTATTTTCATTTGGTGAAAGTCCGCCTTAGGATCTAAACAAAGCAATAATAAAATATTTATTTCATACTTAGCATCTTGCGGTGGCGATCCCAACGCACAACCAGGCTGTGGTATTAACTGCGGAAGACATTGCTCCAACTATAAAAATAAACACCCCATATGTCCTCGTATCGCCTGTTTAAGAAACAAATGTGATTGTAGACCTCGTTATGTGTACGATGACAACCTTAAAAAGTGCGTCTTGCCAGAGGATTGCAGTAAGTTTCATAATTACTCTCATAAATATTTTTTTTATCGGTACGGGCCAAGTAAATTACAAGTTACATGTTACTTCTCTTTATTTTCTTGTCAAGGATTTTCAATATGATAATAAAAGTTCTGTTTTACAAACGAAGGCAATGTGCAGTAAAATTTAATTTTTATCACATTTATACACTGTATTTTTTCTAGCACCAACATGTCAGCTAAACGAAGAATTTTCCCACTGCACGAAAACTTGTGTCTGCAAAGACAAATACGTGAGAGCCGAAAATGGCACTTGCATACCCGAAGACAAATGCCGTAAGTTATATAACTTATATTACGACTATTTGAAAACTTATTATTATTATTATTTGTAGGGTATAGGGGCAATGTAGCACCATTCGGAACTGTAGTCACTGCGTTCTAAAAGATCTATTGTACCTCGCCACCTAGTTATAATATCTCTTTCAGCCTGGCGGCCTCCAGGAAAGTCTTAAATCTTCCTAGCTCTGAGAGATTTAAGTTCTTTTGGCCGAACTATATGCCGGCCCAGGTGGATACTGCGTTTGTGAATTAGGGGGCCGCAATCACATAGGAGATGTTTGGGTGTTTCTCTCTCCAAACCGCAGTGACGGCAAACGTCAGTGTCACTCAAATTTGAGAATGCAGATGAAAATATGTATACCAAGAAGAAGTAAGAATCCAAGGTGCAGCTTGAGAGTCAATAAACAGTCACACCTCAACGACACGCCACATTCGGCCATTAATTGGGACCAAGAGGTTGTCCGGAGACAAAAGTGATAGGTTGCCGTCTCATCGCCTACTAAATTTCGCTAGGTTTTTACCTCTCCCGATCCGAAGGTCTAAGTGGTAAAATGTCCACCAGCGCGAAACTTCTAACGTCAAGGCACAGTTAGTCTACTTAGCAAAATGTCCATGTAGCAAAACGTCCAACTATCAGATGGTCTATGAGAACATCTGGTGTATACATTAAAAAAAAACGATTTGCTAAATAAACGCCATGATAAAAAATGCAATACAAATAATCTTAAATTATGTTTACATTTCTTTATATTATATTTTTTTCTTCTTTTGACATAAGATGAAAGTACCTATATGTTTGATGTTTGTCTATTTTTAGAATGAAAAACTGAATAAGATTAATCCTATCCTATCTTACAAATATCATAAATGCTAAATTTTGTGAGGATGTTTGAATGTTTGTTACTCTTTCACGCACAAACTGCTTAACCGATTTGGATGAAATTTAGCACACATATAGAAGACAGCCTGGATCAAAACATAGACTTTTATCCTTATATTCCCACGGGAACTGGAACCACGGGGGTGAAACCGCGGGCGGCCGCTAGTTTATTATAATGTTTATTGAAAAAGGAATATTTTATTACAAATATCGTTTCCCATGAAAACGCTGAGGTAAGTACAATCTAGATGCCTCCGCAGCCGTGCGACCGTGTATGTACTTAGGTACTCATGGTTATGTTGCAATCTTATTATAAACACATGATTAGAATAATTAAAACTTGTACAAAACGCATTAATCTATAACGATAATCATATCCTGTTATCTATGAAAAAATCCTGCTGTCTGAAATTGAAATTTTTATCTTGCAGAAGCCAATTCTGATGATGATACTGTTGCTAATTGTACCGAAGCTTTACAGCGTCTCCTAGATGGCAACACTGTGTTTACAGGAAACTTCTTATCTGTAAGGCTAAGGTTTTTCTAAAAGCTTATTATTTATATTTTCAAATATTCAGAGCCAAAAATATAACCATTCTTTTTTTTCTTCCAGGTCGTAGTAAAAAAGAATCTTGGTAAGAGTGTTGTAATGTCCCCATTCAGTGTTATTGTAATAGCAGCAAATGTAGCCTTAGCCACAAAGAAAGGGGAATCCCTTAATCAGTTATTGAGTATTTTAAATCTCAAATCGAAAAACGAGGTAAAATATTGGTCACTGGTATTAACTTTATCAGCAAAATATCAAACAACCGCCAAAATACTATCAATAACCTTATAATTTCACTTTTCAGATAAGATGTACTTTTCCAGACTTAATAAGATCTTACAAAGCACAAACTCAGTCAGAGTTGGATTTAGCTTCAAAGGTGTATGTTAGTAAGAAAGAAAAAGTAAGAGATCAATTCAAAAATGATACGGCCATTGTATTTGGCGGAGAAACAGAAAATATTGATTTTTCAAATGCCAACCAAGCTGCAGATACTATCAATAAATGGGTAAGTGGAAATAATAAGAAATATTTCAATCATGAGCAAAGTATGTTTTCTAACGCAAAATATTTATTTCTATAGGCGATATTTACTTGGTTCTTAAAAAAGGACTTTTTTTAATGTATGTGTACGCGTACTCAAAGTACAATAATATACACCTATAAATGTATTATTCAATTCAATTCAAAAGAAATATGTGGAGTAAAAGATGATTTATTGACATTTAAAGAAAAGGAATGTTATCATGGTTTGGACATATAGAAAGGATGGATGAAAGCACAAGACTGCAGAAATATAATAGAGCGAATGGAAGGGCATGGCCGGCCTAGGCGAACATAGCACGATCAGATCGAGGATGTTCTGAAAAAAGGTCAAGTAACAAGTACCATGAATAAACGAGCTTGTATGAGAAGACTGATGAATGTAAAGGAACCTAGAAAAGTATGTCAAGGTCGCTGGACTATAAAGGGCAATAAATGGTTGTGTGGGCTATTACGTGCGGTAGAAAGGTGCAAACACTATCTACCGTCTTGCAATAACTCAATAATAGTACTAACGCAAAATATACGTAGTATTTCAAAAAACTTTGATAATTTTTGTGTATTTATGCAAAGATTAGACATAAACTGCGACATTTTTGTATTGACCGAGTGTTGGTTAAGTACTAATTGCAACTTGCCACATTTACCGGGCTATAAAATATACAAAAGTTTGATTAATTATAACCAAAACGACGGTATTGTTATTTATGTTAAGAATAGTTTAAATTTTAATGTATCCGTAGAAGAACCAAAAATAGTCGATTGCAATCGAATCCTAATAAGTATTGGCACAGATACTGCTATTTTAGCTATTTATAGGCCTCCCGCCTTTAAAAATGTAAATATTTTTATTGAGTCTTTAAACTCTTCTTTGCAAAAATTAACACATTACCAAAATTTAATATTAATAGGAGATATAAACATTAACATTCGACCAGACAATTGTGATTCTGTAGCTTATGAGTACTTGAATGTATGTTCCTTTCATGGTATGTTCCCCGCACACACGCTTCCAACGCACCAAAGCGGTTCTTGCTTAGATCACATATTTCTTAAATCTCGCTTTCCATCAGTAGCATTAGTTACAAACTCATCATTAACTGATCACAGTGCCGCGCTACTAACCTTAAATCGTAAATTACCTAACATAACACGCACGCAAAATTATAAATCACAAATAAATGAACGTAAACTTGAGGACAATTTATTTTGCATTGACTTTGACCCACTTTGCAATTTTGATGACGCGGATGAGTGCATGTCGTATTTTATAAACAAAGTTCGTCAAGCAATATCAAGAAGCACGATATTCACACAGTCGAGTAATAAAAATTATAATATAAAGCCATGGATCACACCAGGGCTTATCCGTTGTATGAGGCATAGGGACAAATTACACATGAAGGCCAAATCTAACCCGGACAATTTAATATTACAAATATCGTACAAAAGATATCGAAACTTTTGTAACGATGTTTTGAAAAAAGTAAAGAAAAGTTACGATAAAAAAGAATTAGAAAAGGCTGGAACTGACAGTAAAAGAATATGGAAGGTTATAAAAAATGTTACTCATATGTCAAAGCAACATGAGTCATCTTCAGGGTTGTTTCAAGAGGGCACGTCACAACTGACATCCGTAAATAGTGCAAATGATTACTTCGTCAACATAGGAAAGTGTCTAGCAAGCAAGGTTCAAAGTCACTCATTTATGTCCCAGTCAAGTATACAGCATAGTTGCGAAAATTCATTTAGATCATTTGTGCTATTGGATACTGATGAAGCTGAGGTGGAAAGAATCATTATGGATTTAAAAGACGATTCAGCGGTTGGATGGGATAACATATCGAATAAAATGTTGAAACGATACAGGCATATTTTGGTCTCACCCCTCACTTACATCTTTCGCAAGTGTCTAGCTCAAGGAGTTTTCCCTAAATGTCTAAAAAAAGCAGTTATTATTCCTGTGTATAAATCCGGCAACAAAGATCAAATATCAAACTATAGGCCTATCTCTTTATTACCCGCCATTTCAAAAATATTAGAAAAGATTATAAATATCAGACTTGTTAGATATTTCGAGAAGTATTCTGTTTTTTCTAGATCTCAATATGGCTTTAGACCCAAATTATCGACTGCCGATGCTGTGCATCAGTTAACTAACTATTTAGTTCAAGAACTAGACAAGGGTAACAAGACTTTGAGAATATTTCTCGACCTAGCAAAAGCTTTTGATACCGTTTCTGTACCCATTCTATTGCTGAAACTTGAATCACTAGGTATAAGAGGCTTAAATTATTAACAAGTTACTTATACGAGCGTTCACAATGTGTTAAAATAAACAATGTTATCAGCTCTGATTTGACGAATACTTCCCATGGAGTTCCCCAGGGAAGTATATTAGGCCCTACCCTATTTTTAGTTTACATTAATGACCTTTGTAATCTAAAATTGCATGGCGGAAAAATCATTTCATATGCTGACGACACTGCTCTACTTTTTTCCGCAAGCTCGGAAGAAGAGGTATATGAATATGCGCAACGAGGCTTCAATGTAGTGAATAATTGGTTACAGCAACATCTACTAACATTAAACGCTGACAAAACTAAGTATGTATATTTCTCAATGCGTAAATATAAAACTATTCTAACTAACCCAAAATTGCATGCCCACCGTTGTAAGGACCCTGTTAATCACCGTTGCACTTGCCCAGATATAGGTATTGCTAACAATCTGAAGTATTTGGGTGTCATTATTGACGAAAACCTTTCATTTAAGCCCCATATTGAAGCTTTATGTGGCAGAATACGTAAATTAATATATATATTCAAAAAACTTCGCACTGTTGCAGATTACGCACTAATACGGCAAGTCTATCTTGCCCTAGGTCAATCAATAATAAATTACTGCATTACGTCATGGGGTGGCACGTCTAAAACTTCATTGTTATCATTGGAAAGAGCCCAAAGGACGGTTCTAAAAGTTGCAACTTTCCGGCCCTACCTCTACTCAACTGAGCTTCTTTATAAGAATTGTAATGTACTAACCGTTAGACAATTATTTATATTGAGCACTATCCTTAAACAGCACACTGCACTTCCCTACAGCACTGAAATTACTAACAAAAGACGAAAAGATAGAGTTTGCCCACAAAATACGGGAATGAAATCTGCCTTCTCTTCCAGCTTCTTCATGTTTCTAGGGCCTTTGCTTTATAATAGATTTAATGCCAAATTTGGTATTTATTCTATTAATTATCACAGCACAAGGAGCATTCTGTATGCAGCTCTTCAAAAAATGTCCTACGAAGACACAGAGAAATTATTGCTTGTGATTAAATGATAAAAAGTTTTAGTACCTATGATATTTATTTTAATAAGTTAGGTGTATTATTTATATAGTATTATGTTTGTTTGTCATGATCTTGTTAATTAATTATATTGTATTTGGTTGTTTAATTTAAGTATAATGTAAGTCCTTTTTGCCTGAAACACAGGGTATTCCTAGTTCAGGATAATTATATAATTATAGATTTTGGTAAAAATTCTAGGCTATAAGTTTTTAACACTGTAATGTTTTGATTATTGAATAAATTATTTATTATTATATTATTACATTTTTGGACTGTATTGCGGACGAACAAATTGTGGTTAAAGAACGCTCAACTAATATACAAGGAAGGACACTATACCTTGAACACCTCTTGGTGCTGCTTAGAGCTGGAGGTAGCCTGGAACGCCCCTGGAGTTGGCTGCTGCAGTTTCTTGAGAAATTCGGCGGGATGACACTTCTCATCACCAATATATTGTCTATAAAGGGTTCTAAGCGATTAGGCCACTAAATCTTGATAAATCGGTGCAAACGCGCGATTGGCCATTAGAAAAACACAAAGCCCTTCTCATCTTCTGCCGGCAGTGTTGCGTTGACAGCTATCACCGCTAGGGGACGCATCAGTGTCTCGCTCTCTCTTATGCAAGACAAGGTATGTGCGAGAGGGAAATGGAATATAGGGAATTGAGGATGGAATGTGTCAACCAAATAAAATAATCGAATTTGAAATCGATGCCAATTTACAAATAATAAACGCGGCACATTTGAATTGTATACCGGCGCAACCAGTCAGTAATCTCTGCCTACTCTTCCGGGATAAAGGCATGACTTTATGTATGAATGCTTATCAATTCAATTTAATATTTTTTTCTTTCAGATTGAGCAACAAACCAGGAACCGTATCAAGAATTTAGTTTCACCGTCGATGCTTACAAGTTTTACAAGACTGGTATTGACGAATGCCATTTACTTTTTGGCGAGTATTTATAAGTCATATTTATTTAGTAATTAAGTCGCAACCTTAGTAAAATTACCAACGATAATTTTGACATTCATTTCAATGAAACTTTCAGGGTTCGTGGGTAAAGCAGTTTGACTCGAAACAAACACGGAAAGGAGATTTCTACGTTTCAGATACACAGTCCGTTCAAAAAGATTTTATGTACAGAAAAGGATCATTCAAGTTTGCAGAGATAGCATCGCTAGACACGAAGGTATGTTAGATTTTATGTCAATTTTCTCTTTCTCTTTCTTCCTATTAATTCAATGTTATTTTATTTACAGAATGGAAAAAAGACGGTTATAGGAGGGTACCCTAAATTATTTGATGGTAGCTAAATTTTAAAACAGCAGTTAAATTTTAAAACCTCAAATAGGTCAGTTTGTAAACCACAACTGTTTTCTGTACCTGTATCTAGGAATAATGTATCTAAAAACGATCCACTGAATAGAATGTGTGTGGTTTACAATGATATCTGTACATCTGTTGATATATTCAAACTTTTAAAACTATAAGTAAACCCCGTCACAAAAAAAAGTTTTTCTTGTAATTCATTAAGTTGTAAAAAAAAATATATTGTTCATGTAACTAGTTTTTTTTATATGAAATTTGGTATAATTTTTGTGTCATCTAGTTAATGCTATAGATAAAATTCTGTGCGCAATTGTACGCAGACACGCATTTGTTGTTGTTGTATGTTATTTTTTGTTTATTCTTTTGTCTGTAGTCTGTTATTGTGCCAAGTAAATAAAATAAAAATAAATATTGACGTAAGCAAATTTTATCCTAAGGGAACATTCCTTCATTTTCAAAAATAAATTAAACTGCATTCAAAGATTCTTTTAAAGTACCCATTTGCACTGGAAATGGATTCGGCATAACTGAGAAAAAACATCGTGTATTTTTTGAATTCTAAGAATTCACTTGTGGTCGAGTTTTTTTTTCCAATATCTTTCTATTTAAAATTTGTCATAAGTATAAACATCGTGTACTTTTATGGTATAAATCGATAGTCTAAGTATAAAAATCTATTTGGTTTAAGTAACTTAGTGACTTAAATTAAAGCCAAAGCCAGGGAAGATAAAATATTCCATAATTAGTAGTTCAATTATTTATTGTACATACTCTTACTTACACTAACTTAAATAAAAATGAAGTTTACTTTAACTTACTTAATTGCTCGAAATGAGAACCATTTGCAGCAATACACTGATTTTATTTATTAGGTTATTGACTTTTTTTTGCTAATATTTATCATAATTCCATACAAACGGCGATACGACGCGACGTAAGCTCAATCGATGAATAAGTTTTTTGGACAGGTTTTTTAAGAGTAGTCTGTAATTTTTAAAAATTAATCTTTATGATTAACACTATCGTTTAGTACCTACCGTAAAAGTACACAATGTTATTTTTCTCATTTAAGCCGGTTCAACACCCGGCACAAGTGATTTTTAAAAACCTTTGAAGGCAGTTTAACTTTTTGAAAATGAAGGAATGTTTCCTTTGAGTTAAATTTGTTTACATCAATATTTAGGGTACTTTCCCTCCAATCACCGTCTTTTTTTCCAGCCTGTATATTATTCAATTATTACTCATAGAGAATTTATGACTCAGAATAAATATTTCGAATATATTATATTAATGGTGTTTTGTATTATTTCTTGATTCAGGTATTGCAATTACCTTTTAAGGGTGAAAACTTTACGTATGTGGCATTCCTTCCTAATGCCAATGATGGCTGCGCCAATTTAATAGAAAATCTTCGGAACCCTGCAGTATTGAAAGGAGCTCTGAAACAACTAAACTATTCTCCAACTATAGTCAATCTACCGCGCTATGAAACTACATCTACTATAGACTTATCCTATGTTTTGAAACAGGTAACAAAATTCCATTATTGAATTCAATTTATTAGGTATGCGTAAAGAGTTATGGTAAGAATCAAACTCGTCAAGTATTTATATCACTTGTTAACTTTCAGCTTAATGTTACCGATATATTCGATGCCAGTAAATCTGATTTAGATGAAATGATAGAAAGTAAAGAGAAACTGGCTGTATCAGCTGCTATACATAAAGCGAACATCCGAGTCGATGAAGTTGGAACTGAAGCCGCCGCCGCGAATGGTAAAATATATTAATTTATACTGTGATGACATAATTAATTATCTTGATAATATCATGATTATTTAATTAAATTTTCACGATTGCCTTTTAACAAAAAAAACAGTTTAATTTCCTAAAACTATATCTACAAATAGATTGAGGTGAGACTGACCCAGAAAATAATGGAATACTTGTGAAGTAAAACAAAGTATTTTTATGATACATATCAAGTTTTATGAATAGAACATTTTTTATTTTGGCAACCAAGTCAGTATCAGTCAGCACGTACTTATGTTAGTAAAAAAACTGGTTTTATCTATATTAAGAAAAACTACTGATTATTTTATTAAACGTAAAACATGGGTGTCAACCAATGTGTTTGGTATTATGCACGTGACACTTAAAGCTGTTAGTGAAACATTTAATAACATGTAGGTACTTGAAACCTGTATAATTATCCATTCATTCTATTATCATTAATACAGCTTTATCCAGAATATGGTTTGTTGGACCACATACGACTAATTCTGCACTTTCTTCTTTAAGTAAAGATCTACTGCTTCTACCTTCAATTCCTCACTAGCTTCCGGTTTCACCTGCGTTGTTCCCGTTCCTGTGGGAATATTGAAATAAAAGTAGCCTCTGTTATTCTCCGTCCTTTCAACTAACTCTATGCCAAAAATCAAGTCGATTGGTTGCTAAGATAATGCGCCAAGGAATGACAAACAAACACACTTTCGCATTTATAATATTAGTTAGGATTTGATAATATTAAAACTTATTTCCTTTTATATATTTTACAGTTATCATGGTTGGTGCAACAGCAGTGCGTCAAACTAATCTCTTCAACGCCAATCATCCTTTCGTTTATTATATCTTTCTATATGACACGCCCTTATTCTGTGGTGTTGTTACCGCAAATTAAATGCAAAGATTATCAACAATATTTTGATCAAAATTTTTTTTTTATCTGAATCTGTACTTTAGTATGTTATCTTAATTATGATATTTGAGTAACTAAGACTACACCTACGATTTGATGTCAAATACAACTTTATCTATGATTTTCGTTTCTTTTATTCTTTTATTATGCAATAATTATTAAATAAATCATTATGATTTGTGGATTTTCATTTACCTTGCTTTATAAAAATCTAATTTACACGTTTTTCAATGTTTGATTGTTTTCTACATCTACGATTATTCTGAATTGGTATGAATCACGAAACACAAGTCGCAATGTTCCTATTAATTTGAATTTCATGCAATTAATAAATAAAGAAACATAACATATTTCCACGCACGATTATTAATAATAAAGAACCCAAAAAAAACTCAACTGCTCAACTTATTGTTTAGTTATGCAGTTGTATCTTAGACTCATAATAGTCATTTGCACAAATTAATAAATAGTGACTATTGTTTTCAAGGCAAAAGTTATTACTTTCAAAGTAAAGAACCAAACAGAACTCAGTTAAAATAAGTTTTGATTATATACAGTTTTCCAATAAAGACGGGTCGATTTTGAAATGGAATAAGATAAGCTGTGTGTTAGATATTACGAATTTCTATTTAATTGAAAGGCCCATATATGGAATTTTGAATGGAATATAATTTCGCTCAAATTTTCTGCTTTTTAAATACATTGAATTATGATGAAACAGAAGATCTTCTGCGCACTTGCACTTAAACACAAATACACAAACACACACGCACACATACACACACACACACACACTCACATACGCACACACACTCACTCACACACACACACACACACACATACACACAAACATCCTTCCATGTAAACAGACAATGATTCCATCGTACATATATATATACTAACTTGTATATACCTACTACATACTTACTTACCTATTTTGTTATTATTTCTACTCAATAACGTAAATTTTTGATATTAAAAACATGTTAATGTGATTAAAGTCCCAGTGGTTAAGAGGGGAGAGTACTGTTCTCTGAGATACAGGCCACGGCTTAGTTCAGATACCAGTCTCTCCACAATCTTATGTATGAGTCTTAATTTTCATGTAATTTTTGTAAACTTATTTTGTAAACGATGAGATTGTGTAGAGAAGAAATAAACAGTTATTTATTTATTTAATTTAGTCTAATTAATAAAAATGTTTTTAATTATGATTTAAATTTTATAATTATAAGTTTGTTGTCTTTAACATCCAATTTTTTTTCTGTTTTAAATATTTATATAATTAATAGTTTCTTGTTTAATTAAAGTCTTAAATACCTTATTTTATATTTTGTTTCACCTGCCAATACCACCTATCTTAGTAAGCTGCACAAACATACGCAAATATTTTAACTAATACCAGCTATATACACTAATTTAAAACTAATGAAGCTCTCTTAAAATATATGTAAACACCTTATTTCCCTTGCCAACCAAGTAAATGTTCAGACATAAAAATAATGAAATAGTTTGAAGAATTAAAAAAAAACGTTTTTTTCGTCTCCTTTGAAGTGGATTTTTTGTCTGGTCTTGGTTCTTAAGCGTCGAAACACTGAGCAAGCATGTTAGATTACAATATTGAATTATATAGGTGTCCGAGAGAGTTTTGTTTCTGTGTGCGTCAATGCGATAAGGTTGTAAACTGGCATGTCATTGCTCTATCTATGGATACGTATATTTATATACCAGCATGTCTACGCCATCTCGTCGCTCCGGGGACAAATGACCTGGGGTCCTACTGTCATCTCTTAGAATCCATCATGTCTTAACACGTTCGCCGCCGTACGAAAATGTGTGATTTTTCATTTGGACTATGGGGGACAGTGTTGGGGACAATGGAACCTTTCGTTCAAGCAGTGTCGGACAATGTTGACCGCGCGTTGGCCTATTTGGAAAACTGTTTTTGTTCGCTGACTGACATCGGACAGCGGTATCAAGATATTTTTTATAAGCTGACCCGCGCGTGTATATGTAGTATGTACAACATAACTAAGAACTTTAACTTTAAAGAGATTCTTTTTCGAAAAGCTTTCCGAGGGCAATGGTTAGTCACCATTATGCAAGGTTATTTGATACCTGAAATTTTCTTACTGAATAAAAATAACCTTTTATAATTTCTTAAAACAAGTATAAAATAAAAAGCTGGATAAAAATATGTTTTTGACTAAATTAAAAAAATAACGTGTAGGTACCTGAACGAATAGAGCCTCTCTGCGTATCGTACTATGCTGTTTCAGACCTGTATAAATATGTGAGGGGAAGAAAACAGCAAGAAACCCAACAGCACAGGAAATTGTTATTATTTTATTCTTTTAGTTAAAAAATCTATCTAGCCTGATTTTTTATTAAACTACAATTTTGTTGTAATACATAGGTAAGCTTTATTATATTTCATGTAAGTGTTGAAATTAAATAAAATCTCGCCTAATAAAAAAAAGTGACTTTTCACCCCTTTTGGGGTGGAATTTTCAAATAGGCAGAGAGAGGTAAAAGTTTATTTTCAATCGTCAACCTAAATACAAAATTTGAAATCCCTAACACTGAATAACAACTCATTATGTCAAAAATTCATTCGAGCAATCGTTCATCGAGCCTGCGTCTTTCTTTGAAAGCAAGTTGCAGACCCGGGTGAGCGATAGGCATGACCGCGTGGCGCTATACAACGGATTTTAAATTTTTCGGCCGCCGAGGCCATGTGTCAATGTTGTCTGACGCTTAAGCTTAAGAACTCGATATTAGAAAGTTGGAAATCATTCTGGATGAGTTAAACATTATTATTTACTGATTCCCAGATGCCCGATGAAAATTGGTAATTTTTTGAATACCTACAAAAAAACGTGCTTATCTACACTCGACGAAACTTTGTAATGGCGGATTTATCTCAGTTCCATAATACTTCTTTATTAATTGTTTCTACCAACGAACAAATTGAAGTAGTTAAATTTCGACACACTTCACACTAGCACAAAACTACTGTCGGAAAATAAGCTATATGAGGATCGTAGAACGAAACTACAAAATTGGTACGATTGAAACAATACTGCGCTAAGCCATCTGCCTCCTGATTATGTAACTTGTTTCTATCAACGTTTGATTAAAAGTACAAATCAATGTGACAACTATCTTACTAAAGCAGCAATGTAACTACACTTTCAATAAATTTCAATCAAATCATGTTAGCAACAGAGTTAGATAATCAACTAGCCGAGCTACTTTGGCGGTGCCGGACAAACAGCTATACTTTGGCTGGATTGACGGTTTTAATTTTTTGTTAATAAAATATTTCACAATGGGGATTAACAACAGGTGCATTAAATAGCTTGAAACTTTTTTACAGTATAGTTTAAACGTATAAAACTTAACTATATTTGTTTTATTTAAATACGATAAGTAGTTTCGGATATACAAGTTTTCAAACTTCAAGATTCGCGCGCTCTTTGCGAGAGGTCATTGTACACGTCCGTTTCATACAAAGAAGGCGACTGTCTGACCAAATCCGTCAAGCCGTAAGCTGTATACAGTGTTATACAGTGATGTCTCAAAATAAAACGCCGACCCAAAATAAAAAAATAAAATATCTCTAATAAATATAATATACCACATAAGGAAAAAATTAAAACAGTATTTTTTATTTTAATAGTATTTTTTATTTTTCATGTAGGTACTATATGACGACATATAAACATAAAAGAGATTTTAATCCCCTTTGTCCAGTTCTAACATTGGTGACCATAAATACGTTTTCTCGATTCCTCTGTGATTTGGAAGGCATGAATCTAACTTGTTAAAGTCAAAGTCAAAGTCAAGTCAAAGTCAATATCATTTATTCAGTCTAGGCTGTTACAAGCCAAAATAAAATTTTTGACATAATGAGTTGTTATTCAGTGTTAGGGATTTCAAATTTTGTATTTAGGTTGACGATTGAAAATAAACTTTTACCTCTCTCTGCCTATTTGAAAATTCCACCCCAAAAGGGGTGAAAAGTCACTTTTTTTTATTAGGCGAGATTTTATTTAATTTCAACACTTACATAAAATATAATAAAGCTTACCTATGTATTACAACAAAATTGTAGTTTAATAAAAAATCAGGCTAGATAGATTTTTTAACTAAAAGAATAAAATAATAACAATTTCCTGTGCTGTTGGGTTTCTTGCTGTTTTCTTCCCCTCACATATTTATACAGGTCTGAAACAGCATAGTACGATACGCAGAGAGGCTCTATTCGTTCAGGTACCTACACGTTATTTTTTTAATTTAGTCAAAAACATATTTTTATCCAGCTTTTTATTTTATACTTGTTTTAAGAAATTATAAAAGGTTATTTTTATTCAGTAAGCAAATTTCAGGTATCAAATAACCTTGCATAATGGTGACTAACCATTGCCCTCGGAAAGCTTTTCAAAAAAGAATCTCTTTAAAGTTAAAGTTCTTAGTTATGTTGTACATACTACATATACACGCGCGGGTCAGCTTATAAAAAATATCTTGATACCGCTGTCCGATGTCAGTCAGCGAACAAAAACAGTTTTCCAAATAGGCCAACGCGCGGTCAACATTGTCCGACACTGCTTGAACGAAAGGTTCCATTGTCCCCAACACTGTCCCCCATGGTCCAAATGAAAAATCTCACATTTTCGTACGGCGGCGAACGTGTTAAGACATGATGGATTCTAAGAGATGACAGTAGGCCCCCAGGTCATTTGTCCCCGGAGCGACGAGATGGCGTAGACATCCTGGTATATAAATATACGTGTCCATAGATAGAGCAATGACATGCCAGTTTACAACCTTATCGCATTGACGCACACAGAAACAAAACTCTCTCAGACACCAATATAATTCAATATTGTAATCTAACATGCTTGCTCAGTGTTTCGACGCTTAAGAACCAAGACCAGACAAAAAATCCACTTCAAAGGAGACGAAAAAAAGGTTTTTTTTTTAAATTCTTCAAACTATTTCATTTTTTTGATGTCTGAACATTTACTAGGTTGGCAAGGGAAATAAGGTGTTTACATATATTTTAAGAGAGCTTCATTAGTTTTAAATTAGTGTAGATAGCTGGTATTAGTTAAAATATTTGCGTATGTTTGTGCAGCTTACTAAGATAGGTGGTATTGGCAGGTGAAACAAAATATAAAATAAGGTATTTAAGACTTTAATTAAACAAGAAACTATTAATTATATAAATATTTAAAACAGAAAAAAAAATTGGATGTTAAAGACAACAAACTTATAATTATAAAATTTAAATCATAATAAATTTTTTTTTTATTAATTAGCCTAAATTAAATAAATAAATAAATAAATAACTGTTTATTTCTTCTCTACACAATCTCATCGTTTACAAAATAAGTTTACAAAAATTACATGAAAATTAAGACTCATACATAAGATTGTGGAGAGACTGGTATCTGAACTAAGCCGTGGCCTGTATCTCAGAGAACCAGTACTCTCCCCTCTTAACCACTGGGACTTTAATCACATTAACATGTTTTTAATATCAAAAATTTACGTTATTGAGTAGAAATAATAACAAAATAGGTAAGTAAGTATGTAGTAGGTATATACAAGTTAGTATATATATACGTACGATGGAATCATTGTCTGTTTACATGGAAGGATGTTTGTGTGTATGTGTGTGTGTGTGTGTGTGAGTGAGTGTGTGTGCGTATGTGAGTGTGTGTGTATGTGTGCGTATGTGTGCGTGTGTGTTTGTGTATTTGTGTTTAAGTGCAAGTGCGCAGAAGATCTTCTGTTTCATCATAATTCAATGTATTTAAAAAGCAGAAAAGAACCTTTTTACATTTGAACCTAGTTAAATGAATTATGTTACATTTTTTGTGTAGTTTCTTATACATATAAATGTGGCCCAAGAAAATAAAAGAAGCGATGCGCAAATGAAGATTTGCAATGTGAGGTTGGAACTACAAGGTGCCTACTGCGGGATTTAGTTGATGTATCTATGTAACTATGCTGTTTCAGTATACTTTGGAGAATAAATAATTGTCGCACCGTTAGGACCTCGCAATACTGGTACAGATCATAAGTCGAAAACATTATGGGTTTGAAGGTACAAACTTTTAAGACCGCCCTTTGAGCTCTTTCGAGAGTTATTAAAACACTCTTGGAAGCACCACCCCAAGAACCGATGCAGTAACTTATAACGGACTCACAAAGCGCCCTGTAGGTATTTTTTATAAGAAAAGGATCAGCTACTTGCCGTAATTTTCTAAAGATATGCATGAGCTTACGAAGCCTACAAGCAGTTGAGTTAATGTGAGGCTGAAAGGTGAGTCTAGTATCGACAATGACACCAAGATATTTTACTGAGGAAGCTAAATTTAAGTGAGGACAAGAGCAACCTACTGTGTCATAAGCGTGAGTGTGTGCCACAAGATGCAGGTCCCGAAGGGCCACAGAGGGTATCCTTATTTTGGACATGGGCATATATTGCGTTTTGTCGACGTTAATTGAGAGCTGGTTTGATCTGAGCCAACTGAGCACTGTGTCAAGACCAGACTGAGCACGTCGATAGACCTCCGGAAAAGAGTTTGCATTAAAGATCAATGCAGTGTCATCTGAATTAGAAATTATTTTCCAATTGGGAATGACAAGGGATGACAGCTCATTTATATATACTAAGAATAAAGTAGGACCCAAAATACTGCCCTGCGGGACACCACACTCTACAGGAACGCCTGAGCTCTCAACTCCATTAATCACTAATCGCTGAGAGCGATCAGTCAGATAACTATGAAATAAAGTCAGTTGCTCTCCTCTCACGCCAAGGCGTTGAAGTTTATCTATTAGGATTGGGATCGAGACGGTGTCAAACGCCTTGGCAAGATCAAGGAAAATTTACAAACACTTATCTCCATTATCAAGGGTTTTGACTATATGGTCAGTGAGTTCGTGAACAGCGTCTGCGGCAGATCTTTTAGCCCTAAAACCATATTGTCCTGGTGATAAGAGTGACGAACTTTCTAAATAGTTTATAAGACGATTATTTAGGATGCGCTCCAGAATTTTTGAAAAAGTTAGATAGTTGTTTGGACAATTTTTAGGTCCAGACTTATGGATTGGATGAAGTAGTGCTTTTTTAAAAGCGGAGGGGAAAATACCAGCCTCTAAAGAAAGGTTGCAGATGTGAGTGATTACTGGGACAAGAATGTTTTTATAACGCTTCACGAACGCAGATGAAATGTTGTCCCAACCTACTGCAGATTCACTCTTTAGGGAGTCGATGATACTGTGGACTTCATCCATATTGGTTTTAAGAAGGGCAAATGAGGTAAATGATGACCTGATGGAAGAGGTATGATTGAGTGCGGGTGATTTCGGATGGGGCTCTACGTCGGGCGTCTCCTTCAAAATCTGTTCAGCAAGAGATTTACTTACATTAGCAAAGAAACTGTTGACGTGATTCAGTGATTGCTCTGCAGTAGGTTTACATATAAGTAAGTCATGTGCGTTGCTACGATTTTTACTCATATTTGTAACATCTCTGATAGCAGTCCAGAGCTTTTTATTGTTATTACCAGCCGATCGCAATAACTCCCTATCATAATTTGATTTAACCTTTTTTATGAGAGAGTTGCAAAAGTTACGATAGCGTTTAAATGTTGTTTTAAGAATTTCGTTATTAGGATTTAACTTAAGGCGCTTGTGCATTTGGTCACGGTTTCTAATTGATCTTTACAATCCTTGCGTTATCCAAGGCTTTAAAGTTTTTTTACGTCGGGAGGGTATGAAACTCACGGTATTTGCAGCTATGGCTGATTGTAGTCTTTATCTTTATAAGTAAATCAGTAGCCACATTTGGATCTGAAGAGTTATGCACTGATGTGAAATCTATTTTTTCCATTGTAATAGTAAGTAGCTTATAATTGATTTTATTTATTATCTGCGGTGAAGGTTTATCTAATTTTGTACCAATTGATACCAGTACAGCATCGTGATCCGTCACCAAGGAATTTACCACTATACTCTTAGCTCGATGTATTGTTCTTAGAAATTGCCCCACATTTCACACAGTCATCATAAAACTGATGACAATAATAATTGTTTGATGGAACATATTTTAATTGCTTTTAATTATAAAGATTAATAGCATGTTCATCATAATTTCCAGTTTGGTGACTAGCGCATGCAGGGCCTGATTTAGAGTACTGACCGCCCAAGCCTAACTTTGAATATGCGCCTACTACTAGCTAGCCTCATATATTAATTTATTAGGAATTGTAATTAAACGCACTTTTTTCCCAAAATTGTCATATATTATTATGTAAGTAAGTCTCCAAAACACAAGTCCCGGCGATGCCCGTGCCGTGCTAACTCGCCATTTTACAGAAGATCTGCCTAAGACAAGCCTGGACGAAATCGAGATGTACTCAAACAACTCAAAAATGGAAAAGCCCCCGGCGAGGCTGGTATAAATTCAGAGGCTGGTGGTAGACCTGTACTCTGCGAGCTTCAAAAATTATTTACACCGCTTTGTTCTGTGGAAGAACTCCAGAAGCGTAAGCAGAAGTAGTGGTGGTCTTGTTCTTAAAGAAGGGCGACAAGACTTTTCTCTTCTAAAGAACTAATCTCACTTCTGAGCCACATTTATAAGTTGTACTCGAGGGTCATCTTGATCATCTCGCAAGAAGACTTGAGGAACTCCAACCACGGAACAGGCCAGGTTTCGAGGAGGATTTAGCACCATAGACCACATAGGTACACACAGTGCGATAGGGTAAAGGTTCGAAGAGTACAACCAGCCACTGTGTATCACCTAGACTATGATAAAGCTTTTGACTCTGTAGAAACCTGGGCTGTTTTGGAGTCTCTGCAGCGATACCAAGGTGACTGACGATATATCGAGGAAATGAGATTTCTGTATGACGCCGCGTTTATGAGTGTCCAAGTACAGAATCAGCAGACTAAACCTATCCCACTACGTAGAGGAGTAAAACAGGGGATCTATTATCCCCGAAACTGTTTACAAACACCTTAGAGAACGAAAGAAAACAAGTATTAATAGTTTTTGTGGATTACAGTAAAGCGTTTGACACGCTGCGTCATAATACTTTATTAGAAAAGCTTGAAATAACAGGGATCCGGGGTCCACTGCTTGATTGGAGTTCCCACTACCTAAAAAACCGTACTTACCAGGTTAAAATTGCCGACACTTATAGTAACGCCAAAAAAGTCACTGAAGGTACTGCTCAAGGATCAGTCCTCGGTCCCTTGCACTATCTTGCGTATGTTAACGACATTAACAATGTAATCAAGAAGTGTACAGTATACCAGTTTGCGGACGATACGTGTCTAATAGCGGCAGACCGTGACATACGAATAGCTCAAAAAAATATTCAGCATGACTTGTCGTTATTAAACGAATGGTCACACGATATGGGCCTTGTACTAAACAAGCAAAAAACTAAGCTCTTGCACATACACTCAAGTCACAATCATACAAACCATGACGTCTCAATAGTTGTACACAATCACGATTGTATGCACAACAAAGTATCATCTTGCCAATGTAAACCAATAGAAATGGTGAAAGAGCATAAATATTTAGGCTTAACAATTGATAACCGTCATAACTGGGGTCCTCATGTCGAATCTGTTTGTCAAAAACTTCGTGCTCTGTTGTCAAAATTTGTTATAATTAAAAACAAAATTCCGTACCAAGTACGATTAACCCTGTATAAAACTTTAGTAGATCCTATAATTTCTTACGGAATTTCTAGTTACGGACGCACCTTTAAAACCTACATGGATAAAACTTATAATCTTCAATTACGAGTATTAAAGCTTATAGTTAATAAAAAAATAAAGAATATGTACAAAGGTAAATATGACGAGCTCTTTAAGTACTGCAAGGTTATGTCGGTTCATGACAAAGTAAGTTACGCAATTTTAACTGAACAACTAGATAACGTTGCTTCCTTACCGAAAGTTAATCATAGCATAATAACACGACAGATCACGCAAAAGACACTACTCAGGGGTCGTTCAAATAACGTTTACGGGGAGAGAAGATTTTCTAGTATTCTTCCAGCGATCATTAATAATTTGCCAAAAGAATTACGGGTTATTTTAGATGGCAAGAAACATAAAAGTGCGAAACAGAAACTCAAATATTATTTTACTACAAAAACATTGTCTTAGATTTTTTCGTTTCAATAGTCAACTTTTTTTAACATCAGCCTGTGCGCGCGCGTCGACCGCAACGCAAGCAACCATTCACTCCATAATCTTTGATTCACTCATTTGCCCTGTCCGAGCGCTCGATCGCTCGCTGGGTGCGTGCGTGTGCGCTATGACGCGAGTGAACAGCATTGTATTTATGTATGTGTACCGTGATTTTTGAAGTGAAAACTTCTTTAGCGGCGTTGAGCACTTTTTCTGTAATGGGTATTGTACGGTTTGCACCGCACAAAGTATGTCACCGCGTCAGCATTTTAATTTTTAATACATTTCTTTGAATATAATTATTGTAATTTAGTCAGTCACATCATATCACTTCAATTGTGAACTCGTTTGTAACAAGACATAAATAAACATTTATAAATCGGCAAGGATTTATTATTTATCAAGAATATCAAGATCCAGCAAGTCTGTTGAGTGGCAGCATCAAGGCACTACCCAACATTGTGGTCCTTCGAAAAGTAAGGTGATTTAGTGTTTTTTGTGTTTTTCAAGTGTTAGCGAATCGGTTTGGTCGGCCTCCCACAAGCGGGTCTCACCGGCTAGATTGAGAACAGGGCGCACATAACACTTGTTGGCACATTAGACACTGAATTATCAGGAACCAGCAAGCCTGCAAGCCACAAGAGCAAGTTCAAGCGTGGAACCATTGTTGTGAAATACAAGTCCACTGCATCATCAAGTTTGCGCGCACCAAAAATTATCACTATCAAGAATAAGGTATACCTAAATAATCCAGTTTCAAGTTTACGAGTTCACACCAATTTATCAAGACAACAAGTTTATCAAGTTTTCAACAAAGCAAGTATATATCAAGCTATATCAAGATGGATATGAGTGACCTACTTTACCGTCAAGCACTATTATCAGAAGAAATTAACAAAACTTTGATAAATTTCAAGAAGGATGGTCCATCACGTAGGACCCCAGACCACATCAAGAGACGTCTGGAATCACTGGAAAGATATTGGAATGAATATACATCAAACCATGCGAAGCTTTCGGAATGTTTAACAGCGGATGATGAATATTTTGTCGGAGGCTACTATCAACAAACAAAACAAAGTTACATGGAAACTAAGCTTTACATCGAGAAATCAAGCATCAGCATTACTCCATCAAAATATCCTGCTTCTGTACCCCCGATGACGTCACAGGAAAGTAAAAACTTTTCACAAGAAGCTCAACAAGATGAAAGCTCAGCTTTCGAGGATCCTATCACCACGCAAGAAAGAAATCTTAGACCAAGTAAACAAGACTGGAATGCAATGATGAATACCTCGGATGCCGGTAACTACAGCAAGCTCGATGAGAAGTTTAAAAAGCAATTAAGTAATTTTAAGGCGTTTGCAAGAACCGTCTCCAATATCAATGTAGAAGCTATGCAAGAGCTTTGGGAGTTCGAAGACTCGCTAAGAGCGCTTCAAACACGCTGGAAAGCAATAGATCTTCTTCACTGGGAGATAGACAGTGAAACGAACGGTTCCAACCTGCAATACGAGTCTAGCTTCACGGAGCACGAACAAAAATATCACGACATGAAGAAAGCCATAAATAGCAAGCTATGGTCTGTCTCGCATCGAGAAAAATCAACACCTCAACTCGACATCCCTATCTTCAACGGAAACTATCAGCAGTGGGTGTCATTTAAAGACCTCTTCAGCGAGACCATACACAAAAATCCAAGCTTATCAAATGCGCAGCGAATGCAGTTCCTCAAGAGCAAGCTTAAAGGGGAAGCTGAGCGTTTGGTCCAGCACCTACAGATTAGCTCAGAAAATTATATAACCTGTTGGGAAATATTGAACCACAGGTATAATAATAAAAAGTTAATTTTCACAACCCATATGAACACTATGATGAATATCCCTGTGACGCAAATATCAAACGCAAATAATATAAAACGCCTTCATGACGTCACTACTGAATGCCTAAACGCTATTAAAAACCTTGGCGTAAATATTGATACATGGGATCCGATATTAGTATATCTTTTAGTTCAGAAAATCGACGCTGAAACTCATAGTGACTATTTGGAGTCATTAAAGGAACCTCGAGAACTACCAAGCCTGAACGAGTTTCTCACATTTTTGGAAAACAAGTTCACAACCATGGAATCAGCACGTCGGAAACAAGAAAATTATCAACAACGGGCTATACCATCAACATCAAGCAGACAAGATAAATCGTATCAATTCAAGAATTTTCATAACAACAAGGTTATGCTACAATCAAGTTCAAGAAACAAGCTACTTTGTCCCATCTGTAAAAGTTCAGAACATGGTATTTATTTCTGCAAGCAATTCCTGGAAATGTCATCGACACAGAAACGTCAAGCTATTGCGAAATTAAATTTTTGCTTCAACTGCCTACACAGTCACAACGGAAAACCATGCTCATCAAATAAACGATGTCGCGAGTGCAACGAACGCCACAACACGCTGTTACACGCAGCGTATGCAAAAATGAACGTGACACCTACTGACGACGTGAACGTGACGTCAAGGCCAACGATCACAAACTGGGAATCGAACAAGCGATATGAACGACCGAACAACAATACGCACGTTACTCAGCAATGTGACGTGCCCGAAATTTTATTGGCCACCGCCTTGATAAAGGTCAAAAGAGCAGATGGAGAGTACCACACTATGCGAGCACTAATCGATCAAGGCTCACAAGTGTCCCTAATTACATCGAAAGCTGCTCAGCTTTTAAGTTTGCCCCGCCAAAAATGCAAAGGAATAATTACGGGTGTTGGCACCAAGGACAACATCTGTAATGGAATAACAACGATCAGCTGTAGTTCAACAACTGAAAATTACAAGTTTACCACCGAAGTTTATATTATGAAGACTTTAACTCGAAACTTACCGAATGATTCATTCACAAAACCAACATGGGACTTATTGCAAGAAATTAAGTTAGCCGACCCCAACTTCAATATAAGCAAGCCTATTGATATTTTGTTTGGAGCTGATATCTATTCAAACATCATAATGGATAAAATATATCGAGTTGGAAATAAAACACCTATTGCTCAAGAGACAAGACTTGGGTGGATTCTGTGCGGCAAGGTACAGACTCTCCAATGCAACATTGTTCTTAATAACATTCAAGAAATTCAAAAATTTTGGGAAATTGAAGATGTGCCTGAAAACCATTCATATTCATCAGAAGAAAATAAATGTATCGATTTTTACAAGTCTACGACAACAAGAACACCAGAAGGAAAATATACTGTCAGGCTACCCCTAATATCAAAAATAGAACAATTGGGAAACTCTAAGAACAAAACGATTGCACAATTTTATCAACTGGAAAGAAAACTAAATAAAAACAATGAACTAAAAATAGACTACAAATCGTTTATTAACGAATATCAAGAACTGGGTCATATGACACCAATCAGCTGCGATAACACTACGACGCTCAGCTGCTACTTACCGCACCATTGCGTGCTACGGCACGATTCAAGTACTACGAAGCTACGAGTAGTCTTCAATGCATCCGATAAAACATCGAGCGGGCTAAGTCTCAATGACTGTATGTGTAGCGGGCCCAACTTACAAAAGGATATTTTTACTTTAATTTTGGGGTGGAGGCAGTATCAAGTAGCTTTCACCGCCGATTGTGAGAAGATGTTTCGTGCTATTTGGCTACATGAAGAAGACCAGGCTCTTCAAAGAATAATATGGCGAGATAGCCCACAAGGACCGTTACAAGAATACCAACTCACCACGGTTACCTACGGCACCAAGGCCGCTCCTTATCTCGCAATGATGACTTTACGTCAACTAGCAAATGATGAAAAAGAAAAATATCCAGAAGCATCTGAAGTCCTAAAACAAAATTTTTATATGGATGACTTAGTATTCTGCGTACCTTCGCTCAGTTCTGCAATTCAACTAAAAAAGGACCTTATAAATCTAATGAAAGCCGGAGGTTTTAACTTAAGAAAGTGGAGGTCAAACTACAAAGAGTTACTACAAGATCCAAGCCCTCCAGAACAAAGCAACTACAATTTCAAGCTAGCCGAATCTGCAAAAACTCTCGGTTTACACTGGAATCCTGAAAAAGATGTTTTTAATTTTCAATGCAAGATCAAACAAGATAAACAAGATACAAAAAGATCATTGTTATCCGCCATCTCACAATTATTCGACCCGCTGGGATGGTTGACACCCCTATCCACAAAAATGAAGCTACTATTTCAACAAGTATGGAAGACAAACTTGAATTGGGATGACAAGCTCCCGCAGGATATTTATCAAGAGTGGCAAACAATCAAAAATGATATTATTAACATAAATAATATTGAAATACCACGATGGTTAGGCTCTGACGTCACGTCTAAGCTCGAATTACACGGTTTCTGTGACGCATCGCAAAAGGCGTACGGATGCGTCGTTTATAGCAAGTTAATAAAACGAGGTCAAGCTGAAATAAAACTTCTTGTTGGAAAATCAAGACTCGTTCCATGCAATAAAGAAGTATCCTTACCAAGGCTGGAGTTGAGCGGAGCCTTACTTCTTTCCAAGGTTATTAAAAAAATCAAAGAAACTATATCTCCAAATATAGCCATCAAGGTTCATGGTTGGATCGACTCTACAGCAGTTCTTGGATGGCTACAAGGAAATCCGGACCGCTGGAAGCCCTTTGTATCCAACAGAGTCCGCGAAATCGTTAACATAATACCGCCGGACAGCTGGCAATATGTAAAATCAGCAGAAAATCCCGCCGATTGCGCCAGCCGAGGTCTCACAGCAAGTCAACTAATAACCCACACCTTGTGGTGGCAGGGGCCGACCTGGTTATCTACATCTGAAAATATAATACAAGAAAAAATAATTTACACTACCGACGAAGAAGCAAGAAAATCGAAACTAGTTAACGTCGCGACGTACAGCAAGGAAAACAACATTATCAAGGAAATGTTAGAAAAATACAGTTCGTACTCAAAACTCCTGAGAGTACTTACCTGGATGTACAGATTTATTACAAAAAAGGATAAGAGGAAAACTACGTCATGGCTCACCCTATCAGAATTAAGAGAAACCAGAAAAAGGATTATCAAACAAGTGCAAGAAGAAATATTTGAAGAAGAAATAACTCACCTGAAACAAAAGAAACCTATTTCAAAGAAAAGCAAAATTTTGAATTTAAATCCATTTTTAGACGAAGATGAGATCCTTCGCGTTGGAGGGAGGCTGCATAACGCTCCTATTAATCCTGAAATGAAAAATCCTATTATATTACCTCAAAATCATCGCTTTACAGAATTAATTATAAATAATTCACACGAACTCACATTACACGGCGGAGCTCGTGTTACATTAGCATTTACGCGACAGAAGTATTGGATACTGAGTGGTACAAGAACTACGAAAAAATATATACATAGATGTGTAACCTGCAAAAGACAAAAACCAATCATGCAGGAACAGATTATGGGAAACTTACCTGAAGCAAGGGTCCGTCCTTCACGTCCGTTCCAGCACACTGGAGTAGACTTCACTGGCCATGTCCTTTTGAAGGCTAACAAGGGTCGTGGCATCAAGACCACAAAAGGATATGTCGCGGTTTTTGTATGTATGGCGACCAAGGCCATTCATCTCGAGCTCGTCTCCGATTTGACGACTTCAGCATTCATTGCAGCGCTTCGAAGAATGGCGGCTCGAAGAGGGACTCCCAGTGATATTTATTGCGACAATGGACGCAATTTTGTCGGAGCAAGCAGAATTATCCGAGAGGAGTATGAAGAGATTTGTAAAATATTCCAAAATAAAGATTTGCAGCAAGATATAGTCGATATGGAGATTACATTTCACTTCAACGCACCATCTTGGCCTTCAGCAGGGGGACTCTGGGAAGCTGCTGTCAAGAGCTTCAAATTCCATCTAAAAAGAGTCATAGGGGAACAGAAGCTTACCTATGAAGAGTATTCGACCTTGCTCACCCAGATCGAAGCATGTTTGAATTCCAGACCGCTGTGCCCCTTAACAGAAGACCCAGATGATCTAAACTACATTACACCATCTCATTTTCTCTCAAGCGGTCCAATACTAACAATAATAGAAACGGAAGGGGATCTCAGAACACGCTGGCATCTGACACAACAAATAACACAAGATATTTGGAAGCGATGGTCAGCAGAATATTTAACACAACTGACATCAAGGTCAAAGTGGAAAAATTCGAAAGAAAATATCAATATCGATGACGTCGTTTTAGTTCATGAAGAGAACTTACCACCGGGAAAATGGATTATGGGTAGAGTGTGCGAGTTACACCCAGGACAAGATGGTTTCGTCCGTGTGGTAACCCTAAAACGAAAAGTGGATATATGAAACGACCGGTCATCAAACTTTCAAAACTTATCAAGCACGAAGAAACTGAAAAAAGAAATAATATCAAAACCAACAACAGTCATAATAGCGAAAACAAGTCGCATAAGCAAAAATCAAGTACAGGAACAATTAGCAAGAAAAGTTTATTTACATCAATGATGATGACATTTTTGATGTTTTTATTCGTCATATCAAGTTCAGCAGCCCATGTCAATATCACCAAATTCAGAGAAAATCAAGGATTATATTTTGATAAATTAGCAAACATGATGTTGATCAAAAATGAGTGGAAACTCATAATATATTTTGAAATGGAACCTTATCTGCAAGGAAATAAGGCACTAAAATCATACATACAATCGCTCGATACAACATGTGAAACATTACGACGGCAAACGCGATGTGATGCAATAGTACTCCAATTACGTCACGGCTACAATGAACTTGAACATTACAATCAGCTGTTGCGAAGTCAGCAATTTGACGCCGTAGTACAAGCGCCGGCACCGAGCAGACTGCGCCGACGCAAGAGAGGCCTTATCAACGGTGTCGGATATCTAGCCAACACTTTGTTCGGTGTACTAGATAACCAATTCGCCGAACAGTATAAAAAAGACATCGACTTACTCCAACAAAATCAAAATCATATTATTAATCTATGGAAAAATCAAACAACCATAGTCGAAGCCGAAAATAACTTATTAAAACGCACTGAAGCAAACATGAACCAGCAACATAAAATTATAAATCAACACATGATATCATTAGACAAAGCAATCGGCGAACTAAAAAATGCAGCAAAAATGGATAACGTCGTAAGTGACTTCACGATTGGATCGTTAGTTGCGACTAACGTATTAAACAATTTGAAGACTCTGCAGAATGCGTTGTTAGACACGATAATGGATGTTTATCAAGGCCGGTACAACTTACACCTAATCACTCCTGATCAGCTGATTAAAGAGTTGGATACCATATCAAGCAAGTTACCCAAGGACGTTTCCCTGCCAACAGATAACATTCAGTCAGATGTACGCAAATTGTATAATCTTATCAAGGTCAAAGCAAGGATGATGAAAGAGTACCTTTTATTCGAGATCAGAATACCTCTTATCAGCAGAGATTCTTACGAGATTTTCAAGTTAATTTCGATTCCTAACTATCAAGAAAACAAGTACGTCACAATAACGCCAGTATCAGATTACGTTGCAATGAATATAAGAAAGGACACTTTTATACCTATGAGCGAAGCAAACATCAAGGAGTGTTTCGTACAGGACTCATATTATTGTCACAGTCAGAGACCCGAATACCAGATGAAAAGTGAGAAAAATCTGTGTTTACAATTTAATCAAGAATGCATTTCGAAAGAAATTTTGTGTAAAACTATTTGGCAAGAAAGTTATATTATGAACACATATATTTACACATGTTGCGCACAATGCAATATACGAACAATGTGCGATGATCAAATTACCGCATACCAGCTGACGGGTACCGGACTTATAAGTGTAGGTCATGGTTGTCTCATAAAGACCGATGATTTTATTATTTATCCCCATATGCCTCATACAAGCGAGGTTAGGATTTTTCCAAGTTTATTTACACCAACCATCTCACCTATTAATCACATCATCAACATTTCAATTCCTCACTTCAACTTCACAAATCAAGAGCATACGCAATTCAACAAGGAAGCGGCTGCAATTCAAGGAAAAATACAATCCCTCAAGGACAGTGAGGTGACGTCAGCGAGCGTATCGTACCACGACATACACCATTACGCTATGATTTACGTCATATTGGGAGGGTTAGTCCTGGTCGGTGTAATAATAATCGTCCACCGCTCTCAATGTCAATGGGGAAGGCGACGAGACGAGCAGACAAGTGAAGATAATCACCACCACAATCAAGCAGCAGCACCAGCGGCGGGAGCCGCACCAGAAGCAGCGTCAGTTCCTGTGCCCGGCCCGCTCCAGCGCCCCGGGCACTCGCGCGCCGGCTCCCACCCGCCGCGTCAGCAGCGAGGCGACACGGCGAGCTACGCGCGGCCCATCCAATTACGAAATAGATCAACAAGTCCCGTTTTAAGAAAATGCAAAGATATGTTTTACGATGAATCAGTTTGATTTATTTTTAACTTTGTTTATTTTGTTTAACAAGTAACTTTTCTTTCATTTCATTTGTATCTTAAATTAATGTATCCCATTTCTGGCCCGGGAATATGTACGGTTTGCACCGCACAAAGTATGTCACCGCGTCAGCATTTTAATTTTTAATACATTTCTTTGAATATAATTATTGTAATTTAGTCAGTCACATCATATCACTTCAATTGTGAACTCGTTTGTAACAAGACATAAATAAACATTTATAAATCGGCAAGGATTTATTATTTATCAAGAATATCAAGATCCAGCAAGTCTGTTGAGTGGCAGCATCAAGGCACTACCCAACATTGTGTCAAACAAAATCTTAAACTCGCGTCAGGACACGTGACCTGATCGAAAAAGCGTAGGACGGATGGAGAATGTTGAGGTGACAGGTTGACTATGGTCTCGGTTGCTTAGCGACAGACTGTTGATAATGTCTTTTACTTGTCTCTTGTTTTATTGTCAATATATATTTTTCGATTCTCTATATTATCTAATGTTTTCTTATATCTTATCACCTAACTTAACGTTCACTTTAATATGGTTTGTCATGTTTGTGTACGATAGCGCAATAAATGAATATTGTATTCTACCACATAAATGATAGTACTTTTATACTGATAAAGCAATTGGTGCAAAATTATTCCCTAACCATTCCAAAATATCAAACATGCTCAACGTTAATAATCAAGTTTTCACTTCTGCCGGCACTCCCGGAGTGCAACCCGTCTTTTTATTTTTTATGAATTTTTTTTTGTTGAAACTTTGTTTTTTCTTTATTGACAACTATTTATTAACGCACAGATTGTCGCTTAGAACATGTGCCTTTTTGCTCTTATCGGATAAGGTCTCACTTGCGAGGACGTTTTAAAACTTTTATTCTTGTGTTATAGAAATTAAGTACAATTATGTTTATAAGAACACTGCTTAGTTGTATTGTTTATGTTTACCACATACTTTGACGAATACGCGTGGCTGGACAAACCTAATTGGGTTTTAGTCACTCGGTTGTTTTTGTATTGATGTATCACTTTGTATAACATAAATAAAAAAAAAAATAAAAAAAAAAAAGAAGATATTTTTAAGACCCTGGACTGGAAATAAATGGGTATAAATATCAACGGCGAGTACATCACACACCTACCATTTGCTGATGAAATAGTCCATATACCGGAGTCGTTATAAGATGTACAACGAATGCTGTCCAGCATAGCTGATGCTTCAGCAACAATCAGTCTCGGTATGAACATTGACATGACGAAAATCATATATAACAGCCTCATGGACCCAATACTGATTAATGTTAATCTCGAAGTTGTTCAAGAAAACGTTTACCTCGGGGAAATTTTGCAGATGGGTAAAAAAACTTGGAGAGGGAAACAAACAGAAGAATTCAGCTGGGATGGGCAGCATTCGGAAAACTTCGTCATGTCTTCTCATCATCGAGTCCACAAAGCCTAAAGACGAAAGTCTTTAACCAGTGCGTCCTTCACATAATGACGTACGGAGCCGAGACATTGGACACTCGCGGCGGGACGTCTAAAAATTTAAAGACGCTCACCGAGCTATGGAGAGGGCTATGCTCGGAGTTTCTCTGAAAGTTAAAGTCAGAAATTATGTTATCCGACAGAGAACCGAATATTACGTCATTGTGTCGTTACACCGGTGACAGGTGGCCAAATAGCGTCAAGAAGTACGCTGGCACATACTCCACATATTTTTTTAGTCTTCAATTAGAATTAATTTTCAAACACGCTGCATTTTATAAGGAACCCTGAAACTCAATGGTTTGGGTCAATACAACAGCACAGTAACAAAGAATTGAAAATTATTATTTAAATTTTGTCACTGTTTATCATCCTCATACTGTTTTGTTTTAACAAGTGCACGGTTGTTATAAAAACAGGTTTTTTTCTTCATAATTCTCTAGATCATTAAATGTTGGGTATGTCGAAGTTTGTGTTTATATTGATCATCGCTGTGAATCTGCTGTTAGCAACTTCAGCAGGTAAATAGACAGAAATTAGTATTATTAACTATAAAATACAAAATTGCGAACTAGAAAATATAATAATTAGTTGAACAATAATTATATAGGGTACTCGGTGGCAGAATTCGTATTACCTTTGCTAACATTTAATAAAGTAAAACTCTTAAGGCGGTACCCCGACCGAAAGTGGCGCCGCGTTGAATTTTATTTAATATCGTAATTCTAATACACAATTTTAATGAAACTTTACGTGGAATTTTTAGAGCCCATAGTCTAGTATTTTTAGACGGTATCATTACATTCCCTAGTAGTCACTGCTAGAAGTAGATAGCAAAACTGCTAAAAGTGGCCGTTTTTGACACATTTGCTATCTACTTCTACGAATGACTATGACGAGATGTAGCGATACCTTCTAAAAATACAAGACAATGGGCTCTAAAAATTCCACGTAAAGTATAATTAAAATTGTGTATTATAATTACGATATTAAATAAAATTCAACGCGGCGCCACTTTCGGTCGGGGTACCGCCTTAAGGCGGGAGTTTTGACGTAATTTGATCAGCCATAGATTAGGACATAGATTGCGAACGCACGTTACAAAACCGTCCTTTGAGACGTTTGGTAAACAAATCCCCACAAAGGTCAGTTTTTACGAAAGACAAAGTTTTTACGATTTATAGTTAATTTTTTTAAGAACTGATGAAATTTTTTTTCTGCAATTCAGGGGAGCAATGTGAAGGATGTGGTAAATGTACATTAAATAGTGTTTTAGATCATTTGGATTGATCCTATACCTCATATAAAATAATTTATATTGGTTCACTTAATTATATTTTTTATAGGTATACTTACTTTCGCTAGTTAGGCCAGTCGTCTGATCAGATGTTGGTGCTACAAAACCACTCTACCCAATTATTCGATAAGTACGCACTCAAGGCAAGGTCAAAACTTTGACCTTGGCTAAGGCGGATGGAAAATCGGTGATCGCACCATCTTCATTTCTATTCGACAACGGATGTAATAGTGTCATGACAACAGCGTTGATTAGAGAATAGCGTAGCTGTACCAACTGAATATTTTAACAAAGTAACAAAAAATATTTTATTTAGAAACTCAACATCTTTTTTTACAATAGGTCAAGCCTAGTCAAAATCCACAAAATTACCAATTTTTATCGGGCATTTTTTTATTTATATAATGAAATTAGAATGCACATCATATATTTAACTCATCCAGAACGATTTCCAACTTTTCAATATCGAGTTATTAAGCATCGGACAACATTTACCCCCATGGCCTCGGCGGACGAAAAATTGAAAATCCGTTGCATAGAGCCACGCGGTCACACCTGTCGCCCACCCCGACCCAAAAAGTAGAACCGATTTTGATTTTGTTTTTAGTTTGTTTGAAAGTTGACTTGATTGTTGTTAGCTTAGAATTTATTCCAAGAGTTGTCAAGGCTTTATAAAAATAAAATAATTAACTATATTTTTCTACTGTTTATAGCAAATTACTTGTCTTAAACCACAGCCGCTGATGAAATATAATAAAGCTTACCTTTGTATTTATTTACAACAAAATTGTAAAGTTTTATAAAAAAGAGTAGATTTTTTAATAAGAAGAAAAAAAGTTTCCTGTGCTGTTGGGTTTCTTGCAGTTGTCTTTCCCTCACATATACTGGTCTGAAACAGCATAGTACGATACGCAGAGAGGCTCTATTCGTTGAGGTACCTACATATTATTTTTTATTTAGTTTTTTATACACATATTTTTATCAATGAACGCGACACAATAGAATTTTTATTATTACAAGCAAAATATGTCTTGCCAGTACAGGAGTAGACAGTACTTATATACCTACTCGATCAATTTTTAATACAGGGCCAACTCAAACGTATGGAACAGCTGGGCCATCACTTGAAATTTGGGCACTAAATAAAAAACAACCCTGTATAATGGTGGTCGCCCAACACTATTCCCCATGGCCAAATGGAAAATCTCACTTTTTCGTACGGCGGCGAACGTGTTAAGCCAATTACCAGAGTTTCATAGCATTTTTAGAAAGTATACAGAATAAAATAAAGAAAACTACAGTAAAATCTAAATTATCTAAATAGTGACAAATTGCTAATGAATTTAATTTGACACGCGTGCTTATAAAATTTCTGATCATGGTAGCATGATATAAACCTATCTAAAATTAACTAAATCCTTGTATCTGTGACTTTGTTGTTTTTCACCTCGACACGTGATATCGTTATAAATTAATCATGTTGAACAATCTTGTAATTGTATAAAAAAACATGTTTTCTTTTCAATGAAGTTAATCCTCAAAAACAATAGCAATTAACGTCATATTTAAATTTGTACAGAGGTGACTAAACCTGTATCTATTTATTCTGACATTTATTTAAACAGATGCTAACAATTTTCAGTAACATAGCACTGAGTTTTTTTTTTATCACTAGTCCAAATTTGATTACTGTCTTCGTAATTAAGGTATAGTCGCCACGCCAAGTTGCCCGTCTATCACTTTTAGACGATATTCGTGAGCTCTTGATTTGGACATGCTTACATAGTCACCGACAGATAAGATAACCGATCAAGTAATTTAGCGCTATTATTAATTTGAAAATAACCGAGACCTTTGAAACCAACCGAGAACTTTGACTACTGCCTGCCCATACGATGCACCCCGTGTGAGTTTATATGTATATAAAATTAAAAGGAGATGGCCCAAAAAAGACCCAGTCCCCGGCGCTGTTTTGTTAAAAAAAAAGTTTTGTTTCTCATATTTTAGAGGATATCCCAAAATAATATTTTGAACTATCACTGTATCTAGGGGCGTGCATTCCATATAGGCAGTTAAGCAGTGCCTACCTCATTCAAAACCTAAATAAATATAGAATAAGTGTTAAATTAATTTTATTTTAGATTAAACTTCTATTCAACACTCGAGATTTTCCTTACGCTAAATACCGAATACCTACCGGTAGGCAGTCTCCAAATTGCCTACTCGAAGCAAGCAGCGTTACATACAAGAATTGAACTTATTTAGAAAAATGTATTGTTCATGTATAAACCGCCCACGGCAAGAAGGGCGCTATTTGTACGTGTAACGTTCAAGCTTAAAAGTCCGGAATATATCAGTGTAAAGTAAGCAAGCCTACCTACCGAATGAATTTGGTCGCGAATTATTTTGTTAAGGAGTTATTTTAAAACTATGATATTTCCTAAGATATTCGTTAAAATTAAATGATGTAAAGGGCAATTTTGTTTGATGCTTATTAACTCGATATTGAAAAGTTAGAAATCGTTCTGGATGAGTTAAATATATTACATGCATTCTAATTTCACTATATAAATTAAAAAGATAAAAATTGGTAATTTTGTGGATTTTGACTAGGCTTGACCTATTGTAAAAAAAGCTGTTGAGTTTCTAAATAAAATGTTTTTTGTCACTTTGTTAAAATATTCAATTGGTACAGCAACGCTGTTGTCATGACACTATTACATCCGTTGTCGAATAGAATTAAAGATGATTTTCCATCCGCCTTAGCCAAGGTCAAAGTTTTGACCTTGCCTTATCCTTTAAAAACTTATTTATCGACCAAAATAGACTATTTTTATTCGTTACCTTTATCTTTTTTGTTAACAATAAAAAAAAATCACGAATAAAAATAGTTTATTTTAGTAGATAAATAAATTTTTAAAAAGTAAGCCTACAAAGCTTTTTGAGAAAATATAATATTGTTAGCCACCCGATAGAGAGACAGTGATAGATCAAAATATTAGTTTTAAGTATCCCCTAAAATCTGAGAATAGAATAGAATAGGTTTTTTTTTGCATAAGACATGGTGGTACATGATGATACCTACATTACTTTCGCGCCGGGAACTGGGTTTTGCTTGCATGGGATTTGGGCCATCTCCTTTCACTTGTTTCTTTAATATTTTTTCCAGAAGATTGCCCAGCAGATCAAGAGCTCTCCGATTGCCCAAATGCTTCATGTTTTCCTTTAACTTGTGACGAGGTTGGTAACCCACTTCCTGATTGTGGGACTTCCTCACCATGCCCCGGTGACCCTGCATGCGAATGCAAAGACGGAAAAGTCTTTGATAATGATGGATATTGCATAGATCCCAAAAAGTGCCGTAAGTATTTTATAAAAGTATGTTCACACTAAACTTTAAAGAAACGAAGAATAGGATAATCGCGGAAAAAGAATAGAATTCGTTATAAAAACGTTACGAATTCATAACCTACCTACTTGTTTTTTATAAATCGGTTAAATAGTAATCTCTATCTGAAATTGCGTTTTTATTGAAATATCTTTTAACGAAATTATGTGAGATCATCGACCATTTTGCCACAGATAAAATTTATCATTATTATTATAACAACAAGTGTTTCTAGCTGTATTGTGTTGCTGTTAAAATCAGTAAAAAAATATTCCACCTACTTCACAGCAAGTTGCGGTGGTGACGAAAACGCATCTCTCGGCTGTGGCACTAACTGCGGCAAGAAGTGTTCAGATCTGGTCAACAAACAATCGGTCTGTCTCCTTATATGTCAAATTAACGGATGCGATTGCAAAGACAATTATTATTACGACAGCAACAAGAAAAGATGTGTCCTACCTGAAGACTGCACATGTGAGTTAAAAGTTCTAATACAATAATTTTATTATAATAAAGCCTCATTTTTCGTTTTCTTCTTAATCGGTCCCTCCTAACTGAGGATCGTTATCAATGGCCACTTTTACAATTTGTCTCCACCGGTCTCGGTCCATGGTAGCTCTCACCGCTTGTTGGAATTTGCTCGAGGAGGTTGATGCTTTTACTTGGTCAGGCCATCTGGTTGGGGAACGACCTCGGGCTCTCTTGCCTTCTATTTCACCAAGAGCTTTATATATAGACGAATAAATCCACTTCCACATCCCTTTATTAAAGAAACACAAAATATGAAGGCGAACAGCTCCAATTAGCCAACATTTCGTTGACTACTGCAAAAGGCAACCCATGTACCAAGCGCGAGGATTCAGGGGTGTATTCTGTTAACGTGAAGGCATAATCCTATCGATTTAAATTTGTAATAACTTTCTACACTCTATTAACAGTCTAGTAACGTGTAATAGAATAGAGCGCTAAAATTAAATAAGATTATGAATAATTTTTGACCTCTTGATAAAACTTCCTGCTTTAAAAGAGATAGATCCACTAGTAATCTGGTTTAATTTCCGATATGTAATTATTTTCTTAGCTAGTTTCAACATTATAATGTAAGTAGTTGCAGGAATCTAAAACCATTTCTTTATTTTTAGCTATCTGCACGAACCCTAACGAAGAATACGTCAAATGCCCAGGCTGTTCACCACAAACGTGTGACACTAGAAACAACATATACCACTGCCCAATGATACCGGCCAACCAAAGCGACTGCACGCCAGCCTGTAGATGTAAAGAGGGATACTACAGGAATTCCAAAAATATATGTGTGCCAGCTTGCGAATGCGGTAGGTACAGTTCAAAATGCTACAGTTAGAATTAGGAAATAGCATTGAAGCCTTAAATTTTTCCCGTAGGCGTCTTTCGCAAGCGACTGACACAAATAAATTACTGCAGCGGGCCTACCATCATCTATTGGAAACTATCATGTCTTAAGGACGTTTTGTTTGCGTTTCGTTTTATTCAAGTTTTTTTTTTTGACACTCTTCATACTATGGAGGCGATGATTGAGCGACGACGTCACAAAACTTCCGTCAAAGAAGAGATTACTTTAAGAAATTCGTAGTATGAAATTGCATGGTAAGATTGAAACAATACTGCGCTAAGAGATGGCGGTTGGCCCCCTGATCTGCTACGTGTAAACATAAAGCTTTAGCGCGTTTCAATAAAATATAAATTAAAGGATTTGGATATGAGTTTTAATTAAAGTATAGAATTAAAAAAACACTCAAATACAAAAAAAAAAATATGGTGAACATGTGAAACGTGTCAACAAGGAAAATATTTGGAGAGCTTTTGGAAGCGTTGCCACGCTTCCAAAAGCTCTCCAAATATTTTCCTACGTGCACGCAAACGCTAGAAATAAGATTTATCTCCACCTCTAACACGCCGATATTCTTATGTTTTCTTCGCCTTGCAGAGTGTCCAGAAGACCAGGAATATTCAGATTGCCCAGATAATTCCTGCGCCGCTCTTACATGCGCAGAAGCTGGTTTTCAGAAGAAGAATTGTGGAACCAGCAGCCCTTGTCCTGGAAAACCTGGGTGCATTTGTAAAGCTGGGTCTCTTAGGGACGCCAACGGAAAGTGCATAGAATCAAGCGATTGTCGTAAGTAGTCAATATTCAACACGTATGACTATTATGGCAGAAGTTTGAAAACATAACACAACCTAAGATAAAATAAAACATAATTTTTTCAACACCATTTATTCAATGATGTACAGAAATATATATTTTTTTACATAAATCAATGTTTTTTTTATACAAGCATCATGCGGAGGTGACAGTAATGCAATTCCCGGCTGCAGCAATTACTGCGGCAGAACATGCGCAGACATAGGCAAAAACGGCACATTTTGTCCACTTTTCTGTGTACTAAATGGATGTGCTTGCAAACCTAATTACCACTACGACACTAACATCGGAAAATGTGTGGAAGCTAGCAAGTGCAGTAAGATTTTACCCCTTTTTTAATTATAAATCATTAAATTTTCCTGACAATAACTCTACAATAAAATATTCTCCTTTCAGCAGCAACATGCAAAACAAACGAAGAGTTTTCCAGCTGCTCGAACGGTCTTTGCCGTGTACAAGACTGTAAGGATAAAGGAAAGACCCGTCCATGCCCACCCATGGTACCAGGGTCCTGCATACCGGGCTGTGTATGCCCAGAGGGATACCTGAGGAAGAACGGCGAATGCGTTCCAGAAAATCAATGTGGCTGTAAGTCAAAAATTACTTTCTATTACTTTTATTTTTCGTACCTTAACTGGTACCGTCTCCAAAAGGTTTAATTTTATTTTTTTATTTTTGTAGTCGGTTTTTAATTTTTGTAAAAATATTTTTATTTATCAATTTTTTTGAATTAGAATAAGTCCCGCACTTAGGTTTGACTCAAACTAGTAGTGTACGTAAAAACTTGTTTGATCAAACCGCTTGATTAAAATAAACGACAGTTTTTTTCAAATTTTCTTCAAAACTACTATACCAAATTCAAATTTAAAAAAAATGTGACCAATTTGGGAACAAACTCGATGTTATAACGTTTGAATCAGTTCAGCGGTGCTCGAGTAATCGGTGAACATACATAAAAAAATATTATATAAACGCGAAGAATTGATAACATCCTTCTTTTTTTGAAGTCGGCAAAAAAAATATGCATTTACGTAAGTCGTCGTCTCAGCCACATAACACGCACTGCTGGGTATAGGCCTCCCCCAAGGATCTCCACAACGATTGGTCATGCGTTGTCCGCATGCAGTGGCTTCCCGCGACCTTCACCAGATCGTCGGTCCACCTTGTCGAGGGCCTACCCACGGAGCGTCGTCCTGTGCGCGGTCGCCATTCCAGAACCTTTCCGCCCCAACGGCCATCGGTTTATCCCGCTATGTGTCCCGCCCACTGCCACTTCAGCTGAGCAATCCTTTGAGCGATTTCGGTTACCTACTTTAGTTCTCCTACGGATTTCCTCATTTCTGTTTCGATCACGTAGGGAAACGCCGAGCATAGCCCCCACGCTGGGTGATTTTGAGCTTTCTTATCAGACCCATAGTTAGCGACCAAGTTTTACTAGGTACCGATAGTTATAACTGGCAACACATACTGGAATGCTGCCCATCCGAGTTGGATTCGACGACGAGAGATCTCTTTCTCGAAGTTGGACTTACCTAATTAGATTGTCTGTCCAAGGTAAACGTAGTGGTCAACAACTTCGAGTGTAGTGTTGCCAACGTGAACTGAAGTGGGTACAATATGTACAGAATTTGACATGATTTTTTGTCAGGTCCTCCAAGGTTTCAGCCATAAGGACTATATCATCGGCAAAACGAAGGTGCGTCAGATACTGGCCATTAATGTTGATGCCGAGTCCTTTCCAGTCCAAGAACTTAAAGATGTCCTCCAACGCAGCCGTGAACAGTTTCGGAGGAATTACGTCTCCCTGTCTCACACCTCGCTGCAGTTGGATGGGATTTGCGCTCTGGTTCTGTAATCGGACCGACATGGTGGCATGTTCGTATAAGTACCATAACACCTCGATATAACTATAGTCCACTTGGCACCTATTGTCTCTATTGGATCGAAGGCTTTATCATAACCCACAAACGCCAAGTGAAATGGCAGATTATACTCCTCGGTCTTCTGTATAAGCTGCCGCAGCGTATGGATGTGGTCTATGGTGCTAAAGCCTTTTCGGAACCCGGCTTATTCGGGAGGCTGGAAGTCGTCGAACCTGCGAGCGAGACGATACGTAATGAAGCTCAAAAACAACTTATAGACATGGCTTAGAAGTGAGATGGATCTGAAGTTCTTCAAACGGGTGTTATCTCCCTTTTGAAGAACAAATCACCTCACTTATATTGCATGCCGTCGGCGTTTTGCCCTCGACGATTAAAGGAATTGAAAAGCTGGAGAAGGACTGTAAGTATCGGCTTACCGCCCGCTCTCAGAAGTTCTGTAGTGATTTCGTCATCGCCCGCCGCCTTGTTGTTTTAGAGCTGTTTGAGAGCCATACTAATCTCGTACAGGCTGACGTCCGGGATATCTTCGCTAAAGTGTCGGGTAAGGTTGGGTCTGGGGTCTTAAGCCTTGCTTTCAACAGGTGGCTGCGTGGAATATAACAGCTCATAGAAACTCTCGATCTCCCTCAGGATTTTAGGTTTCGTAGAAATGATGCGACAGTTTTCAGCTTCGTCATCTGGCTTTACCCAATAGATAGATCTCTCGCAAACACTATGGAGCCTTTATTTATGTAACAATATAAGAAATAAAGAAGGCCTATACCCAGCACTGGGTGTCATGTGGCTGAGATAATAATGATGATGATTTGAATTTAGTAAAGAAGACATTTTTAAGCCCGAGGGACAGCTCCTTGGTCATTGAATACAGCATATGAATAAATATGCATAGCTTCAGTTCGGCTACACTTACTCTGCAGTGTACTTTCTGTTGTAAATTATGATTTGTCTTACGAGCTTTAATGAATCTACTTTTTATTATTATTTCTAGTAACCTGCACCAACGCTTATGAAGAATATGTGCAATGTCCCGATTGTTCACCGCAGACGTGTGACACCAAAAACAACGTATATCACTGCCCAATGATCCCAGCCAACCAAAGCGACTGCACGCCAGCCTGTAGATGCAAAAAGGGATACTTTAGGAATACCAAAAATATATGTGTTCCAGCTAGCAAATGTGGTTGGTATAGTTCATAATACTACAATTACACTTTTGTGGAATGCTATTGAAGTAATTTGTAGACGTCTTTTGATGTTGACGCAACATAGCAATGGGTTTCGCAAGCGACTAAAATGCCACAAATTCATTGTGGCTGACTCCAGGATCTGCCTTGTGTTAACTTAAAATTTTGGTGCTTTTCAAGAAAAAATATTTTGAGTCATCAACATAGCACTAGTCAAGCTTGTTCTGTAGGTAAATATGGAAACACGGCCAGAGTACATTTAGATCGACTCGAAAGATAAGGAACATTTTTTTTATTTATCAAATTTATTTGTTTGGCTTTATACGATTGCCCAACAGACTAATGTGGAATCGAATAAACAGCTTGAGAGCAATATTGTTCAATTGCTTGTTATTTATACTTAAATTACAGAATTATTTACCTATTCTCCCTTGCAGAAACCCCACAATGCGATAGCGGTGAGATTTATTCCAATTGTCCTCCAGTTAAGTGCGACGCTGAATATTGCCCAAAAAACAGAAATGCAGCACAAAGCTGTCCGACACCAAAGAAATGCGCTAAAAAGGGAAGATGCGTATGTGGCTTCAACAGTCACCGTGATCGCAAAACTGGAAAATGCTTACCTACAAGAAACTGTCGTAAGTAAAATAGTCATTATTATGTCATTCGTGGCTTGGGAAAGATTAATCGGATTAATGAGTACGACCTGCGATTGTGACGGTCAAACAACTGGAACTGTGGTGGGCCATGGGATGATACCAAAAAAAGTATTATTTCGAACTTCTTCGTGCTTTTCCTGAATGTAGTTACAATCGTGAGCTCTACACACACTACACCTCCCCGGTATATATATAAAAAATACTTATATTAATATATATTTTATTTAATTAAAATCTAAAATAAGTCTACTGGACAATTTTATAATTGCCAAAAAAAAATACCAATTTAATTTCAATAAGAAAGTTCATTTCATCATCCCAAATCCATCAAAATAATTTCTCAAAATAAAAACAAAATGCACATAAAAATCTAAACAAAGTCAAGCATTCCAAAATCCTATCCTAATGAACATTTGAAAATATTATCAGCACAAATAAACTTATACACCTATATTATTATAATGTAAATTCATTGACGAGTTGTTAACGATAACATAAACAATATTTGAAATAGATTTTTTTTATTATCTCTTAGTATATATCTAATTCAAACAAAATTTTAAAATGTTAAACATTTCTAATAAGTTTATTACTAAAGTCAAGTCCTTGAAAGTTTCGTTGAAACATATTAGATCAATACTTAGGTTTTAGTGGCGAGCTCATCCACCAAATTGTCACAAAATTATCACCATGATCAGTCATTTCTTCGATACATTATTTCACCTTTACATTTAAACATTTTTCATTTTATTTATAGTCGACTCACATTTAATTTCATAACTTCACTTTTTTTATCTCATAGTACTTACTTACATTTATTTTCTTGTGCGCACTATCATACATATAACATTTCATTTTAATATTTATTACAAGAGACTTTATTTTAAGGATTACTCTGACGCTGCGTATCTCGCGCTCCTTCGTCATTCATGAGCCACCTCCAACTATTCTCACAGAGAAAGCACGTTTCTGCTATGATCGAATGAAAGATCAGTTCCCTTCCATAGTACCATTGCAACATTATCACTTCTTTATCACAATCTCTTATCTTATTAACTCTTTCCTTCATTCTAATCCAACTAAAAAAAAACATACAATCCGACATTCTATATTCATTAATTATACAGAAACTCGGTTACTGGGTGATCAGTCCAAATTGTATTAGAATCTGACTAACTAAAACAACTTTCTCAACATTAAGCCCTACAAATACTTAAACTTCAACAAAACTTAACAAATCATCTTCATAAAAAAAAATACATTTCTAAACTACGACAAACTCATTTCAAAAATATTTAAAGTCACAACCGTTTTTAATTTGTCATGTCCGGTAAATAAATTCTAATAATAAGTGATTTTGATTTATTTACATTTCTTTTTACATAACATTCTTACTTATAATATTTAATACCAATAGCAAAATATTATTCAAATGTATATCAATTCTATCATAAATATTATCATGTGACAGTGAGACCCAATTCCAATTATTTAATTTGATTCTACATAAAACAATCTTGTCTCATATCTCCCATATAAGCATTGCATTGTGTCAACGCATAAGTTTACGCCGACGATGACGCGATGAAATCGTAAACGAACTTACAGATACCAATAACTATTTAGAAACAAAAGCAATTAGTTAACTTAGTAATTTAAGGAACAAGTACATTGACATTTTAGAAAAATATAAGATACATACATACTTTACTTTTTATTGTAAAAAAAAACTGGTTATTTATCATACTTATTCATTAAAATTTAAATAAATTAATTTTTATATTGTAAGGAATAATTTTGAACTAAATACTAGTCATAAATAAATCACTTATTATTATTTCAGTTCAAGTATTATCTACTTTTTTACAATCTTCATCTTCAAGCAATAAAAAAAATAAAAAAGATTTAATATTTTAAATGTAAACGATTACAAATTATTTTAATACTTGTTTAAACAAAAACTAATAAAATAAAAGTATATATAAGAGAATAAAAACTAACTCTTAAAAATATATTATGGATCAATAACACCAATTTAAACGGAAAATAAAACATTTCACTTTTCTTATCGAAAATTCGAAGTCTGACAAGAAAAACTGACATCATGGGCTGGAACGTCTCCCAGCTGCGTCCACGTCTGACACCAGCATCTCCCGGCCCCCAGCAATACTCCGCAAAAGTTTATCCACACTAGTCTCGACACACTTTTAAATAATTTCGATAAGTTCGTAGCTGATCCACATTATCTTAAATTTTTAAATCACTGCTGCAGTCAATATTATAATGATAATTATATTGATAAAAAAAAACTTTTTGACACTAAATTAATTTTATTTTATTTATGTTATAGTCTTTTCACACGTAAATAGTACTGTTCTTCACAACAGTGTTCACAATTTCTCATAACTTTCACCGACTTAAATTTTTCAACTTCCAACATTTGTTTCTTTTTCCAAACCATCTGCCCAGCACTGCCGATGGGCAGCACTGGCAGGGTCGCCATGCGATGTGGAAGGTTCGGCGCAACGGATAAATGAAACTATTGTTGTAGTTAGGGCGATACTCGAAAAAAATATGCTGAAGCGAGATAGCAATGAGAAAACGACGCGCACGGGAGCGAGACCGATTTTGCAGATTAGGCAAAAAAACACAAAATCACTTCGTATTAAAAAACTACAGCAATTAAAAAAAAATGCTTCTATACTATCCTAAATATTATTGGTGTCCACTTATTAAACCAATTTCCAATAGTTTAAGTAACCCCATTTAAGAATAATCTTGAATTTTCGTATTTTTTAGAGGTCTTTTCGAAAAGAAAAAGTGTCGAGGCAAAATCATAAAATCGTGTTTTTGAAACTATACAAATCTAGATAAAGGTATGAAGAAATATATATGTTAATACCAGATTTGTAACAACTGTAACCATGCTATAGTTTTATACCAAAAAGTCCATACTTTTTCCGAGTAGCGCCTTAAGAGTTATAATGAGCTAATAAAATGCGCTTACATGGCCTTATATACTAAGGGTGTGTTACTATGTCGGTACACACACTACAAGATGATAGCATATTGTAGTCCAGCCATAAAATTGTTTAACCACTTTTTTTCATAAAAACAATTCCATCATCAAAAATTCGTCACTTAGCTTATCAATCTGTTTTTTTTTCAGCTCCATTTGCCTGTAACAAGCGTCATGAAATATATGACAGCTGCCCACCCGTGTGTCCTGGACAAACTTGCACCGATTATCTTAACAATGCCACTTGTCCTAAATATCGCATCGGCATTGTAGTAGCTTGCAAGCCAGCTTGTAGGTGCAAACCAGGGTACTACAGAAATAGCAAAGGAGATTGCGTCAGTGGCCAAAAGTGCAAAGGTAATTTTTAATTTTTCTCCAAAACTATAATGCGTAATACAAAATGTGTATTCCTGAATGAGTTTTTGCTAAAATTGTCTTCGTTGAGTAATTTGAATGGTGATAACAATCAGCAAAATATTGATATACCATCTTAAATATGTTTTACTCCGAAAGCTTAATTTTTTTGTCAAAATAAGTAACAGATTCTTTTAAATTAATAATTCACCCAGAAGCCCATTCATCAGCCATTATTACTTTGGTTTATCTTTCCTATTGTTTACAATAGATAATTGTAATTTGTATTTTCGGTAATGGGAGGTATTGTGTTGGTTTAAAACTAAATAATCAAAGTTACGTTTAATTCATTTAGATGAACAGAAGGGTTCAAATTGTGGTGGTTCCACAACACCAAATAACACAAGCCAACCAACCAACACTTGTACTGATGTAGCAAGTCAGGAACAATTACTCGAGCAAGGAAGTAATGCGTTCTCCCTAAAATGCATAAGAGTAAGTGTTGTAAATAATTTCTACCGTAGCATTTTTTCTTGAAAGAGAAATATCCTCAATAATATACTTAGCTATTTCCAATGATAATCAATGTGTGTTTGGCTTTTTCATTGCAAATTAAAATATATTTTGCAATGTTTTTTTTATTTATAATATATTATATTATATAAATATATTATATTTTGCAATGAAAAAGATAAAATATAAAAAATTATTTGTAATAGAACTAAAGACGACTTGATTTTTATGGTCTGTATATAAAAAATATGGCCGCTGAATTTCTAATCGTCTAAGAAAAAGGAAGTTAAAGTTAAAATTTTTGTTCTGATTTAGGAACAGGTGAAAATTAACCCTGGTGTCAGTGTCTTCTCATCACCTTCTTCTGTTATGACACCTTTGGGTGAGCTAGCGTCACGCTCCGAAGGTGAAACGTTTACAGAAATTATGAATATTCTGAATCTTAAAACCAAAGACCAGGTGAGTCGTAAATTATTTTACCAAAGTAAACACTGAAGTATCTGTTCACTTCAAAACTAATAAAGGTGCTATTTTCAGATAAAATGCGCCTTCCCGGCATTTTTAGAATCCTTTCGAGTAGCTGAAGGCACAGAATTGGATCTTGCTAATAGAATATATGTAGCAGACCAATATAAACTCAACGACTCCTTTAGTTCTGATGCCGTCCAAGTGTTTAATGCATCAGCTCAGAGCATTAACTTCAACAAAGCTACCCAAGCAGCTGCCACTATCAACAAATGGGTACGATTATGGGAAATATCTATGTAGTCTGATTTAATTGTTAGAAAAGAATAAATCTTCATAATTCAATCTGCCTCCTATCAGGTTTCAGATTCAACCAAAGGCAAAATTACGGAATTGGTATCAGCTGATATGTTCGACTCCTTAACGCGTTTAGTGTTAGCGAATGCAATTTACTTCAAGGTCTGTACTATAATTTTTTTTTTTTTTTTTTTTTAAGTTGCTTACAAATATATGACTAATACTTATATCTCCTTTCAGGGTACGTGGAAAACAGAATTTAATCCTACTTATACGCAATCATCAGACTTCTACGTCAGCGAAGATAAGACTACCAAAGTTCAAATGATGTATCAGAAGAACAAATTTAAATATTGCGACAACAATGATATCGACGCGCAGGTAATATTATATAGTCGTTGTAATAATAACAGTACATTTCATTTCTATTACGTGATCTAAAGAGAGGACAACTCTCATCTAACTAGTTAGCATTTAGTAGCTAACACCTACTCCAACCAATCTTAAAAAAGGGTCTTATCACTATGGCTAATAGCAGTAACACGCCATATTTTACAGTTTCAAATTAAATTAATAATAGCTTTATAGTAAAAAAAAATACTTATAGATAAATTTGAGTAAAGACTTATTTAATATAATATTAGTTTCATAAGACTGTTTAATCTATTTCCAGGTTGTAGAAATACCTTACCAAGATCAAAATGTTTCGTTTATTCTAATATTGCCGAACCAACGATATGGTCTGGTGAATTCTCTTGATAAACTACAAGACCCTGCTATATCCAGTACTTTCCTGAACTGTCTTACGACACAAACCGTGGAATTGTATTTTCCAAGAATTGACATTTTATCTACTATAAACTTGGTGGATATATTGAAATCTGTAAGTTCTTTATTAACATTGTCTTAACAAAGTGTTGGTTTTTGCCCAAATAAAATAATAATTGAAACATTACAGGTAGGGGTTACTACAATTTTCACTTCCAAGGCACAATTAAGTGGAATGATAGTACCAGATGAGGCATTGTATGTAACAGACGCTATACAGAAAGCATATGTTTCAGTTAATGAGAAAGGATCTGAAGCAGCTGCAGCTAATGGTAATATTTACAGGTGTTGAAATATTGGTCAAACTCACTTAGTTTTTTGAGAACTTGGTCAGTAGTCCAGTCATTAGATATTGTAGGCTGAGATTATCTGTAATTTAGCATACGTCAGTGATTTGGTGTACAGTTTTAAAATTTCATATTAAGTTAAAACTTAAAGTTTTTAGAGTTTAGAACTCGTCTGAGTCAAATCTATTAATCTATACTAACCTACTATAAAGCTGAAGAGTTTGTTTGTTTGAACGCGCTAATCTCACTACTATTTCCATTTGAAAATTATTTTGTGTTTGATAGTCCATTTATAGAGGTAGGTAGGTAAAAAAAACATTTTAAGCCTATATTACCATGATAACGTAAACCACGTAGGTAAAACTGCGGGCAGGTCACTAATTTTTTGAGAAAGCTAAGACGAGTTTTAAACAAAGTTTAATATTCACAGCAGTGGTAATAACCCAGCTACTGATGCCTATAGCACCTCTGCCAGTATATACAGTGAGAGCAGATCACCCTTTTGTATTCCTAATAGTAATCAGAAATAAAACGGCGTTCATTGGAGTACACTATGGATAAGGTAGTGGTGGAGATATAAGATACAGCACTTAATTAACATACGGAAATATAGGATTACCAACATTCTTTACTAACAATAGTTTTATTTGCAGCTGCTGTAATATCTACAAGGGCAGCTGTTGTGGAACCCCTAGAATATACCGTTACAGCTGACCATCCATTTTTATTTTGCATTAGAGTTCGCAAACTTCATATATTCTTGGGAGTATTTTATGGATAAGGTAACTTCTAATGAATATTAACAAAATGTTAGTAACGATAAATGTCATAACTTATTTATTGAAATGTGTCTTTTTGTAAACTTTTTAACCTGAAGTTTGTTTTCTGATCTACAAAACTCTGATCCTCACATCTTTTAGAATGTAGATCAGATTCTTGGGTGTGTATAGCAATCTGGATCTCCTCCATTCACTCACTGGATGGCTATTATGTGACCTGCACTGTATGTCACGTTTGATAAAGACGTAATTCGACTACATCCAATGGCATCATGGTTAACTGCACACTTGTCTTTTCAGATTTATCTAATACTACACGGAAGATTCTTCAAAATTGTAAAATAAATATCAGCACTGAGACATTTGTTTCATTTCAATGTTCTATGCTTTCGTTATTATTTTCTCCCTTAGCATCCTTTTCTAAAAGGGGTTAGTGACGTTTGGAACTGACCCTTTTATTTTATTTTGTTGTGACGTTTGGTCCCAATTTGAAGATATAGCAATTTTGCATAGAAAAATCTACTGCTTGTTTCTCTACATTGTGTAGCAGTGGTAGCAGGGGTTCGAAATATGGCGAAGGTAAGCCGGATCGAGAAAAATCCAAAAATACCAAATCTGACTATCCTAATCGTGGACCAAAAAAACATTTTATTCACTTTGCATCTACCTGGCATCGTCCATCCATCATTAGCATTTAACTTATTGGTGACAATAATTAATGACATAATTATTATGGTCATGGTGGATTGCAGGAATGGGATTTCTAAAAGAGAAGCCGATGGGAATCGGTATCTATAGACCCTTCGCCACTGTTGTTAGTTTAAAGCGATATTTCGAATATAAATTGCTCTATGGAAATGAAGTATGTTTATCCGTTATCTAGTACCTATCCATAACACAAGTTCTTCATGAAACTTAAAAATAATTAAAGGAAACATGTAAGGAGCAGTAACTCTGAAATATACTTTTTCCAAGCCTCTGTGATGTATGATGGAGGAGTTTCATCCCCATCACTGTCGAGTAACCAAAGCTCTTTGATAAGCAATTTGGCGAACAAAATTACTGGACCTACTAATCCTAAAACGTCATGCAGACGAGCGGTTGCTGAAAGAATGGCACGCTTTATGCATGTTGCGGGCGGATGAATAACAATAAAAATATAAAAAGTATTATAAAACCATTACCATCGTTAAACGAAATTGAGTCTGATTGGCGATGCATTACCGGTATGATATCAAGTATCAACAAAAAAAAAAAAAATACTAAAATCCCATGCCTGAATCTGGCACAAATTTATTTCATGGGTTTATTTAAGTAATCTGCAGATTATGGTACTAGTTATTTAAACTCTAATTTTTTTTTTGCCTTAGTTATTAATGTACTGACTTTAAGTCACTTTCCCCTGGACGAATGTGACACAAACTAGGTTTGTACACTACGCAGGCTATCTTAAATTCAATACCATTGCGTTTTTTAACTTGAAATCAATTTTGTAAGTTTTATTTTGAATTATTTATATCCACCACAAAGATTCGAATTTCTATAGATGCATAGGCAAGAAATGACACAAAACGCAAAAATAAGCTTTTTATATGCAAATACATCCACAGGCAAGTTTTTATAAACTTTAGAATTTTTGAAGGTTTTGCCTACAAAATAACTCAGCGCGATCGGTCTAAGACGCAAGCTGGCGAAAAGTGCGGAGAGCCAAAAAAGGAGACGAACGAAGTCCGAATGTTACTCGGGTAAAATCTAAAACCATAATTGGTTGATCAGCTGAAAACCGATATAAAATGCGTTGATATTTTCGGTGCGGTTTGTTGACATAAGTTTGTTGACATAAGTACATTTGTCTCACGTTAGCGAAGAAAGCAATGCGGAACATGCGAACATTAAGTAAAATTTAAAAAAATTCAGATTGTAAATTACAACCGGTAAGTAGAATATCGTTAAGCAATATAGCGATATCAGTGGCTGCGCTGCAATCTTACACGATGCGAACTTTAGTTGTTTTATCATTTTGAATAACTGGATGATGCGGTAGGAAAAAACCTGTAGAACTAATGTCTTGTTGCGGAACTTCATGCATAATACCCTTATTTAAATAGTTTAATATAATTTCGTTTTATTTATCGTGTAAATCAGGAAACCTTCTAAATTTATTTTCTAATGATAAAAAACTCTTTTGTGGCTGTAAGAAACGAATCACCAAATTTACTAAAGTCATCTTTTAACGGAAGATCAACATAATAACTCTTATGTTGAATGCGGACAGTTGTAGCACTAAAAATATTTTCGCTTAGTTGTTATCATCAGGACGCTTGCGTATTAACGCGTTGGCGGTTCCTCAACTAACCATTTATTTTTTTAAAGAGAGTTTATGGTATCTTGCGAAATAGTACAAAAGGAGTGCGGACTTCTTTGCGGTTGCGAGAAAATAGGACGAATAAATAATTTTATTGAAAACTAAAATGTCATATTATATAAAAAACAATCAGGTAATAATGACGTGATACGTACCACGACCATTGGTTGAATAGAATAAACTACTATAATTAAATCGTTAGGTAATAAATTAAAGTCGTAATTCCATAATTTTTTTGCCAATTTCCACCAATACCTTGCACTTTAATCTACGGGGTTTCATTACTTATAGGAAGCGAAAGACGATTACAACATTCGGCGGTTATATAATTGCTTTGCGAACCTGGATCAATAAGGCATCTCAATAAATAAGAGCGGCCGTGCGAATCTACGTATTTAATTTTAGCGGTTCCTAAAAGTGCGCAAGTACCAGTGCGCTGATTATATTCACAAGAATGGTTACAAATCGTATTGTTGTTAAAAGTAGCGGATAGCGGCTGCGACTGAGGGTGGCGAGGGCATGGAGGCTCGATGACTTCACGAGGCGATCGTAATTCCCGATCACGAGCGACAGCGGGTACGGTAGCGTGCGGCACTTTATTGTTATTATTTTGCATTTTGGTTATAATGATTATTAGAGGTAGGGTAACCTGTACTTATCTTGGCACCCCTTCAGTCATTGGCTCTCTGACATTTAAACGCAATTATTAAGGAAATATCATGGAAATGCAATGCGTCTTCTGATAAAATTAAACTCTTACATTACAACATTCTAAAAATTTCATATCCGCTCACCCGGTCAGGGCCTCCCCGCGGATCAGGTAACGATTGGCTATAAAAAATAGAACAATGGCCGCTATGTAAACAAATTTCGGCGAGCCTGTTGAAGTTTTAACTTCAACAGAGACTTTGACGCCACGCACGGTCTTATCGTTTTGTTTTTTTGTAAAGCGTACGAATGGTAGGTACTTGTAACTTATATAAGTGGATTTCGACTGTATAAGTTTTTTTTCTTAATCAGCACTTAAGGGAGACAAAAAAAGTGATTGAAATTTATGATTTTTGTATTTTTTGCTATTTTTATACTTATGGTAAATGTTAAATAGAAAAATATTGGAAAAAATTAACTCGGCCACAAGTGAATTCTCAGACGGGAATCGAACCCGCGACCTTTGGAAATCCGGTCCAATGCTCTAACCGCTGAGCTACCGAGACTTGCGAACCACCGTCGAAATTCTCCAATACTTTTATATTTTTAATACGCTGTAGGCCAGCGTTGTCACATCAATGCTAGGAATATCCTTGCATTCGAAAGAAACATCTTTTCAGGTGTTTAACGATCGATTCATTTGACACCTTGGGTCATAAAAATACTTATATTTTAAAAATTTCACGATAACCTATGTTTTTTATACTTTTAAAATCATGATGATTATATTCTAGACCAAAAAAAAATAAAACGTAAACAGTCTTGTCAAAAAAAACTGAGTGAAACACTCGAACAGCACTTTTGTTTTTTGTAATTTGGCACCACTTGATTGACACCTGTCACAAAACTTTTTTTTTCTGGCCTCGTCTTTATGGATCCTCGGATGGCTGTGTTGTTTTATTTATAAATAAAGAATGGTTCGTTCCGAATCCATTAAAAAAACTCCCAAGCCGATGCAACATGTATTTTTATGACGAGACCGTAAATGGCCAAAGACTAAATAGGGAATAAATTTGGGTACCCAGACTACCCACGGCCATTTAGCGCAGGCAGCTCCGCGATGGAGGGCTGTCAAAATAAAAATGTCTAAAATATTACAATAAATTGAACGGATGCGTGTTGCAAGTCAGCACAATCAAAGACACGGAATATTTTACTAACTGACGTTGCGACACGAATTTAAAGAAAAACATATTTATTATAAAATGTTAATTATTACTGTGGACACACATAACAAGCGCGCGGAATTTTATGTCGTCTTTTCATAAAAAAAATAACAGATCTGATAAGAAAGAGCTAAGTATACAAAAATTATTGTTATTATACTTTTTACTATTATATATATCTATCTATTATTATAATAGTAAAAAGTATAATAACAATATATATATATATACACTCATTTGCAAAAAAAACGGGCGGTTTTGATTTTCATTCATCTTTAAAAAGATACAATACCAAAAAGCTTTCAATCGTTTGTACACGTTACTGGCCGGTTTTAAAAATGCTGTGGTATTTAAAAAAGTACGTTCTAAATTCAAATTTTCATTTGATGCTCATTTTTACAGAAAACCCCTTTTTATCCTACATTTTTGGCGCGAAGTTCCAGAAGTTAACATCGACTTTCAAAACTTTTATTCAATTTTTATCGATTAATTTCATATTCTTGACTGTCAAAGCTTTATTTATTGCTGTTTGGCTGTATCAAAAATGGTAGATAAAGTGATAAAAGCTACCAAATTATCGCGCTGCTTGTAGAGGGTTGCAGCCAATGTTTCGTGGCTAGGAGGCTAAATGTTAGTCGCTCGACAGTCCAAAGGACCTGGCAGCGATATCAGGAGACTGGTTCCGTCGAGAGAAGGCCTGGTTCTGGAAGAAAACCATGTACCCAACCACGGGATGATCGTTTTCTTGTGAGTCGCGCATTGAGAAATCGCAAATCTTCGTATGTGGATCTTAAGAACAACCTCCAAGAAGTAAGAAATGTGCATATTAGTTTATGGACGGTCAGGACTCCTCCTGACCGTCCATAGACTAATATGCACATGCACATGCTTTTCGCTGCCAATATACGCAGTCACCGCCCGGCCCGCGGCCCCAAATTACTCCGTGAGCACAGAGTTCACAGGCTTAGGTTCGCTAAAAATTGTGAATCATGGACTCAAGACGATTGGAATAGGGTTTTGTTCTCTGATGAAACCAGGATATCTCTGTTCGGTGAAGATCGATGTCGGCGAGTGCTAAGAAGACAAGGAGAACGCTTTGCAGAGGCATGTTTCGAAGAAATCACACCTTATGGTGGGGGCTCTGTTATGTTTTGGGCAGGAATAAATTCAATGGATCGTACAGAGTTAGTCTTCATTGAAAACGGCTCACTGACTGGACATCGATACATAACGGAAGTTTTAATTCCTCATGCACAACCCGCATTGGCCGCTCTAGGTGAAGACTCGATTTTTATGTACGACAAACCTCGCGCCCACCGATCCCGCGATGTTAATGCGTATGTGCAAGAGGTCGGCATTCGTCGTTTGGATTGGCCAGCTCAAAGTCCCGACCTCAATCCCATAGAGCATGTCTGGGACGTTCTGAAACGGCGTGTGAGCTCAGTACACCCGGCTCCGCAGACCATCAGAGAGCTGAAGAATGTGATTACTGCGGAGTGGGAACGTATTCCGCAAGCAAGTATCCGGGATATACTCGCTAGCATGCCCAGACGAATTCAAGCTGTGATTTTAGCTAGAGGGGGTCACACTCGATACTAAACATTTATCTGCTTTTACTTTATTAAAGAAAAACAAACAAAAAAACTTTTTTATTTTTACTTCATGAGTATAATGCACTACTAGCGAACATACACTACTAGCGAGGTTTAGCATTATTTCCCATAAATTGTATCTAAATTTTATGAAATACTGATGAAAACGATTATTTTCTTATTAATTTACCAAATTGTGAGGATAAAACTACCTATAATTATCAAACAAAGCAATATTAACATTTGAAATGGTTCATTGCTTAGGTGCCCGATTTTTTGCAAATGAGTTTATATATATATATGTTTATAAGTTCCACGACAAGAAATAAAAAGTGGAATATAATATAGTATATTCCACTTTTTATTTCTAGTTATTTTTATTTTGTGATCTTAACATTAATTAATTAGTGTGCCAACTATTAGTAAAAAGCTTATATGGAAGTGCATTGATTGGCACCTATGCCAACCATAGTATTTTGAATGGGATTATTGTGGCAAGCAAGTCTTATTATTGTGTAACCGTGCTTCGTCGCTTGGATGTAAACAATATGAAATCATTGTTTAATAAGGTGTGTTTGAATGGCCACAGCATATAATTACAAAAGCAAAACAGATAGACACGTGTATTGCTTGAGTTTCTTGACTTTTTAATCGGTTTCTAAGTCAGTCATATATTTCATTTCAGTCTGAAGTTGATGGTAGCTGGAATTTCTTATAATCCTTGGGTGAAGTTTATAAAAATCATTAGTTTATAAGTTATCACGTTTGTTATTGGGCAACTGTATATCTTGAAGTTATCAACCAACAAACAATTTAATTCAGCGTGTCAATTTTAGTGATTTCATTGCAAAAAGCAATTACAACAACACTCCCTTGAATGGGATTATTGTGGCAAGCAAGTCTTATTATTGTGTATCTTTATATTGCCTTGTGGCCCAATTGTGGTCAATTGTGGCCGCTGAACCGGTTGTGGCCGCTGATAACCATGTCGCCACACTCACCCGATAGTGATCAATTTTGACCACTGATCTGATCTAATTGTGGCTACTGATCCAATTATGGTCAATGATCCGAATGTGGCCACAGAGCCAAATGTTTTCACTGATCCAGATATGGCAACAGATCCCAATATGGATTATAAAAATGTGGCTACTGACCTAAATGTGGCAACTTATCCAGATGTGGCTATTGACCCAAATGACACCCTTACCCAAATGTGGCCACTGATCCAAATGTGGCTACATCGAAATTCTATTTTTAAGTAGGTACCTAACTGATCTCGTTTTTTTTATGGACAACGGTGAATCGTATCTACTTTTATGGAGTTTTTAACCAACTTATCTTTATTATATACTTAATACCTACTAACATCAAGAATCAAAAAGGACTGAAATTCTATAATAGCTACTAAGAGCCAGAATACACGTAACATAATAACCACAGTAAATAATATTAAGATGCAGTATCTCAAATTATTTGTCACTGTTCCGAAGTTCCGTTGCAATTGATTTGATCATCGCACGATCGTGTGATCAAATACTTAGATACTCAGATACTTACTATTGTTATTGACGTTCGCAGGATGAGCGCTAAAAACCATTGCTTGCTTCATCGCACGACGAAATCGCATCGTACAATCCGACGACCGAGGGTTATAAGATAGGACCTTAGACCTCGAGCCGTATTGTAACCGTACGACATCAGTACGGCGTAAATCGCAATTATTGAAGAGATACGGCTGCAGCCAGGTCAAATATTAGTCGTGTCTTTCAAGAGTTGGTGCCATGGATTCACAAGGGAGTGTTGTTGTTATTGCTTTTTGCAATGAAATCACTAAAATTGACACGCTGAATTAAATTGTTTGTTAGTTGATAACTTTAAGATATACAGTTGCCCAATAACAAACGTTATAACTTATAAGCTAATGATTTTTATAAACTTCACCCAAGGATTATAAGAAATTCCAGCTACCATCAACTTCAGACTGAAATTAAATATATGACTGACTTAGAAACCGATTAAAAAGTCAAGAAACTCAAGCAATACACGTGTCTATCTTTTTTGCTTTTGTAATTATATGCTGTGGCCATTCAAACACACCTTATTAAACAATGATTTCATATTGTTTACATCCAAGCGACGAAGCACGGTTACAACAATAAAAAAAAACTATTTTATTATTTATTAACATGGTTTGGTTTAAAAATATGTTTTTATAACAAAAGAATAAAGTATTATACATATATAATGCAGTTGTGAATAACTATTCGAAGTATAAAAAGATGCACAGGCCAAACGCTTGCAGTTCTTCAGGTTATAATGTTGAAGTTAGGTGGTTTTATACTTTTTATTTTGACCACCTGTCTCGTAGCAGTGTCTCGTGCAGGTAAGAATAATTTTTATTTGTTAATTATATTATTTATGCGGTTTCGTAAATAAAAATTGTTTGATAATATTGACGAATAACAAAGAGTTTTCTCCACCGAGATAGCCAAATAACACAATGTTATCAAAGAAGATAATTATATTTAAAGTAAGCATCATCTTAAGAGGTGGTACAAAGGTAAATTGCCATTTTGCAGATTCAATATTTTAACTAGAAGTAAAAGATTATAGTGCTCGAAATTTTTATAGATATTAGAGCATATTTGGAATAGGCGGTCGTAGAAAAAACATAAAACCATTAAGTTTTCTCGATAGAAAAAAAACTCAAAGTTACGTCTATATTTACCAACGACGGTACGGAGACGGTATATGCGTTTGGGGTGAGAGGTTGTTTGTTTGTTTGTTTGTGCAAACCAATGTTACCATTTATCTCCATAACTACTATTCCTATTTGGATGGGTTCGGGTTTGAGTGGTGCATGTACTTAGATAAGTGTTTTGGTGACATCTCAACAGGAGGCGCTGCAGTAAACATTTGTTGGAGCAAAACCAAAACTACTAGTCCGATTTTGATGCTGTTTTCAGTAATGGGTTTGGGTTTGATTTGTGAATGTTCTTAGATAAGTGTTACGGTGACAATTCTCCAGAGGGCGCTGCTGTAAACATTTGTTTGAGCCAAACCAAAACTACTAGTCTGATTTTAATGCGGTTTTCAGTAATGGGTTTTCTGTAGTACAATGTACATAATATCTATGCTCTATAAAAAGCTGGAAATAAAAAGCAAAAAAAAATGAAAAATCCCATGACGGTTCAAACGTAAGTAATTGAAAAAGGATAAAATAATTTAAAAACCCCCGACTTAATTATCCGTCGGGGGCTGCCATCACTATTATAAATTTCATCACGAATATAAATAAATCTAATTATTCATGTTACTCTAAAACTGCAAAACTATAGTTCATTTAATGGCAGCCGCCGACGGATAATTAAGTTGGGGGTTTTTTAATTATTTTATCCTTTTTCAATTACGTTTTATCCATCGTGGGTTTTTTCAAAATGTTTTCCACTAGAATCAAGTTCTTTCCCATTTGATGCATAGAACTAGGCCAATAAATAGTTATTTTCACCTCACACGCTCTGAAAAGGAGGTTTTGTCAATCAGTTTAGGCGTAGATTTTTTTTTTGCGACCTAGCGCGGCAAAGTACTTTTTTAATTTAATACAAAATATGTCATAATGCGTTCCGAATATAAAATAATATAATAAAACCAAAACGGAGTATTATAATTAATTTAAAGCTATTTAAAATAAGAATAAAATGTAACAATAAAGTCAATAGTGCTATTCGGAACGCATTATGACATATTTTTAGGTATTCAATTAAAAAAGTACTTTGCCGCGCTAGGCCGCAAAAAGCTACGCCTAAACTGATTGACAAAACCTCCATTTCAGAGCGTGTGAGGTGAAAAATATATTATTGATACCGGGACCATTTTTTTTCTAAATAATGTATATTTTAGATGTAAATTGATAAAAACTGATTTGGGGCTTACGATGCTCTTATTCCGCGCAGAGTTCTATCGTCTGTCGCGCCGGACGTGAGGTGACAGGCATATTTTGTCAGCCACGTCAGCTCTATCGAGACGAGAGGACTATGACTATGTGCTCCAACGAGAAAATATTTCATTTATGGTTTAGTTATTGTGAATTATGAATGAAATAAGTTTACCAACGTAGAAAATATAGAAACCAAGAATAATACAATCGAAAATACATAACTTACAACCTCTCCGAAGCGATGACGTTACAGATACCGGGTAGTATATGCAAAATAAAACGAATCTTTCGATCATTCGCGTGTTGGTGGGGGTAACTAAGAATAAGTATAATTATATACGGGTTATTTTTTACCAGTGCACATTTTTTTTAGTTCGTCTCAGAATCTGTAAGTAAACAACTTTCTCCTGGAAACATGGGTCGAAATATGTCTTTTTTTTGACTTGACACACAAAATCAGACTGATCACGCGATCGATTTAGTATTGGCAGGTCAAAACTTTTTTCGTGTTTCGACCCATGTTTTTACGAGAAAGTTGTTCACTTATAGATTCTGATACTTTTTTTTATCATTTTCTACCTTCAAAACGAATAATCTTTAACTTTATTGAAAAACCACATTGATACACAATATTATGGTGAGTTTATCTCAGTGACATCAAACCACAAACTTAGACGGATTGAGAAAGTGAACATCGGTGACGACATACTTATCTTGTTTTCAATAAAATCATAACTTATACAAAAGTCTGTTAGATAGAGGTACTCAGAATCTTTAACTGTAGTTGTGGGTCCCCTGGACCCACCTTGATTTTCCAAAGCCATAATTATAGCGCTGTGGGTGCCGCAGCTCTCCCAGCTTCTCAGTACCTTCCTAAACTTGGCTGGTGAGCATGCTGTAAGACAACCGAATTTTGGTCGATTTTCCAAAGGTACCTATGTTATTAATTCCGCTTTGGTCCAGTGGACCCACCACTATAGTTTTTTTTTATTTCAATGAAATTCGTCTCTGGTCGCCTAAAACTCAATAGGAACAAAAGGAAAATAATTGTTTTCTGCCTCCCTGCTACTAGTAGCTTATTTGCGTAACATGTGCAATTAATGTTAGTAACTAGTCTCAATTGAACTAGTGTCAGAATATATACTTCTTGCTTTCTGAGTTTTTTTACACTTTTATGAGGTATTCCTCTAAGCGCACCTATTGTCAAGCGGACCTAACGAAGCACACCAAAATTATTCCTCGAAGCGAATACCTAATGATATCAACAGAAGTTTTAATAATCATATAAGCTAATCGTTATTAAATGAAAATATTTTAGTTGAGAGTACCAGGGTTGCATAAGTAACCAGGTTCTGATTTTATATTAAGGCAATTTTTTATTGATTCCTCGAAGCAGATCTGTTATGTGCGCTTCGAGGAATATATAATATACGAATAATTTTGGTGCCCTTATACTCGTATATAGGTGCGCCTTGAAGAATATCTCAATTTTATGTTTATGAAAAAAAAAGCCTCCAAAACGCAAGTGTGTCTGTTCACCGCAAAAATAAGTCCATTCACTCCGACTTTTCGGGGTGCATCTGAAGTCTTGAGCTTCTTGCATGAAGTTGTCTTCAGACCTCAACTTTGGCACCACCATCGAGTGCAAGGCTTAAACTGCAGCTAAATAGACGCTAATCCAATTTTGTTTTTTTTTTTACATGTTGTTGATATATTGGTTAAGTAGGCCGTACGTTTTTATTAAAAAGAAATAATGCTAATAACAAAAATTATTAGCATCTCAATATCCATGTTTTTTACTAAAAAACTACCTAACCTTGATTACCTAACTAATTTGAATCGCTCGATTCAATTTACTAAAGTTAAACTTAACCGAATTACTAAAAAAGACCAGCCCTTGATTAAGGTGTACTGAATTGAATGACACCTAAATTGCCTCATTTCGTAAAGGTTTAGGGGGTGAAAACGTTATCGCCCGAACCAATATTTCAGAAGGAAAAAGTAGGCAATCGCCTCTAGGACTCGCAAGGCGTATCGGCACTACACAATCCTCTTAAAAATATCCAATGTTAAATATATAAAATGTCGACACCATATCGAAATATCCCTAGGATTTTCGCGAAAATTATATTTATCTAATCATCATTATGTTTCTGGTATTATTTTAACTAGTGATGCAATATATTTTATTTTAATCATAATGAGGACCTACACTGGGAAAGAAGCACATAAACCTAGAGTTTGAAATGTGATAATTATAATTATATTCTTTTTTTTATTATTATTTAAAAAAATATATATTGTTCAGGTGTTCGTGACTGCCGAAAACACAGCACTGGTTCAGTTAACGCTGCAGCGACTGCTGACAGTGAGTATTATTTTCTGCATACCTGTACAGGGTGGAAATTGAAGTATAATTATATATTAAGTATAATTTTCTATGGTCAATATTAAGGGTACATTTCCTCCAACAACAGTATTTTAATTTCACTCTGTATATTTTACATACTATCATGGCGTGAGACCACTGGCGTTCCGCAGGGTGGCGTGCTATCTCTTCTCTTATTTTCTATTTTCATAAATTCAATTTCTCAGTACCTCGCTTCATCCTACCACCTGTATGCAGACGATCTTCAGTTGTATTGCCAAACTACTATTCCTGAACTGCGTCAAGCTGTTTAAACTATTTCTTTGGAGTTATATAAAATTGAAGATTGGACAAAATCCTTTGGCCTCCTAGTGAACCACTCCAAAACACAGGCAATTATTATAGGCAGTTCTAGAGCTATAGCAAAAATTGATTTACGTACGCTCCCGAAAGTGAAAGTCTGTTAAAAATCTAGGTCTAGTTTTAGACAGTCAGTACTTTGAGCTGGGTACCACAGCTCCAAGAAGTTAGTCGCAAGTTATACGCCTTAGCGGCTTCCCTGAGAAGACTGCGTAATTTCCTTCCCACTGCTATCAAAATAGCTACTAATTAATATACTTGATTATGCCGACGTCTGTTATCCTGATCTCACAGAAGACCAGCTAAACAAACTTGAGCGATTACAAAATTTCTGTATCAGATTTATATTTGGTTTACGCAAATATGATCACGTTCCTTTTTTCGTCCTAAACTCAAATGGCTACCCATTAGTTTTCGCCGGAATACTCATTTGCTATCTTTCCTCTACAATATTCTGTGAAATCCTTCTTACCCGTGCTATCTGAAAGAGCGATTTATTTACCTCTATTGTTCCACTTCCCATTCACTTAGTTCATCTGAAAATCTGAGTCTCCTTTTATGGCAGTTCCTTTACTGTTCAGGTCATCCGACTGTGGAATTCACAGCCTGTTCCGATAAGACGGGCTCAGTCTCTAAGCGCTTTAAAAATGAAGTGAAGAAATATAACCTTTCCCTATAAAATATACCTATTGTTCATCGGTTTGCAGACATTGATGTATAATATTTAATGATTATGTAAGTTTATAACTTCATGTATATATGTATGTTTATTTATAACAAATATTTTTAATTGTTTCCTTCCATTATTTGCTTGCCTTTTTTCTGTCAATCTCTCCATACTGTATGTTGACTGGAAGAGATCGCTTTAAGCGATAAGATCGCCCTTATAACGCTTCAATTTATTAAAACTTTTTGTAAATGTAATATGTACATGGTGTTATAATAAAGAGTTATTGTATTGTATTGTATCATGTCATGAAAATTATATAATAAAAACTAATTACTAGCTAAGCTAATAAAATGTTATAACTTAAAATCTAAAGGCAATTTTATAATAAAATGTTACTGGCATTTTTGTTAGAAATTTTAGTAACAAGATTAAGCAAATTTCAGTTACCAATCATGTTTTTCAAATAAATAAATTTTAGGTAGCAGTTCTTCTGAATCTGGCGGGAGCAGCAGCAGAAACAGCAGCGCCAGCGCCGTCGCCGGAGCGACTAGCAGAACAAATTCGAGCAGCTGCACTAACAGTAAATATAATTATATTAATATTTTATTAAGAATAGAATAAGTTCCAGTTTCACCACCGACTGACAAGTTCTGCATGGCAGAACATTTATCATTTGTAATATGAAAAATATGTCAAATTACTTATGTGCCAGATAAACTACCATATGTATACACATCACATAATAGAATTAATAAAAAGAATTATTAATAGGTCGGGAAAAAAAATCTTCGCATTTTTTATAAAAAATCATTTTTTTTTAATGAAAATTCAAAACATTGTTTAATATAGTTTATTAACATTTAACTAAAGTATGAAGGTGCCATTTTGTTCGATTACTTTTTGCCATCTTGTAGGAAGGGACATGATCCCATTGCTATAGAAATTTTGGGGCTTCTGATCAATATGAAGTGTAAGTAATACCGCGATAAGTGGTTTTGGCAGTCCTCTCGTGATGTTAACCTGACACTGCCTAAGGAATTCGGAAGAGACCGAAACAGGTGGAAAATCTGAAGGTGCAAGGTCAGAACTATACGGTGGATGCATTAACACCTCCCAGCTAAACTGTCTTAATTTTTGCTAAGTGGCTAAATATGTGTAAGGCGTTATCATGATGAAAAACCACACCCCTTCTATTGATTAATTCGGCCGCTTTCTCTTAATTTATTGCTTTAATCTCATCAGTTTTTCGCAGTAGAGTTCAGAATCGATGATCCTGCCTGGTGGTAACAGCTCATAATGAATAATGCCCTTCCAATCCCACCACACATATAGCATCACCTTATTGCGAGTTAACCCGAGTTTCGCTACAACATGTGAAGCCTGACCGGCCTTTGACCACGACCTTTTTCGCACGTTCTTGTCGTACATGATCCACTTTTCATCACCAGTTATCAGCTTCTTTAAAAATGGTTCGGTTTCATGACGTCATATTAAAGAATCACAAAAGAGTACACGGTTCATAAGGTTTCTTTCAGTGAGCTCGCGAGGTACCCATATATCGAGCTTTTTTGTGTACCCAGTTTTTTCAAATGCGCCAAAACTGTTTTGTGGTCTATTCCCAGTTCTTCATCTACGTCGTCACTACTGGCTAAATGCCGATCTTGCTCCACTTTTTCAAAAATGGCATCCATTTTATTCGTAATAGGATTGCATTTGCATTTTTGACATCAAAATTTCCGGATTGAAAACGCTTAAACCAAATTTGTGCTTCTCTCATAGACAGTGCACTAGGTCCATAAACAACGCAATATTTTTTTTTGAGGCTTGCGTTGTGTTTTTACCTTTTTTGTAGTAAAATTTTAAAATGTATCGAATTTCTTCATTAGATTTAGTCATCTTGACAGTAAGAAAAATAAATGAAAATCACACATTTTCCTAATTTGAATTTGGAATTAATTATGTTCTTAAATTTAAACTTTTAATTATACCAAACCAGCCGGATACAAATAGTATAGCCAAGGAGATTTTATTACAAGTTCATACATACTGTATGCGAAAAGACTTTTTCCTCTCACAACAACAAACTGATTACCTATACAACATGTTGTTACATGCTATGGGATACTAATACTGACCTCAGCTCAGAAGCAGCAGACATTCTGCTAAGACCAGTCGTGCCATCACAGAACAGAGACAAAAACAATAATTAATAATTTGGTATTATTTATCCCATGTTGGACTGGGAATGAAAGAAAAACAGAATGTTATGTGCCAGCTGCTGTTTTTTCCAACGCAAATAACAACACAAATATGCATAAGGCCAAGTAGTACAGGTGTGTGTACCAGTCATTACCAAACCTATTCATCAGCCATTTTAATGCGCCTAGTGCTGCTGTGGTACAGCAGTTCTTTGTGGATAGATGACGAAAATAGGCCACCGCCCACTACGTGGACCCAAAGCAGTTTGGTGGGTGTTAATGACTGCAAATGCAGTTGGGACCGACGACTTAACATGACTTCCGAACCATGGAGGAGCCTGATATTATACATTTTTGTTACCCATTACGTGACCTACCATTCCTAAACGCTGCCGGTGGTCCAACCTCTCGATGATCTGTTCAATGGTTGTATGATGTATCTTATTGCAGCCAGATGTCCACCTCACGAGCACTACGTGAAGTGTCAAACCTTCTGTCCGCCACTGACATGCGAAGCCCTAGGCAAAGCGTACGCTTGTCCGATCAGACCTGACGATCCGTGTATACCAGGATGTCAGTGCGACGAGGGTTACTACAGAAATGCCTCTGGAACATGTGTCACTGAAGCTGAGTGTCGTAAGTTCATGATAATTACTTTATCCTTGTTATATTGAGTGAGGCCAAGGGATAAATCCCAATTCTATTTGGAGTCGGCGTAGTACGTCCTTCTCCTTGATACTATTTACTTATTACTATTTATTACAGTTTAGTTTAAGGTGTAAAGCACAGAACAATAAAACATTTTTCAATGCTATTTTTATACTTATGTTAAATTTTAAATATAAAAATATTGGAAAAAATTAACTCGGCCACAAGTGAATTCTCAGATGGGAATCGAACCGAGCATTGGACCGGATTTCCAAAGGTCGTGGGTTCGATTCCCATCTGAGAATTCACTTGTGGCCGAGTTAATTTTTTCCAATATTTTTATATTTAAAATTTAACATAAGAATAAAACATTACTGCCCAAGTATGGAGGGGCCCGAGAAAATATTTTTCTTTTTATTTTTTTTTAAAGTTCCGTAACTGCCAATTTTCAGGAAGCCGATGTGGTCTGACCTCTCGATAATCTGTTCAATTGCCTCGTGTTACAGTTGCAGAAAAATGTCCTCCTAATGAGCACTACGTGAAGTGTAAAACCCTCTGTCCACCACGGACATGCGAAGCCCTAGACAGAGCGTACGCTTGTCCGATCAGACCTGACGATCCGTGTATACGAGGATGTCAGTGCGACGAGGGTTACTACAGAAACGCCCTTGGAACATGTGTCACTGAAGCTGAGTGTCGTAAGTTTTTAACATTCTTGACCTTATCCCAATTCTATTTGGAATCGACATGGAACGTCATTCTCCTTCAAACTTTACTATAATATAGCAGTTTAAGGTACTTTATAATTTATTTTCCTTACCTATATTATTACTAGCAGCACTCAGGACCACATAAAGTGTCGAAAGTTTAAAATCTTATGTTCTTAAGGTACTCCGTAAAAGTACTAATTTGTAATACACACATTTTTGTAAAATAGTTTAAACCATTATCAAATTAAAAGACAAGCAGAAGAAGAAGAATCAATAAAATGACTATTTGGTACACCTTGATTTATCCATTTCAGGTGAGTGCCCAGGACCATTTGAAGGCTGGGACTCATGCCCAGACTGTTCTCCTCAGACTTGTGCTAGCAGATACGCCTCATACTACTGTCCAGCGGTTTGCATCCCCTCCTGCCGGTGTAAAAAGGGTTACTATAGAAACTCTAATGGCACATGTATTCCCGAATGTGAATGCGGTAAGAAGAAGCAAGTTTATTTACCTATCGATTACACAGTATAAGATCGGAGGCCCTTTCGAGCATAACTAGCCGAATAAGGTTAAGCGCCATGGAAAAAGTGATGCAATGGAAAATTCTTGTCATTAATATTTACGCGCGATCGCAGCCGCAACACAATGTAGCAGCGAACAATAATAATTATAATTTAATCTGATTTCTCTAGGTGTACTTGGTGATAATAAATCTTATTCCACAATGAATTCAACGGTTGTTCAAGTGTTAAACAATGTTTTTATTTAATATGCAGATAACTTTTTCTTAGAGAAAATAATAGTAATCTACAGTTACTTTATTATGACTTAAATGAATATGAATTTTAATTTTCTCAAAGATAAGATCTAACTAACTGCAAATACATAAGTCTCAAGAAACATTTAAAAAACAAACTTATTTTCTAATCTGTGCGATCTCAATCGAATTCTAATATTATATTATTTAAAAAAACAAACTAGTTAAAGCTAAACTTGGGCTAATTACGAGTACATCAGAGATAAGAACGAGATACTTTCACGCGATCGTCACTATTCACCTCGTAATCTAGGCGAAACTTATCTACCATTGACTCGGAAAAGAAGACGAACGAACGCCGTAACGTCTCTCGTTGCATTGCTTTAGGAACCAATGGACTTATAACGGCCTAAACTACATATATTTAGATTTTGCTTTGCAGAAGTTTGCCCGGATAACGAGGTTTACTCTGAGTGCCCATCTGCCAATTGTGGTCCGCTGACATGCGCAGAAGCAGGTTTCGAAAAAGCTCATTGTGGTAGTACCGATCCTTGTCTGAGTGAACCTGGCTGCGTCTGTAAAGGGGGGTACCTCAGGAATGATAAAGGAATTTGTATACCTGCAGCTTCTTGTCGTAAGTATTACGTAAATTAGTTTGTTTTTTCTTCTGACGTTTGCTACGATACCTACTGTTGTTAGGGGATGACTGAAACAAAAAATTATTTATATTGTTTTGTAGTTAAACAACAACAGCTCGGGCAGTTGTAAATAGCCTTTACCTGGTCGAAAAGCATGAAATTTGTAAAAAATATGCATCATAGAACTATTAGTCATTGTTAATTTATACAAACAATAACAATAAATCAACTTTCGCAATAGTTGGTTAGGATATGGGTAGGTGTCTGAAAATTAAAGCCGATATGGTCCCTGCAGTTGTAGTCGTTAACATCCAGCAATCCACATTGGGCCCAGGTCATGTCTTTCTTATGGATGGATGAGGAGAATGCTCCTCATCCATCCATAAGGTAGTTTTGTGCACTGTAGACATTAACTGATGATGATCACATAAAAGGCAATAGGAGCTCTAGATTAGCAAGTCTGACCTACCTATCCGGTTTTTATAATCATAATGTTAACATTTCAGCGTCTTGCGGAGGCGACGACAAAGCAATTCCTGGTTGCGGCAACCCCTGTGGCAAAAGTTGCTCCGACATCGGCAGAAACGAAACTATCTTCTGTCCCGAGTTCTGTCGACAGAATGGTTGCGATTGCAAAAAAGGTTACGTCTTCGACGGTAACACCAAAAAGTGTGTTAAGCCTAAGGACTGCAGTAAGTATCTTATCAGGTGCAGTCAACAACATTACATTATGTAAATCAACGTATTTATAATATCCTTCTCCAATATTTCGGACGCAACAAATAAGCATGCTTAGTTTTCATAAAACAACATTTAAACGCAAAATAGAATAGTCGATTTGCGCCCGCAGTTCTTGAAGTGCTGTTGGCTGTACAATCGGGGACATTGCCAGTAGTCCCCTTGCAACGCAAAATACTTAGTACAGCTATCAGGGGGAGAAGTTTTAAGCCTATTATGTCTGTCCAAATCGAGCGCAAGTGAAAATAGGTAATTTATAGGTCGCCGACCTAGCAATTCGCAATTGTACTTAACGCACACTGTTGGGCACGGCCTCCTCTAAGATCTCTACGCTAATATATCGTGAGCTGTCCACATTCAGCTCAAATACTTATAAAAATATTTTAAATCTAAAAATGATGGCGCCCTCAAGTTCTGGTAGACGTGCTATTGACTTTACTTACATAAATTCAATATTTTTCAATGGTTTAAAAGACAGCTGTGTGTTGTCACGAAGAAATTATTTTTGTCAGGGCTAATTGGTCATTTGCGTCAGGCGACATAACTTGTACCTATCAAGTCGATGACTCCCATCGGCAGTATACAATACATATGCAGTTTTGCAGGCCGGCTGCCTGCAAATCTGCATATGTATTGTATACGTATGTGTACGAGTTTCGTGTCGTGTCGGTGCCGTCCAGTGGAAAAACGAGAGCGCCGGGCGTTGTGTCATGCCGTTGTCGTGTCGTTGTCGTGTCGGTGTCGTGTCGGCTAGTGAAAAAACACCCATTACCTCTGCAAAAATAAGAACAACTATATTTTACTTGAGAAGTTTGCCTGGGTTACCTCATGTTCGTGGTGTGATTTCTTCTTATGCGTCAGTCAAATTTATTAGTAGGTACTTTCCTGTGAGAACAAGAGATTTTATAGCAGTAAGACGTAATTTTAACTTTGACCCGGACATTTTTAGTCTACATTATTTTCACAAACCCCGTTCAATCGTTTTGGTTTGAAAAGTCAATAAACGTAGAATAAAAAGAAAAAAACAGCCTATATAATTGCCCAGGCCGCAATACAATTATTGCAATTCTTATGTTTTTAATACTTAATTTACTGATCATCGTTTCAATTTTATCACATAGATAATCTACCTATACTACATCATCAGCCATATCAATATCCCCATTGCTGACACACTAGCTTTCCCACGGGTGTTAAGCAGAATGGCCCATGACTACCAATGACCCTCCATAAGGCCCATATGGGCACAATGCGCATTGGTGGTCTTTAACAGCTACAAACACAGCCGGGACCAACTAACTTGCTCTCCGAACCGCGGACGCATGAGATAGTCATACTTGGTCACCTATCATGTGATCGACGATTGCCAAAGTTGTGCGCGACCCCACAGTGCCATCGTGTTCTCCTTATACCTAACGATATTAGTATAACATTTTGTTTAGAAGCAATAACAAAATTATTACCGTAACCATGCTATTATATGTGCCTAGTGGCATCCTACTACCTACTAATATTATAATTGCATTATGTCAGTTTTTTTGTTTGTTTGTCCTCTTTCACGCAAAACTACCGAGCGGATTTGGATGAAATTTGGTATGTAAGGACTTCAAATAGTGGACTAATACAAAGACTATTTTTTCTCTCGATATTCCCACAGAAACTTGAACAACGTGGGTGAAACTATTATTTTATAAAACAGATAATTTTATCAGCTTTTAAGGTTATGTAAAGTATCATAATACGAGTAAGATTGGATGGAAATTTCCTTCCAACTGTGAATAAAAACAGGATATACTAGGCGACATTATTCTTCTTCATGTTTTACAATAAAACCAAACAGCTCATAAAAAGAACTATATTAATACTACAAGAAATATGATATAGTGCACAGAAAAACATTCATATTACAGACTTGTTTTAACAGTTGTGCAAATCTTGAAGTACCTATATAAAAGTATTTAAGTTTCACAGTGGACTGTTGATAACAACATCGATACTGGTGATGGTGACAATGATAAAGATAATTTTGATTTTCACAATTTCAGATTACTTATTACTTACAATCAAATCTCAATCTTAGTCAATTTTATACCTGAATGTCCAGACAGTTAGGGTTCTTGTCATTATGTTATGTAGGAAAAATATGCACTAGTCAATTTGTGCTCTAAGAGATTTGAGTTTTCGACCCATTATATAGTAGCCACTTTAAGCTCTAGGCAAAAATCAAATGTAGTCAAATTGTGTTCTAGACAGTCCAAGATCAATCCGTGGTTCGCGCTCTCGGACTGCGACTGTTGAGGTTAAGCAACTTTTGCAACGTAAATTTTTGGTGACCATAATTTACTATCTCGAGCTCCTCCGTGCTTCACATGGCACGTTATTTCGTTAGTCCCGGCTGCATTTGCAGTCGTTTAAACCCACCAATCCGAATTTTGCCCGCGTGGTGGGTCATGGCCCATTCTCCTTATCCACCCATAAGGCCAGTGCCCATAAGCAGAAGGGACATTAAAAATGCCTGATAAGGAAGATAAGATAATAATATAACTGAATTTGAAGCATGCTTTAATATGATTTAAAGCCTAGAAACAAGTTTCAAAATAAAAACTTATCCCAGCCAAAATAAGTTTAAATACACATTCAAACATCGTTGTAGTACCGCCGCTCCGCCGAAATTGGCATTCTGCTATCAGAGAATCTTCTGGGTTATCTTCTTATGAGTTCACGTATTGTGGGCAAGAAAAAGACAACAAAACATTCTTATTTTTTTGATTGTTCGTTTTTCACACATAACCTACAGGCCGGGTTTCAACAGTCTTATAAAAAGATAAGTAACAACTAGGTTTTATCGCGTATTCCCATAGGTAAACCAAAATGTCTTGTCTTGCGCTAAAAAAACACACTACGCAAGTACATGGGCTGTTCTAAAAATAGTTAGTGATCTGAAAAATAGTTAGAATATTAAAAAAAAAAAAAATAGCTTTTCAAAATATCCCCCCCCAATCCCCAAACAAGCTTTCAAAAGTTTTAAATCATTTAAAAAACGTGTCTAGCGGGAGGTCGAAAAATAACCGGAGCTAAATCTGGGCTGTACGGAGGACGGGGTAACATTTGTACCCCCGAAGTTGTCAAATAGTCCATGGTTCTAGCAGCTGTGTGAGCGGGCGCGTTATCTTGGTGAAAAAGAATGCCACGGACGCCGCCGCTCCTTGGGCGCTCGCTATCCAACTCCCCGAAAGCTTGAGCAGACAAACTGCGCTATACCATTTACTAGTAACTTTAAACATAAATAAATAAATAAACTACATAGCCGTCAATTCAAAATAGTTTCATGAAAGAAGTTGTACTTATTCTGTGGCTATCAATTTTCGGAGCAACCTAGGTATTTCCTACGTGCACGAGCGATGCAAGTACCGATCATATACAAAATCTATTCTAAACTGTGTTTACCTACACAAAAAAAGGATTTTTATAAACATTTCGCTAATAAAAACAAAATAATAATATAATTCAAGTCTCGACTAGATTTGTTTCAAACGTGACAACTAGTAAAATACCTAGTAACGAGTAAATTAGCACACAAATCCAGTTCTGTTTGACTGTTTGGATTAGGCATAATTAGTTTTTCTACTATAGTCTTCACTAAAAAGTACCTACTGAAAGAATCCACTCGCTCCTGATTGGCTGAAGATAAGTTGCATAGTCTTACTCAAGAAGATATAGGTCTAGGTCTATCAGCCCGAATACCTACTTGATGCAAATTTATATGTAGAGTTATCTCACTCTCTAGAGAATTATCTCTCTTTGTAATTAATTTTGTTTTCCTATTTTATCACTTATCAGTGAAAGATCTTGACCTCCACTTACTTCCACCACCACGTAGAACTTTATGCACAATTTTTATTGATTACACAAAACAAATCGCGAGTCAAGACATAATCATAATCATTTATTTGCACTTGTTTGGGGTACACATGACATTAAAATATAGATCAGCCCAATCAGCCATTTACAATAGCATGCAAAACATATAGGTACATAATAAAATTAGATTAATACAATATTGATTCATTCCTCCATTCAAAGTTTACAAGTCAGCTAATTTCAAGGATTAATTTTAATGTCCGTAATTTTAATGGTCATTATCAACACAATACGAAAATGTCAAAAAATATATTTAGGTATTTAAAATTAATGTCAAACTATTATTCAATATATAAAAATAAAATGTCCCAAAATTGTCTAGTTTGTAACCTACATGTCAACTGTTACTTATCTAGGCTGTGTGACCAACTAGCTTTGCTTAATGACGTTTTAAATTACGAACTACACGTACGATAAGAACCGCACGGTCATTAAATATGGCCGATTTCATCTCTTGCATAATTAAAGAATGTTATCATCTCACAAAAACATCGAAAAGGTATGTTCATTGAGTATTGTTAAAGAATTCATTTAAATTGTAGAACATTCCTTTAAGTAACCATTTATAAAGTGCCGTCTTAGTTCGACACTGAATTTATGTCGGCCATGTTTGTTTACTCGACTCGTTTGATTCTGTTTTTTTTTTCATAAATTGTGCAATCAATGACAATTATGCATAAATATGTTATATATCTTATGCGTGGTAGTGGAAGCAAGTGGAATCCAGGATGCTAACTTACCCTTTCACGTATAGTGTTAAAGTAGGGAAACAGTTTGTTCATACGGTCCGTCATGGATGACGGAGAGAAGAAAACAGATGTAGTGCGTAAGCTACCATACAGAGAGGTTATTCTCTAAGCAAACATCGACACTGATGTCATGACTGAACGTCACATCAGCTGTCAAATAGTATTGAAAATGGAGCGGTCTCCGCTGTTGCGCTGTCAATGTGAAAGATTTTTGCTTAGAGAATAACTTATCAGATAGTTCTACGGCTATGACGGACCGTATTTTCACGGATACCTCGTTTGGGTGAACAGACTAATTAGTGTTATTGAGTTTTATCCCCAAAAATGCATGTGATGATTGAGTTTTGTCTTGCTTGTGATGTAAACATACACGTTATTTTACGTTTAATAAAAACCTCAAAAACCTCACAAATTATTCAAAAAGCAGCTGTTTCACAGATAGTTTTATTTGAAATCTGCTAACATATTTAAAAGAGCTGTTATTCTCGCGATTTCAGGGTCGCATCCATACAAACATTTATTGATAATGATGGTTTCTGAATGTTTTGAGTAACCTTAAATTTACAGCGCCTAAATGCAAAAAGAACGAAAGATGGGTGAAATGCCCAGAGGCTTTATGTATACCTCTGGAATGCTCTCAAGTTGGGTACCACATAGCATGCCCATTGCTACCACCAGGCGGACGTTGCCCGAAGCCAGCTCGATGCATATGTATTGAAGGTTACGTAAGGGATTGCAATGGGAAATGTATACCACAAAAGCAATGCCGTAAGTGAAATTCCATTCCAATAACTTGATTTATTTTTATATTATATGAAATAGTATGTTTTATTTTATTTTTAGCTTAAACTTCTCTATTGTTTGGATTGAATTATTTATTAATGTCCTTTTTTTCTTTCTGACTAATTGGACCTACGTTTCCCACCCATTATTATTAGTCAATTTTGTCATTAACTTTCATATACATAATCAAATCATTTCCACACATACAATTTGAGGGTCTTCAAGTTACGAGTGAATCTAGGTATCTTTTAAGCTAGCGCGTCATATCCTTGATCGATATGACTAAAGTACGAAGCGCACCTCTTCCAGAATTATTAGAAAGAGGTTATGATCTAGCATGTACTATGATGCTTAATCAAATAACGCACCTAGTTAACGCTATTTCTCTAAGGCTCTAGACAGACGGACTGCAATTCAACTGCAATCCGATTGCCAAATTGCAGTTCCGATGCAGGTTGAATGCAGTTGGCAAGACTGCAATGAAACAGCAAGACCCTGCAGTTTGTGTGCAGTCGTCGTGCAGTTACACTGACTGCACCTGCACGTTGACGGGCAGTTGCTTGCAGTTTCATTCCAGTCGTGCCAACTGCATTCAAACTGCATCGGAACTGCAATTGGCAGTCGGGATTGCGGTTGAATTGCAGTCCGTCTGTCTATTTATTAATTTATTTATTTCATACCAGCAAGTTTACAGAGTTATTTTCCAAAGCACATGCAAGTCACACGAATAATAAAATATAAATGATACAAAAAAAGTGCAAATAATATTAAAACATACAGTAGCAGAACCTATATTGTTAGATTTTAAGAACATACTTATTTGATTAATAATCAATAAAATATTTGACGATAATAATATAATATAAAAATTATTAATAATATAAAAAAGAAATGACAACAATATAATTTAAAAAAAGAAAAAAATTGAAACGGTCAAATACAATAATTAAAACTAATAAAAGAAACTTATTTTCAAAATCATGTCAAAATGACAATGTCAGATTTCAAAAATATAATTAATTATTAATCAATAGAGTAACTTGTAAAAAATATTCAATAAAAAAAAAGGAATGTCATAGTCAACATAAAAAATTAAATTAAAACAAATGTTAGAAATGTCAAATACAAAAATCAAATTACAAAAGAACTTATTGTCAAATTACAATGAATTCAAATGTCAGAAAAATTTGTAGCGAACAAAAAACTAATAAGCCTTAGCACAAATACGTTGAATAGGATCAATATAATCAATCATAGCCTAACTGTCAGTGATAAAAAGAATGTCAAATCATTTCAGTCGTTTGTTTGAAGTTTAAAAGGAAGAACAATGTTTCAAACACGATAAAGGGCGAGGCAGCCAAAAGCAGCGCAGTATTTTTTTTCCCGACTTTCCGACGGGAACGGGAATCACGCGGGTGAAACCGCGGGTGAAAGCTAGTAATAATAATAGATAAAAAATAAAATAAGAGAAAATTTTATGAACAACGGGAAGACGCTTAGCCTTCATTATACCTGACGGTAAGATTGATAAGGCTGAAGATAGAAGCGCGCCTCTCCCGGAATCCTCAATTACTGAGGAATAGGCTATCTAATCTCTAACTACCGGAACAAAACAATGCTGAAAACATAATGTTTTTATGGTGTCAGACTTAGATAAGATAGTAGTAGCTAGCTAGGCAGACTTACAACAAGTCCTACCATTAAACAAAATCAACACATCATATAAAATGAGTCGATTAAATTTTTATTCATTATTGTTGAGAAAAATAAGGTCACCCAATATTTTACCAATAGAGTATGGTATCAAAATATGACGAAAACAAAAGCTTCTAAGTGCTACTACCATAAAGCAATAAAAATAATAAATATATAAAAGTAATGGAGAATTTCGACGGTGGTCCGCAACTCTCGGTAGCTCAGTGATTATAGCATTGGACCGGATTTCCAAAGGTCTGGGTTCGAGTCCCATCTCAGAATTCACTTGTGGCCATGTTGATTTTTTCCAACATTTTTCTATTTAAAATTTATCATAAAAATAACATATTTTTTCCAACATTTTTCCATTTAAAATTTATCATAAAAATAACATAATAATAAATGATAGTTTAATAAATATTTAAACAAAACCGTCGAATTGAGAACCTCTTCCTTTTTTTGAAGTCGGTTAAAAATTAACATGATTTCAGCATCGTGCGGAGGCGATAAAAACGCCGTTTCTGGTTGTGGACACCATTGTGATCGACATTGTGGTGATAAAGTTGACGATTCGGGACAACCACAACCGTGCCCTTGTAAGTTGAATGGGTGCAGTTGTAAGAAAGGTTATATTTACGACCCCAAAAAAAACCTTTGTGTGCGTCCTTCACAATGCAGTAAGTAAAGTCAATATTAATACCTATTATACGAGTATTTTTAATTTATGCAATCACATCAATTATCAAGGTAAAACTAAAATTAACGAAAAAACTACTTAACTATTTATAGGATGTCAATTTATCAACTGTCGATCGAGCAGGGACTGCTTAGGTCAAAGATATAGAACAACACAATATTGGAAAAAAAAATATTTTTTTTTTTTCATATTTCTGATTTCGACCGCGGACATGGCTAAATCACCCATTTCCTTGATTACTTACTTAAAACAAGTTTGATTTTGCTTATGCTGAATATTCAATAGGTATCTAATGCTTAAAATATGAAATTAAATACAAATTCAATTTTTTTCTTTTTTCAAATTTTTGTTTTTATAAATCGTGTTTTATGTCGTTGACCTGAGCAGCCCCTGCTCGATTGGCACTTGATAAATTAACACCCTATATACCTATACTATGTTTTATTTTTATTTATTTACTTTTCGGATGACCAACAGCTATACGTTTCAGCTTGACGTTCATAAGTGCTTGTAACAGCCTAGACTGAATAAATGATATTGACTTTGACATTGACTATAATAAAGCAATAATATAACGTACATAGAACACAAAGCCAATTACAGGTTATCAACAAATAAAAAATTGATTTGTAAATACATACTTACTTACTTTAATATACATAGTAAACACCCAAACCAAGGTAAAGGACATGCTAAACATTGATTTGTTTCTATTTATTTTTAAAAGGTAGCTCCATTTATTTAAGAGATAAGTTATTGAAATAAACATTTTTCGTATTTTTAGCTAAAGTCCCTACAAATCAGACCACACCTGGGACATGTTCCATTGAGGAGACCTTACAGTTGCTACAACAAGGAAACGCTATATTTACTGGAAAATTTTTATACGTAAGATTCATGATCAATTTATATTTTAGGAACTTCTGCTGCCTCACCTTTCCAGTTTATTCAAGTAGTTAGAGATACACTACCCTGATAACTTTAAAGCATTCAAATAACTTACATAACCCTCACGCCGTAAATCCCTTGCTGGCTTAGCAGAGCATTAAAGGCGCAGCTTTATTATAAATAAACTATAAATGTCGCAGCCATCTGGTTATTTGATTGGAAGACTAGCCTGTTAATTAAGCGCCGGCATTCAGTTGAATGCCTAAGCCGATCGTAAATTGGCATTACATTGACTAGCATTACTTAACGTTCAACTAAATGGCTTTATTGTAAGTTAGCTCTTTGAAGATGGCTGACGTAAATTCAGCCACGTGATTAAAATTTAGTAATTTTTTTTTGCCTCTGGGGCGCATCAGCTGGCAATTTTATATGCATTTTTCGTTTCAACATAGCTTACAGTGTTTTATTTATACCAATATTGACATTATAAAATATATAATGAAAATATGCTGATATTACATCGCCGGCTACAAGTATTCAAGAATAGTTTGAGACCAGTTGATTAGTTTGATTTAACCAGTTGGCTGCGACATAAACATCACTCTCAGACTCCTCAATTACGCCACATTTGGCATTGGTAGATTCAACCAAGGTGTTGTCCGGAAACAATACAGACAGGTCGCCAACCCATCGTCTTTATAAGTTTACGAATATACCATGTCCATTGATGGACTTTTACTATCTGCTATAGAAAGCAGCTGGCAGGTTCTATGTTTTTCTTTCACTCCCAGATTGGTGGAAGGACTCGTTGTAAGTCCGCCTGGCTAGCTACCACCATCTTATCTGTCTGACGCCATAACAACAATGTTTTCAGCATTGTTGTGTTCCGGCAGTTAGAAATAAGATAGCCAGTTCCTCATTGGTTGAGGATTCCGGGAGATGCTCACTTCCATCTTCAGCCTTATCAATACTTAACATCAGGTATGATGAAGGCTAAGACTCTCCCCGTCGTTCATAAAAAAAAAATGGAAATTCATTTAAATAAATTGCTTTGATGTTTTTAGGAATCCTACAAAAGCACTCCAACTAAAAATCTGATCATGTCCCCGGTATCCCTTTTCGTACCTGTGGCACAATGTGCACTTCGTGCTAATGGTCCAACTTATGACCAGCTTATTAAAGTACTAAATCTGCGCAGCAAAGACGATGTAAGTGAAACATGTCATTATCATTGAAATTATCTGTAGCTTTCTAAAAATCTTGCAAGAATCATCTGAATTAAGAATATATTCAAAGCAATTCATTATCTAAAGTTTCTATCTACTTGCAGATAAAATGCGTATTCCCGGCTTTCATAAGCAAATTAAGAGCTGAACAAGAGATAGCACTAAATCTAGCAGCTATATTGTTTTTTACTGATGATTATCCTCTCAATCAAAGCTTTTTAGAAGAAACCAAAAATATATTTGATGCTGGAGCAGAGAGTCTGAACTTCCGTGACAACAAAGCCGCGGCTGATAGAATCAATGCATGGGTAAGGCCCTAAACCATAATACTTGAATACTTTCTAATATTAAAAATCTCTTTTGATGAACCAAGAACGCAATCTGGCTGTCTTGAAATAAAAAACATAAATCAATACCTATTCCAATGTTATTATTACATAACTTGTATATTAATTAGGTTCTGTCATAGATTTATCGACGCAAAAAACCTTGGTATATCATTATTAGATTTATTAACCATCCACATTTTTTATTTATTTATTTACACCAATTTAATATAACCATAGAATTAATCGAGTACTAGATTAACTACACCTAGATACCTACATAAAATACATGTTCGTTATAAAATATTTGGAAAGGAAATTAGGTGATTATAAGACTTTTTATTGGTATTATAAATTACAGTAAGTATGACATTAGGTTAGGGGAAGGAGCTCATATTGGAAATTTATGTGACGTCATTAATAATTTTTGCTAATTCGTTTTAGGTCGCAAATGAAACAAATGACCGCATAAAAGATATTGCTACACCTGACATGTTCAACGAAGACACAAGGCTCGTCCTCGCCAATGCCATTTATTTCTTGGTAAAGTATTACTTTTTCTAAATTACATTAGAATTTTAGGTCAAACAGATTTTACTTAATAGAAACTAAGTAGTTTAGTAAGGTAGCGCGGTAAAAAGAAGCATAAAACGTTGACGTTATCTAAAAAAAAATTGAGTGACTTTAAAATTAGGTTAAATTTGCTTGACATAAAAATACATGTAGTTAACGATATATCATCAACGCTGTGTTGCATTGCACCAGATAACTTCAGATTATGATAATAATAAAAAAAACACTTTTACACTGCTATTTTATAAAATATTTTTTTCCTATAAAACCGCTAGAAAAAATCGACTAGTCTCCAAATTGCTCAAAATAAAAAATATGTTATCGTCCCACAGACGAAAACACGTATCCGAAAAAAAAAACATTTTACCAAATGTTTGACAGTCGATAATGATTTTTCCTTGTTTTCGCATTTTGTTCAATGCTATTATTATAACATAATCAAAAAGATTAATTATAAATTTTTCACCATTATTTTCCCTAAAATAAGATACTTGCAAATTATGGCAGTCTTTCAAGCTAAATTTTCGAATGTTATTGTTAATCTAATTCACTTAGACTTGCAGACAGCAAACAATATATTTTTCAGACTAAGATTCATTACCTAATTAAGACGTGCATTATTTATACCAGGTTCATACAATTAAAGATTCTAAATAGAAAAATATTGTGAATTCTCAGATAATAATAATAAAGTATAAAGTCTCGGTGGCTTAGTAGTTAGAGCGTAGAGGTAGGACCGGATTTCCAAAAGTCGAGGGTTCGAGTCCAATCTGAGAATTCACTTGTGAGTTGACTATTTCCTATATATTTTAAATATATCAGTATAAAAATAGCATTGAATTTAAAAAATCATTAATGAAAGATTCGTTATGTTCCGTGTGATATTGATATCATTTCTACAAACAGAGAATGTTTTCGCAGTTTTAGTAACATACTTATGTCATGATTTCTAATAGATTTAGTAGTTTTTTAATTGTTTTACTGTGGTATCACCGACAACTGGACCATTTTTTATATTTGAATGTGGCAACACTGTGTTCTGTCACGTGGGTGTACGAACAACCAATCAGAGAGCAGATATATTTTGGCGGAATTTTGGCGGGGATATTGTAAAAGCGTCACTTGGTTAGTCTACGAGCGTCAATCTGTTAGGAGCACATTACTATATAATTTGTGGTTAGGAGCTTCGGTACGGTCAAGACGTCATAGAATGAGTATGCTAGTTGTAACCAAGTATCTATAGAAAAATAAATTGTTGAAAGTGAACCAGTTCTTCATTTATGACACTTATTACAAATCGCGCCAAGTGTCAATGCCTTATGTGTAATTTTTTTTAAGGGTAATTGGGTGAATCAATTTAATCCAAATAACACAGAAGACCGACAGTTTAACACATCCAGTACCAACTCGGTGAAAATTCCAACTATGTATCAAGAGGGTCATTTCAACTACGCAGAAGTGACTGATTTAGATTGTAAGGTAAGAAAATAATAGTAAATATGGTAATAGTATTAATGCGAACATTGTCGAAAATAAAACGGCATGTCAACAATTTTCGTTAATTGGCTTGAAGTCATATATATCGTCAGTGGAAAGGCAAAATTACTGAAACGCCAAAACACTATTTCGAGAAAAAGCCATTTAAAGTTTTTTTTTTCACAAAAAAAATCATATCTTTTTACCATATCATCCGATTTTAATAAACTAACTTGATTTAGGCAAGATTTTTTTTATTTTATTTTTAAGATTATGATGGCTCAGGTTTTGAATGAAAGTTTAGGAAATAATTGGCGGTTCAGTAAAAGCAGCCTCATTTCAGAGCAAGGCAGATTTACTCAAAGTCGTCAAGTTAAATTTTATATGTAGTTTCAAATTTCTGATAACACAGAAATAAAGAAATTGAAGTATGGCAAAAATACTTATAATATAAGTATACTGCTAAGCTGGTAAACCAGAGTCACTTCCGGGACACGTCTTCCATTTTCATGCGTCTATCACAACGTCTTAAAAGGTGATCAGTATTTATGTTACTTTGCTATAATGACTTAAAAGTAAGTTTGTCGTACTTCTATTGCGGGTTAAATGACGTAATATCTTAATAGTGCTTTGGAGCTACAATAAAAATACTAAAGACTGATTGGTTGATTTGGAAAGATATCTTCCATTTTACTGAAGTACACAGATTAAAGTCGGTAATATAGGTACTTGGAACATTACGTTACCAATACAGACGTCATTATAAAAAAGTGGATAATGGAACATTATTTAAAAGAACAGCAACAAATCATTGAGATCATAACGCCGCCTAATGCTCCTTTGAATCAAAATGAGGAGTATATGCCGATGCAAAAATAACACTTAATTATGTGATGGGCAGAAGAAATTGTATTCTCGTAAGGGGACGGTCAGCGCCTCAGCTGTGGAGGTTATGGATACACACTAATGGACAGAGGTCACATAAACTTTCTCTAAGGAAACATGATCTAGTCGGCGACGGAGTGGTTGATCGACGTAGGTAATTGTAATTGCGGAACCCTACTGTGTATCAAATCGTTCCTACTGGGCTTGTGATACTGAGGACAAGGGTGCAGTAGTGATCCCATCCCACAGACACTATTCTTCTCCACTCACAATTAAGAAAATGGGACCGGGATACGTGGTTGCCACTTGGAATGGGTTGAATATAGTAGGATAGGAACATACTTCTCGCCATACAAAGATTTATCAGATCTACAAATTTGGCTGAACAATTTTTATGGTGTCATAGGTTGTCTGACCCCAATAACAATTATAGTACTAGGCGACGTTAACGCCAAGGATGTGGCCTTGTGGCCACCGACAAGGAAGAAGCAGTCCTTGGTTGGTCTGCGCAATGGGATTGGCAGTAGTAAACTCAAACTCAAATACTTTATTCAGTTTAGGTTGTTACAAGCACTTAAGAACGTCTGAAAGCTACGCCATTGGTATACAAACCCTACGGCAGGAGACCTTGTAACTCGTCAAGGGCTGTTTTTTCACCCTGTTTCATTTCACACAACATACAGAATTGTAGTGTAGCAAACTGGGGATCTACCGCACTTCTTTTCGAAGATGAGGTGATAATTGGTGGATCACACACAATCAACTTCACCTCCTCTGCACTAGCCAACCTTGTAAAAAAGATGAAAAGCCATCGAATATGTGGAAACATTTTCAGTGCCGTGTCCTGAGTACGAGTTTGTCAAATTATTTGTTCGAAAACTATCTCCAAAAGGTCCAGGAACATTAAAAAGTGTCTGTCGGCTATAATACGCCTCAATGGCAAGAGTAAGATATCCCCCCACCAAGAAACGGGTATATTGGTGGAATGAGGAGGTGGCCACTTCGCGAATATCCTGTGTAAGAGCCAAAAGATCCTATATGCGTCACCGCTATAGTAGAAGAAGAAGGGATCTTGACATAGAGGAAGAGCTGTATCAGGTTCATAACACGCCCAAAATCGGGACGGCACTACAGAATTGGAACAAAGCAAATCACGCCAATCAGCATCACCGACCGACACTTTCAATCCCGAACTACTGGAGATACTCGCAAGATACGCTCGAGGAATTAGAGCTGGCCATGCACCGAAGGGGTAAAAGAAGGACCCGGAGTCCTAACGGCGTGCCAGAACGTATTCTCTCCATAGCATTTAATCACCTCGATTATTATGTTGAGCTCCTGAACACGTTTCTGGAAGCCGGCCTATTTTCGCGGGTCTGGAAACAGGGTAAATTTCGTCTTTTGACAAAAGATGGTCGATGGCCGGACGATCCCTCGGCCTACCACCCTATAGGCCCCTTAATGAGCTGGTAAAGGTTTTTTTCAAGATTAAATTAGACAGGTTAATACAGCATCTAGAGACTAATGGGTCAAACCTAACCAATACGGATTCAAGAGGGGAGCGTTATTGATAGGTTTCGTCTTATTGGGTTGGAAGTCATGGTCCACAAGAGCGAAGTCATTCTGTTTCATGGGCACATATCAGGGTAGTAGGTCTTAGGGTAAATATTAAATCCCATTTAAAATTTAGGGGCTGTTGTTGGATAGTCATTTAGAGAAAATTTACTCCCAATTCCCAAACAAAGTTGCTGATAGCTCACAATCTTGCTCCATAAAAGTAAGGCTAAATTACTGAAACGCTCATTCCCTCGATAAAAATGATTTGCCATATCTTCTTAAAGCCTACAAAGTTCCTCAGTAGCAGTCAGAAAGTAGTAAAGCAAAATTACTTAAACGCCATACCTTTCCCGATTGACGTAATCAAAATTACTTATCTTAGATTATCTCTAATCACAAGAAGAGCAAAAATACTAAGGCTGCATCGATAAAAAAAAGCAGAAAGTCAATTTTACTTAGAAAGACAATTGTGAATTTATAGGAATTAAATATGACTTAAACGCCACTCGTTAAAAAAAGACCGAAAAATGTGTCGCTTCAGTAATTAGCAAACAAAGAAAACCGCCTTTTTATCGGTTACTGAAGCGCCACAAAAGTGCTCTGATTAGAATGATACCTAGATAGATCGACGCAGAAAAATTCGCTGATTCCGAATATATATATAACTCATTTTGGCCAAATTGGCGTTTAAGTAATTTTGCCTTTCCACTGACGATATGTAGTCATGCTATTAATAATCACCAACTTAAACTATTAATTGTGTTTGTTCCAAAGTGTATTAGCCCAGCGTTAAGATTTTACAAAATTTTCAGATAGTTAAATTGTTCTACAAAGGTGGAAACTTCTCTTTCGTAGTATTATTACCAAACTCTGTCGATGGACTTCCCACCTTAACAAAAAAGGTACAAGATCCAACTGTGTTCTACAAAGCATTGAACAGCACTACGCTCCAGATAGTGCAAATACACTTACCGAAAATCAAAACGGTTTGTGAATATAACCTGATTGATATAATGACAAAGGTAAGATTCGATTTTAATCGTAGTTTTATTTCGTCATCAGCCATTTTTAATGTCCCCACTGCTGGGGCACTGGCCTTACCTAAGGATGGATAAAGAGAATGAGCCACCCACATCGCGGGGCCAATGCAGTTTGGTGGGTTTTAACGAGTGCAAATGCAGCCGGGGCCAACGGCTTAACTTGCCTTCCGAAGCACGGAGCTCGAGATAGTAAATTTCTGGTCACCCATCCCGTGAAAGTTTCTTCAACAATCGCAGACCGTTTTATTTAAAATGCTCTTGATAATTTTAACCTCCTTTTTTGCTAGTAACCGTATCGAATTGGACAAAAGGGATCAGCGTATTAATAGTATACATGCATTCGATATTAGAAAGTAACTTTCTACGTTCCTTATAATAAAACATTTACTTAAATTTATTTTTTAAAAACACTAGTTGAATCGTTCAATTCACTACGGTAAAGATTGCTTAATGCAACGCCATTATCGTTGGGTCTAATAGAATAGTATAAGGTGGTTATAGTCATTAACAAACAATAATATTAAAAATACTTACTTCAAAGCTGTTTTATCAAACCGTTGGTTTATCAAAACCATTAACTGTAAATTCTATTCTACTTAATATTCATAAGCAATTAGCTACATAATTTATCTATCGATTTCATTACAGGCGGGCATCATTGATATTTTTGATATTACAAAATCCAACTTAACTGACATCTTACAAACATATGAACCACTGTATATATCAGCTGCTAAACAGAAGGCATTTTGTGAAGTTGATGAAACCGGTACTGAAGCGGCAGCCGCAAACGGTAAGTCAAATAAATCATGAAACCATTTGTAAGTAGAAATCGACAAATATGTGGCTTAATTCCGCAAGAAATCTTACATGCAAGATGCACCGCCCGCCCGCCCGCAAATAAATGTAGATGCAACACAGTGACACACCTTGCACCTTCACCGACTAGTCTACACGTGTTTCGCCCACACACGGAGCATCCTCAGGAGTTGTTAGACCGTGCAATACCAACATCGAGTGAGTAAAATCAGACCCAGGGTTCCCGGGTTCGATTCCCAGCGGGGGTACATATTGTATTCGGTTTGGTAGGTGGTAGGATTCGTTGTAAGTCAGCCTCGCTAGCTACCACCATCTTATCTAAGTCTAACGCCATAACAATAATGTTTTCAGCATTGTTGTGTTCCGGCAGTTAGAGATAAGATAGCCAGTTCCTCAGTGGTTGAGGATTCCGGGAGAGGCTCGCTTCCATCTTCAGCCTTATCAGTACTTAACATCAGGTATGATCAAGGCTAAGAGTCTCCCCGTCGTTCAATAATAAAAAAATCCATCCTATCAGATATTTGGGGACCGGTATCTAATAAATGTTCCGCGAAATGAGATCGTTCTGAGGGGTAGCACGAATAACTATCGAAATAGTATCGATCACGTAATGTCAAAAAAATTATTGGAAAATGTAGTTCCGTTTACGTCCGGTAGGAACGCTGCTCAATATATCATACATTTTTTAACTTTACTTCCTCGATACTTGCTCGAAAGTTATTCGTGCTAGGCCTACTGGTCGGGCATTCCTATAGGCAGAAATAAGTTATTTATAACGTGTTTCAAAACAGCGGCCAGTTTGTCTCACGTATACGGAATTACACTCGTCACATGTTAATTTATATACACCTGACTTCCTGCCAACCTCTGTTTTTTAATTACCGTTGCAAATGGTCCGTCGAAACTGTGTTAGTGGTTCGAAATGCCACGTGAACGTCGTTGTTTCTAGACAAACAAACAGTAATAGGGATTCATAAATAAAAAACACACAATTTTATTTTATTTATTTTCTCATTGCAGACACCTTACACAAATACATTATACATACACAAACACAATTTTATTTTATTTATTTTCTCATTGCAGACACCTTACACAAATACATTATACATACACAAACACAAATTAATCACGTTATGATTAAATTTACAAATCTGATTTCTTACTTGTAATTTTACAAATTTATATAATATTTTTACATTCTAGTTTTCAATTATTATTACAACTTTTAAAATAATTATAACTTTATTTGACATTTGTAGTCGCGTAACATTGCAGACAGAGTGGGGAGTAGGCAGTATAAATACGGCTTTAGGGCCAGTTTACTCACTAGGTGCTGGTATTGCACGGTCTAACAACTCCTGAGGGTGCTCCGTGTGTGGGCGAAACACGTGTTAAGTAGTCCGTAAAGGTGCAAGGAAGGTGTGTCACTGTGTTGCATCTACATTTATTTGCGGGCGGGCGGGCGGTGCATCTTGCATGTTATAGTTTTCTTGCGGAATTAAGCTACATATTTGTCGTTTTCTACTAAGTTATGGATTTCCGCCAAGTAACGCCTGATTCTATCAAATACCTTTGTAATTTAATTTACTATCTGAATCTTACCGTTACACATCAAAGCAATATGAATTTGAATTAAATATATAATACAATACTCATATTATAATACAATACTCATATAATCAATTTCAAGCCTGAAGAAGTAAATATTCTCAAAATCTGTTTCATCCCAGAATCGACAGTAAAGCAGTCTTTTTGCACCACAAACTATCCATAGTTCGCTATTGCATTTGACAACATTTTACAACTGAATTACAACTTTCTTTCAGTTATTGTCATCGGAACAGTGTCAGCACAATACCCGCCCCCTCCCGTGTACATCTTCGATGCAAATAGACCTTTCATATTTTATATATTTTATAACCGAATGCCTATTTTCTGCGGCACATTTGTCAATGCTAATTAAGGTGAAATCATTTACTTATAAAGAAAAAAAATCATTTCAGTTATTTCTGTGACTTATATTAAGGCTTTGATATAAAGGTTATTTCATTATTTTCACAAATAACTTCAGAACAATTTGAGTCATCATTTATTTATTCCCTTATACTTTAACTCCATATTCCTGAGACTACTACATTTTCGAATCAAGGCTGCTTATTTATTATCTTTATCGCGTCCTTTCTTTCTTTATTAAAAATATTGGAACATTTAAATTATAAATAAATTGACCACGGCCTAAATAATTAGTTTTATTACAAATCCAAGAATTCTAAAGACCATATACAGGGTGGAAATTTAAGACGGGGCAGTAAGGGCAGGTACCCGCTTCACCGACGAGTACATTCGTTGATGGAACCTAATTTCTTAGCAAATATATTGTGGAAATACTTTTTCGCAATTTCTTACTTTTCTAGTACTTGTACCTCAGATGGTGTCTTAGACCGATTGATTCTCGTCGGTGAAGCGGATACCGCGGTGTGTGGTGCGAGCGCGGCAAATGTGTTTTGCGTCTTTCACGATTTCTGACTTTTCTAGTACTCATACCTCAGTTGGTATCTTAGAGTATTTGATCCTCATGAGAAACAGGATCAATTAGCAAAAAATATTATTTTTTAAAACTGACTATTTTTCTGCTAACTGTATTTTTTTTCAAAATCCATGAATGCTGTTCAACATTTCTCAAAAAAATAAGGACGGTTTCCTAAGAACGTTTTCATGTAGCAACAACGGTTAAGGTACCCTTACTATATATATATACGGCTCTTAATGTTAATAAAAAATAATTTATTATTAACAGTTAAGTTAGATCACAATCTAAAGACAACGTCGAGGCTTTTGTTAATATTCTCATTGAAATCATAATATCTCGAATAAACGGATTGATTTATATACAGGGTGTTAAAAGACCCATACCGAAGCCGTGATATATGCGTAGTGTACATCAAACCAATTAAGAATATGTAAAAATAATTGCTGGGAAACGACTTTTATTTTTAGTAAAAGAAAAATGGTGTTATTTTTTACACGCAATGGAACGCGTGCATCAACGTTTGCGTATGTCTATAGAGAACGAGTAGGCGACTGGGGCCCCGTATCATTGAGTGGTTTTGACATTTATTGCGGTTCTGTTACTTTAAACGTTATCTTTAAAAATAAATGTTGACTTTGATTCTCAATAGCTCCTTAACTATCAGTTTCCCAGGTTTGGCCCCATACAAGAAAATGGTAGTAGCGATGGGGAGAATACGTTGCTTTCGTTTTCGTTATGGGTCTTTTAACACCCTGTATGTATTACAAAAGATCCATAAATACAAAACGTAACTACCCACATCAATACAAAATTGCCATACATCGTTTTGTAAGTGCACGGCGTTTACTTGATATTACTTTTTTAGTTGAGCAGGAGGAGGCACATCAAACCCTCCTCTACCCAGGGGCGTGCATTCCATATAGGCAATTAGGCAGTGCCTACCTCATTCAAAACCTAAATAAATATACAATTAGTGTTAAAGTTATTTTATTATACTTTAAACACTCTATTCAACACTCACCCACTAAGATTTTCCTTACGCTAAATACTGAATACCTCCCGGTAGGCAGTCTCCAAATTGCCTACTCGAAGCAGGCAGCGTTTCATACAAGAATACAACTTATAAAGTATTGCTCAAGTATAACCCGCCCACGGCACGAAGGGCGCTATTTGTTCGTGTAACGTTCTAGTTTAAACGACCGGAATATATCAGTATACAGTAAGCAAGCCTACCTGACGAATGAATTTGGTCGCGAATTATTTTGTTCAGGACTTATTTTATTTATTTATTGAAAAAGATTCACCAACGACATATCTTTACACATTTCAATTAAAAAAAAAAAACCTGACTAGGCCAAAAGACATGCCTTTACAGGTGAATACAGCATTTTTTATTTTCTATTTTAAATCTATGATATATGCTGTCGCAGACTTTTTTTTAAACTTTTGATGAGGAACAACTTCGTCATACATGATTTTTACGTAACTTTAACCGTTTACACACCGTCCGCAACGGAAGCTCCCAAACAACAATTTTTACAACATTTTTCCCCGTTTTTGCAACGTTTTACATGAATGCTCTGCTCCTATTAATCGTAGCATGATATTAAATATAATAAATATCTTATAACCTTTCTAGATAAATGGACTATCCAACACAAAATGATTTTTTCAATTCGAACTAGTAGTTCCGGAGATTAGCCTGCTCAAACAATCAAAATCTTTAGCATTTTAATATTCCTAAAAAATATTACGAATTTTATCATTTATAACCAGCGGCCGTGCTCGGTTTTACCCGCCGCGTGGTTCCCGTTACTGTGGGAATATCAGGATAATTTGCAGCCTATGTGGTTTTCTGATGTATAAGCTACATTGCCGTAAAGTTTCATCTTAATCAGTTTAGTAGTTTTTGAGTGAAAGAGTTACAAACATTCGTCCATCCAATCATCCTTACAACTTTCGAACTTATAATATTAGGTAGCAGGATAGGATAAGTGCAAAGTTAGGTACTAGTTAGATCTACAGTGCCTACCACACTGGAAAATCAATGCACGCTCCTGCCTCCACCTATATACATCTTCAATGCAAATCATTGCTTAATTTTTTACATATTCTATGATCGTATGCCCATTATCTGTGGTACATTTGTAAGTTCTAAAATAGTTCAAATAATATGTGTAAATTTAAAACTTTTTCCGAATATTGATAGTAATAAATGTTCATATACATTTACAATGCAAATCATTGCTTAATTTTCTACATATTCTATGATCGTATGCCCATTTTCTGCGGTTTGAATTTACACCTTATTTTGTCTTAAATAAGGTGTAAATTCAAAAGTTTTTCGGAATATTGATACTAATAAATCTTCATTGGGGCTAGATGGTGTTGTTTACAATTTCCACATACAATATATGCATAATTCACATTATTACATTAAATAATAATAATGTTCTTTGTATGACTTCATTATTACACTTCCTTCTTAGTTATATATTATATTATTATCATTTCGTTTACTTCGACGATGTTTGTGTCACTAACCCTGTTGTTCCCTGTTGAGTGTTCCCTGATTTCCTACTTCAGTGTCGCAAAGCCCAAATCTTTGTTTCCATTTCTTCTACAACATGAAAATGTTTCTGAATCCAATCCATCGCAAAGTTGAATATATTTACAATAATTATGATAACCATTTTCAGTATTTGTCGGCGCTACAATCACCTCCGTTGGCTTTCCTACCCCAGTGTATATCTTTGACGCCAACCATCCCTTCGTTTTCTATATCTTACATAATCAAGAAATTCTGTTCTGCGGGACTTTCGTGAAACCAAATGAATAGAAACATTTAAAGGTAAGGGGGTTAAACACGCAATATCATATCAGAATGAGAGAGGGTTTACTAAATACTAAAGTATAACTTTTTAATTTTGCATTTTCAATGCAATTTTTATGTGATAAATATTAAACGCTGCTTAATCCACGTTTTCAGCCTTGCATAACAAATGACTATCAATTTACAATACATCACCTTACATAAACTTTAGTATTTGATAAATATTAAACATGAAAATATAGTAGAAAAAAGCAACTTGTCTCATGTCGCCCAGACGGGATGAAATAAGGGCGACTAAAGTTTTTGTAAGGAGATGTCATTTGTTAGGCAAGGCTGGAAAGGTGGATTAAGCAGCGTGTTACCTCTATTGAATCCTGAGCTTAGCAAGGTTTCAAAGGTACGTGACGCTAAAAACTTTTCTGTCGAGCGCAACACACAATTTTTCACCTGACAACAGCGAGGCATTTTTTAGGTTGTTTCCGCGGTGAACTTCCGGTAACATTTTTTTTTAACAAGAAGTTTAGTCCAAATATATTTAATTCTTGTTGTTTTAATGATACAAAAACCTAAAATAATAAAAAAGGGAGTATTATAGTTAATTCAAAGTTATTTTAAATATGAATAAATTGTTACTTATAATAACAATAAAAACGATTCGGTAAATGTTGACACTGACATGAGATACAATACAAGACAAATACAATTTAAAAATAAAGGTAAATTATGTCACGTTCCGAAATCTAATCTTAGGTTGTGAAATTTTACTCAGCCTAAATATAAAATTCTTATAACAAATAGTTTAATCTTATTGTTATTCAAAGAACTAAAATAATATAATAATAACACTTAACTAAGAACATTCACAAATCAAACCCATTACTGAAAATCGCATAAAATCGGACTAGTAGTTTTGGTTTTGCTCAAACAAATGTTCACTTCAGCGCCCCCTAGTGGGCTGTTACGGTAAAACTTATCTTAGAACATTCACCAATCAAACATAAACCCATTTCTGAAAACCACATCAAAATCGGACTAATAGTTTTGGAGATAAATGGTAACATTGGTTTGCAAAACAATGCTTACTGCAGCGCCCTCTGGTGAGTTGTCACCGTAACACTTATATATGATCATGCACCAATCAAACACGAACCCATCACTGCAAACCGCATCAAAACCGGACTAGTAGATTTGGAGATAAATGGTAACATTGGTTTGCACAAACAAACAACCTCTCACCCCAAACGCAAATACCATCTCCGTACCGTGTCGTTGGTAAAAAACCAAAACGAAGAATTATAATGAATTCAATGTTATTTAAAATAAGAACAAAATGTAACATAAAAAGTCAATAGTGCGATTCGGAACGCATTATGACGTACATTTCTGTATAAATTAAAAAAGTAGTTTACCACGCTAGGCCGGTAATATGCGATTTACGGCCCAGAAATTTAATAGCAAAACCTCCTTTTCCGGGCGCGTCAGGTGAAAAATAATATTGTAGCTTTATCGTGGGATTTTAAGCGTAATATGCCTGAAACACCCCATTAGAGAATAACATTTGGTTTGTTATGATAAATTTTAAATAGAAAAATATTGGAAAAAACAACTCGCCACAAGTGATTTTTTTCCAATATTTTTTTATTTCAAATTTATCATAATTATAAAAATAGCATTGAAAAATGCAAAAATTCGAAAGTCATAAATTTGGTTTGTTTTACAGGTATGGACGCTACTCTTCCTAATTCTGGCAATAAATTTTTGACCACTGGTTATAGTCTAATTTATATTTAACCAATTATCCAACACTAAATTTTACCTACAATAATAGGACCCCACTTGTAGTATTCCTTGTAGACATCTTAGGCTACAAATGAGCTAATGGAAATGTCAAAGCCCAAGGAGACAAGAAACATAGGTAGGCTATAATATTTCAGTCAGCATCAACACCATTATTGCAAGTTTCAGAAGCTGCTTCAAATGAGGGGTTTTGTATTTAACAGTACGACATAAAAGAGTAGAAAACGGATTTTTGAGGAACTAATTACCAACTTGAAGGTAAGGCAAAATGGACGACTGTTAAGATGGTAATTCTACTGTCAAACCTTTAGCGTCTTCATAATAAATAGTTATTTGTATTAAGAAGTAGAAATAGTGAAATATTTGCTAGATAGTTGCTAATTATTGACAAGTGGTGCACCCAATTTTTTTCTACTCTTTTTTGTCGGACTGTAATCACCATATTAGTAGGTACTTGACTTGGTTGTTTTCGCGAGAATTACAGAGGAAGCTTTATTATATTCATCTTATTATAACTGAACTGCCTTATTTCCCTTAGCTCTGTTGACAACTATAACACTAGAAAAGTGCCTATATTATGGGCTAGCAGTGCTAGCACCACCTAGCACTGATACATCAAAATGTTTCTTTTTATTACCTAGCTTGATAGTTTATATTGACTACTACTTAATTTATATAGGTACTGTAAGTTGCAGGTTCACTGGTTACAGTGTTTTTGTACTCTCTTAAAATGTTTACTGTATCTACCAATATGTGTATAAGTACCATTCAAAACCGTTGGATCGAAATCGACCTTATCAGAAGTAGCAAATTACAGTCCATTATAACATGATACAAGACAGATCTCACCAGGGACTTGTTCCCAATTAACAGGTATTAGGCTCTCCTCGGGGTTGGAATATCGACAGGGCCGGATCAAATGAAATTTCGAGTTACCTCATACTTACTTATCCCGCCAAAGCTTGGGATAATCTTCGAAAGGAAACTGTTACGGTCTGTCCCTTTAAACGGTTCCTTTTAACGAACCATTCAATAGTAAGTTGAGCCGCTTTTGAGAGTTTTTACTATTATAACGTACAGGTGAAATTGTAAAAACGTTTTGCCATCTTATTCATACGAGTAACTCTAATGACAAACATTTTCCTAAGAAAAGAAAAAAGTAAAAAATAAAACTTTTGTTGGAATCAATGCCAGCCAAGAAATTCTACATTCAACTTCTATTACTTTTATTTTTCTTACCTTGACTCTACCGACTCCAACAAAAGGTTTATTTTTTTCTGATATTTTTAAGTTTTTTAAAACTACTGAACCGATTTTAAAATTTCAAAAAATGGGACCAACTTGGGAACAAACCCGATATTATATCGTTTGAATAATTTCAAATAATCGGTGAACATACATTTAAAAAAAAATACGCGCCGAATTGATAACCACCTTCTTATTTGAAGTCGGTTAACAATAATCACTTGGTTTTGGAACACTTTTTTATTAATGATATGCACTTGACCGCTATCTCGCCTGATGGTAAGCTATGATGCGATCTAGGATGAAACGCGCGTCCCTAGAAGATACCTTTTGAACTCGTGACTTGAAAAAGCTTGAAAGCCTCCAAGTTGAAAGTAATAAGAAAAACAAACTCATGCAAGGATTCTTTAACAGATTGTTAGTATTCCGAAATAGATTTTTACCCTAAGGGTCGCCTTCACCACCGACAGGTTCTTAACTGGTATATAATTTGGTAATGCGTACATATATTTGCAATTCTGTCCATGTATACATATCATTGCACGTGATGTACAAGGTCCTAACGAGCTGAAGGACGGTTTAGAAGAAAACGCACATTAAGTAAATTCAAGCAGTAGTAAATGTGAAGAAAAGTGTACATTAAAGAAAATGATTGGTTTGATCGTATCGCAACTCACCACTGTGAAGCCATGAATTGACATCAAGAAAATATCCCGTTTCCAGTACCAGTGAAGTATAAAGTGGCAAAAAACTGTAAGTACAATCTGTGATAATTAGTCAGTGTTTAGTAAAAAAAGAAAAAGTGATCTTGTAAAATATTAGAGAGAATTTAGGACATAAATATACCTCAAACGATACGTAATATGCTCATTTCTAACCCTAAGAAAGCAATTTTGAAAATTATAACACTTTATTTTCTTCGAAAAAATGATTTGGTTTTTCCGTTAGTGGAAAAGTAATAAAAAAAAGTATTTTTTATGTACCGTGAATATTTTCAAAATTGATTCCTTGGGGTTTGATGTGAGGATATTATGTATTATTTGAGCTATATTTTGCAAAAATATATTAAAACGTGTCGTATCTGGAGGCATTTGCCGTGTGGTGACGGCCTAAGAATACACGTGTCACCACTCCCTTACATGCCTGAGATGTCGTAAGAGTCGACTAAGAGACTACATTGAACACCTGTGCGAGAGAAGGAAAACTTGAAACAAACCCTCTACCAACCCGTCTGGCCAGGGCTCGAAAAAAATCCCATTAAAAAATCTGATGACGTCATAATTTCTCTCCCTACATTTTTTTATGGTGCTACGGGTCAAATCGATTCAAATGTCCCTTAAGATCCATCGTACCGATTTTCATGCTTTTAACACCATTTGCAGGATTTCCTTAAATTTCGGGGTGTAACGCTACGACTAGGAGAGGCTCGCTTCCATCTTCAGCCTTATCAATACTTAACATCAGGTATGATGAAGGCTAAGAGACTCCCGGATGTTGAGGATGAAACGCCACACCCGACAGCAATACTTCTAAAAGAGAATCGGTTTTAAAGCTACCTAAAATAAAGAGTCCGACCTTTAGCGGGAAGTAAGTTTATTGAAAGGACATCGTTCTTCAAGATCGCTGGACGCTGTATAGAAATTCCATTACCTAAAATCGCAACTAAGCAGAGCAACTAATTACTATTAGGCATTTGCCTGTTACTAAAAATAATTATAAAAAGTGTTGGAATGTTTTGACAGCTAAGTATAATAATAAGAAGTTCGTATCAAATTGTATTTTCAAACGTTTATTTGGTTTGCGTAATATGTTTACAAGAGTCTTCTAGCGCTTAAAGGAACTGCTCGATACTACAACTGATTGTTCACATGAATTGTCGAATCTGGGCATCGAAGTCGGTTCCTGGGACATCATTGTAATATATATTATGTTGTATGTTTGAAGTCGGACGTAGGAAAGCAGTGTGGATTGCAGGTCAGTACCAGTACCTATGATTTACCATCCTTTGACCAATTTAAAGATTTTTTACATACAAACAAGTTGGCCGCGTTATCTCAAAGTGTATGTAATCGAAAGCACCATTCTTTATTGCATCCCAAGACCCAAACTGACAGAGTAGTTGCCGCAGCAATTGCAACTTCAGATACCGAAACTGAGTCTATGTCGGTGGACGGGACCACAAATTTAGCTGCCAATTTTTCGAAAGGTTCAGCCTGCCAAGTGTTTGCGCCAAGCCGCAAAAGTCCTTTATAAAGGCTGAGTCGAAGGATGGGTCAAAACAAGTATTGAGGGCACTGCTCGATCAGGGCTCTCAAGCTTCGTTTCATCTCTAACCTTTAAGGCTGCTGTTCAATTGCTGCGGCTTCAAAAAATAGCAAGAATTAGTGCCATATCTGGGTTAGATGGGAGAAAGGTGGCATTACCTCGAGATATGTGGTAACGCTAAATATTCAGTCAAAGTCAAAGATTTTTATTCAAATAGACTTATAGATAAGTGCTTTCGAATCGTCCAATTTTTTTTCCTACCAGCCATTCAGGACATCTTTTAACTGATAAGAAGAACGGCCGCAAGAAACTTATCAGCTTTAACAGAAGCAACAACATTTACATAGGAACATGTCGTTGCCAAACACAAATCTACAATCTTGAAACATATTTAATATAAGAGGAAGTCGCTTTTCGACCCCTCATTCAATATTCAAGTTAAAGCAGTTTTTAGGGAGCGATATTTTAAAAAGACAAGTAATAGATTTATAGAAAACGTTTAGGTATATCACACATACTAGAACATTAACAGGGATTCATTTGAAGAATAAATTGTTACTTTAATCTGATTACTATACGAAAAATAATTTCCAAATACTCTATTGGTCGACCGGAAAGTTCCCCGACTAAACCTATCTGCATAACAACTAAGAAACGTGAGCATTAAATAATCTTTACGCGTGTGAATGTACAAGATCTATCGTTGTGGTCACCGATCCATCAGCAACCCGTCCCTCGGGGCTTCGTATTGATGATTTAATTAAGCCTCGGCCCTTTACCTCCCTCACAAGAATTCTAAGTACGTTTGCACACTATGATTCGAGAAATACAATACAACAAACAATACGAAGTTATGATACTCAATAGAAAGAAACTTTTAGTTTCGAATTTAGTTGACATTTAATTAGGTAGGTACTCTTAATACCAATGTAATACGATATTCTCAAAGTTTTGATTGATAGTTCTTTATTTGACTTCTGAACTTATCAATCCATTCTTCTTTGTTTATATTGCATCATTCAAAGACTATATATTTTAATTTTAAATTTAGACTCTCATCAAATTCATTTCAATATTGACTTTCCTTGCCTTTGCAATGCCTTTTCTACGAATCGGTAGAGAGGACTTGCCATACTTATGAGCTGATATACTACCTCGCTTACTATTCCTAATATAGGTACCATATTTTAATTCAGGTTCTGAATCTCGCTGATAGATAATAGACATGTGCAAATTTAGAGGAGAACTCAATAATAAGTAATTTTATCACTTTCATTAAGCTCAGCCGAATGAGAATCAGCTGCTACTGACTAGCAAAATAATTAACCTTAGACCCTTAGTTAATCTTTTTACTATCCGATAGTTTATTTTCTTTGATCCAAGCAGCGAGTTCCGAGTGAAATTTTTGTGAAAGCAGACCTTCAACTCTTCTGAATTTAATCCTTTCATCTTGCTGGGATAAGTCGGAAGCGATCATGTGCAACGGCCCTTATTAGGCCCCGTAACACAATCTTGTCCGTTACTCAAGAATTTTTAATTAAGAAACAACGTCTTACACAAAATCTGTTTACAAAGCCCTCCTAAGTATTTTATGTTGTTCGCGGTTTGTTCGTACATCTACACACGAGTAGGAAATTCGAATAGTTTCGTTGTTCAAACAACTTTGCTATTTTCTAATTAAAGGTATAATTACTGAAATGTTTTGAATAGTTTACGCGTAATAAAATTGTTGTTAAACAATAACTGGCAAACATATCAAGCAAATAGATAATCAGTTTCAGTGAACTGAAGTTCTTGAAGTCCTTGAAACCTAGCAAAGAAAAATTATAGGTTGGGGAAAAAGTTTCTTCGCATTTTTTTTAAGATAATTCAAAACATTTTTAGTATAGTTTATTTACATTTAACTAAAGTATGTAGGTATTTTGTTCGATAACTTTTTGCCATCTTGTGGGTAGGGACATGATCCCATTGCTATAGAAATTTTGGGGCTGCTGATTAAAATACCGCGACAAGTGGTTTTGGCAGTCCTCTTGTGATGTTAACCTGACTGTACGAGCCAGCACGTACAGTTTTGTCTTGTAAGCATTTAACGCCACTTTCGATAATTTAGGTCATTTTATTATTGCATATGTTAGTTCGTCATCAATCGTCGTACTCATCGCGCGCGTACTCATTACCGCATATCATTAATAGCATTAGTTACGTTTTATCAATATATTATCATTTTATTTTCTATCAAAGACTTTTATTCATATCAATTATCACAAAAGATCGTACATAACCCGTACATCTTTTTGGTCCTTCGAGAAAGGTCCTCGCGATCCTCGCGATTCTGTGTCAATCGTGAGGTGAGCTAACGCTGAAGTTATCGAAACATCATATCAAGAATCAACACCTATTTGGATTTTGGATCGTGAGTAACCAGCAGCCACGATCGGAGCAATATCAGCTAATCAAGTAAGGCGTATCATTTTATTTTATCACCAATAATATCAATTATCAGGATGTCAAGCATGGAAGATTTTCTTCAGACTCAGGAACAGCTTGCATCAGCTATAGAGCAAATTTTTACAAGTTTTAAAAAGGACGGATCCGATAGGAAGACAAATACCTATTTAAGACAACGACTAGATACTTTAGACAACTATTGGAGCGAATATCAATCGAATCATATAAAGCTGTGTGGGTTTGGGGATAAATCTCACCATTACTTTACTTCGAATCGATTTGAAGTAATTAGGGATAGGTTTTCTAACATAAGGGCTACTATCCAAAACTATCAACCGAGGGAAGATACTAGCAGACCTTCCACTCCTCTCATCAAGCCAGCTGCGCCCATGAGCGTGCCGTCGACTTCTCAGCAGGCGGCAGAGCCTGGTTCTGCTTCTCGCTCACAAGGTATCAATAGTAAAACAGACGAAATGCTAAGGAAACAGAGCAGTCATTTCAAGGCGTTTGAACATACTATATGCAACATTAATTTAGAAACTATTACGGAAAAGTGGGAGTTCGATCATTTGTTACGTGTGGTCCAAACTCGTTGGTCTGCAATAGACTCGTTACATTGGGAGTTAGACAGCGAGTTGGGCGGCAGGGATCCAGAATATGAGGCAATATACTTCAGGTTCGAGAGGAAGTACAATGAAGTCATCAAATCAATTAACAAAAAATTATGGTGCGTATCTCATCGGGAACAATCAACCCCTCATATTGAGTTACCGTCCTTTAGCGGCAGCTACCACCAGTGGACATCCTTCAAGGACCTCTTTGTCGAGACCATTCACAACAACCCGACTCTGTCGAGCGCACAACGAATGCAGTTCTTGAAGTCAAAGGTAAAAGGGGAAGCTGAACGCCTTATTCAACACTTATCAATATCTTCAGAAAATTACGCCATTTGCTGGGATATACTGACCTATAGGTATGACAATAAGAAGCTGATCCTCAATTCGCACTTCGATATTTTATTTAGCATTCCTGTTATGCCTCATCCGTCCATAAATCATTTAAAGCGTATACATGATACGACCCGTGAAGCCTTAAATGCTATTAAAAATCTAGGAATAACTGTGGACTCATGGGATCCACTTCTAATTTACATATTGTGTCAGAAACTAGATACTGATACTCATGGTGAATATATAGCTTCACTGAAACAGCCGCGAGATGTACCTACCATATCAGATTTTCTATCATTTTTGGAGAACAAATTCACCACCATGGAGAGTTCTAAGAGAAAACTCGAGCCTACGAACAAAAGTAGCATGCGGAACCCTAATTATTCAAATCCACCATCATCGAATTTAAAGTTCAATAAACCAATAAATGGCAACTATAATATAAACGTTAAGCAATCGTTTCCGCCGCAAGGCCGGAATATTTCGCAACCGTGCAACAATAATAGAAATGTCTACATGACTAAATATTATAAATGTCCCATTTGTAAAAGCGATGATCACGGAGTTTTTCACTGTAAAAAAACGTAAAACTATTACCAAATTTAATATTTGTCAAAATTGTCTCTACTGCCATTATGGTAAGCCATGTATATCAGATAAAAGATGTCGTGATTGCAATCAAGCTCACAACACTCTTCTACATGAAGCATTCCCGCAGGAAGAGCCATCAAGTGCGACCTCTAGAACATATACTCGCGCTCCACCACCAGAACCAGAACAAACGGTTCGCAGCAATTCTCACGTATCATTACAACATGAAATTCCTGAAATTCTTTTAGCAACGGCAATAATTAAAGTACAATCCTCTGACGGGTCATACATTGACTTAAGGGCACTATTGGATCAGGGATCGCAGGCGTCTCTTATAACCGAAAAAGCGGCGCAGATGTTAGGGTTGCCTCGACGCAAATGTCATGGAGTTATCTCTGGGATAGGAGCTAATGAAAACAACTGCAAAGGGTTAATGCATATCAAATGTTCATCAAATATCGCTGATTTTGAATTTGAAGCTGACGTTCTGATCATGAACAATTTAATAAAAAATCTACCCGGTCAATCCTTCACTAAGCCGAATTGGTCTTATTTAAACAGCATTACCTTAGCAGATCCCGAATTTAACATCAGCCGCCCTGTGGACTTGTTACTAGGAGCGGATATTTATTCACTTATTTTATTAGATGGCATATGCAAAATAAACAATGAATCACCACTAGCGCAAAATACGCGTTTAGGTTGGATTCTTAGTCGTAATGTGAAGACCATTCAATGCAACGTCATAATAACACAGTTAGACGAAATCAAAAAATTCTGGGAAATAGAAGATATTACGGATGACCCTCCCTTATCAAAAGAGAATCGGCAATGTTTGATGTATTACAAAAACACGACTGTAAGAAAAGATGATGGCCGATACGAAGTGAGACTACCACTTAAACCCGACTTTGCTCAAAACTTAGGTGAGTCAAAAAATAAAGCAATCGCTCAGTTTAGATCACTTGAGCGAAAATTTATTCATAACGAAAAAATGCAACACGAATATAAGTCATTCATAAACGAATATGAAACTTTAGGTCATATGAAACCCTCTACCAGCGCGATAGTTAAGCCTGATTGTTTTCTAACTCATCACAGTGTAGAAAAATCGGAGTCGACCAGTACCAAATTTAGAGTGGTTTTTAATGCATCTGCCAAAACATCATCCGGGTACAGTTTGAATGACGTCATGGAGGCTGGACCCAACCTTCAACAGGACCTTCAGTCTCTTATTATCAAATGGAGGCAGTATCAATATGGATTTACGGCAGATTTGGAGAAAATGTTTCGACAAATCTGGATAAACGAAGAAGATCAACGTTATCAAAAGATTATTTGGCGAAACTCCGTAAATGAGCCTATCAAGACGTATCAATTAACAACCGTGACGTATGGAACAAAAGCAGCGCCATACCTCGCTATGATGACCTTAAAACAACTGGCCTCGGATGAAAAATCTAATTTCAAAAATAGTCAAGCACCGAAAGTTTTAGAACAATCATTTTATATGGATGACCTCGTTCACGGGGCCCATAGTGTTGAATCAGCAAAACAATTACACGAAGACCTAATCAAATTGCTAAAATTAGGAGGTTTCAACCTGAGAAAATGGAGATCAAACGTACCCGATATATCAGATTCTTCTCATGAATCATCAAATAATCATAATTTTAATTTTAAGGGAGCTGATCATAGCAAAACTCTAGGATTGAAATGGGATCCACGCAAAGATGTTTTTCTTTTTGAATCAAAAATAGACATATCAAACCAGCATGACACCAAACGATCATTATTATCTAATATATCTAAGCTATTCGACCCACTCGGATGGTTATCGCCACTTTCCACCAAATTAAAAATAATTTTCCAAGATGTGTGATTATCAAATATCAATTGGGATGAGCAATTACCAAAACAAATTCAATGTGAATGGAATAAAATAAAACATGACATAATAAATATCAATTTATTCGAAATACCACGTTGGATAGGATTACAAGACAATGACACTATCGAATTACACGGCTTTTGTGATTCATCCAATAAAGCATACGCCTGTGTCATATATTGTAAAATAAAAAGAGGTGAAAGTTATATAATAACTCTTTTAGTAGGGAAATCAAGGTTAGTTCCGGCTAGTACTAAGCTTTCTCTGCCGAGATTAGAGTTAAGCGGAGCTCTTCTTTTATCAAAATTAATATCAAAAGTCAAAGAATGTTTGAAAAGCTATGACATTAAGGTATACGGATGGTCAGACTCTATGATTGTTTTGGGATGGTTGAACGGAGACCCAACGAGATGGAACACCTTTGTTGCAAATAGAGTGAGAGAGATAACGGACATCATGCCTCGGGAGTGCTGGAACTACGTTAAGTCCGAAGAGAACCCAGCGGACTGCGCTAGTCGCGGTTTGACTGTTACGCAGCTAAAAGATCATTCACTATGGTGGAAGTCCTGGCTCCTGTCGGCACCTGGCTCTCAGATTACGTTCACAGTGAACAGAAACAAAGTTTTAAAACGGAACAAGAGATAAAAATTAAAATACATGTAAACGTTGTCACAGAAGAATATATACAAAATAATATAATTAATCAGTTACTATCAAATTACAGTTCATTCAACAAAATTATCAGAATACTATCATGGATGCTACGATTTACAAAAACAAAACAACACATACCAATACCAAAATACTTATCAATACAAGAGCTAGAACGAGCAAAAAATATTGTAATTAAAAATGTCCAATATGCAGAATTCTCAAAAGAAATTACCTGTTTGAAGGAAGGCGGCAGGGTTCATTCAAAACGCAAAATTATTGACTTGAACCCACTTTTAGATCAAAACGGTCTCCTAAGGGTAGGAGGACGCTTAAGGAAAGCTAACATTAGCCCGGAAATGAAACACCCCCTTACCATACCCAAAAATAGCCGTTTAGCCGAACTTTTAATAGATCATGCACATCTACAATCCTTTCATGGCGGAGCACGCATTACTACGTCATTTCTACGACAAAGATATTGGCTTATAGGAGGATATGGAGCTATCAAGAAACGTCTTCGCAATTGCATCAAGTGTAGACACCATAATCCCGATAAACATAATCAACTCATGGGGGACTTACCAGCATCACGTGTTAACCCTACAAGACCATTTTACAACACCGGCGTCGATTTTACAGGGTTCGTGGACGTTAAATCAAACAAGGGCAGAGGTATCACAACGACGAAGGGATACGTCGCTGTATTTGTGTGCATGGTGACTAAAGCCGTGCACCTTGAGTTAGTGTCAGATTTAACATCATCTGCCTTTTTAGCAGCCCTACGCAGAATGTCAGCAAGAAGGGGTACCCCACGTCACATATATAGTGATAATGGGACAAACTTTGTCGGCGCCAGTAGAGTTCTTAATCAAAATTATATCAATTTAAAACAAACTTTAGATGAAGACTTTTTCGATGCTATCACTCAGATGGAAATCAAATGGCATTTTAACGCCCCATCGTGGCCTAGCGCAGGCGGCCTTTGGGAGGCTGCAGTCAAAAGTCTGAAACACCACCTAAAAAGGGTGATTGGGGATCAAAAGTTGACCTATGAAGAATATTCTACCCTCTTAGCTCAACTGGAAGGGTGCCTCAATTCACGACCACTTTGTGTTTTGACCGAAGACCCTGAGAACATTGACTATCTGACCCCGGCACACTTCTTATCAAGTGGACCCACATTGACTATCATAGAAACGGAAAAGGACTTAAGAACCAGATGGCAGTTGACACAAAAGATCTTTAATGACATCTGGAGAAGATGGAAATCTGAGTACCTTTGTCAGTTATCAGTTAGAAGTAAATGGCGCCTACCTAAGGCTAACTTTAAAGTGAACGATATTGTTATAATACAAGATGATAATTTTCCCGCTGGAAAATGGGCATTGGGCCGCATCATTGAATTGCATCCTGGCCCCGACGGCTTAGTGCGTGTCGTCACCTTAAAAACAAAAAATGGGTATATCAAAATTAAAGGCCCATTACTAAAATATCACGATTACCTGTCTCATATGATCAAGAAACTTCGCCGACGCCCGAGGAAAGTCCTAAAGTAGAAAATAATATCACTACCGCCGCCTCTACTATTCGAACGCAACATCCGAAACAAAAAAAGGTCAACTTACTGAATTATTTAATTATCATGCTCACATTATTGCTATCATTTGGTTCAGCTGTTAAGTGCGAATATAAAACATCTAGCCTTAGTACTACTCAAGGTCTTTATTTCGATAAAATCAGTAACATACGCATCGAAAGAAACCAGTGGAAACTAGTAATATATTACAACATGGACCCTTATTGGCACGGAACTGAATTATTTGGTAAATACATAAATCACCTTGAAAACATTTGTTTCAATTCAAAAAGTAAACAGATATCACAGTGCAATATTATGCTGCTCCAATTACATCACGGGTTCACCGAACTCGAGCATTATAATAATATTTTGCTCGGTCAGCAGCTCCCAAGCGAGCCCACGCGTCGCAAGCGCGGCCTTGTCAATGGCATCGGGAATATTGCACATCAGCTGTTTGGAATCCTGGACGATAATTTCGCACAACATTATGAAAATGACATTGATATCATCAGAAGTAATCAAAAACATTTAGTTAACTTATGGAAAAATCAAACCTCAATAGTGGAAGCCGAATTTAACTTAATAAAGAGAATAGAAGAAACAATTGAAAAGCAACACAAAGGTTTTAACTCTCATTTAAATAAATTAGACAAAGCACTGAACATGCAACAGGATGAAATTCAAAGTTTAGAGCGCTCGGACGATTTCATTACGTCATCCGTGATTGCCAACAACATCATAAATAACTTACAAAAAATTCAAGAAACTAATTGATTCGATATCTGATACTTATCATGGAAAATTCAACTTCCATTTATTAACGCCAGAACAGCTGTTAACTGAACTAAGTACAATATCGAGTTTATTATCAAAGGACCTTACACTGCCCTTGAATAACATACAGTCAGATTTAAACAAAATTATATCATATACTTACGGTCAAAGCTAGAGCCCTAAGAAGATACATCATATTCGAAGTAAACATCCCCTTGGTGAGTCGAGACTATTACGATATTCATCAATTAATCCCCATCCCACAACAGGTACAAAATAATATAATAACAATAACTCCAATATCCGATTACATTGCTGTGAATATACACAAAGATACTTTTGTTACTGTAACGCACACAGACATAGAAGCGTGTAATGCATATAGTAATGACATACTGATATGCCCTTTAAAGCAACCAGTCTACGATATGAAATCGGACGAAAACTTATGTGTTAAAAATGAATCATCAAAACAATGTAAAACAAATACTGAGTCTTGTCAAGATAAATGGATAGAACTTCATAAAATGAACACTTATTTTTATTTTTGCTGCAATCAATGCAATGTGCGGTTTATTTGTGAAGATCAGGTTACAGCCGATAAGTTAAATAAAGTCGGAATTATTACGTTGAGTAATGGGTGTATAATTAAATCAAATTCATTCACAATTTACACTCGGAGCAAGTTATCAAACATTATGAATGAAACTGCAGATGTTCTTCAGATCGATATTCCGCCAGTTAATCATATTTTCAACGTATCTGTACCTGTCCTCCGCATAGAAACATCTTCATTTCATCGTCATCTATCTTAGATCATTAAAAATATATAGAGGAGATCGATCAAAAACTAAAAAGTATGAAAGCAAATCAAGATTATTATGAACTGGCGGATCGCGTCTCCTATCACGACGTGCATCACTATGTTGCCATCTATCTGCTGATGGGTGCTGGGGTGGCACCGCTCGCGCCGGCTCCGTCGCCGCCGCTGTCCCAAGCTGAGGCGGCTGTCTCGTTTGGCTCGGTTGCCGGCCCTTCTACAGTTCAGTGTTGTGCTAGTGCAGTGAGTGAGTGTAGTGCAAAGTCAATAAATCAGTGCAGTGAAAATGTCAAAATGAAATATGTAAAATCTAAAGTTACAAGTGCTAAAGTGGCAAAGCAAAAAGATAGGGCGACATCCCCTACTTTTAATAGACAATTTTCGATTTAAGTTGTACTCTAGTAAAAATGCCTATCACCTGTTTGTTATTAGTTTAGTCAAATATTGTTTATCACCTTGTCGCACGTCATTCGTTATCATTCATCGCTTCTCTCGCCTCCCATTTCAGGCCCGGGAACATGTACGAGCCAGCACGTACAGTTTTGTCTTGTAAGCATTTAACGCCACTTTCGATAATTTAGGTCATTTTATTATTGCATATGTTAGTTCGTCATCAATCATCGTACTCATCGCGCGCGTACTCATTACCGCATATTATTAATAGCATTAGTTACGTTTTATCAATATATTATCATTTTATTTTCTATCAAAGACTTTTATTCATATCAATTATCACAAAAGATCGTACATAACCCGTACACTGACACTGCCTAAAGAATTCCTAGAGACCGAAACGAAAACACGTGGAAATATGAAGGTGCAAGGTCAGAACTATACGGCGGCGGATGCATTAACACCTCCCAGCCAAACTCTTAATTTTTGCCGAGTGGCTAAAGATGTGTGAGGTCTAGCGTTATCATGATGAAAAACCATACCCCTTAATCTGTTGATTTATTCCGGCCGCTTTATGTCAACTTCTTGCTTTAATCTCATCAGTTGTTCGCAGTAGAGTTCAGAATCGATGGTCATGCCTGGTGGTGACAGCTCATAATGCCCTTCTAATCCCACCACACACTATGAATACATAGCATCACATTGTTGCGAGTTAACCCGGGTTTCACCACAGTCTGTGAAGCCTGACCGGCTTATGACCACGTTCTTGTAGTACGTGATCCACTTTTCATCACCAGTTATCAGCTCCTTCAAAAATGGTTCGGTTTCATTACGTCGCACAGTGGTTCCATTTTAAAAATAATCGCTACCTCAACTTTTGCTCCTGTGTCCACTTATTTTTAAAATTAAACCCCTGTGCGTCGTAATAATGAATCGCAAATGAGTACACGGTTCATTAGGTTTCTTTCAGTGAGATCGTGAGGTGTTCAAATATCGAGCTTTTTTGTGTACCCAGTTTTTTTCAAATGCACCAAAACTGTTTTGTGGTCAATTCCCAGTTTTTCAGCTACGCCGTTACTACTGATATGTCGATCTTGCTCTACTTTTTAAAAAATGGCATCCATTTTATCCGTAATAGGGCGACCAGAACGACGCGCATCATTGACATCAAATTTTCTGGATAGAAAACGCTTAAACCAAATTTCTGCTACTCTCACAGACACTGCACTATTTATTTATTTATTTATTTATTTATTTATTTATTTATTTATTTATTTATTTATTTATTTATTTATTTATTTATTTATTTATTTATTTATTTATTTATTTATTTATTTATTTATTTATTTATTTATTTATTTATTTATTTATTTATTTATTTATTTATTTATTTATTTATTTATTTATTTATTTATTTATTTATTTATTTATTTATTTATTTATTTATTTATTTATTTATTTATTTATTTATTTATTTATTTATTTATTTATTTATTTATTTATTTATTTATTTATTTATTTATTTATTTATTTATTTATTTATTTATTTATTTATTTATTTATTTATTTATTTATTTATTTATTTATTTATTTATTTATTTATTTATTTATTTATTTATTTATTTATTTATTTATTTATTTATTTATTTATTTATTTATTTATTTATTTATTTATTTATTTATTTATTTATTTATTTATTTATTTATTTATTTATTTATTTATTTATTTATTTATTTATTTATTTATTTATTTATTTATTTATTTATTTATTTATTTATTTATTTATTTATTTATTTATTTATTTATTTATTTATTTATTTATTTATTTATTTATTTATTTATTTATTTATTTATTTATTTATTTATTTATTTATTTATTTATTTATTTATTTATTTATTTATTTATTTATTTATTTATTTATTTATTTATTTATTTATTTATTTATTTATTTATTTATTTATTTATTTATTTATTTATTTATTTATTTATTTATTTATTTATTTATTTATTTATTTATTTATTTATTTATTTATTTATTTATTTATTTATTTATTTATTTATTTATTTATTTATTTATTTATTTATTTATTTATTTATTTATTTATTTATTTATTTATTTATTTATTTATTTATTTATTTATTTATTTATTTATTTATTTATTTATTTATTTATTTATTTATTTATTTATTTATTTATTTATTTATTTATTTATTTATTTATTTATTTATTTATTTATTTATTTATTTATTTATTTATTTATTTATTTATTTATTTATTTATTTATTTATTTATTTATTTATTTATTTATTTATTTATTTATTTATTTATTTATTTATTTATTTATTTATTTATTTATTTATTTATTTATTTATTTATTTATTTATTTATTTATTTATTTATTTATTTATTTATTTATTTATTTATTTATTTATTTATTTATTTATTTATTTATTTATTTATTTATTTATTTATTTATTTATTTATTTATTTATTTATTTATTTATTTATTTATTTATTTATTTATTTATTTATTTATTTATTTATTTATTTATTTATTTATTTATTTATTTATTTATTTATTTATTTATTTATTTATTTATTTATTTATTTATTTATTTATTTATTTATTTATTTATTTATTTATTTATTTATTTATTTATTTATTTATTTATTTATTTATTTATTTATTTATTTATTTATTTATTTATTTATTTATTTATTTATTTATTTATTTATTTATTTATTTATTTATTTATTTATTTATTTATTTATTTATTTATTTATTTATTTATTTATTTATTTATTTATTTATTTATTTATTTATTTATTTATTTATTTATTTATTTATTTATTTATTTATTTATTTATTTATTTATTTATTTATTTATTTATTTATTTATTTATTTATTTATTTATTTATTTATTTATTTATTTATTTATTTATTTATTTATTTATTTATTTATTTATTTATTTATTTATTTATTTATTTATTTATTTATTTATTTATTTATTTATTTATTTATTTATTTATTTATTTATTTATTTATTTATTTATTTATTTATTTATTTATTTATTTATTTATTTATTTATTTATTTATTTATTTATTTATTTATTTATTTATTTATTTATTTATTTATTTATTTATTTATTTATTTATTTATTTATTTATTTATTTATTTATTTATTTATTTATTTATTTATTTATTTATTTATTTATTTATTTATTTATTTATTTATTTATTTATTTATTTATTTATTTATTTATTTATTTATTTATTTATTTATTTATTTATTTATTTATTTATTTATTTATTTATTTATTTATTTATTTATTTATTTATTTATTTATTTATTTATTTATTTATTTATTTATTTATTTATTTATTTATTTATTTATTTATTTATTTATTTATTTATTTATTTATTTATTTATTTATTTATTTATTTATTTATTTATTTATTTATTTATTTATTTATTTATTTATTTATTTATTTATTTATTTATTTATTTATTTATTTATTTATTTATTTATTTATTTATTTATTTATTTATTTATTTATTTATTTATTTATTTATTTATTTATTTATTTATTTATTTATTTATTTATTTATTTATTTATTTATTTATTTATTTATTTATTTATTTATTTATTTATTTATTTATTTATTTATTTATTTATTTATTTATTTATTTATTTATTTATTTATTTATTTATTTATTTATTTATTTATTTATTTATTTATTTATTTATTTATTTATTTATTTATTTATTTATTTATTTATTTATTTATTTATTTATTTATTTATTTATTTATTTATTTATTTATTTATTTATTTATTTATTTATTTATTTATTTATTTATTTATTTATTTATTTATTTATTTATTTATTTATTTATTTATTTATTTATTTATTTATTTATTTATTTATTTATTTATTTACACCGGCCTGTGTCCCTCCACAGTAGACTGCGATCCGCCCTTTGGTACCGGGACAACACGCGTCAGCTTCCACCTTTCTGGAAACATGGCCGCCGCCAAGCAGAGGTTATAAATATGCAGTAATGGTTCAGCTAACACTTCGCGACAGTCCCTGAAAATGTAGGGTGGAATGCCGTCTGGACCTGAAGACGTTTTAGGCTTCAGTCGTTGCAGAGCCCCCTCAACATCCTTTAGCTGTAGCCGATCCAGGTGCACGCAAAGACCCTCATTTGAGCTACCGGCAGTTTTCGATATGCTAGCAGACACATCTAAGTCAGGTTGTTGTTTATTGTAGACCGAATGGAAATATCGCGCCAACTCCATTACACACTGTACACCACTCAAAACACTGCCATTTTTTGTTATAAGTTGTGGATCTCTATTTCCTCTTTTTGATTTAATATATTGCCAAAACGCTTTAGGATCATTCATCAAATGACTTTGGACTCGGTGACTATAATGTTCCTGTGCTGATTTTATTTTACTTTTAACCCTAGTCCTACACTGAGAAAACATTAAGTAATCTTCAGATGCTCCACTTCATTTATATTGTTTATGAAGGTCACCTTTTAATTTTAATTCACAGATTATGTCTCTAGTGTACCATTCGGGGTAGGTAAAATTAAATTTTCTACAACAATGGTTTTTCTTTGGTACACAGCAATCTATAGCAAAATTAATTTGATTGTAGAAAAAATTTAAACTATTTTCTAAATCCAAATCGAACATTGGACGCCAATCCATATCCGCTATCATTGAATATAAAAGGGATAAGTTACCTTTATTAAAATTCCATTGTCCCGTCACAAGCAAGGCGTCCTTTTGCCTGGTATTCGATTCCCGATCACTGCAAGAATGCGACGCCGGCGCCGGCGCCGGTCGTGGCAGCGAAGCGGGCGCAGGTGGTGGCACCGAAGCGGTCGCCGCCGCTGAGCGCAGGCCCAGGCGCGCGGTAACGCATAGCGCGGGGTGGTACCGGTCGAGGGGCACAATTGGAGTTTCCGCACACACACTCAAACCGTCCCATGTACTTAACACTAGGTCCAAAAAACGACCATCGCAATTACTAATATTATTGCTCTGAGTGAAACCACAATAGGCTATAAAATATTCAAAATAGCTAGAAACAGCTGTTGGACACGAATGTAAATTAAAATCTCCTAATACTATTATATTACTATAAATATTACAGTATTTTTCTATAATACCGAACATTGTCATATAATCCGTTTCACTACTTTTTGGTGGAATATAAATCACACAACACAAAAACAAAAAACGTCGTCGTAAGTAAACTGTTGCACTAACTAGTTCGAACACTTGTTTACTCAGTATGACGTCATCCGGGATAGCTACTTGACGCAGTTCGAACCGCGGTGTGGCCACTAAACACGCGCCGCCTTGCTTCCGTCCGTCCTCGCGATCGCATCTTAACATTGTGTAACTTGACGGAACTAGTTCTGCATCTTTAATTGAATTGTTGCAACCGGTTTCCGTGATGGCGAATAGGTCCGCCTCTGAGGAAGAGATGCCGTCACAAAATTCTTCTAATTTTGTTCGGAGACCCCGTACATTCTGGTAATAAACCTCAATACTGTTATTATGTCTTATTTGGCTTGTTTCCGGCTTTACGAAACCACACCCACTCGCAAAACTCGATATTTACTGCCCAGTTGTCCGGCTGACATAATAAATCATATTTCCCTTCTGGAACACCTATTATAAACGATGCATAGTCCCTTTCAGTTTTGTGCTTAATTCGTTCTATTTTTGTACAAATGTCACGTCTGCATATGTTTTTTACATGTTCTTCTAAACTCTCTATTGAAGTGTCCTTTTTAAGCCTCCATACATGTAAATATTTTTTCCGCTCCAAACCTTGAATTACTGAAGAATTCATATTACCACCTCTCTTTACTTCGTTATTTTGATACCTACTCTTTTTTTTACTGACTTCTTTCCACTCTCCCATCCTTTCTTGTTCCTTTTCTTGAACGTTTCTTTCCTTGTTATCTATATTTTTGTTGACAACTACTGCGCAATCTTGTTTCGGCGCCTTGCGTAATATTGTTGGTTTTGTGGCCACACATTCTTGTGCGACCGCCACCTGCGCGTCCATATTGGACAATTTGTTTTGATTTTGCTTCACTACCTTGGCGAATGAAATTGTTGGTTTTGAACTTTCAGTAACATAGGTTCCCTTTTTCGCGATACAAGCTTCTAAATACGATTTTTTTTCAATCAAATCTTTAACTGCTTTTTCTAAAGAATTAACCATATTTAGTTTTTCTTGAACTACCGCTAACATTGCTTAAAAGTAGGTCATAATTCTTATTTTGTTCATTCATCTTGGCCCTCATTTCTTGTCGAAATCCCCTGATTTCTTCCAATACGTTGCCGTTGTTCTCGCATAAAGACATTTCATGTGTTACGGTGCGCCCACTGCCGCGCTCCGTATTGACATAAGTTGAAGCCGGCGTGAACGTTTTATTCATTACTGCTTGTCCTCTTACTGGTGTATCGCTGTTATCTCCCTTCGGAATCCCACGAACACATTCAGGACACAACCATTTATCTTTATATGCTTGGGCGAAATCATTAAATTTCTTCTCGGTCAGCCCAAGACACTTCAGGTGATACAATCGTTTGCATTTTTCTTGTGCACATTCCATATATGATATATCATATATAACCGAATCACAACCATCACATTTCGTACCCATTTAACACCACAATTACTATTAATACTATGTAGATATTTATCAAGAGCACTCACACACGTCCGTACGGGAGCGACGCGCTAGCGTATAATGTCCTATAACTAGGTCCATAAACATGGCATTTTTACCTTTTTTGTAGAAAATTTTTAAAATGTATGGAATTTTTTCAATAGATTCACTAATCTTTACACTAAGAAAAACAAATGAAAATCACACATTTTTCTAATTTGAATTTAGAATTATCTTCTTTAAAATCTAAACTTTTAATGTTACCAAAACCATCCAGATACAAATAGTATAGCCAAAGAGATTTTATTACAAGTTCATACATACTATATGCGACAAGACTTTTTCCCTAACTTAAAAGAAATAGTTATTTGTTATGCAAGGCTGGAAAGTTGGATTTCGCGGCAAGTTACCTCTATTGAAACCTAAGCAAGCGGAGGATTCTAGATTTAGAGAACCACTACGTTACGCTCGTGGTTCCATCCTTAATTAATACCGCAATCTTCTTCTTCCTGGCGTGTCGACTTTGGCTTATATGTACATATTTGTGAGGACCAAAATTCAGCCACCGAAATGCCATTGTCAGAGGCCTTCTAAAGGTCCTCGCGTGCACGTACAGGTGTAAGGACTCGCAGGGCACGATAAAGTATGAGTATGTGCCTTTGTCTAGGGGGTAATACTCGGAACTATGTAACCCCACCTGCGCATATTCTCCTAATATCGAACACTTGGGTCCGTATACTAGAATGACCGTATGCTTGTTACCAACTCCAAGATTTAAAAAAATAGTTTAAGTTTCGTTTTTATGCTTTAACAAGTAAAACTCAGGAGCAGCAAATTAGTTCCGGATAACAGAAAGTTCCTTATTCAGCTGGACTTCGGTTTTAAAGAGCTCTAGTAAATTTATGTTTTCAGGGTTTACCCGATGTTCACGGTTAGTGGTCGATAGTTCATTGTAGAAGTCGCTGGCTTGCAAACTTGCCCGATAGACTAATTTAGCGGGAGACCAATCTTTACCTTAGCTGTACACAGGTATAGATGGAACCTTCACTAAACTTGGGCCGTTGGGAAATAGTGAATTCAATTCTGGGAGTTTTCCCCTGACAGTAATGATGTTATTAATAAACTCTGTCGGTAAGCGGACTTTGCTCAACGAATTTAATGTTTGATTTAACTGTCCCTCCTCTATAAAGACCAGGTATTTACACTTGTAAATGTATTTTAGAAGCCCTTTTTTTCAATCGGTACCTATTATGAATGAAGCAAATAATTCAAATCCGCTCGAGGCCAAGACACTTTTATCCCCGAGGAGCATATTCTACTTTATACCGCTACTGTCCCTACTGTGACGATAAATAAAAAAGTAATTATAAGTTTTAAAAGTAACAAACAACAACAATTTAACAATTCGCGAAAAAAAATCGAAAAGATCGAAAATCACCGATTAATTCTTTAGATATTTAGTTCAGTAGGCAATGCAATGATAATTTTCTAGTAATAGTAATTTTTAGTAGCTCAGCGATTAGAACATTGGACCGGATTTCCAAAGGTCGCGGGTTCGATTTCCGTCTGAGAATTCACTTGTGGCCGAGTTAATTTTTTCCAATATTTTTCTATTTAAAACTTACCATAAGTATAAAAATAGCATTGAAAAATGCAAAAATTACAAAATCATAAAGTATGACAAAAGACACGAAAAAGCGCAGAAATGAAAGAGATAGCTATTATATTACATTTGAAAGTATGTTCGTCGTCTCAGCCACATGACACCCACTGCTGGGTATAGGCCTCCCCCAAGGATCTCGACGACGATCGGTCCTGTGCTGCCCGCATCCAGCGGCTTCCCGCGACCTTCACCAGATCGTCGGTCCACCTTGGAGCGTCGTCCGGTACACGGTCGCCATTCCAGAACCTTTCCGCCCCAACGGCCATCGGTTCTTCTCGCTATGTGTCCCGCCCACTGCCACTTCAGCTGAGCAATCCTTCGAGCGATGTCAGTAACTTTAGTTCTCCTGCGGATCTCCTCATTTCTGATTCGATCACGCAGGGAAACGCCGAGCATAGCTCTCTCCATTGCACGCTGAGCTACCTTGAGCCTCCTTATCTGACCCATAGTTAGCGACCACGTTTCACTGCCGTAAGTCATCACTTGCAACACACACTGGTCGTAGACTTTCGTCTTAAGACGCTGAGGTAAGTTGGACGTGAAGATTTTACGGAGCTTCCCGAACGCTGCCCATCCGAGTTGGATTCGACGAGAGATCTCTTTCTCAAAGTTGGACTTACCTAACTGGATTGTCTGTCCAAGGTAAACGTAATGGTCAACAACTTCGAGTGTAGTGTTCCCAACGTGAACTGTAGTGGGTATGACATGGGAATTCGACATAATTTTCGTCTTATCCATGTTCATCCTAAGACCCACTTTTTGGGAAGCACTACAGAGATCTCCGAGCATTGTGTTCAGGTCCTCCAGGGTCTCAGCCATAAGGACTATATCATCGGCAAAACGAAGGTGTGTTAGATACTGGCTATTTATGTTGATGCCGCGTCCTTTCCAGTCCAAAAGCTAAAAGATGTCCTCCAACGCAGCCGTTAACAGTTTCGGAGAAATGACGTCTCCCTGTCTCACAATGAAAGTATGTACAATATCACATAATTCCAATTTCCAATGTTTTCTTCTAGGGACCCCGATTCATACACCCATGTTTATATTTTTCATAGGAGTAAAGTCTGTTTGAAGTGTCAATTTTATACTAAAAATTCCTTGGACCAGGAAGTTATGCCTTGAACAGCCTTGTTTTTTTTTTCGAAACTATTTTTGATAGAAGTTCTTGTTGACATTTTGGCGTTCCAAATTTAAATGTTTTCATAATTACCCAAGGGCAGTTCCATACATTAAAGTGGTACGACTTCCATACAAACAAACATTGCACATTAATTGGTTCATCATATATTAATAATTCATAAATACATGTGCAACTAACTCGTTTGAGTTATTTGTTTGCGCGAAATTATTAAAAAAATGTACTTTCATATATATAAATGCGATGAGTCACACACACATACGTAGAATTATTGAAATTATAAGATATTAGTTTATTCGTAAGGTATGTATAAAAGTACATTTTTTTATTATTTCGCGCAAACAAATAACTGAAACGAGTTAGTTGCGCATGTATTTATGAATTATTAAGGTGGAATGGAAGTTGTACCACCCTAATAGCTTACCTACAACAAATTGAGAATGCTTGATATGTAATGCGTGCTACAGATGCAGGTGGTGTATAAAATATAATAAACTATTGAACATATGTATAAATTTTTCTAAACGAATTACAAACCAGAAATACATAACTAAGAACAACAACATTGTGCAAAGATGAAATTATAAAAGTTTTATTATTATTATTTATTTATTTTCAGACGACAAAGATCCATTATTGTTAGTAGCACTTATAAATATGTTATAAGTTAGCCTTTCTTCTTAATCTATCTCTGCAGACTGGACAATTTCCAGATAAACTTAATTTGTCAATAGTTAAACGAAACTACTTCGAAAACAGACTTACAAAATATTAGACCAATAGCCAATTTATCAGTGCACTCAATTTTTTTTAAATCTATGTGTACTCAGCTTACTCTCTTCTTGAATAAATTTAATATAAAAAAAAATAGTATGGGTTTCAAAAAACAAATCAACGCTTATGCAGCCGACCTTGCTAATAAAGTTCCACAAAGTGTCAATAAAAATAACTACACAATATGTCGAAAGCCTTTGACTGCGTACCACATGAGGGATTACTGAAAAAAATAGAGTGTCTTGGAATACAAGGTCTTGCTTTGAATTTGATAAAATCGTATCTATCTAACAGAAGTCGATGTGTGGAAATAACCCAACTTGATTCAAATAATGCTGTGCAAACTTATCGTTCAGACTTCAATGCAGTCATTTATTTCTGTATTTCTGTTGACGATATTTCTTTGATATAATACTGTATTTCTGTTGACGATATTTCTTTGATAGTTACTAGTGATAAGACCTCTCCTATCGTCGTCGTCGTCTCAGCCACATAACACCGACTGCTGGGTATAGGCCTCCCCCAAGGATCTGCACAACGATCGGTCCTGCGCTGTCCGTATCCAGCGGCTTCCCGCGACCTTCACCAGATCGTCGGTCCACCTTGTCCAGTTAACACCAAAATTGTACCCTATTTACAGCAAATAAAATTATTTGTATTAGTTTTCAGCATTGTTGTGTTCGGCAGTTAGAGATAAGATAGCCAGTCCCTCAGTGGTTTTGAAAGCGGGGCTAGTACCTATATTTGTAACAGCAACGCGACAGCAGAAAATGCGCTGTAATTGCTCTACGTCACATATCAATTGTGCGGCCTCTACCGAACAAACGATGAACTACAATGTGCATTAATTTAGTTCCTGTTAGTGCTACTAAATTGTTTTTGACCCTAGCGTCATAGCAACACGCGGCGTCTCACTCTCGTACCTAGGTAGGACCACAGATTACTAAATAGTTATTACGTAACAGATACTTCACTCAGTGGAAAATTTCCAATACCTACTGCTATAATCCTACTCCGTCGCGTCAGCAACCGCTGCATGCTAAAATGTGCCTAAATGCTCAAGCGTACAGTTGTGATTGATTCGCACCGCGCGATCCCACAGCAATCGCAGGGCTGCCTCTTCAATAAAATTAAATTAACATAACTTTTTGTGTCTATGTTATTGAGAACTGTGAATATGTACCTGACTAGTGGTGGTAGTTTAAAATTGTATCGTTAATATTTTTTTTTATATAAATTTGTGCTGACTGTGCAATACATCTAGATAAATCATAATTATAGAGGTCAGTGTGTAGGTAAAATAAATAAAAAAACTTTAAAGTAAAAAACTTAAAATCTACAGCACATAAGGCACCAGACGGCATCGTAGGTACGTGTACGAACGAATGTAACGATTAAAATTAAACAACGTGCTTGCGCTTCGCTTGCGAAAACCGCACTGAATTTGGTCCGCAAACGGCCCGAGAACGCTCGACCGGGCTGTAGGTAATTAAAGCGCGCAAGTACATGGAGTGTCGGAGCCCTGGCGAGAGAGTGCTATACGAACCATCAGCGAGCGATTAGCCACCATTTTATTTTGACGTTCCGCAGCGATCGTTGCTAATTGCTAGTTTTTAGCGGTATGATGAAGGCTAAGCGTCGCCCCGTGGTTCATTTAAAAAAACACACCTGAGACCAATATCTGCTAATGATAAGTGACAATCGTATCTCAATCGTGTTTCCCCTTATGTAATTAGATGAGTAGCTGCCATCAGAACATAATCCTTGTTTAAAATAAACGTGAATCAAAATATCAACGAGAAATTTTCTTCTATTTACAGAAATGGAACTTTGAGAATTTTAATATCGTACACGCAGTTTGAAGAAAACCTTTTGAAACTCGCAATTTGTCCCTTTTGCTCGAACCGTGTACTTGTAAATATGTAGATACTTTCGTGTTTTAATATTGCCAAATTCTATGTCACATTGTTTGTTAATAAAAAAAAAGTTTAGTTGTGTTACTCAACTTGATTTCAAACATTAGCATCTTAATCCTATCCTATCATAATCCTAACTTATCTATACTATATACTATATAATATTATAAAGTGGAAAGATTTGTATTTTTGTATGTAACGAATAAACTCAAAAACTACTGGACCGATTTTGACGAAATTTGGTATAGAGAATCCTTAGACCCCAAAAAGTAACATAGGCTATAAATGATCCCAAAATTCCCACGGGAACGGGAACCACGCGGGTGAAACCGCGCCCGGCCTCTAGGCCTATATTATATATGGTTTGTTCTTCCTTCACGACCTAACTAAGCAACAAACCGACTTAATTTTTGGCATAGAGTTAGTTAAAAGGGCGGAAAGTAACATAGGCTCCTTTTTATCCCGATATTTTCACGGGAACGGGAACCACACGGATGAAACTGCGGGCGGAAGCTAGTAAACCAATACATTTGAGCTTTATCTTTACCTTTAAATTTCCGTTAGATTATATTTCTCATCTCAAACTGATAATAACAAGATCGTCGTCAAAAAAACTCTAAACAATTTGTTGGCTCTACTTATGTTGGGTTACACTAATTTTAACTTCCCCACTGCTGGGGCACTGACCACACCTACTTGTGGATAGATAAGGAGGATGGGCAATGGCCCACAACGCGGGCCCAATGCAGATTGGTGGGTTTTAACGACTGCAAATACAGCCGGGACCAACGGCTTAACGTGCCTACCGAAGCACGGAGGAGCTCGATATAATAAATTTTTGGTCAGTCATCCTGTGACCGACCATTGCGAAACAGGCCGATCCCGTGAACCACTGCGCCACGATCTCCTCAGTGCCACTGGGTTACACTATGGGTGATTACACTGGGTACAACACTGAGTTACGCCATCTATAGTAAAATAAAACAACTTTTACGGATTTACCTGTACTATATTTTCACTGTTTGAATATGTTTAGGTGTTCTTTGGGTTGAAAGGTCACGGGCTGATGCAGACTCAGATTTAAATCTGTAATAGTCGTTTTATTTCAATGATGAGAAGAATTTCAATGAGTGCGTGAAGAAACATTACCATTTGATTTTATTAAACAGATTCACTTTTGCTCTTAAGACAGGCAGTATCAATAGAACAGAGCTTTAAGTGCATATCATCAGTGCTGAACTACGGATTATTGTTGTGGGGTAACTCAGTAGAGGTATTACTAGCTATTAGATTACAAAAATAGTGTGTGTTGTAACGCTTGGAGCACGATAGCTGTAAGCCGTTATTCAAGCATTAACAATATGCATATTTGTAAGGCAAATCCCAGATTTTTTCCCTTAATCATTCGGATGTGTTAGTAGACACTACACGACAAACTAGACATAAGGGGAGATTGTATTTGCCAAAATGTAAGCGAATATCAAAGATTTTTTACGTTCAATTGTTTTCAATAAATTACCTGACGAAATAAAGAATTTGCTATTCCGGTTGTTTTATGAAAACATAACAGACTAGTTGCTTCTATCAATAAATGAATATTTAGAATGGAAATAATGCCGTATTATATTATAAAATTAACTGACTTTATTTACATTAATGATAATAATTATTTAGGTACAAGTTCTACAAATTTAATTCATATATTATTGAGTTTTTTGACATTTAAATAATTTTGTAATTTCATAAAAATTATCAGTTGTATTTTTAATGTATGTAGTACTAATTCCTACGCTTTTTTAACGGCAGAAAATGTTTGCAATTTATTAATTGTAGCATCTTATATACCTAATACCAGTTTTTAAGGAATACATGATTCTGATTGTATCTCACTATTACTTTCAAGATAGGGAAATGTATCTCTATCTTCTTTTAAATTATTGTAAGAAAGATAAATCTGTACATTTAAAAAAAGTAAGTATTGTGATAAGTACTTTATAAGATGTACAGATAACAAAACAGTTGATTTTAGAATTTTTGTCTGTTTGTTTGTTCAAGCATCACTCGAGAACCACTGCACGGATCTTTATGAATGTTGATATTGCAATCGCTGATTTAACATATAGGGTACTTTTTGTCGCATAAAATAAAATACGTAATACTTAACTGGGCTGGATTTTTTGATATTCCTATGGGAACGGGAACCACGCGGGTAAAACCGCGGGCAGCCGCTACTTTGAAATAAACCAACTTTTATGGATTGAGACAAAATAGATGCTAGAAATCATTTTTAAAGAATACCTACTGTATTGAATCTAATTATCTCTTCCCGACCGAACCCGCTACAGGAATGCAACCGAACGATTAAAGTTAGACTTTCAGTGAACTGGCGAAAGTTAAAATTAATAATTCATCGTCTGAGCAAGTTGCGGATTTCGCCAATAGTTTCGTAACTTGAGGTTATTGTATTAAAATCGTTACAGCTATATTTGAGATAATCTCGTTATGCAATTTTGAAAGTCGATCCCAAAATTTATAAAAAATCTGATTTCTGGTAATAAATTCTGTAAATGGATCGCATTCACAAAAGTTATTACCTAACGAAACCTATACCCTTACATTCAAAATCCTGTTGCTGATTTTCGCGCAATATAATAGCGAAATGTGACAGGTCTATTTACAACTGTTTTTTTTTTCTTGCGTTGATTGACTCCACTTGCCGCTTCAAATGTATGCGTATTCATTCACCTCTGTTCCGAGATGAGCTGCTTCTCTACGAACTACTAGAAACGCACGCCTAAGGCCTCGCGCATGGCTCTCTACTATTAGTATGTTCTCCTTAATGTTTTGCATGCCAGCTCGTTGTGAATCTGTGACTTCCATAGTTTAAGATCTTTTATGTAGGTACCGCATACTAGCAAATAAATTCTTGATTCTAATTTAAGCATAATTTTTTAAACATAATATCACAATACATAATGTCGAATGTGATAATCATCATTACGCATAATAATCATGAAGCACAATTTTAAATAGCATAATATTGTTTGGTAGAATTTTTTGGCTTAAGTATTAAAATCCATGATCTCGAAACACAGGAAAACTTACGCATAATTTTTTGTAAGCATAATTACTGTTTAGCAGAATAATCACACTCAATAATGTTTTTACTGCATGCAAGTTGCCTAAATTGGACCAGCTCGTAATTTGTACCACTTTAAAATCTACCAAACCGTAATGTTTAGTTTTGAATTGGCAACTCTATAAAGCAGTGCTACCAACATGATGCAATCGCTGCCATTTTGAATTCAATGACACAACAGAGTGAAGTGTAGTAAACCAAAATAATAATATTACGGCATTGTGATCTTATTTTATGGATGTTTACTTAAAGATCTCTTGTGGCAGCGGTTGGTACACCGTAGTTATTATACAGGGTGGAAAAAATAGACGGTCATTGGATAGAAAGTAAATATCGATGTAGACAAATTTTACTCAAAGGAAACATTCCTTCATTTTCAAAAAATTTGTTGAACTTCTTTCAGATATTTTTGAAAAATCACTTACTTGCACCGGGAATCGAACGCTTGCTGGCCGGCTCAGTAGGCCAGCGAGCCAAAGCTTAAAAGCCACCTACTTCTCAGAACGCGGGCCACCTCACCCTTTGCGGCTCTAAATTGCACTAGGGGTAGGGCATACAAGACTACGTGGTGTCGGTTTTGCCAGCAATTCGTCTTCGTCACTTAAATTTTGTATCTTAGTACAAAATTATAGATTAAAGATACTAGAGAATTGTATGACAAAAGATCATTATGGATTTCAATAGTTATGCTGAAGAATTTTAGGGCTACCGATAATTATGCCAAAAGAAATTAAGGATTTCATTATTTATACCTATTAAAATAATGCGCTTAGAGAACTATGCCAAAAGAAATTTATGCTTTTTGACGATTATGCTTTTTGATGAATATGCCTAGTCATGCCTTGGCATAGAGTAAGTTGAAAAGACCGAAAGTAACATAGGCGAAATCGCGGGCGGAAGCTAGTAGTACACATAAATGTAAGTAGGTACAAAAATTAATGCGGTGCGGCCCTTGTATGCGCCATTTACGAAACGACGTTATTCGTATAATTTAAACAATTAACACAATAATATGCTTTCAAAGTTCCATAAAACTAAAAAGAGCAATACAAATTAATATAAAGTGCTTATGTAAAAACAAGTAACTCACAATGGTCAACGCTTCGTTTTCCCCAAATTATCTGAAAGCACCAAATTAATTTATGAAAATGGTTCCTTATATCATTAACAGCGTAATTACTTTCATAATTAAGCAGAAGTGGGATCTTAATGACTTTTGTTTACTATCCACGCATTGGTAAATTAAAATTAATAAATTCTCATTGAATTAATTATGCTTAATTGAATAATACCTATCTGGAAAATTAACGATGTGTCAAAAAACAGTGGTAAATAAGAAATCAATTTTAATTACTGTGCTTGAGGTGGGATTCCACCAAAAGCGTGTACGGTCAAAATGTGCTGCACAGTCATGTTTCGTGCATGAACTCAAATTGTGTGCCAACTACGTGGCTCTATGTCCACTGACAAAGTTTTGCGTAATTTGTTTAAGCGAAGAGTGCTGCACTACTACGTTATAATATTTTCGCTCTGACAGCGAAAGCAAAGAGGTACGAGTGCAGGCACATTTTGTAAATGTTTTCTAAAGAGAGTCCACCGAAGGGAACATTTGTGCCGAACTCACGCAGCACAGCACAGAGCCGCACACTGATGGAATTGCGCCCTTATATAAGTTTTTGCACAGTGCATTTGAAACCTCGTTTAAAGCACTACCATTCATCCACCATTAAAAATATTTTTGCTTCGATATAAATCTCGATGACTTTTGTATCGTTAGCCATGTTATCAAGGATAGGCTGTTATATTACTTACCATGCGGCAGGTAAAATATTGGTGGGTATACAAATATGGCACCAATTTCAAAGCATGGAGAATTCGAGAAGCTCCATGGCAACTGTTCGTCAGCCACCTGACAAACCATGATATAAAACGATAATAGCTGTTTAAACTAAAGACCAAGTTTTAAATAACGCTTTCGTTTGTGAAAATAATAAAAGGGACGAAACTGATACGGAGATAAATCTTCCGTTACAACAATTAACCACCACCACTCTCACCGCAGTCTGCCAATTCCAACATTATTCTAATGATGATCAGGAAAACCGATGAAATAATAATTTTACATATAGGTTACTAGCTTTTCGAATTCGTGCGATGCGAATGGTATTTTAAGAACATTTTCCTTACGATATATAAAACAAACTTTTAAAGAAACTTTCAAAGCTTATCCTCAGAATAACGAATACAACAAAACATGAATTATGTATCTAATTTTGAGCAGTCGTTCTGAAATAATGCGTGTACATACATTTCTGCGATTAATTTTATTTATACACCATTATTATAAGTCTACTCAAAACCTCGAAATCATTTATAGAACTCATCATTACATCCAACTTTTTTACTGGAAGCAACCCTATAATCTCAAAAAGCACCTCTTTCATACATTTCAGCAGAGTTCAAATAAAATGTTGCATGAAACGGCTGTGTTTTTATACTTTGCCGTATCTCTGTCCTATTTCCAATAAAATACAGAAATAAGCCTCGATTCACGACTCAACATTTTCTGCCATAACTATTAACCGATTTACTAACACATGTCACTAATAAAACAAAACTAAAGCTCGTTCATCGCTGGTTCAGTGCTAGTAAGTTATAATTGAGATAATTTGTAAGGCCAAAGGCACGTCATAAACCTTTAAAGGGTCGTATAAAGTTATCCAATCTCAGAGGCAGCCAACATATTACGCTTAAATTTATAGACTGCTAACAACTTGATGAACTTAGTTTTTATCACTATACTCCACTTTCCTTTTTGCGTTGTAAAAAACTGTCATAAAACTATAGACGTTAAGTTGATGAAATTAAGGATTCTTCTGCTTCTAACGCGCATAGTTTAAAGCTGATGTAATAAAAAGAACTGATTTATTGGGAGACTTTTATGGAAAGGAAACACTAATTTGGGTGTTTGTAAAACTGTTTCTGGGTTTGTTATACTCGTAATCTAGCTTTAGCAACTTAGTTTCAGACCAGTGCAACATTCATAATAATGCTAGTGATATCTATACTAATATTATAAAGAGGAAAGATTTGTATTTTTGTATGTAACGAATAAACTCAAAAAGTACTGGACCGATTTTGACGAAATTTGGTATAGAGAATCCTTAGACCCCAAGTAGTAACTTATGCTATAAATGATCCCAAAATTCTACGGGAATGGGAACCACGCGGGTGAAACCGCGCCCGGCCTCTAGTGTTATATAAATGGGGTTTGTAAAAGAAAGTTTTATAGTAACGCCCAAGGTTTAAATTTGATATAAAATGAAATAATGTAAGAACTTAGTGTATAATGTGATTTTATTAATTCCTTTCACACTGCAAAACTGGCATACTTCCTCGTACATGTTTAAATGGTTTAGTCGAACTGATTTGACCATCTCAAAACATCTCAAATAACTCCTGGTTAGCTATGCGACCCTGGCACTTGCAACTCGGAGAGTCTTCCGAGGGTGCCATGGATCCGGAATATTATTAGTTTGATTTGATTTTATTATTTTTCCCTTTATTCTTTGAATTATTAACAATATTCTATGATTTTTTAATTTTTGCATTTTTCAATGCTATTTTTATACGATAAATTTTAAATAGAAAAATATTGAAAAAATCAACTCGGCCACAAGTGAATTCTCAGATGGGACTCGAACCCACAACCGTATTTTTTTGAGTTTAGATAGTTTGACCACGAAGAATGTTAAAATTCCTCGTGGTTAAATTTGTGGTCAGTTTGACTAAAAAGTTTGACCACGAGGAGGTAAGGCAAAATTGCATCCAAAGATAACGGAGTACTGTCACATCTGACCAACTTAGATAGCTTAGTAGTGTTTTTCCACTAAATAAAGTTGACTCGTATTGTAAGTCACATTCTCCGAAAAAATATGAAATATGAAGCCAAGCCAAAAATATATAGCAAGGCTTCTAACTTCTTACCCGTCCAAGCAATCAAACGGTTAAACGATTCTTGTTAGCTCTCTCGATGTAATCATAAGTTGGATTACTCCATCGTATAAACTTAGCACACTCAAAGCAAAATGACATTAATCTTGTATCACTCGTCACGTAAACTCAGTACCTTGCCATGGCCATAAATATATTATTGAGCCGCGACGGGACACAAGTTGATGAAAATGAACTAAAGTCGCTCAAAACAATAATGTCACCTCCATGGACGTAAATTATGTTGAGGTCATAAAATAAAGCAAAAATATAATAAATAACTTTTGACAAGACAATAAACAAGACCTTAGCAACAGTGACAATAGAGCAGAGACATCATAAAAAAGGAAGCATACTAAAAAAAATAAAAGGATATTCAAACTCCTTTACAAATTACATTCACTTAAATTTATTTGTTGCGTTTGCAAAGTCTGTTAGCTGGGAAAATAAGTAAATATGAATCAATATCCTTAAAGACAATCTATATAAAGGTATTTTTAATTAAAAATACAAGAGAGAGAGTTGTGTGCCTCTCGTGATTTCCACTTAACAGTTCAATTGGTGAAAAAGTTGATCATCTTTTTTATCCAACAACCTATCGAGTTTTAAATAGAAACATTTTGAAAAAAATAAACTCAAATTTCAATCAAAGTGAATTCTCAGATGGTAGGTACTTAAATATTTTTCTATTTAAAATTTATCATAAGTATAAAAATAGCTTTGAAAAATGCGAAAATTCAAAAATCATATTTTAGTTGTGTGAATCTGTAATTGGTTTAATGTTGCTAGTTTAAATGTTATCCATATTTTGTTAACTGTTGATTCGCCTGTAAAATAAAATAAATAAAATAAACTATCGAGTTGATAGAATGCGAGCTTCCATTCCTATAGAAAAATGATACACAACACAACTGAATAGATGTTCAACTATTTATTTGTCTATATGCGCTAGCCCTAAGTTGCTTACTGAAAACAATAATGTCACTTCCGTGGACGAAGCACTTAATTTCATTGACGTGAAATGTTTGTTGCGTTTGTAGAGACTGAAAGTTCGGAAAAAAATGTAAATATTATGAAGCCATATCCTTGAAGCAAAAACTGTATTTAAGGTACTTAAGTGAAAGTATTTGTAAAAGATTTATGTCTTCTGTAATAAACAAATCTCAACTTAGAAGTCCGAGTGTGATCGATGCATTCATCTTTATGACTAAGGACACGTTTCAAGGTTTAAATTTCGACAAAGAGCTTGAAGATGTGTGTTTTTTCTAGTATTTCATTTGCAAATATAGATCTACACTACACAAAGGTGTCTCCTAAATAAAAAATAATAATAATTATAGATGCGACACTATTTTTATTTAAAGCTCTCGCTAGCGCCTAATTTCCGGTATAATGGAACCAAAAAATATATGTGTGTAATACATAAAAGAAAAGTCGCGTGTCACTGGTCCATAAAATTTTGTAATTAATAACCACAACGCCAGTCGTTTATGGTAATATAGGCGATTTTTCTTTACACTAATGCGCGTCTTTGAGTTCAATGTGCTTGAAACCCCACTTTGCAATTTCAGCGGCTCGAGATCTTATCTCTATCAATTATGGACCATAAAACGTAATGACTTCATCGTAAATCTTCAGCTTACACGACACAATTTTACTTGGTGTTGAATAAATGAGGTCAAATTGGCCGTGGTATTAATGACCGTTGTCCCAAAAATTTTCGGTCTGGTGCGTGAGTTCTCCTCGGCAAATTAACGTGTTTTTCACATAATTCCCGCAACGTGACACTTTTCCTTAAGAGCGTCATATTAAGTCTTCGCCGTAATGGTGGTTAAATTATAGTGTGTAAGAAATGATGGATGTGATCGCGTCCTAAAGAACCTTCGCATTTTAAAGCAATTAACAATAAGTTATTCTACAGCACTCGAATTTGACAAATTACTTTTATTTTTGGTCTAGGCTAATGTATTTGAATACGAATTTATTTGGAACATAAAAATTAAGTGTGATCATAAGTGTGTGATGAAATAATTTCAGCAACATACGATCTTACATTAAGTTACACGAATACAGACAAAAAAAATTTGCGTGCCTTTTAAAACCAGTATTTAAATCTAACAAAGCACTAAGACTTAAAGTAACTTAGGTATAGATAAGCAATCTTTAGCGATTAAAGACATTTCATTGGAACAGCTTTAAAACAAAAGATAATTAAAGAGATTCAAATCGATCGTACAAATCCAGCAGCGTTTTTCTGTCATCGAAAGCTTCTAGACAAAAACTCCACAGTTTTTCCAGTGTAAGTTTGAGCAAACTTTCGAGGTAAGCCATTCATCTCGACGACATTTTAAGTGCTTAAGTGGCCTGGGTGGATGGTGAAATCGTGTTTAATTTTCCTTAACGCTTGGAAAACAGAATTTCGCTATCGTCTTTGTGACGCCACTAAATAATTCATTGTTGTACCTACTTCAACTTTTGCGTGTAATGGACTAATTTTAGCCTGTACATTGTTTGTTGTTTTGTCACTTGTCAGCGACGAATATAATATTCCCTAACTAGAACTGTGTTATGTCTCTTTAGTATTCACGTGACTAAGTTATTTTCGGGTAAAGCAATAAGGTAAAAGCTAATATCAAAAACTTTGTTACGACTGCGTCGCCTTAAAGGTTTATTTACAAAATACGTTTTGCAAAATTAAAAAAGATAAAAAAAGTAAAATGTAAAGTACATTTTTACTTAAAACGGTAACAAAAGAAGTTCGAGATTAAATTACATTTTCAAAGGGTTTTCTGCCAAAACTCTGCAACAAATTCTTCGAGTCATATCTCGCAAGTTGCAACTGACTCGCGTCTGAACGAATTGAAACGTCTATGTTTCATTTCAATTTACGGACTCGCTACGTGGAGTAAAGTCCGTCGCGGAGGGGGAGGCGTGAATACTTCACGAATTCATTGCAGGTGTCGACAGACGTACTTGTCTCTTGAGATTTCGTCTGCATATTCATGCCTCTGGGATTGTCGGGTGTGCACTGTCTCAGGTATCGATGAGTGAATCAGCAAGTAAATATTTACTAGCTTAAATTACTCAATTGGATTTCTTAATAACAAAGTTAAAAGTACAAACACAGTTGGTCCTTCGAGCCGGAACAAATCATAATTTCTATCGAAATCGACAATTTTTAGAAATATATTTTATACCGTACTAAATATAAAACAAAAGTTGCTTTATTTCATAAGCACATCTTAAGTGAATGCGCGAAGAACACTCATAATTGAAATAAAACAACTTTTGTCAATACGTACATCTTATGTTTTGCCGCGCACTGTTCATTGAAATAAAACAACTTTTACGGATATCAAACGCGCTATATTTCCACGAACTAAGTTGTAATTGTCCGTATTTTTAGGTTTTTTAGGGGTTTTTGATTTTCCCGACGTTTCGACACCTTTACAGCTGCCGTGGTCATCCCGTGACCACGGCAGCTTAGCAACTTAGTTCGTGGAAATATAGCGCATTTGATATCTGTAAAAGTTGTTTTATTTCAACTTTTGTCAACTCGTGAGCACGGCAACTGAAAAGGTGCCGAAACGTTGGGAAACCAAAAACCGCAAAAAAACCGAAAAATTATAGTACCAAATATATATTTTGGATAAATACATCGCACTAAATACCCCGCAAAAGTTGTTTTATTTCAATTATGAGTGTGCGAAGAAACTTAAGATGTGCTTATATTATATATTTTGGAATTATAATTTGGAAGAGACATGTTTTCAGCCTCAATATAAATAAGGTATACGGCCACTTAAACGTACAAATACATACATTTATCAATAGCAGGCTAGATCTCAAAGTGCTGCTTTACTTAGGCGCCGGGTAACCATAGACCACTTATTACTTAATTTACAAGTTAAAGGGCGGGCACCCACGCTAAAGCACAAAGGAAAAATGGGTTATATAAAGGTTGTGCGTGCTTTCAGAAATTACGCTCCGTGAGGCTTTTATGTTCTTGTGTACTCCCCTTTCATTGTAATAATACCTTGCTGAATTACAATATCGACTTATTTTATCTACTTTGAGGAAAAACACGTGTAAACAATATTAGTATAGGCTGTCTCGAACCTTTATATTTTGGCAAAAAGCCGATTATAAAGAAGAGCCAGTAAATTATAAGGAAATATTTCTGGAGGTATATTTTGCTTGCTATTATTAGTTTGCTTAGCGATACGAACATTTAGATTTGTAAAAAAATATGAGTCTTACCCATCTTCTAAGAAATTGTTGTACAGTTAGATTGTTGTTTAATTATAATGGTTTGATTTCATGATGTATATATGAAAATTCGACGTTATGTAGCTTGTATAAATAATGGATTGTTGACTAGAAAAATAAACTTCCTGAAGTCAAATAGTAAGGTCAATCACGTTGATGAAATAATATTTAAAGACACAATAGAACTTACGGTAATTCTGTACGAATGAAATTAGAAGTCTTATATTATGGTCATTCCTAATACCTACTCTCTATCTGTTAATTTGGTCATATTTAATATCCTATTAATGTAACTAATATTCCAAATAATAGTCTTTGAAAAAAAAAATTAGCTCCACGCGTTTTATTTTCCGTACAAAGTTATTTGTTAACCCATGACAGTCATATGAAATAAGTACTTAACCATTATATAGATTAAATAAAATTTGATAAATAAAGACAAAACGGAAATTATTTTAAAGTAAGTACCTAGTAAGTATGATCTATTTTATTTAAATTACTAATTTATTGGAAAACATGATTTGAAACACATGCATCTTATTTCTATTCATAGAACATAATCTTTGAGTTACCTATGCCGGGTACAGAGGTGAAATGTAACATGCAATGTAACACGAGTGACATGTGTGGATTATTGCGCGCAATGGATGCGTAGTGCGCTCGCGAACACCTTAAAATGTTGCATTGCATGACATTTTAATGACCAATCTGTACCAGCATTACGCGATAGCAAAAGAAACAGATTAACTCCATATCTACAAAACTTAACTAGGTACGTTATCAAAACTGAAAACTTTATTCCGAAACCTAACAGTTCATCACGCCCAGGGACTACCTATGTAATCACTTCTTAATCTAGCTAATACCTGCTCCAGAAAGGACCTGACCTGTTGCGTTGAATCCCAGCCAAGTTCTGTTGCTTTACCGTTAGTTACATAAACAGGTGTTGTCAGAACCATGCCAACTAAGCCCGCATCACTTAGCTTGTAAATCCTTCGCCATACAAAGTTTTGAGCTTAGCAAGCTTCTCTGTTACTAGATTAAATTCTCTTGACGATTATGAAACAAAACAGTTCTCTATTTTTGTGGCGTGTATTCACATCGCTAGGCTGCTCGCGAGCCAGTCAGCACATGTTTTAAATCCCAAGTTCTACTTTGTCTTCCATGTTCGCGAGCGCGTGAGACGATACACATGTCTCTCCTGAGCTCCATCTCAGCACCGCCACCTAACAGCGAGCTGAGCGATGCTCGCGAGCGGCAACTTCGAAATTGGCTTGCGAGGCAGGCTTGCTTATGTTACTGTGAGTGTCCGATATTGGTGAATCTTAATTGTATAGTGTACTTCAGATACAGTGAATCTTAGATTCAGCGATTTACAATTTGTGAATAACAAACCAGTGTAACCAGTGTTTGGTCGAAAAGAAAGACACAGAAAGTATTAAACGTATCTTTGGGTTACGTAAGCTAGAACTAACCAAAAACGCGAGCCAAGTGAGAGGGAATAGCGAGTATGCTGCGGCAGCGGCCGGCGAAGCGCCAGAGACAACATTTTTTCAAATAACTATAATTATTTTAATATTATTACGACATTGTCATTACGTATAATGTTCTACACATCATTTTTTGCTGGAGGCAGCATAATTTCACTCATAATGAACATTCACCAAATCGTGGTGGTGTATGATAACAGTCACCGGTAAATGACCGAAATCGTCATGGAAAGGATTTTCGGACATTCACCAGCTGTCTTGGTGCACCGGTATATCTTGTGCACTTCGGACTACTCATTAACAGATACACGATATTACGAGCTGTATTCACCCATTAATGTAAACTTTGTAATTGTTGTGGAGAAGTAATAGTACATTATTGCAAAGGCCGTGAAATAGGCAATTGCAGGTCGAGTATGAGTTTGAAGGCCGAGCCGTAGGCGAGGAATACGAGACAGGCAATTGCCATTTCCGCCGAGGCATATATAGTGCTTTTCTCAAAAGAATGCAGGGAAATAAAACATACTTTTTATATTATACATTTAATAATTACTAAAAGAAAATCAAATTCATTGCAGGGGCGTCTTTTAGAATTTGGAATAACATTACAGCACTCCAGCAATGTTGTATGAAACGGCGTGCTGGAGTTGTAAAATACTCTTTGTAATGTTCCAAATAAAAAAAACGCTCCTGCAATGGATTTGATTTTCTTTGTCCGTAAATTCGATACTTCGCGTGTTCTTTTTTCGAAAATAATGACAACATTTACATCAACTCTTTTTTTAGTCGGTTAAATATTATCACAGTATATAACTCTCTCCGTAGCACGATGGAGAAGAGAGTAGGTACGGTAGAAAAGCTAGTACGATAACCGAACAGAAATAACAACCTCGACTCCGTTTGAGACTTTCTATGTAAACGGAAGTCACGTTAAGTAGTAATAAGTAGGTACTTATCCGTTCTACCTCACGGACTCCTTTGAGAACCATAGTGCACAAAACTTATCTCGATCACGTCCACGTAGCCTCGAGAAAGGCAGATAGTTCTCACTGTTAGACCGTGTTATTGACAACATTAAATAGTTCTTATTGAATCCGACAATTTTCTAACAAAGTATAAATGGGTTTATTAGGTCATACAGTCTTCAATTAATGCTCAAACTCTAAGTTAGGAAGTTTTAAGTCGTCGTCGTCGTCGTCTCAGCCACATGACACCCACTGCTGGGTATAGGCCTCCCCCAAGGATCTCCACAACGATCGGTCCTGCCCTAATATAGATATATAGATTCACAACCAGAGTCCTGTGTGCGGTCGCCATTCCAGAACCTTTCCGCCCCAACGGCCAATGGTTCTTCTCGCTATGTGTCCCGCCCACTCCGTAGATAGAAAGTTATTCCACATCTCATACATAAAAAATATGTGTTTAGGAATTTTATTTTTTTTGCAGTTTTACGCGTTTTTGGTATTCTAGGGGCCAAGTCTGCTAATTAACCGACTTCAAAAAAGGAGGAGGTATTCAATTCGTCGGAATCTTTTTTACAAATGGTAATCGGAACTATTCAATACTTAGCATTTCACGGAAGGTTCCATCTGTCAAATGAAGCCGATTGCGATGCCGACGCCACTTGCGCGGTACGGCCCCAGGTCCGCTGAGAATGACTGACCTAAATCCGTAAAAGTTGTTTTATTTCAATTAATGCTTCATCAGTTTCCATACAATGTGATGAACCATAAAGTAATGCTTTGCTTAAACGAAGGTTTCGAAATGGAAGAGATTTTTAAAACTCTTTAAAGAGTTCGAATGTTTAACCAAAACATTAGCATGCAGATATTAGCAGAAATATAATGTATTTTTTATGTATAGAGTCGCAAAGTGTGAATGTTTGTATAAAAATAACGGGGTGGGCCATTGGATGTGTCGGTGAGTGCATTAAAATATTTTTTTTTTATTAGTTTTTATTTTGATATTGGAAGATTGCTAATTCACATCGAATTTGACATTAAAAAGCTGTTTTTTCCACTGCTAGGAAACAAGCGTTTTCTACAATACAATCACTTCTTTCCACTTGCTATAATAAAAATAAATAACAATAAAATAAAAATCGTTTAGGTGATTCAGCCTATTGCAGTCCACTGCTTGACGTAAGCCTCCCTCAAGATACGCCACAAGACACGATCTCACGCCTTACTCATCCAGCTACTACCCGCAACCTTTCTCAGGTCGTCGGTACATCTAGCAAGAGAGAGTCCTAAACTACGTTTGCTGAGACGTGGTCTCCATTGGAGAACCCGTCTGCTCCAATGCTCGTCGGTTCTGCGAGTGATGTGACCAACCTATTCAGCCACGGCCACTTCAGCTTGCTACATTGACGGAAAATATCCATCACTTTGGTCTTCTGCCAGATGACCTCATTGCGGATTTTATCCCTTAACGAGATCCCCAGCATCGACCTTTCCATAGCTCGCTGAGCGGCATGTAATCTGTGGGCCAGTTTCACCATTATGTTCCACGTTTCGGCTCCGTAGATGACTGGTAGGACGCACGACGACTTTAATCAAAGACCCTGCTCTTAAGGCATTGTGATAGTGGTGAAGAAAAGATATGACGCAGGTTCCCAAATGCTGCCCAACCTAGCTGCACCCTTCTGGTGATTACCCACTCGAAGTTGTCTCTACCCAACGCTTCTGGGACGACATGTTCATTGAACATGACCTTGGTCTCTCCAAGTTCATACCCAGACCGATAACAACAATATTACATTATTACAATTCCAAAAGTTAGACAGAGATTCCGATACTTATACAGTTTCAAAAGATTTATAATTAAAACAATTAAAACGTATTCTCACATCACATTACTGATACATGTCTGTCATGCTGAATGGCTGGTCGGGAAAAAAAATGTTGGACTATTCGAAAGTACTTATCTATAAGTCTATTTGAATAAATCTTTGACTTTGACTTTGTCATAAATGATCTGATATATACCAATTATGACCCTTTTATTTCGGCTGTAACATTCGATTTTCACAACAATTTAATAAGTAACTTTAATATTTGTGCGATTTATCATAAACCGTCTAAAACGTTATTATACTAACCTTGGCATCACTAATCATCTACTTTTTCCATTGTTTCCCGTTACAATACATTGAGTTGACATTTTGTTTCTTAAACGTATCTTCAGGTAATATCAATTACGTAGCAAATCCAATATTCCATTTATTGCGAATCAAACAACAAATGTAATAAAACAGTTACTCCCCAACATCATGATTAGCGAAACCGCAAAGAAACACTCAACTATTACAGGTCTAATAAAACAGAATGGCAAATCATCTTGTATACAGTATACAAGAACAAACTCAAAGAAAACCTTTGATGTATTGCCAGGAGAAAATGTATTGCGTAAATGTATGCCTTATCCTATGAAAGAGTGGTGAAATGAAATGACTCACTCGAATTATTAGAGCTGCAGCGGATAATAAGTTTGAATAAGCCTTATCTTATGTTATTACGTTTTGCAATTTCTGTTAAAACAAAATTGTTTTCTCGTAAAGTGCTGAGACAATTTTTATTATTATTATTCATCGAATGACTGAAAAGCTAAGCTTTTATTGAGTTTTGTTTTGTAGGAAGTATAAAATTATTATGCTAATTATCAAGAATGTTGTCGTGTTTTCGCATAATCTAAAGTACCTAATTCAAACGTTTATCTATTGCATAAACAAGAAGGCACAGGTGTTACGCATAATTGACTGTGAAAATAAGCTAGGTATCAGGCAGAATATTGTCATTCGAAATCTATTCCTATAACTAAGACACAATTGTGAGATATTATTACTTTAGGAACAGTTTGTATTTTTTTTATCAACAATGGGGTATGACTTACAGCCTTTTCCAGGGGTGCGAATGTGTATTGTAATAGTACCAATTCATTAAACAGTTTATAGCATATGTTCAATCGGCTGCAAGTTGTATGGAATGACATTTAATATGATATAATATGAATTGTCAAATGAGTACGATTGACTTTACGCAATCGCCCAGCAGATCGGTAGCCCTAGCACCAGATGTTTTTATCGACACTCGTAGCCACAGACCTATATCGAGATAGACGGTAAAAGTGTACCTACCTTGAGTGCCAAAAGTTTGATCCACGGTCAAAGTTTTACGACCTAAGTCAGTCGGTTTGAGACCATTGAAAATACGCGTCACTCAGAAACGAAAATGGTTAATTATGCAGTTCTGTCTTGTAAGACAATAACATTTACAGATCACTAAATCTCACTCGTGACGTCATCGTAGGTACGAAAAATTCGACACGCTAGGTTCTCATAGTTTAAAGCGCTCTTTTCGTCTATCTCGTTATAGCTCTGTGCTCGTAGCTCAATAACGTGTTATCGTTGTAAACAAGGCAGCATCACGCACCTTATCATATCGCGTAATATAGCGGTGTTCATGCTAGGAGGGGCTTATAGTTGGTAATGAGGCTAAAGGTAAAATCGCGCGTCTCCCGGAATCCTCAACTAACGACTGAGGAACTGGCTATCGCCGGAACATAACAGTGCAGAAAACATTATCGTTAAGGCGACATACATAAAAAAAAATGGTGGCAGCTATAGCCAGGCGGAATTGCAACAAGTCTATGGTACCATCATCAGCCAATTAAAAGAGTTCTCAGCTGGGGCACGATTAAAGAAAATACCGGTTTTCGGTCACCCATATTATAATGAAAGTTCTTCTTCCGGCACAATCGATAGCCGACGTGACTCCTCAAACACAATTTAAGTTAATACTACTAATAATTATAAATGCGAAAGACTGTCAGTTTGTTTGTTTGTTCCTCTTTCAAACAGAAACTACTGAACGGATTTGGATGAAATTTGGTATGTAGGGACTTCAAGTAGTGGACTAACACATAGGCTACTTTTTATCCCGATATTCCCACGGCAACAGGAACCACGTTGGTGTAAACGCGGGCGACCGCTAGTGCAATCTAAATCAATGGCAATTCTTCTAACAGATTATATCGGAGGTCCAATAATGAAATCAGTCTCATCCAACAATGTCCACATTATAAATCAGTAGACAAATATAGAGCTGATAAACGACTTAAACAACACCGAACGAAACTTATAAATATGCATTCTTGCCAGCAAGCGTCGGTTCGCAATATTCAATATCAACGCAAATTCTAACAAAGTACGTTTCAATGGAAAATTGGAAGGCATCTGAAATTCTGAATATTCTCCGGCAATTTTGAAAAAAATATGTTAATCTATTCCTGGGGAGACAGTGACTATTTTCATAAATTGATTGCTTCGAGCCAATATCTGAAGAATTGTAATATTGAATTATTGACTTTATTGAGATCTTTGTTATTAAGGGATAATGCTTTGGACGTCAATTAAAATCGTCATGAGACCTTTAAAAGTGAATTAATAATTCATCTTTAGATATCGATAGAAAATTATTGAAAGAGCAATATAAATGTCACTAAATATCATACGTAATAAAAGTTATTGATAGGTAAATAAGTATCCGAAGACTCAATAAATGTTTTATTTTGGACAAGTTCGTTTAAAAGTCAGACAGTGAAAACGAATGATGTATTTCTTATAATAGAAAATAGTTATAATTATTAAGTTTTTTGCATTTCAATGCTTTTTTAAACAATTATAGACTCGGTAACTCATTGGTTAGAGCAGTGGGCCGTGTGATACGCTGGGTACCGACCATTTTTTTTTTTCAAAAATTGATTATTTCAACGTGATGTACCCAAAATGTTCTATTTAGTACCCAACATCATTTTTTTGTACTTATCATCTGATGTCTATACGGCAACGACGAAATTGGTCGGTACGTAACGTACTCGTCTCGTACGGACCAACATTAAAAAAAAATATATTCGAGTAAAAGATGTTACAGAATAATTTGTATTCGTCATATAGTTTTTGATGTGTACATCAGTATTCAATACACATGCCTAAATCTATAAGGATTTCCTATTTCAAGTTGGTCGAAACGTAACGAAATACTTTCCGCACCGACTTATAGCGTATATTCTATTTAATTGATGTTTCAGCATAAAAATAAATACTTACCTTAATTGTACCTACTTTTACAATGCTACAAACAATTCAAAATCAAAAAATCAAAATCAAAATCAATATCATTTATTCAGTCTAGGCTGTTACAAGCACTTATGAACGTCAAAGAAGCTACGCCATCGGTTCACAAACCCTACGGCGGGAGACCTTGTAACGAGAAGAACCGGCAAGAAACTCGTCAAGGGCTGTTTTTTTCTCCCTGTTTTATTTCATACAGAGTCGTCAAATTGAAAAGTGACCTTAACATATCAGTAAGGTCAATTTCCATCACAAAAGGAAAATACTAATGAAAATATTACATTTTATGGTTATTGTAAACGTAAACAATTTTTAACTGGCAAAGAAAGACTTGTCTATCATACATTACAACATTTCCCGCACCACAAGACTACTACACTGCAAGTTGTGAGGTACATACAGGTCAGTATCAATTTATTTTAGATAAAAATATTTAGGCTTTAAGCACAGCATTAAGATAAGCAGACTGAGGTAGACCCATTTCCGCTGGCGGCACCCGTTCACGAGCATGACGCATGAACCAGCCATCGCTTCGCTCAACCATATTTTAGGGAACGTAACGACCCGCCTCACACGACACCGCCGAAGAAACGTTTGAGTGAGCATGACGTACTTCAGGTACTTATGTTAAGCTGCATAAATATAAAAAAACACAATGGCAACAGCAAAAAAAGAAAGATAAAAGTGCCTTAATGTAAGACACAACACAACCTACAATGTCACTAGAAGACGCATCAGCTGGGTCACAATCTCAATCGTAATTAAAGTTAAAAAAATAAATAAAAAAAAGCTTTTATATATTTGGAATAATTGAAAACATTATTTACCTTTGTTTACTCTGATCAAGCAGTGCCACGCATCTCAACTCAAAACATCATAAATAACATAAAATCAAAACAACATATATCTCTACACATTTTAACACAAGCAAACATGAGCAGACCCATCCCGCTGGCAGCACCCGTTCACGAGCATGACGCATGAACCAGCCATCGCTTCGCTCAACCAATTGATAAAAACTGGCCAAGTGCGAATCGGAGTCGCGCACGAGGGTACCGTACCATCATTATTTATAAAAACGGCAAAAAAATCACGTTTGTTGTATGGGAGCCCCCTTAGATATTTATTTTATTCTGTTTTTTAGTATTTGTTGTTATAGCGGCAACAGAAATACATCATCTGTGAAAATTTCAACTGTCTATCACGATTCGGGGAAGATTTAAGAAACGGAAAGCGATAGAAAAATGTTCATCCTCGTACGGTTCGGACGTTAGCGACGATAAATGTAGTGAAGGTGCGTATTTTATGAAATCCAGCCCAAAACGAAAACTGTTGGCATCACAGACGTGATTTAAGAGAACGAGCGGAGAAAGAGAGTTGAAGAAAAATCTGGGATTTTAGGCTAATAGCCTGGTTATGAACATAGATTTTTATCCCGATATTCTCACGGGAACGGGAACCACGCAGGTGGATACATAATAAAATGTAGTAGTTCCTTTACGACTCGTCTCACAAGTTTTTCGCAGACGGAATTCGAACCCGCAACCTTATCTAACCAGGGGTGCGATTGCGTAAGGTAATCATTTGACAGTTTATATCGTATTCAATCGGCTGCAATTTGTATGGGATGACATACGATATGATACAATATGAACTGTCAAATCAATACGATTGACTTTACGCAACCGCCTAGCTGATTTCCGGTCAAATAATCTTCAATGATGCTGCATCAATGAGACCTATCTACTTACTCGTTTATCCACTCCACTCATTTGAAAGTAATTATTTATGCTGGAGTTTTGTCGCATTCGAAAGCCATTTGAATTTGGAATGTGAATATTGTTAGTAAAAGTTGCACAATCGCATTGTTTTTTTTAACAACTTTATGATAAATTAACTACACGCAAACCAAATTATAACAAAAAGGAAACATTTCTTTAATTTCAAAAATAAGTTGTACTGCATTCAAATATTTTTGATAAAAAATGAATATAATAGTTGGTCAGAAAATTAAAGGCAGCAAACTTTTTAAATTGATACCTTCGCAAATATTAACAAACTAAACTGCGTACCAACTAAATATTAATAAAAAAAACTGAAATAAATTTATTGCCAATTAAATAATTAGTTTGCATTAAGCGAAACATGTGTTATTAAATTTTCATAAGCAATTTGGATGGCTAGTGGAAAAATATTTTTCACCTCACAAGCTCTGAAAAGGAGATTTTGTCAATCAGTTTAGGCGTAGAAAATCGCTTTTTGCGGCCTAGCGCGGCAAAGTACTTTTTTAATTTAATACTAAAAATATGTCATAATGCGTTCCGAATCGCACTATTGACTTTTTTGTTACATTTTATTCTTATTTTAAATAGCTTTAAATTTATTATAATCCGTTTTGGTTTTAATTATATTATTTTAGATCATTGAATCATAAAAACAATAACAATAAGTAAACTATTTGTTATAAATAAATTATATTAGGCTGGGTGAGATTTCACAATCTATGATTGGATTTCGGAACTTGACATAAATCTTTATTTTTAAATTGTCTTTGTCTAGTACCTCATGTCAGTGTCAACATTTACGGAATCGTTTTTATTCTTATTAATAAGTAACAATATATATTCCTACTTTAAATAACTCTGAATTAACTATAATACTCCCTTTTTATTATTTTAGTTTTTAATATCATTAAAACAACGAGAATAAGGTATATTTAGATTAAACTTTATGTTTAAAGATTTTTTTTACCGGAAGTTGACCGCGGAAACAACTATAAAATATTCCTCGCTGTTGTGAGGTATAAAATTGTGTGTTGCGCTCGGCAGAAAAGTTTTTAGCGTCTTGTACCTTTGAAATCCTCGCTTCGCTCAGGATTCAATCTTTGAACCACTCGCTACGCTCGTGGTTCAATCCTAGGATCCTTCCCTTGCTCAGCTTTCAATAGAGGTAACTGGCCGTTAAATAACCAACTTTCCAGCCTTGCATAACAAATAACTAATGTTCAGTAAATACATTGTTATAAGTCAAACAAAATTTTACTACATCATAATTTCTGAGTCTATTTTTATTATCAGGCATATACCTACCTACAATAATAATACATGTCTCATTGAACCAATACATATTGTTATATTTCCCTCACTATTTGGCTCGGTAATAATAATGTTTATTGAAAATAATAATATTGATTATATTAAAAAATTATATAATAAAATAAAATAAAATGAGAATCATTCCATAAATGTACGATCATCAGCAGGTAGGTACGGCTCAATAAAACTGTCAAATATGTCCAATCGAATGTTGAGTTCGGAATTGTCTGTAGTAATTTGATATTTTGTATATACCTTAGTTGTCGTTGACAGTACATAACTTTAAATAAAAATAACTATATGAAACATATAGGTACTTAATTAATGTTATTTACTACCTATTACGGTTATCAACGCTCATTTAGCTTTTGAAGAACGTTGCGTTGACTATATCGAAATCTACCGATTTTTCAATACAGATGCAATTCATTGTAGTACTTAGAAAAATAACCCTCTTTAATATTCATTCTTAAAAGATAAGGAAACTGCCTAATTACATGTTTTCTGATCTACCTGGCAATTGTAAAATCTTGCCGACCAAGCAATAATTTATAAACATACCTTAATTTGCTGACAATGGTCAAATTGTTTGCTAAGGTGTTGCAACTTGGGTTTTATTTAAAATACTTAAATAAATAAATATTGGACAACATAACATACTTAAGTACAGTCAACAACAACTACAACTTTACACTTTGACCTTGAGAGTCTTAAGTCTCTCGTATTAGCGGTGGTTTTAGTGCAAATGTAAAGCCGTACTTGCTGTTGACCGTACCATTGATTCCGAGATTTTATTGCATACAAAAACTTATTATGTTATCCAAATTAATTAACTGCAGATTTTGCCTACAAACCAAATGGAATATTCAGTTGCAATCCATTTATTTACTTCCCTTCTGTATATGAGGTTCACACGTCGAGCCATTAATGATTATTGTAGATAATAATATAACATAGTGCATAATAAATTAATAAATAGAAAAATATTATTTTATTTAAATATTTTATTTTTTTTACAAATCTCTTATAGGTAAGTGTTTTTTAAATACCAAATACATTGGGTAGAAGTGCTATAGCTCTGAAAATGCTAAATATATTTCGTACAAACTAACTTTCGTTGTAAGTTTTTATAAAGGTCTACAGCATATTTTTTTTAGATTTTTCACTTTCTTATTTTAAAAGTTAGACACACATTTTACCACTTCGAACGTGTATATCATTCATACGGTTGATTTTAAGAAAAAACTGTTTTAGGAACCTCTATGTATTTTTTAAAGACCTATCTATAGATACACACGTATAGGTTTGCTGAAAAAAAAATCAGTTTCAGTTCCATGTATCCCTTTATTTTATACACATATATATATATATATGTAAAAACCGTAAAGCGGTTTACAGAATACATCTACCTACCAAGTTTTAACTGTAATCCTCATAGTTTTGGAATAAAGTGGCTGTGACATACATCGGACATGACGAATCTATAAGGGTTTCGTTTTTTGCCATTAGGCTAAGAAACCCTAAAAAGACAAGTTGTACCTATTGTAGGTATAGAAAATGCTATTAGGTATCCTCTGAAATTGTTTTCTATCAAATCATTGTTTATAGGCATCTTTTTAGGGTTCCGTATCCATAGGGTAAAAGGGGAACCCTAAGACTAAGACTCCGCTGTCAGTCTGTTACCAGGCTGTATCCAGGCTGTAGGTATCTTATGAACCGTGATAGTTAGACAGTTGAAATTTTCACAGGTGATGTATTTCTGTTGCCGCTATACCAACAAATACTAAAAAACAGAATAAAATAAATATTTAAGGGGGCTCCCATACAACAAACGTGATTTTTTTGCCGTTTTTATAAATAATGATGGTACGGAACCCTCGTGCGCGACACCGATTGGCCAGTTTTTATCCATTGTTTGTAGCATTGTAAAAGTAGGTACAATTTAGGTAAGTATTTATTTTTATGCTGAAACATCAATTAAATAGAATATACGCTATAAGTCGGTGCGGAAAGTATTTCGTTACGTTTCGACCAACTTGAAATAGGAAATCCTTATAGATTTAGGCATGTGTATTGAATACTGATGTACACATCAAAAACTATATGACGAGTACAAATTATTCTGTAACATCTTTTACTCGAATATATTTTTTTTTAATGTTGGTCCGTACGAGACGAGTACGTTACGTACCGACCAATTTCGTCGTTGCCGTATAGACATCAGATGATAAGTACAAAAAAATGATGTTGGGTACTAAATAGAACATTTTGGGTACTACACGTTGAAATTATTAATTTTTGAAAAAAAAAAATGGTCGGTACCCAGCGTATCACACCAGTGGGCCGGATACCCAAAGTTCGCAGGTTCGAGTCCTGTGTAAGAATAACTTGTTGCCGAGTCGATTTTTTCCAATATTTTTCTATTAAAAATGTATCCTAAATAGTTATATGTTTAAAAATAATTTTAGCGAGTGAACAAGTTAGATACGTAGGTAATTATTTTACGTATGTGGACACAATTCTGTGCCCGATAAAAAAAAAACAGTTCTGTATATTCTTCTGAACAACTTAACAGTCACATTGTGTCTTTCAGCCTCTCGCAGATAGGAGCACTCCAAAGCAACATTTCGTAAACGCCGGAAAATTTGTCTAATTTACTCCTCGGAACGTCTTTGACATTTTGCCTCAAAAGGAAATTATGGTCAAACAAACAAGTCACAAGGCTAATTTTGAAACTGCTAGGTTAATATTTTTAGGGTAATAAAAACATAATACTATAACTACTCACACTATTATTCAGACTTGTATAAATTATTGTCAACTACATAGTTTTATTTTCTTTAAATTATCTGTTAGTTTATTGCTTATAATTTTTTCTGTTTTCATCACAATAACATAATTGTCAAAATTTAAAAAAAATGTGAACTTCATCACTGAATAAGTATGAGGTACCTAGTAATAAATACTAAGTTAAGGAAGAGGGACTTGTTCTGGCACAGGTACATTTGTACCTAATATAAGAAGTCAACACCTATTTTTGTGAAACTACCTTGGAACTGAAAACAGATATTTATTTATTATTATTATTATTATATTATTATTATAAATTTTAGCAATTATTATTTTAATTCTATAGTAGTCAACGGTATTGGTACAATCAAGGAACTTCCCGGTCGTCCAGTAGAGTTTTTTTAGAAACGATCTTTCGAAAAGTGATAATAAGGTTAAAGAATATATTAATGGTCCATTATTTGTTATTTATATAAACGTTTTCAATGAATCTATGAATCTTAAGAAAACAAAGAAACGACCTCAAAATAAGACAAACAATACAAGTATCTTTGTGGTTGGATTAAACATGTTTATAAAGCTCACAGGGCTGCCAGGCTTATTGTTTAGTGTATGGCTTCTGTACAATCGACCTATACCTATCTGGTAAAGGAGTAAGAGTCTCCCCGTCTTTCATAAAAATAATCTCAGAACTGGCGATATCTCGGACGGATTCGGGAAACAGGCGTATACCGGCGTCTTTCGGTCAGTATAGTATTGTACAGTGTGCATAAGACTTACAATTGTGCTTTCAGTTGAAAGTCCGGGCCGAATCCCAAACTGTGCGTCGTGAACCTGATTCAGTGTTAAACACACAACACACAGTATATTCAATACTTTAGCAACGGTTTTTGCTCGCGAGATAGGACGTTAGTTTCATAATATGAAACTACGGCCCGGACTTTCAACTGAAAGCACAATTGTAAGTCTTATGCACACTGTACAATACTATACTGACCGAAAGACGCCGGTATACGCCTGTTTCCTGAATCCTTCCAAGGCCACCATTTGATATGGTATCGTATGATGTGCTTTGGGGGAAGATGGGGAAGAGGGGTGTACCGGATCTATTGCTACGAATGTTGAAGTTTTGGTATGCTAACCAAGGGCCGAATCTATGTCGAATACGTATTTTCTTAAGTGCGGAGTGAAATAGGGGGTGGCTTGGTCTCCCAAGCTCTTCAACATGTAGGTACATGAGCTCATCGTGGTGCTGATCAGCATACACGTCAGATGTAAGATAGACGGCATTAACATAAATAATTTCAGTTATGCGAACGATATGGTGCTGCTGAGCCCCACGGTGGGTGGCTTGCGAGAAATTTTGCAAGTCTGTGAGACGTATGCTGCTGAGCTGGTCTTAAGGACAACGTCAAAAAGACCGAGTTCATGATCTTTGAGGCTGCTGTTAAATGTCCCGATAATACAGCTGACATTACCCTTAATGGCGTGCTCATAAATCGCGTAATGTAATTCAAATATCTGGGGCACATATTTGCTAGCAACCTCAAAGATGATGCTGACATTGAAAGGGTAGGGCTCTGGCGGTGAGAGGTAACATGTTGACTCGCAGATTTCCTCGTCGCTCAGAGGATGTTAAAGTCACACTTGTTAAGGCATATTGCCAAAGCATTTACACGGGAAAGCTGTGGGTTAACCATAATAAAAGACGCTTCCCTGACAAGCAAAGTGAGGAGTAGTCCCAATAGCATCCTAAAAACACTATCAAATCGATCCACTTCTCCGCTATGGAAGTGCTTTGTTCAGAGAGCTCTTTTTAACAGCCACGGGAATCCACCCTTTCCTGTGATCTGTATTTTAGTGTTTTATAAATTACTATTATTACCCATACTTACTCACTAATGACTAATATTAAGTCTATTTTACTTACACATATGGATGTAATTTAACTGAAATATAATATGGTTTAGTTAATTTATTACTTTTTTAAATAACGCTCCCTAAAAATATTTTAAACACAGCGCTGTCTAGCACATAGTAACACAGCTAATCTACCAAAAAAGCGATGCCTTAAGCTCTTCGTTTGTGCTGCATGAATGATTTATACTTAATTCTTCATCATCATATCAAAATGAATCTGAGGCATCATTATTGTATCATTGTGTGGCGATGGCTATTGCTACAATATCACATTGTCCTTCTTGTGTTTGTACGTATTTTCCATGCTAAGGCAGGAAACCCTTTTTCCAGCAGCCAAATGGAAATTCAAAATCTGTCCCAGAATTTGCGATTATCCCATTTTCGGAATCGTTCAATTGGGTCTTTAAACTTTTATCTTACATTAAAATATAATTAAACGACGAGAATTAACATTACTTTGCCGTAACACAGTTTTTAACTAGCATGGGAAGTAAAGGATCTTTTATGTTTTTGTACCAACTTATTATTTAAATTGAACAAGTGTGTTGGAAAACTAACAGTGCGTGTACCTATTGGCATATTAAGTAATCTGCATTATGTGATTCATAGTAGACCTAAAACTGCTAATACCAAAATCGTGTTAAAATCAATTGTATCTACACATTTTCTAAATGTCATCACATATAGTCGAGCACTGTAAGGTAAACTACAAGATAAAAAAAATGTTTACCATCCTAATATTCAGTTTCGCTTTTTTTTCTTTTGTGTTTAACCGCATAGTTAGATACAAATTTTCCCTCTTAAGTTTTGTTAGTGTAGGTACAAATTTGTAAAGAATGCAAATAAAGTTTATTCTTATTCTTTATCTTTCGCAATATGCAATAAATCGGGTACTTGTCACTATCGTCGGGTATTTGTACTAGGTAAGGTAGGTAAGGTAGGTTTATATGCGAAAACAAGTAACTGTTTAAATTGTGTTATGTTTGTTATGCTTCTTAGTCATTTAAATACTGGAAGAAGGAGGTAAGACGGGGGTAGCGGGTAAGACGAAATTCACAGTTCAAATTGACCAATCACGCTCGTTCATTCATCGTTCGACATTAGTAAGTATAAAGGCATTAGTGTACCAGTTAGCAATTAAAAATAATAAGCGTAATCCGTTCAACGCTGAGAAAATAGAAGCTGAAAGAGAGCGGCTAAATGGCTTCCTAAAACGACACCCAGAGCTTTCAATTAGAAAGCCTGAAAATACTTCTGCTGCCAGAGCATCTGGTTTTATCAAAGTTGCAGTCGAAAAATTCTTCAATTTCCTCGGCAACGTCTACGATGAGCACCAACTAATTTCTGACCGTATATATAACTGTGACGCAACGGGGGTTTCTGTTGTGCCAAAGGCAAATTCAAAGATAATCGTTAAAAGAGGACGGAAACAGGTTGGGGTCATAGTTTCAGCAGAACGAGGACAGACGGTTACGGTCGAGATATGCTTCAGTGCAGCTGAAAACTACATGCTACCTATGCTTTCTTTCCTTTCCAAGAAAAAGGATGAATCCAGAACTGATGGTGATTTCACAAGCTGGTGCTTGGGTCACATGTAATGATTTGGGCTGGATTACTTCCGAGCTGTTCCTCCAATGGTTTAAGAGATTTGTGATTTTCAGTAGAACATCTAAAGAGAGACCTGTGCTTCTTTTACTAGGTGGGCACAGCACCCCCAACTCAGAATATTGACCTGATCGTTGAAGCCAGAGCTCATGGTGTTATAATCTTGTGTTTTCCTCCACACACGACACACCGTTTACAAGTAGCGGATGTTGCGTTCATGCGACTATTGAGCGTTTATTATGAACAAGCCGTTAAAGCCCGGCTGCGTTCTAACCCTGGACTACTCCTAACTATCCGCCAAGTCGCTGAAGTATTTATCCTGTCGTGTTGCTAAAAAGCGTGGAAAAACAGCAATTATTACGTCGTCTCCCTATAAACAAGAATAAGAAGTCATCGCCCAGAAAAAAAGATGCTGAACAGAAAAAATAGAGAAATAGGAACAAAATAAAGAAGAGATGAATAAAAAAACAGAAGAAAACTACTACAAAAGCTCAAAATAAAAAAATCAATGAAGATTAGCCGATCAGTGAAAACAGCAAATCGACGAAGAGTCTCATCATCTGGAGATGAAAGTGAAGAAGAGAAGGACACACCATGTATGTATTGTGAGAAAGTATATTCCGTTTCCAGTTGGATATGGAGTTGGATATGATGCTCATTATGTGGAAGATGGGCTCATAATAGTTTTAATATGTAATTTTTTATATTATTGACCTTTAAAGCTTAAGTACCCCATCTTTCCACCCTTTCCCCTAGGTTTTCCGTATTAAATCAAAATAAAAAAATAATTATATTTAACCGGCGAATTTTGTAAGGTATGGGTATATCGGATGTAAGATAGACGCATACAGTAATTCGAACAGCCTCATTATTTACATGTAAAATTAATGTATCAAAATTCAAACACATTAAAAATATCTAACTGCAAACAAAAAATGCTTGTTAAGAGACCGATAACTCAAAAATAATGTGGCGGATAACCAACAATTTGCATATTTCTAAACAATATAATAAACGAGACGATTGAAAATTCATAAAACCGAAATCGATTCTCGAGTTTCGTTCGCCTTCGTATTTTATAGCGCAAGAACGAGACGCATTTTCAAAATCCTCAGGGGTTACTTAGAGACTTTGTCATGTAAATCAGCCCTTCATCCATCGGTGATGACATTCAAATTGAAATATTGTAAATATTTTAGTAGCGCATACTTGGATGCTTCATTTTATTTTGTTTCGAAGTTTTATGTGTACTTCGTAAATATTGACGAAACTTTATGGTATTATTCTTACACCTACTTGTTGCTATTTACTGTGTTACGGCAATGAAAAAATTCGTTCTCGCCTGGTCATACGAAAAATTCATACCAGGTGATTATAACATATTTTCATTAAAGTTTCAGGGAAATTGTTTATGGCAAAATGAGTTCTGATACATAACTTCAACTACCAAGTTCAGTATGTATGTTCCAATAAAAACTCATTCCCAGTCATACCGCGAAACGCTCGCTTCGCTCGCTCGGTTCGGTTCGGTTTGTTGTAGCTAAAACGTTCACTCAACTTGGATACAGGCAGTATCAGTTACATCAACTGCCTGCCTGTTGAATAATAATAAAAATAATAATAATAACTTCGCTTTGTCATTATGCGTTAAAAAATTTGAGCAATACGACCGTTAAAATTCACTTTTGACTGGGTTTGAGTTTTGCCTAAAACATACACCATTACAGCCTTTCCGCTACACCATATAATATAATATAATATATAATATATACTTTTCCACCATTTATAGCGGCAAACAAGCAAAGCATTTGATACTGCGACAGATTCACCTTTGAGATGCAAATCGCACTTCGATAGTCACGACCCCCTAGTCCGATGGCGGCTGGTGCCACTTACCAGATTCATATTTTATGTGCTCTTCATTCTTTATTTATCGGAGACATTGCGTCTTCTTACGCCAGAGCATTTATTAACATATCACCTGTTTATGCTGTAAAATAATGTTCTGGCAAATAAATGATTTGATTTGAGCATTGGTAACAGCTGAGCAATTTCAGAATTTTCAGCACAGAAGAAAGAGATTAAAGAGCATTATTTTTGGTTTCTATTTACACACGTAGTGCAGATCATTCCAAAACAAAAGCTATTAAAACAAAGTAAATGACAAGATGTTTCAAAAGATCCAAAAGTAAATGAAATGGAACTAAAATAACTTTATGAATTCAAACTTTGAACTGCCAAATGGATCATGAATCAAGCCCATTCAAAGCAAACTTAATTATTCCATAGCCAATGTAAATGAGATCCCGTACCCGCAAGTCCCAAAGCCAAAAAAAACAAGCCAACTGAAAAGATGGAAACAAGATCAAATATAAAAGTATTTAGTTCAACTTATGACATGCCGTCGGAGACATGACATTATGAATGATTCGACTAATTATTAAAGGCATTAAATTCTATGCCTCCAACTACATGTATTAAGTTGAACAAAATATTTTTATATTTGATCTTTTTCCCATCTTTTCAGTTGGCTTGTTTTTTGAAGCAGGCGGGTTTTTCAGTTTTTTTTTTTTATTTATATCTTTTTAGTTATTTATTGGTCATACTCATGATATACCTTTTTGAAATCCTAAAGATCCCTTTAATTTGATACCCATTCCGTTGGTTGAACGGTTTGCAGAGCATGTCAAACATATGAATTTATGCGCCAAAAATCCGCCATTTTCTTTTCTTATTATTTTGTCCAGTGTCACTCTCACAGCAAATACGAATCTAACGACACCTCTCAAGCTAAAATCCATCGAGCCGTTCAGGCCGCAGAGCGTGCCAAACAATTATACATAACTACGTACATACTCTCGAAATACATAACCCTCCTACTGGCGCAGTCGGGTAAAAATTAACGATCCTTCCCAAATAAGCCTAGACAAACGGAACTAGTTAGGTAGGTACCTATTGTTAAATAAACAGAACCCTTTTCGAAGGTAATTTACATTTCTGATGGCAATTTCATTAGACCAGTAGTTACCTCTTGAGGGATTGTGTCTAAGCTTTGTGTTACATCTATACATACCTACTATCAAGAATGAAAATACTGTTGTTCTATTGGTTCATTGTGGAGCTAATATTTCATGAACGCTTAAAGCCAATTTTAAATGAATTAATTATTCCTCCCCTTGTTTTAATGTTGTGAATCAATAGTCACTAAGATGTTAGAAGACGCTATTGCTCGTCTCTTTATAACTGTGCTCACATTTTATTCTCATGGTGTCGCTGTCGCATGTGAAATTCTATTTATTAGTAATATGTAACCTACTTTGCTTACTTGATAAATGCACCTTGCATTTAACAACTTGGGCACCTTAGGTGCAACAACGTAAAGAAAGACAATAACAATTCATAATTTCAAATTTATTATGACGGAATCAAAGATAACTACGGACACAGAACATTTAAAGAGGTTCCTTGTTCTGTGACTACGGAGGAGGTTGGCTAAAAAAAGAAAGTCGGTATTTAAAATTACCACGATTCATTCACCTACAAAACTCATGAAGCGCTCATGGCCGCGATTGACAGACTGCTTAACGAACATGATCGTATACGAATGTTCGGCCTGGTCAGGTGTCGGATGGGTGACCGTAAAGTGGCATTTTAACTGCGGGCACGATGAACCGTGCGTCGGTCTCGGCTGTTTCATCTAATAACAGTCGTTAAGCCAAGTCAGAGGTCTTATAGACGGTCTAATAAACACTGACAGTAGAGGTGGCCACTAATCCTCATACGATAAGAAGAAAGACCTACAAAATTTTAGCACAGTCAATTCTATTGTTCCCTGATTGTTCCAGTATTTACATACAACGTATTATCGGCCTCTGTAGTCTAGTGGTAACAATCACCGGTATCAGACTCAGAGGTCCCAGGTTCAATTCCCTTTATTGTATTCGGATTGATTGGAGGTAGGACTTGTAAGTGGTCGCCTGGCTTGCTACCACCATCCTACTAGTCACTTCCTACTAATATTATAAATGAGAAAATATATTTGTTTATTTCTTACTCTTTCACGCAAAAAAAACTCAACGGTTTTGGATGAAACTTGGTACGCAGGGACTTCAAGTAGTGGACTAACACATAGGCTAAGTTTTATCCCGATGTTCCCACGGGAACGGGAATCACGCGGGTGAAACTGCGGGCGACCGCTAGTCTTATCTAAGTCTAACGCCTTATCAACAATATTTTCAGCATTATTGTGTTCCGGTATATAGATAAGATAGCCAGTTCCTCAGTGGTCGAGGATTCCGAGAGAGGCGCGCTTCCCTCTTCAGCCTTGTCCCCCGTCGTTCATAAAAAAAATACAGTCAAAGAAAGAAATTCTACCTAGATCAATTTCCTTAACTTGTTAACCAAACATTTGGAGGGTCACGGTACAAAGGCACTATCGCATTGACCTTCGCATAAAGGAGACAATAGTGGGCATTCAAATCGATCGGTCAACTGAACGACAAGCATTTTGTCATCAACTGGTCCCAAATATTTGTCGTGGGAAGATGCGGTCCTAACCAAACACACCGATGTATGAACAAACTACGGACGTGACATCGTCAGCCTGTACGATTTTATTCTGTTAATTTCAGATACCTATAGGTAAGGTTTGATAAATCAACTTGTTTAATTGAGTCCCTGAAAGTAACTTGATTTCGGCGGACAAATAAAAAAATATCAGATGGGAACTGAATTTAATTCTGTGTTGGGGTGTGCCAAAAATATAAAGGTGAGACTACACCGCGTATTGCACATAGCTAAAGCTTCACGCTGTCACTCGATGTCCACCACATGTTTTGTGACCAATTATTTCTTTCTTATTTACATATCTAAATGTAATGCGATGGTGCTAAAGAACCTTCGCCACAAAGTAACTGCCGCACTACTAAGCTACTAAGTAGCTTAATGTGAAGGCGCTTACTTATTTATTTACTGTATTAGTGACGTAACGGATTGAGGTTTAAAAAGTGCTAAATTAAGTAAGGCTTCTTTATCAGTCTTTGAAACGACTGTGTTAACATTGTTTTTTCTGTACAGTCAGGGAACTTCCAAGTTGACCAGTAGTGGTTTTTAAGGAGCTATATTTTAAAAAGATAAAGATATTTAAAAAACGTTTATATCACAACTAATATAATACAGAAAGGTATTTTATTTTAACACTATATTATTTCAGTAACTTTAGTACTTTACGAGAAAACGTTCCCTAAATTCCCCGATTGTACCTAACCATAGTTATGCAATTAATCTTTTCTAATGTATACCTCTCATAAGGATGCCCTTCGAAACGCCTAAACTCATTAGTTCTAATTTCATTTGACCGAATTCTCATACACTCTAGTCACCGTAATGTTTCTAACTGTCTTTTAACCCCCTGCCCCACCGCCTCTGAATAAGTTACTATTTTATGTCAAAGAAACTCAAAAAGGCTGTTACTTTCGTTCGATGTTGATGAGAATGGGATCTACCTCTCCACTAGTTAACGAGTGTTTGTAATAGCTATCATCAGCTATCGGTACAATACCCGCTTGGTAGTCAGAAGGTTCGACGCTCACTTGATATGTAGAGGAAGGTAAACAACAAACAAGAGTTGCTACTAATCGCCCTTTCGCCCTCTCACACTATCTAATATCTTATATGTCATCGACTAAACTGGCAAGTTTGTCGTCAGCAATGTATATACTCGTAGATAGGTGCCTTGCCGTCAAACTTCTTAAAATTGTATCGTTTTAGTATTATATCGCGCTCCAAAACAATTCATGTGTTCGCGACAAAACGCCAACATCCTTCTTCATGGTCTAATCTTTATGCCAGAATTCATCAAAATTGGTTCAACAGTTTAGATATCAAAAGGTAATACACGGTTAGATAGAGCTACTTTCATATTCATAATAATATTTGTATGGATTTCTATTTTCGTGGGCTATGTAACCTTGACTCGTTCTTACGGGCTCAGTTCGGTTTTTGAGTAGGATCTTACTAAAGTACATTGCTATAACGTGACTTGCGAAGCGTGGAGGGGATTGAGATTATAAGCTGATATTTTTTCTCTCTTGGAACATTGGTGTGTCAATATAACATAACTACAATGCAAAAGAAAAAAATATATAACGCGGTTTGTATTAGATAATTATTTTTAGTCTACGAGTTTTATTTTAATCTATCAACAAAAAATGTTACAAACTTAACCAATGGACAAAGCCGGAATTGTAGGTATAGACTCACTGGCCCATTTTTTCAGCTGTTACATAGACCAATTATTTTTATTTTAGTTTAGAATTATGTAACAAACAAGTTTTATTATGACAACTGTACCTATAAACTCATGAGTGTCGGAAGTTATGGGCCCGCTGACCAACGGAGGGTGTGGTCCTCCAGCATTTCGGGGGTTGTGCGAGGGGCTGACAATCCCTCCACGTAGAAATTCTAATGTTACGAAACCGACAACAAAAGATAAAATACCGGATACCCATAACGACGACCAACAGCGAAGAATAACGGAAAATCGATTTACTTCATGGAATGTGCTAAGTCTCTACAGACCCGGGGCCATTAACCAACTGATTAAAGAACTTAAGCGATATCACATCAACATAGCAGCACTTCAGGAGGTCAGATGGCCGGGTAGCGGCGAATGCGCTCTTGACGAAGGATATGTTCTGTTTTATAGTGGTAACTTAAACGGAAATCACGTCAATGGAACAGGATTCATGGTTGACAGGAGATATGTGTCTGGAGTTATTCGGTTTTGCCCATCTCCTGAACAAGTAGTAGAAGTGGGGAGCCCAGGAACTGACGAGGGTGAAGAAGAAATCGCACCACTTAGCTTTGAGGAAGTGCAGTTTGCTATCCTCAGACTTAAAAACAACAAAGCTCCTGGGATTGATAATATATCTGCAGAACTGTGGAAATATGGCGGAAAAGTCACACAAACGATGATGATTCAATTTTCTAAAAAACGTCTGGGACCAAGAGCAGCAACCGAAGCAGTGGAATACAGGCATTATATGTCCAGTCCACAAAAAAGGAAGCAGGAAATTGTGCAATAACTACAGAGGGATAGCAGTATTACCATCTGCGTATAAAGTACTATCATACATATTGCTTAATCGACTAGAGCCGTTCTCTGAGAAAATTCTTGGAGACTATCAATGTTGCTTTAGACGCAATCGAATTACAGTTGATCAAATATTTCTCCTTAAACAACTGATGGAGAAGAAATGGGAGTACGCGCAGAAAATCCACTCAGTATTTGTAGACTTTGCTAAGGCCTATGACAGCATCGACAGATCTGCCTTATACAGCATCTTGGAGAACTTTAAGATCCCACGAAAGCAGGTACGACTTATCCAAACGGCTACCAGAGAAAGCAACTTGGTAGTACGTGTTGATAACGAATTAACCGACCCGTTTTCTGTGAATAGTGGACTAAAACAAGGAGATGCTCTTTCACCAGTTCTGTTTAATCTAGCGCTCGAACATGTTATCAGAAAAGTGCTCATACTAAACGGCGGAGCTCAGTTAAACGGACTACATAAGGTGATCGGGTATGCGGACGACCTCGCTATACTTGCAGAATCAAAAGATCAGGTGATAGATGCGGTAGGATACCTTCGTAAAGAGGCAGCTAGGATCGGTCTCAATATTAATAACGAGAAGAGGGAATACTTTCACATGCGCCGTTATAAAAACACTAGGCAAAACCCCGAGGATCTGGTTGTTGGGAGTACCACCTATAAAGGCGTACGAAAATTCAGGTACCTAGGTTGCACTGTAACTGAGACTAACGATAGAGAGAACGAGATAGATATCCGAGTCCAAAACACTCTACGTTGCAGTGCAGCTCTACACAAAATCCTGACCTCCAAATTGCTGAGCAGACGCACAAAAATCCGAATATACAAAACCGTGATCAGGCCGGTCTTAATGTACGGTTGCGAAACCTGGACTCTTACACAGAAGGAAGAAACAAAACTTCTCGTCACGGAAAGAAAGGTGCTCCGTAAGAATTTCGGAGAATCCGAAAGAACGCTGAAGTGGAGGAGCTGTACGCCGAGCCAAATATCCTTGGTGAGGTCAAAGCACAGAGGCTTCGATGGTTAGGCCACGTCGTGCGAATGGAGGACGGTCGCGCAGTCAAACGAGCATACCTGGGCCGGCCAGTAGGGCGCAGGCTAGTCGGTCGACCTAGGTACCGCTGGGCTGACGAAGTGGCCAAAGACCAACGGAAGCTGCTGCTGGCCGACTGAGAGGAGGTCGCGCTATAAAGGGAACAGTGGCGCCTTTTGTTGTCGGAGGCCAAGATCCACTTCGGGGTCATCGCGCCATCGGAGTAAGTAAGTAAGTAAGTTTCTATAGGCATTTTATGACTTTTTATCATGTAGGTATTTACAGAAAAAGTATTTTTCATTTATTAATCTTACTTAAACACATATCTTCTTATATCTAACCGCCTCTGTGGTCTAATGGTAACAACCACCGGTAGCAGACCCAGAGGTCCCGGGTTCGATTCCCAGTGCAAGTACATAGTATTCGGTTTCTTTTGTGGTAGGACGGACTCACCCAGTCTAAACAGTCCTAGCATTGCATATGTCGCAGGATAATTATATAAATCGTTTTTTTGCGAAAATCCTAGGGATATTGCGAAAACGCGGATAATTAGACTATGGTGTTGTCATTTCTCAATCCTACTGAAAAAAGATAGGGTTTTTGCGAAAAAACGAGCTGCCTTAGTAAGACTGCGAAAAGAATCACGGGCTTAAGGACACTGTTTGGCTGATCGGATCGGACCATCCAAAACAACATCTTCTCTGATTGGTTGACGACTTGACATTTCAAATGTCAATCGATTCTCTCACGCGTGTAGTAAACTTTCTGTGAACCAATCAGAATAAGAGTTACCAAGAAAGTAAAAAGTAAGCCAATCAGAGTTAAGAATATCCAATGTTACTAAAGCAACCCGGATTTTTGCAAAAACCCAAACTTTTTACAGTAAGTTTGAGAAATGTCAACACCATTGTCTAATTATCCGTGTTTTTGCAATATCCCTAGGTTTTTTGCGAAAATTCTATTTATCAAATAATACTACGACACATACAATACGGCCGAAATGACGCACGGACGTTTTCGCTGATAAAACAGTTGCGGTTGCCGCCAAAGGGTATGTAATTACTACGTTCTAATTGCCGCGTCGAGCGAGACGAGCGTGTTAGTATATTAAATAATTTGTCATAATATCTTGATATTTATAGAAATTTATAATGTTTTGAAACAATTGGCAAAATCTATTAATTAATATTATTAAAAATAATATGTGCGACTGTAAAGTTCCTCCACGCGCATTTCGCCAATTATGTCAAGAAAATGAATGAAATGTTTCGTCATTGTTTTAAAAGCGACCATATAGATCACAGTTTTAGCAAAAATTTACAAAGAAATAGAAAAAGACGACTTTTAAAAGCTTGGCCTTAGCCCCTTTTTTCCAATTGTTTATTTAAAATTATTATTCATCAGAATGAGAATATTTTACACTATTAAGTTAAAAAACAAAATGCGTCTCGTAAAAGACGAAAATATTTTTCAGTTAGCAATGTATAATTATCTATCAAGAACCGACTGATGAATGTGCTCCGCAAAGCGCCAGCGGTGTGTTTTAGTGTTTTAGTGAGCTATCATGCAGATCAAAACTCCTCCCACGTCAATGTTGGTCCGGCCAAGTTTAGGTCGATGTAACAGCGACAAAAAGGCACCAAAATCACACATTGGCTTTTGATTGATCAGCAAAAAGAACTATTTGGTCAACAAGTAGACGGTACATAGGTAAGCACCTGCTTCAAAAGACAAGTCAACTGAAAAGATGGAAACAAGATCAAATATAAAAGGCACATTTAAAAATATTTTGTTCAACATAATAAACATGCAGTCGGAGGCGTGACATTACCTATAAATGATTCGACTTATTATTAAATTCTATTCCTCCGCTTATTAAATTCTATAAAGTATTATAAATGAAAAAGTCAAGAATGTTCCAGTGATGTCAACTATCTAATAATATTTTAGTTAGACCTACATCTTCTAGCATTCATCTTTTACCAACAATTTGAAAACTTTTCAAAAAACTAAACTCGTAAAATCGTTATAGTCGCTGGACACAATAAGTACCTAAGGTTAGAGCAAATTCAATACAAAACCACAGGACAGGACACGACATTACATGCCCGAGGCAACGAATTTTAGGCTGGGAATACACGTCGGATTTTTCTATCCGATAGTCTGTTCAGAAAATCGGAAGGCGCTCGTGCCATAGAATTGTTTAAATACGCAATACACATCCGATCCGACAGTCGGATCGGACGTCCGAGACGGAAACAACGCTATGCGTTTACGATTTTATTGTCGGATCCTATTGTCTGAAGGCGCTGTATGCATACTTCTGTACAGAGACGAAATAGACGTCCGATTCTCCTACCGATTTGTCAGTTTTTCAGACTCTCTGACGCATATTATTTTACTCTTTGGACTGAGTCTAGAAAAAGTCTGACGCAAAAACGGACGTGTATCGAATGAATCCGATCATATAGTCTGATCAGACAACCGAAAGCAAATCGGACGTCTATTGCCAGCCTTACTGTGGATCCTGTCCTCCTTTTCTCGGTCATAGATTGGTCTACGGTACACGGCTCATTTTAATAAAGGAACTTCGTAGTCCATATCTACCTAAAAATAAAATAGTAACAAAGCCGAATTCTGTACAATCAATTCATTCTGTGCAAGCAATGAATCGGGGAACTCCCCGGGCGACTAGTAGAGTTTTTCATATGTTTGAACTAATTTAATTTATAGTTTTGAACAATGTTATTTTATGTAATTAATATAATAATAACAGTATAATAAGAAAAAGTAATTACTTAAAATAATAAGAACAATAATTTATGATATAGTATAAATGTACCTATTACCTACTTTAAGAAAGATTGAGAGCAAAGTTTTTAATATATTAAGTTATAACAATTTATACATTTCAAATAATGTTCTATTAGAAAATATAATAATTTATCAGACATGTATTTATTAAAAATATTTTAATTGACTTTAAGTTTTAACTAAACAACTGATAACAAAATACTAAATGTATTACGAACATATACTGATATTAATTACTGTATTCTTGTATAATCAGTAAGTATTAACTTTTAAATCAAATGTTAAAATGTCTTGTAACAATAAGTCTAAGATTAGTACCTGTTATCTTTCTATTGTTTACGTTAATAACAAAGGAATAATGTTTTAAAGATTGTTTTGATAAGCATGTAAAATAGGTAATACTTACCTACTTGAAACACAGGTGACTAAATTAAGTAAATGAATAATTTTACAAAAATAAACGTACTATTGATTTAGTTCAAAGTCAAAGTCAAAGTCAAAGATTTTTATTCAAATAGACTTATAGATAAGTACTTTCGAATAGTCCAACATTTTTTTTCCCTACCAGCCATTCAGGACATCTTTTAACTGATAAGAAGAACGGCCGCAAGAAACTTATCAGCCTTAGCAGAAACAACAACATTTACAATGGAACATGTTGTTGCCAAACACAAATCTACAATCTTGAAATATATTTAATAAAAGAAGAAAATTTTCTCATACTCATATTAGAATATTTTCCTCTTACACTATTTACAATAGTATGTTTAATGTTGGTATCACATCCATGCATTTTGGTCTTTTAAATAGTCATCTACCTTGTAATAACCTTTGCTTACAAACAATGTAATAATTATTGCTACTATACCTGGATAAGTACGATTTGAAACAATACGTTATTTACAACTAAATAGTACAAATTATTCAAGTTGATTCCGCTCCACATCAATATTTCTCCAACAATACTTGTAATTTATTATTCCACGAATCATGGCACCAGCAATAACTGGAATATCCGCCATAGGACCAAATGTTGGATCTTTTCAAAGTTTTTAGTAAATAAAAATCCAAATGAATAATAAAATATGTTGTAATAAAGATGTGAAACAAAAGAAATCAATAGTAGTTCGCGCCGAAGAAAAATAATAAAAAAGTAAAAACTTTACGGCACTGGCACACCGCGCATAAAACCTTCATGGTAAGCGTAGAGGCGCTTCAAAAAGCAATTTAGCGTCGAATTAAGAGTTAAAACTTAGATATTTAAAATCTGTGATGGAGGTTGTACTACTGTATTTTTAAATTAATTTATTTATCTCTAAAGAAAATAATACGTAAATACCAACGTTTAACGCTACATATGGTAAGTCAGAATAATAAGAGCATAATGCAAATGTTCATTTATTTTGTTTGTGCTCTCGCTTTGTGTTGAAAAGACTCATTTAAATATTAATTTGGAAGAATAAACAACGAAACCGTAAATTAATATTCTAAGCTATTTCATTTCGGAGCAGGTTGCCGCTTCGTTACAAAAACATCCTTGGTGCTTTGTTACTTTCGCAAAATTTGCAGTTTTCTTTTCTTTTTCCTTCTTCGTACATCTCAAAACACAAATAATATGAAAGGTAGTAACTACCTATTCCCATTATTTAAGCTTTTATTATTAGCTTTGACCCACATTATAAAATGGTTTAATGTAGATAAAAGAAAATTAATTTGTTTGAGGCAACATAAATACGTCGCAGCATATAAATACAATTTATAGTAAAATACCTTGACGTAAGAAAGCTTTATACACCTATCGTCTAGCATGTAAAACTAATAAAATATGACAAAAAGTAGGTATGACGGGACTTTGCAGTATAAACCTGTAAGAGCCTATATCTATCATCATCAACTTTTGAATGTCCCTGTCCCACTGGGACTGCTGGGGCACTGTCAAATTCTTATTGGAAGGAGAAGGACCACGCGGCCCAAAGCGGATTGGTGTTAACGACTGTATTTACACTTAGATAAAATATTATAAAATATTGGTCACCATCCCGTGACTATCTTACTGAAAGTTACTTAACTGGCTCAATTGTTGGCTGAGCGCGCCAAAATTTCACTTAAGTGAAAGCTTTGTGTTGTTTTGCCGATGAAAGCTAAGACTTTAAGCTTATAAGCTGGCTCTTTTGAAAGGCTTGAGTTGAGATAATACACGATGCTAATATGTCTTTACTTTAAACTATGCTCGCTTCCTGAGATAAAGGTTATGATAAAACCAAGAATATTTTTTACTCTGCTTTTTACTCAAGCACACATCCAGTTTTTAATATAATATCTAGGTACAGTTGGGGAACTTCCCGATTGACCAGTAGGGTTTTTTTAGGGAGCTTTATATAAAAAAGTTATATATATAGAAAACATTTATATCACAAATAATAGAACATTTATAGGTAAGTATTTCGTTTGAATTACTTACCTATAAATATATTTCTTACTACTGGTCAACCGGGAAGTTCCCCAATTGTACTTAGTTGTACAGAGATATATTAACTTGTCAAGTATAGGAAAATGAGACACTTAATCAACTGTTGTAAGTCCGCCGAATTACCTAAAGAAGTAGGACTAAGTGAGTTTCCATAAAACGACAAGACTACTATTTTTTTTGTAGACCACATTTCGATTAACGAAAATACTTGTGGGATTAACACAAATATTTTCGTCAACATAACTAATTTAAGCCTTGGTTTTAAAGAGAAGATTACGCTATGTTAGTTATGCTTTTCATAATGATCAGCGGAGTTATTACCTTTCCTGTCACGATTATAAGGCGTGAGGCTGCCATTATTATTTTAAAAGGGCTTAATAGAAAGGCTGGCAAATAGCTCGGCGTGCAAACACTGTGAACAAGCGTTCGTTAAACACTTCTGCGCAATTAACGTGGACCCGGCCGCGTTCAAAACAATGTGTCGTTTTATATTATTTAACAGCGCGAGCAAACAAGCTACCTCGGCTAGCCAAATAGCTGAAAAAGTTTTGGAAAAGGAGACTGAACGGATTACATACAGTCCTGGAGAAGTATTTTTGAATCCCTCGAATTATTATTCGCATACGGAATCGCAAGATACGCGTGCGAATGCTTAGAATCGTATTTTTGAAATTCCAATTCGCATTCGAATCTGCAACGAGTGGTCCCGAACACTCAATTTGAAAATGGCACTTAATGTCATTTTCAAATTGAAGGATAGTTTGACATCTCAAAAACGTCTTGTTCACGTGATTCAAGTTTAAATCAGTATCGGTTTTTGAAAATCTATGGATATTTAGTAACCGGTTTTTTTTATATTCTGCGTAAAATGAAATAATGTCAAGGGAGTTTAAGAGAACGGCAACACCATATTCGAGTGATTAAAAAATACGACAAAATGTAAGTCGGAGAATTTCGAGTGATTAAAAATGCGACAATTAGCATGAGAATTTCGAATGATTCAAAAAGACGTCTCCTGGGCCCAAATTTAAAAGCAAATACTCTTTGAGCAAATATCGAGTATCATCATTGAGTATGTCGTCATCTTCAGCAGCCATTTTGAATGTCCCCACTGCTGGGCCACTGCACCTCCTTAAAGATGGATAAAGAGAATGGGCCGTGATCCACCACTGCGGATTGCCCATTGCAGATTTGTAGGTTTTGACGACTGTAATTGCAGCCGAGACCAACGGCTTAATTAACAAGCACGGAGGAGCTCGAGATAGTAAATTTTAGTAACTCATCCCGTGACCGACAACTGCAAAAGTTGCTTAGTTGTAGAAAGGCAGGCAAAAAGCTCGGTGTGCAAACACTGTGAACAAGCGTTCGTCTAACACTTCTGCGCAATTAACGTGGAGCCGGCCACGTTCAAAACAATGTTTTTTTTTTTATATATATTAAATAGGCTCGCTCTTGGTCTTAATCAAGCTCGGGGGCTAAGACAGGATCTACGGTGGAGCGAGCTAACCCAGAAGATGCCTATTCACTGTTGATTTGAAGATGGATGGGTTAAAAGTACTCGGAAATAAAGACGCTGGGAGAGAGTTCCACTTCTTTGCTGTGCGCAATATAAATGATGATGAGTAGCGCTTTGTACTACATTTACGACTATCAACCAAGAAAGGGTGATAACCAGCAGTGCGTCAGGATGTCCGATGGAAGAAGGGGGGGGGGGTGGTGGTATGAGTTCATGCAGCTCCTGAGTTCACTCTCCAAAGTATGGACATCTTTGACATCTTTAACATGAAGCCTGCTGAAGTGCGTCGCTTGATTACCACCTCATTTTTCGGTTTTTAATTTGTGTTTGTAGTTTGTATTGTATTTGTTAGCTGAGCCCACATTGCTCCTAATCAATTATTAGGCATCTGTTGTTTACTATTCAATATACTCCACAATGTCTAGTGACCTATAAGTGAAAACCTGTAAATGGCTCATTAGTCACCTAATAATATTTAACTACATTGTATTTATTTTAGAGCTGTAAGTTTTCCTAACGAAATAAATAAATAGTCTGTAAACCGGTCTCTTCACCAGTTCTTCGCCGCCAATTAGCCTCTCAGCTCTGCGTTAAAACGTGTCCAGTGCAGGTAGTTGATACTTCGCTGAGCCGTTCCATAGGTGACTGCAATACTCCATGCAAGATCGGACTTGAGCTTTATAGAGAGTTGAAAGCTGTCCCGGCGTGAAATAACGCTTGACCTTATTTAGGACACCCAGCTTTTTGGCTGCAGTTTGACCCTTGGACTCAATGGTGGTGCCGTAGTTAAGGTCAGAAGACAACTCCATGCAAAGCTAAAGACTGTCGGTAACAGGCACAGATGCACCCCGGATAGTAGGAGTCAGGTTAAAGGGACTCCTTTTGGCAGTGAACAGATATGCTTGCGTTTTGGTGGCGTTGAAACTGACGAGGTTACTATCATCTTACTGGGAAATTCGTGCTTTAAAGTCAGGTTCGGTCGCTCCACCATGGCCTCTCATCAATATCACGTCGTCATCGCTGGCTTTTGCATTAGACATGTATCTCTCTACGGCAATACTGTCATTTGCATACCCAACAATTCCTGGTAACAACAGGTCATTGATGTGCAGCAGGAAAAGCGTCGCAGAGAGAACAGACCTCTGAGGAACGCTTTAACAATGTACGCTTTATTTAACAGCGCGAGCAAACCAGCTATCTCGGCTAGCCAAATAGCAGAAGGAGTTTTGGGAAATAAGTGCTCTTTATTTTAAGAATTATGAATATTTTGTCTACCTACTGCGCCAGGGGTCGTTGCTTCGACTCCCACCTGAAACAAATATGTAATTAACATGGAGCCGGCCTCATTCAAAATAATTTATGTTCAATACCCGTTTAATACCTGTCCCATATTTTAATAAATAAAATTCAACTCGAAAGTTTAAATGTTTTTATTTATTTTCTATTTTGAAACAAACAGCCTTATATTACATAGTTTATAACTTAAATTAGGATGATACATTTGCCAAAAAAGTTTCCACTTATAATAATTTACAATATGGCCGTTAAGTACAAACTAAAGTGAATAATATATAGTTACTAGGTATTTATCATTACAAACACAAACAAGGATAAGAATTTTACATTTTTTTTAGTATTTACCTAATATTCGCTTTATCCAGTCGCCAGTCAAATACCAGGAAAAGTAGTTTTGAGAGTTCTTTCTTTAAACTTATGAGTATTTTTGTAATGGTTAATTTTTCTGAATAAGAAGTAAAGCAAATCTAAAGGTTTTAACTAGAAAAACAAACCCCAACCTCAAATTAGGCGGCTATTCGTTTAAACACTAACTCCGAATGCAAACTTAAATATTTAAAAGAAACAGAAAATTATTAAATCACATAAATTAAGCTTATATAAAACACACTCATTGAAGTATTGTATGGAATCGACAAGCTTATCACGAAATTTTATCGTTTTATAAAACGATAAAATTTCGTGATAAGCTTGTAGTGTCAATGACAGAATGCGTAAGTTATTAGCACTTAAATACAATCGCGGACAAATAAAGCAACCAGTGCGTTATTTTTATACAAACGTCATTTTCACTAATTTTTTGTATTTTTTATTTTTGAATGTTTTTTAATGCTATAAGTACGATTTTTATACTTATGATAAATTTTAAATAGAAAAATATTGGAAACAAACAACTCGCCAACAAGTGAATTCTCAGATGGGACTCGAACCCACGACCTTTGGAAATCCGGTCCAATGCTCTGACCACTGAGCTACCGAGACTTACGGACCATCGTCGAAATTTTCCAATACTTTTATATATATAATACGCTGTAGGCCAACGTTGTCACATCAATGCTAGGAATATCCCTGCATTGAAAAAAACATATTTTCAGGTGTTTAACGATCGTTTAAGATGCAACAGCCAATAACTTATGATTTTAGAACTTTTGCATTTTCTCTTGTGGCTGTCTTGTTTTTTCCAATATTTTTCTATTTAATATTTATCATTATGTTCACTCATGTAAAACTTTAAATGTCGATGTATGTGTCGAATACTCGTTTTATAAATAAAAGTTCAAAATTCAAGAAAACCCAGTAATGTGCGATTGGAAAACAGAACTTTTGTTCTGTTATTGATGCTAATTGGTTAGTTGTTTCAGCTTGGCAGTGACACACAAATCTTCGCAGAAATACATAAACTTTTTTTTATTTATTAGACCGAGAAGTAGGCCTGTACATAGATATGAAAATAACGCAGTGGCTCCCTTTGAGTTTTGTTCCGCGAGAGTATTTTGAAAAAGGTAGCGAAGAAGGGAAGATAGTTTTAATCCAAACCTGACTCTGACAATTCATTGAAATATGACTAGAATTAGTAAAAAACAAACGTTTAAATTCTAGATACATAGCATTGGTAATACAAAAGCGGGGACTGGAACGTTTTGACAAACAATTTCCGACTCCATATTTAAATAAGAAATAAAGGATTGCCCGGTTACTATCGGACGTCGGAAACGGAATATCCGTAGGAGCCCGGACATCGATCACGTTCGTTTATTTCGCTTCAGAAGATTCGGACAGGTCGGCAAATATAATTTAAGCGTCCGAACTTGGAAAGCAATTTTGTGTATACTTTGTTATACCGAAACTATTCATTAGGATAACAATAATCAAGGTATGACATCTCTAACTACGGGTTAAATATCTATAACCTAGAAGGGTCTGATATGACTCTTATATCAGATTGTTCTTTTTGCCATATTACCAGTGTCTGTTTTCCTTCACTGTTTACAATTGCTATCATCATCCATCATCAGCCTTTGGACGTCCACGGCTGGACATAGGCCTCAACTACCTCACGCCTATTGTGGCGTTCAAAGGAGGCTATTAGCCTACTGCTACCACGCTGGCCAGACGGGTTGGTAGAGGGTTTGTTTCAAGTATTCCTTTTTCTCGCACAAGTTTTCAATGCGTCGAGCCTCTTAGTCGATTCTTACGACATCACAATAGCTATAGCTATAGCTATTACTATTTGCGTCATGCTCGTGAACGGGTGCCGCCAGCGGAAATGGGTCTACCTCAGTCTGCTTATCTTAATGCTGTGCTTAAGGCCTAAATATTTTTATCTAAAATAAATTGATACTGACCTGTGTGTACCTCACAACTTGTAGTATAGTAATCTTGTAATGCGAGAAATGTTGTAATGTATGATAGACAAGTCTTTCTTTGCCAGTTAAAAATTGTTTACGGTTACAATAACCATAAAATCTAATATTTTGATTAGTATTTTCCTTTTGTGATGGAAATTGACCTTACTGATATGTTAAGGTCACTTTTCAATTTGACGACTCTGTATGAAATAAAACAGGGAGATAAAAACAGCCCTTGACGAGTTTCTTGTCGGTTCTTCTCGTTACAAGGTCTCCCGCCGTAGGGTTTGTGAACCGATGGCGTAGCTTCTTTGACGTTCATAAGTGCTTGTAACAGCCTAGACTGAATAAATGATATTGACTTTGACTTTGACTTTGACTTTGTGGTAATTTCAGTATGGCATGAATTAAGAATTTTATTTATTTATTTATTATATATTTATCATGAAAATACACGTACGAGTACGAGTAACAGTTTTGTCCTGTGATCTGCTAGGTGTTTGTCTCTGCGCACTGTTTTACAGGCAAACCGGGTTTTATGGGTTGTTCCGTACTCATCTCATGACGTCTCATCCCACGCATTATTTTGCCTTACTCATCATATTTATATTTTTAACTCATCCCACGTCAATTATTGATTTAAATATTCTATTTTCGTATTGTTGGATTTGGGCATTTGGGGTTTAGTTCGCGCGGAAGTGCTAGTCACCCGGCTGAGGTATGTTCCTTCCGTTACTTTCGTTTCTCAAGTGTGTTTGGAATAAACTTATTCATTTGTTTACATATTTCATTTGAAACCTTGAAATACTACCCAACCATAAACCATAATTGTGGTTTCCAAATTGGCAACTTATTTGGTAGCTTTAGAATTATAAAGTAGTAAAAGCCTCACCGTGACCATGTTTCTCTAATATCTTATTCATTAAATACGGAAGTGATTCAAGAGTCTTATTATTACGTTCGCTCGAAACAATGTCTAATCCAAGTAGATTTCTCAGAAGTGAAGCGTACAATATACCTACCTAGCTACTGGATTCGCTGAAAGTTAGCTCTCAGTTATGGATGATAATAATAATAACCGCAATTCAATATACGTATGTTCGAAAAACAGAAAGGCGCAATAGATACTCAAGCTCGTACCAAAATAGGCATTTCAATGAAATTAAATTCGTTAATAAAAAAATAAAAATAAAAAATAAAATAGAAGAAGAAAAGAAGTAAATCAAGAGTTCGTCCCTAAAAACAATATCTAATCCAAAGAGATTTGACAGAAATAAAGCATACTATATTATTATGGGTCAATATTTAAAAGAAATGAAGCTAACGCTTCACGTAGCTTTCGTGGTAAAATTTCATTTGAGTTAAGTATTCAAAAAAATAAAAATATTACATGAAACAAGACGCAAAATTAACAAATAGTATTTATAAAACATGATATTCATATATCTAGCTACCGAAGATTCGTTGATAGTTAGCTCTCAGACGCACGGAAAACCTCAATTCAATATGTGCTCGAAAATCAGAAAGGCGGAATAGATACTCGAGCTCGTACCAAAATAGGCATTTCAATTCACCGAAAATCTAAACGTGTACAGCCAGCAAAATTGGCGTCGTCTGAATTTGCAGTTGGTTGGTCGATATTTATTATTCATACATAAGAGCGCCGCGATATTTACTCTCCCATTACCGGAGACCGCATTCGCGTTTCTTGCATTAAAAATTTATCATTTCCCTTAGTCCATCCAGTGAACCCACAAGAAAATATTTAATGAACTAACTCGAATAAGCAACGTTCCTTACTCTTTCGTTTATTTAATTTAAAGACAAGAAAATGAGATTACGTTTTTTGCCTACGACTTCGACGTCGTGAACTATTGAGATTTAAGTTATTAAAACATTTTTTCTTTTTATATCCTAAAGCGTTTCGAAACAAACAAAGGAACAAACGTCTTAAGTAGTATAGATTAGACAACTTCACACACTTTGTTCTGAGTGCTTAGTGAGAGTTTCTACTACTCACGGTCGAACGTGAACGCGTCGGTTTTTGTATGAAATCAGCGACCCGCCATCTAGCGGATTACGCCACGGACTACACCAACGCAATACTAAAACTTAGCGCGCTCACTACCGACCGTGATTAGAAATAAATAAAATGCATGACAAACACTCAAACCCAAAACTATATAAAAAACCGGCCAAGTGCGAGTCGGACTCGCGCACCGAGGGTTCCGTTTAAAATTTTCAAAAATATTTTTTATTATATGATGTAACTAAAAATTTACGGTTTTCGCAATTTTTCCTTTATCTGTACTAAAAGACGTTACTTGGTACCAAATTTCAAGTTTCTAAGTTCACGGGAAGTACCCTGTAGGTTTTGATTCCCGTGCGAGATTCGAAAATTTGCGTCATAAACGGCTGTATCTTTTGATTGCTTTGGCATAGAAGTTTGATCTTTTCACAGCTCCAAGGGACAGGTAGACCTGAGTATTAGATATAAATTTCAGTTTGATACCTCCACGCGTTCCTAAAAAAAACGGTCTTGACAGACGGACGGACGGACGGACGGAGAACGAAGTGATCCTATAAGGGTTCCGTTTTTTCCTTTTAAGGTACGGAACCCTAAAAAGTAGTTATGTTTTCTGAGAGTCTATATACGCGACACCAAACAATTCTGGAATATTACTCGAACACTGTCATTAAAATTTTTTAGTTACCTTACTTTATATTCTGTACAAAATACACACAATTTTATAAGATATCGTATACTTCAATCGAAATCAAAGCTACATCGTAAAAGATCGACATTCAATCTGATAGGGGATGATAGACGAAACGGCCAGCTTTAGAAAACGGTTGAAAAATTTCAAACAATTAGCACACTACCCTCCGTAGCATCGTAGCGGTAAAAACCAAACCAGATAAATTAGCTACGAGCGACGTAGCACAGAGACTTTCTGCTACGGAACGTCGGATGAAAGCCAATATCGTGATTTGGGAGATTCACTTGCAGAAAATCTACTGGAACCAAAATGGAAATTAGCAGTTTTTCACGGCTCTCTTGTTTCTGTTAGTATCGATCAATTGATTATTTTAATTTGATATTCAGGTAGCGAATAGTAGATATATAGTGGTTTCATTGTTTTATCATATACTTGTATTACTTATGCAAATTATGGAAACTAGTTAGTAAATTTTAGAATAGTACTGACCCTGTCTTCTATTGACAAATAATAGTGTAGTACCCTTATTAAACGATCTATTATTATAACATGCAAAGTCATTGTAAAAGAAGATAAAGATAAAGATTTAACATTAAATTAAGATGTAAATTTGACATAGGTACTAATATAAACCATAGGATGATTATTATCATTTTAAGTTACGGTTGATAGAGTACTCATAAGTATGGAAGAAAAAGACATATTGAATCGACCCGAAATAAATAAAATGAGGGCAAGAGAATGACAAAAGAAATCATAAGAAATATTTCCAACGTTAACAACAATACAAAATTGGAACACAAGAATACTCCAATTCATTGCATCAAAATGCAAGCTTTGCTTTCATAATAATAGTTGACCGGTGTAGGGATGTTCAAAATTTAAAATTAACCGCATAGTAAATACAATTGTTTATGTTCGAAAATATTTGCATCTTAAAGTAAACTAAATTTATTTATTTTTATTTTATTTTATGAAGGACTGGGAGACTCTTAGCCTTCATTCATCATACGTGATGTGAAGTTTTGTCACTAAGGAACTCTAACTGCCGGAACACAACAATGCTGAAAACATTGTTGTTATGGCGTCAGACTTAGATAAGATGGTGGTAGCTAGCCAGGCGGACTTACACCAAATCTCTCTCTCTCACTCTCTTATCGTATGATGATAAGTGGCCACCTCTCTGGTTTCAGAGTTTATCAAGCCACCTATAAGGCCTCTGACTTGGCTTATTGGCTGTTAACAGCCGGGACCGACGGTTAAACGTGACATCCGAAGCACGGAAGGCTCAGTTGTTATGCTACTTTACGGTCACCCATCCGACACCTGGCCGGACCGAAAGTTGCTTAACAAACGTGATCAAATACGATCAATATGTCAAGCGCCGTCACGAGCGTTAACTAAATACTAATATAGCAAGAGGCAAAGTTAGACCTAGCTACGTTTGTACAGAGTCGGTACCTATCTATGAAACTACCGACCAATAACACAGCAATAGAAAGCTAAATTAGCTATTTATAACCTATTAGGTATATACCTAATCTGTACTATTTACTTACTACAAATTATTTTGTTAATGTCACCCATTGCTTAAATCGTAAAGAAACACAAGACCGCCGGCGGTCTCACGACAAATAAATATTTAGTGTTTCATTTTCCGATACCTGACGAGTTAAAAAGTAATTATAAGTAGACACCCGGTTCGGATTTTATGCATTAATTCCGCACCGACTTTTCTTTCTCGCAGAATAAGTTTTTTTTTTCATACCAAACTTAATATACCGAAGTATTTTCCTAAATTTGGCAGCCCTATTTGTAATAATAATAACCGGTACAGTAATAACGGACACAATAGAAGCGCTTCTTAGAAGCAGCGAGGTCGGATCCTCTCACCGTACCACAGAGGATTGGAGCAATTTATCCCGTGACGTCCAGATAACGATTTGTGCTAACTTTACGTCTTTGTACGGGTAAGTCAAAGAATAACGATGGAAGCATTATGAATAACAACTAGACCGAAGTTTGTTCATTATTCGAACAAGGTGAATCTATATTTTTACTGAAGCTTAAGCTCAGACAAACGGCTCATTTAGACTTGGACGAATCGACGTTTATTCTGGACCGTAATTTTGGGGTGATTCGTGTTGATTTTCGAAGTCTCTTCACTCCAAATTTCATGAGCTCGTATTTTTCATCTGACGCTAACGAATTGCGGGCACATAAAGCAATCACAGTAACACTGTGCAAACATTACATAGACAAGAATTAATAAATAGTTTAATTAAGAGAGTAATTTTAACTGATTAATATTGTACTTAACTAATTAGTATTTTTTTAATATTGATAATATCGATATTTGTTTGTCTTTTTAATTTTAATATTAGTGAACTCTTAACTCGCAGACAAACCATGAAAATGGTTTTATGAGGAAATACTATTGTAATAGACCTAAGTAAATGTTTTAATAAATAAATAAGAACCGCATAGTTCGAGCAGAGCGGTCTAAAAGCTAAGTACCTTAATACTGTATAATTCTACTTAAATATTGTTTTATTCTATTTTAATTTAATACTGTTTGAACTTGATTCACTTTTATTTAGAGGTCTAGCTAAGTGTTTCCATACTGTTTTATTCTTTCCTAATACTGTGTTATTCTCGATTAATTTTATTTCAGGTTATCTTTACCCTTAAGGTAATCTTTACCCTTAAGGAGAACATGAAGTATAACCTTAAAGAAAATTAATCGAGAATAACACAGTATTAGAAAATAATAAAACAGTGACTACTACGGGAGAATAAAACAGTAATAATCAGGGTAGAATAAAACAGTATTGAAGCACTTAGCTAGACCTCTAAATATAAATGAATCAAGTTCAAACAGTATTAAATTAAAATAGAATAAAACAATATTTAAGTAGAATTAGGCAGTATTAAAGTACTTAGCTTTTAGACCGCTCTGCTCGACTCACCACACAAGACTAGACCTAAGTAAATGTTTAAATTAATAAATAAGAAACACGATAACATTCATAAAAATTTGATGTCGAATCAAATCTTCGATTCTCGTCAAGTCTCGTGAATCGTCACAATCGTTATTAATGACGTAACGGCTTAGAAACGTGAACGGCTAATCGTCACTGACGAAAAATCATCATCACCTACGTTAATTCACTATGCTCCTGAAATGTTTACATAATATGTTTACATTTCCCTGTAAGAGTGTGAATCTAGGCAAACACGCTACCATATTCCAAGCAGAGGTATACGCCATCATAGAATGCGCGGAGGCCAACCACCAACGAAACTACATAAATCAAACTATTCTTATCTTCTCAGATAGTCAGGCAGCCCTTAACGCTATCAATTCAAATGTCATACATTCGAGATTGGTGAAGGACTGCGTCGATAAGCTGAATGAGCTGGGACAACGGAATAAAATTATTCTGAAATGGGTACCAGCTCATTCAGGAATCATTGGCAATGAAAAAGCTGATGAACTTGCAAGGTCTGGAGCTCAGGGCCACCAGCTAGGTCCAGAGCCTTTCTGTGGTATCTCAAAGGAACAGGCCATGCAACTTCTCAAGGGCAACCTACTTGGCGAGTCAAAAAAATACTGGCTAAATCAACCAGGATTAGTACACGCCAAATCCCTTATCGAAGGCTATTCGCAAAAGCAAACTGCTGAACTCCTAGAACTCAGCAGAGCAAATATAAGTGCGATAGCAAGAGCCTTAACTGGATACTGCAAACTAAAAAGACACCAATTTCACATGAAATTAAGTAACACTGACGTTTGCCGTTACTGCGGATTAGAGAGAGAAACACCCAAACATCTCCTATGTGACTGCGGAGCCCTAATTCACAAACGCAGTATCCACCTGGGCCGGCATATAATTCGGCCAGAGGAACTAAAATCTCTTAGAGCTAGGAAGATTTTAGACTTCCTGGAGGCCGCCAGGCTAAAAGAGATACTATAACAAGGTGGCGAGTTACAATAGATCTTATAGGTCGCAGTGACTACAGTTCCAACTGGAGCTGCATAGCCCCTATATCCTGCAATTAATTAAATTTCCCTACGCCCCTACGCCCCCCTATTTCTTTTTTAAGTTACTTAAACTAACATTAAGCCTTTCATAACATTGAAAAGCTGCATGTAATTGACGAAAATACTTTGCTAAATAATTTTAACTTGACAAAATATAAATACTATCTGCCTCACTATTCCCAAATAGCCCTTTCTCTATCTTTTTATTTTAGCCAATAATCTGGCTATTAAAACCTCTGATTTTATTGACATTTGTAATATAACTTTGGAATCTGTTCCAAGTAATTCGATTCTTTTGAATCGCGATACTGACTGGTTAATTTAAATTACCATAAGAGACAACTGAGGCGTCCTCTAGCCCAGTGTTGACAAGAGAAAAGCTAAACTGTTTAAAAATTGTTCATCAAAATATACAAGGCTTTTCTGACAAAGACCTAGAAGTAAGTTTATTTTTTAACTGTGAAAATGTTGATGTATTGTGTATCACTGAGCATTGGTTAAAATGTCATGAGTTAATTTTGAAGTAGATAATTAAAGAACAGTAATTTCATTTAATAGGCAATCTGCTATTATTTTACATAATAGTTTTCGGTACAAAGAGCGCAAATATACCTCTCAATTAAACGAATCATTGAATTGTCTTGTGTGGAACTAGACCAAATACCTAGGTGTAATATGTATTTATAGACCCCCAAAGAGTAAAAAACCAGAGTTTGAGTCCACTATGGAGGAAGTTTTAAGAATAACTTAAAACATTTCAAGATTAACTGTAAAAGTCATAAAAAGGGTGTCAAATGTGGGGATTTAAATGTTGACATTTTAGACCCAAAGGTGACGAAGCTCGCAAGCAGTTTTTAAATTTATTTAAATCGTATCATTTATCAGATACCTTTATTGAGCCTACCCGAATAACACCCACATCTGCCAACTGTTTAGATAACATTTTTTCAAACTGTGTAGTCACTGAAAAATCTAAAATAAATGTTATTAAATCTGACCATAGTGGACACTAGCCTCCATAGAGCACCATCATGTCTGTCCTAAGCGGAAAATTGTATGTAGGCCAATAACTAAAAGAGCATAGATGATAAATATTAAACAAGAAAATATACTAGAAAAAAGTAACTAGTCTCATGTCGCCCTGACATGAGACTAGTTACTTTTTTCTAGTACATTTTCTTGTTTAATATTTATCACATAAAAATAGCATTGCAAAATGCAAAATTAAAAAGTTATAAGCATAGATGAATTTCGAAACAATGTGATTAATAAAATTGAGTCCATACCAGTTCCTATTATGAAATCTAATTATCTTTATAATGATTTATTTCATGTGGTTAAAGACGAATTTAGTAAAACGTTTAAGCAAAAAGTGATCGATTGTAATACGGATAAAGTAAAGTTTAGTGATTGGGCCACGCCAGGAATTTATACAAGTAGAAGGAAACTCTATGGCCTCTGTACGTCAAAGCATACTTCCTGTGACCCAAATTTTATTGAATATGTAAGGAAGTATTCTCAAATGTTTAGAAATGTATGTGAAGCTGCTAAGGCGATGTTCTTTTCAAATAAAGTAAAATTAGCGGTTTATAAAATAAAGGCTACTTGGAATATTATTAACCAAACAACTAGGAAAACTAAAAGTAATGTTAACTACTTTTCTCATAAAGTAGATAATAATTGAATCTGACGTTGAGGTTGTCCGTGTTTTTGAAGATTTCTTCTCTCGGATACCCTTAGAAACTACCAGTAATTTAAATTTCTGCCCAAACGTTGCTGCTGCCCTCTTAGAGTCATATGTTGATAAGTGTAATAAAGTTTTAAATTTTAAACATATTACTACTGAAGAAATTTTAAAAGCTTTCGAGTTTATAAACATTAAAAAGACTGAAGATTTATGAGACATATCAACCAGCGTTAATTAATCAATAATTGATACAATAGCTCCATATTTAGCTTTTATTTTTAATTAATGCATAGATGAAGGTACTTTTCCCGTATTAATAAAATATTGTACTTATATTTATTCCTCTTTTTAAATCGGGTGACAAAAGTTACCCCACAAATTTAATGCCGATATCAGTTTTACCGGCACTTAGTAAATATTTTGAAAAATGCACAATATACTCTCAATTGTTATACTATTTATCAGTAAATCAAATATTTCATAATAATTAATTCGGCTTTTCTAAAGGTAAAATACTACTGATGCTAGAATTGCACTCCTCAAACATATTTTTGACGCTTGGAAGGGCAAGCAAGACGTAATTGGCATATTCCGTGAATTTTCAAAAACTTTCGATTGCGTTGATGACGTCACACGCTTAAAGAAACATTATGGTGTCTCTAAAAAATCAGTTAGCCTTTTGCAATCATACTTACACAATAGAAATCAAAAAGTAATTGTCAATGATTCTTCTTCTACTGGAGCCCCCATTAATAGGGGCGTGCTCCAAGGTTCAATATTGGGCCCTCTGCTGTTTTTAATATATATTAACGATCCTCATACTACGCGAGTAATTTACGTGAGACAGTACTATTCGCAGATGATACATCTTTAATTTTTAAAATTGATAGATGAAACAATCGTTCTGACGAAGTAAATAGTGCGCTTTCTCTCAAGTCACACACTGGTTCAACAGAAATAATTTGTCTTATAACCCTACTAAAACCAAGTTTATTAAATTCTCATAACATAATGTAGGGCAGGTCGATTTGCATATCAGTTTGAATGGGGATGTAATAGTAGTTAGTTGTGAGAACAAAATTTTTTGGCATTACATTAGATTCAAGACTACGATGGGATCCAAATATTGGAGCCTTGTCGAGTGGACTTAGTTTGCGGCTTTCGCAATAAGAATATAGTGCTCTTGACTGATATTGAAAGATTAGTTTACTTTAGTTATTTTCATAATGTCCTATGATCTGTTGTTGTGGGGCTCAACAGTCAATATAGTTTTTTTTTAATGCTTTAAAACAGAGCTGTGGGCTCCATTTACAACAATCGACGGAAAGATTCTCTAAAAGATTTGTTTAAAGAGATTAAGATTCTAACTATAGCGGGACAATACATCTATGATAATATATGTAAGGTATGCAGTATATGTAAGGAAACATCACGATTTATTTATTAAGCAAAACATTGTTCATAATTTCAATGCTAGAAATAAGAATAAGCTTGCCGTTCCGAGATTTCGACTTGAAAAATGTAGACGCTCTTTTTAGGGGGAAGGCGTAACCTTTTTTAATAAAGATCCACAACAAGTGATGGAGCTGCCTCAAAAAGACGCTCTTAAGCAAAGGTTAGTTCAAGGTAGATGATTATTTAAAAGACCAAAATGCATAGACGTGACACTGACATAAAACATAACTATTTTAATTGTATAAAAGTAAAATATTCTAAGTTTCTGTTAAAGCTTCTGTTAAAGATAAGTTTCTTGCGGCCGTTCTTCTTAACAGTTAAAAGATGTCCTGAATGGCTGGTAGGAAAAACAATTGACTATTCGAAAGCATTAATCTATAAGGATATTTGTATAAAATCTTTGATTATGAGTAGGTTAATCGTAACTTTTCCTCATAAAGAAATAAATGAAATAAACAATGATAAAACAACGTGATAGTGCATCAAGTCCCTACCTAGTTTATTGCGTAGCTCAATCAGTTTTATTGGGATTTATATACTATCATATCTATGACAAAAATCCCGCAACGAGCCCCACTAATGGATTCCATTACGTTATCCACGTGAGCTAATGGTACAGAAATATTTAATTGCGAGTACGTTACTGTTCAGATTTCCCAATGCACATTTTTCATCGTTTCATTCCATTTTCATTCTATTTTATGCCCGTTTGTAAGCACGTTCATGCAGCGCACGAATTGATTTCACTGGCTGACGATAAATTCCGCAGGTTATTTCACTTTCTGCGCACATTGTAGATGCAATTCTGTAGTCGCCAACGAACTGTAAATCAATAGGTAGATACAAAAAATTGTTTTTGCGTTCTGTTTTTGTTTTTGAACAAATGAACATCTGTTTTTGTACACAATTTATTTGTAATAGAGGACTCACACGTAAAGGTTATGCATAACAGGCATGCCTGTGCAAAACCAAAACCTTCATACAAAACCGAGTTCAATAATATTGGTAGGTTGGTTCATTTGCAAGTATGGCGTCACAAGCAACACACGATGACATGATTACTTTACCTAGTGGGTTTGTCATTAATTAAAAAAGGCAGGCGGGCCAGGCCTGCTGGTGGCCACTAACACCAATGTTGCTAACTTGTCACTGACTCAATTAAAGGCACTGATCCAACTGAGACCTCCCTTTCATTGTGGCCACAGAGGGATATTGCTGCCAGTGACCCAATTGTGGCCACTGACCCAAATGTGGCTACTGACCCAATCGTTGTCACAAACCCAATTGAGGCCACTGAACCAAATGGGGCCACAGAGTCAAATGCGGCCACATTATTATGTCATGTCATATACCCTATGTCATAGACCCAATTGATGCCACTAACCCAAATGTCACAACTGACCCAAATGTAGCTACTATACCTGACCAGTAGTTCTCACAGACCAAATTGTTGCCACTAACCTTAATATGACCACTAACCCAAATGTGGTCACAGACCAAATTTTTGCCATTGACCTAATTGTGGCTTGTGAGCCAGACCCAATCGTGGCTACTGACTGGCCGAATTGGGTAACTAATCTAATTGTGGACACTGTCTAGCTGCTAAACCAAAAAGGGACCCAGATAATAAAATGGATGGAGTTCTATGTCTGAGGTTTTTTTGGTATGAACCTGCCATGCGCGAGTTAGAATATTCAATTTTTAGTTTGAATTTATTTGGCAATTACTGCTTATAAATTCGTAAGTAGTAGGGGAGCCCACGCGGGGATTTCGGGATTTACTAAAGCGCGGCAGATTAATATGCAGGGGGACCTTGTTTAAGTACCTCCACCAAATATGCCACCAAATATGAGCCCCATATATAAGGCCGCCCGTCGAGGATAAAGGATCAGATTAGTAAAAAAAATTGATCATCAGACATTCTCGAGCACGTCAGATTAAGGTAGGGTGAGTTAATTACATGCTAAAAAGTGTATATTCCACTAATCTGGCAATTTGAGAGTGACGTAAAGGAGTGACGGAAAGGCCCTACAAAGTTGTAAAAAAAAACGTCATCTCGACATTCTCGAGCGTGGCAAATTTTTTTTTATTTTGAAGGAAATAATTGAAGGATAACGAAAAATATATAATCTGAGAATTCCCACAAGCCGAAGTAACAAAATTCGTCGCTAAATTTTCCGACGGAAAGTTCAAAATGATCTGGTTTGCAGGTGATCAATTGCCGAAAGCGTATGAAGATCTAGTCATAAAATCTGATATTCTTGAGGATATACCAGAATCAGGTATATCTTTTGTCAAATAATAAAAAAAACACGTTATTCATAAAAAAATAATGTTAAATATTTTAATGATTTTTTTTCTTATAAATACAAGTATTCTACTTCAAAAACATACACTCTTTTATTTGCATGCTATTTCCTGAGCTTTTCAAGTAATTAAGTTCAATGATATCTTTTTTTTTTGTCAGATTAGGCGAATCCCTATAGATAATCGTCAGACAGCACGTCTTGGATATAAAGATGACCCATATATTTCTTAATCTGACGTGCTTGAGTATTTCAAAATGGCGATTCTTTTTTTCACATTACAATAATGGCCGCAAGTTTGCGCCACATCGAAATCGTCAGATTATTGAATGTGACATTTCTTTTAGGTTCACTTAACACCCCCTTAGAAAATCTGACGCGATCGATTTATTTTATTTTTATTTTCAACCCTTACGTACGACCACCCGCATCATGCAAACGATCAGCTAGGCGATTGCGTAAAGTCAATCGTATTAATTTGACAGTTCATATTGTATCATATTAAATGTCATTTCATACAAATTGCAGCTGATTGTATACGATATGTACTGTCAAATTAATACGATTACCTTACGCAATCGCACCCCAGATTAACATACGTACATTATTAAAAATACATTGATGCTATTAATATCTGACGCGCTCGAGTATGTGCACCAGTTTTTTTTTACATATTCAAAAATCTATAGCCGCCCCCCCCACCGATGAAAAGGTACCTAGATACATTACATAATATTTTTTTTCTTCTTATCATCTAAGCTTTGCAACCCAATAGGTCTCTATGACGCTCGAGTAAATTCCCATTTAGCATCGTGAGCTCCCCTACTATAGAGCGGTCTAAAAGCCAAGTACTTTAATACTGATTTATTCTACTTAAATTGTTTTGGAAAGATTTCTCAGGTTTTATTTATTTCTTAATTCCTCGTAGTACAATACTTCAATCTATTTCAATAATTTTTGGTTGCATGTACAGACTTTGCCAACCAAAAATTACTGCAGAAAACTGTACAGTTTTATCGTACACACGCTAGGTTATGAATGACAGGCATGCCTGTCTTGCATAACCTTGCGTGTACGGCCTGCTTAAGCCTGCTAGTGAGTGCGTTGACTAAATTTTCATAATCATATTTTTTGGAAAGAGATCAATGAAAACGAATATTAAATGGATCTGGTCATGTTTACATTTTAACAAAATAATTAGTAAAATTTTATTCAAGTCTACAAACATTTATCTAACATAACCTAGAATAAAAAAACGAACAGCATTTATAAAAATACACTTTTATGTAAGACCATACTTAACTTTGATATAGGGCAATTAACCTTATTTGTTTTTGTTTAATACAGTGGAGTAATTTCATAAAATAAGAAGTTAATTAAATGTACTTTTAAAGATTAGTCTATCATCTCGTTATATAAGGAAGTAAGTACATGTAAAATTTATAAATTAAAAGAACTTACAATATTTCCAAAGAACAAGTATCTACAATCAGAATTATTAATTTGTTTATTCAACATTTCGCGAAGGAAACGCTATGCAACATCATGGATTTATATCTAAATAAACACACCTAGAATTGCTTGGATAATTTGCAATGTTAATTTGCAAACAAACAATCACCTAAATTTGAGAAAGGAAAATAATTTCCAAACAGTTAATAGCAAAGAAGCGTATCTCACCAGTAGCTAAATTTATCAAAGTTACTCAACGAAAACAACACTTATAAAAAATAAAAAAATCAAACTCTTCAATATCTTTCTTTCTTTCACACCACACGCAATAAGTTTTATTACGCAAATCACTTGTTATGTATATTTCACTTTTGTAGGCTTAGAATTAATAATTCTACGCCGTGTCAAACTACTACGAAAGACACCTTTCATATGTCACATTTCGTGACACTTGCGCTCGCTTTGTTTCGACTAGCGTCTAGCTAGACCTAACCTCAATCGGAACCCTTTCCACGCATAATGTCAAAAACGCAAAACACCAGAGACGTAAAATGGTACAAAAAAACCAAACACGCATAATGAAAAATACGCATAACGCCAAAACACATTATGCGGAATGCCAAATGCGCCTAACGCTAAAACACATTTACGCAGAATGCCAAATCGCTTAGCGCCAAAACACATTTACGCAAAATCCATTTACGAATACTGACTCAACTATTAGGATTTACCCGTGGACCCACCAGGGGACAAACCGGTGAGAATGGTTAATTTTTCTTTCCTGTAGTCCCACTGTCCAAGAAATCTCCTATCTGCTAATCAAATATTATTAGCACTTGTCATAGACATTGGCACTTGTCAAATTACTCTACTGAATTAAAAATCCGACTATACAAGACTTTGCCACAACACAGATGAGTAAAAAGAAAGAATCAGAACACAGTTTAACCCAGAAAAGGAGGTATTTATACAATTATTAATTAACTGCTAGCCCTTAGTCTATTAACAGAAACGGGAAACCATACTCGGTCGGGTTACGTTCCGCCGTAATTGCGCAGAAGTATTTAATGGGCCCTGTATCTGATGTACACAATGAATGTTGAGTCAACCCTGCGCCAATTATGACGATTAACTGGTTAAACTTATTTATATCACAGGGTGTATGTTTAGTTTCCACCAGTCAATGATAACTTGGCGTTTTTCCATATAGGCCTTTTACAGTCCAAAGTAGTCCTAACTGTACCATTAAGTATGACTCAGAATATTAGAGTGTAGGGCGGCTGAAGTGTGCTTAAGAGTGTGATGTTGAGAGGGCCACATCTACCGCAAAGTGTTACTTCCGCGTCCTCGTCGCACACCCTGGAAAAACTCGGATCCTTACAGGCATCACACACTACCAACTACCCTGGGATCCAAGTAGCTAAGAGAAGTTGCATACTCAACAATTCCTGATATCAACAGGTCATTGATGTGCAACAGGAAAAGCGTCGCAGAGAGAATAGACTCCTGAGGACCTCCGGCATCAATAGCCACTGAGTCAGAGGAGCAGCCATCAATGACTACTCGGAACGACCGTTCGGTCAGGAAATCAGCTATCCAACTACAAAGTCAGCGGGAATACCATAAGCTTGCGCAGCAAACTTGAGTGCCAGGCCCTGGCAAAAGCCTTCGAGATGTCAAGTGACACGGCAAGTGCTTCGCCGTGCAACTCGAGGGCCTCGCCCCAGCAGTGCGTTACATAAACTAGAAGATCCCCAGTTGATCGTCCTCGGCGAAAGCCATATTGACGGTTACTCATTGTCTTCTAGGTATGAAAGCAACTTTCTGTTCAGTACTTTTTCCATAACCTTACACATTATGGAAGTGATGGCGATCGGTCGTTAGTTGGAAGGATCCGCACGACTGCCCTTCATGGTTAGTGGCTGAACATTGGCAAGCTTCCAGTATTTGACTGACTTCGAAAGGGACCAGAACTGTTTACTACCATTAGAGTAGGACGACAGTTTCGTCCCTATCCGGCTCATGTGGTCGAATCTCGCCTTACGTAAAATCCTTTAGCAAGACTTGGCGGCTGAATTATAGGCTCTCTTCTTCGCTCGGATTCTCCGTGCACGGATCCTGCGATCGCGGGCTTGCACCAAAGCTTGGTTAGCAGACTGTTTTCGGGGCCTCAGCATTATACCAAGGGCGGGACTTGTAACCGAGCGGGATGTCGGAGAAAGGAATAAAGTTGTCCATTTGCTTTTGCCGAATTACATCCGCGATCGCATCGAAGGATCGCTCGAAGAGAAGCATGTTTCCCGCCACGCCAGGGATAAGAAGCAAATAAAATACGCATCTCGCTGTCACCATTACTTAAACCTACTATGATGAGAATTACAGTTATCTACCTTGGTTTGACACTTTGAGGAATTCTAGACGTATGCAGTTACCTTATTTTAACTTTTCAAGATTTAATACCGACTTACATACCTAATAAATTACCTTCTACAAGGCACCAGATCATTTGCATTCAAAACCCCTTGAACAGTATTACACCCGAGTTGCAAAGGTGCTACCTGAAATGCTTGCTATTTGAATACTGGCCTGCATTTGCACATTTGCATCAAAACACGCCTCAACGGCATATTTTGCTTAATCGCTTTCATAGTAGGTACCTGCGTTCTAACGTATGAGAAATTCCTCTGCTAGATTTGCAATGTGGATATGCAATTTTGAACTTTAAAACGTGATCTTGTTTCTATTTGTGTTTATGCACACAAATTCTTGTGATTAATTCATTTTGTCTTGGGTGGGAATCGAACACACAACCACAAGGGGTATACGTGCCCCTGCGCCAAACAGGTCTTTCACCTTAAATACTGGAAAATTAAAATAAATTAATCTTAGTAGCATATACTACTGGTGGTACCTGGATACTATCCACATTCTATAACTTTGTATAAAAACTCATAGAGTACCTAGAGATCATAGCCATTGTACGAGTGCTGCTATTTATGTATCCGGAATAACAAAGTGAAACAAACATATAGTATTTATTATAGTTTTATTGCTTTTCAAAAGATTCGCCATGATGATCAATGCACTTTTGCATACGTTGGGTCGGAATTTTCTCCATTGGGATTGAGGTATCTCCAAAACGTGTATTTCGTTCGAAAAACGTTGACAACGTAATTTATTCTTCACGGTTGGGAATAAATAGAAGTCGTTGGGTGCCAAGTGGAGTTGAAATCAAATACCAAGTTGTTTTAAACGATGTGTGGCAGCTAACATTGTCATGATGAAAAGGATTCTGCGTTGTCGGATATTTTTTCTTATTTCTTCAAAGACTTCTGGCAAACAAATGCTCATGTACCATTCAGAATTAACGGTTTTACGATTCTCTAGTGGCACTGTAGTCACATGTACGTTAAAAAAAAAACAATGCTTCAAAGTTCTTTTTCAACGAATGACTTTACTTGGGTTCATCTTGGAACACCCAACCGTTGATTGTTGTTTAGTTTCAGGATCATATGCATATATCCTAGATTCATCACTTGTGTAGATATTATAGACAGCTTTTGACTTACTTACTTTTGTAACATTTTTTTTTACACCAATCGACACGAGCCCGTTTTTGATCATTTGTCAAGTTGTGTGGAATCTAACGTGAACAATTTTTTTTGCAGCTAAATTTTCGTGTAATATTTTATTTATTACTCGTCATACTTTTGCCCAGAGACGCCTCTATCTCGCGATACGTAACATGACGATCACGGAGGCGATTTCGTAAAGTCAATCGTATTCATTTGACAGTTCATATTGTATCATACTTATTGTCATTCCATACAAATTGCAGACGATTGAATACGATTATGAACTGTCAAATAAATACGATTACCTTACGCAATCTCACCTCTGAAAAAGGTCCGTGATGACGATCTTGCATTATTAGTTCCCGCACAGCATCAATATTTTGAAATTTTGATTTTAGTTAGCTTTTTTAAGTTTTTCTCAGCTGTCATGCACCTAATTGTCTTGGTCATGTAGTACTGAGTACATGAAATGTGTTCCAAGGTTCCTACTTTAGTCATTGTTATTATAAATACTTATCTACGTATCTATAGATACAAGATTTAATTGTACCTCAACTGCGAAGCCCCCGCGACATGTACATTATAGAATCGGGAAATGCGTAAACGTTAGTAACGTTGGTAATAATCTCAGTGGGTGGGTATAACCGCACAATATTCCACAGTGTGTTTTGAATTTACTTTTCAAATTACATTTAGGAAAACAGAGTTTTAGAACGAAATGAAAGATGTCATTCCCGCAATGCCAATGTCAATGATACTGTCAATGTCACTCCCACCGACGTTGACGTTTCATCGTCGGTCATCTCGTCTTATGTATTTTTGCCGAAGTTGGCTTTATTTTTGCAGTAATCGTAGTTTACGCAATTTAAATACACGTAATCTATCTTATAATCAACAAAATAGTACTGTTATACAACGCTATGTCTCATCAAACAGGTATACAAGGTATGTTTTTCAAGATTTTATTTACAGTTATCATTCCGCTCCACACCCACATACATTCTAAAACCTATAAATAGATACTAATAAAGATTTAGCATAAAATTTCACAAGAAAGTTACTATGAAACATAGCTTAACATAACTAGTTTACTTACTAACTTATGTCACCTTGTTTGTGTTCATAGCAAATGCAGAACTTAAAAAATACTTTGGAAAATGTCGAGACGGAAAACTTCGTGTTATGAAAGTCAGCATTGAAAATGGTATGTTTCCTTTTATTTCAGCCTATTATAATATACTAGTGAGCTGCAATAATTATACTGTTTAATAGCGTGGGCAAACATCCTTAAATATACTTAGCAGAATACTAATCAAGTTGTTATCAGTTTTACTGTATTTTTCAGAACAGCTTTCTTTAACGAAGCACTTTGCCACCAAAGGCTCTTGGGAACAAGACTTTGACAAATATGTACCGTCTCTAATTGTTGAAGAACAGCCATGCTATATTTTGTACAGGTATGTAGTATTACACTTTACTTGCAAAGATTAGGTAAAGTCCCATACTGACATCAACATAGCGACACCTGCAAACAGAAACGTGGTAACTCAGTTTTTAGCATTTCACAAAGGAGCACAACAAAGATTTAAAAAAATCTTAGCAATTTCGGATAAACATGGTAAGACCTAAATCTTGTATTATTGTGATGCCATTTATGTGTTTATTTAATGATTTATTATATTTGTGAGTTACAATCAAATTTGTCCTCATATGAGTACTTTGTAAAATTACATTGTAACTCAGACATTCAATCAATATTGTATGAAACTGATATATTCGTTAAATTTGAAATTGTTGAATTAAATAATTGTATGTCTGAGATACAATGTTTTTACGATGTTTTACACTCTGCAGATTTTAAATTATAACAAATTTAGATACGATGATAAGTGTAAAAAATTTTTTTGCTTAGTAAGAATATCATTTTAATTCAATACTGCCTAAAACTGAGTTACCATGTTTTTGCTTGCAGGTGTCGATATAGAGTCATATATTTCTTTGTTGACCGCAGTGGTAAGGGTGGTAGTATTCCACTTATCCAATAACTTGGTCCAATATTATGGTCAAATATTTGATCAGTTTTTTTTTGTAGGTATGACCATTCAATTTATCCAAGATTTCCCATAGTTAATTGTCAAATAAACTTGGATGAAATAACAGTGCAATAGTATTTAAGTGTAAAATAAACTGATCATATCAGTGTTAGTAGCACATGGTATGAAGTAATCTAATTTCTTTGATTGAATGCACATAGGACCCAGATATTGGTTGGATAAGTGGAATACCACCCTAATACAATAAATAAACTGCCTTTATGAGACCGCAAGCTAAACATTAAACTCATGAAATATCAGTATTGATCACATATTTAGGTTAATCTATGACACTTAGGTATGACTTGAAATTAGTAATGAATTTGTGAAGTGCCAAATAAAGAAATTATTTATTATTATACATATTATTATTATTATTTTATATTATGCAAAATCTGCAAAATTCTTGCATTATACTGTTTAATTTTGCATTTAGCAATGTTATTTTTATGTGATGATTTTTAAACAAGAAAAATACAACTTGGCTCATGCCCGATGTCTTTCGGATGTGAATGAATATGCTAGAAAATTTCAATGTGTCCTCTTAAAACTCGACTGTAGCATAATTGGTCAGTGCATTGAGCTTTGGGCCAGATTCCTAAGGATGATTTTGACCAGTCAGAGCGATATGAGATAATTCTTGCATGTTATCAAATTCAGATAAATACCTTTTAGGTTAGATACAACAAATTCCCTGGGACATGACTGGCTGCTACTGAGCTGGTCACCGGACAGTGCACCAGTGAGGCAAAAAATGTTGTATGCCTCCACTAAAGCCACTCTGAAACAAGAGTTTGGATCTGCCCACATAAAAGATGAAATGCATGCAACTGTTAAGGTAAATGGGTGTCAACTTTTAGTATTAAAAACTTGTTGTGTCTCTATCTCTAGCATGCAAAATGAAAAAAAAGTATGTAATACATATAGAAAATATTTTTTTTCCTAAAATGCTATTCTTTATTGTATTACTCTTGCTTAATTTTTTAAAAGGGTATTCTATTTTTCATGATATAAGCTGGATGAAAAATAAATTAAATTAGTATTAATGTACCCAAAAAAAGCAGGTTGGGCTGTACAATTTGATCTTGAGATTGCCCTTATGTAATAGCAGCGGTTTTTGTAGTGCTAATGTAGAGCCGGATGCGCTTTAATAGCTGTACCAAAAAAATTTTTTTTTTTATTGATTGTAAATTAGTCTTCTCAGATTATTGGATTTTACAGGAAGAAGTGTGTCTAAAAGGGTACAAAGCACACCTTACGGGCATCAGCGCACCGGCGCCCCTTACTGACAGAGAAGAGGCGCTTAAAGAACTCCAACAGACCGAACACAATACTAACTATGGGACAGACTCAAGGTAATATTAAGTATTTTTATTGTTACGTAACCTTTTAAATTTCTAAACGTAGTTTTTTATTAGCTAAAGCTGATAATTCTTAAACAAGTAAATATAGGTACTAGAAAAAAACAACTTGTCTCATGTCACCCTGACGGCACTCGAACCCGCATCCTTGGGAATCCGGCCCAATGCACTCACCAATTATGCTACAGAGACCTATGAGAACACGTTGAAATTCTCTAGTATATTCACCTTTTCTACGGTGTTGGCCATTGTTGTTTCATCAAAGAGAGAAATATCCTCGCATTTGAAAGAAACATCTTTACAGATGTTTGACTATCGATAAAGATGAAACAGCCATTTAATTATAACTTTTTAATCTTGCATTTTATAATGCTTTTTTTATGTGACATGAGACAAGTTGGTTTTTTCTAGTATATTTACTTGTTTAAGAATTATCACATAAAAATAGCATTGTGATATGCAAAATTAAAAAGTTATTACTAAAGCTAACTTTGGAATTCTTAAGGTTGTTTCTATCAAGCTATTGTCAAGACTACCTTAAATTCAATTACTTACTAACATTTATAACTTTAGCTTCTGCCCGCGACTTTGTCCGCGTGGACTGTAGAACCAGGTCTTGTGGGTTAGAAATGGTTTGTGAATATGTATACTTAGTACTATATATAGTAAATAAATAAATTGTTAAATATTTATTTTATAGGCAGTCGACAATGGGTGGAGTAGCGTTTCCTATTACGGAAGCTGCAGAACAGGGTATACTTGATCTCAAACGTGGTTCCTACAATTATTTACAATTTAGAATAGGTAAGTTAAAAAATTTTCCATTAAAGGACAGCATATGAACGGAAACGCACAGCGCAATTCTTACCTTAAAATCCAAACTTTTGAGCACTTGACTTAAGTAGCATTGAAGTAAATCTTAATTAACCTAATCATCACATTATATCATGCAATCACCGGCTTCGTCAAACGTGAACTGGCCTATACGAGGGCTGCTATTTATGTATCCGGAATAACAAAGTGAAACTAACATTATTTTTTATAGTTTTATTGCTTTTCAAAATATTAGCCATGATGATCAATGCACTTTTGCATACATTGGAACCAATTTTGAGGTATCTCCAAAACGTGCATTTTGAACGCATAAATAGCCTGTTCACGGCTCGAAAAACGTTGACCACGTAATTTATTCTTCACGGTTGGGAATAAATAAAAGTCTTTGGGGGCTGTACGGCGGATGACCCGATAATTTGATCTTTTGATCTTCCAAATACCGAGTTGTTACGGCCGATTTGTGGCAACTAGCATTGTCATTATGAAGAAGGATTGTGCGTTGTCGGTTGTTCTTTCTTATATCTTCAAATACTTCTGGCAAACAAATGGTCGTGTACCATTCAGAATTAACCGTTTTAAGATCCTGTGGCTCTGTAGCCACTAGCCACATGTCCATTTTTACCCAAATAGACAAGTGACAATTTGCTTCAAAGTGCTTTTTGAACGAATGACATGTCGGGTTCAGCTCATCTTGGAACACCCAAACACAGATTAATAAATAGTTACTTCGTAAGACAGATAATCCACTCGTTATAAATGTTGGTACTTGCATTTTTTAATAGCTTACTCTTTACAGCTGCGCGACTCGGGGCGCGCGAACATATACCGTATTAAGCGGGCGCAAACTTGCTATTGCTTCTCAGCTTCGCGCGGTCGCATGACCTTGAAGCAAAAGCAATAACGATTCTTCTTCTTATCGTATGAGAATTAGTGGCCACCACTAGTGTCAGAGTTTATCAGGCTGCCTTTACGGCCTCTGACTTGGCGTAACGACTGACAACAGCCGGGACCGACGGCTTATCTTGCCCTCCGAAGCACAGAAGCGCTCAGTTATAATGCCACTTTTATGGTCACCCATCCGACACCTGACCAGGCCGCAGGTTGCTTAACGAACGTAATCGACGATCAGTCTGTGCCTCTTTCGAAAAAATATATATTTTACAATGTTGGTGAACTAAACGTCAGAAATGGTAAACACACATGACATCTACATGAAACAAATTGTATTCTTCAGCCGAAGAGTTCCATTTTCAAAATGTTGTGATTATTTTTTAAATATTGTTCTGTAACTGGCGTGTTACGGATAAATAAATAGCAGCCCTCGTATGCTTGTAGATTACAATATTACAAAGCATGTAGATATGATAAAATTAAATAATTTTACACTGATGTAATTTTAATTATCTTTAAACAAAATTGCATAGTCAACTTTAATCAACAAAAAAAGCTATACAGGATGGAAATTAAAGATGCCCCATCTTTAATTTTTTTTTTTAAAAGGACAGGCATACCTAGCCGTTATTGCAACATAAAAAAGTCAGGAAAACTATAACTTTAACTTTTTTCTTATGTTTAATACATTTACAGATTGTGAAAAAAAATACAGTCAGCAGAATAATGGGTGGTTTTCAAAAATTTTTTTTTTATGACACGTGATCCTGTTTCTCATGAACCCTTCATGCTCCATCGCAACTTTCCACCATGTATAGAGGGTAATTGAACGACAATTTTAACATCATGGCAGCTCAGATCCCGTTCCCCAGACAGCCAGAGGTTATGTGGTTAGTTGTCGCCGCATCAAAATAAGAGTTAATTCCAGAAATAAGAATCTCAACATTACTATTTTACGACTCTATACTTAGTGTCGAATTGTTTTTTAGACAAATTGTTTTAGTCAAATGTTTTAAGACGAATTGTTTTGGTCGAATTTTCCGTAGACGTACTTCTGAGATAATATGAATACATACGCATTCGGCGGAATTCACGCGGCTGAGGGCGATGAATTTGCGTTTTTTTTATTTCTGAAGAAATAAATAATAATTCATTACGTCGTATAGATAAGGGTGCATTTGTATGCACCCTTACAATGTGTTAAGTGTCAGACTGACGCTTCGATGCGCCTCGACTGCGCTAGTTGAATGGACCCTTAATACCTTTTCAGATTTAGAAGAAGAGAAGATCCACTTGTCCAAAGCATCTAAAATCCAGCGCGGGGAGCTCGCAGCACAGGTGCCATCGGACCAGGCACGATATCACTTATACGTGTTCCAACATTCTCACGAAGGAGACCACCTCGATAGTATTGGTAAGGTATTTTATTTACTGATTTTCTTAATCATTTCTAAATTTAACTACCACGCTAGATTGCGAGCGCAATAAAAAATATAGAATGTGTCAGCTGCCTTTAAGAAAGATATCCATAAAGGCTGGCGTTCCCTAGGCGCGCCGAGCCGAGCCGAATCGAATCGCATAAAGTCGCCTACTGTACAATATTTACTACAAAACCGGGTCCATAAACAACACGCCGAATAGAATCTACCTGTGCTTTGCCCGCAGGCGAATTTCGACATACTGTTTTTAATATAATAACAATTATTATTATTTTGATAATTAGATGCGTTACGTTTCAGATAGTTATTCGATTCGATTAGGTCCGTTTCTGATGTAGTGGACGTATGCAACAAACTGCCATGCAGTTTGGCAAATATTTATGTTATGTACAACCTTATTGAAAAAATTTTGAAATAAATGAATAAATCTTTAACGTCGTCATCGGCAATTTTCACTTCTGGGGCACTGGCCTTCCTTATGGATGGATAAAGAAAATGAACCATGACCTACCACGCGGGCCCGATGAGGATTGGTGGGTTTTAACGAATGCAAATGGAGCCAGGGGGACCAACGGCTTAACGTGCCTTCCGACGCACGTAGAAGCTGGAGGTAGTAAATTTCTGGTCACCCATCCCGCAAAAGTTGCTTAATTTTAACAATCGCAGGCCGAGCGCTTTAACTACTGCACCACGGGCTCCTCAGGACTTATAGGAGTGGACGTATAATAGTGGCTTAAGAGTATTTTCTCAAACATGCATGGAAATATTGAAAGTAAGGAAAGTAAGGAAGTATCGAATTTATGAAAAAAAAAACAAATCCATTGCAGGACCGTTTTTTGAATTTGGAACATTACAAAGAGTATTAAATAACCTCAGCACCAGCGCCATGGCACTCCCCTGTACGTCCGAGTTCGAGCGCTACCAGCGCCAATGGCTTCAGTGGCGAGTAGCGGAACCATATAGATGCTAGGGTTGATACCGAAATGAAATTTTGACTTGAGCCAAGGGCATGTTGTAAGTTGGTAATTAAATATAGGTTGGTTTTTTGATATGCAATTATTATAATAATAATATATTTATTCAAAAGACTTAGTAATTATTAAGCTTTTGAATCGTCTAAATTTTCCTTACGCCCGTTAAGACTTTTTCAACTGATAAGAAGAGCGGGCGCAAAGAAAACTAACCAGCTGCCAGAAGTTACAACATTTAAAATTTAACTATAAATAAGGGGTTATTTATTAAGAAAGTGCAGACAAATGGGGTCGCGAAAATGATTGATTATTTTAATAGGTAGGTATGATGGAACAAGAAGCTTTTCAATCTCTGTTTACATATTATATAAAGAATATAATAACAAAAACGCCTTATGGGCGTTGGGGCGGTGGGGCTGATAACACAAAAGTCATTCATAAACTTTGTGGAATCACTTGAAAAGATACATAAGTACAATAAATATTATTTTCATTAGTAAAAGAAATAAAAATTGCCTACTAAACTAACATACTACAAGGATTTTTTCGATTTCGATTTCTTTTTGTAACTTATTATTATTATCTTTAACCAAAGAATAAAATCCTTGCTGTGTGTGGTGAGGTGACACCGACACAGCCCTGTCAGATAAAGTAAGAAGATGTTGACTTCACGCCCCGCCACCCGATATTTTACGAGCACACATACTTAAGTGTCGCTTCTTTTCGCGTAAGTGTATATATTCTTTGCCAGCACGCCATGTTCCATACAACATTGCTGGAGCGTTGTAATGTTCCAAATACAAAAAACGCTCCTGCAATGGATTTGATTTTCAGCCATCTACCACTGCATCCAATGTCCACCTGCAAACCTCATCAAAATTTCAACAAACAAACAAATGTACCGGGTGTAATCAATAACATTTTCTTTTAGTCATTGCCCCAATATGACTAATGTTACTATTATTATTAATTAAATTAAATGAATAATAGTGGAATAATATAAAAAGTATAATTTATTTCCCTGCATTCCTTTGAGAAAAGTACTATACAGCCTTGGCAGAAATGGCATTTGCCTGTCTCGTATTAGTGAAGTCCTCGCCTACGGATCGGCCTTCAAACTCGTACTCGACCTGCACTTGCCAATTTCACGGCCTTTGGAATAATGTAATGATATGTATAAAATAATACATATCATCCGCAAGTGATATAATGGCGTGAGAGTATGTAATGTAGTTTGATATCGTCTGTAGAATGTTTCTGCTTGTCTTATCAAATCAACCTTTCAGCAACTTTTCGATTTGATTCGTAATAATTTAAATTCATGATTCTTTCAGTGTTCATATATTCAATGCCTGGATATAACTGCAGCATAAAAGAGCGGATGATGTACTCCAGCTGTAAAGGACAATTTCTTGATATTATTGAGAAATTGGGCTTAGAAATTGCGAAACGGGTAAGTTTTTCTAGATTACCTATTTTTTTTTATGTTCGACGTGGACACTCTTAGCCTTCATCATACCTGATGTTTAGTATTGATAAGGCTGAAGATGGAAGCTAGCCTCTCCCGGAACCCTCAATCACTGAGGAACTGGCTATCTTATCTTTAACTGCCGGAACACAACAATGCTGTAAACATTGTTGTTATGGCGTCAGACTTAGATAAGATGGTGTTAGCTAGCCAGGCGGACTTACTATAAGTCCTACCACCAACCAAACCGAATACAATAATATGTACCCACGCTGGGAATCGAACCCGGGACCCCTGGGTCTGATACCGGTGGTTGTACCACTAGACCACAGAGGATATAATATATTCCACAAGATCGATACGTTCACTGACAGTAAACGGCTATAGACGTTATAACAATACAAAATCTATTGTGTCTAAATATTTTCACTGTCTGAGAATTTCAAAAAAATATTCTAATCAGATCCAAATTACAATTAAGTATTTTAACATTCTAGCTCGAAATCGACGATGGTAAAGAACTGACTGACGAGTTCTTGTACGACGAGATCCATCCTAAACGAAACCTTCACCGGCCAGCCTTCGCCAAACCCAAGGGCCCTCCGAATCGTGGAGCCAAACGGATTACTAAATCGCAAACTGCACAATAGATTGATCATTTATTATAACCACTTTCAGTAGTAAATCTCTCTCTGTCATTTAGTTCAGTTTGTTCACACTGGATCGTAACGACAGTATTACTAGTACTTTATCGTAATCGAGTGTCTCGTCATTTAGTTAGACAAACAAGTTATGCGTGCAGTTAACCAATGACTTGATGTATCTGAACAACTTATAACTGTTCTATAAAAGCCACGACGATAGATAGGACAACTATAATGTCGTTACGACTAGACGCAAATAAATCGCGGCAGACAGTGAAATAAAACGTGGAAATAAGACAGCGCACGTCATATTCGTCTCTCGCACTCACACTGTTCTTGGGTGATGACGTCACAAAGACGTAGAGATGCGCGTTGTTCGGATATATTAATCGATGCCAGTCCACGTGCGCGTGCGCATCTCTATTACAAAAGTGATTTATGGCACTGTCTGCCGCGAGTCCTTGTGTCTAGTATTTTTTTTTTACCTAATAATCGACTCTTGGCATACGAGTTCGATGAAGATAGTGCTAACAAGCCGACAGATAATCGCCAATAATCATGACAATGAATTTTGATATACAAGAAGGCATAGTCACACGTATTTATTTATCAACTAGCTGGTGCCCGCAACTTCGTCCGCGTGGGTTTGACTTATAGGTACTTAACATTTTAATATTATGTTACACTACATAACATTTAAAATAGAACAATAACGTATTAGCTATTAATTGCCGTGTGCCCATGGTAATATTACACCTTAGGTATGTAGCTACACACCTAAGAATTTTTAATACACTCCCGTTTAGGGTCAATATGAATAGCTCGTAGCGTTACTATGACCCGTGAGAAAGCAACATAAAACTGGCTGTAGGAAAAACAATGAGACCTTAAGTCTGCCATCACGGCGAATGTTATGTATGTTCTATCCAGGGCCTCGACAACTTATTTGTATGACATTATAGGTAGGTACATTCATTAGACAGCAATCCTGAAACACTTTTGCTTTATCACAGTTTCGTATTACAGCACATGTTGGTGTTTTGTTCTGTTTAAATCGAATGTGATTTCGAGAACATTGTATGTGCCGTCTTTCCATCGGGAAGCTATGTGGTAGCGATACCTCACGAAGCTACTGCATGAGAAACTTTTAGGCGTCTGACTTCTCCCGTTAAGTATGGACTGCTAGAGAAGCCAAAAAATATTAAATAACAAAATAAATATGTAAAATGTAAAGTTCTATTGAATTCGGCCACATCATGCTTTTACAAAGGGTACGAACAACTTTTGTAAGAACAACTTTCCTTCATTGTTGGGAATACTTCGGACGACTGTATCAAATATTTCCCTTGTTATATGGTGAAATTTATAAAACTGTCACCGTAGATACAGTTGTCATTTCTATGGAGCGGAAGTTTGTTTTAGCGACATATTCACTATTGGCACCATGGTTGATTAGGTTCTTTTTGGGGAACGGTTTGGCCGTAGTCATTGAGGGAGTTGCCTCCGATTGAAATAACAGAATCTTGTATTGGAAAAAGGAAAATCTATTGCTCTGTACTATGTTGGACTGATTGAAAAGAAAAATAGACTGACCCTTGATTTATATATGTCCACAGACAATACTCATCACGCTTAACAACTTTTGCAAAGGCGGCATTTCCATATCTCTTGTAGTTAAGCTGGTCCTTCATCAGGTTTTCCAGATTTCAAAATGAAATGTAGCCTATGTGATGACTCGACCTATTAGCTTCATATCACAAAAAGTTTTATTGAAATCTGTTCAGTAGTTTCGGAGATTAGCGTGTACAGACAAACAGACAAACAAAATTTTTAAAATCGTCTTAACGTATTCTGCTACTGTTTTTACGTCATATCCATTTAGTTTTTGATAAATATATTCAATGTACAGAAATTCTGATTTTACAGTTTTATTATATGTATAGATTATCATGAAAAAAAAAATAGGATATTCGACGCGGCCATGGACACATTAATTTAATCCTTATTTCCATGGCGTTAAGATTCAAAGCAAGGATTGCGGGCTTCCACCCTACATGACATTAATGCAATTTAAAAATATACATTATTAATATTCAGTTAGTCGCACTGAATCTCTTTATTGGATAACATGTTGCAATTTTGATAAATTATTATACTATCTATACCTAGTACCTACCCTCTGTCAATAATAAGGTAATGGAATCGGAGAGTTACCCAAAATTTTTTTTTTACGTATGTCGTCCATAAGTTTCTCCTTAAGCTTACACGTGGAGATGTTATACGAGACATTATAGTAAATCACCTTTTTAGTCATTTCACCAACCTGTCTTACTTACCTAATATTTTATTAACAGTTAAATAAAAATGTTAACATTCAAAACGCAGTATTAAATTCGTCCAAACTGCTCAATGTAATATGAACTCCATAATAATTGATCCTGTCAATATGAACTTAATTATATGCTATTTAATTTTTAATTATGATATGAATGACCTAATATAAACCAGCGTTATAATCTGCTACAAACAGACATTATTTAGGTTTGTTTCGTTTGCTGAGCAACACAACAAATCGTGAGATTATTTATTCTGAATTTTGTGAGTACTTTTCTTATGAACTGAATTCTAACGAAAATATTTATATGTTTTTTCATATGCGATGAAAGTTCGACATCGACAATATCGAGTCCGTTCTGACGAATTATTTTATACTGTCTTAGGAAGCAAATGTAGTGAAGACAGGCAGTGGTTTTCAATAAATACCATGTTTATTCTTTGCAACTATATATTATAGCTCTTTAATTCATTTTAATATATTATGAAATTACACGTATATTTGTGCAATACCTGTCTTTAAAATTAATTTATCGTATTGAATCCACCAGAAATATGCTATTCGTTAAAGTCGTTATCATCGTTAGCCATTTTAAATATTTCCTCTGCTGCAGCAAGGAACCGGTATAAATAGAAAAGTATTTGTATATCTGTAACAATGACTAAAATGCATTCGTAACTGAAAGGCTATTGTAATTTTTTTTATCCTTCAACCGGTTGGATTTATCCATAAAAACTTTTTAATGCGGTTGTTTTGTTAGTCGCGTATACGTGTCGTAGGAGGATTTGATAAATAGAATTTTCGCAAAAATCCCAGGGATATTGCAAAAACACGGATAATTAGACAATGGTGTTGACATTTCTCAATCTTACTGAAAAAGGATAGGGTTGTTGCAAAAATACTGGTTGCTTGTTAACTCTTATTCTGAATGGTTCATAGAAAGTTTACTAGACGTGAGAGAATAGATTGTCATTTGAAACGCCAAGGCGTCAACCAATCAGAGAAGATGTTGTTTTGGACGGTCCGACCAGCCAATCAGTGTTACTTCATAAAAGTCAGGGATTCTTTTCGTAATCTTACTAAGGCAACCAGTTTTTTCGCAAAAATTCTATTTTTTTTTCAGTAGGATTGAGAAATGACACAACACCTTTGTCAAATTATCCGTGTTTTCGAAATATCCCTAGAATTTTCGCAAAAAAACGATTTATCTAATTATCCTGCGACATACGCAAATATGCTAAGCAGATAAATGGGTTAAGAAAATTCTATGTAAATTATTTTTTCAGGATTATTTAATGGAAATGTATTGGTCCTAGTAAACTAAGTAAAACCTTGCGCAATCATTATTATGTAGTTTGTAATGTTATTTGTAGCACGAAGTATTGTTAATGTAATTTTATGGTATTATATACGTACACCTGTTGTAAAACATAATTTTTTATATTATAATACTTTCATATAAAGTAATAATGATGTATATTTTGTGTATCTAGTTATGTAATCTTTTAATAATTATAAATATAAGCTTTCGTTATACATATTTGTTGCATACCTTTAATACTGTACTGTACAATTTGTAAGTTAGAATAGGTACAACCAACAGCAGACCAGATTTTACACTTGCACACCGAAAATCGCCGCTATTACGAGCGACATAAGATCGCTCTGAAGGTCAAACTGTAAAACCTGAATTGCTGCCGTGTTTACGTACATACATAATAAATCTTTCCCTTTCGTTCGCAACGTTCTGTATTTGTTTCTTTTATAAGTTATAATACTTAAAAAAACATGTACTTATAACTTTTTTTTCCAACACAATTTACTAACATTTTAAATTTGTTGTATTTGCTTTGTAATTGAACTCCTCCGCCACAATTAAAGCCGAAACGGCTTTTGTGTCGGTGTATGATTAAATGTCATAATATGTCTTTTTTGTAATACTTTTGGTCAATAAATGGGAAAAAACCCAAAGGTCAAATTGTCATTTTGTTAAAAATACAAAATCTACCAAAAACATTGTTATTTTTTCAACTTTTTATCTCTATTCAAACATAATAATGTAAAAAAAAACAAATTGTCATTATATTATACTTACCAGAAAAAAAGATTTAAGAATTATTAATCTTATAATTGCTATTATTACTTACGGAGCTCGGAAACGAGCTACACATTTAGCGCTTTGATAAAGCTGTTATATATTATTTGATGGATTTAAAAAAAGCCTGTAATTACAGATTATTATTTTTAATATAGCAGTTAAGTGTATTTTTAAAAGATAGGTAATTAGCATGTGTTATGTTTATGACTCTTGCCATTGTTATTTTTAATCGCAATAAGTCAATCGCTGTGACAAGTCCAATGTGATAGAGTATACACATATTATAATACTGTTCTCTTCTCCATTTGCGTTTAAAGCTATCATGAACGGGCAACAGTAACTACAGTAATGATGTTATATAATAGGCCACAAGTGAATTCTCAGATGGGACTCGAACCCACGACCTTTGGACATCCGGTCCAATGCTCTAACCACTGAGCTACTTAGTTAAGTCTTCCAAAGTTAGATTTCCAAAGGTCGTGGGTTCGAGTCCCATCTGAGAATTCACTTGTGGCCGAGTTGATTTTTTCCCAATATTTTTTTATTTAATGTTTATCATAAGTATAAAAATAGCATTGAAAATTGCAAAAAAATCCTAAAGTAACTACAGTTTTTACAAAATGTCAAACATCTATAGACAAATCTGAACTCAACGGCATACATGTCTTAAAGTCCAAAATTCGATTGGAAATATATAAAGCCGTAGCTACTGTTGACTATACTAGGTAATTAACGTGCAACGCGTGACGTGATGCTTAAAATAATATAGTAAGGCAATGTTGCTAATATTAAGCGCAGAGGGCCTACTGTCGTTCTCCGTTTGCAAAGTTTCCGATTACTTTCGGATCAAAACAAATAAAGTTATAGTAAACAAGTTTGAGTCCCGTTTGAGTAACATTAACTACAGAACGCGAATGTTTAGAATCGTATGTTTTCGGATCGTTCCTAATAGTAATTGATAAATTTTTTGCGCATCAGGAGCATGTGATGCGAGTCTTTGCTTCCGAAGCGAATAAAAATCTATGATATTAATTTCGCTTCGCAAATGGAAAAAACCAGTTGCTCCTCAGGCCATACTTATTAGGGGCGAGGCGAAACGAAATAAGCTCTTTCTTCTTAATTGTTTTTAAACTATAACTATGCATATGGGTTTACACTGCGAAGAACTCCGCAATTTGTGGTTATAGAAATCGATTTGAACTTCATTTCGTTCGCCCACTTTTGGCATCATGACGAGCACTTTTAGTTCTACTGTGGGCAGGCAACATTCTTAACAAAAGTCCCGCGTCGTCGTTGACATGATGAGCTACATATTCTCATAATGTGCAATATGTTGCGCGTCAACAACAACCTTTTGGAATTTTTCAACTCACTTTTCTGCTTTGACATCGATTGTATAATGGTGTCTAATTCGTAGTTTCCTAGGATACTTTTCTTGCTAACTCAAGCCCAGGCTGCCTGTCCATTGAAGCAGAACGAGCTAGCGGAGAAAATGAGAAATATTAACCAATAGGATGCGCACCGCGACCCGTTGTCGACCCTTATCTCGCGATGTCTGTCCCGCTCATATCAGGGCCCGTATTCACTATGGTCTATGATCTATGACTATGATCACTTAGCGATTCCTTGCTCAAACCACTCCAATCTCGTACTAGGTTTCAAAATTTTCAAAATTATTTTCTTTGTGACACAATTTTTTTAGTAATTTTACTTGTAATACCTATATAATTTGTGAGTCTCATGGAGAATACGAATTTTGAAAATGTTGCAACCAAGACATTGGTGTGGTTTGAGCAAGGAATCGCTTAGTGGTCATAGTGAATAAGGGCCATATACGGTGCCGGTACTAACGGTATTGCTATTGCTATAGCAGTGAAACTCGCGTAAAACCCTTTAACGATAGGTTTTTTGTTCAATATCTACATATTTCTATTTATATATTGGGAGTCACTATTGCATTTTAAGTATGAAAGTTTTATGGTTAACAAGATCTCATGTAGGTGGTGTAAAAAAATTGATAGCTATAGCGATAGCAATACCGTTTAGGGCTGCGGGATAGACACTGCGCTTGCTCTAGAAAAGTGTCGAGACAGTTTTGTTTGTCTTTGTTGATTGCATTAAATATCCACTTATGAGATTTAATGCAAGGTAGATGTAAGATTTCAAGATTTGGTAAATATTTATCCGTTTCTCCGCTCCGCTAGCTCGCTCCGTGTCAATGGACGGGCAACGTCTATTGTTATAGCAGAGTGGGCTAGTAATGTACATCTTAAGTTTTGGCGCGCACTGTTCATTGAAATAATACAACATTTACGGATATCAAACGCGCTATATTTCACGAACTAAGTGTAATTGTCCTTCTTTTTAGGTTTTTTAGGGGCAGTCATCCCGTGACCACGGCAGCTGAAAAGGTGTCGAAACGTCTGGAAAATCAAAAAACCCCTAAAAAACCAAAAAATACGGACAATTACAACTTAGTTCGTGAAATATAGCGCGTTTGATACCCGTAAAAGTTGTTTTATTTCAATGGGCTAGTAATGCTTTAAAAAACAGTGCTGTATAAAATATTAACAGATTAAGTGGTCATGTATCGTTATTCGAATGGATTTTATGTATTCTGAAAATATTTCGAAAATCAATGCACAAAATCGTTGAAGTTTTTGTAAATGTTTCACTCTATTTTTGTATGTGAATACTGATTGTCATTCGTATTAGACGAAGGTATGTTTTTAATGATCATCAATACAGTGCTTTGATATAAAAAGTTTTTTGTTTTATTGACAGTCCCCTTAATTCATCATACTTGAACCGGACGCCGGTGTCCAGAGAACAAATGGAATATCTATTGTGTCTCATAATCCGGGACATAATTTATTTTTTCATTCACGAAGGTCAGACTTAGTCTTCATCATACCCGATGTTAAGTATTGATAATTAAACGAGAAAAAAAAGAAAGGAAAAAAAACATTTAAAATTAACAATTTTATTTACCTACTACGACTGGTTTTAATATATTGTTTTTTCTGTATCAACCATCAATAACTTGACTTTCTGCAAACTACGTACATCATCAAAACCCTTTTACATTTCCTGTCGGTAAAAGTCTCGGCGAGTAAAAGATATAGTTAAAATTTAACCAAACTCCTACAAATCACTATAGCACGAATCTGTTCATGTTTCTAATGGATCATATCATTGGCGTGTATTCCCAGTAGTGCCAGTGGAGTAGTCCTATGATGGGACTACTGGATTTTTTTTTTCAAGTGTAATGGACCCACTTGAAAAAAAAAACTTGGTAATTTTAATCCCAGAGGTACAATTGCTTCCATTTAAAAAAAAAAACAAAGCCGGGTCGACAATGAAGGCCAAATTGTTCCTGAACCTTTGGGGAAAAAAATACCAGTAGCCCCATCATGGGACTACTCCACTGGCACAACTGGGAATACACGACCACTGGCAGTATTCATTATCAGAGGGCCTAGTGTGAGTTTGAAAATGTCCAAACGCTACTATCGCGTAAGAATTAAATTTTGAGCCTTAATACAATGGGAATAAGGTTGAGAATTAAACTTCATTCGCAAACATCGGCGTAAGCGACTAACGGCCGATTTCAATAATTTATCCCTAACAAGAGATAGGCCTATCTTAGTTACGTTACTTAGCAACCGCTGTTATTTCGGGTTATTTTGGGCTAAATAACAAAAATATCTAGGCAACAAAGCTCTAGTAAGCCTATCTCTTACTGTAGATAAGTTATTGAAACTGACCGTAAGATGAGAAAACTCACACTAAGCACTCAGTCGCGAGTCAAACATTTCAATCGACTAGTTGTTCTACTTTCATTTCTCCTTTGGCTTCTACTAAAGATGCGTGGTGTTTCGTTAGCTCGTCATTTTTAATTTCAGATGCTTTTTCCATTGCTTGATTGTATTGTTCAACTCTGTAACAAGATATATAAGAAACTTTTAAAGAATTTTCGAAATCGTAGCGGTTATTTTTTCAATTTTATCATTAAGATTTCCGCTAACATTAATATACACTTTTATCAACCAGGATTAGTACACGCCAAATCCCTTATCGAAGGCTATTCGCAAAAGCAAACTGCTGAACTCCTAGAACTCAGCAGAGCAAACATAAGTGCGATAGCAAGAGCCTTAACTGGACACTGCAAACTAAAAATGCACCAATTTCACATGAAATTAAGTGACACTGACGTTTGCCGCTACTGCGGATTATAGAGAGAAACACCCAAACATCTCCTATGTGACTGCGAACCCCTAATTCACAAACGCAGTATCCACCTGGGCCGGCATATAATTCAGCCAGAGGAACTAAAATCTCTCAGAGCTAGGAAGATTTTAGACTTCCTGGAGGCCGCCAGGCTAAAAGAGATACTATAACAAGGTGGCGAGTTACAATAGATCTTATAGGTCGCAGTGACTACAGTTCCTACTGGAGCTGCATAGCCCCTATATCCTGCAATTAATTAATTACACTTTTATATTATGAAAAATAAAATGGATTATTTACTTCAGTTTCTAGTTTTACTATCACTCCGTGACATTGAAGGCTTGTACAGTCAGTGTCAAAATGATCGGAGCATTCAAACCTACCAAAAAATCGAATCGTTTGACAAAAATCAACCTTATCTCGAGACCTTCAGGTGCACATTCATTTGGTGTCTGAGAAAAAATGAATGAATTGGACCGATTTAGGCTGGGAATACACAATCACAATCGGAAGGCGCTCGTGCCATACATTTGTTTGAATACTCAAGACACATCTGATCCGATAGTCGGATCGGACGTCGGAGTCGGAGACAACGCTACGCGTTTACGATTCTATTGCCGGATCCGATTGTCTGACGGCGCTGTAAGCATACTTCTGTACAGACACGAAATATACCTCAGATTCTCCTTCCAATTTGCCAGTTGACTCTAGCGTATATTATTTTACTTTTTGGATTGAGTTTAGAAAAAGTCTGACGCAAAAATCGGACGTGCATCGAGTGAGTCCGATCTGATAGTCTGATCAGACAATCGGACGAAAATCTGACGTCTATTGCCAGTCTTATCCAAAAATGATCCAACTCACAACCTGGAAAATTTCGAATTGCGACCCATGTACCCCAATAGGGTATATTTTAACATATCTAAGACTCATAAACTCCATGTCCGTCTGTCTGTCTGCCTGTCCGTCCGCGGCTTTAGCTCAGAGGTCCTTACTTCTAGAGAGCTGTCATCTCATAGTGTGGGGTGTCGTTGGATAGGTCTTTTAAAAGGTAGCTTACGGATACGTGAAAAATTCAAGAGAGTAGTACATTTAATGAAGTTCCAACGAAAACTATCACTGATAAAGAGGTACGTAGGTAGGTACAAATTTCATTGATTGAATAGACAAATATACAGGATAAAAAAAAGATATTCATTGGAGGGAAATTAGCCTAAATATTTATACTGACTTACCGATCCAAAAGGCGAGAAAATAGCCCATAGCTACTCGCTCACTCGCTCGCGGTGAGACAAGTGCCTAAAGCTTTATTATGGCAGTGCGTGCTTTTGGCGATTAATAAATCGGTCAGTTACCAAGTCTTATGATAGTGAGTAAGCTATCGCATGACTAGAAATCGCAAGCGTACGATGGCTCGGAATGTGTGACTACTACTCACTACCAGGGGCGTGCATTGGTTTTCCAGCGTAGTAGGCACTGTAGATCTAACTAGTAACTTTGCACATATCCTATCCTGCTACCGAATATTATAAGTTTGAAAGTTTGTGAGGAAATTTGGATGGACATCGCGCCTACTTGGGCCGGATGGGGGGCCGCGAGGCATCAGGTGAGCCCAGCATAACCTGTTTGGTAAGCGTAAAAGCATTCCCCTTAAAAAAAATACTGAACTGATTAAGATGAAACTTTACAGCAATGTAGCTTATATATCAGAAAACCACATTATGTGCAAATATTTATAATTATCCTGATATTCCTACGGTACCGGCAACCACGCGGCGAGTGAAACCGAGAACGGCCGCTAGTCATAAATGATAAGGTTCGTAATATTTAGTAGGAATATTAAAATGCTGACGAGTTTGATTGTTTGAGCACGCTAATCTCCGGAACTACTAGTTCGAATTGAAAAATTATTTTTGTGCTGGATAGTCCATTTATCTCGAAAGGTAATAAGATATTTAATATCACGTTACGATTAATAAGAGCAGAGCATTAATGTAAAACGTTACAGAAACGGGAAAAAAATATTAGTTTTGGGAGCTTCCGTTGCGGACGGTGTGTAAACGGTTAAAGTTATGTAAAAATCATGTATGACGAAATTATTCCCCATCAAAAGTTCTAAAAAAAAGTTCGCGACAGCATATGTCTATGTTTTATGGTTAACTCACTATAACCATTTTTCAGATAATAAAATTTGTTCTAAACTAATGTATTATTTGAGAAGCTGTTTTCATAAACATGATATTAATCCTTATCTAAATAAATACGTTAATCATAACAAGTATTTAATTTTGAACAAATTTGCCCTTTACATCATTAAATTTTAATGAATATCTTAGGAAATATGATAGTTTTAAAATAACTCCTCAACAAAATAATTCGCGACCAAATTCATTCGTCAGGTAGGCATGCTTACTTTATACTGATATATTCCGGAAGTTTAAGCTAGAACGTTACACGTACTCAAACAGCGCCCTTCTTGCCATGGGCGGTTTATACTTGAGCAATACTTTTTATAAATATGTTGTATTTTTGTATGAAACGCTGCTTGCTTCGAGTAGGCAATTTCGAGACTGCCTATCGGTAGGTATTCAGTATTTAGCGTAAGGAATATCTTAGTGGGTGAGTGTTGAATAGAAGTTTAAACTAAAATAAAATAACTTTAACACTTATTGTATATTTATTTATATTTTGAATGAGGTAGGCACTGCCTAATTGCCTATATGGAATGCACGCCCCTGCTCACTACCACAGATTAGTATAAGTAATACGACACTACTAAAAAAGGCGTTGAAATCTTACCCTAGATTTACACACTCGCCACGAATATTGAAGCGAATGGCGAGACGATCAAGCGAATAGCGTCTTTTCGTATAAGCCCTATTTACTTTGCTATTCACTTATGCCCGATATTAATAAACTATCTTTAGATATGGATTGGGCTATCTGAGATAGTCGCGCGCTCGCGTTGGGTGGCGAATAGGGAGCTTATGTCTACACGTTGTTGCTTCTGTTAAAGCTGATAAGTTTCTTGCGGCCGTTCTTCTTATCAGTTAAAAGATGTCCTGAATGGCTGGTAGGAAAAAAAATTGGACGATTCGAAAGCACTTATCTATAAGTCTATTTGAATAAATATCTTTGACTTTGACTTTTACGTGGAAGGTCGCTATTCGCCTGATCGCCTCGCCACTCCCCGTGAGTACTATGCGAGTCAGATAAAAATAGGACGGGCCGTTGGCTAACTTTAGGCGCGATCGATGTAACACTATTTTTTTTTTACAGATGGAAAAACCGCCTTTTGCGAATTTCTATCTGTAAAAAAATAGTGAAATAATGAATATAGTAAAATTTACATTACGGAACTATTGCCATGAATGATGAAAGTAAATTCACGAAACTTTTTAGTGTTGTGAAATTAGTGAAATAGTGAAACTTGATGTTTACACTTACATTTATTGATGAAATTTGTGTCGCGGCATCAATTTTACGCCACTAGTTTAATAATGTAAATTCGGCTTACATAATACATAGGTACCTACTTTAACAAATTTGATCTTTTATTTTATTTTTCCTTGATTTCTTTTTTTGCATACCGTACTAAAATGAAGTTAGTTTGACAGAATGACGTCACAAAATGGCGCATCATTCATCCTATTCTTATTTGAATGGCATAGTATATAAACCCAGCATTATATTTTTTTTATGGATAGCAGTGGATCACTTCTAAGGATTTTTGTGTGTAGATTAGAGACCACGGGAAAGCAAGCGAAAGGCTACCATTTCTTTCTAACAGAAAGAAATACCTTTTTTTTTTTATAGTGAGGGGAATGCTTTTACGCATACACTGAAGTTATGCTGGGCTCACCTAGAATACCGGACTCACGCCCCGTCGAGCCTAGCAGGCTCGGCGGGGTTTCGGGGTAGGATCGAACCAGCTCCCGCCCCCCCATCAAGCTCAAAATCTCGATGGGAGGACAGGAGAAGGGAGGGACCGCCGCCTCCCGGCCCCCCATTCAGCCTCAAAAGGCTCAATGGGGGGCCGGGAGGGGGTGGGGTACTACCAGCTAAACCCCTCACTACTTGCTCTCGTACCGTCATTAGGTCACGGGGGGTGTGGTGACAGTCGCCCCTAAGACCTGGCGGCTGGCCCGGCTATCCGGGCCCCCTCGCGGCTGGGAGATGACCGAGCAAGTATGATCATCTCCCCAGTTGTCGGAACCGTGCAATGCCGACAATGCCGGCTGGCTCCACTATAGGGGAATGAGGCGATCATACTGTCGCCTCCTTCCCCTCAACCGTCTGCGGCGGAGTCGGGCCGCCCGAGCGTCCTCTTCGCGGGCCCTCTCCGCTGTCTCCTTCTGGAGGATCACGTCCTCACAGAAAGAGACTGCCGCCTGCCATGATCTCTCACTGCCCAGCATCTTGCTGACAACGCTGGGCAGGGAGAGATCTCCTCCCACCGCGGCCACGAGTTCCCGACGCTGGGCTGACCAGGCAGGACACACCTCAAGTGTGTGCTGCGCGGTGTCCAACTCCGCGTCGCACTCGTGGCACTTCGTAGACTCCTCCCTCTGGATGCGGTGCAGGAACTTACCAAAGCACCCGTGGTTGGTAAGGACCTGCACCAGGCGGAATGTTAGCGCCCCATGCACCCGCTCCCTCCACTCCCGCAGCAGCGGGCGCACTGCCTCCACCGTCCTTGCGCCCGCCTGCGGAATCTCCAGTTGATGCTGCCACTCAGCCATCAAAACATCCTCGGCCCTTTCTCTAATGTCTGTTACCTCCTCGACGGTCAGACGATGACCAAGCCTTCCAGCCTCCCTCCGTTCCAGGTATACCCTTTTGAGGACCTGAGCCTCGAGCTCCCATGGGGGCGTTCCGGCTAACACATAGGCCACTCCCCCGGAGACCGTCTTATAGGCGCGGATCATTCTCGTAGCGATCACGCGCTGCGGTCTCCTGAGCAGCCTGCAGTTTTCCGCGTTTAGGGAGTCCGCCCACACCGGCGCCCCGTAAAGGGCCATGCTGCGGATGACCCCTGCAAATAGTCTTCGGCAGCTGGCACTAGGGCCACCGATCAGAAAGAAATACCTAAGTAGTGACGAGAAAGTATTTGAGCATTACCTTGCTTCTCTAATTTTATACATCGCTGCTCTTATGTCAGCCATTGATATGCCAGTAAGTTTTAAAAGTCCTAAAATTGCTACGCCTGCAATCGTACTTAATGCAGCACCTGAAAGAACATAAAAAATAAGTGTAATTAATTATTAATCAGCTTTTTCTACCGATCTGGCTCGGGTTTGATGAATTAAATCAACAGAAACAAACTTGCATATGATAGATAACCATCTAAATATTTTTAAATGTGTACTGTTATTGTGTAGAAAGCTATTACGAGCTATATACAGTGTGCTTAGTGCGAGTTTTTTCTACGCACTATCTATCGTGAACGCATCGATTTTTGTATGAAATCAGAGACCGGCCATCTAGCGGATTATGACACGGACTACACCAACACCATACAAAATCCTAACATGCTCACTGTCGACCGTGCGTAAAAAAAACTCGCACTAAACTCACTGTAATACAATAGCTCGTAATAGCGGCAATTTTAGTAGTGGAAGTGATAAGCTTGACGTGCTGTTTACTGTAAAGTATTTTTAAATTGGAAATAAATGGAACACAATAATATACTTATGGAAAATTGTTTACCAAGTCCGGCTCCAACAAATGTGGCTGCTAATCCTAGATTTGCTTTATAAAGCCCTCCAGTTATAGCACCAGCACTTATGTACTCTACTAATGATGTTTCCCCTCTGTACACTGATATTGTGGTAGCTACTAAGCTGCAAATAATAGTTAAGGATTTTAATAATATTTGAAACAAAAGTCAATTGTAGAGGTGGTTGACTAGAATTTACTTGTAATGAATTATCGAAAGCACAATGAATGTTGTCTAAAGACAAGACTAATCTGTCACATAGATTCTTTTGTTTCTAGAACCTCCAATTTTGTTTATGCACCATTATTAGACAAATAACATCAAAAACTTTTAATAGATTCATCATTTCGAAACTTCACATTTTATCTCCCATTCCCATTTCCCATTCTTAGGAATGCAGGAAAAACATAGCATACTGCCAGATAGTAAAATCCTACATAGGCTTTTACTATCTGGCCTATGCAGGACAGGGTATATTCAAAAACTAAGGGGCTGGCAACCAGTCACTACTGTTTCCAGACAAAATCTTGGGCCCAACCAATTCCAAATATAGCATTATTTTCACATACCTAAACATTCCTGTAAAGATGCCTAATCTCCATCCCCATCTGTAAGCTCCTTTTGCAAATGCTAAAGTCACGTAGGTTTGTAATTGTTTCTAAAACAAAAAACAAAGTTATTAAGTGCCCTTAAATTGTGTATGGTTGGCTTACTTTAATAACAATGTAATAAAAAATACTTTATTGTACGTGCAGTCCCGAGGAAAGATATGTATATGTCGCAGCGAACTGGTTAAATCAGTCGTTTAATGGAACGGCTAGCCCGTTCATTGAATTAAATGGCTAAAGAACAACTAGCCAAGTTGTTGAATGAAACGTTTAACGACTTGGCTAAACGTCATATTTAGCCGTTTCGTTAAATGGGCTAGGGTAAAACTACTTTTATGGACCCACATTTTGGTAGTTTTGGGGGGTATTAGCAAAGAGACTTCTATAGTTTGAAAGAAAATAACCTCGAAATTTAAGACACGCTCCGCTACACTTCGCGTTCGTCTTAAATTTCAAACCTTATTGATTGAATGATGTTATTTCAATTAACTATCGACCTAGACATTCAATTGAATGCCGGCGTTTAATGAATGGGCTAGCCTTCCAATTGAATGGCTGATTTGACCAGATGGCTGCGACATATATACTATACAATATTATCGTATTGACACACATGGAAACAAAGTTCTCTCTGTCCACAAATGTCATTCAATATTGTAAATTATGACAAGGTTGCTTAGGGTTTCTATGTCATTGCACGTGACTGTACACTAAGAAACGAAACGCAAATAAACAGAAAGAAAGAATACAAATTGGCCACCATAAAGCTAAGTTGCAATTTCCTCCGCTCAACCTTGAGTATAAAAATAATAAGGAAGAGGACAAAGGGGGAGTGGGTGCAATTACAAGAGAGGATACTTAACATAGATAGATGTGCAGCCGCAGCCCGAAGGTTACGATTGGGCTCCCGAACGGGGCGCTTAGACCGACATCGAACGGGTCGCGACGCATTACTAAGAGAGAAGTGCACGCCGTCCCCGGACGCGACGGACGCGCACCGTGCGACACGGCCGAGGCCGATCACATCGAGCGACACGTACGTACGCCGAGGAATGACGATGAATCTCTCCGTTTGTTCATTCGAGTTTCGCAGGTATACCCCTGAACGGTTTCACGTACTCTTGAACTCTCTCTTCAAAGTTCTTTTCAACTTTCCCTAACGGCACTTGTTTGCTATCGGTCTCGCGGTAATATTTAGCCTTAGATGGAGTTTACCACCCACTTAGGGCTGCACTCTCAAGCAACCCGACTCTGAGGAGATTCCCTCTCGCCGCCGCCCTCCATCGCTACGGGCCTGGCACCCTCTACGGGAAAACGGCCCCGTTCAAGACGAACTTGGACGGGAGACGCGACGACGAGAAAGCGGAACCTCCCGAACACCATGGACTTACTAAACTTTCGACGACGTATTGCAAATACAATCATCGATGGCAACAAACAACGCGAAAAGCCAGGTCCTAGTCGAACATCATCAATAACAGCTGAGTCGCGATATGACGGCAAAGAACACTATGTTACTAAGCAGGAGAATAGAACCAGGTGTGGACAATGTGCACAAACAAAGCCCTACACGATATGTAAAGTGCGATATTCGTGTCCACGTTGAATATTTTATTATGTATCACACGAAAAAGTGAATCAAAGTCTATTTGGTAAAATTGGGTACCACATACGGTACGCCCCTTCTGTGCCCCCCCTTTTATTTGATATTTTTTCAATTTTTTTTTAGTCTAGCTATACTTTCACAATAAGAATAAAGAATATCCAATGTTACTAAAGCAATAGCAATAGCAAGCATATTTTTGCAAAAACCCTTTCTTTTTTCAGTACGATTGAGATATGTCAACACTATTGTCTAATTATCCATGTTTTTGCAAAAAATATATTTATCAAATTATCCTACGACATTATAATATTAGGGCGTAAAAAAAAATTTTTTCTGCTGTTCAGAATGATATAAATTGCAGACTGATTTAGAAACATTCGCTGACCATAAATTGCTGTCCAAATAGCTATTTTAGCTAACCAATTAAAATTTTTTGCTACCAAAAAATAGGAAACCTTTGCTAGTTGTTTAAATAATACCAATACATTAATAGATAGCCATAGCAATAAATTGCAACTTTGCTTCCCATTGGATTTTTACCATATTTGTATTTGTTGTTGAGTCCATGATTTTCGGCACAGTTGCATGCACCATGATCACAGAGTAACTGACAGTTACTCCAGTACATGGTAAAAATCGTTTCTTGTAATAGCTATAGTGATTATGATTTTTGAGCATGAAAGTTTAAAATATTATTATATTATAAAAAATCTGTGATATTATCAACAATATTTAACCCACCTTATTGAACATCTATTATAGAAAGCAATAAATTTCTTATTAAAGATTTGTGAGCATAAAATAATAATCTTTTTTTGCTTTCAATTCTCCCATTATAAATTTATATATTGATTTACCTTCGCATCCATTGTGGATTTGTATATAGTAGCCTGATTATTCTCTATAAAATAAATATATGCATCTTTTGATTTAACAAAGCCTCCGAAACAGGCACCAATAAATGTTCCACACATTGCAGCCTGTATTACATTGTTCATTTCTACCGAGATCTCTTCATATTGACTGGAAAGAAAATAATAATTTATCAATAATAATGTTTATACCATCATGTGGTACACAAAAGATCTTATTGAAACCGATATACATCAATATTGCTGTTACCATGGCTGTTGCTAGCATTTCTGAAAGTTACCAAAGAAATGACTAAAACGTACCTTCCAGTATACATTCTTTTCACGCGACCCCATCCACTATTGGGTGTTTCCACTTCTGTGTTGAGGTAGTCGTAATCATTACCGTTTTTATTCCTAAATATAGGAAATATTGAAGCAGGAGCTAACCTAACCACTGTTCTCAACATGTTGACGGTTCTTTTGAAAACAAATACATTTCACGTTGGAAGAGTAGATAACGGAATTGTTTTTTTTATACAAAATGTACGAAATTAGTTGTTTTTTTTATTTTAATCTCTTAAAAGTATGGTATTGACAGCACCGACCGAACAAAACTTGACATTAACACCGATTGATTGCCTGCCAGTTTTGTCATGTTGACAGTTGAGTTGTTTTTTTTTAAAATATATTATTTGTTCCTAAGAACAGGCTAGGGTCATAGACCATACTGCCTCGACATTAGTATGTATCTTTTCTTGAGTGAATTTTTATAATTTCTTGGATTTTCTAAAAACTAATCAATTTATGATTAGTTTTTAGAAAATCCAAGAAATTATTGGTCAATCCAGAAAGTCATATTTCAGTATTTTTGTCATAAGTAAAGATTAAAATATTTAATTCATTAGTTTACGGGGGGGAAGTCAGTGTTGGCCTCGGTGGGGAGTGTTCATGCCAGGGAACATTCTTCTACAAAAAGCCGAGAAATGCCGTTGCGCACGTCTAGAAGGAGCTAGGCTACAGGCGCGCACTGGCCAGTCCTATTCACATCACGTCCCCGCCGTCACTAGAATGCCGCCGCAATCTAGTGATGGGCTCACTCACAGTGAGTCGTCCTCCCTGGGCAATGTCAAAGTCCGAATGGAACTCCCACATTCTACTTCTCCGGACCAAGATAGCTAATGTGAAGGGCAAAAGCGAGCTTTGAGCGCTATAACTGAATAACTGGCTAGGGGAAAAAAAACCCCGAATCAAAAATATTTAACGATGGAAGAAAAACTAAAAGAGGTATTACCCCAGGAGGGTACCAGCGACTACGTTGGAGAATCCCTCCCTGAGCCTAGCTCAGGCAGCCCCACGTACTCTGGGGGGGGCAAAGTTTTGCCGCAAGTGGACCTGACAATTGAAGAAAGCAACCACGTAACAGGAAAGCGTAAACTTGTTCAACAGGCATTCCATCCGAGCCTATTTATAAGGAATAGAAGTGCATCACTGGGAAACAAAACACAACTGGACTCACCATCGCCATTACCTACTGACAAGGATAAAGAAGTTACGACTCTTGAACCTCCAAACTGGCAAAGAATCCCTGTAGCTAGAACAAATAAGAGAAAAAAGATGTCCCAAACACCATCTCCAGAAGGACTAACGACAAACAACAGATTCAGCGAACTACCAGTAGACTTGACTGAAGAATCTGCGACCCCAAAGGAAAAACGACCTAGCAAGCCTCCACCCATAATACTCTATGGTATCGATGATATAAACAAACTTACACAACTGTTAGAATCCTCTGCAGACAAAGAAAGCTTTGCTCTAAAAATCGTGAACAGGAACCAACTTAGAATTACCTGCAAGGATGTCGAGGTCTACAAAAACATTATCACCATTGTTCGGAGCAAAGGACTAATAGGCCATACCTTTAATCTGAAAGATCAACGATGTTATAGAGTAGTTATAAAAAACTTACACCACACAACTCCACATACAGCCATTGAAGACGAAATAGCCAAATCCGGTAATGAAGTCTACGGTGAAATTATCAACGCAAAATACGGACCTGACAAAAAACCGACATCGACATTCTTCGTTAACGTGGTTCCAGGCCCAAATAACAAAGCAGTTAAAAATATTAAATACATCTACCACCAATCGGTCGTCATCGAAGATCCAAAAAAGAGAAAAACAATAACACAGTGCCAAAGATGCCAACAGTATGGACATTCTAAGAATTACTGTATGAGACCATACCGCTGCGTAAAATGTGCGCAAGGACACAAAACGGCTGACTGCCCAAAAAAAGATCGCAGTACACCGGCTATGTGTGCCTTTTGTCAAGGCGCACACCCAGCGAACTACAAAGGCTGCGAAACATATAAAGAGATTCTCTCAAGACGAATGTTGGTAAACAAAACAACAAGGAATAAGATTAAACAAGACCTTCTGGAAAAGCACGTAGATAACACAATACCCGGCGATTCAAAAAGAAAAAACATTCGCGCTCTATACGCCGAAAAATTAAAACAAAAACCAGAGGAGACACCACCCGACACCAATGCGTATAATCGTCTAGAGCAACTGCTAATCAAACAGTCCGAAAAATTTGATACCATCCTACAACAGATGAGTACCCTCTTGGGCCTCGTAACCACACTCCTCAACAAACTCCCACGGAGCTAAACCTCAGGATAGCCACGTGGAACATAAACGGTCTAGCCCCGAACAAAGCAGAGTTAGAAGTACTAATGAACCATAACCAACTTGATGTCGTACTTATATCAGAAGCGCATTGTACAGAAAGAAGTGATGTAAGGATCCAAGGTTGCAATACCTACGTCACTACGCATCCTGATGGAACCGGACATGCTGGAACAGCCATCGTGATAAGAAACTCTATTAAGCACCAAGTACTACCTGATTATAGAAGTTACCATATCCAGGCGACGACTGTGTCAGTGGAATCCAAGAGCGGATGTCTTAATCTATCTGCAGTCTACTGTCCACCAAGACCTAACATAGATTCCGCTAAATTTAATCACTATTTTTCGACATTGGGAGGCAGATTTATCGCAGGTGGCGACTGGAACGCCAAACACACCTGTTGGGGTTCAAGGTTGACAACAACTAGAGGAAGACAGCTCAAACTTAGCATTGATACACAAAACCAATCCTACATCTCAACTGGTGAACCAACGTATTGGCCAACAGACCCGAATAAAAAGCCTGATCTCCTAGACTTTTTTATCACCAAAGGTCTGTCAAAGCACTACTTCAAGGTGGAATCATGTTTTGACAGTGATTCTGATCACTCGCCAGTCATAATGACTATGAGCGCAACCGTAATCCATCACGAAAGACCAGAATATTTATACAATAAACTTACCGACTGGGAGGGATTCAGAGACTACTTAGAGGAAAATATCGAACTACACATTTCCCTGAAAACGCACGAGGAGATAGAAGATGCTACTTCCTATATAACTAACCTAATACAAAACGCATGCTGGCTTAATACTCCATCTGAGAGTGAAAAATGCATTAGGCGAGATATACCACTCGAAATTAAGCAAAAGGTACTGGAAAAGAGAAGACTAAGAAGGATCTGGCACCAATCGAGGCATAAAAGTGATAAGACAGCGCTCAACAAAGCCATTGTAGAACTGAAACAAATGCTGGAAAACGTAAATAACGCTACACTCCAAAATAAGCTGGAAAACTTGACTGCAACAGCATCGACCGAATATTCTTTATGGAAAGCTACAAAACCGCTAAATAGACCTCAGCAATTTAAAGCAGCATTAAGAACTGGACATGGGCAATGGGCTAAAACCAGTCAAGAAAAAGCCGCAGCTTTTGCAGACCACCTGGCGAAAGTCTTTAAGCCAAACGAAAGCGACCGCACGGATGCCGAAAGAGAAATAGACGAAACCCTACAGCAAGATTTCCAATTATCGTTGCCACCAAAACCAGTGACAGTACAGGAGCTGAAAAGGACTATCAACAGTCTCCAGAATAGAAAAGCGCCAGGATTTTATTTGATTACTAAGGAGATTCTTGTTCAACTTCCTAGGAAAGCCTTGGTCTTTCTCACTACCCTGTACAATGGTATACTTCGGGTGCAACACTTTCCAAGCATATGGAAAGTATCAGTTACAACCATGATACACAAGGCAGGAAAACCTAAAGAAGAAGTTGCCTCATATAGACCGATAAGCCTACTACCGACTCTCTCTAAGGTGTTCGAAAAGTTGCTTCTTACCAGAATAGCGCCAATACTTATCGAAAATAAAATTGTTCCCCAACACCAATTTGGATTTAGGCAACAACATTCGACTATTGAGCAAGTACATCGCGTGTGTGACCCAATTCGTAAGTCTCTAGAAACAAAGGAGTACTGCTCGGCAGTTTTCCTGGATGTCCAACAGGCCTTCGATAAAGTGTGGCACAAGGGCCTGCTGTGCAAGATAAAACGGTCGCTGCCCCATAGCTTCTACTTATTGATGGAGTCATATCTGTCTGACCGCATTTTCCAAGTTCGAGAGGATGGAGACACGTCTGCAATCTACAACATCTTGGCTGGTGTACCGCAGGGCTCAGTTCTTGGACCTGTACTGTATACCATATATACTGCTGACCTTCCCGAAACACATGGAGTAACAACAGCTACATTTGCTGACGATACTGCACTATTGGCTAGCAACAAAGATCCCCAAATAGCTTCCAACCATTTGCAAGTTAGCCTTTGGAAAATAGATGACTGGCTCCAGAGATGGCGAATCAAGGCAAGCGCATCCAAATCTGTGCATATTACCTTTACACTTAGAAAAGGAAATTGCCCACCAGTGACCTTAGGAAACAATACCCTTCCTCATCATGAAACAGTCAGATATCTCGGAATACATCTGGATGACTTGGAAGAAACACATCAAGACAAAGCGAGACGAATTAAATACGAGGTTCAGGAATATATACTGGCTAATGGCACGTAACTCAAAACTCTCTGTCGACAACAAGCTTCTAATATATAAAGCAATACTTAAGCCGGTATGGATGTACGGCATCCAACTGTGGGGAAGTGCCTGTAACACAAGCCTGTCAGTCATCCAAAGACTACAAAACGGCATATTGCGTACAATATCCAATGCTCCTTGGTTCGTTACCAATACGGAACTACATGAGACACTGAGTATCACAACAGTTAAGGAGGAGATAAAACGATCGGCTTCAAGCTACAAAACTCGTCTCGAGTACCACCCGAATGAACTGGCTACCGCCTTATCAAATGTGACATGCCGCAAACGCCTCAAGCGCCATGACATCCAGGGTCTAGAGAAGCGTTTTTAACTGACGAGGGCATCTTCCGCTGGGGAGCACTCTCAAATTCCAATGGCACATTCAACAAGCCCACTCAAAGTTCTAGGACTGATGGTAGACAAAAACTCAAAAAAAAAAAAAAAAAAAATAATTAGTTTACGTAAAGTCCAAGTCGTAAGGTCAATCAAGTTTTTCAATTTCAAAGTCAATCCAAGAAGTCGTATAATGACAAATAAACTCAAAATAGGTCACCAGTCATCCCGTGACCACGGCAGCTGTAAAGGTGCCGAAACGTCGGGAAAATCAAAAAAACCCCTAAAAAACCTAAAAATACGGACAATTACAACTTAATTCGTGGAAATATAGCGCGTTTGATATCCGTAAAAGTTGTTTTATTTCAAAATAGGTGTCAAACAAATTCAAATAAACAAAACGTATGAAAACGTCAGCGTCGATGTTAACTTAAAGAATAATCCTCCCGTAACCAATGGCTGCCCGTGTACCTTCGCGTTGCGTTCTAGCGCGGGCAGTGTGAAGCGTTAGCGATGTAATTTTGGTGCTTGGTCCAATACTTTTTGAGTACAATCTAAAAATACACTATTTATTGCACAATAAATTAACTGTCAAAAATTTCATCAGCTCAACGATAGACACAAGAAATAATAACATACAAAGTTTCCTAGAGTTTCTCACGGCGCAAAACGAAGTAGTAACAACTCTCCTATAATAATTCGAGTTATCGTCAACGATACTGAAAGCGAAAGTTCTCAAGATGTGTAAAATGTTTAATAAGAAATACAATTAAAAACTACGAGAAAAACACTTAGGAGCTACTTGAAACGAAGAAACATCTGTATTCCCCTCCGAGCAGCTGACTCCTAAGACTACATTACAAACCTTTTTATGAATTTTACTCTTTTTTACTTTTTAATGTTTACGCCTTTTTCATTGTCTGTTTCATTGACAGTCAAAATAGAGAAAATGTCATAGTTACGTTGGTAGTCAATTAAAATTTTATTAAAAAGAAATATTTTATTATTATTAAGCCCCGTGCTTAACAAGTGGTGTCAGAAGTGACTAAGGATCAGTAAGTACTTGCGTGACCGGTAAGTATTCCAATTTAATTTACAAAAATGTTTACCCGCTCAATGTCAAAGACCGACCAAGAACGAAAGGATAGTACAGGCAGATGCTCTACAACTTCATCGACTCGAGCCGCTAGAGACTGTACAACATCGCGTGCATTTCGATACAGCCCCCTTTAGCGCCATCGCTTCGCCTAAACTCGGAGCCCAAAGGCACCCTTCACGCCGTATCGAACCTTAGCTGGGCTCCCACGCCCATGATTCACATGTAGATACGTTGGGGACTCGAAAAAAATATTAGCAAACCCACAGAACTGTCAAGTGAAATTGCAAACAGAACCACTTATTTTATGATTTTTGAATTTTTGCACTATTTATATACTTATGATAAATTTTAAATAGAAAAATATTGGAAAAAATGAACCCTGCCACAAATGAATTCTCAGATGGAAATCGAACCCATGCCCTTTGGAAATCCGGTCCAATGCTCTAACCGCTGAGCTACCGAGACTTGCGAACCACCGTCGAAATTCTCCAATACTACAGCAAACTATAATGAATATTTTGCTAGTATAACAAAAAAAATAAGACATTAAATTATTCCCGTTGGGACTCACTTCTTCAATCTACTTTCCCAGCCGTATTAAAACAATCGATTATTACTCCTGTTTATAAGGGTGGAGACAAAAATGATGTGAATAACTATCGACCTATCTCCGTTTTACCAGTTGTATCTCAAATCCTGGAAAAATACTCAATAGCCGATTAATAAACTACCTAACCTTTAAAATATTGGCACCAAACCAATTCGGCTTCAGAAAAGGAGTATCGACTGAAGATGAGATGCAGTTACATCTCTATCTAACTACCCCACAGAACACAATTAGGTACACCTAGCGGAGAACTACCCTGATAGCAGAGCAACTTGATAAAGGACGCAAATGCTTAACAATGAAAAAAAAAGCATTTTACACGGTTTCTGCATGTCCCCATCCTTATACGTAAATTAGGAAAAAATGTGTCGGGCGACACTGGGACTATTTAGTGCGACACAAAAGAGTAGATTTCACTATTTCCACTTCTTAATACGAAAATAATTATTTATTATAAAGACGCTGAAGGTTTGATAGCAGAATTACCATCTTGAAAGTCGTCATGTTGCCTTACATTGAAGTTCGTAATTAGTTTCTAAATAATCCGTTTTCTACTCTTTTTTTGTCGTACTGTAAGTAACTGAAAGCTAATGGTTAAGGTTGACCAACATACAAGTGACTACATCGACGTGCATACGGAGTACCAAAGGGTACTTGGCCCTACACTTTTTCGGGAGTATATAAATGACTTATGCACTAAAGAATTGTCAAATGCTAACTCACTATCATTTACGCGGACGATACAGCCACTTACTAACTAATCAATAGTTTATTCTTATTGTAATATTAATACTCGTTTTGCCTTTGAGGACCGGCCACGTTTCCTTTTTTCCTCATGGTTTGGGAATATTTTTTACATCAAGTGGAGGCTCCACATAAAACTAATCACGTGCTTAGGTACATAATATTGTAGAAATTAAAAAAGCTGGGCATTTTCCCTCTCTCCGTTCATCTTTTTCAATTAGCAGTACGACAAGCCAATTACTGAAATTTTGTTTCTTGAAATCGTCAAAACTTTCCCATTGTGCATCGTTTCGAAAATTTCACAATTAGCTGCTTCATCAGCTGGAATTTGATAAAAAATTGTAGTTGTCATCTTTTATTTGCATAATCACCTCTTTTGGTTTTTTGCCCACTGATAGGCTTCCGTCCAGTGTTTAGTAGTTAAAGAGTGAATGTGTAGTATATGTAGTATTGCCTGCGAACATAAGTATTGCAATATAATTATCTCCTGTTCACAATACAAATACAAAATACTCTCTGAGAAAATCTCCTAAAGTGTCACATTTCCTTGTTATAAACTGTCAAAGTGTTATCAGTGGCGCTTTTGACCTTCTTTTGTCAGCCTTAACTGCTTATAACTTTGAAACGTGACACCTTCCTTTCTTGCCTGTGGCACAACCGCCTGGCACTACCAGTAGTACCTTGGGGAACTGCTATTATTGGACCAGAATGGTGCTTCCTTGTTGGTTGTTTGATACAACTAATACTGATACAAAATCTTACCGTTACCTATATAACTGGTTCGGCTCTTACCTCATAGGTTGTCAACTTTGAGCGACTGTCGGATCCAACGGGAGCAGACCACTTTCAGTCAAATCTAATGTACCGCAGGGCAGCAATCTTGGCCCAATACTGTTCCTGCTGCATGTATATCGGGATTCCAGAAACTTTCGATTTATCTCGGAAACGGTGCATTGTAGCACTAAAAACTGTATTTTTCGTTCCCGCATGTGATCCATAAACGGATCGGATACGATATGATCAGATAGATCGGATCGGATAGATATATTATAAGAACTGTTAAATGAATACGACTGACTTTATTTTCTTTATTTGATTTGCTTCAATGACGACACAGTCATCTTGTTTCGTGGCACATCTTGGGAAACTACATTTGAGTCTGCAGAGTTTAACAGAGGACTGTCGATTACTCAATGTTCATGGCGCATCAGGTGCATGCGCCGAAATATTGATGACTCGTTCAAATACTCGTTTTTCATAATAAGTTTATATAAACAATTAAAAAAAAATGCATTACCTATTCTTTTTATTACTGTGTGTCCATTTCCGGAATCGGGCAATAATAGCAATAAACGGTGCGTATTAATTAACCATTTCAAAATTCAAAAGTGGCGCTGTGGGTATGACGCACACTAGGTATTTAAGTATGTCCAGTTATTATTTTTTCCTATATCGCTACAATGGCATAAATACAATTAATGTTTTTATCTCTTCGTTCTTATAAAAAGTAAAACAATATGCATTTTCAACTATATTTTATTATAAAATGACAAAGAATAAATCTAGAGTTCAATAGGGTAGTCACTTAGATGTTAATATTGTATAATATTCATAATCCATAGAACTGTTTATGTGAGTAGTGCCATAGCCCAATAAAGGACCGGTCACAAAATGAATTTCACAATCATCAAAATACACTTCTTTTGAAATATGCTTGTTAAAGCTTTATAATTTATTATTTAGTAAGTAGGTATGTAGATGATTTTCTATAGAGTAAGTTTTAAATCGAAAGGAAATTATCAAGATCCCTGTTATTTTGTCCCAATGATTGGTCTTTGGCATATTGAATCAATTACGCTAAATTATTGACATGTTTAGCAAATTCACACTAAATACGTACCCAAAAGAAAATAGATGTGCTTTTATAGGAAATAAAATATAAGACTTTTGTCGTTAATCAAACGATCGTTTTTAAACTATTTAACTATTTTAACTTTACACACAACCCTTTAATTTGCACACCATTATTAAAAATTTAGTGAACAACTAAATAAATTATAAGTAGGTAGTAAAGAAAGGAGGGTAGTTATAATAAACACTCCCTAATGAAGATTATCCTCGTTAAGTAGGTAGCTATTAATTAACTATAGCGACTACTGAAATTAAGATAGGATATTTTAACTAGTAAATCTTAAATTAATGATTATGTTAATTTTTACTATAGAACCTATTAATTTAATTTGTAATTATTAACATAGTTGTGTATAATATTTACACCCACAGATTAATTTAACACGAGAATAACTGCCAGTTTATAGGTGCTACACAGGTTTGAGTAGATCGGTTAAATAAGTAGTTAATACTTCAGATTGTTCTAATATTCAATATGCAATGATTATGCATCTATTCGGCGACTATACAATAATTCACTCTATAATTGGCAGTTACACATTTTTTTGCTAATTCAACATTTCAATACGGAATGTTTCAGTTCTTTCCACGCTGCAGGAATAAGGGACGTGGCACGGACATCACTGCCCTGGCATATATCTACAGGGCAGCATTACATTTATTCACATTATACCCTGTGCTAGATATAATCCATTTGATAATATTATACAAAACATATCATGGCAATATTTTAATCCCTTACTCCTTTTACAATTCAACTAAACAACATTTTTGCCTATATCTCCACGCAAGTTCATTATTTTCCATTAGATTAGAATCGAACGCAACGTAAAAGGGAAGTATAATATATATTCACAAGTTAATCAGAAGCTGTAGATATACAATTTAGATAAATCATCAATAGCTGACTTTAGATATCATTTGGATAGTTAAGATCTATAAGTACGAATATGTCTAGAATACCAATTGTGTACTAATGTACATCATTTCATTATATTGATCCCCATTAAATTTATAAGTTTATTTACAAATAGTATGTATATTATCTCTTCGAGTATTCGAAACAATGTCATGGAATGAAAATATTGATATCTTGGGAGGTTACTTCGAGTATAATCAAATAAAGAAATTATATAAAATATATTTAATTAAACACATAAAAGATCTTTTTGAATATACAGTCGTCGTACTTTAGACAATTGGTATTGAATATGTTAGAAAACAAAAAAAAGGAGGGAAGATAGGGGTGGAAAATAAAGAACAAAAAAATCAATTATAATAATAAGTTTAATCATGAAATTAAAAATAAGAATGAAATTAACCACACAAAAGGCTTAATTTTACAATAAGAAAAGAAACGATGACATCTTAAATTAAAGAATAAACAGAAATTATTAAATTAAACAGACGTCGCTGAAAACTACTAGAAAATAGAAGGTTTAATACGAAATAACGGAAATTGGAGCCGAAAGTTAAATAGTACATTCATGCCTTAGCCAAATATAGTTATTGATATGTCGGCCTGTATTCATTTAATTATGAAATACTAATTATCGAGTACAGCTAATATAAGAGATAGATATTATAAAGCACAATAAAATAAGCATAAGGTACGATATGCGCAGATATGTCGAGGAACGAAGGCTGACAGAACGTGAAACATTGCCGGCGCCGGCGCAGCAGCGGGCTACGGCGATTGAATCAATCAAGACATTCGAAAACAACTTTCACATTTTTTCAACGCATAACTTTAACCAACAAATTGAAACAATCTTCACTTACGATGAATAAAATTGCATATATTGCGCTTAATAAAACTCTCAAATATAATTTAACTGTAACATTTTCATCAACTTTTCAATAAATGTTAAGATTACTTCAATTACCATTTACCTAAAATAATGTGTATTGACTTTAAATTTGGCATCTCGTCCTAAACACTGATCTATTTATTATTTTTAATAATATTACCATTATTATCTAAATATTTAAAATACATCTCTAAACACATAAATTCCTATAATTATCTATTAGTCGTTACCAATGTTATTGAAAAACTTTAGGCCTGAAAACGCTACACACATTGTATTAATCGACAACTACAAATTGAGCACAAGCAGCTGTTTTACTGTCTCGATCGACCTCTATACAAGAGCAAAATACGAAAAAAAAATTGCATGTGTGTAGCGTTCTACGTTACAGTGGATATGTAATCTCCTCTTTGTGATTCAATTTATTTAAATACGTAATAGTAAACGTTTAAAATTACAAATTGCGATATCTCCGATCTTCAAGCAGACCACCACCATTCTCATACCATTTTTTACTTTCACATTATTTCAAAACTCTGACGCAGAATCCTGCGCACTATTAGAAAAACATTTTCAAAAACGTGCAAAATATCACCACACCCTGGTCACCTAACTTTATCTAAACCGAATAACTACTTTATGTTCTTACCGTAGGTAGGTACTGGATAATACGATTTGTATGATATTTTTTTTCTATTAAACCTTACATTATAATGATCATCTATTTTTTTTATTTTCATCTTACTAAGCTCTAGTTTTTTTTTCCTTACGATTTACGGTACGTGATGTATATTATACAATTTATAATAGTGTAAATATGTGATTTATGATTTTAAATTGATATTTTTAAATAAGCAAATGGTCGTAACGTTCGACCGTTGATATATTTTTGTGATATGGTAGTGTCAAAATTAATTGTTGGAAATCCGAGTCTGTGGCCATCGATTATGCCACTTTACGCGCTACTTCATTCCTTACGTTTACGCCTCGATTCGCTCGCGATCTACCTAATCTGCCGCTGGTAATCCAAACGAGTGATTCTTATACCACACGGCGTTTCTGTGTGATGAGTGTGTCTTGTCATATCCAAGTATTTGTTCTATGCGTGCTTTGCCTAATCATTTCATAGTAAACTGGACGTGTCACTGAACACTTAAAACTGGTCCTAACAGTTAGAGCAAGATTGCAATCTCGGCGATCAATCTTTGACCAAATTCTTTATAATACATTTATTTTTCACTTTTTACAAAAGCTTTCCTTACCAGAGTTTAGAAAATAAGACGTTTTTTCTCATAACTTTAAACCACTTAACCCGACAAACTTAATCTCTTTTGCATTGGACTAGACGCATTTTAATTAATTTAAGAAGGCAAAGTTTTGTGAAAACCAATCGAGAACTTAGCAAAGTCCGAGAAGTGATAGGCCCAAGCGTTAGTTGGAGCGAGTCTATATGTACAAAATGAAATGTCTAGGGAGAATTTATTTAACTAAAATACTGTTTATAACGAAGTTATTGTGACCTAGTTTAAATAATGTCGATTATATACGTCATAGAGCAAAAATCAGATCTCGCTAATACTTTTGTGGCCGCTGCCTTAGAGGGCGACGGTGTGGCGCTACCCTAACAATACAATGAAAATTATTCTAAAAAATACGTCATCGTGATACCGCCCACACCGTTCGGCCTGTAGTTACCCCTCACAGAAAAATAAATAATTAAATCTACCTTCACTGCTTGAAACGTAAGCACGAGCATTTATGTTGTAGCTACCATTAATATAAATTAACATCGAAATAAATGCATCATGTCACTATTATGTCGCTGAACATAACTCGATATAGTGATACAATAATCTAGAAGCTTAGCTTAGAGTTCTGATTACACTAACTAATCTTCACGGTCACGGTCACCGAACTAAGAGCAGAACATTCTCCTAACGAAACAAGTATGGAAGCTGGAAGATTGTTTGACGGCGCCAGAGCGACGGTACTCTAAAATATATTATAATATTAAAATATGTCTAAAACTAATATTGCACACACATACACATTCCTAACATAACATTCCATTAATAAAATAAGGAAAAATGTGTATGCGTACAAAACTATATTAATACTTATAAAGAAATGCAATAATAGTAAATTGTGCATATTAATATAGAGCATAAAATATATTTATAAAATATAATTTTAGGATAATAACTGCAAATTATGTGACAAATTAATATTTTCAACAATGTGCTCAAGTGAATGAATACAATTTAAATAGTCTGTCAATAACCATAAAATAACCGAAGCAATGTTAAACATTGCATTTAAATATTACACAAACTGCCAAATTTCAAATAAATCTAGCGCAATCTAATTGCTCAATTATACTCTTCCGATAATTTGATTTTAATGAATTTTTATAATATAGAAATCACTGGAAATAAGAGTTCATTTTGATATAAAAATAAAATTATAGAAATTGAAAATTGGAATGAATATCACACAAAATAAATCCTCTCTCTTGACATTTGGGAAGTTACAATTCGAGTTACAATAGAAGTTACAATACGATGACGGTAGTAGGTAGGTATCTTAGATTAATGATGTACAGTAACAGTAAACGTACGTATTTATTAAGAAAATAGAGTAGCACTTATTACCTAAAGTGATCCGAGTAAGCGTAATACAGATACATTTAACATTTTTTCAGTCGAGTTTATTCTCGATTTTGGAGAGGTACGATGTGTTTGACAGTCGATCGATTGTCGCGCTCTGAGACGGAAACACTATGGAGATTTTGATCTGATACTGAAATTAATAAAGAATAATGATAGAGGGAGAAATCAATGCCGAGATTTGCTCCACATCGTTGAAGTATTCTATTAATAAAAAAAAAAAGTTGCAATGCAATAAAATTGCTCAAGCATCTTAAGAAAGTGGAGACCGATCAGATTAACACACTGAAACCAAGTTTGTTGGGACAGAGAAGCTAGTTACAAGACGTGAAAGACCTTTGACAAAGTTTCAGTTTTGTATAAGAAGCGTTGTCTCCACCTCTTTTTTCACATTTTTCTCAGAGATTTTGCTCTATCTTCATATTTTAATACTTCTTTTTTATTTTTAAATGGTTCAAAAAGTTTCTCATTAATTTAAAAATCAATTTCTTTTTTTTAAAGTTCAAGAAGGTTTTACTTAATTTTTAGATTTATTCTTTTTTACTTTTTGCTGGTTCAAGAAGGTTTTGCTACGTATTCAGTTATTTTTTTGAAAGTTGAAAGGTTTCGTTTCGTCTTCAGAGGCGACCGATTGTGTGATATTCCGCGTGCCCGCTTAGATGCTGGACTTGGAGAAGGAGACCCTTAGGTGGTTGGACTCCGAGAGTTGGTAGTTGTGCATCTTGATGAGAGCCGCCACCGCGTCGTCGATAGACGGCAGCTGCACGAGAGCCATCTTGCGGTCTTTTCTGCAATTGGAAATTATTCCCCTTAGTCTGAGTGAAATTGTTGAGAGTTTAAGCAGAAACAGTAGGTACATTAAATACATACACTAAATAACTGGAAATAATCATTAACTTAGAAATGGTAAAGCTTTACTTACGGGAAGAATTTGAATGCCTTGATTGTGAATCCCCGTTTGGTGAACGCATCTTTAATGTCATCTTCCGACACGGTTGCTCTGAAATATTTATAAGAAATATCATTAATTATCAAATACAATTTGCCTATACCTATGGATCAAAATTAATGTCGCATCGAATCAGAATATTATGTAGATGCAAACATTTAAGAAGAACAATTGCGACGATGAGGTTCTGTATTATGAATTTTAACAAATTAGTGTACGAATGAAAAACAACGCAGCCGAAATCAGAAAAATGCTAATGATAAAAGTGATAATTTTAAAATAATCGTTGTCATAGATATTCACAATTTCCCGTATATTACCGGATTTCTCATTTCTTATTTATTTATTATTCTGCATTCAACAGCACATTATTAGTGTTAAAGTCAAAAGTAAAAAAAAAAACACTTTTGTACAGTCATGTGCAATGACATAGAAACACTAAGCAACTTTGTCACATTACAATATTCAATGACATTAAATTTGTGGACAGCGAGAGCATTGATTCCGTGTGCGTCAATGCTTTATGGTTGTAAAGTATATTATTATGTAATTGCTCATGACTGTACATCCTGTGGCACCAAACACTTTCGAAGTAGTATCGAGACAGTATTCAAATCGTCATGTCAAAAAATGTCGGTATAAGAAAATGTAGTTCCGTTTACGTTCGGTAGGAACGCTACTTAATACGTCATACATTTGTTGTCGATACTTACTCGAAAGTTTATCATGCTAGTTTAACTTGCTATTGACCGTACATATAAACCTTACTTCTTTAACTAGTAGGAAGTAAAGCTGTTCGGTCAAAAAAAGTTTGCAATTAACACAAAAACCTATGCTCAGTTTTTACGAGCACGTAGCAACTTTCCCGTCTAAGCAGAGAGAGGCAAAGATTGTTATAGTACAGAGCTGAATGCAGCAAATTAGATAACATAAATTGGGCAATAACTCACGGAATGTTGGACAGATGTAGCGTGGCGCTCGGCGGGTAGATGTTCTGGTAGTTTTTGCTTCCCGGCTTCTTGAACCGGTGCAGCGGGCTCTGGGAGTAATCCCTGGTCATCGGGAAAAATATTATGATTAATGCTAAGCACATCTTAACTTTCTTCACGCCACGCACTCATCATTGAAATAAAACCCCTAAAAACCAAAAAATACGGACAATTACAACTTAGTTTGTGAAATATAGCGCGTTTGATATCCGTAAAACTTTTTAATTTTGCATTTTACAATGCTATACAAAAGACAATATACTAGAAAAATCTCGTCAGGGAGACATGAGACAAGTTGCTTTTTTTCTAGTATATTTTCGAGTTTAACTTTTACGGATTTAAGGGCGCTACTTATTTTAATTCGCTGCTGAAAAGGTGCCAAAACGTCGGAAAACCAAACAACCCTAAAAAACATTACATCCAAAAGTAAAGGGATTTCCCAAATTTCTTTTATTCTAATACAAATTTAAATAAATTGGTATTGAAATAATTTAGGTAACCTAACATGAATGATTCAGTCATACATACCTAGTGAGGCCAGCGTCTGGTTGGCCTTCCTTAGGCAGCTGTACAGTCTGGTGTTTGCTGAGCATCACGCGCATCGCCTTGCCGAACACGCGTAGCTTGTCCATGTGGGTCATAGCTAGAACAACAATATAGTTTTAGCGTAAGAATTAATTGCTATCGTAACCACCAGTCATTTCAATATCGTTGTCTAACGACTAATATGTCTCATAGATTCTTTTGTTTCTTGGGTAGCTACCTATATAATAAAGTGAACTCGATCCTCTCCTTGTACTCGCTTAACAGAAGGGTAGGGTAAGCTTAGCAAAATAATAGTGACCTCATGGCTCTTACAGCTAAACTTTGACGAAACTGAAAATCTATTGTTAACTATGGCATAACTGCACCCATACAAACATACACGCATAGATTAACAAACGCATACATACCCCCCCCCCCCCTACCCACACACACAAGTACACACTCGCACACACGACACCCACACATACATACACACACACACCACACATACACACTTACTCACACCAGCAACTAGCAAAACATAATAAACATCACTTTAGCATATTTTCTCTTTATCATGTTTATTGTAATCCAAATGTGTTGTTCACTTAAATTAAAATGTAAAATGTTGTATAAAATGGCTCGAGGATGTGGGAGCCTGATGACCTGTAACACAGGTATATACCTAGCTCAGGCATCAGTCTCACACAAACTGTTATTTTACCATGTTCATGTTCCTATATAATTAGATTTTGTAAGTTTGTGATGAGAAAATAAAAGCCTTATTATTATTATTATTATTATTATTATTACTGCTGGGGTACTGGGGCCTTACCATCAACTGTAATGCGATTCATTTAGGTTATTTTTAGGTTGTGAGATTAGGATGCTGCCATACGGCGCGTATGACGGGGTCTCACTCTTACTACCTAAAAATAATCTAAAATGCATCGCATTACAGTTGATGGCCCCCTGGTCTTTCTAATGTCCTACTACGACATATTTTAATTGTAAATGTCGTTGCTTGTGTAAAAGCTGATAAGTTTCTTGTGCCCATTTTTCTTGTAAGTTAAAAGATGTCCTCAATGATTGGTGAGAAAAAAATGGACGATTCTCAAGTTCATACAAGTTTATTTGAATGAAAAAGGGACTTTAACTTCGTAAAAATGTAATGGTAAAAGAGGATGGCAATAGGCCATGACCATTCATGCGTGCCCAATGCGTTTTGGTTTAACGACTTCAAAAACAGCTGGACAGGACAGTACCAACAACTAACACCGGGTTCATATCACCTCAATAGGTTCTAGGACGGCGATATGTTAATTATCGTTATTATTTTATTATTATACTTACGTTATTATAAAGTCGGATAAAATTGCAAAAAATGAGTTATTTTTAACCTTAATCTAGAAAATAATAGTGATGAATAGGTGCATTTATCTCGGAATGGATACGGTTTCGAAATGTGCTTTCTCAGTAACTATTGTTCGTACTTATATACTGTATGTGTTTTTATGTACCTAAGTAACTACTTTGAATTTATTTCTCTGCACATAAGCGTGATGTTATATTAATCTACCAGTAAAGATTTTTTAAAGTATTATTATTATTTGTTTTTTGACTTTTCAGCTCCATTGAGAACCTACTCAGTAGTGTAAGTACATATAGTTACAGTAACTCTTTTAGCCTGGCGGCTTTTAGAAAGTCCAGAATCTTCCTTTGCTTTGAGAGATTTTAGTTTCTTCGGATGGATGATTTGCCGATCCAGTTGGAAACCTCGTTTGTAAAATTGTGAATTAGGGTTCCGTAGTCGTAGAGATGTTACTACTTTTATCACATAGAGATATAGAAGTAGTAACATCAGTTTACTGAAAACTTTTCGTGGACTTATAAATGTAGGATGGTAACCCCGTGCATCCTAGTAGGTGAGTGGGAGCGAGAGGCGATGAGTGGACGTTGTAGTAAGGAGTGAAAGAGAGAGAAGGAACGAGGCGGAGGGAGGACGATGGCGTCAGCTTGGTAACGGTGAACTGTGTGCTCTGCGATTTTAAATTAGAAATAAAAGACTTTATTGGACTTTCGCGTGTATTTTCACTGCCCCACCCTACAAATTTGGGGGCCCCTCCGGGATAGAAAAGGAGAAAGAAGAAACGGGTTGGGAAGTGTAAAATTTCGGCGCGGAAGATTCGGCGGACACGTGCTCGGTGTGCGGCTTTCAAGAGTTCTACGGGTAACGAAACGACGACAACGACGAAAGACGACATCATGCCCAAAGATCAACGACGAAAAAGCCGGCAGGAAGATTACGCCGAGTTCGAGGAATGCGACGCGAAACTACGAAGCGGCGGCGGCGCGGCGAACATGTTGCAAATGACAGCGGAGCTAATACCAAAGTTTAGTGGACGAGATAACACCTATCCAGTGACGCGGTGGGTCGACGATGTTGAGTGTAACGCGGAGATATTTGGCTGGACTCCGCTGCAGCAGCTTCTTGTGGCACGAAGATCACTCACGGGTACGGCGGAACTATGGCTACGAGCGGAGCGACCTTTTAAGAGCTGGGAGGAGCTGAAAGCAGCCTTACTACGAGAATTCCCGGATTCCGTCGACGTAAAGGCAATACACGAGCTAATGAGTGCAAGAAAGAAGCGTGCAAACGAAAGTTGCTTAGATTACATGCTTGTCATGAAGGAATTAGGAAAACGCGGCAAGATGGCGGACTACGTTGCAATAAAATATATTGTGGACGGCATTGTAGACGTAGAAACCAACAAAATGATGCTCTACGGTGTTACATCCTACAACGACCTGAAAGAGAAACTTAAGATCTACGAAACGATAACTAGCAAAATGAATAGTGTGGCACATAGAAACAAAGAAGTGGCGGCGAGTACGAGCAAGCAGCATCAAACAGAAAGGCGTAAGATTCGGTGTTATTCATGCGGCGAGTTGGGACATTCATCGTTGGACTGCCCGCATAAAAGCAAAGGTGTGAAGTGCTTCCGATGTAACGAGTTCGGCCATGTTGGATCGGCGTGCCCAGGCGCAGGCGCAGGCGCAAGCACAGCAGCGCGCCCAGCGGCGAAACCTACAAGTTCAGGCTACGGTCGGGGACCATCGGGCGACGTCGGGAACACTCGGCGAAACCAGCAGCAGGGCTACCAACAGCAACACGCGAAGAGCGCGATGTTCGCGACGAACATCACGCAGGACTACAGCGCCTCCAGCGGCATCGAAGGGGAAACGAGGGAACAGGATTGCCAACATTACGCAAATGACTTTGCTAATGTCAGCTTGGCTAACGTCACACAAGACAACAGCGCCCCTTTCGGTCAATTTACGAACGACGGAACGAAGATGGCGGCTTTTGTTGACAACCAACTGTCAGTGTCATTGTCACAAGCACAAGCACGACAGCTTGACAAGAAGCCAGTAGTGACGATAAATGTAAACAATGTTCAACTTAAAGCTTTAGTGGACTCCGGCAGCGACGTAAACCTTATTTCTGTGGACGTTTACAAGGCAATAGGGAAGCCGAAGTGCGAAAAAGACGAACTTATGCTATCGGGTATCGGACTATCAACAGTGCGTTCTTTCGGAAAATGCCGGCTACGATTGTGCGTGGATGGACATTGCTACCAAGATATTGTTTTTCATATACTTTGCAAAGAATGTATTCCTTACGATGTGATAATTGGTCAAGAGTTTTTAAATGAGGTCACGGTTGTGCTGAAAGGAGGTTGTGTAAGGTTTTATGATAAAGAATGGGAAAGATTGGGATGTTATGCAAGTGAAGTGTTTTCATCTGGTTCTGTTATAGGTCACATGGCGGATTCGGTGTTGAGAGAAGAAGTGATCCAATGTGTTCAGAATTATCAGCCAAAACAGAGCAGAGAGGCACCGCTCCAACTCAAGATTGTGCTTAAGGATGACGTACCAGTGGCACAGCGACCGCGACGAATATCGCTCAAGGAACAAAGTATTGTTGATAATCAGGTAGCTGAATGGTTGGAAAAGAAGATTATTCAAGTAAGTTACTCTGAATATAGTAGTCCGATAGTACTGGTGAAGAAAAAAGACGGTAATATTAGGGTTTGTATCGATTACCGATTATTAAACAAAAAGATTGTTAAAGATGAGTTTCCTTTACCAGTAATTGAAGATTTAATTGATAAGTTGAAAAGTGCAAAGATTTATAGCGTGCTAGACCTTAAGAATGGCTTCTTTCATCTGAAAATCAGTGAAGAGTCCATACCATATACTTCTTTTGTGACTCACAATGGGCAGTATGAGTTTTTGAGAGCTCCGTTTGGGCTTTCAGTCTGTCCTAAGTTCTTTATGAGATTTATAACAATAATATTTAGAGAGTTAATTGCAAGAGGGGAGGTTATTATATTTATCGACGATCTGTTGATACCGGCAGCCGATGAAATACAGGCTGTACAACGCCTTAAAAATGTACTTCTTATTGCAGAACAATATGGTTTAGAAGTGAACTGGAAGAAGGCCAGATTGATTGTCAGGGAAGTGGAATATTTAGGTCATTTAATAAAGAATGGGGAAGTGAGACCTACTGCTGAGAAGACCGATGCGGTGATGAGATATCCTCAACCATCTACAGTCAGGCAAGTACGCAGTTTTCTGGGACTTACCTCATATTTCAGAAAGTACATTAAAGATTATGCTTCCATAGCAAAGCCACTCTCTGATTTATTGAAGAAAGATGTCGCATTTGATTTTGGAGAAAAGGAATCCATTGCCTTTCAAACTTTAAAGAGAAAGTTAGGAGAAGCTCCAGTTTTAAAGATTTATGACTGTAATTTGCCTACGGAAATGCATACCGATGCATCGTCTGTTGCATATTCTGCAATTCTGTTACAGAAACATGAAGATGGCTGGCATCCAGTCTATTACACTAGCAAAAGAACTAGTGACGCCGAGTCAAAATATACAAGTTACGAGTTGGAAGCATTGGCTATCATAGAAGGGGTCAAGAAATTTAGAGTTTATTTGTATGGAATACCATTCAAAATCATCACAGATTGTCAAGCCTTTGAACTTACCTTGAAAAAGAAAGAACTATCACCAAAAGTTGCTCGCTGGGTATTATTTTTGGATCAATTCGATTACGAAGTTGAGCATAGAGCGGGGGCTAAGATGCCACATGCTGATGCACTAAGTCGCAACCCCTGTATGACTATTGTGAGCAATAGCTTCCTGGAGCAGATTAGATCAGCTCAACAGAAAGATGAAGGACTAAAGGCTGTATGTGAGATACTACAAAGTGGTTCGTACTCAGACTATTGGCTTGATAATGGACTATTGTTTAAGGGAGAACAGAGACTTCTGGTTATACCCAAGTGTCTAGAAAAAGAGGTCATAAAGCAAGTACACAGTAAAGGACACTTTTCTATGAGAAAAATGAAGGAAATTATAAGTAAAGACTATTTCATACCCAATTTAGAGAAAAAATTGCAAGACTTTGTAGTGACGTGTATTCCATGTCTATTGGCTACGAAGAAGGCTGGTAAACAAGAAGGGCACCTGAATCCTATAGAAAAGGAAAGTACACCTCTACATACTATTCATATAGATCATTTGGGACCGTTGACAGATACTAAGAAGCAATATAATCACATTTTAACCGTGGTGGACGCCTTTACCAAATTTACTTGGATATTTCCTACCAAGAGCACTACGAGCAAGGAAACCATAGAGAAATTGAAGTTACACCAACAAAATTTTGGAAATCCAGTAAGAATTATAAGTGATCGAGGAACGGCATTCACCAGTGGTGAATTTCAGGAATATTGTAGGGAAGAGAATATTCAACATCTCACGATTACCACAGGAGTACCAAGAGGAAATGGTCAGGTGGAAAGGGTGCACAGGACAATTTTGGCTATACTAACTAAGTTGTGTATAGAAAATCCATCATTATGGTACCGTCATGTCAGCAGAGTGCAAAGGGCATTAAACAGTACTTATCAAAGAAGCATCGATTCAACACCATTCAATCTTATGATTGGCATAGAGATGAGAACAAAAGAAGACTTGCAGATTCTAGAGTTAATAAAACAAGAGGAAAAAAATGATTTTGTAGAAAGTAGAGAAGAAATGAGAATTGAAGCAAAGAAGCAGATACTTAAAGTTCAGGAGGAAAATAAGAAAACATATGATAAAAATAGAAAACCAAGTTCCAGGTACGAAGAAGGAGATTGGGTGGCTATAAAGAGAACACAATTCGGACCAGGGTTGAAGCTGAAACCGAAATACCTCGGGCCATATCGAGTGGTCAGAGTCAAGCGGAATGACCGCTATGACGTAGAGAAGATAGATAGTGCGGCTGAAGGGCCTATAAGAACTTCCAGTTCCGCTGACCTCATGAAGAAGTGGCCTGAGCCAGATGAGATGTGCGAGTGATAAAAACAATGGTAAGCATTTTGAGTGATAATGATGAATGACAGAGATGTATGAAAGGCCTTTAGTAGAGCCGTGGTCTCTAGCTATAAAATTTATTGTACCTATTTGTTGCGTTTTTTATTGCTAATGTTTTTGTATTATTAAGGTAAACATGATGTAATAAAGATGTATTGTTGTTAGTATGTACAACACTTTCATATTGTGGTAGTAGTGATGCATAATAAAATATGTAAATTGGATAGGAAGACATGTGAATTAAGATTAGTATAAGTTTAAAGTGTAACTGACAGTTTATGTTAAGATATCTGAAATGTAATGGTTAATTGTTGTAGTAAAAAAGATTGTATGTAAGCTGTGTGTGTCTGAGGGCAGACAGCAACCAGGATGGCCGAATGTAGGATGGTAACCCCGTGCATCCTAGTAGGTGAGTGGGAGCGAGAGGCGATGAGTGGACGTTGTAGTAAGGAGTGAAAGAGAGAGAAGGAACGAGGCGGAGGGAGGACGATGGCGTCAGCTTGGTAACGGTGAACTGTGTGCTCTGCTTTATTGGACTTTCGCGTGTATTTTCACTGCCCCACCCTACATAAATGTATAAAAAAAAACGATCATAGTTACCTAGATGGGCCTGATGAGGCTCTGCCATTTGTATGAGGGCGGAGTCCTTCTTGTTGTATAGGATCTTCACCCGTTGCACATCCCCATATACACCTACGTATGACACAAGTCTTTAAAACTGAACTGTACATCTTTCATTTTATTAACTATATTGAATTAAAACTCGGATAAATTTTAAATAAGGCTTAAAAATCATTTTAAATATTAAAAACTTCTAAAAGGATCAGCCTCATCCAAATTTATCATTTGATTAGAGCAAAATTAAAATCAGAAAAACACATCGAGGTGTTACCCAAAATGTTGTCTAATAACGCCTTAACTAAGAACTTCTTCGACAATGGGTCTTGGCTAACAGTGTATAAACAAAGTAATAATGTTGTAAAATATATAATAATGACATGAAACGGGACAGTTGGAAAATTATAAAAGAAGAAAAAAACCATTTCAAGCGCTAATTTGGTCACGTTAAGCTTTCAACAAATGCCTCCGCGATCACAGCCCAGGACCCTTCGTTTGGGTTGCGCTGTATCAAGCAAGTAGCTACAAACTTCAACTATTTCTTAAGAATCTGCTTCAAATATTTGTATTTTACTCTTGAGAAATACTACCGCTCATTGGCAGCATTCTCGTTGAATTTTATCTACGTTAATACTTCTATTAAAAGATACACCAAAATTAAACAACAAAAACTGTTTAAAAAGATGCAACTTTTAATCTGATAGTTTAGACAGACGGAAAATAAATGATAATGAAATAAAGACAACACTGGGTAGACAAGAAACAATCTAACTTAGCTACGACTAAAACGTCTGAAACACAAATTGTCAAAGTTAATAAAGCGTATAGAGCCGATAGTGTTATCAAGCGAAGCTTCGACAAAACGGATGCGGTTATCAGTACAGAAGTCGAGAATGTTAGGTGACAATTTGTCTTCCAGGCGACAGGGCTCAGGAGCAATATTAATGTTTTAATATAAAATACGGAATGTATGTGCACACGTACCGAAAAGGGTAAAGAGAGCGTCAGGCGTGACCATCTAAAACAATAGGAGAGAGAAAGAGACAGTATTATAAATAGTCGTAAAAGATATTTGACATCATATCTATAAATAAATTAGCAACTTATTTTAAGGAGTTTGAGTAGAATATATAAGTAGAATAGCCTGTAACGCCGCTCGTATTAGTGATTGCATTAGTTGTTTGCGTAATCGCTGCTTTGGAACCCATTATTACACCGAGCCTAGGGTAACGTTACCGGCTATTGTGTTAGCGTAATGAATAAATTTGACAATAAACATTTATTACTACGTCCAAATATTCAGAAATTTTGGATCTAAAATCAAACTTTGCAACGTTTCGATGTTCTGCTCAAGTCAGATTTACATCAGGTGTTCTCATTTTATGAGATTTACCCTTTGTGATATCTGAAATTTAAGCGTACGGTAATTTTAAAGCAATATTGTGTTTAATATCTACACGTTTACCTATGTACTTGTAAATTTAAATGTCAGATTTCGGTACAATAATGATGGTGTTATTGAAATTTAGTTTGATGAATACTAACCTCTTCGTTAAGATTTGAGACGAGAAGAACCGTTGCTAGGGGCAGTGGTGGTGCCGCGAGAGCTCTTAGGGCCGGCGAGGCCGGCGTCAAAGTGAGAGCTCCAAATGCCGGGAGGCCCACGCCACCCACTCCCACTCCGTACGGCGAAGTCAGTCCAGAACCGAGGCCCAGGAACTGAGGCGCAAGCACGCCGCCACCTGTATAAAAATTGAAATCTGGAATAAAATTCATTAACTACTTTAAAAACTGCTGCAATATTTCAACAGTAAATAAATTAAATTTACATAGGTACTAGAAAAGCTTGCGATGTGACTGTGACAGTTATAATGTCGGTATTAAACCTCTGGCAATAAAATCTTCTAAGGTGCAATGCAGATTTATGAGAAGATATTTATCACTGCGACAACTTAACTTAGAGATGGGAATAAAACCAAATAACAGAGTAACATAAAACAGTTTTCAAATATGTCGCTAAAAGAAATTGCAAAGATGTCTTAATGAACACAAAAAATATGAACCTGCTTTACCATTAAATGTGCTAAGGAAAAATAAAAGTGAAAAAGGGCTTCTCTAAAGTAGGTAACCAAAAAAGAAACTTAACAAACTGTTCGTTCCTTGAAGTATCTAGGTACAGAAATCAGATTATGAAAATATAAAGAATAAATCAAAATAAATTATGATACACCAATGTGCATCGTTGAGAAATAAAAAACAACATATTGACCCCAAAATTCTTTAAGTTTAAATGTCATTGCTACAATAAAACATAAAAGGCAATGGCCTACTGCCTGAACCAACTAATAAATTAAGCGTTTAAACATTTGAAGATCGCATTCCAGATGTGAGAGAGATCAGGAGCCCGGTGATACATAAACTCAAGAAGTAAGGTCGCTGCAATAGAAAACAGGTGGTGACAGGAGCAGTGAGAGAAGCATCCAGGTGCTCGGAGTAGTAGAGGACTAACTCATCCTGGAGGCGAGGGCGAGGGCCAGGCGAGCCCGCAGTGGCATCAACTCACTGGTCAACAGTTGGTGCGCGTCGCCGTCGCCTGACGGCAGCGTGGGGTTGGTGTAGTCCCGCGACTTGTCGTTATTGTACTTCACGTTGAGGCAGGTCATCTTTGAGTAGTCGATGCGCAGAGTACAGCAGCCGTTGTAAATATTCTGGCCGTCCAAAGCCTGTGAACAAAATTATTCTTTTAAATCGGCACGAAAGGATTGTGACATACGAAATGGTTATAATGGACTTTCTGAACTTCTAACATCAAATAGCCGGTGCAAGCGTTGTTCATCTTGGTTTCTTATCGGTTGAAAGTACATAGTGAGAGCTATAATAACCTTCCCATAGTACCCGAGAAAAAATCGTATTATGGCCGTGTCAAAATCGTTAAGTCCTGGGCGCAACAGTTATTTGTTTGCGCGCGTCGCCTGCGGGAAACTGATAACGCCGCATCGCGATAGAAAAGAAAATTAATTAAAATGCAACAGCACTCATGACTCAACCCATTCCTTTTAGTTCGCTGCTTTTTTATGGCAAAAGATTAATATGTTTTTATATAATTAAAGTTTTGTTCATCTCTCACCTATTATGATGCTTATTACCTACAGACAGGTATAGGTATCAGCATTTTCCTTTAATTTTATTGAAAACCTTCGTACTAATGGGACAAACGACAACCGGGGATTAATGTCGTTGTTCTCGATTATTTCAAAGGGTTCAATATTTAAACCATTCTTAGAAGCCATTTCATCAGAAATGTCAACTTCCGTCGCCCCCGGCCAGTCCCTTAAACCGAAATTATTAATCTAACTCATTAAGAACACTTTTCTTGAGTTAAAATAAATGACATCGACTTTGAGTAAGTATTATTGACGACAATATTATTTTAAGTTAGCCGTAGATATCTGCTTATTCTAGATCTGATTAAAAATTTGTCCTTTTTAATTTTTCATTATTTAGGTAGAAGCTGCGTAATTTTAGGGGGAATATTTGATGCCCGTTTATTAACCGGCGCCGCGGCGGCGGCTGTCAAACGAAATTATGAAAAATTAATGGGAGTTACCACTATAAGGCACCATTTCCTGGCGAGGTGTTCATTTCATTTGTAGTATTGCCTTTTTTAAATCTTCATTTCCACCTTATATGATATCATGAAAATTAAAAAAACATAATTTGCCAATTATTAATTAGTTAATTACTTAGGTAAGTAACATGACTTCGCTTACAAATATTATATATAAGTACAAAAGTACAAAGAAAGTAAAGTAAGAAACAGCCGAATATAAAACCAGGAAAGAGCGTTGTGCGCTTTCGGGTGCATTTCCTTAAACTGCCTTAAGCAAATAGGTCATTTGCAAACCAATAAAAATATCAGAGACGCAACCAAGAAGCGAAAGTTCGATGTCGGTACGTTGGATATTGGCTGTAGATTTAATAAATTTCTGTTCTATATGCAAATGCGACCCCCTGATGTGTAGACGTGAATAGATTGGCTCGTTTAAAGCTCAACTTATATGGAAATGCGAAAGGCACGTAAGAAAGCGTGGAAGAAGAGCGTTTCGATACGTAATTAGTTTTGTAGACCCTCGCGGGCCGAACTCTCAGCCGATGAATGCCAAATGCAAGAAAAGCGTACCGAACGTAACGAGTAATTAATTTACAATTCTAATGTGTGTTTTCCTTGACGCATAGATATTATGAGGTTGTTTTATTAAATTCAAATTGGAGGATAATTGTGATTTATTATTCCATTTCAATTTGTATAACGGAGTTAATTATATTTGAATTCTCAATACTAATGACTATTGAAATAATTTGTTTCCAGTAATTTTTCATATATATTTTAAGATATGCTCTCCGTGAAAGTAGACGTTTTTAACGAAAAAGGAAAGATAGAATAAAAAAATTAAGAAGCCAAAGAGGGATTTTGAATTGCAGATTAATTTCTTTACTTTTATAAGCTTTAACGGAGGCACTCCTGAACTTAAGTCGGTCGTTATTTTAGAATATTCTATTGTGATTAATGTTTGAAATGGTCTATCTTTTCTTTTTTTTTCTAAACAAATGCCTTGTTCTTTTCTAACAAAAGAGGGTGAATGCGAAATATATTTGTCTTATTGAGGTTAAAAGGAAGGGGGACCAATTTTAAGGATAAATGTTGTAGGAATTGTAGGTAAGCACCTAAAATCGTGAAACATTTCAAAGGATATTCAATAGCATTACTTGAGTATTCGTTATTAACTTTCGAACCCGCGTAAGGTAATAATTTAGCTACTTTTTTACACTGCGTACAGCCAGTGTCAATATTACCGACATTTTATATTAATCTTGGAAACGGTTATTTGCGCTCGCGGAGGGAGACGTAATTGAGGTAAAAAAATATTAGGAAGAGCGACAAGGTGATAAAATGACAAACGTCACGCCGTTTGGATATTGGGATCTTTTACTGCGTAATAGGGGGTGCGAATTTGTTGATTCTACCGGAAATGGTATTTCAGGAAACTTATTGAACTTTCGTTAAAATTGGACGGGTGGTGTTTACAAAGCGTTTTGTAAGATTCAAAGGATCCCTTTTCGTGAAGGTTCAACATTTGTGTTGTAAGTGAGCTGTTTGCGGGCTAGCAGCCCGTCAAAGATCAGCCAAGAGTGAGCGGTCGGCGTCCACGAAAGACGTAACAAGTGTCCTCCGTATCTCTTAATCACGTCGCCCGTAATTGTTTTATCTTTAGCTCGTTAGAACTCGTTTAAGCAAAGCCTTCTTAGTGAAGGATTAAGTGCGGTCCGCCTTAATCCACCCCCGTTGCTAATTCTGTCGGTTTTTCCGTAGAGACCAGATAAACGTTTTTGTTGGGGTCCCGGTTCTCAGAGTTTAATATTTATAAGAGTGCATATATCTTTCACTGCTTTAGCCGGCGATGCAACGCTTATTGCCATGAACGAGCATTTGGTTTTTTCATCTAACCGAAACTATTTTTAATTATTGCTATGATTGTAGTCAAGGTTTAATAAAAAGTAATTTTAAAAGTAAAAAGGTATTAGAATGTCAACAAAAGACCGGTATAAATAAGAATTTGCTCCATTTTCTAATTGATTGGCGTGCCATTGTTGCACGGCGAGGATAAAGTATTCGCTCGATTAGTCCCGGATAAAAGATCACTTAGTGTGCGAGCCGCGCCTGTGCGCATTGCACTCAAAACAAATACCACTAAAAGAGAGAGCTTTTATCAGGCCATTAATAAAAAGTACGACAAGCAAAATGTTTGGAAACTGCTCGTTTTAATCAGCCCCCTTTTCGATTGCGCCACCTGAAAAGCATTCAAAATATTCAATCGTCGCGGAATGGGATTCCGCTATGGTGGATTGCACTTTGATTAATATCTTTTTGGTCTCACGTGAACCGCTGCGGCTGTGTCATGTATTTTTTTTCATATATTTGTGATGTAGAACGTATCATAATGTAGCGAGTAGATACGTAATAGGTATTTAATGGGATACATTGTGGAGTTAAGGAAGCAGTCAAGTTTCAACCCTGATTGGGGTGTATGTACACATTTGTTGACGCGTCGCCGAGCAAACATCAGCCGCTCCATTAGACAATGTAATTAATACTTGGGGTTACGGTAATTGCGGCAGAGGCCGAAAGCGACAAGCCCATTGACGATCAAAAAACTCGCCCTTCCAACGCACCTTTCTAACTATCACTAAATTGTACGTCTATTATATTCGCAAACTTCATTAATGGCCCACCGACTTTGGTTACCGCATTATTGTTCTTTCGTTACATTGTTCCAGGGGGTAGTGTCTCGTTTGCCGTTGTAAATTGGGCGCAGGTGAAAAGTAAAACTTGCTAGTTGTTAGCGGAGTGGTGATTGTAAGCAAACCGGCCGCAGAACACCAACAAAACAAGTACTAAACAATGTTTGACACGTAACTAGGTGATGCGGAGTGCAGCTCAACGCTGTTGACACAGTGGGAATCCAAACAGGGGTGGGCGATGGGACGTGCAATTTTAAACGGGTCTTGGACCTCGCCTGCAGGTGGCCTCACTGTTTGTGGGCTGTTTGAAATTTCGATGAACTTCGGCAACGTTACTGCAGCGCAGCGCACGATCTGCATTGACTTAAAACACACGTCAGGAACAGGGACCTAAACCCTACTAGCCCGAATTGTAAATTAAGGGAAATTATTATTTTATATGCGTTACTACGCCAATGTCCGGACAAATAAATTATTACAAAAATAATAAGTAAAACGACTAAAATGATTAATTAATGTCGTTACGTAAAACTCCCCCATCGCCGAAAGAAAACCTTTATTAGGTCGTAAAAATACTAATTTAAACTGCCTTAAAGTTTGCAGAGTTCAACCCTTCTCCATAAATTAATTTTGGAAAATTATATGACAAAGTGTCGCAAATTTATTTTGTCTGCGGACGAAGTTTACAATTTTATGTGTAGAGATCTATGTCCTCTTTATGATACGTAGCGGATGATAGCTCACGGCGAAGAGATCACATTTTTGACGGTTACATTGTTTGAATATGTCTCGTAGTTGACACAAAGGCGAGCTGGGGCTAGACGTTGCCGCAGTGCAAAGTGCAATTTTAAAATGTAAACAAAGCCCGCACCTTGAGTCCATAAACGCTATCTCAGATTTCGCCTTATTTAACCTGGGAGACGAAGAATAATCTTGTATTTATATAAACATAGCGAATCAACGTTTCTGCGAATATTTGGTTAGTAATATGTAAAGTTTTCATATTTTCGCTTGATGCCATTAACGTCATTGGTTAACTGAAAGCATCACAGAATACACCAAGTTTATTTTACTTAGTTAATCAGTGAAAAATACTATTAATAAATTATAACAAACGTCCTATCAAGTAGACTTTAAAATTAATTAGTGGGTAATATGCATCATGTACCTAACTATTTGTTTTTCTGAGATGGCGTTAACATGTTGACTGACACTGGTCCAGACACAATAAAATAGTTATTTGTTATGCAAGGCTGGAAAGTTAGTTATTTAGCGGCGAGTTACCTCTATTGAAATCTGAGCAAGTGAAGAATTCTAGGATTGAACCACGAGCGTAGCGTGTGGTTCAAAGATTGAATCCTGAGCGAAGCGAGGATTTCAAAGGTACAAGACGCTAAAAACTTTTCTGCCGAGCGCAACACACAATTTTTCACCTCACAACAGCGAGGAACATTTTATGGTAGTTTCCGCGGTCAACTTCCGGTAAAAAAAAATTTAAACATAAAGTTTAATCTAAATATACCTTATTCTTGTTGTTTTAATGATATAAAGAAATATAATAATAAAAAAGGGAGTATTATAGTTAATTTAAAGTTATTTAAAGTAGGAATAGATTTTTACTTATTAATAAGTATAAAAACGATTCCGTAAATGTTGACACTGACATAAGGTACAAGACAAAGACAATTTAAAAATTAAGATTTATGTCACAGTCCGAAATCCAATTATAGGTTGTGAAATCTCACCCAGCCTAATATAAAATTCTTATGACAAATAGTTTAATCTTATTGTTATTGTTTTTATGATTCAATTAACTAAAATAATATAATTAAATCAAAACGGAGTATTATAATTAATTTAAAGCTATTTAAAATAAGAATCAAATATAACAAAAAAGTTAATAGTGCGATTCGGAACGCATTAAGACATATTTTTAGGTATTCAATTAAAAAAGTACTTTCTATGCCTAAACTGATTGACAAAACCTCCTTTTCAGAGCGTGTTTGGTGAAAAGTCTATTGTTACTTTGAGTATAAGGTAAAGTGTTAATTCAACGTGACATTGGCACGGGAACACCTTGGCGAGTAGTAATAGATATTGTCAGTGACATCGGTTATGGATGGCAGGCTGGAGGCTTCGGCCGCGGGATCCTGCTATCAATCATAACTTACTGATGGAGACCGGCCGTTGATTAACGACTGATGATGTGGTTTGTCATTATGGCTTTTAAATTGTAATTCAGTAGGTTTTTTACTATTTTATTTAATAAGAAACGATAAAGTTATCTTTTGATATATCCTAAGCGAGCCTATCAAAAATCTTAATTTAATAATGGGTAGCTTTAGACTCCATCATCGCGCAATTTTTTCGGAAGTCGTTGATGTTGTCTGTGTAAAGCTGTGCTAGATTAAAACATTGTTCCAATGCTGAGTATAAGCCACTTTCTCAATTGCTATTTTAGGCCTACAGTCAGACCAAGCAAGGGCTCGAATATATACAAATTGTCAAAATTCCCTTTTAAGAGAATGCTTCCTTCATACGTAACAATCTCTTAGCTTCTCTTAGCTTCATTCCACCTATATCGAAAATTCCATATGTTTACAACGTTTCATCTCTCAAACTATATCCGAAATTGTTGAAAACTTTTATTAAAAAGTAAAACTAAACATAAAATAACAATTTAGCTGTGTTGCACAAGCCGGTAGTACATAACAAAACGTGCATTCTCAAATCCGAAAGAGACTCATTATTATTTCAGCGGTACACGCCCGCCGACATTGTTGTTTTGTTGACGCGAACGTCTGATCCCGGTCTAAATGACAAACTTGTTATTGAAATACTTTTTTGTACTAAATATTCATTTCCTTATAGTTTTTCTACTACCTATTTCAAACAATTAAAATAATACTAGCGGCCGCCCGCGGTTTCGCCCAGGGTTTCACCCGCGTGGTTCCCGTTCCCGTAAGAATATCGGGATAAAAGTAACCTATGTCTTAAGGTTTGACAACCTGTTTGGCGCAGGGGTACTAACCCCGCCTTCTGCGCCAGAGGACCCGGGTTCTATTCCCGGACAAGACAAATATTTGTGTGCATGAACATGTCTATTTATCTTGGTCTGGGTGTTAATTATGTATATTATGTATGTATTTACAAAAATATTTATCCGTTATCTGTATCCATTATACAAGTTCTTCATGAAACTTAACGTGGGCTAGATAATTGGTGCGGTTGTATGCAAATATTTATTTATTTATTTACTTAATCTAGGCCATCTTCTGTGTGCCAAATTTCATCCAAATCGGTTCAGTAGTTTTTGCGTGAGAGAGTAACAAACATCCTTACAAACTTTCCCATTTATTATATTAGTAGGAAGGATAGGATAGGATTAGTAGGATTGTGTGATGTTATTTCGAAAGTCTTTATCATACTGGTGTAGGACATATTCACAAGTATATATCTATACATAAGTACTTTGTAGTTCAAAAGGATTTTTTAAGAAATAGGTGCTAAGGTTCAGCGATTATATCGCCTGAAATAGTAATAGACATAAAGAAAACGTTTAAGATATCACATCTAATAGAATATTAATAGGTATTTCATTTGAATACTAAATTATTTCCTTAACCTTAGTACTTTCCGAGAATCGTTTCCCAAAAAACCCTACTGGTCAACCGGGAAGTTCCCCGATTGTACCTGCCTGCCTAGAATGCTTTCCGTGGCGGGTAAACTAAGAACCCTATGATACGGCGTTTAGTTAAATCATCTTTTAAAACTCAACAAAAGGGGAGTTATTTTTGCTTTTATAAAGGATATGAATACTGCAAAAAAACATACATACATACATACAGTCATACATACATACAGTCCAAATAAAGTGATGGGCTTCGACATATTCATGAAGTGTCAGGATAACTGTACTCATTTTGATGCTCCTACTGGTAATAGACAACATTTTTGGCATCAACATGGGAAGCATACATCATTGTTCTGTGGGTTGCTGACAAAAATGTCTGTCAAGTCATAAAGTTGATAATGAGGTGTATTCTCTTTATTTGAACTGGGGTTATTTGGTTGTCAATCTGACGATCGTCTATATCGTCTATGTATAGATTGACCATTTGTCTATTGGTTGTGTTTATTGCTACGGTTTATTGTCAAGTCCTGACCTGACACTTCACATGACTTATAATTATGAGAGTAGGTTTAACTTTCTTTGCTCATTGTTTATGGATGAGTGTTGTTCGTAGCCTTTTTTGGTGGTTTTGGCGCGAAGGGTCGGCATATTGGTCTTTGCCACTGTGGTCCGCACGGTGAGTTACTTTTTACTTAGTCCTTCACAGACCTTTGTAGCGACTAGTCTTTAGTAAAGGCCAGCACACTTCTGTAATTACTGTCCACCAGAGGTAGGGCCTCTAGCGTAGGTTTTTGATACTTCTATGTAAAGAAACGAGTTTGTAGAAAATGTATTTCTTCTCACGAATAAATAAATTTTCGTGGTACCCGGGGCATGTGGAGTATTTGCATCGCAATGCAAACTCCTCCGTATTATCGAACGGTATGTCATGATTCGATTATAAAAAAATAAAAAAATCGTTTCTAAAAACAGTTGCGTAGCAGCGGTTGATCCGCTCGCGCACGAAATGTGTGAACTCTAATGAAATAAATAGATTTCTAGTTGAAACGGTGTCTTCTTCATTGCCTCCGGCCGCCACAGTACCTACATTAATTTGAGGACATCTCCTTCATATATTTACGGACACATGATCCGTATTCGCATCGGTCGCATTAGGTAACGTTTCACAACTGCGCGCGTAAGCCGCCCGGTGAAAAGATTTGATGGCGGGGTTAGAGATTTATGTCAAGGATCATACAGCCGGGATCGGGGGATTTCAGACCTCCTAACATCCGACTGTGCCCTTTGTGGCTGGAGCACTATCCGGCTTCACTTCACTTTGTACCTCTTACTTCGCTGCCACTTACCTCGCGGGACGTTTTAATTCCATTTCGAGGAAAATCCGCGGTCAGTGGATCCCGGGGGTTTAGGGCGGAGATGGGGGTTGTTAACCTATCTGTTATTTCTTAGTAAAAATATTAACTGGAAATTCATCCTACGTTAACAATGACAAACCTAGCAGTAGCAGTAGTCCCTGTTAAAATAACTTTTATATTCACGTTTTGCAAGGATCAAACAGTGATTGTTGTACCTACTAACTACTACTAATTTATATTTTTTTTAGTTTTCATTTTCCATACTATCTTAAACTGAATTATAGAATATTATAAAATTAAATATGTAGAAGTCAAGTTGCCTTTAGAATATTTCATAAGTGTGACAAAAATCAACTTGATAGCGTCAAATTTAAAATCAGTACCTCCAGCACGAACAACTTGAGTCGTCGTATCGAGCACGTCCTGTCAAAAAATGTACTTAAAGGAAAACGTAGTTCCGTACATCCGTGATAGTTTTTCTTGCTAATGGTACAGTAGAAACAGTACGACAAATTATACAAGTGAAAATCAAGGGTAACATTTCGTCATAACGTAACGTTCGAGACGAGCGTGTTTTACTTGCAGTGAGCTAGTTTTTACTACGACATCGGCAGCTCGGCTCGTTGTACTGACTTGTAACATTTCGTCATAACGTAACGTTACGTTACGGCAAAATGTTACAGGTCAAAAATTTCGAGCTAACAGTTCGCTCGCTAGTTCAGCGACGATATCATTAACGGTGGCGAACTTATTACGCGACAGCAGTAATGCTAGGTTATTACTGCATCGATAGATCTGTCACAGCGTCTTTATTACCCTGTAAACAGCCCTTTAGCTGTAAACAGGGGTTGGTGCTCACGAGATGTTTCACTAGTGATTGTTTATGAGACATCTAGTCTTGTGAATACTGCGTTAAATTCGGAAAGCAATATCTGTGTCTATAATAGTGTACTGTAGTAGTGTGTAGTGTAACCATCGCGTTTAAGAAAATAAGTAACGTTAAATTCTTTTTCACACGTTCTCAATTCAATTTCAAACTTTAATGGTTATATAAATTTTATGGAATGCATAAGTGCATTGCGATTGGAGGGGGATATTTCGAAACGCTGTAAATAAACTTTTTTTATATTCTAACTATTTTTCATTTCACTAACTATTTTTGGAACAGCCTATGCACTACAACATATAAATCAAATAATTATTACACAATTCTTAAAAACTATCGTCATCACTTCCTTCTGATGAACTTTCTGCAAATACATCAATAATAAACTGCTCTAACATATATATGATAAATTTTAAATAGAAAAAATATTGGAAAAAATTATCTCGGCCACAAGTGAATATTTTTCTATTTAAAAATTATCATATATAAAAATAGCATTAAAAATTAAAAAAAATCATAATTGAAAAATCTAACATATTTTCTACATGATTTTCGACTTCGTACATTTTTGTAATATCGTTTGGTTCACTAGTCGATGACTCACTGAATGTGAATGATTATCTATATTCAATAGGTACCGTGCTATTGAGATATAAATTAAAATAATAATTCAAATATAATTCTAATATTTTGAAAAATATTTTTTTAAATAATTGTTAGATGTTAAATTCTAAACAAACTAGAACACAACTAAGTATCAAAAACAAGCCCCACTCTCCATCAGTCCATTAAGCGCTAATTACTTAATTCATATTTGAATCCAGCACGCTTTTATACTCGTAATCCCATTGCATTGAGTCCATTATTTTGTAATCCGTATAGTTGATCATATGCAAAAGTTAGAACATAAATGAATTTACTGCATTAAGAGCTCACATGCAAGTTGAGAGCTCTGGTTTCACAACATTGTTACTGTAAGAGCGCTAATTGGCTCGCACGGAATGTACTTAATCGTCGTATGAAATTTGTACTAATATTATTAATACGAAAGAAATTCAGTATTTATTTTCTCCGCATGGATAACCAAATCAATTTCAAACAGATTCACCTTCTTCGAAAATTCATGAGTATTATTTTGAAAAACCAATACTCTTTTAGTCTTCAGTACCCCTATTACGAGTTTGCTTAACATGACATTTACAGGACTCGTGAGCGTAGACTATCGGATACACTGCTCATGTCGGTAAAACAGTCGCTAAATATGAAAGAGACAGAGCTACATTTTACATTAACGTTTACTGTAACGTCGAGTTTGCCAAACTCGTAATAAGCCTACTATATAGAAAAATTAAAGTCATTTGCAATCACTTTTAGCTCTGACAGTGGTTCTGGCAGTCCACGCGCGCCACAGGTGTGTAATAACCATAAATTAAAACAAGATAAATAATAGTATAATAGATGCTAGAACCACAGATGTGTCTCGCTAAAATCGTTTTTGTTGGAGGACTGGATCTAAGAACTAAATCTTGAGGAGCATAAGTTTTGAAATGCTTTTTAAAGTAGCTTGGAAAATCTTTACTTTACTTTTTAGTTTTAATATTCAAAGAAAGAAACTGTTTACTTACTGTTTTATCTTTTTTGAAATATGTTCTTCAATTGATTGTGCCGTTTGTTATACGGTTCACTAAAAGGGAGATTGTTAATAATGGCCTAAAAACCTACGTTAATTTGTATTAGGTTTTAATACAGTATTTGAGTATAATAATTGTTAGCGGACGGACACTGCTTGATGTTTAATTCACTTTTAAAAGTACCTAGGTACTTTAATTCTTATACCATGAAACCGCCATCTTAAATGACAATTGTCATTTGTATCGATAGTATTGATATTAAACATGAAAATATCGATGTTATCGTCAAATTTTAATATCGTGTAATAAATTATTACACAGAAAACATTGATGTTGTGCAAGTTTTAAGCTTTTTGTGCCTATTTTAGTATTTTTCCTGTAAATGTCAACGGAACCGGAACTAGCTCGCCGAAGGCGGCGATCGGCGAGTGCATGTGGAGATAAAGATGGCGTTTCGACGATGACGCTCGGCGTGACGCGCGAGAGTTCTTCGCTGTGATTGGCCGTTTTAACTTTACGGTGGTGTTGCGGCGTCAAAGCGCCTTTTAATTGGTAGTAATTATTATGCAATTTTATAAAACATAAGCTCAAAATCTAATCCTTTTTTTTATAAAAATGTTCTCAGCAGTGTCCATGAAAAAGCTTTATTCTTATGGGATAATCGTCGTCGACGTCGTCGTCTCAGACACATGACACCCACTACTAGGTATAGGTCTCCCACAAGGATCTTCACGACGATCGATCCTGCGCTGCCCGCATCCAGCGGCTTCCCGCGACCTTCACCAGATCGTCGGTCCACCTTGGGCTAATACGGGCCATCTAGTCCTAGAAAATTTATTTTCCTCTGCTGTTGGTTCTTAGACTAACAATGTATGGGCGCAGAACATTGTCCTTTATTTTATTTAATAAGCGACAAAATTAATTGGACACAGTTAAATTAACGATAATGAACACTTCATTATCGGGTACTAATTGATTGTCGATTATGCGTTTTGAAAACTTTACAATTTGAAGTAAAAATTAAATTATGTTACAAACTGTATTTTTAAAAGGATAGGTACCGGATATTTAACGGAAAATGTTCTTTTTGTACTTCAAAGAAGAAACTGTACAGAGTAGGTAAATTCTAATAGCTGTATTTTAGATATCATTTCAATGTCATTTTAATTGAAAAAGTCATTGAAGAGTTTCTTGCCAATCCTCCTCGTGCAATGGCCGAATGGCTTCATGTGAAATTGTAAATATAGCGTAGCTAGCTTCTTTAACACTCACAACAGCTTAGTTAGACTGAATAAAGTGTAATTTTGCTATGAGCGAAGCGAAACGATCAAGGTTCAACCACGACGCATTTATGTTATAATAATATGTAGGTACTATAATATGTATGGACGGTTGGTTGGTGATTCGCTTGGCTTTTCTCTCAATAGGGCTCGATAGAATAGAACAATTTATTTTTATGTTGATATTTATCTTGGTTCTTAACTTTTACGAGATGACTAAATCTTCATAGTTTAAGTCCTCCTTGCAAAAACATTTCTACAGATATTGAAACCTATTATATATCAAACCTACATCAGGCACCAGTCTCTCACAACGATATGGTCAAATAGACTATGCTTTGTGTATGTATATTTTTATTTTAAGCAACCATATTTGTGAGAGTAAATAAAGAAATATATATCTGTATGACGATGGCGATAAGCGTTGGCCTCTAGCTGAACGCATCATGGCAGAATGGCATGAGTTGAAACTTAACGCTAGTAAGTTTTCCCCAGTTCGCTTTGCCGAGATATATCAATTTTCAAGGGGTTTCCCGCTTCTGGTATTAGTCTACTAGACGAGATACTTTTACACGGATATGGATATTGTACGAGTATGTTACGTACTTGATTTATAGCTACTAAAGGTATACTATTCGTTTTTTAGATATGAATGGGAGTGTTCTAGTATTATTTATAAGAATGTCGATACAAAGAGGAGAAGAAGGATATTTAGTATTTTGTTATAAACCAATTGCTTGTTAAAATATTCAACTCTATGTTTTGTGAATTGTTAACAGAACGAGTCTTGCGGTAAGACTAATTGGTATAGCGAGTTAACTCTCATTGTAGAATCCATTAGCGAATTTCCAAATAAACAGCACATTGTTTGATTACCTAATAATTACACACTATCGGCACACCAGCCAACAGAGGCTCGCACCGAAGCCACTAACTTTCTATCTAATCGGTTTCAACCAAACAAAAAGCAAAAGCGAGCAATATGCTCCCAATCGGTTAAAACAAAGTTACTGGCAGAGATTCATAACATTCTGCGGTTGAAAAAACAGAAAAGCTCAATAATTATGCTCGTAAAGCGAGTTTGCGGAAGCCGCAAAACGAAATTTAATTTGCCCTGAACGCTGCATCAGAAATAAAGTTAAAATAGTCGCTGCAGTAGGCGGTCGTACGGCCAACTTCTAACGCAAATGAATAGCGAATGCGAAAAGTTGGGTCGAGAAAAATTATGTTCCACTCGCCGGCCATTGTCGCAGCGGGCCGCGTTGTTTCCCGATATTATTGTACTTAAATGTGTATAACCGTGCCACCCTTGTCCAACGTCCAGCGAACCATTCAAACGCGGTGCAACGTCAGATCATACAAAATTTGCTGAAAGCGTGTTGTCGGCTTGCCGCTCAAACGCTAGGCTAATAGATTTTTTGTGTACAATATAAAAAAAATGTGATGTTATTTTTCTTTCATGATGTAATAGTGTGGGAAAAATTCCGTAATGTTTAAAGCTAGATGAGACTACCAACAAACTTAAGTTCAAATAGAGTAAAGCCAGATCAAGTCTCTTCATTTCCAGATAGTTCGGAAAGTAGTCATTAAAGTGAATGAAACGTGCGGCAATAGAAAACTTTGTTTTATAGCTGTACTCTTAATAGTTGAATAAAAACAAAGTTTTGAGCACTTACCGTTTTCGCTGTTTGTGCTGACACCGTGTCTGGATACTGGATTAGTGCTTGGAATGAATCTGTGAATAAAATATGTCACCATTAGTGAAGCTCGTTTAAATTTAAATTTTGTCGTGATCAAAGGTTCTTTGTTAAATGTAAGCGAATAATCTTTAAATTGTTCAGAGTTGACAAAACAGGTAGGTCCATTTACTACATTTCGAAGCTTTTAGTTTAAATTGAATAAATAAACATTTACGACGTTATAAAACTAGTTTAGTGATGTCAGCGTAAAGTGCTCGAGTGTTGGTTGTCTCACGGAATTCTTGACAGGCAATATCTTGTTCATAAGGACGTTCAAACAAGGCGAAATTGGCGCCCAACGTGGTGCTACGCGATCCGGCGTGTACTCGAGATAGTTGTTTGTCTCAGGTGCACCTCAACTGTTTTATCACCTGTGACACTTCAGCGAATATTCGAGCAGAACTACGCCTATTTCAGTAGTGTTGTTTCACGACTCTTACTGACTTGAGACGTGAACAAGTAGAATTAATACTATTATTTCGCGTACAACTGCTATCGAGCAATTACACCTAATAAAACGGGTGGTAATGTTGTCGGAAAAAACACATTAAGACCGAAAACATCTATAAACAATCGTGTCGTGGGGAGGAGTGTGGCTCGATCTCCCCACAAGTAATATAGTTGGTCCTCTAGTCTATTTACTGCAAGAGGATAAGCGTTAAACCCCCTAATTTAAGGCATGAGCCGGGCGATCATTGCCGGCCGGCCGGCGGGCGGCACATAAATTCACATTTTTAGGCAACATCGCAAACAGCCGCCAGCGCCACCTGCGTGACCGCGCGTCTCACCATTAGGCGGTGTCGCCACCATCGCAATATCACACATAATATTGTATCATGTACTGTGTGACTGTATCGTATTTATTATAGAGTCAACTACAGTTGTTTTTAGTATTTTGATGAAGGTATTTTTTATAGGACGATATTATGGCCATTTCGCAAAGAAATTTTCAATATTTTGGCATATTATTTATCTACCGCACTTTCAAGGTTTATGTTTTTCATACCGAGATTGATTTTATAAAAACTTTATTGGTGTAAGCTTTGTAACGAAATGTAAGTCCGTATTTTACCTCTGTCGGCCGACACTACAGAATGAGGGAATATTTATTTTGGGCAATTTATCTACCTTTACCCGGTCGCACCTATAAAATATAGAAAGTAAGAGCACTCAAGGCAAGTCCTGTCAGCGTAAATTAAAAATAACGCGCTGTCTCCTTCATACATAGTTAAATGCTGTTTAAGACCCCATATTTTCTTTGGACCAGCCATTTGGGACCGTTAAAATGGAATGTATAAAAGGCTTACCGTAAATTGGAGTTTTTATGTAATTACTTCGTGAATAAGCAAAGTGTATTTTATGGGAACAAGAAATTGTACAAGATTCGGGTTTCACCTTTAAAATGTGAAGTTTCATGAATTTAATATAGCCGGCGGGCAGAACATACTTAATAGAGATTAATTCGAAATTTCATGTGTTGTAATGAAAATTGTTTTGGTGTTTATTCTGTTACAACGCCATTTTGAGAAAAAGTTTAGATTGTGTTCGTTGTTAGTTGCATTTATATTTTATTTGTGAGCTTACGATATTTTACAAGGATCTAAAAGATACAAAGTAGAACCAGGTAAGATTCATTATTATGTGCCTTTATTTTTTATTTTATCTTATCCTTCATTAACTATGAAAATTCATACCTTGAAATGAATAAAAAAATGGTTAAATAACTAGTCTTTTTTTTAAGATACAGCTAATTGTTTGTTTTTCAAATGTAAGATTGACTGATAACCGATGCAGTAGTCAGTCTTTTAAGATGCTGACGGATAGATAATATATAAAAAAAACGTACGGCTCCGTTGGTTAGGTGCTCTGTGAGAATGCGACGAGAAAGTTTATGCCCTCCGGATATAGAACCTTTCTTTCATTCCTTTCAAGGATGTAAAAAGCCCTTCAAGCATCATAGCAACGCTTGAGACGAGTTTTACATCCGGGTCGTGATGCTTGTGTCACCTTAGGAGTATAATTTCATATTTAAAATAAAACGACATGTAAATTTAATTTCTTTTTAAACTTAAGTTTTACGCTTTGCCATAGAAGCTAGGTACCGCTTTTGTATCAAAACAATATGAACTAGATCAAATTGCTACAGATAGTACTCAACACTGAAACTAGAGATTTACTAGTCCATTGTTTTATTAATCGACCGAACTGTTTTGCTTCTTGTAAATGCATTTATTAATAAAACTAATTAAGCAAATTCAATTGGAGTTTACTTAAAAAGTTGCACACAAACTTTTTCAGGCAATAAGTTAGTCCGTGGTCGTATTCGAGTATTCAGAGTTATTTATTTAATTGTGAGCTTAAATATTCGAGGAGTTAATTCAATAACGCTCCGTCTCCAATTCAAATGTGCCCAATCAATCGTCTGTACGGGCTTGATAATATTTCATTAAAAATTCAACTGGGTTGCGCAGGCACTTTATGGAATATATTAACCGCCGATGTTCGAGTAAACAGAAGACACCACAGAAGGTACATGAAAATTATTTTATGTGTGTATACAGTTTCATGCCATATGACTTTATAATCTTCTTATATAGTGACGAAACACTTCCTATCCTACTATAATCCTACTAATTTTATAAATGCCAAACCGTGAGGATTTGGGAGGATGTTTGGATATTTGTTACTCTTTTACGCAAAAACTACTGAACCGATTTGGATGGAATTTGGCATACAGATAGAAGATAGCCTAGATTAAAACATAGGATACTTTTTATTACGATATTCCTACGGGAAAGGGAACCACGCGGGTGAAACCACGAGCGGCCGTTAGTTATAAATATAACTACTTTATTTTGGATATGGTAGTAAAAAATAATGCTGTTTCACTTCTAAAATTATTTGATGGTATAAATAGTAAATGTAGTTAAACTATGGAGGTAATAATATTGAGCGTAGTGTAGTTTCTGCTCAAACGATTAGTGCATAATTTGATATCTTAAAGCTCGTCTTTTGAATGAGCGATTTCTCAGAACACTGAATGCGTCTTAGCTCGCAATTTAGGCGCCCTTTCAGCTCTGTCTAGATATTTCTGGCTTTCAAATAACTTCTGTGTTGGTACATTAACGTAGACGGTGAAAACATTTCAGCCTTACCTTTGGGATTTTTACACAAAAAAAATAAGTTTCACGATCTTTTCGTAATCTGTTTCTTTAATAAATAAATAATGTAAAGGGAGCAACAAAGAAATAAACGAGATCACGTCCGTCACCAACTCAAGCTAACTAATTATGACTGACAGAAGCGTTCAGATCAGAAATGACAAGAGAAATATACAAGAAACACAGAAGATATCCGTTACCGAATCAAATCCTTAATTACGGGAATCCGAGCGACACAGAGGCGACACCTACCGCAAACAGGGGACGCATAATAATTGTAGCGGTCTGCTACACCTTAATAAAGCCAATAGGAGCGGGGAGGGGGCGGGAGGGATTACGACGACTCCGAGCGCTCTTCATTGAGATTTGTTTTGGGATTAGGAACGCGTTTGATGGTAAAACCTCCCGTCAGGTCAGTCGACGCGATAACAGCCCGTTTTTCCGCGTAACGCTTCCAATATTCATATGGTAAAAGCCTAACAGAATATTCATTACCGACACGCAGTGAACGCACGCAGAATAAATTTGAATCGGAGCGCGGTAACTTCTTAGCGATTAAAGTTATAAGGAATTCGGCGCTGTGATGTCGAAGTGTAAATATAAATAAAGGTGAAATATTAAATTTAACAAATCAGGGAAGCCGCATGTTTATTTTGCGTAGTCGATTGATAACCACTCAGAGGTCGGAGCGCTCTAGCAGAAATAATCAGTGTCTAAATATTGCGGTCTTATGGAAATCAGTTCAGAGATGTTTTGAGATATTTGTATTATTTATTGCTTGAATTAGTTTCTGATTTTGAGGAGCAAAAGTCACTTTCAATATGATGATGTGGAAATAATTACAATAAAAGAGGATTCAAATATCGAATCGATAGAAAATGAAAGGATTGTAATTAACCGACCGACTAAAAAAATTTTTGACTGACAAAAATACTAGATGAACGACTTAGTCGCCAATCTAACCTAATCTAAACCTATTTATTTAGTCGCTCATTTTAGTAGTTTTTAGTCGATCCGCAGGCTGATTACTAACAAAAAAATCTGAGTTTCGTCGCTGTCGTTACTGTCACATTTTCATACTGTGTGACACATACATACATACATACATAGCCACAACAGCGACGAAACTGAAACTGAACTGAGTTCTCGTTAGATAATCAGCCCTCGGTTTAATAAAAAAAAAAAAATAGGTAACCAAAAGGTGGATAAATACGGACAGCTTTAGGTAATCTTGCTTTGAGTACCTGGACTACCTAGTCATTAGTATGTATTTTTTTTTAAATATCTATCCTGTAATTTGTAGTTGTCCAGATTATTAATGACTGTGAAAGTTTAGTTAAGACAGGGAAGAACTAAGGTTTTCCATTTTCCGAAAACACTGTAGATTCATTTTAAATAAAACAAATAGAAACTGGTTCGGCATTCGTTGGACAGTCGTTTTGCAATGAGACAATGATGAATGTAGTAAAAAAAAAACATAGAGTTGTATCCAGAATTACAGTGGCTGAAGCTGTGTGGGAACGGAAATTGGAAATGCTGCATTAGCAAAGGAATGTCATGATACCAACAAGTTATGACCGTTGCTGCACCTGGAACGAGCGAAGGGATCCCAATGACCTTAATCGATTGCTGTTTCAAAATAAATTTAGTATGCTTTTCAGTTAACACAAATGTTTTAGGGTGATAAAAAATTTAGTGGTTTTAAAGTATTCAAACCTTTTTTGCATTCGAAACAGCCTAAAAGAAAGCCGCTGGATTTGTGCAAACGAGAAAATTCAATAGAAAAATCCGTTTGACCCTGTTGCAAATTTCGAATAGTTGTACATAGCGTTACGAGGTAAACCGATAGTTTTAAGCCGGTGCTCGTTTTCAATGAGCCTGCGAGTTTTCATTAAAAAAAATTGCTATATCATTTCTCGAGGAAAGCACTTGACGAGCTCCCCCGAGGGCAATGTCCGAGGTTTTAAATAAAGTTGATTCGTGGTTCTCAACTAGGTGTACCGGCATAATTACCCGAGAGTGAGCAGTGCGGCCACGCGCCCGCGGCTGAGGGCTTATCAAATATGTACCTACTACCTACCTACCTGGCTCCTGTGTGCCGCCGGATTTATTTAGGATATGCATGAGGGTACGATTTAAATTTTAAACGGATTGCGCCCTTGGATTTTGGGCCTGTGTTATGTTTGGTAAATCTATCACTATAACACCGGTCGCGCAAAATTAATTTTAAAGCCCGTTCCGATTTGATTTATTAATAGTTGTTATAGTCGCTGTAATCCGGGCCTAATATGGACGCGCGCGCTGCGATAAAGGCTTATCGTTCAATATTCGATCGCGAAATAATGTACCTAATTAGGACGCGATTTAATAATGCAAAGCGCTTTCACCAATTTCACGGGCTTTTAACGCTTTAATGAAATAAAAACATGAGGCGTGCGTGTGTTTTGTGTAATAACCGTTAACATTATGATGAGTGCGGCATGGGAAACGAGATGGGAATATTACTTACTGTTTTTTGTGAATGTGACGATCTTGAGCACCTTTCCGTATCGTTGGAAGATCGAGTATAGCACGTCCAGTACTATCGGGTATAACATGTGTTCAATGATCACGCGTAAAACTGTGTTGGGGCCACCCTGCAAACAAAAAAAAAAGATTATTTTTAAAGTACATATTAAAAATAAACTAAATAAGTATTTATCTATGTTTTCATTTAAACTTTAGTTAATAATATATAATATAATACCTACAAGTTCGATTGATTTCTTCAATTGAGACTGGCAAATATGAACAAAAAATATTTGAAAACGTAAAACTTCTAAGATGCTAACTAATATTAGTTTTCGAAGTCAATAAAGTTGGAATTAGGTATCAATAATTCTGAAAGAATGACTCAATTTGAAGAGTTCATTGGAAAACTGAACTTTTGTAATAAAATTTCTACTAACAAAAACCTGTGAAAATGGACCGAGATTTTACGAAAAGGGAACAATAGACATTGTTTCGCAATTTTTAATAACAAAAGTAGAAGTTTGTACTTGCTTTTTCGCAGTGTAAAGAGATTCGGGTTCGTAATATGTATTTTAGCCGAAAACAAAGAAACTGTTGAAAGACCAACTGTATGTACAAAAGCGTAAGTAAATCGTATATTATATACGAAGGTATTAACTTACATGGTTTATATGAATAACAGAGCTAGAATATTGTATGAGAACACGGAAAACGAGCTTATATAAAAGTCAAATTCTAAGAACCAAGTATAGAATCAACATAAATACTACAATGGTAAAGGCAAGATAAAGGTTATAATCCCAGTGAGAGAAAATAATTTTTATCACAAATATTAGAACAATTTGTTTATTTTTTTTTTAACTATTAATTTTTGCCAAAAGAACACTACAGGTCGACCGCGAAGTTCCTCGATGGTACGTTCCGTACACCTTACTAAGCAAAAGCAGTAATCCATATCTCCAAGGTAGGTTTACAGCATGAAGTGTATATCAGTAGTGAGGGGTCCAAATATGGCGTAGGTAAGCCGGTCCAGAAATTTCTCCAAATATTCTCTGTAACTAACAACAGTATGGTGAATTGCTGGGGTGGGATTTCTAAAAGTTCTCTTTTATCGATAGTAGTTCTCCGATATAAATCGACATGTAAATGTCGACATGGACCCGGCCACTGGTGTTTATTGATCGGTGGGTCTTAAGGCGGCAAGTCCGCTCCGAGCGACAATAGCAAAGTTATATATAAACCCATAATTACATCAACGTTTATTCCGGTCGCCTTGCTCGTGCTGTATATTTTACTTAACAAAAAGAGCAGAAAATAGATCTCCAAGGTGTTCATAGCATGAAGAGTATATTGACCGATGGGTCTTAAGGTGGCAAGTCCGCTCCGAGCGACAATAACAAAATAAGTTAGGTATATAAAAACCCACAATTACATCAACGTTTATTCCGGTCGCCTTGCTTGTACTGTACATCTTACATAACAAAAAGAGCAGAAATCCAGATCTCCAAGGTGTACATAGCATGAAGTGTATATTGACCGGTGGGTCTTAAGGCGGTAAGTCCGCTCGGAGCGACAAGCCCGCTCCGTCTGTCCCGGCCCCGGGGACGGCGGATCTGATTCCAGCGTCTAATATTTAAGTAAGCTTTGTAATCAGCTCTGTTTTGCTACTAAGCTGACTGGAGGTTTACCTTTGTGTGTTCAAGGTACATATTTGAATAGTTGTGATGTGTGAAATATTTAAATTGGTGAGATTTTGGTTTGAGTTATTCTGAATAATGAATTACGTGTTAGTTTTGGAAGCGAGTGAGTAGGTATTTCTTAAGTGTGCCGTGTTTGAATTGAATAGGCAAAAAAATACGGTTAATAATGAACTTTTATCAAATTTTAGTCTACTTGAATAATATTGGTTGAATATAAAATAAATACAAACTAGTAAACATATTCAACGTAACTAAAAGGGTTGGTAAGTTTAAACTTATTAATTTCAAATAACATTATTATATGACAAGATTATTAAATGTTGAGCTATAAACAACGGTCGTTAAAGTATAGTTATCGGTCCTTAAATAGTCACTAGAGAAAACTAAAAACCAACGTTAGCTCCTACACTTAGGCTACGACGCGATGTAGTAATTCTACGATCACGATCGTAGGCATGCTAGTAGCTTGCGTAGTCCGCGTTTCGTAGCTTATCGAAACTGTGTTACTACGCTTATCGGCTTTTTTATTTTAAGTATGGCGGCGGCTACGAGCCAAGCCCGCGCTGTTGGAGATAGCCTGCGCTGCCTGCAGCGCCGCCTGCGCAGACGCCGATTCCGAACATGGCACAGCTGAGTAAATAAACATATATGTATTTCCGCGCCTCCATTGGTGGCTGTAGGGCGGCGCCGGCGCTGGCTAAGAGAGCCGGGCCCGCGCTGTTGGAGATTGTCTATGCCGAAGCCGCCGACTGGAAACTTGGTACAGCCGAGTAAATGAATATACCTGTATTTCCGTGCCTCCATTGGAGGGCTGTAGAGCGGCGCTGGCGCCGGCTACGAAAAACGGGCCCGCGCTTTTGGCGATCGCCTGTGCCGACGCCGACTGAAAACATGGCACAGCCGAGTAAATAAACATACCTGTATTTCCGTGCCTTTATTGGCGGGCTGTAGGGCGGCTCCGGTGCCTAGAGCCGGGCTCGCGCTGTTGAAGATTGCCTGTGCCGACGCCGACTGAAAACATGGCACAGCCAAGTAAATAAACATACCTGTATTTCCGTGCCTTTATTGGCGGGCTGTAGGGCGGCTCCGGTGCCTAGAGCCGGGCTCGCGCTGTTGAAGATTGCCTGTGCCGAAGCCGACTGAAAACATGGCACAGCCGAGTAAATAAACATACCTGTATTTCCGTGCCTTTATTGGCGGGCTGTAGGGCGGCTCCGGTGCCTAGAGCCGGGCTCGCGCTGTTGAAGATTGCCTGTACCGACGCCGACTGAAAACATGGCACAGCCGAGTAAATAAACATACCTGTATTTCCGTGCCTTTATTGGCGGGCTGTAGGGCGGCTCCGGTGCCTAGAGCTGGGCTCGCGCTGTTGAAGATTGCCTGTGCCGACGCCGACTGAAAACATGGCACAGCCGAGTAAATAAACATACCTGTATTTCCGTGCCTCCATTGGCGGCCTGAAGGGTGGCTTCGGCGCTTAGAGCCGAGCTCGCGCTGTTGGAGATCGCCTGTGTCGACGCCGACTGAAAACATGGCACGGCCGAGTAAATAAACATACCTGTATTTCCGTGCCTCCATTGGCGGGCTGTAGGGCGGCGCCGGCGCCGGCTACGAGAGCTGCCCCCGCGCTGTTGGAGATCGCCTGCGCGGCCTGCAGCGCCGCCTGCGCCGACGCCGACTGCAAACATACCACAGCTTAGTAAATAATGCCTAAATGATGACCCACGCTTTACGATCCGAGGATCCGAGGTTTTACTAATAAATTTTGCTCGGACACTACTCGGTAGCCACACAGTACAACCGAGTGATGGCTGAGTTGTCCATACAAAATAACTCGACTCGGACTCGGCAAGGTGTAGCGTGAGTCATCCTTGTCGTGTGCCACGCTGACGCGGAGCGCCTTGTGACCGCGATAGGTTCTCGAGTTCGTCTCGTACTGTTATTTTCTTTTCGCCTACTGAAGCGCTGCCTCGGCGTGGTAGACGACAGGATTACGATAAAATTAATGCTACAAAAAATCAACATTACTCCAGCCATCGTAAGACGTAAGGAAAGAATGCATGTAAACTCACTTAACCACGGACTTAACCGCACTTTTTTTATTAATGTGTTCAATTTATGCACACATTAATAGCATTAATAACATTAATAGCTTACTTTTGTTTTTCAAGTTCGTTTATAGCATTACTATTGAAACATTAAAACAAAGGGTGTTTTTGAAACAATTACGAATAATGCACAAAGTTTTTGTTTACAAACATTCTATACGTAAGTTGGCTAGAGTATAGGCTACAACTTTCTCAGACGGGAACAGATTCTTCTATTAGAAAAGTAGGATTATAAATGTTAACTTTTAAAGAAGCCCTAATAGGAAAATTTTGACGACGACCTACATTATGAAGTCTATTTGAAAAAAGATGTCATTCATTTTTTTTTCATAAAATCTCGTTGAGCTTTTAATGAATATCGCTCAGCACTCTATTTACCATTAAAGCATAAAATTATTTATAGGTACCGTAATAACGCCCACTACCGAATGCATAAATATTTTTTCTTATAAAATAAATACTTGACTCCAGAGCTAGACACCAAAATAAAATCTATGAAAAAACTTTATTATATTAGCTACAAATCTGAAAATGCTTATTTAAATACTTTTTGAACAATTGTATATGTCCATAATCTTAAAAAAAAATGGTCGCCAGCATTGAATAAAGTGCGCACATTTTTTGTTAATTGTTTGAGAGATATATAGAAAAAAAATTATATTATTTTATATGCATTTTATGCCGGAATGTATTTCAAAATTGGAATAAAATATTTTTTTAGGTCAATTTTCCAATAGGTAAACATCACGCAACCTATAGAACCGAGAAACATCGAACACCTAAACTAAATCTTTATCGGTAGGTAACCCCTGAGTTATATTTACATCCCGTATTTATCGTCTCAATAAAAGAAAAATACAACACAGTATCAACACACGCATTGAAATAATGTAACAATGTTCCCTCGGGAAATAAAAAGGTGGTCACGTACAAAAACTAAACATGTCCGGCACTCTCGTAACTCGAACAATGAGACTAGTATGAGAGTTATCTGGTGAATGCGAGCCACCTTGAGTGCTAACGTCTGCGATAACATTGACCACGTCAAATAAAGGGCTGCACATATAGTTATTTTGTATCAAACAACTAATTAGCTACTTTGTGCAGTCACGGAAGTACTCGATGGACCACTTTGACTAGCGGCCGCCCGCGGTTTCACCCGCGTGTGCGTGTGCGTGTGCGTGTTCCTATGTTTAAATCCGGCTATCTACTATCCAACCTAATCCATTCAGTTGTTTTTGCGTGAAAGAATAACAAATAACAAAAATCCATCCATCCAAACACCCTTACAAACTTTCGCATTTATAAAATCAAGTAGGGATAGGAAGAAAGGATAGGAAATTCGCGTGCATTTGATTAAGCAGTTCTATAGGCTAACCACGCCCCCCTATTGAGAGCTGTTCAAGGGGTTTTGACAACGGGCAACTTCCGCGTTTGTACGTACAACATTGATGGTGGCGCAGCGGTAGACCTGGGGGTATTGTTTCAATCTTACCATGTTATTTCGTACTACGAATCTCTAGTAAGCTTGTTTTTTGACGGAAGTTTTGTGATGTCTTCGCTCAATCATCGCCTCCAACGTGTGAAGCGTGTCAAAATGTGACAACAGTACCTTATAATAACAAAACGCAAACAAAACGTTCTTATGACATGATGGTTTTTAATAGATGATGGTAGGCTGCCCTCAGCTCAGAGGTGTGTCAGAGGTCTCGGATTCGATTGCAGATCAAGGAAAATATTTGTGTGTACGAACATGACGTGTTCTTCGTCAGGCTGTTTATGTTATAAAAGATTGCAAGACAATTTCTTTCGTCATTTATTACGTTGACTCTTTGTCAGTTAATTGTTTCATTTAATAATGATGATAAATATGCGTAGTGTACTTCAAACTAAATACGATTATGTAAAAATAATTGCTGGAAAACGACTTTTATTTTACGTAAATAAAAATGGTGTTCTTTTTTACACGCAATGGAACGCGTGCAACAACCTTTGCGAGTGTCTATAGATAGAGTACAAGTAGGTGACCGGGGCCCTGTTTCATTAAGTGGTTTTGATATTCATTGCCGTTTTGTTACTTTCTACGACAATCTTTAGAAAATATTAATGACTTTCACTCACTCACTCACTAATCAGCCTGTGGACGTCCACTGCTGGACATAGGCCTCTCCTAGCTCACACCTATTGTGGTGTTCATAGGAGGCTATTAGCCTACTGCTACCACGCTGGCCAGACGGGTTGGTAGTTTGTTTCAAGTTTTCCTTCTCTCGCACAGGTGTTAGTCGGCTCTTAGTCGACTCTTACGACATCCCAGGCATGTAAGGGAGTGGTGACACTTGTATTCTTAGGCCGTCACCACACGGCACGACAAAATAACTTTAATCCTCAATAACTCCTTAACTATCAGTTTCCCAGGTTGATATGATATGATTCCATACAAGAAAATGATAGTAACAATATGGGGAGAATATGTGGTTTTCGTTTTCGTTATGGGTCTTTTAGCACCCTGTATACTGTCTGATATTTCAACGTGCCAGCAATATTTAGCAGTTTTTTTAGTATGATTAATGAAATATTTTATTTTGATATAATAATGTAAACTGAAACCTTTAAATTTTGCGTTTTTTTATCTTACGTAATAAATTTCAATACAAAAAAACTAGAAGTTTTTTCTCCGTTTCGAGAACAACTAGTGAGACAAGATATCGTGTTGTTAAACAAATGATCGAATTCTGGAATTTTGATTTAATCACGAAACTTCCAATACAATTTAAATACAAATTAGATAGAAACCCAATCACATCCTAAAATAGTACCCAGAAAAATATACGGTACTCAGTAAATCCTTGTTACATTGTTAAAATCTCGTTCTTGTAGTGTAGGTAGTCTCCGAGACGCAATCCTTTGAGCGGCGTTGCTTTGCTGCGTCGTTTTCACATTACCTACGGCCTCGCAGTACACTTTGATCCTATATTTTCGCGTAGCTTTGTGCGAGACGGGCTGACAAGCGGGCTGGGCAGACAAAAATAAGGCTTTAACAATGTCATGGTAAGCCTGCCGGCGACAGCAAAGGCTCTACGAATTCGCGTTGACTTGACCCCCGTTTGCCGTGTCATTCATCGGTATGCGATCACATACGTTCGCCATATTGATGTATTTGGAGCGAGGGTCGATACAAAGAGTTTTTAATAGATAATCCTGGTATTTCAAAGTTACAAGTAAGTGCACTGTTCAATATCGATTTCGTGTAAAATTCAAATATCGAAAATTCTGGATTCCATAAGAGAGTGCCGTTCGGAAGTCGCGATCCGAAATATTTTACAGTGGCAAGTGGCGCCCCAAGCGTTCAAGTTATTTAAAATGACGTCATCTTCGTACGATAGCGATCAGACGGTCGACGACAAAATATCTAGCAAGACTCCTTTTCATCCATCACAAAACCCGCATCGCATGATTGATCAAAGCTATCCACTGCAGAAACATGTGCTTTAGGGTGCATCGATGTTCAATACAAGATTTACCAAAGTGGATATTCACTTTAACTACGTTACTTCGTAGCATTTAGAATGAAAGTCGTTTCATAATTCTAATGTAACAGCGCTGCCTTTGAAACGTTCCGGTCCCTAACAGTATACATAAGTCCATTCCGTAGCGCTCATTATAAGTTTTAATAGTGCGCTCGCCTGCTGATACAAGAAAATCAGGGACACGTCACTATCTCTTAACGCAATAATATTACAACCCTCCTGTCGTTTAACATGATCTCTTCATTAAGCTTGTTAAAAATAACTTAGTTTGTTTACCGTCTTTGTGATTTAGAAGTTTTTAAACTAAATGAAAAATACTTTATTATTAAGTTTTTTATTTATTTAAACTTCTTCAGGTACATCGGATTAAATAGAGCTTGTTTGATTAAAAATAATAAATATAAATAAAAAAAATAAAAAAACTTTAAGTTTTAATTTATACAGCATCTGACATAGACCTTACTAACTCTAACTAGGTAATACAAATAACATTCTAGACGTAGGTACACATTAACCCTAAAATGCGATCGGCAACCCAGTTTCAATTTTATTCAACAACAATCTTTTTGATCAACGTTTGCAACAATATACACTTAAAATTTCGAACGTCTGCGTTTGAAAACCTCAGCGGAAGACGAGTCCTATAAAGGTAACAAGACGGTACCGAGTAGCATCATTATAAGAGGGAGGAAGCACGGGTGACAGGCGAACATCACAATACCACCTTTTACATCGAACTGCGAGTATTTTACTGTCTTTGCAATTATTATTATGAGCAAAATAATATTATACGACATCGATACGAGAATAGAGATGAATTAGAACAGATGTGAGTAGCCTTATTATATTTAAACATTTATATTTACGTATTAAAAGATAAATCACTAACAAAATCCGAAACTTAAAATTCATAACGATGCAAATTCCGTGAACGATAACCTCAAAACACAAGTATTAACGTGTAGCGAAATTGCGTTAGTTATCTACACATCTGTCAATTAGTTTAATAACTGGGTCCCACAAAGCTGTTTAATAGGCGGTGTTGTTTCATATCAGTATTTACCTACATCTCAAGCACACAGATTCAGATAAACAGATAATAGACACCTACTTGTATCTGTTTTAGTTTAATCACCGAATTAATTAGCCATGATATTGACTTAGAAGCTTGTTTGTTGTCAACAATTCGATCGCAGCCATTATTATTTCATAATAAGCATTACGGTGTCTGATATCGTAAATATCTTATCACTTTGTATTTTGCATCCCTAATGAGTACAGATTGAATCCTACTTGTACACTCGTAGGTTTTGAGAACAGTTGTTATCGATTAAACAGTATTCAATAATGCATACAGTTAAAAACTAAAAACATATACACATTAGAGATTAATTATATTGAATCCTACACAATTTCGTACAAGTAAAATTATTATGTTACAAGATGAGCTACGATTTGTATCACAAAATTGTTTCTGCGAGAACGAAACAATTCGGAGTAGAACAAGCATCGGTTTATTAAATTATCACGTTCAGACGACTTCGCCCTCACCGATTCAATGGCGACACTTATATCTGAGTCTACCTTGATCGTTCTCAGTTAAATTTAGGGAACATCTCATCATTCGATATTATCAGCCATCAAATGATTGAGGGTTGTTTATGATAGGTTTCTTGGATAAACGAAACTAATTAAGCGTTTTAATTAATCCTCCCATTGGGGTTTTGTTACAGAAAATATTGATTTACTTTCCCGTATTCGGCCTCAAGGGAGGGAAGAAACTCCCATCGGGTATTATTACTCACTATCCGTCGAAAGCGTTATTGGTTCACTAATTATTAAGGCAGAACAGTTAATGAGCGATGTCCAATTACAAATATGAAATTTAATCAAACAAGAAAACAGGGTTATTGCAGGTGCGCAACAAGAGACAACACTAAAAAGGTTAAGTGTAATATAATTTTTAGTGCCACGCGACGTCGAGAGACATTAATTTTATACAAGCCGTAAGCCTTGCTAGACTGTCGAAGCTGTTAAAGTAAGAAAAAGAAAATCTTTTCAGGACGCATTTTTTTACTATTTTGTTAAAAAAATGTGTGAATGAAAGTTTGTTTGAAAATTGACCTAGGTTTGAAAAATAAATGTGCTAAAAAGCTTTCAGGATCATCTGACAGTCACGTAGTTTGTTCATTATCAAGATTGAATAGGCTGAAACAGTCGTAGTTCGGTAACTCAATCAAAATCGGAACAACGTCGCCTGTCCGTCCCGCGTGGCATGCGGGTTTATTGAATACTGTTATCTAAATTGTGGGTTCTTGATGCCCTCACAAAGATTAAATTAACAGGTCGACTGCAGGCCGCAGCCGGGGGGTTGAATTTCCCAATTGGTTACCTCGGCTTTAATGCTCCATCGCATACGCTACGATAATCCGCTTGTAGAGTTGTAATAGGGCTAATTGAACTATCGTTACGTTATTAGTGGAAATACACGCTTAGAGCCGGATTCCAAATGTTTATTGCCAAAACAGTGCCGATTCATGCCAACCCCGAGTGGAATCAAATAGGTGCGAATGTATTTTTTAGGTCCAAGGAATGTTAGGTCTCCGAATAGTTTTTTAGACGGGGACTTCGGTAAATATTAGTTCGGGAGATCTGGATTAAATTATAATTCACTGTTTTGGGGTCAGTCGGAACTCAGAAAGTCCTTAAGGAATAATAAAACCAGAAATATAGTTTATTGAAGAATAAGCTTTAAGAAACAATTTTGAAGATTGATAGGTAAATAAGACTTGAATGACTTACAGTGAAAATACTTACAGCATTGCTGTGCGTCTGGTCTGTCTTGAGCTCCTTGTGGTTGGAGAACTGGACGTAGACGGCGCGCCCGCGCAACTGCGCGACGCAGCCGCCGAAGTAAGCCACCATCGCCACTGCTGAAATCTCCTCCGCCATTTCGAGGAATGCCTGTTGTATTAAAAAAAGTGCAATATAAGCAACCGATTTTTTGTACTAAAATTGAAAGAAATCGTAGACAATCATAATACATGAAAAAAGGAACGTTTATAACTATGTTTATACCTAAACATTAACATCAAAAACAATTGCAAGAGATTTTCATACACTTTCTGCAGCTGCAAGTCTTCAAATTTTATTTATCATTCTACTCTACGCGAGCACTCTAAACACGAGCGTTGAGCTACATCAGAAAATATTCCAACCTCGTGTTTCTCTTAGAGTTAACACTGTTGTTAAACAGTTTAAGTATAGTTGGTTTGCAGCTCAAACGTCCGTAATACTTCGACAGTTCAGTCCTGCAAACAACGAAGAGCTTGCGGAGTCCAATTAATCGACTCCGACCATAGTCAAACAACATGGACTAATCCTGCATACAGGTTCCATAATTCTAAGCGCGTCATTATTTCGACTATCATTTTCGGCCAGAATTTCGCTATTTGCGTCCCGTTTCACGTGCTTGCAGATCGCAACCACAGGATCCTGCTTTTGGCATTTCAACACGGCTGACCGTACAGAACACATCGTTAAAAGCTTGCGTAGCCGCAAATTAAATAGAATTTGGCTGATGTTAATTAAAAAACAAATAGAAGCCATGGAAGCAGTCGGAAATAGGACAGTTATTCAAGCATGTCTATGGTTCCTTCGAGTAACGATGGATGCAGCTTCGTGAAATAATTACGATATCTCGAAAGCATTTTTCATTAGTAGGTTTACGAAATTGAATAGAGCGTCAGCTAGGCCATCTATATTGCCTGATATATCGTGCTACAATTACTAGTCATCTATCATCTTTAGAGTATAAAAATGAATCACCTTTTCCCTTGGTAATCGCATCATGCGTGATCGGATGAAACAATTTCGCTAATTCTTTATTTGTTGTGTTTATTATTGTTGGGAGAAGGTTCTTATGAAAGAAAAAATTAAAGATCGAAATACCTTATGTGGAAACATAGCAGTCCAGCCAAACTATGAGAGATAAGAAAATAGCAACTTAGGAAAAGTTGTTGGGCGTAATGAGCATTTTCTATTGACGTACAAATGTTGAAAGCCTGGTACACTTGATGTGGAAACCTAGCAGCCCTTTTAAGGTATAAGAGATACGAATATAGATAACATTTAATAATTCTGAGACGGTACGAAGTTCGTCGGGTCCTCCAGTAGTATAAAAAAATTGATAGATGCTATATTATGGTGGATCAATGTGGCGCAAATCAACCTGTCTGACATGCGGAGTAGTCATAAAATTGTGGAGCCGGCTCTTTCGCTTTAATCACCGAGAGTAGGCGATTGTTGCGTCCACTCGCCGTGTTTGCCCACCTCTCCACAGACGGCACCTTTGTAACCGGACCTCCGGGCTTCAGTTACTGTCCACTGCGATACTTTCCATCATCCTCTCGTGCGTCAAAGGTAAAGCTCGTGTGAAGTGCCATCTCTTTATTGATTAGTTTCGAATGACTAAAATTATTGTACTTTAATTAGATTAGACTTCCCTGGATTTTATGAAAGAATATAGTCGCCTGAATCTCTTACATAGTAAGTAAAAACTTATGAAACTTTTCCAGCGCTTTGCACCTTCAGCATGGAACGTGGCTCTGGAAAAGATACGGAATATTTCATGACAAAAAAGCAAGCAAAGAGACTGTGACCGTTCATAAAAAGGGATTCGACTCGTTTCTCGCGGTAGAAGAGAGATTGTTTTCCTTCACGGCACGGTATATAGCGAAGGATGTCATACGGGCTATTTATTAGACGGGATAACATTGTCGCGGCGGCCGCAGCCTCCCTTGCCTTAATGGGATTTTCTTTTATCATTTTATTTCTCGGCTGTAAACTAACTCATTTTTAATTTGTCAGCGGCTGTGCACCGTAAATTTCGTATTGCACGTGGACGGGAATATGGCCGGTAGTAAAACCGAATGTCTTATAACCCGTTCGGGCGTAGTTCGCACTTATGATGAGGACGTGTTTCTTGATGGATTGCTAACTGTACCATACGAACAAGTTTACGGTACAACACATTTTCATATAGGTGATTCATAACGGATGACGGTAAACGCTTGCATCACATTGAGCACCATAAATTGTAAGACACATTTCATATTCCAAAATTAAATTAAATTTGAAAACACGCAAGACACGTCCAGAAAGGGACTCGACAGTAATGGAGATTCTCAAAGAAGATAAAATGTGAGTTTAATGATACGTATACGGGGTTCAAAACCGCAGAATATTTATCTATCTACATTTGCGCAGTCATTGAGTTTCTCTCGCCCCAAAATTTAATTTTATTTCTAACGTCTCGTCGCCTGTCCCTTAATTTCCGCTAAACATGATTTCAGATGCAATCTCGTGATCGGGGTCATTTCGAAATGCCCTTGTTATAGTATAAGGAAAATGTAGACAACGTCAAATAAGCTAAATTTCGTAATATGGTGTGCTTGACATCTCGTCTCAGAGACGTTCTTTAGCTGTTTCCTCACTCCCAGTTCCAACTTTTAGTGATATTATAGGAAGTTTCAATGTTATTTTTTTAACTATAATTTACCTGAGTTTTAACTGGGCTCTCTAGCCAATAGTAATTAAGTTAAAGGGCAGATTTCAGCATTGTTAATAGCATTATTCATTTCAAAGTTTTTTTTTAAGAATAAATTAATAATTTGAGTCTTCAAAATGAAACCTTTGTAATATTTTCCGATAAAGCAGTGCACGCATGCATAGATACCTACTGCATACCTACCTAGCTAATACCTATTTATTTATTTATTTTTTATTCGCCATAGCGCAAGCTTTGCTCATTTTGGGATAAGTGTTAGTGCTTGTTATCTAGATATTTTAAAGACAAGAGACGTCTGTATCCTATGCGGTACATTGTGGCCTATTTGCGGCCAGCGGACAAACCACCCACTTATCGTGCTTCGACAGCCAGTTCCTGATAGTAACTAACTAACACACTAGTAGGGAAATTGAAGAGCAACGGGAGAAGAAAGATTTATATTGTATCAGCCTCTCATGAAAAAGAAGTTTTTTTTTATATAGGTACGATTTATATCTGTCTGCGGCTCAGTGTTGCCTTCGAAATTTCGAAACTTAACAATTAGGTCCACTTGCAGCATAATTTGTTAAATCTCGATTTAATTAAATCTAGATCTCACCCATACGAAGGTGTTATTTTTTTTCAAAATTTGTGCAGCTAATCTTTAAGGATTTTTTTCATGAGCTACAGGGAGACTCTTAGCCTTCATCATACCTGATGTGAAGTGTTAATAAGGCTGAAGATGGAAACTCAATCACTGAGGATCTTATTTTTAACTGCCGGAACACAACTACGCTGAAAACATTGTTTTTATGGCATCAGACTTAGATAAGATGGTGGTAGCTAGCCAGGGGGACTTACAACAATTCCTACCACCAACAAAATCAAATAGAATATGTACCGCCGCTGGGAATCGAACCCGGGACCCGTGGGACTGATACCGGTGGTTGTACCACTAGACCACAGAGGCGGTAAAACTTTGTTACGAGAAAAGCTATGCCTAGACATAATAGGTGAAATTAAACGGGAGGCAAGTTGGCGGAGGCATGTCGGCCTATTTGCGGCGACCCAACCCACTTGTTGTGCTTCCGGAGACGGCCATTGTGTGCGGCACAGTGTTACATAGCCGAGTTAATTTACTAAATGAGGGTAGCGTGATCTCTTTTCATGTTCAAAGAGACGTTTCAAATGTAGGTACTTAATAGAATAAAGTGTTTATGGAATTGATAATTTGCACATGTGGTTTTTAATTAGCTGAAGAAAACAATGTGACACAAATATAACTTATTTCAAGTAGTTATTTGATTCATAAATGAAAATCCAACTAATATTTTATTGTTTTATCTATAAAATTTAATGTAAAAGTACCTAATGAGTAGTTATATTACATAGGTCAATCAAACGTTTTTTTATGAATCAAAGGATTTATGAACTATTTGAGACAATATTATTATTAATGAAGCCTTTTATTTAACCAATGAATAGTTACACGCTTCTTTAAATAAACTAAAATATCAAAACATATAATTTTACTTAAAATCTAATCAATAACGTGTAATATTTTAATTCACGGTTCTCATTTCTGAGTAAAGCCCACCTCCATGGTGTTCCAATTTCTTTAGTTTATAGTCTTATTTCGCCAATGCTTTCCAGCTATTCTTTTTTACCTACTGGTCCATTCCAAACTGTAATAGCCTTTGTTCATTTTTTTATCTCGCCATTCTTTCAACATGACCAGCCCATTTCCATTTCAGTTTTTTACAGTTCCTTTCCATCGCTCTTTGGGTAGTTTCGATCTTGTTTGCAGTAAGTTTATAAAAAAAATATCCATGTTTGGTTAGCACACGACAGGCATGGCAAGAGGCATGAGTCCATATTTTTTTTCTTAAGTTAGGTGTTTATGTCGGATTTTAATATTTCCTTATAAGACCAGAAGTCCGATTAGTAAGAGCAATTTATTAATATTCCTTTCCCACACCAATTTAGTTCTTTCATAACATACTGTAGAACCAATATGAATATTCTTGGTGAAAGAGGTCACCCTGTCTTACCCCTCGACAGATTTTTATTTAAGAGCCGCTCCTGTCGAATTTGATTTTGCTTACACTTTTGTGGTATATACTGTAGTATATTGGATGAGTTGTATCAAATCAGAAGGTGTTCCATATTCTTGTTGAGCCGCCCACATACTGTCGTGTGATATAGAGTCAAACGCTTTTGTGTAATCGATAAAAGCCAATAAGGGTTTATTTCGTCTTTATATTTTTTTATGACTTGATCCAATACATGTATGTGGTCGATTGCTGAAAAACCCTTCCTGAAACCTGATTGCTCGACTGGTTCGTACTGGTCAGTTAAATTCAACAATCTTCGTTCAAGACAGGTGGTTAATATTTTATATAAACATGGCTGCAAGCTAATAGTGATTTCCAATATTTTTGGGATCTTCTTATAGAGTAGGATTTGATTTTTTTTATTTAATTTCATGAAATTATGAATGATTCGACTTATTATTAGATTTTATGCCTCCGACTGCATGTTATAACGTTAAACTTTTTTTTTTTGCGTTTTATATTTGACCTTGTTTCCATCTTTTCAGTTGACTTGTTTTATGACGCAGGCAGGTTTTTAGTTTTATTTAATTCATTTAACTTTTATTTATATTTTTTAGTTATTTATCGGTCATGATATAGGTACCTTTTTGAAATCTTTAAGATCAGCCCTTTAATTTAATACCCAAATTGAAGTAGGTATTAAAAAAATACTTAGCTAAGACTTAGCTAACACTTGGACTGTCAAGACAAATCTAACGATATCTTAAATATAAAAATACGTTTAGCCGTTCGAAAGATACAGGTAAAAAAGAATATTGCATTTAACATAAATAAACATAACCCTTTAATTGCAGTCGGGTAATAAACATAACCCTTTCCTGCAGCCGGATAAAAAGGAGAGTAATTTTTTACTGAACCAATCTTTCTGTTTTAAATAAACAATGAATACAAGAAATCCACATTAAACTTTTAAAGTAGCGACTTTAATATCTTAATGCGGTAATAATACTAAAGCTTTTAACGTCATAGTACTGCACAGACTGCAATATTAATGGGTTTTACATTAGTAGATTTGAAGACAAGGACTAATATTAATCATCATATTAATTAATCACACGATATCAAACTTTAGATCGTATTTTTGATTGCTACTAATATTGATCAAATAATTATGGGACATAATAATTTTGACCTAAGTTATCGTTTGGTTGGAAGATTTAAATTACACATTATTATCAGCTGAAAGCAAAGTTTAGTTTCTTCTAGAACTTACAAGTTTATAAACTACACATAACAAATATCAGCTCATTGCAAATTTTGCGCACATTTCATTAGATAAAATATTTTTCCCGGATTTGTTCGCACACTGTTTATTTACACATCTTTAGGATTATTTAATACAAATATCGACAATAAGCGGTCAGTCATTTTACTTGTATCGGACCTATTAACCTATTTGAGTAGGTTAGCACGAAAACTATTAAAATAGTATCGGGTATGAATCGAGCAAGTAATGTCAAAAAATGTATAGGAAAATGTAGTTGTTTACGTCCGGTAGGAACGCTGCTCAATATCTCATACATTTTTTTACTTTACTTCCTCGATACTTACTTAAAAGTTATTTGTGCTAGGCCTACAGTATGTATATTCGATAAGTAGTTGAAATTTATTAGAGATATTGGTCAATGAAAATGTACAATAATATCTTTTAAGGTGGTACGACTTCTATACAAACAAACATTACACAATTATTGGTTCATCATACCTTAATAATACATAAGTACATGTGCAACTAACTCGTTTCAGTGATTTGTTTGCGCGAAATTATTAAAAAATGTACTTTAGAATTATTGAAATTATAAGATATTAGTATATTCGTGTTTTATGTATGAATGTACATTTTTTTAATTATTTCGCGCAAACAAATAACTGAAACGAGTTAGTTGCGCATGTATTTATGTATTATTAAGGTATGATGAACCCATAATTGTGTAATGTTTGTTTGTTTATAAGTCGTACCACCTTAAATGATAACAGTGCCAACAATACGATTTTCTCAAGAGATGGACAAATAGATATCAGAGGATGTTCTGTTTGTTTGGGTGAAGGGAGCTGCACTAGCCTTCTTATTGCTGTTTGCTTAGTTGAACAGGCTGCCCCAAGGAAAACATTTCTTTTACTTAAAAATAAATATATTTTGAGTCAGAAGTTTTTTTTTTCTTTAAAGCGGTCAAACGCAATGTTTTATTGACATTTGTTTTAAAATCGACGATTTGCGGTTTTTCGGAGGAGGTGATTTTTATTATAATTAATGTTTTTTTGTATGAAAGTTACTAATTTAGAAGCACAGTATCCTAGTAAAGTGCATACCTATAGGACGTAGAATTTAAATTTTATTAATATATTTTTATATATAAGTAAAACTTTACATGAAATTTTTCAAAAATACTTTTCAAGTCAGCAAAATGATATGTTGCTTCAGATTTATTAGAAAAAGATTATTTTGTGATTGATTATATAGTGAATGAGTGCATGTAGGACGCCGAATTTATAAAAAAAAAATATTTCATACGAAAAACTGCTTACGAAAATATGTCTTATTTGACTATACTTATATTTCTCAATAAATGATCAGATCTTCCGTTTCAGTATTTATTTACTGAAAAAACAAGTCATTATTATTATTTTAAGATAAGTTTCATAATTAAATATTCTCAGAGTAACTGATAATACATTTTTCAAAATCAGTAAGAACATCAAAATACAAACGGTTTCAGAATTCATTCAAATCAGTGCGCGAGGCGCTTTTCAAGAGCACGGACGTGTTGCTTGTTCCTAGCCCAGTGTCGCCATTGCTATGATTTGTCCCGAAATGAATTCGGCAGTTAGTAGTTGTGAGTTTTTTGTGATTTCCGATAAAATAAATCGCAAAAAATATATATCCGATGACGCATAGAGATAGCGCGTACGAGCAATTTTGATGAGTCGAATTTTTGGAATATTTTTCTATTAAAATTTATCAAAAAAGATAGCATTGAAATGCCAACAAAAAAACATAATAATCGCTATTTTCGCTTTGAAAGTAAGTAAACCATATTGCTTCTAAATTAATCATTAAAATTTCTTTACGTAAAAATAGAGTTTATCTATTTTGTATAGGTTAATATTACCTATAGGTACCCAGTTTGATGGGTTACGCATAGCTTTAGCCTATATATTTTTGTAAAAGCACTATTTAACTCTAATCTCTACACAAAATTGTATTCATTTACGGTTCAGCGCAATTTACGTGGAAAAAGGTTACAGACAGACGGACAAAGTTACTTTTACACATGTGATATTAGTATGGATGTCTATTGAAATAATGCAAAGTAAAAAATTTGGACGTTAAAATATAATCAAAGTGTCAACTTAATTTATGTCCTACTTTAGTTTACGCATGCCGCATTTACTGGAACTTTTGTTTGCGTATTTAAATTTTCAAGTTTTTGTAACAAATAAGCACTAAGGTAAAAGCGCTTGAATTATGAGTTTAAGCACGAGACACAAACAAGCCTTTTAACAACTAAATCGCTATTTTACTAGTGACAGACCCATTTTCACCAACCGATTAAACGCTAAGCTTCATTTAAATGTCATTCATTGCATTACAGTGAGGTTGAGACAGGACGATGTTTTAAACCACAATTCGATTGTAACTGTTAAGAATGCAACTTTCGCAATAGTCGAAAAAAATTTATTGTCTCATATCTCAGTTATTGCAGCTGTACTTGGAGTCGTTAAAACCCACCAATCCGCTTTGAGCCCGCATGGTGTATCATGGCTTGTCATCGTATTCTCCTTATCCATCCATAATTAAGCCCAGGGCCCCAGCAGTGAGACATTTCAATGGCTGATGATGATGACGACGTGATTTTGCAAAACGCGGTTTCGACCCTTTAGGCCATTCGTCCACTGCCGCCACCGTCACCGGGCCGACAACGCGATGAGATAAAGGCCCGAGTCAGCATAGCCCGTTTGTCGACCGGACGAAGAGCTTACGGTGGATAGGCGTCTATGGTAAATGAGCCTTTTTATGAACAACGGGGAGACGCTTAGCCTTTACCATATATGAGGTTAATTATTGATAAGGCTGAAGATGAAAGCGAGCCTCTCCCGGAATCCTCAACCACTGAGAAACTGGCTATCTTATCTCTAACGGTCGGAACACCACAATACTGAAAACATTGTTGTTATTGCGTCAGACTTAGAAAATATGTGGTAGCTAGCCAGGCGGAATTACATCGAGTCCTATCACCAACCAAACCGATTACAATATGTCCCACTGGGAATTGAACCCGGGACCTCTGGGTCTGATACCGGTGCTTGATATCACTAGACCAGAGTGAAGCAGTTAAAAGCTCTGCCTGCGCGCCGTCATCTCGTTGACGTGTCGACCCAGTGATGGCGGCGGGTGGACGTTTGTCTTATTGGTTAGTAAATGAAGTGTGAGCTTACCTGATTTTTGCCTTTGAGCACAAGCACATTGGTGACTCTGCCGAAGGGGAGGCCGAGCTGTATGATTTCCGCCTCTGTGGTTTCGTTCGGGATGTTTCGTATGTGGATGACGCGGGACGGTTTGCCCACATTTTGTTCCAGTTTCACCTGCAGACAACAATAGAGTAAATGATGATTAGTAACCAAGTTTGGAGGCATAAATTGACTTTATTATTCATGTCATTACTTATTTATTTTTAATGTCCTCAATGTTAGGGTATAGCGTTTCTTTGGAGATAGTTGAAGAGTTTGGGAAATAATCTTCATAAAGTGAATGAAATACCATACGATGAAATACCATACGTAGGTTGTACGGACTGTATGGCGTTTCATTAACTTTATGATTCAGGTGAAATATAGGGCTTAAGCCCTTAAGACTTAAGTCTAAACGGATTCCCAACTCTTAAAAAATACAATAAGTATTTCTTCACAGTGTCAAGATACTCGTAGATATATGTAAGTAGTTATATTGTACAGGAATCATAACATAATTTAATTCACTAATGCCTAAGATTTATAATAGGCGTAGTAGATAGATTCCTAAATCTCACAATTGAATCGAGAAACAGTATTCTAATACGTTTAATACCTACGTATAAATTTATCAATTAATGTTGGGCTCCAAAAGCGGCGTCTAAACGGCGCGCAAATGACCGCTCTAATATACATAAATAAACCAAGCATTGTTCACGAGGAAGAGCCGCCTGGGTAATTGAAAAGTCGATGTAGTATAATTGTCGAGGCTTATCGGGCCAACCCCGATGTGGGTGCCATTGTTCCCCAGAGAGGCTTTTGATTACAGCGGCGAGGCGAACCGAGCTCCAAATATATTGTAGCTTTGTATGACACTTCACTTTCCATTGACGCGAAAAGACCAACCTGCGTGGTGACAATTTTACTCGACCGCTAAATTAAGGACCGTTGTCTTAAGATCCTGCCATTAAACCTATTCTTACAAGGTTTTCTTGGAAAACTCGGGTCGTGTTCGAGTTGAGCAAGATTTCGGGAGTGGTGTACCTCTATCCCCCCATTTTTACGTTCTTTGGCGGGCGGCGGAGCGTGGAGGTGTAACAAATGAGTCTAATGCCTATTAGTTCGACTTTGTTAAGTTCAGACAAAGCGAGCAGCCGCTTTGGCGAAAGTATGGGACAAGTTGTATTACTTTCTGAACTGTTCTCATATAGACATCTTAATCTGTAACTCTTAATGAGAAGGATTTCGTTGTTTGTTCGAAAAATACGTGGAATAATAGATTGGTTTCGGCTCATTGTTGATATTTAGTGTCAATGTTTTTCTTGTAATAAACCCCAAAATATAATATTTGTCTTTCAAAGAAAAATGTATCTTTGTTCATTATAATAAGATAAGTCTTGTCGTAGGTTTCAACGAATTTAAGGAACAGATAACTAAAAAGAAAAGCACAAAAACAACGTTTAGGAATAGTCCAAAGGTTGTTGTTATTGTCGATATCAAAGGAGCCAAATCTCCGATAGTAAACAAATAGAAATATTTTTTTACTCTACACCGAAAGAAAAGGGAGGAATAAATCTTGGAAGGTGCTCATTCACCTCGAGTGTACATTTCAGTATTTTTTCTTGCAGCGAAAGAAAACAACTGGTACGTAAAACGTAAAGAAGGACATTACTTTCGCTGGGTCAGAAAATCTGCGAGGAGCGATTTCCACATCAGACATTTTAAATCATCCGCTCAGTCTCACATTTCATCCATAAATATTAAATCTTGGCTTGGCTGCTGGGATAGAAAAAAGAGATATCGTATGACGTTTCCCTGAGAGGATTTCCCGGAATCGGTCAATTTTCCCGGTGATCGCGTCGGCTGTGTTTATTGAAACACTATTTCTCAGTTGGCCGCCTCCGAGCGCCGTCATTAGCTATATCAGCTACCGATGTCTGTAATCACTTCGCTCTTCTAGGAATCGTACAGCTTCAAAATATATATATTACCTGATATAGGTACCTCCTTTATAATAAGGCTGCCTGTTAAGTTTTAGAGCAATTACATGGGTAAGAATTTAATGTTCAATATGAGAGCTATCAAACTTTTTTGCCACATGAGAGTACAGGTAGTGGTGAACGGTCCATACAAGCCGATACAGATTTTCTTCCCTTTTATAAATTCCACCCCATCAATACACCATACATGCAAGAATTTTTTGGACCGAGTTACATTCGCCATATTTTAAGCCCTCGCCAATGACAGGTAGTCGTACCTTATTTAACTTACTTTAATATTGTAAACATACTTGTAATACATAATTGATATGAGAAATCCTTTCTTTCCTTATTCATCCATTAAAAAGGCCTGTGCATGCACACTTATGTGCATCATCATCATCGGGTAAAAATAGGACAAGTGCGAGTCGGACGCGCCCACCGAGGGTTCCGTACAAATTTGTAGGCACCTATGTACTTACCTACATAATATTATAAATAGTTAAGGAATCGAGACTCGCAGTTCTTTCCGAATTTTTCCCGAAATTCAATTTTCAAAACTAAAGACTATATTTTTTATGATTTAATTTAAAATAAATAGTTTTCAGACTTTTTCCTGTATTTGTCTTAAAATACGATATTACTTGCCAAATTTCATAGTTCTAGGTCAACTGGAAGTAAGTACCCTATGAATTTTAATTCCCTTATGAGTGTCGAAATACACGTTTTTGTGGCACAAATGGCCCTACCTTTTTCTAAAGTTAATTTAGAAATTCGATTTTTTCACAGCTTGAATTAGTTGACCTGAATATACGGTTTTAATTTCAACTCGAACTCGAACCCTCACTCGTTTCCGAAATAAACAAAGACAGACGGACGTACGGCCAGACGGACAACAAGGTGATCCTATAAGTGTTACGTTTTTTTCTTTTAAACCTTAAAATTACCCACTTAAATTATACTGCTTCAAAATTATATATAGGAAATTAAGACGTCCACTAAAACATTCACATAACTATAAATGAACGATACACGCCAGGTTTTGGAGAAATCTTGACAAAATACAAATGGGAGGTAGCTACACGTCGTGTAATCCGCTTGCGGCCGGCTAGGCGGGTCTGAGTCTACGCTGACATCATCATGGTATTATTTATCACCACATTCTAAAGCCTTTTTCGAGTCCGTTTTGCGGTTGCTTGAGATAAGATGTCAGGGAAATTCAAAGAACGGTTCCTGTGATAATTACCAGTTTTAATTTCAACTTGATACCTCTACGTCCACGCGTTCCCGAGATAAAGGTTACGTTTTTTTTTCCTTTGAGTTACGGAACCCTAAAAATAAAACCTCCATAAGTCTTTTTCAGCTTATTTAAACCACAAATATAATATTTAGCTTCACCTAGCTAGCACATTAAAAAACTGAAAGACAAACATGCCCAGACAAGTCCTACACATTTTTCGTTGTTCACACAATTCGGCGTGAGTAGTAAGCAGGCTAACAACGGCGGACATTGACGGAGCGACGGCGCCGCGACCAGGGAATCGGTCACGCAAATAACTCCAGTCACACTGTCCATGGAATATGGAGATTCTTTGTGAAAACATAATTGTCTATACTGTTGTGACATTGACATATTTCTAGATGGAATATAAAGTACTTACATAATTCTTTGAACTGTACAAACAGACCAATTTGTAGCTGCTGCTGATCAATACACCTACTACTTATACTTTGAGTATTATAAGTTGTATATAGTTTAGGTAGTTATATTCCTTGGAATTGAAATTTTATTTTTAGGGATATTCCAAAAATATAAATGAGTAGCGGCCGCCGGCGGTTTTACCCGCGTGGTTCCTGTTCCCGTGGGAATATCGAAAAATCCTTTCTTAGTGCTCGCCTACTGCCTTATTTTAAAGCATCCTGTATGCAAAATCAGCTGAACCGATTTCAGCCGTATGGGCTGTGCGTTATCTGTCACTCACAGTTTTGTTTTATTAGTATATAAGATATTGTTCTCAATTCGCAGATTTACAAGAACCCTTATAGTTTTTATTCATCTTAATACCTAAGAAGCAAAAATCAATAGTGAACCAATGTTGATATAAGAAAAACATCCATCCATAGCCTTTCTTAACATTTTTTACTGAGCCAAAATGTCTTATTTTTTTGATTTCATCACAAGCGAAATAACTGACTAGAAAAAAAATTTTGTTGACGTCCATGAAACAGTCACCTCACACGAAACTAAATCCGAATTTCTGATAGAAAAAGCTGCAACTCTAATTGATTTGTGCATTTAAAGCTTTTCGTCTTGATTGAAATCCTGGAACTAATAACAATTGCGATTTAGTCGAGCGACGCCGTCAGTAATCAGATGAAAGTTTGCTGAGTGCCGAAGCAGAGGCGAGAGTCAAGCGGATAAAGTATGTTAGTTCAGTGATCAGTCACGTCGTAGAAACCGCTAGTTTAAACTTGGATCGTCTTCTGAACTTCATTTGAATTACTTTAATAAGTACTAAAAATGGTTTTAAAAAAAATACAAGGTAACTAGTCCTTTAAGGTAAATTAATAGTAAAAAAAACTTTGTAGAAAAAAAAATCGACTTAAAAAGGTAAAAAATAAAACTTTTGGAGTCAGTGCCAGCCAAGGAATTCTATATTGCATTGCAAACGTTTTTTTTTTCATTTTGAAGTCGGTTTTTTATATAATGTTTTTTATTTCACAAGTTTTTTAGTTACGTCATGTCCCGTTACTTACACTTGAAATCAGCCCATACACAACAATGGTGTCACCTAGGTAACGACTATTTGTCAAAACGTAATTGATATTTTTCAGGATTATGAAAAACTGCTAGCCAGATCTTCGTGAAAATTTTATGGGACCACACTTGAACTATGTTCTTTCAGATAAAAAAAGGATATTGAAATCGGTTGACAACTGAAGAGACTATATTAAAATATACATAAAAATATATATACTCGTATATATATATACAGTCGACTTGAGAACCTCCTCCTTTTTTTAAGTCGGTTAAAAATGAAATACAGAAATGCATAAGAGTGAGATGACTGTAGAGGTATAATTTGGTAGGTAACTAATAAACAAGGTAAAGGAATGAAGATTGACAGAAATATTTCAGTAGTTGGAATACAAACATACAAATCTGTTCACGTTTTTTATGATATACAAATTGAAAGATATTATTAACAATTAAACATAGAATTTAGTAGTATAAATATATGAACATGGAAACAAACTTTAACAATACAAATGACGGTCAATTATTCATAAACATCACGCCGGCTACTGTTGCAATCATCATAATTAGATACTCATCGGCTTATAATGTATCGGTAGACAAACAACTAATGAGCAGATTACAAGGTATTAAATAACAACAGTCCGCAAATTACAAATTCCCTGATTTTGTGGTGAGGCATCACGATAATGTAACAATAATAAATAAGCTTGTGTAGTGTAGGTAAACTATTAGTACCTGCACAAATTATAATCAATGGACCATCTTGCTATACAACCGACAGAGAAAGACGATTGTTTGCTGCCACATTATAATCGTATAGGTATATAGGTAGGTACGCTTGGCAACGATACGTACGGAAACGCTACTAACATTATCAAATATAATATATGTACATAAATCTACTTATACCTAGCAATATGCACTCCTCCAAGAATCCTTTACTGCTCGCTAAGAAACAAACATAAAAAAGACACGCACAAACACTCGACGCAGGCCGTTCGTTCGGTGCAACAGTACATATAATAAGCTAAAGCAGTGCTGTAACTATTTAAAACATCCGAAAAACACACACGTACACAGATACGCACCACAAAAAGTCTCAGGCAGCAAAGGTTCACAGTGTTTCGCATCGAGACGTTGCTCGTAGCGCGTATCTGTGTGAGTAACTGCCTCTGTGGTTTAGTCGTAACACCACCGGCATCAGACGCAGAGGTCTCGGGTTCGATTCCCAGAATTGGTTGGTGGCAGCACTTGTTGTAAGTCTGCCTGGTTAGTTATCACAATCTTATTTAAGTCTATCGCCATAGCATCAAAGATTTTAGCATAGTTGTGTTTCGGCAGACAGAAAATATAGCTAGTTCCTCTCAGTGGTTGAGTATTCCGATTCCGGCGGAGGCGCGCTCCCACCTGAGCCGTGTACTTAACATCAGTTATAAAGAAAGCTAAGCGTCTCCCAGTAGTTCATAAAATAAGAGTAAGTCCGTTTTGGACTTTGAATATGTAGTTGCACTACTGCTTTAGCCTTAATATGTACTGTGTCCGTGTGTTACCTTGATTAATTTCGTAATTCAAAAGAAGCTACAATTGCATTGACTGCTGGAATGTCAAGAGCTTCATTACACAAAATCGTTGGAACTCGATCCGACGACGGAACTTTTAATTGGCGATCTCGATGAATATTGTTATTAAATTGCCGACCATCATTGATACTATTTGAAACTTCAAGTACAGTTACCTGAGACTTTATAGGATTTCCTAGAACCGTGGCTTGTTTGTTGTTTGTGCTGCTATTTCTAATGATCATAGGTACAAATTTATTGTACCAATTGAAATGAAACACTTTAGAGGATTACAACGCGATTAAATTTTTATCATGTCTGACCTATATAAAATGGTGCTAAAACGTTGGGAAAAATAATAACTAAAAATAAGTAAATAACATAAAAGGTTTTGAGAAAATATATAGTATATTTTATGATTTTTTAATTTTTGCATTTTTCAATGCTATTTTTATACTTATGATAAATTTTAAATAGAAAAATATTGGAAAAGTCAACTCGGCAACAAGTGAATTCTCAGATGAGACTCGAACCCACGACCTTTGGAAATCTGGTACAATGCTCTAACCACTGAGCTACCGAGACTTGTTTTTTGCCAATATTTTCTATTTAAAATTTATCATAAATATATAGTACCTAAGTATCTATTCGAGATATAAAAAATGTTAATTGATGAACTCCTATTAAAATACAATATACAAGTAAAAATGTACATTTTTGTATTAAAAATTCTTTGGTTCTAAATCGATACAACAAACAAGAAAGGCCTTCTTGTAGCGGTTGTACCAAATAAGTGTTGCATCAAGTAGATTTTTAATTTAGCATGTAAAATGGCGTTTTAGACAAAAGACATTGATAATGAGGGCTGTTCGCTGTAAATAAGTGACGTCAAGGGAACAGCTAATTTAAAACATTTGACGGCAGCCCTTAACCGATAGTTACGTTACCGCTAATTCATTCATGCATAAGAATGGGGTTCGAACAGTTGCCGGTAAAGTTTTAATCGTAGCGCCACCTAGATCGAATCACTTAACTACTTTTAAGGAATAAAAAACAGCTAGTTGTAGATTTAGGTTGAAATTATTTAATTATTAATCACAATTCAATCCATCCAAATCTTATGATATGTATTTGCATCCTCATCTGATTTTATCCAAAAAATATTGAAAACTATAGAAAATTATTATGCTTAGAAGCAAGATGTTATTGTAGCACAATTCAACATTTGCGTAAAGTTATTGAAATGAAAATAAGATAACTCACTTTTAGGTACTTATTAGCTTAAGGTGAAATTAACAATCTATTAGCTCAAACATTAAAGTAGCAAAACGCTCGCACCGAAACAATGTTCTAAATCACTTGTGTTCATAAGTTTTTGTTCGTATGGATCGTTCGGACGGCCGCCGTAGAAAATCGTAAAATAAGATAGCCAAATGGTTTTAGTGGCCCTAAAACTAGCAGTAAAATAGTAAGTGCCCCAGCAATGAATATCTTTATGGCATCATTTGATTGATTACCAAATTCTCCGGTAAGAGAATCGATAAATTCATCTCGAGGTTTACGGCGCCTTCTGAATATTCATTTAGTGATACAAGGAAAGCGGAAGAATATGCAAGTCTTTACACTGATTTTTAACTGTTTTTGCATGGATGGCGTGCATGTTGGTGCATGTTTATTTTTAGGATATAATTATGTGTAAGCTTTTCCAAGTATTTAACGCAATAACTTAGCGCAAACAACTAAACATAGAATGGAGAAGATGGAAGAGAGTTTGGAATTATTTTCAAAGAAAATAAGAAATACATCGAAGTTTATTTTTCGTACAGGTAACATTTGTTACGGTCAGTGGAATATAAATCTAAACAAAGAAAAGAAGGTTTACAACAGGCACACATGTTTAATGCAACTTCATAAAATAGTAGTAAAACCAGGATTGCACGTTAGGATGCCGAAATAGTCAAGATTCTGGCGTCTTCCTTAAAAAAGGTATTTAATGAGATTACATCGATGAATAAGTAAAAAAAGAGCAGATTCCCAGTACAAACAGTCAAACTGCGCGGGGTCGTAACTTCAGAGCAACTCGTAAATGCTTAAGTAGTGGTGAGCGTAGCCCGCGGCATCGGCACCATCCTCAGATTTGATTGATCTTCACTGTGGAGGCCCCTCTACGTTTTTACAAGCCGACCTTAGAGGAAAATGAGGGAAAAAACGGGGAACATAATTAATTACTTTATTTGGACATTAATGACCCGGTCAAATAGGACGAGGGTTGATTAGTGTGTTTTCTGCAGACAAGCTCTGTCTGATATGGCGTAGGTTAAATGAAAACATTATTATTGAAAATCATCGGTGACTGACGGCACGTGTCCAGTTCACAATCGATTAACTTATATAATGGCTGTAGGATTGGTTCGTATTTTTGTATTCAACGATTCATTGACGTTTAAGAACTGCTTACAGCGTTTTATTTGTCGAGAAAGTGTAAACACGAAACGAAATTTCATTGCAAGATAAGTTTCGTCTTATAAAACATTTCGTGAAAAACGTTCCTCCAATGTTTCCTTTCAATATTTTCACAGCACGAGGTGTTTGCACAAACAACACAAAGAGACGACATAAAAAATATTTTAAAAACGAGTCGCCATTCCGCCGATGGGTTCCAAATGAATATTCAGGGCGACAAAGAAGAAAGGGGTGTCGCAAAAAAGGCAGTGCTTAAATTCTCGCCGGGAAAAAAGAGGACGCCATCGCAAAACCATAAAATAGCAAATAAATAAGCGTTGGAGGACACGTCCCTATTTAATTATGAATTAAGGCCAGGCTGTAACGAGATCACAATATAATTAAGATTACTACGGCCCGGCTTTTTCTGGACATCTCTAACAAGTGAGACTAAATAGTAGGCGAAACGTGGTAAAATTAACACGTTTTTCTTACGTGGTCAGAGGATTTGTGTTATTCATTACAATAACTGTAAGAATTGTAATAAAAAATCTAGACTAATGGCGACTTTTACCAACGTAACTAAACACATTTAAGAGCTTAACATATCTAAAATGACATTGTCATTTCAGTCATTCGTTTGAAGTGAAATGTGACAGGGGTTTTTTTTTCAATATGTTTAGTGCTATACATGTTCTGTGGCAGTTGGTGAAATTACGCCTAAGAATCGGTCTTTTTTAATCAAAAGTTTTAAAAGGAACTTTTCAGCTTTCTTTTACTGTCCGTCATTTTAGTACGGTAAATGGTCAGGTCATGGCAAATAAGTGACTAATGCGATTGTTCATAAGTATTGATGTACTTAACACAAAAACTTAATAATTTACAATTGTTGTGAATAACGATATTTGTAACCTTTTTGCTGATAAATATCTTTTTCAGTCAAATAGTAACGCTTAGACCTAATTTCAGACAACATTACTTGAAAACAAATTCTAGTTATAGTAAAATACTGTAGAAAGCGTTTTTGTATAGGTATTTGAAAGACTTTTTTTGCAAATGTTACGTTCATTCATTTTCTTAATAACGTGACATAATGACCGGTGACAGCGGGATATAAACTGAGGAAAGAAGAATAAGAAAATGGTTCCTTTTCGACGGGATGCTTCATTTCTATTTAATTTACGTAAATGATATACAAGGGCACGGTTTCTATTGAAAATGGCACCGAAAGACCAAAGCTTTTGTGAAACGCAGAAGACTTAAAGAACAATAATAATTAAAACTAATAACGTAGACACTTTAATTACCACATTTGGATTTTGAGTTACATCCATTAGGTACTTTTCTGAATAATATAATAAAGTGTTGTTTCGAAATAAAACATAAATAAATATAAATTATTCACTTAACAAATTCCCAATATTAATAACATTTTATTCATCATTAATTTTCTAAATTTATTCGATAGATAATATCTAGACAGAGCGTCTTATCGATATTCAAAGAGCGATAATATTGCCACAAAAATCAAAGGATCAACAATCACTATAGCAAAAGTCTGAAAACAAAAAAGTTAGGTGTGAATCTTTGGTTTAAAGTGGAAAATAAACTGTAAAAATTTCGGCCGAACGAATCTATACCGAAAACCTTAAGGCCCTTAAATTCATATTTTTACAAAACTTTTTGCGTTGCTAAAATTCGACACGGCATTTTGGCATACAAACTCTTAAACCCTCTATACTTCATACTAAGTAAATAATGCATAGAAACACACCAATCATCTAGCCCCTGTCTAGCCCACGTTAAAAGAACTTGTGTTATGGATACTAGATAACCGGATAAACATATTTATATACTTTTTTTTGTAAATACATACATAATATACGTACATATTTACCAAAAATCAATAAAAACTTTAGTAATCTATGAAAGTTACTTAAACTATAAATTAAGCTTTTAGAATTAAAACTCTCATCGTTATGTCTTAGTAGCTTCCGCCCCCGAGTTCGCCCACGTGGTTCCCTTGGGAATATTTAAAAGTAGACATGTTACTCTCCGATCTTTCAACTCTATGCCAAATTATAATTCGGACTAGGATTTGAAAACTTAAATTTCAATCATAATAACGGAACAATACAAATGCCTACATCATTACAAATCAATGTTAAGATAACCGAAATCAATTCTTCCAGATGTGAAAGCCTCTACACAATATAAAGGTTTGTTCAGTGAACCCCAAATAAATTGATCGGAACCATGAAAAAGCAAGATCTGTTCTCATTGTGAAAAGTATATCGGATTCATTTGCCGAAAATTATCAATTCCATTCAGATTCAATATATTATGTAAAAATTCATTCAGTATCGCAGGTCGGAGGTAGAGATTAATAAAATTTTGGCCTTTCAGTCCTCTGGGGATGCCCCTTTATAGCACGTTGGCTTTTTATGAGGGACCTTTTATTTTAATACTCATTTCGGTTTCGCGTTTCCGTTGTTTTATCGCTTTATCTCGATTAATCGTTATTCGGTTAATTACGCGCACAGTGGTTTAGGAAAGAGGGAAAAATTAAAAATCAAACTGATCAATTACTTACAGCAGATGGGAATTTTATTCTAATCAAGTTAAAAGTTCCACAATGAAGAAGAACAATAGAAACTGATTTAGAATTCCAACTTGATATTGAGTTTCACGTCAATTAGGCGATGGAGTTTAATATAAGTGTTCGGCATTATTTTATTCAAAATCTTTCAAACGCTCTTTTCGATTACTTTTAACAGAGACATTTTAAGATTTAAATTTTAAGTAAGTTATTGTAAGGATATAAATAAATCGGTATCTGATATATGTAGGTATTGTAGGTATCTGTTATTTAATGTTTAAAGAAGAAGAACTGTTTCAAAAAGCGATACAATTGTGTTTATTATTTACTAGCGGCCGCCCGCAGTTTCACCCGCGTGGTTCCCGTTCCCGTGGGAATATCGGGATAGAAAGTAGCCAATGTGTTAGTCCTTTAGGTACTTGAAGTCCCTAATCCTTGAAATACCAAGTTTTATCTAAATCCTTATGGTAAATTTTTTAAATAGAAAAATATTGGAAAAAATTAACTCGGCCACAAGTGAAATCTCAGACGGGAATCGAACCCGCGACCTTTGGAAATCCGGTCCAATGCTCTAACCGCTGAGCTACCGAGACTTGCGAACCGCCGTCGAAATTCTCCAATACTTTTATATTTTTTTAATACGCTGTAGGCCAGCGTTGTTACATCAATGCTAGGAATATCCTTGCATTCGAAAGAAACATCTTTTCAGGTGTTTAACGATCGATTAAGATGCAACTGCCAATAATTTATGATTTTGTCAAAAATTTCGATTCCCGTCTGAGATTTCACTTGTGGCCGAGTTAATTTTTTCCAATATTTTTCTATTTAAAAAATTTACCATAAGTATAAAAATAACATTGAAAAATGCAAAAATGACAAAATCATAAATTTATCTAAATCCGTTCATTAGTTTTTGCATGGAAGAAGAACAAACTGACATACTTTTGCATTTATAATAATATATTAGTAGGATTAAGGTCAAGTTGATGATGTTGATTATCGAGGCCATAAATGCGATTATTTAAAAAAATATTCCAAAACCGCAAATATAATTTGTCATTCATACAAACACTATGAAAAACAAAGTTATTTTTGCAAACGAAAAATTATAGTGGCATTTTGGGTAGGTAAAGTTAGGTTTTAATATAATTATAATAATAATAGAAACTTTATTGCACACGATGCAAAAACAAACACATACAGAAAAAATGACAATACAGACACAATATTCGGAGAAGGTCGAAGTGACGGAACCCTTCATGTGCGAGTTCGACTCGCACTTGGCCGATTTTTTGAATTTGGAAAATTACAACGCTCCAGCACTGTTATATGAAACGGCGTGCTGGGGTTATTAAAGAGTATATTTATTTTCAGCCATCTACCACTACATCCGATGCCCACCTGCAAACCTCATCAGAAGTTCAACAAACAAACAAAAATGTACCGGGGAAATCAATAACATTTTCTTTTAGTAAATGCCCCAATATGGCTATTGTAACTTTTGATATTAATTGAATTAAATGTATAATATAAAAAGTATGTTTTATTTCCTGCATTCTTTTGAGAAAAGCACTTATATACTTCGGCGGAAATGACAATTGCCTGTCTCGTATTAGTGAAGTCATATTCGACCTGCAATTGCCTATTTCACGGCCTTCATAATATACTATACCTTTTTTGCGGCAGAGTCTTGGTTGTTATTGTCGGCGTGATGCGGAGCGGCGGGCGCCATGACGGTGACGCCACTCTGCGAAAGAAGCTCGTCCGAGCCTCTCTGAAACAATACAACATTAACGATTAGAAAAATGTTAAATTAATGAAAATATTAATGACTGTATGTTATTCTAGCACAACCAAATATCAAGCTAACTTAAATGTAAAATCAAAGGAATGTCAAATATATTACAATTAACTACAACATTAATTTACCACTAATAGTAGCGGTTATGTAGAATGTTTAAACATGTTATTCTGGTGACCAAATAACTTTTTCATCTCACACGCTCGGAAAAGAAGGTTTTGTCATTCAATTTCTGCGTGGAAAAAAGAAATCGCATTTTGCGGCCTAGCGTGCTAAAGTCCTTTTTTAATTTAAAACCTAAAAATATGTCCTAATGCGTTCCGAATAGCACTATTGACTTTTTATGTTACATCTTATTCTTATTTTAAATAAATTTGAATTAATTATAAGAATCCGTTTTGGTTTTATTATATTATTTTAGTTACTTGAATCATAAAAACAATAACAATAAGATTTAACTATTTGCTAGGTACTTATAAGAATTTTATATTTAGGTTGAATGAGATTTCAACCAACCAACCTGAGAGGTAAACCTTTATTTTTAAATTGTCTTTGTTTTGTTCCTCATGTCAATGTCAACTTTAACCGAATCGTTTTTTTTGTTATTATAGGGTAGCAATTTATTATGATTTAAATAACTTTGAATTAACTATAATACTCCCTTTTTAATTATATTAGTAAGGTATATTTAAATTAAACTTTTTGTTAAACAATTTTTTTTACTAGAAGTTGACCGCTGAAACAACCTAAAAAAATTCGTCGCTGTTGTGAGGTGAAACATTGTGTGTTGCGCTCGGCAGAAAAGTTTTTAGCGTCTCGTACCTTTGAAACCTTGGCTACGCTCGTTTCAATCCTAGAATCCTTCGCTTGCTCAGGTTTCAATAGAGGTAACTCGCCGCTAAATCCAACTTTCTAGCCTTTCATAACAAATAACTATTGTGACGAGTCTAAAGCTCACTGTGGCTACGAACTTAATGTAATGACTGTTGTGGCGATGCCCTGAAAAGATTAGTAACGTAAATAAGTCACAAATATTTAATGAGACGTAACAATTTTTCTATGTCCACTTGCGTCACTTAAAATGATATATTAGTGAGGCATCTAAAGGCTATTACTTTGCTCACGCGAGTTAAACAGACTGGGTGGATTACGTAAACAATTTCGAGCGGCGTGTCAACCCTTCCAGGATCAATCTCAATTTAAGACGGCGAAATGACAGACCTCAGCAGTTAAGCGCACCGGGCGAAGGTATAAATCAAGTTGCGTAATAAAGCAAATGTACAAATGACGCGAGGCAGTCAGCGTATGCCTCGATTGTGCCAAATATCGCGCCCTCACACCTGCCGCGCCTCGGGTATCACTCACGTGAGACACTTCATAAACCCTGACATCTTTCCCCTAAAAATAAACAACATTGGTTAGCTCCGATGGAACATTAAAAATAAAAGAATCTAAAATAAAAATAAAAAATAAAAATTCACACATTTCGAAATAAATTATTAAAAAAAGGATTTTACTGTGTAAAACTACTGACGCTGACGCTATGTCAAAAGTTCATATTTGTTTACATATTCTGATACGTAAATTACCATACCTACTACAACTGTTTTTACTATAACCTAACAAACGTTTAAATATAATATTATGGCAGAAAAACTATCAAAAAAGACATCAAATTCGTTCTAAAAGTCATATGAAATGTTATTTCATTTTCGTATTCCACGCATTTCATTTACGGCGTAGGCTGTGACAGGCCAGCAGGATTTTATACAGGTTCGTACGCTTATTATACTTGTTTGTTATATTACTGGCTGCTTTATTTTTAGCTTAACTAATTTCTAAAGAGGAGGAGACTAGGGATTTTTGGCAATTTATCGACCGTACGTGTGCATGAAGCATTTATAAAGCTACACTTGACAATATTCTACTGGCATCTCTTTTCAATGCTCTACAACATAATAATATGAGTGAGGTGCTAATAAGAGTGTACGACTATCCTACGAGTTAATTCTAATTCACAGTTATTGGAATTCACCAAAACGATATGTATATTAAATAATTGTAAGCAAAGCAAAAGCTCCGCCTTTAGATACGAATTGAAGATACTAATAACAGACCGTGTTACAATTTACTTTTTATAATAAAGAGCAGATTATGCTAACAGCGGGAATCCCATTTTGCGGCATAAAGCTTTCATTTAAAAAAAAAGAACCGTTTCAGAAATAAAACCAACATCCGCGAGGTCCTATTCCTTGGAGTAATTTCGTAGAGCGCGTGTAATAATTGCCCGAAATTAAATAACATTTTTCACAACAAAGAAACAACGAGGATGGAAATTTCGAGCAGACTGGTGGATTGTGCTGGAAAAGAGGGCAGTTTTCGTTTCCATAACAATTTTTCAAGTTAATGAAGAATGATGTCGGATGTTTTCATTATGAAGACTAAGGTGACAACACAGGTTTATGGGTAATGGGCTAAATACGTCATTTAATATTCAATTCTTAATTAAAACGATCTTTATGACTTAAGAAGGTTGAATTTTCGCATTTTTTCAATGCTATGAATATTCACTGGTGGCCGAGTTGTTTTTTAAAAATTTCCTATATTTTTCTATTTAAAATTTATCATAAGTATTAAAGAGCTCAATTTTAATATAAATTAAACAATCTACAATACTTGTCTTGGAGCAAAGTGTGTTATAGTTGTATACATTTTACGGCAATTATATGCGTCATATATTAAATATTTTATTTATGTCTTTAAGTTAATATTTAATTTTATTATGTCTGCATAAATTTTACAGACTGACCCATCTATGTTTTTTCCTGTCACGGGATGCAACTGTGAAGTAAGCTGTGCCAATACAATTAATTTGATAATTACATTATTATGTCTTTGCCACACATTTTTATTTAGTCGTTTATTTGCCTTCTCCAATATTCATGATTACCAGGCAGAATCAATATCATTCCAATTCCACAGCAAATAATTAATAGTAGGTAGCTTTTCGTTTGATGGTACGTATTTGATATCACTCTCGTAAGAAAACTATAGATATTTCTCGATCAGAGTATGCACAAACGTTTCTCCAATATGTCATTTGAATGAATGCGATACGAGGCCCCTCATATCAAAATATCGGGAGTAAAATATACATGAAAGGTTCGCTTAGATCACACGAGCGGCTCGGCCCTTATAAAGATCGATAGTAAGGCCGGAATGATACGTTCACGTGTTCAAAGTAAGGAACCTTATTGTGTGGTATCAATGGGGATAATCTATTAGTGATATTAAAATGTAAGTCCGAATTTCGGTCCGGAGAAGTACATGTTTTCGTTTTTAGGGTTCCGTACCTCAAAAGGAAAAAACGGAACCCTTATAGGATCACTTCGCTGTCCGTCCGTCCGTCTGTCAAGACCGTTTTTCTCAGGAACGCGTGAAGGTATCAAACTGAAATTAATATCAAATACTCATGTCTACCTGTCCCTTGGAGCTGTAAAAAAAAATAAACTTCTAAGCCAAAGCAATCAAAAGATACAGCCGTTTATGCCGCAAATTTTCGAAACTCGCACGGGAATCAAAACCTACAGGGTACTTCCCGTGAACTTAGAATCTTGAAATTTGGTTCGAAGTAACGTCTTATAGTACAGATAAGGGAAAAATTGCGAAAACCGTAAATTTTTAGTTACATCATATTATAATAAAAAATATTTTACGGAACCCTCGGTGCGCGAGTCCGACTCGCACTTGGCCGGTTTTTTTTTAGTTGCGAGATGTCCTCTGGGTCAGTTGTTGTTGGTAGGCATTCCATTTCAGTGATTGTATTGCGGGTATAATAGACGAGCTAGGGATTCCGATTTGGTAGATTTCAAAGTGTCTATTGTTACAGTTGTTTCTAAAAGAACAACATCCTTAAACAAATTGAAACTAGAGAACTTTCAAATAAGTAACATCTGAGGAAACAATCAGAATTATATAAAGACAATTGATTTACATAGATATGTACATAGTGATACCTTGTTAAAATTAAATCAATTAAATCAGTAAAATAATGAACTCATATTTAAACGACCTACCAGAGACCTATTATCAGAGTAAAAACTGACAGGACAATCGGCCGCAAGAAGCAAGGTACACCGCCATTCGACATGACCACTATTCAATTCCACCGAACAAAACCTCAGACCGGAATAAAATTTATATCAGTTTTTTTAATCAATACAAAATGTCGAAAGCAGTAAATGGAATATTGGAACAAATTCAGGTAGTAAAGGGAACACATAAAAATTATTAATAAATTCACACGTCACACGTACATTGTTTCTGTGGCCGAATAAAATGGAGAAAGTGAACATTTATGATGGGAATGAAAAATCGCTTCGCCATTTATGACGTCATTGTTCCTGAGAATGGTTCTAATATGAAAAAGAATAAAAAGGGTCTAGCGAGGAAAAGCTGTAACGAGTCTAATAATTTTTATTGCGATTTCACGAGCTTACAGTCTGATTTAACTCGGCGAGTGTAAATTATGATTTAATTTAATAACCACCGCTGAAAACGAACGTAAAATGTTTTTATGTGAGATAATATACTTTTCATTAAGAGTCATGTGTTACCCCCGCAGTTTTATTTGCATGTTTTATGGGTTTAAGTAACTCGTCAGGTTTGAATCGCGAGGAAAAATTTATGTCCATTTGTATTAAATATTGTTTGTGAGTATTGTGATACTTAACAACGACTTTAATATTTATTTTCAAAAAACCACTTTTCAATAAATATTTCATTCTTAAAAGTTCTCGAGGTACGTATTTTTTCACAAATTACAAATCTATCGTTAACGCTTTAACTCAAAAGGTACTTAAGTTATTAAAAGAACGATTGCAATTCAAAGGAAACGTTCGTGTTCAATCGAACAATTTTACACGATTGATTGAACTAATTACCTACTGAATTTTTGTTCTTTTAGAATTCCTTTACCGAATCGTGGAAAGCCAAACGCATTTTAAAAGTGTTGGACGTTAAATTTTTTACAGTAATTATTATTATAGTTGATGAGTCCTATCGAGAGCAATTAATAATTGGTCCGATTCGAATAATATTAGTTTTCGATACATGCACCGATGGAGGCATGTAGGTAATCGGTTTTAAACGATGGCATTTAAAGCATAATTTAGCGCATCCGTAGCGCCGCATGCGCCACAGCCCACACATCGCGTAATATCCGAGCGTCTCCGAACTAAGATGTCGAAATTAACGATCTTGATAATATTTGTCGGCTGAACGCTGCCAGCTCCGGCCGTAATTAATTGCACCAATTTGTTCTCCGCTTATAACGGACATTTGTCAAGCGCCCGCCCGCACCCGATGATTTTCGCACTAACTTCATAATCGATATTCCTAAGTATCGATTATCGCCCAAACTCTTCGCCAGAACTCCAATATTAAGACCTCGCCCGGGTCATTAATAAACTGTAACGATCTATTTCTTGGATTGTAAACGTTATCGGATATTCGACCGAAGATTAATTCCAAAAATTCTGAACGCTCGGCCCGCTGCTATAAATTATCAAGACACGAGACGATGTAAAAGTTAACAATTCTCATTCCAACTAGAAGGCAAACCTCTTAGCCTCAGAACAATATAAGGAGACATTACTCGCTGTCACAACTCTACTTTATAGGGAAAGTAGGAGAAGCGAGTTTGTGTGAACAAAGTTGCAGAGGGCCGGCCGGGCCGCTTCGGTAATGAATAGAGACGTCACGCGGTAACCGCCACTCGGGCGCAACTCGCATACCATTTTAACTTGGAGCCGGCGATTACCGAACTATGTTGTTGTAGCAGTTGCGGCGCCGAGCCCGATACAGGCGCAGTTTTGTCACGGTGCATTCTCGATAAGCTTCAATTAAGCTTCGGAGGTATGCGTAGGTATGTGTTATATGTTATGGCTCGTAGGAACTCATTTTCTATGAGTACCGCTTCATAGAAAATGAAGGTTAAATGGCGCTCAATTTACGATCTAGTCGGAGTAAAACCAATCTAGTGTCGGTAAAAGTTGGGTGATAAAAGTTCAGCGGAGCAAAACAAGAGAAACTAGTGGCGACGCTTTAAGAGACGGCACTCAACGCTCATTTGCATGCGAGACGATTTAAATAAATATACGTATCGCAGTGGACAGTTGTACCCGTGTTTTATAGCATTCATTACTTTATACAGAACCTGGAGAGAAAGCTTGACAAACGCCCGGATTAACATAAAAGTGCACACGTTTGTCAAATGAAGACTACTAATCTTGCGATTCACGCTAAGACTTGTTAGTTGAAAGACTCTTGACCCCATTTGGTTCACTCCCATGAGATTGAATTATTCCTTGGATCCAATAAAGCCTAATGTCACTGTGAGAAGCGTGTTGATGACTGCTATTTATCGTGCGTAAATAACGAGCTTACTCCCGAGCTTGATTGCAAATAAAAATAACAGCTGTAATACCATTTTGAAATAGTTTGGTAAGCGTTCTTATAATTATAAGTAAATTAATAGAACGCTATAAGAATATATATATATTATCAACTACATTATTAGTAGGGTAAACTGAGATGTTGCTTTTAAAAATAAATTCAGTACTAAATTAGTATTAAATGTCAGACTTATATGATGATTTTAGTATACTTAATGATTAAGTACTTAGGAACTGTAACCGAAATCTTTTATAAGTATATGTAAATAAAAAGGTAAGAATGTTTAGGCCCGTTTATTAGATGATTATGATAATCAACAAAAAAATATCTGTTATCATAACAAAAAAAACAAATAAATAAAAGAAAGAATACATAACTATACATATACAATACCTAACAAATTATAGTCTTTTTTAATGTTATGGCTTCTTCCGTTTTCCACAGGAATTCCGTCAACGTCCCGTAGTGAATTATAGTCTTTTTCACGTAGGATGATTCCTGTGACGTTTCAAGTTTGACAGTTCTAGAGATGTTCCATGTTGAAATTCTATCGATTTATCTATGGAATTTCTCTCAGTATCAAAGTACCTACTTTGGAGAAATTGCAATTTATTTTACTTCTTTTCCGGCCACGTGGAATCCGGTTACAACTGCCGCTGTCGATTCTGGGCCCGTATTCACTATGACCACATACCATTCCTTGCTCAAACCACGGAAATGTCGTATTTGGTTTCGACATTTTCAAAATTCGTTTTCCCTATGACACTTACAAGAGTTAAAGTTATTTTACTTGTTTAATAATTATAAAATTAGTGACTTTCACGTAATAATAACAATAACTCTATAATTTGGAGTATCATGAAGAAAACGACTTTTGAAAATGTCAAAACCAAGTACGACATTGGCGTGGTTTGAGCAAGGAATCGCTAAGTGGTCATAGTGAATAAGGGCCCTGGTGTGTCTCATCTCTTATCCTGTTCCGATTCGCACTACAATACAAATGAAATATATTCTAGCGTATTCAATTAAAATGTAATAAATAGTCACAGATTTTAATTTGTATTTCCAGAGGTGTAGTTTTTAATTTTTTTACCAAATTGCTACAGAAAATAAATGATTTTTCAAAAACATTTTGCTGACATAGCGATTCGGAAATTTTTGAAATGTCACATGAATCATCCTGGCTAAAAAAGACTATAGACGTAGGTATATTATTTTACCGAAAGCTCTCATAGTTTATGGTCTACCCGCAATCAATTAATTTCGAATTACGAGTCAAATGGTTGTCCACTAAAAGGGCAATTGTTAGATTTGTTAGTTGTTGGAGAATTGAATATTAGCATTAATAAGACGAATATAGCGGTTTCTAGTTTGATAGTTTCTCGTTAGAGGAGCTCAACGTAGCTTGCGTCAGTAGGTTGAGAGTTCTTGTTAAGTGGTTTTTAACTTAGGTAATAATTTTTATAATTTATTTATTTCATGCTAAGAATATACAAAGTTTTCACTTATGAGTAGTAAGTATAATATTTAGATTAAGGGGTATGTCTAAAAATGGGTAAGTTACAGTTTTGGTGAACAAGGGTGATTTTTAGATTGTTCGAAGCTGACCCTAATAGGTTAATAGAAATAACTAAATAGTTGTTTCTGTTAAAGCTGATAAGTTTCTTGCGGCCGTTCTTCTTATCAGTCAAAAGACGTGCTGAATGGCTGGTAGGGAAAAAAATGTTGGACTATTCGAAAGTACTTACCTATAAGTCTATTTGAATAAAAAAAATCTTTGACTTTGACTAACCTGTGCTTAGGGATTCAGCTCCGAACCCCAAAATTTGTAATGAAAGAAAACAACATTTTAAGTTGTGATGAGACCGTTTTCTTGCTGTTGTAATACGTTAGGAATTAAAGTTTGTATAACATATGAATGATGTGAACTTGACTAATCCTTTCTACATAAATAGTTTCTGTCACATTATAATAATGCCATTTTCAAACAAATGTCATATAGCAACAATTGATTACTATTTTTGTGTCGTTTTCATTGTTAAATACTTTTAAATGGAGTACCAAAAACTTATTTTTATCAAAAACAAAAGTTACCTACGTATAGGTATTTAAGTTTGTGATTTTTACTTTTCAATATATTTTAGCTAATAAATTTATGTCCAACGTCAGACTATGGCAGCTGTATTTTTTTAAGTTTTTGTTACTAAGCAGTGCACTCTAACGTGATTTGTTAAGGTTGAAATCACAATACAATACTTGGGAAAATATAAATTCTTTTCCTAGCAAGTTTTACCTAAAAACTTTGGAGATGAAAGTTGTACGGCTTGTTAAGCGCTATTCTTGCACATTTTCTGGACGTAATTTCTTAACATTGACAAGCTATTTTAAGATTTTCACCGCGATTTTCTTTTGTTAGAATAAACCAAAGCCTTTTATTTATAGTGTGCGTATTACAGCTATGGTAACAAAAATATAACCTATTTCTAAAACCTTTCTAAAAACGCAAAAAATAAAGTTCGCAGTAAAAGATAATTGACCAACCCAATCATCTCACACAATTGGGTACCATGCCTATTATTAGGAGAAAACACAATCAATACCACTTGACTCGAGGAAAACAAATAGATTCTTTATAGCAATGTACGAAGGTAACAATTCACCCCTCAATGGGCCGTACGGAATCTAAAGCGATCGTAATTTCGTCTGGCAATATTCCGCCTTTTCATATTTTCCTTTTGCCTCCCAAATGTTATGCCGTGCCCGATACACGTCCGCGATTTCGTTTGTTATTTCGAGCCCTCTCACGCCTCTCCGATTTAGTACATCGGCACGTGAAGCATCAGTTAAACAAATAATACAGAATCACTTGACTTCCTGCGCCGATAACGTTGCCTTGTATGCGAGAATTCCGTTATTCACCGTGCCATCACTATTCATGAGAGGTCCTAGGACGATCATTTGTCATATCGTTCCGGTATTTATTAATATTTATACACCTAGTGGTTTTTTCAAATAAGTAAGATAAATACGTACGTATCGTAATAAAACACTAATTGCCCAATAACACAAATCTTTGACTGCAGTAAGTAAACAGTTTAAGTAAGGAAATGTTGCAAAGCAAAGCTTAGGATCAGCAGTCGTATATGCAAGCAATATCCCACAGAAACATTATCACAACTAGATAATACAAGTTCGTACGTTATCGAAAATTCCTGCATCAATAGATTTTCACAATGCACAACCGGATGGATGCTTTGAATATTTTTGATAGCAGTCGTGCAGAAAAAGCAACGAGGAACAAAATGTAACATGCCTTCCTTTAGTGCAATGCAACACTATAAAGTCAAAGAGTGCCGGGAGATTTCTTATGCTGATAGAAACTCTTTGAGGCATCTATCTGACACTAGATTATGTATGCCATCTTTAAAGTTTTCTGCGGAAATATGTTTTATCAAGGGTTTGTATACAAAAGATTCAGAAAGCCTGACTTATTGAGTTGGAAGGTTTTAAGTTTCTCGTAAATGCTGCTTACTTATATTTTATAGCATTTAGGTAAACATTTGCATTGCAAATTGAATTTGTCATAAAAAAACAAACTAAAGTGGAATATTAATCATGATTCAGGTCTATGCAATATGCATGTATTAGTAATATGAGTTCAGATATTCGGATCCTAAAAAATAATTTAAGCATATCCTCACATTTCCCATTCTAATCTAATTTTATTTTTAATCAAAAAAGTTTAGTCAGATTACTTTACCTGGTACAGAGAAAGCTTAAAAAGTATTATTAAGGAAGTGGAAAGAAAAGAATATAAGTAGGGCTTCAAAACCTTATGTTAAGTAGACATATCCAGAAGAGGGAGGTTCAAAGGCGCTCCATGTTTACTTGTCTCTGGTGCGCGGTCGACAGCCTCAGATATTTAACCGCCGCCGGCGCTCCGCAAAGGTAAATAAAAACGACCGAGATTTAAATACTTTTTGTTCTTATTCTCTCACTTTCCTTTTGAAGAGTTGTCTTTTAAATTATAGAATCGTTATCTCTTCTCTTAATCAAACAGTTCGCTGTACCATTCAACTTTATTTTTCAACTATTTAGATAAAGTTAATTGAGAATAATATTTTTAGTCGTAAAATTTGTATAGGCGTCTAAACTTTTCACTAACTCATCTTTATAGTCACTGGTGTTACTTCGTGTGGCATCCTCTGTTCGGTAAACGAGGCAATAACATTACTCAAACTTCCTAAAAGAGCTTTGAGGAGACGGTACAAAGCAATTGAGCGGACAAATATGTGAAGTGATAAAGCATCGAGAGTTTACTACACGTTCTAATAGATTTAGCTGACAACTTGAAGGCTTTCGACGGCTACAACAATATTAATTGTGGTAACGAGTTTCAGAATTGGCTAACACAACTAAATTTAGCTCCTATACACTATAAGGGTTTTTACGAGATCGCAATCATAAGGTCCGATCGAATCGAAGGCTCGGATGTGACATAATAAAGCTCTTTGCTGATCCAGGCCTCGAAATCCCGACTTGTATCATTTACTCTAAACTGTTGCATATTTTTTGAAGGTAGTTTATAATATTAAAGAACGGTTGCTTGTACCTACATGTTTAATAGTTAATAGACACAAACAGTACCCTTACTTATAAACTTGATGTAAGCTCGGAATAGTTTTACCGTGTTTTGTTTTATTAGCTCCAGTTCGAAATTTCATTTGGATGACGGAGACAAAACGCGGAATAACTATTCCAAGCTTATACCAAGTTTATGAGTTAGGAGGTAAGCATTTATTATTAAAAATACATAGATAAGATTGCTCTAAAACAAATGTAATAGTTATGCCAATAGCGTATTAGTACACTTCAATGGTCCTAAAAGTGAGCCCGGATTTGCAGGCTAATGTTCTTAAATCGGAACAGACGGGTAACGGGCAGGACAAATATTTTGCCACTTCGGAACGTTACCTGACCGGGGAAGTGGCCGCGGGCGGGGAGACAAAGTAAATATGTCCCCGTTTCCCGGCCCTCCCCACATTTTATCGGGGAGCGATCGGCTCTCGGGTCGGGAAATGAATTTAAAACGTGTTTGCGGGTAATCTGTTATCGGTCCCTTGTCTCTCGCCCGAATATAGACGTTCGGACCGATCCTATATCGTGCCCGTGATTTCACACCTTTGGTGAGCATGTAGCTTCATAATTCGTAACGTCCATTTTAAATTTTAATTAACTCTTCTCTTTGAAACAATTGGAGTAGGTAGAGTAAGGAGAAGGTTTTGCCCAATTATGCGAAATACTATTTCAAACAGGAACGGATATAAATAATATAATTAGCATTGTATTTGCAGTTCTTCAATTAATTAGTAAGCGAACAAGCTACTTGAATTAAAGTCGCAACTGCGGAGACAATTCATAAATGTGAAACATTAAATTGTTAAAAGTCGTCAATATAAGTCTAAAGCAGAGTCTAATATGAGCCGTACTGGGTTAATTATTTTGTCAAGAGAGCTCTCGTAAGCTTCTATAACAGCGCTCCAGCCGAGCTTGGGGGGCCATAAAAGCTACATAATACGCGGCGACGTAAAACTCTTATTATTTTAGTATCTGCGAAACCGTCGCGGGAAACAACTCGTAAAATAAAACCTGTCGCATCTCGCAAGATGCAAGTCTCTCCGAAGGCACCGTACAGTCAATACGCGCCGTCTAAATCCACGAGGATTCAGTGTGGACACCGGTTAGGATCGAATACACCTAGATACCTGGATTTCTATGGAAAATGCAGACGTTATGGTAGCCGAGGGATAAGTTTCCATTTTAAATTGAAGAGAAACTCTGAAATGTTTCCTTGTCTCCCGCCGGGGCTGAGCACGCGAAGCTGAATAAAAATTCACGTCAGGTAAGCGCACAGAAATATTTACACAAACTGAACAACTTACTGAGGGGTGCAAGTGGTTACATAAATAAAATGTTCCTTGTTTATTCACCGTATCAATGTCAATCGATGGATAAAACCGTTTCGTCATACGCCTCAGTGAAATAAGTTATTAATTTACGAGAGGACCAATCTTTAAAAGTTTCGTTGCAGATTAAGGTGAAATTTACAGTGAGGAATTATTCACCTTTTTTATGTGAAAATGCGACTAAGTCCCGGAAACGCCCATTTACATAGCCGATGTCGGCGCGATGGTGCGTGGCGACTTCAAATGGGAATTATAATACCAAATTGAATACAAAACTTTCCTTTCAGTGCTGAGTAATGGAGGAGTCTATGCACCGGAACAATCGAAAAGACAAATAGAACGAGAGAGGAGACGAGACACTCGCTCTGTTAAAATAATAAGTGCCTGACGTCTTTTTGGACGTTCTTGCCACGCTTTTTGTAACGATAAATTTTTACGCTTTGATCTTTCCAATTCAAATAGGCTTTTTTTCGTAGAATCAGAAGTTATAGGAATATTTCAAAAGCTTTAAGTGAGGCGCCGGAGCGGATTTTCCTTTCCACCGGCTATATCATTCTGATTGAAATGCAAATGAAACGGTGTCCGTTCGGAACGTATTTATTCTATCTGCCTTCTCGGCAAATCTTCGAAATTAGGTTCATGTCATATAGTCGTTTATTAATGTCCCATATCGACTCGAGTCAGTTCCGATAAGCTTCACACGTACGATCGACAAATCTTAAAGCAAAATTAGGATGTATGTAACTAATGCTTTATATAAAATATCTTAGTCAATATAAAAGCTTTGCAATAAAATGTTCTTGATTGAAATAACTTGCAACAGTAGAATTTTTGAAATTTTAATCTAGACTGTGCAGTAGCACGTCTGCAGTCGCGCAATGACAGGGATTGTTTGCTGAAGAATCTGAGGCGGTTCATTATTCCGTTCCGAGTTATTTGGCGCCCAACGAGGGGCTCCACTCGCTTCCCCGCGAACATCTGACGGATCACTCGCTTTAGCTCTATCTTCAAAACGTTTTATTTTTCCATTTACATAATAATACATGTAACCTTGTGCGGCGCCTCATCTCACAGTGCTGTACACAACCGTAACTTCAAATCCGAATAAGTTACACGACGAAACAAGCTGCAACAAAAACATTTGCCTATGCCGACGTTAGTGAATTGTTCTCCCGCTTGTGACTGGGTAATTTCCATACATTTCAAGTTCCATCGCCTGCGGGACGTTCGTTCTTTTGTTGATAAATGTTTGACGGGAACTCCGGGGACGCCATTAAAAGTTTTTTCGTGAATAATTCCAGTTTACATACGCAAATGTTTACTCGTGAGTTTACCCGCGCTCACCTATTCGGTGATTTCTTTTCATAGAGGCGTTTGTTCGAGGAGCTGTGGGTTTCTTCTGAACCGACTCGTTGAATAGGTAATTGGAAAACTTTTCGTGTTTTCTTTGTCATAAGTCTAGTTTGCGGTAAGTGGGTGTGCAATCCGCTAGAGTAGCGACTACCCTTTCGTAGGAGAATGCGCCCCGACGCCGACGCTTTGGCTGTCCGGAAAGGGGAGAATCGTAAAAGTATAATACCACTTTTTATTTTATTTAAAGCAATATTAAACGTGAATTCTCCGAATAAGTTTATAGTTCTCAACTTTAATGGTCATACATAGGTATCTAACATCATCGTAGGTATTTATTTAGATCATTTATCAGAGACTTTATCGACCTGAAAGCAACATAGCAAGTGACAAATTAATATTTATCCACAAACATGAACCAAATAGTCGACTTTCGAATATATCATATTTCTAGATAACGCGGATATACGCACGTGACAATCTGGCGAAGTCTAAGATTACTATATTCACACAAGATCCCTGCTTAGTTTAAATTTTACCATCCCTCCAATATTAAGTGACTGTTCCATCTTGTTGACTGACGCAAAGAACCTTAAATACAATAAACACAAACCTTTAAATGGTCGTATAAAAATGGTTGTTACCTAAAACAAATTTCATAACATCCACGTGGGTGTATTCACGTAAATAATTTTAAGGATCAGTGGAGGCTGGCAGCGTGATTATTTCGCGCTAACGAAATTAATAAGGTAAATTTCAGCGGTGTGAGCGCTTATTGCGTTACGAGCCCGCTGTTTGATGTAAAACCGCAAGGGAGATGCAGACATTGAACAAAAAGTTGCAGAGTGCAATAAATTAGAGTAGCAGTGTTAAAAAAATCTCTGAACAAACAAAAAGGTAATAAAAATTTGAAAACATAATAAAAAATTATTTTTGAACGTAATCTGGAGTTACCACTGGAATATTGTTTTCTTAATAATTTAATCATGGAGAATTACTTAATAAATAAAAGTATAAAAAAAGAAGTATAACGCGGAAGAAGGCTAGTATTTTATAATGATCGTGAAAAAGTTCAGTCACAAAACAAGATTTATTTATTCACCTTTTCAGAGTGCTTACAGTGGGAATACATAAAGCAAGGGTTATAAGTTAATAGAAAATGAAACTTTTTACGAGCCATAACGTCTCACCTGTGAAAGAAAAATAAAATATTAGCCTTTTTATCCGCTTTAAATTTGCGTTCGTTGAGTCTAATATGGATGAAATCAAATTGAAGCGAACACTATCAAAAAATATAATGACAGATGCTAAGATTTTATTTTCAATATCTTACGAAAAGATCTTTAAATTTTATAAAGCCGCTGAGTGGCTAACTTCTGATGGTGTAGAAGAATAGTTTGAAAATTTTCCTTGACATTTAAAACATCATTATCGTTATCATAATATTGCGATGAAAACTGAGTTTTAACGACTTACTCTCTTTCAGAATTCCTAACGATTTCTTACAGAAAAAAAAATGTAAAATAATGAAGTGTAAGATAGACCGTATCGTGTCAAAGTACGACACAAATCGAGGGTGTCCACATCAAGACTCGTACGACAAATTATGTGCTCGCGAACAGATAGCGATATTGTCGTCCCGAAAACACTTTTTCCTTGTTTTCCCTGAAAATGGGGAAGGAAGAGCGCTAGTTCGGGTAGACAGCTTGATCCGGCGTTCGGCCTTTTGAGGGGCAGCAACAAGTCTGTAACTTGGACAAACGAATGTTAACCTTCCCACTGAGCTTTAGGGTACAGTTTACCAAATGATAAGAACAAAAATAAAAGTATTCATACGTGTCTAAACGTACGACAAGACGGAGAGGATATAGAAGTTTAAGTGATGGAGCGTTACAGACATTAGGTAAATTGTTTGAGGCAACAGGCATTAGACAGGGATACTTTGTACTTTTATATATTGCTTTCAATACATTAAGATAATAATGGTTCTTATTTGAATATTTTTCTTGTATCCATTAGTTATTCCATTGTACTTACAAACGTGCCTGTATATGATTAAAAAGTAAAAGCTTTAGTAAAGACTAAGCAGCTAAAATAATTACATACTTAGCAGTAAATGTTGTTACTGATAATGAATACAAACGTCTCAAGCTAGAGTCGTAGCTTTTACAGCTTTAAAACTTAGGCAAAGTTAACGTTGGTGGACCCAAGAAGGGCAATGGACTGAACAATCGCGGCAATAGGTGCTTATGTGGAGGTAAGTTTGCGAGGTTTCGGAACGCTCGGCAAACTGAGTGGGTTAAATGGACCGAGGACGCGACGAGGCCCGTTGCACTTGTTGCAATTTCTCTCCACTCCACAACTTAATTGTACCGAGTACGCCCTTACGTCGCTATAGACGAATGGCGTTAATTTCGCACAGGAAGGTTGCGTCCATTACTGTAATTGCGAGCCGCATTTCGTCTAAGCATCTGAGAAGTTCGGTCGTCGGTGAAGTCTCTTGAACAAACTCGAGAAAATTCGCACAAACCGACTATCAGAGAGCATGGCTTTAACGAGGACACTTCGCTAATATTCCTAATTAAGCTTTTAATGTAATTGAAAGAGTGGAGACACGTCGTGATTCAAAGGAGTCTGGAAGGCGTCACCCCTTCGCCGCCGCCAAAAATACTCTCTTAGATAAATTACTTAGAGAGAGTTCGTCGCGCATACAAATCGACCAGAGATTCCCCATATTTCATGTTCCGAGCACTCGCTCGATTTACACACACCTTTAATAGGCTCGTTCTACGGAGGCGCCCAGCGGTGAACGAGCGGCGCGTTCCTAAGCTGGTGAAAATTAAGCCATTTCCGTTCGGGAGCATCGCGTTCAAACTTTATTACTAATCGAGTCACGTCAGAAAAAGAATTTCCGATATACAATTAAAGGTGAAACTGGCGCAGCGGATAGCGGAGTCGGAGGTGGGCCGATATCGTTGGCTTCTGTCGCGAGGAAGCAAATTACTGGAGAACCGTGGCACCTGTGTTCGATAATGCGACGCCCCGTCTGCCCGAAAGGGCGAGGAATCAATTAGGACGTTACCGAATTGCGTAACGGTTCTAGTTACGAGCGTTACGAGTGGAAACGCAGCTGGTTTTTGTTCATCCAACCTCTTGTTATTGCGCAATCGACATTCAACGCCTCAGATTAAGATATAACGTATTCATAGGACCTTCTTTCTTATTTTTATTGGGATAGCAAAAAATAATAAATATTTCTTAACGATATTCTGCAAAAAGAAATATAATTTTGGTAATAAAATACATACTTTTGAGAGCTCTCAGAGAATGAGTGAATCGCTTCGATGCGATCGTATCATCAAGATAACCGCAGCAGGTTTTCTCTTCGAAAAGGCGTTTTTTCCAACACTCTGATAGATTGTGTGTGATTACAGAATGCTACTGGCAATAAATTAATAGAAATGTTAAAGTAAATGTTTCAAGAAACTAATATGTTAAACTCTTAGAGCCGCTTTCATCACCGATAGAGAAGTCCTGGGGCCCTACCGCCATTTATCAACGCAATACTGTTTCAATCTTACCATGCTATTATCTCTCTTAAAGTAAGCTTGTTTTTTGACGGAAGTTTTGTGACGTATTCGCGTAATCATCCCCCTCAAAGTGTGAAGTGAGTCGAAATGTGACAAGACAACTTCAATAAAAACAAAACGCAAACAAAAGGTTCTTAAGATGGTTTATAATAGATGATGGCAGGCCCGCTGGATAGTTTATCTGGCAGGTAACTTGACAGTTGTAATAAGAAAAATATGTCAAATTATCTTTTAAGTAAGCTATCCCAAATTTATCTATACTAATATTATAAAGCTGAAGAGTTTGTTTGTTTGAACGCGCTAATCTCATGAAATACTGGACCGATTTAGAAAATTCTTAGACCATTAGAAAGCTACATTTCTCCCGAGTGACATAGGCTATATTTTATCCCGATATTCCCACGGGAACGGGAACCACGCGGGTAAAAGATCCGCTAGTGTAAGATATTACTGACTGATAAACAGTCAGTGGTAAATCCGGCGGGCCTCAATTGCGTGTAACTTTAAAAAAAAGTTTCATTTCTTTATTTTGTTTTAACTTGTGTAAAAAAACTTGAAAATGTTATAATCTATTTAATTATTTAATGATATTATAAAGTACCACAATAATTTAATATATTTTATTCTTGTAAACAGTTTCGTACGTAAGAATAACATCTTTATGTAATATTAATTAAATTGTCAATATAATACTAAAAGGTCCAAAAAATCCTGACGTTTAAAAAAGGGTAGAATCAATCAAATTTTAATCAACTAATACAAAGGTTAAGAAGTTCGGGTTCGGGGTTAATATTTAAAAGCGGCCTAAAGTTTTTGTTTCATAACAAGTTTGTGAAAGCCTTTGTATTAAAGGGGAATAAATAATTCAAATAAATTACACGGGTATCGATTCCATGTTTGCACATAGAATTCAATTATTTGGGAACCAATTCGGCAACCGTTTCTAAGAAATTACTGAAGTTTTTAGCCTCGGGTTACGAAGGTTGTTTGGAAACGGCGTAATCTTTTATACCCTATCAAAGAAACTGGAATCAAGTTTTATATAGGTAACTTATGCGATTGTTTTGCGATACCTATTATATAGGTAATTGATGCATGCTACGTTATAGTTATCTGCAGTAATAACTCTGTATAAAGATACCTATTTATTTTTACACCTGAATTATTGAAGATCTTTTATGTAGGTATAGGTATTTCTTCATTAATAAAAAAAATAAAAAATTCCGCATCATAATTTTTGATATAGTAAAAAAAAACGCTCGTAGAACAGCCCTTGAAAACCGCATATTCATAAAAGAAGTTTATGAAAAAAAACCCACAGCTTCAAAAAACAAGTCAACTGAAAATATGGAAACAAGATCAAATATAAAAATATTTTGTTCAACATAATACATGCCGTCGGAGGCATAACATTATGAATGATTCGACTGTTACCTAAAATTATATGCCTCCGACTGCATAGAATTTTAGGTAACAAAATATTTTTATTCGTTATATTTGAACTTGTTTCCATCTTTTCAGTTGGCTTGTTTTTTGAAGCAGGCGGGTCTTTTTTTATTTTCTAATCTTTTTAGTTATTTATTGGTCATGATATACCTTTTTGAAGTCCTAGAGGGCAGGCCTTTAATTTGATACGCATAGAGCCGTTCCGGCTGGAGAGCGTGCCAAACATTTGAATATGGCGCAAAAAATCCGCCATTTTTTATTTTTTTTATTTTGATACCCCAGTGTCACTCTCACAGTAAATACGAATCTAACGACACCTCTCAAGCTAAAATCCATCGAGCTGTTCAGGCCGCAGAGAGTGCCAAACAATTATGTATACACTAGACTTAAGCGCGTGCTACGCACGTGTGCAATCCGTCGATAAGTGCTTATGTTTGACCTATGATGCCAGTAAAATCGGACCATGTAAAGAAGTTTTTCTGACCTTGATAAGGTCAATTTAAAAAATATATTATATTATTCCGGCCGTCTAAATTTTTTTGTGATTTTTGAAGCTATTAGTGAAGGCTGTAGGTGTTATACTCATGTCGCTGGGGGGAACATTAGAATGGATAATACAGGCCTTATAGAGATACTCGTAGATACTCTCGAAAACATAACCCTCCTTCTGGCACAATTGAGTCAAATTGGAAATGCATTTCTACGCTGATGCTTATGCCTTTCAACATGGGGTCTGATTATCTAACTTAAAATCACCTAGCAACCATTTCGTCACTGTCATATTTTTAACCGACATCAAAAAATTAGGAGGTTCTCAATTCGTCGGAATCTTTTTTTTATGTATGTTACTCGATTACTCGAAGACGACTGGACCGATTTGAGTGATTCTTTTTTTTGATCGAAAGCGTAGGTATACTTTCCAGGTGGTCCCATTTTCATCATGTCAGTATCACTCCTATAGCAATTTCGGTGTTTTTCTATAATAACTCATGTATATGCTTCCGGAAAACACCATTTAGTGAAGTGGAACTGATGATGAAGACCACAAACGGTCATCGGAACTATTAAATACTTAGCATTTCACGGAAGCGATACGCTTACTTTAATGTGGTTCATAAGCAATTATGCTCGTCTCAGTGTATGTGATGAAGTGGTGCTGATGATCAAGTACCAGGAGAACTCCTCAATAATTAACGTCCCTGCACCGGGAAAAACATCTTTACAGATATCTTGACATCTTGGTTAGTGCATTGGGCCGGACTCCCAAGGATGCGGGTTCGAATCCCGTCAGGGCGACATGAGACTAGTTGCTTTTTTCTAGTATATTTTCTTGTTAAATATTTATCACATATAAATAGCATTGTAAAATGCAAAATTAAAAAGTTATAACGTAAAAGTTGTTTTAATTATAAATGTCTGAATGTTTAGTTTATTTAATTTAAGGTATTTGAATATGGATTGGAAAGATTGCGCTAAATAAACATCTCTGTTTTTTTTTATTTAATGAACTTTATGACTAGCAATTTCCATCTGAACTGATAAAGAAGTTTACTTTCAAAGAACAAGAACGCAATGATTTCTACGCTGATGTTTATTCTTTTCAACACGAGGTCATGGTTCCCGATACGGCCTGTAGTCCTTAGCTGCCCCGGTTAGTGTGTGAATTATTTAGATGCGGTGGCTCGGCTTAGTGGTCCGCAATTAATGAAGTGGACCCAGTCATTTGTCAAAGCTGGTTTATTGAAAAGAAGTCTACTTTCAAAGAGTGAGAACGCAATGATTTCTACGCTGATGTTTATTCTTTTCAACACAGGGTCATGATTCCCGATGCGGCCTGTAGTCCTTAGCCTTCCCGGTCCGTGTGTGAATTATTTAGAGGCGGTGGCTCGGCCGAGTGGTCCGCAATTAATGAAGTGGACCCAGTCGTTTGTCAATGCGGCGGGCCGCGGTCGCCGGGACCTTACCTACTACAATCTATTTCCTAAAACGTGTCACTTGCAACCAACCATGAGGTGTAACCGTTTTGCTCGCAATACCACAAGTGAACGGAAAGTAAATTGTGACCCTGTCGTATTGGTCGGATGTATCGTGAGTTGTTTTTTATTGGAGTCATTTATTGTATTTTAATTATTGCTAAACATAAAATACATATAGTCTGATTTTTTATTCGACTGAATTCTGACAGCTATCGGTTCTTAACATCTTACTTATCACAAACCTTTTCCGTCATGAACGTTTTTATGTATTATGTGGATGTCAATACACAACGAATAACTATATAAATATGACAATATAAAATAGTGTTTGTTTGTTTTATTTTATTAAAAGGTTAAATTTGAAAAAGGAGTAGATGAACATAATTTGTTTTGGCATCTTACAATGTTAGCAGTGCTGGCATAAAAATATTAAAATAATTCGATCCGGCGGCTGCGCCCGTGGGTCCAGTAAAAAGTGAGCGCAGTCGCCGTAAGACTCGGATTTATTTTAAAGTATTTCGTTTCTTTAAATCGGTCGAAAAATTACAAACCAAACAAACAATAAACAATAATATCAAATACATGAAGAAAAATATAAAATGTAATGTTACGTTTCTTACGGACTAAGATTAAAAGCCCTAATTTTTCTCCTAATATCTATTAGCGCTTATAGGTCATTCCAACTTAATACCATAACGGTGATATTCTGAAAGGCGATTATAAATCTACTGGAGAGCCGGGAGCGGCTCGCCGGAGCCCCCGTTAATTTTAATGGCGAGATTTATTTGTCCCCGATTACACGAGGTTTGATCAAACTCCAAGACGGCACCGTACGCAAAGACATTTAAGTCTACACTCTCAAAAGGAGGTAAGTAAAAATACTAAAAGATTCATTAGAGTATATTTTGTGACCTTTAGAAGTAAAATTAAGTTACGTTTGAGACTGACATAATTTTATCTTTCTGTAGGTATATGTATTAATACTGCCATCTTGGGTAAAGGTCGCGCTATGCAGGGAGTAGAACTGGGAATAAAAGATGCGAAATAGGGGTCAACAGCAAGTTTTAGAACGAGTTTTCTGCTAAAGTATAAATCTTTCTATATAGATGTCTACAACCTACAAGGCTATATGGTTAGGGCATAGTACGTAAGGTATTACCTTCTTATGTCATGTAATTTAAAATTAAAACATTATGTAACATTAAGGGCCGATTCCACCAGCTCGCAGATAATTTGACGTATTTCTATATATTAACTGTCAAATGATCTGTCAATTAATAAGCTATTCAGAACTTATTAGTTGGTGGTGAAATTGGCCATTAGGATTTCATGATTATTATTAGGAGTCATCGGATCAATACTTGCCAGTTTTCGTTATAAATATAACTGGACCAAAACTGCGCAACAGCACCGTTGGAAGTCACGCAGCGGCATTGGCAGAAACTCATGGCATTTGGGTGACTGGCTTAATCGGGCAGAAGGAGCACCGATGCTCGTAGTGGAACCGTCGTCTGGGGTTCTTATTGTAAATATGCATTAGGGCGGATGACATGTCGGCTTCGAACGCTCATTACGACAATGTGCCGTCAAAGACGTCTCCGATCCGGACCGTGAAGTGTCCCGGATACAAGGCGCTCAATTATGTTAATGGGTTCGCAGCATTCTACAACGGACTGCCTTCAGCTGATTGATATGCGCCTCTCACAATACGCCTATACATTTACCAAGATTACACTGCACGTGGAATGACGCTCTCTGAATATCCCTAGATTGGCTCGAGATAACGACGTGGAATCACATGGTATCCAAAGCTCGTTGTTGGTTATTGCGGCACGTATCTGGCGGACTATCGTTTCGGCCAAAATCAATAACTAAACACCCCAATAAAGCAAATACATTTTATTTCTCGACGTGTCTAGGCGCAGGCGGATGATTGATAGTGACCTGAGCACACAAACGCTTATTGAACGTCCAATAGGAGGCACCCTCTGACAAAAAGGTTGACACAAATATCACAAATAAATATACGTATGTATCAAAGATGCATTAAAGCTTTTAGTCAACTAATTTAGTTTTGATGAGTTCGACTGAAAATTATAATAGAATAAGTTGACGCATGGATTGTTCATTTTGTACAAGTCCCTGTAAAGTTCAAAAGAGCTTTATTTTACTGACATTGTTTTGGACAGTGCTAAGTTCTACCTAAAATAACTACATAAGTAAAGTAGAATGAAATATTCGTTATGGTTAAATACTTTCACTAAAATCAGATTTATTGTGGTGCGTGCAGTTGGCGACAAGTTGTCCATATTCAAAAAAGAATTTTCCGGTTACTATTTTTTTACTAAGTCCTATCTCATCTATATTCAACAGTGAATAAAACATTTCATTAAACGTAGGTATACCGTTTTTCAATTCAGAGTTAAAATAAGGCACGACTTGATTTATTGCTGTTTGTATACTCATCTACCTGAAAGAGGCACATAGAAAACGAAGAAAGTGTTTTGTGCGTTACTTTTCAAAAGATGAAAAGTCGCAGGTGTAAAATAGGTCGTTCGGCGTCAACAGTGACTTGCTTTCTGCACGGGGAAGACCCAATTTAACATCTGTAGTCTTGCTGCGAGCATCCCGTAAGATTTCCACAAAACGTCGACTCACTGGGTCGGTATACGCTCAAATTACGCGTAAAGCCGAACACAAAGGCTATGCTTATTCAAATTCCATTAATCTCCCCGGGGGAAGGTGGGGTAAAATGAACCGGCGCGGACAAAAACAATGCCGCCGGCAAATAACCGGCTCAGCATTGTTCCGGCAATTAGAAAGCTTTCCCATGTACCGGCCGTGTATAAAAACAGTGTAACATCAGCACGATTCGCTGCCTATTGCTCGTTACCGTTGATGTTTATTACCGTTATTAGGACTAACCCGTGCGGTTCTATATTAAACCTTTTTGTGGACAATCGATTAAAATTTGTCATTACCTCGACACCGGTGGTTATGGTGTCAATAGCTCTGATCAAATCCGCAATAGTCAACCCTCAATTGATCTTGGCAATTAATTTTTCACACATTGTCATTAATAGCATCATCATCATCCGAATTCACTTTACAACAGTAGTAACATTCCACTGTAACAGTTAATCTATCAGAATTCCGATCAAGAGTCATCAACGTTTCCACGTATTAAAAATGCCCGATACTGATTGGGACAAATGACACCGAGTTAAGAGCTCAGCTCCACTTAATCCCAACCTACCCTCCGGCTGCTGTGACGACATTTTAAGCCGACAATTATACATTTTTGTAATTTTTTATCTTTTCAGTTCATTTTTATTTTCATAATAATACACCGTCGTAAAAAGTAATTATTATGTTTAATATAACAAATGTGTCAACGAAAACAAAAAAAAACACCGAGGTGTTTTTTTGTGGTGGATTAACCAAAAGTTTATCTATTACACTCCTACTGCTGCTATCAAACAAATAAAATGCATTATCAGATCTGTCATGATGATTGATTTAGCCATTATATGCCAAAGAATGCTGCTGCATCGTATGAGATAGGAGAAAATTGCGATTGCGTTAAGGTTACATTATGTTACTTCTTCCGTAAGTGCCAATATGTAGATGATTTCTTCCATATTCGAGTAGCTAGGCCATAAAACACCTGTAATACACACGGAAAAGACTCGGCCATCCTTTAGCCAATCATATTTTCATTGAAGCCCAAAACCGCTACTTGACACAACCAGAGGCAAGGCATGTAATGGGAACAATACGGCTGCAGCAATCACAAGGAGCTTGCCTCGGCTATTGTTTTTACCGTTGTTATTGCGGAGTGCCGAGTAGCAATAAGCGAGGGTTGTTTTCCCAGGCCACTATTGTAGCCAGTTATTAGGACAGGTCCATAGCGGCCCCCGCGGCGTAGGGTTAAGATCAGCTCAACCTGGCTTAGTCTGTAACACGGTTATACGGCGGATGTAATTAGGCTGTGAGCGCAGGATTGAATTGTAGGTATACGTTTTAAATGAGGAATTTAATGGTTGAACTTAGATGGTTGTGTAGGGCTAATAAATACCTACTTGAAAACATAAGTGTAAGGATCATCTCAAATAAAGTAAAAGGAGATTTGTTAATCACATCACATCAACATAAGGGTGATACCAAACTTGTTTGAGCGGTGAGGCGACATGGCTAATTCCCAGTTCAAATAATAGATGGCGGTACGGATATATGAGCAAACAACTGCGTGTAAACACATCGTGGCTCTGATAGAATACATACTATCTGGTAATACATACTCGTGTTGTGTAAACGGGGGTCGGCCATTTAGCGGTTGGCCGCTGAATACGCCGACCGACGTAGCTTCCGATGAAATTTTGATTATTTTTCCCACTATCTGGGTTTCGTCGTTTACATTAATTAAACGGTTTTATGTTTCATTAATTTTGATGAACTGGGAGGAGGTTTGTTTAATATTTCATATGGTATATCTTGTTGTCTTTTATTTTGCCTGACTGACTTTTGTCTCGTTGCGTTTATTACAAAAAAATATCTGATGATTTTTTTTCTACTGCTTAGTAACACAGTTTTTTCATTTGATTCTTTCTAGGGTTCCGTACCAAAATGGTAAAAAGGAACCCTTATGGTGCGACTCAGTCTGTCCGTCTGTTACAGCTGGATACCTCAAGAATTACTAATGCTATGAACTTGAAATTTGGAATAGTTTTAGATGATGTTTTCCCAACTATTGTTCAATTTATTGGATAAGGTCTCACTTGCGAGGAAGTTTTAAAATATCATTGTGCTAAAGAAATTAAGTACAATATTGTTTAGTATAAGTTGTATTGTATAAGTTTACCACCTACTTTGACGAATACGCGTGGCTGGACAAACCTAATTGGGTTTTAGTCACTCGGTTGTTTGTGTATAAGATGTATCACTTTGTATAAAAAGATAAAATAAAAAAAAATTGGAGCGTAATAAATATTTTTTTTTTTTTACAACAGGGACTGACACGGGTCTTAAAAGTTCATTCAGGGGTCATATGAAAGAGCAATGCTTGCACATTCTAAAACATTTTTTCTTTTGATTTTAGGCCGCTTAGTGTGGGACTTTTGATGAAAATTGTAAAAAAAAGCCGTCCCCCCCTTTATCTCTGAAGTTTACATAGAGAAAAATCTGAATTATTCTATGTGATAGAAGTTTATGTAAAGATTACAGGAAAAATAAAACAATATCTCTAAATAGCATACTTTTTTAGAAATCTTAAAAAAAGTGATTTTATACTTATTTACTTTTGGTTTGGTATGTCGATGTATGGGGATAATATAATTAATATGATGGTACGGAACCCTCGATGCGCGCGCCCGACTTGCTCTTGGCCGGTTTTATTTATATTTTACATCCACGATGTTTTTGATATAAAATAAAATAGATACTAGAGACGATCGACCCGTATCACAAGTTCCGCGAGATATCCCGTCTGGGAAACTTGCAATCGATATTTTCTAGCATTTTGCAGTAAAATAAAATCTATCTATATAAGTACTAATAAAACAATGCCGTTACTGACTGACAGAGAACGCGCTGAAATTTTGAATAAAATTAACCCCTTTAACGATTTAGGCAAGTACTAAGAAAGGATTTTATGATATTCCATCAGGAACGGGGACCACGCGGGTGAACCCGCAGGCGGCCGCTAGTATAAAATAAAATAGTTTAAAATTCAAGGTAAGTAGTTGAAATGTGTTTAATTGACTAACCGAAAGACTTACTCAAAACTTCACAACATGTTTTACCAAAATACGAAAGCACTTACGCACCTGAAGCATCTTGCTTGGCATTTAAGCAATTAATTAAACTGACAGATAAAGGGCTCATTGCGACATGGTCCTATTGTAAGAGCACAGGTTTTGTCAAAACAAGCTCAATTTTTGAACGTGAAACGTTCGTCTTTTCATGCAAAAACTCAACTCATTTATCAAATCACCGTTGTCTACATTACAGACTTGGGGGCGTTTTGTGAATAGGCTGAAAAGCCCATCCGCACAAAATGCCGTCGCGACGTTCACTCATCTCCGATCACATGCAAAAGTGAACTCTAATTTCTTACACTTTAAACTGTTAATGTAATAACATCTACGCGCATCAATCCAGAGACCGATCGGAGCAGTAATTTAAAGCGTAAATTAAACGGGTTAAATTAAACAAATAAAATTAATGAAAGCAAAGAGCTTTGCGATTTTCCAAACATGTACATTATTTTACAAGCTGTGAACGAAAAACGAATTATTATAATGATGGTTATTCACTTTTCAACTGCAGTTGAACGCTAAAATAACTGGCATTTCGAAAATTTCATTCGGCACATTTTTCTTATTTCGGTCGAACTAAAACCTACAGAACCCTAATTCGATAAATTTATTTCTAATTACGAACTAATTGATATTTTTTTGTAACATTGACAGAAAATAACATATTATTTATTATTTTTATGAGTTTCTTTGTTTACGTTTTGTTATTCATGTTCGTCTTATTTTAATTACGAACTAATTGATAATTTTTGTAACAATGAGAGAAAATAACATATTAATTATTAATTATATAGGATTCTTTGTTTACGTTTTCTTATTCATGTTTGTTCTATGGAGTTAGGATGTCCGGTATTCTTTAGTTAAGGCTAAGTTTATGGATGGTAATGCATAATCCACATGAACACGTTTTTAGAAATCAGTTTTTAAGTAGTAAATAGTGAAATTAAAATTTGTTGATATTGTTGATATTATTGTGATTTTATCCGATGGAAACGTGATTTCATAAAGTTGGCTCGATAGAATAAATTAGCAAAGTTACCTCTTTTCGTGTCATTTTAACTTCTATCTTCCGTTTCATTATAAAAATAAGTTATTTATTACTATGATTCATTTACTTATATTACTTAAGTTCATAGGTAACTGGAGGAAATTCATCCGATGGGTTTTTATGTAAGGAAGTATGATGAAAATAACAACGAAAAATTCTCATTTAAAGGATATTCATTTTTTTCAACATTTTCCTCCTAAAACAAATAATGTAACAGACGTAACATTGTCATCCTCACAATAGCAGCTTATTTTATTTCAAAGGTCTTATTATGTTGAAATAAATGTTCTTTTGTCAATCTTCTAATACTCCATTCATATTCATAAATATGGAGAGCAACAATAACACATCATATTGAATACACATTAAATTTTCACCGCCTTTAGGAAAAGCGGCTTGGCGCGAATGGTGAAAAAGAAGGAGCTTTCATTTGTTTGAGAGTGGCTTTGACTGGCTTAAGTGCTTTAACATGCACGGGACGCGCTTGAATAGCCCTAAGTGTTGCACCGAAGGTGTACTTAAAAATTACTGAGTAATTCCTATGAAGAACACGTATTTGCCGAGTGCATACGGTGAATTGGGCGTAGATTCCCTCGCCACACATTGCCAAGCGGGGAATTGCTTAAGCCAATTTTGTCTTAGTGTTCGCACCATTATCTGGCACTCGCTCTGTACATGGTCTCTTAGCCTTTAGAAGCGTGATTAGCAGCTAAGTGAAATTTATTTTATCTACCCTCGGGTAAATTAGATATTGTTCTTATAGCGTATATGGAAGCGTGAGATCTGGAAATGTTACCCACCTGTATTAGATTCAGTTGGTTTGGTAATACAAATATTAATATTACCTCTGATTGAAACTCCTGTATAAAGTCGTCATAATATACCTACTAAAAACCGAATTTGGTGTGAAAATCACCTTTTTCTAAAGTCAATTATTTCGAAAGAAATATTGCTAATTAAGTTATAGACAATACACAACAATCTACACACGCTCTGTAAGACCAAATCCGATGAAAGCAAATATTTTTTATGCAAAAATTCAGCCTCGTTGCGAAGATAAGCCGCTTTTCCTTTCTTAATCCTTTATTAAATATAAACACGCACTTATACAATTCTGGAGCCGAAATGGAAAAATATTTGCTTCGCGGCGCTTTCGAGTTTTCACGTCGGGAACTCATATAAAAGACATTTCGTTGGAGCTTCTAGCCTATCGACGGTATTATTCAAATTAATTTAGAGCGGGCGGTGAGGCAAAAAGTGCGCGCATTTGAGGCCCGCCCCTTATTCATAGGGCTGCCCTAAATTAGCATCACAATGAAGTGTCGGAGGCGCGAGCGCTTAATGCGACCTGCGTCTTCTCACGGATATGTTACATGCTAATGAATTAAGTACAAAACTTCCGTACAGCGAATTTGTTCGCTACACCCCACAAGTGCAATACACCGCACCGCACGTTAATAAATTAACTGTTTGTCAAAATACAGACTAATTAAATTTCAAGGATTTTCTTACTCGAGTGTGTCAAAATTTGCATATTAATTTTTCATAAGATACTGTAGTGTGCAGTTGAATTTTGTACGCGTATTGGTTGAACCACCCTTTTACGCGTTCGCACCTATAAATAAATCAAAATATTCAGTAAAGGCTCGACTTTAAGGCGGCTTAGAGGAATCGTAAAATTCAACAACGTTGGCTTCGCCCCGGGGTTTATCTTTCGGCAGAGCGGTGCCGTGTTTTTGCTGGAATCGTAAAAGAGTATCGCAGTGTATGAATAGAAAGCAACCAACCCTTTTACAGGGGACATATGGAGTACTTTACAAGTTTAATGCTGAGAGCAGATTATCTCTTCATAAAGGTCGGTCTAGCACATCACGCCCGCGCCGGGTGAGGCACTTAGACAATCTCGTCAATGAAAAAATGAAGTAATTTTAAAAATAAAAAAAATTTTGTTTGGCATTTCTTCGAAATTTAAGAGGAATTTTAATACCGACGAATTGTAAAATCACAGGGCTCAAACAATCAGACGGAGGCAGATGTCTGGCATCCCGAATATCCGAAATTTAACCCTAAACAAAATACGAGCCGCCATTACCATCGCAAGTTGAGAACGTTGGGGTCATTAATAACAATTTATTTAGCACAATATCGCTATTTGGTCCAACGGTAACCTTTGGGAAACGTAGATTTGATATTAAAACGGGTATCGTTTTGTAAATTGATTAGATAGTTTGTGATAAATTGTACAAGTTTCCCAGTTTTGTTTTGTCGTGATGGGATCCGCAAGTATCAGAAACATTGAACCGTTTTAATCTGGCTTTGTAATTTAATACCAAATTATACAGTTACTGTTTCGGGGGAGCCGTTGACAAAGTCGATTAGGGAATTATTTAATAACTTGGATATAATTAGAATTATTTACAGATCTCTAAGTTATTATCTCTAAGTTAATTTTAATTGATTGAAACTGTTTACATTATTGTTTAATGCTACATTTTTTTAAATACTTATTGTATCAATAACTATCAATTTCTTAATATTACAAAATTGAAGTGTCCAATTATTATGTCGATATACTTGAGGCAGCCCACAGCAGAATAAAGAAAATGAATGAATAAAAATATTCTAATATTATATCTGATAGGTATTTCAAACAAAAGATAAAACATAAAAATGTTTTCAGAAAGGTAAATATCGAGCCTCTTATTAGCACCACATTGTAAGTAGTTATCCCGGCATGCAAAGTACAAACTCCTTATCAGAAAATGAGTAAACCCAGGTTTTGCAAAATACTTTCAGTTGTGTACAGAGGAACTTTCAGATGCAAAGTTGAGGTTTCAAAGTTCCCTATTCAATAGCAGGAGCGGGCCATTGTGGCTAATTCAAGGGATAAAATTAAATTTGTTTTGCATTATATTGTTAACTTTGGTATTCGATAACATTCATTGCCTCTTGATGACAAGTTACTAATTCAATATAGGTATTTAATGAAAAAAATTCTTATTATATTTCTTAATGCAAGTCGATTTCTTGTTTAAAATATTGATGTCAAAGTTTTGCATCAGTTTGTGTTATTATAAGACCGCAATAAAAGAAATTTAGATGCTACCAAAAAAAAATAACAAACAATCTCTTTTAACTTAAGGACAACAGAATTCCAATTCCGCTGCGATTTTTTAGAGTCGTAATAAAATTACACTTGGAACTAAAGTGACCCGCAGTAGGAAAAACAACAATATTCTCGACCTCTCACTACAAAGGGGCCAGCATTCGTATTATCATTCCATTAAACAAAAGTCACCGGAGTTTCAAATGAAAACACAGAACTCATTATTCCCGGGGCAGAGAAATGATTTCAAATGTTAACAAGATTCCCCATAATAGAGTTGTTCACAGAGAGATTTAAGAAAAACAAGCATGAGCTAAGGCTTGTCTGCCCGTGTTTGTGATCCTGAGCGATGTTGTTACTCAATAATGTCTTCTTCTAACATTTACAAAAAAGTACGAGTGGAAAGTTGGATTTCTGAGAAACAAACGAGCTCGTCTGTTAATTCTTTTTAGACTGAAAAAAATGAAGTTAGTTTTTTTTAAGAAATTAAACGGTTCTCGAAAAAAAAAAACGTATTCGGTTTAATAAAGAGATTTTCAACAAATTACGGACGTATACAAAAAACTTATCGTTTACATAAGTATTTTAAATGAAATCATAAATCAACGAAAGGTGTCTAATGTTTATAAACCAACTTCTACTTATACATATCTACTTAAAAAGTTGCAGGAATTGTCAAGACTTCGATCAAAAAACAATTAATACAACTTTATTATTTGATTACCTCCTCTCAGTGTTGAAGAATCTGTGATAAGTAACACAAACCATTCTCCTGTACACCGTCGAACAGAAAACAAGAATGAGGCTCGGCAAATCCTGTACATTTTCGCGAGGCCCTTGAGGAATTCCTATATTATATAATACATTGGGGAGGATCATTCTGCTCGTTTACTGCCGGATATATTTGTGAATGCTCGTTTGTCAAATGCACAGTCATTTATTCAACGATATATTTATGTAGTCTATACATAGCTGAGAACAACGGGGGCACGCTTTCATAAAATGTTGATACGTATTTCAGGTAAGTCAGGAACAGAGGAGGTGTACTTATGAACCTTATGATTTAAATATAGTGTGTACGGTAAATATTGCGAAGGCGGTATTAGAAGGCGTAGTAGAAAGAGTTCAAATTACTTTCATATTTTTTCAAAGTTATCGCCCTCTATTTGGAAACTTTGTCAGATAAGAATAAAAAATAATAAAAACAATTATTTATATTTTCCAATCGAAAATCACTTAATGATGAAAATTATTGAGTGAAAGCTGAAACTTACATTGAGCTTTTTCAATATACGATGTTTGTACAGTTTGCATTTTACGCTAAATATATCAACCCAAATAAAATTCTTGTATTAAAAAAAATCGTCAAATCTTTACCTTCCTGGTAGTCACAAAAACATATCATTATTTTGAAAAAAAAAATTGCTTGCGTAAAAGTATGTTATACGGAACGATTGAATCTTAAATGGGGCTCTCAGAGCAAAGTAAAAGTGGCAATGGGCAGATCATATCGCTCGCAAACCCGATAACTTCTGGAGAAGAAAGGTTCTCAAGTGGCGACCACGAGCTGGCCGCCACAGTGTAGGGAGGCCCACCACTAGGTAGACAGATGACCTGGTGAAGGTTGCGGGGAGCCGACGGCTGCAAGCAGCTCACAACCGCTCTTTATGGCGCTCTAAAGAGGAGGCCTATGTTCAGCAGTGGAATTTTTAATGGCAGATGATGATGATGATGAAAAGGGGGAAAAGCTTGTATGGATATTTGTAAAACTTCAACGTGAACAAAGCCAGGGCCGCCAGGGGCTATACTCGCACCTATTATTTAATAAAAATCCATATTACAAACAAATAACAAAGCATATTGGTGACTTCCATAACAATAAATCAAGTGAGTCCCAATCTCCAGACAATAGGCCACCAGTAAATCGTAGCGGCGCGTCAAATTCCTGCAATGTGTATTCGGCAAGGTGATTTAATGTAATACATTTCCGTGTGGTATTTGGAACTGATCTGTTCACTAGGGTGGGGAAAGCCTTTATCTACTGCATGATAGTGTTAACCTGATATAGCCGTACAATAAAATAGTGCCGAGTATATGGAATTGACAGTTTCACTAACAATGGAAGCGAGAAAATATTATATAATAAATCTAAATTCATTGGAAGGATAACAGCTTACGACTAATCCTGCACTTTAAATGTGGATGATTTCAGAAAAGTGTCATAAAAGTATTTCAACAATAAATATATTTTTCACGTTTCTTGATTAAAAAGTTGGTTATATATCGCGTACCAGAGATGGGCTAAATTAGCATTTCAAAACCTAGAGCGATAAAATGTTGAAAATGGAACTAACAGCGACCTCTTCGGTACAGTGCGTTTCAAAAAAATTTCCATTTGCCGCTTTGTTGATGACACCCCTGTTTTATCTATCAAGAAAGTTTTTTTTTATATATACGACGGTGACACTCTTAGCCTTCATCATACCTGATGTTAAGTATTAATAAGGCTGAAGATGGGCGAGCCTCTCCCGGAATTCTCAACCACTGAGGAACTGGCTATCTTGTCTGTAACTGCCGGAACACAACAATGCTGAAAATATTGTTGTTATGGCGTCAGACTTAGATAAGATGGTGTAGCTAGCCAGGCGGACTCACAAGTCCTACCACCAACTAAACCGGATAGAATATGTACCCCCGCTGGGAATCGAACCCGGGACCCCTGGGTCTGATACCGGTGGTTGTTACCACTAGACCACAGAAGCGGTTTGAATGTGAAAGTAATAAATTCAAGTTAAAGTAATAAGAATTTCCTGTCGGTGAAAACAACCTCGTAGTAATAGGTCATTTTAGCCCCCTGTATAACAATTTACTATTTACTTATGCGCAGGCAAGCTAAAAGGGGATTAAAGTACAGTTCGTACAGCAATACTTTGACCAAAACAAATAAGGGATTAGTAAGAAGTTGTTTAGTTTCTAGGTAGGTACCTAATAAAAATATTATGATATTGACCAAAAAAACTTAGACAACAACAGAAACAAGTGACAAATTTTTCATTATGTACGTGCAATAAAAATCAATTTTGTAGCAATTTTATTAAGTTCATACTTCGAGCAAAAACAGTAGGTATGTGACATCAAAGCAGGTATTTCAGAGTAGGCATTCGTAGTTTCACGGTGGGCACACGCAGAGAGCTGGCGGGTTCGTCTCGCCAATCAAACAGTCACTGAAAGCGGGCAAAGGCTTCGTATAATAAACCTGACAACCCAATGTTCCCCTGCGCCCGACAGAAATTAAATGCGAAGATAGTATTGGGGCATTTTCGGATACACCACTATTTTGGACGGAGATTATTATGCGTCGCTTTCTACTTTAACTACACCGCATTGATTGTGCGAAATAGAATATTTGATTCGGAATTGTGTACTCTATTCTTTATGTGACAGTTGTAATATCTAGAAGTTTTAAAATACATAGGTATCATTAGGATTCTTTCCTACATTATTATAAAAGCTAACTTGCTTTAATGGTCACAATTTTGGCTAAAGATTAGAGTGTCTGAATGACAATTAGGCGATAAAAGTACCGCGTTCTTAAACGACACCTTCATATTATTTGTTTCTGTTATTTGTTAAAAGCGCCATAAAGTTAATAAAGGGTTTTTTGTAACAAGCACGCGGCGAGTTCGAGATAAGCTACTGGTCCCAGAGGGCTGAAATCTTTTAAAACGTCGTTAAAACCAACCCCTGCGCTGCGCAGACAAAGGCCCAAACAGCCTAATTGTTGACGAAAAATATTCTCGATGCAAATTCGCACTCTTTACAGCCCATTCGGAATTTGTACTCGCCCCGAAAGAAGTTAACGTAATTAGCCCCGCGGTGGGGTGTATTCTGATTTTGCAAAACACTGGCCGTAGTAAGGCACAAATTTGTTGTGACCCCGCAGTAAAATTTTAGGTGAATTCGAGTTATGTACATTTTATTATGGGCTAAAATTAAAAGCTATGAGCGTTATAGTGATACAAACTTATCTACGACATTTTTTCTTCACGTGAAGCAGAAAAATTCTTTCGCCGCTGTGGTTGTCTATTATTTTTACAGGCTATAAAATTCATTAGAGATGAATTCCTACGTACGCCAGTTCTTGGAGCTTTTATTTGGATTCCTATGAAATTGAATGTAATGAATGTGGCTTAGATAAAGATCAAAGTTAGGATATTAGTATTCCCACAATTAAGTACCTACTTGGGAAACGCGGTTAAGTTAGAAACTCACTCCCTTTTTATGGCAAGCTACGATGTTGCAGTCGACTGTCAAATGGAGTATTTAGACTGTAGACAGTAATTGGTGTGAGGAAGAAAGAATAATGCATTATTTTTTACTTTGAAAATACAAGAAAAAAATCAATATAGCTTCCAAATTGTTCAGGCGGGATGGACGTTTTGGAGACTAGTTTCGTAAGTGATTCGTAGATGATAGATCATAAAGAATTATACAAATAGTTTAAATCAACAGCTATCACAATATGCCCACAATATAATATTAACCCCGTGAATAATAATCTGCCACTTTGCTTGGCGTTTGTGGACTACGAGAAAGCCTTTGATTCGATAGAAACGTGGGCGGTGCTGCGGTCTCTCCAGAGGTGCCAAGTGGACTATAGGTATATCGAGGTGTTAAGGTAACGAACATGCCACCATGTCGCTCCGATTACAGAACCAGAGCACAAATCTCATCCAACTGCAGCGAGGTGTAAGACAGGAGACGTCATTTCTCCAAAACTGTTCACAGCTGCGTTGGACGACATCTTTAAGCTCTTGGACTGGAAAGGACTCGGCATCAACATTAATGGCCAGTATCTAACGCACCTTCGTTTTGCCGATGATATAGTTCTTATGGCTGAGACCTTGGAGAACCTGAACACAATGCTCGAAGATCTCCGTAGTGCTTCCCAAAGAGTAGGTCTTAGAATGAACATGGATAAGACGAAAATCATGTCAAATTCCCATGTTGTACCCACTTCAGTTCACGTTGGGATTACTACGCTCGAAGTTGTTGACACTACGTTTACCTTGGACAGACAGTCCAGTTAGGTAAATCCAAGTTCGAGAAAGAGATCTCTCGTCGAATCCAACTCGGATGGGCAGCATTCGGGAAGCTCCGTAAAATATTTGCGTCTAACTTACCTCGGTGTCTCAAGACGAAAGTCTATGTGTGTATTGTGACTTATGGCAGTGGAACGTGGTCGCTAACTATGGGTCTGATAAGAAGGCTCAAGGTCAACCAGCGTGCAATGGAGAGAGCTATGCTCGGTGTTTCCCTACGTGATCGAATCAGAAATGAGGTAGGAGCTCTAAAGTAACCGATATCGCTTGAAGGATTGCTCAGCGCTGAAGTGGCAGTGGGCGGGATACATAGTTTTTTTTTTTTTATTTTTTTTTTATTTTTATGAACGACGGGGAGACTCTTAGCCTTCATCATACCTGATGTTAAGTATTGATAAGGCTGAAGATGGAAGCGAGCCTCTCCCGGAATCCTCAATTGCTGAGGACTGGCTATCTTATCTCTCTGCCGGAACACAACAATGCTGAATTCATTGTTGTTATGGCGTCAGACTTAGATAAGATGGTGGTAGCTAGCCAGGCGGACTAACGACGAGTCCTACCACCAACCAAACCGAATACAATATGTACCCCCGCTGGGAATCGAACCCGGGACCCCTGGGTCTGATACCGGTGGTTGTACCACTAGACCACAGAGGCGGTAGTGAGAAGAACCCATGGGCTTTGGGGCGGAAGGGTTCTGAAATGGCGACCGCGCACCGGACGACACGACGCTCCGTGGGTAGGCCCCTATAAGGAGGACCGACGATCTGGTGAAGGTCGCGGGAAGCCGCTGCATGCAGGCAGCGCAGGACCGATTTTCGTGGAGATCCTTGGGGGAGGCCTATACCCAGCAGTGGGTGTCATGTGGCTGAGACGACGGATTATTATATATTAGAAAAGAATTTTTTTATTTTTTTACTGGAGAACTAAACAAACAGTGAAGTTATTTTTGCTTAGTCAACAGTCATCTAACCGAACTGGTGAAGTGAACTGTTTATCGTGGTGCTGATCCTTTCTTCTGATTCTGTCGTGTAAAATATTAAACACACAGCACATTCCAGAATCATAAATGGATTGCAAAACGGCTACTGAATAAATGCAACTGCTAGCATAGCTATTGTAGTACAACATTTCCCGTGCAATGGGATTTCGAGGAGTAGGGTGATCAAAATCAAAGCAGGTGGTAAATATCGTTAAAAATAAATTGTAATGAAATTTTATCTATCACATTTTGCATGGGAGATTTGCAACGGTTCGTTTGTCATGATGATTTCCTGGGCATCTCATAGCCCGTTTTGTTTGAAATGCGAGAAAGTAGGTCACACTTTTTAATCACCATGCCATTTTAGATTTCGATATTTATGGAACGAAGCAATAGGGAAGTGGACTGCGATGCTTCCCTTAATTGGTGTAGGTATGTATCCAAGAGATTATTGGGCACACTTCTCCCCAAAGACAAAGGTTCGCGGAGTCCTTGCAATCCGATCCGCCTCCGCCCCCTCCGTAATTTTCTCGTTAACGGAATGAATAAAACATTTCATTCCTTACCTTTCTTTTGTAATTGTTAATGGTTGATGGGTTTTGGAAATTTATGTTTGGAGTTTTATGTCTCGGTTTCTTTCAATCTTGTTTTGGAGTGGCATTTATTATTCTGAACCTTCTTATGGTTGACATTCGGATTGACAATCCCTAATTTTGTGCAGATAGGTTCAGTAAAGTAACTCGTACTGCTGAAAGTGGGGCAGTCCATTAGAAAAGCCCAAATTATTCAGAATGAGATGGAAATCTCTTACAGGTGCCGCTGAAGTCACTTTTGCTGATTCATATAACGGTCTAACAATAATAAAAAAGGGTTCGGCCTCGCGATAGACAATTTGCAAAGAAAAATACATCACGATAAAAAATGTAGCTCTAACGAGAACCTCAAAATGGCTCGTAAGCAATGAAACAGCGCAATTTCATGAGAAAGGCGGCTCACAAATAAACCAAAGCGGAGCACATTCCCGCCTCCATAAAACGCAGAGTCGCAGGCTGAAATAAACGTAACAGACTCGGTTCTTTAAAAAATCCACCCGACGACAACCGCAAAGCTCAGCAAAAATCTCTAGTGTGAGCCAGAATTCCAGTGTCGGAATTTTCATAACTGGCGGGGCGTCGCGGCCGCTGAAGCGCTCCAGGTGAAGGATGCCGAATTTATGTCCCGAGGCGCTCTGATCGCGTTCCGTCGCTACTTTATTAGGCGGCGCCCGCTGCCTCTCAAGAAATATGTCTGCGGCCCGATCACAATAAACACCCGTATGAACGCTGCCCAGAAAGGCTTTATTTCGCCAGGTGTCATATCGCGTGGACTCGTAAAATATAAACGCGGCCGTTGCCCGTTATACGCGTACACGGGATTCCGCATATCAAAACTCGTCCTGGCTTATTTCGGAAACATATGTCGGATTGTTAATCTTACAATCGAATCACTCGAGATGCGACTGAGAGGCGACTGCTGAATATTGTGGGCCACCACACCCCGCGAAGATTACGTGAGTTTTTCATATAAAGCCATTCAGCCAATTTCCTCATATCCTACACGGGAGCATAATAAGGGAGGCTTTTGTGAAGGAAAGAGGTTCGTGCACCTACAATGCGTAGGAACCGTGTGTGTTCGCCGTTGAAAAGGGTAGAGAGACGCAATATTTGGCTCCCACTTGGATCGAATAAGTTTGGATATTTAGAGCGCTGACGATGTGAACAAATAGCAACGTTTTTACTATGTCAACGTCTGCTCTGGAGAATCAGTTTGGGTATTCAATTTTCACGGATACCCTTGCTTATGTGTACATGAAAAATTGTGTGGGGTATCTCGATCCCTCAAACAATATAGGGCGTGTTTGAAGTATAGAGATTGCAGAGGGGGTTTATGAATATTAAATTTATCTTACTCTCCTACACGATGATCCTTGGAGGATGATAATTACCTGTAACAAAGAAGAAATATTCAAAAAAAATATTCAAGCACATATTCAATAAAATGTCAAAGCTTAATAATATTCGATATTATTACATCTTATTTGCGTTTATTGGAGTGTTGGAGGGCAATTCAATTCGCATTGCCAGTTTGTGGGGTTGAATTAAAAGTTGAATTTACGTAGCTAACATGAGCCGATGTCGCTTTAGTTAATTATTTCAAGCAACTATGATTATATACGCTGCGGCTGTACCGGGAGCAGCTGATGGTGACAGGGGCGACCGCGGCCACGGGTCAACCCGTTTCTATGTTGGTACATGTATGATATTAACGGAATTTGATGAATACGCTAAAATAATTTACCACTTTTAGAAACGGTTGATCTAACAAATATCATTGAACACTATTTTACAGAACATCATTCTACACATAAAATAAAATAAAATATCTGAGCTGAATAATAATAGTCAATAGCATAAAATATTTTCTATTTTTTTTTTCTTAATAGACTTCTACGCATGGCATTAGCATTGCTGCTGCAATGTTATGAGTCCGCCTGGCTAGCTACCATCATCTGACTAATTTATCTGTCCACATAACATTAATATTTTCAGCAGATGAAAAAGCCATCTGTCTTACTTAGTTCATATTCATAACATTAAAGTAGATCTCATCGCAGATAATGTTATACTATACTAGTAATCAGTAAGGTGCTAATCTAAGTGGGCGTACTAAAAAGATAATAGGCACTCAACAAAACGCAAACAAACTATCGATAAATATTTACAACTTCCATCCGCAAGCAACATTTTAACAGACCCGATTCTTAGCTTCCATCAGCGTATTCCCACGAAGTAATAAAAGATCGAGCATATTCCGATACAAAGCAAGCGGAGGTCCTTACAAAATTTATTTATACGGAGAACGGCCGGGCCGGTGTGGTTTCCCGACCACGATCCCAACGCAATAAATTGCTGCAGACGCGATGCGGCAGACCGTTTTTATCGATAGTTTTTTAACTTTAATCCACTAGTGATACAACACCTTGTTTCATTTAAACAAATGAACTTTAAGCCTAAGCTAATAGTAGTTTATGTATCAAATACATATTTGCAAATGCCTTTATGGCGTGAAGTCATTCAGTTGTTTAATAAAGTTTATTGTGGTTTGTATTGATAAAACTAACAAGGGTTGATCAGTTTATTACTATTTTAATTATCTTTACGTTTTAACTAATGATGGATTTAAATATAAGAATTTTGCATTAGTTTAACTTCCTTAAGATAGAAGGGTCTTGTTCAATGTTTTTTAAATAGGAGTGGGTTTATTGGCCCGTGTTTCTTTTGAATCAGTTGTTGTGGTAAGTTTAATAGGTTAGGTAGGTATTGTAGTTCTTGAAATGAATACAAATACTTATCAGTTTTAAAGACCATTATTGTGATGACGAGCACACGCTATATTAATATGAAGCAAGTATACGTGTTCTGAAGATGAGCAAGAAGATATAAAAATTATAAGACGATCTCGGACATTTTATGGGAGACAATTACCTAAGTGAACAAAACTGAAACAAGGACATCATCAAACGTTTACGATTCTTCAAACTTCCTTGTTTATAAAGAGCTTCTTGTGCTTTCAGCGAACAAAGATTTAGCGACAGAAAATTATAACACAAACGTAGTGCAGAATACATAAGCGACAGAAACAAATAGCTGTAGACATTAACTGGTCTATACTTTCTTCAAGTGTTGGGAGTGTTGTTGTTATTCTAGTGTTGAAGGAAAAAAATACTGTCTTATTATATTCATGAAATACTAAATGCTTTTTCTATTTACGAAACAAACATATTTCTCTATTAAAATTGCTTCTTCTACATTAAAAGAATATCAACGACAATGTCTACTCACTCTTTAACACTAAACTACCCCAATTTCTGCTTTTTCTTATCCCATTACCCGTAAGTCGATTAGGGGTCAATTGAAATTACCTTTCACACCTAATTAGAATTTTACGGTATAATTTAAAGTAGGGTCATCAAAGGCCTCGGCCGTGTGAATAGATTACCTTTATTCGAACACTGTCAAAACCACACACAGTATTATCATTTTAAGGGTTACAAATAATTGTACTTGTGATCGTTCATTCACGCGCAGAATAGTAGAAAGATAGATATCGTTTCTGCGTCACTCATGTCATGACTGTGGTGTGGTAGGATGACTTATTTTGCATGCAAAACTGATACTTCAACTGCTGGAGTTATATAGGCCTAGCACGAATAAATTGTGAAAAAGTATCGAGGAAGTAAACTAAAAACATTTTATGAGATATTTAGCAGCGTTCCTACCGGGCGTAAACGGAACTACATTTTCCATACATTTTTTGACATTACGTGCTCGATACTTACTCGATACTATTTCGATATTTTTTTGTGCTAACCCTAATGATAAGATGTTACACAAACACTCACGATAAAAACTAAAAAGCAAAAAAATTACCTTTTGAAGTCGGTGCTAGCCAAGGTAAGAAAAATAAAAGAATAGGACCTCAAAATAGAATGCCTTGGCTGGCTCCGACTCCAAAAAGTATATTATTTGTTTTTTAATTTTAGCAGTTTTTTAACGTAGTATTTTTTTGTAATTTTTACTTTTTAGTGTCTGTAATAGGTTGTTTTGTAAACTACAGTAGGATTGTTCTAGATTAGATTAGGTTTCATGTACATTATAAACAGAGTATCTTGAAAATTACATCATCCTAGTTAAAAAAAATGCTCATAAAATAATAACTACTGGGCCAAACTGAATCAACCATTGGACGAAATGGCATCTATTCCACATCGAACAAAAAATAACGGTTAATGGTCTTACGAATTTTCGATCAGGGTCACTTTTCCAGACGCGACTTTAACATTTTTTACCCATCCCAAAAATTTTAATCTCTGATGTGCACAACGCCGCTAAAGAAGTTTTCACTTCAAAAACTTCAATCGAATTGAGATCCTCCTCCTTTTTGGAAGTCGTTTAAAAAGAAAATGGCAATGAACAATTTAGTAAAGAAGTGTTGTCTTGCAAATAGGCACGTTGCCATGCCAATGTGATGAAATTCAAAATCGTACTAAGATATGATGTACGGACGCTTTTGATTTTTGGCTTGGCAAAAAGTTGGTACAGGCAGTCCAACTTACTACATCTTTCACTTTTTTTTCTTCTACTACTTCTAACCTTATTCTTGTATTTTATGGCCAGACATGTCAAACAGAGAGGGACATTGACAGAGATATAAACTATAGGTACGCGCGTATAGCGGCGCCGGCGCGGCATCTCACTCTAGGAGCGCGGAAATTCTACTGTATTAAGGCACAGATTACTAATTAAACAGTGTAACTAAGGAACCAACAATGGGACAATGCCCTTGAAACATCTTGGACAGGACATATGTCATTGTCCCGAGTAGCGTATGGCAGCTCGGTCGCACTAGCACCCCCGCTCGCCCCGCGAACCCCGCACGATTGCTCTGGCAAAACGCGTCCGTCGGGAGACTGTATGCATAGATAGACTGTGCTTATAATAACAGACCACTTCCCTACAAAACAGTCAATGTTTTCGCTTTCTAAATTTACTGTTAGGTGACACAAGGGATTATGAACATCCGTGCTTCTGAAGGCACGTTAAGCCGTTGGTCCCGGCTGCATTTGCAGTCGCTAAAATCCACCAAGCCGCATAGGGCCCGCGTGGTGGGTCATCGCCCGTTCTCCTTATCCATTCTTAAGGAAGGCCAGTGCCCCAGCAGTAGGGTCATTAAGAATGGCTGATGACGAACGAACGACGTGTAAATGTGTGGTACATGCCAGCTTTAGTTAATTGCCCTTATAATTCAACTGCAATGATTTCAGCATTATGGTGTTCTAGCAGTTAGAGATATGAAAGCCAGTTCCTCAGTCATTGGGGGCTTTGAGCGGGAGAAGCTTGCTTCCGTCTTTAGTCTTATCAATACTTAACATCAGGTATGATGAAGTCTCCCCGATGTTAAAAAAAAAATAAGACTTTATAAAAGTAAGTTAAATATTGAGTTAAATTATAAACTAAAGGTTAGCTTAATTGAGTACCTAGATAGTTTAATTCAATTTAACCCAATAATTATAATAAAATAGTTAGCGATTACTTATCTTCTATACGCAATACAATAAGATTTTGATATATCGACTCGATTGCAGTGCTATCGGTTTCCCAATTGACCAAGTAATTATTAATTGTAATAGGCGGTTACAAAAGCTCGTTTTAAGTCCGATGAGTTTCGAGAATTAATTATGTTCAAAAGATAATTTAGATTCGGTTAATCCATTTGTTCCCAAATGAAACAATATTAATAGTAATTAGGTCAAAACGTGTTGAAACCGTAAAAAAACCAAGAAATATTTTAGATCGCTTAAGAAAAATGCATAGCTATTAAGTTTCACTGCTGATAATATAATAAGAACTTTGTTTCATGTTCATTAAAGGTTAGTATAGATGGCGGTTTACATTTTATATACTATAATATACATACAGGGTGGAAAAAATATATGCTGGAGGGGAACTACCTTAAATCCTATAGATAGCTTTTTCCTGAAAGGAAACATTCCTTTATTTTCCAAAGGAACAAATACTTTTGATATGTCACTGATCTGTACGGAGAATCGAACCGGCTTCAACGAGAAAAAATACAACCTGTACTTTTTTGGTACCAATCGATAGTCTTAAAATAATAATATATGAATATTAGTCCAAAAATGTTAATTACCTAAAAATTAAAATCTGTGTATTGTTGCTCTCATTTCGATCAACATAAAGTTAAGAACTTTTTTTTAGTATGCTACCTTACCTACTTACTATAGGTACAATATAGTGTATTTAACTATAAATCTTTTATCTTTCCAGGCTTTATCTTTAATTTAAGACCCTAAGTTACTTAAACTAAATTGATCTTCATACTTAAGACTATCGATTGGTGCCATTAAAGTAAGGGATGTATTTTTTCTCATTTAAGCCGGCTCGATTCCCGGTATAGTTAAGAGATTTATCAAAAACTTTGAATGCAGTTTAACTATTTTTTTTAAATAAATAATGTTTCCTTTCAGTAAAATGAGCTAACTAGAGGATTTAAGGTAGTTCCCCTCCAGGGCCCATAGATTTTTTCCACCCTTTAAATGGTATACGCATATTTATATTTATGATTTTGTTATCAAAAAAAAATTGGATTAGTAAAGTTTACTGTTGCAGGCGCCTGTCAGTACCTAACTAAAGTTGACCTACTATGATTCACTGTGTAGGTAGTTTAAGTAATGGTTGCCGAGTAATTTGGGTGATTGATTAATTTTGTTATCTTGTGGCTCATTAACTATTCCACCGGGCACTGAACTAAAGCTAATGAGGTGGACTGTAAAAAGTACAAGTGTTTATAAAACACCTTGTAGTATTTTTCCTTTTCTTTATGTAGCATTTCATTGATTCCTACTTATATTATAAATGTAAAAGTTTGGACGTTTGCTAATGTTATGTATAACGTATGTTAGATGAAATGTAACATCGAACAAACGTAGGACAAAATTAAATATCGATGAGTCGACATAGATGAAATGTTACTAGGTGAAATGTGTTTCGAAATTACAAAGTGAACCCGGTACATACCTTCTATCTAAGAATATTTTGAAACCTACGTTAAACGTTCCGTTTCACAAACATTCGGTCGAAATTACACACAGTTCTCATTTCGGTGCTCCGCCGGTTATTTTTATTTAATTCTAGGCAGGTGTGCCGCGATCCTGTTCCACCAATATTTTTACACGATTACCATGCTGATGAAAAGCCAACATCAGAGCATGGAACATGCAACCTTTGTGCTAATTGCATATTAAACGTTTTCTTTTGACATCCAAATTGAATTTTAAGACAAAGGTTTTTATGTAAATTTAATTAAATTTATTTAAGTAGACATGTGGGAAAAAGAAAAGATGATAAAATACAATAAACCGATAAAACCGATTACGTTTTGCGAAGGAACCAATAAGGAGAGATCCCGGTAGCGGTTTCCCCCAATAAATATATCGAGATGAGCACAAGATAAACATATCGGGAGCGAGCTGGCGGTAGGTTTAAAATATGCAGCCTTCCGCGCTTCGTGAAATTCGTGTAAACAAGCGGAGGCCGGCGAGGATAAATCTTGGGATATTATTGTGCTCATACCGAGTTGACATGTTTATATCGATATTTTTATCAATTGCTAAGCCTTCGTGGTGTATGCGGCTGATTTGGCTTAATCTTTTCATTAGTGTTATATTGAAATCAGGAAAAAAGAAAGTGGACATCTTATGTCACTTCAGCTAAATGCTTAAATAACATACTTCCTATCAAATTATTTTATAGTAATTTGGAAACCAGACATTAAAAAACAGCTACAACGAATTCGATACTGTCGAGATAAAAATAAACGTAAAGGTAAGTACGTAATCGCGATGAACTTTATTTCTAGAACAAAATATTTATTGCTAAGAAAAACAAATCTACCGTTGAGAATTTGCACGGTACGTACAAGTATATAGATTACTATGGAAAGAAACTTTTTTAAGAAGTGTGTAAATAAACAGGGCGAGGTGGTAAGCGCTCGTTTCGTTCGGAAATCGTTGGCAGACGATTTAGCTGTATACTTTGCATACACTACATCTGTGAGTTAAACATCTTTACGAAATTGAATATTGTATCAAAACGTTACGAAATGATCTTGTATATACCTACCGTGAATTGAATAGTTATGTAAAAAAATGTTATAAAATTTGTCCAGTATTCTAACTTATCAATTCTCGAGTAGGTTTAACAGTAAATCTTCAATTCTAGACTACGAACAGCTACCGCTGAACACGCAGCTATCACTGTGTTTTATGTTAGCAAGACAGTATCACGTTATAATAACTTTTCGTAACATAACTAAAAGTACTAAAGTATACCAAATATTGCTATAAATTACTAAAATGTTGACTGGCAAAATTTTAAGTGTAGCAAGTTAGCAACCCTATCGCTGTCCGAATGGTACACACCGTGCCTCGTCACGTTCCGCCCGCCGTCAGTCCATGATAATTTTTATTCGCTCAAATGATCATATTTGTTCAACTTTTATCCCCGCCGTTTAACTTCGACTGCGAATTCCCGCCATTTGCATATGAATTTGATGTCACTGTGACTATTTTTCTCAAACAGACCGTTAAACTGCCGATGGTCTATTAGTCCATTCGATCTATTGGAATAGTTGCCAGCGTGAATATTTCAACGTTGATTATTATTTGGTGTTATTTTACTCAGGTGTAGGACGACTTTTTGGTTTCTAAATTAACTAAATGATGCCAATTAATATTACAAAACTTTGAAAGTTAAACAGAAATTAATGCTGAAGATATATAGCAATCAAAAATGTCTAGAGCCTAGAAACACATTATTATACTCGACGTACAACTTTCATTACGAAGGAAAACATAAAATAAAACTTATAAAACTTCTGAAGCCGCACAAAGAAGCAAGGGCAAAGTTGGCGGTCAAAATTAACTGCCGAGATTCACAATCAACGCCTACGTAATTACTGTGTTAATATTTACAGTGGCTGAAAGTTTAAACATGGGAATTGCACACTTTGGTCCAATTAATGTTTTGAGTTAAAAACGGTAACAAAGGCAATGTCATCGGCCGAATAACGTGCCAATGTTTACCCGACACGCGCCGCGTGTGCATCAATTAAAAATATATTACCTGCTGAACTGGCAACGGGTTGATGTGACCGTGTGTACACGTATATATTTCGCGGAAAACGCTTATGATCGGTAGGGTTACCAATATCCTAGTGTTTAGATCGAGGCAGGATGTTTTCAGTTTTCAATGACAGTTTGAGGGTTCATCCATCAAGGTTTCTCTTGTTGGTTAATGCAATTGCGTTTAAAACATGATTAAGTTATGTTGTCTAAAGATATATGAACAAAGAATTCGCTGTTGCATCGAATGCTATATAATGTTCGCACACTCAGAATCAAACCGTCACTAAACAAAATTAGGCAAAAACAGGTTAAAAGCGCCATCTATCAACGCTCTGCAAAAAGTTTATTTTCCAAGAACACAGACATTAAAATGAAAAATATTTTGGCAGATAGATATCGTTAGTGTGGTTATGCAGTTTGAAGGGGCGAGATCCGTCCGGTTGCCGCAAAATCGTAATTATTCCAGTAGTAACGCGGACGAGTAATATTCAAGCAAAGTTCAAGTGACCTTGCTTTGGAACACTGTCAATAGGGTTCCGAACCTCTAAAGAAAAAAAAAGGAACCCTTATAGGATCACTTTGTTATCCTTATAGGATCACGTTGTTTATCTCGAGAACGCGTGGAGGTATTGAGTTGAAATTAAAACCATATATTTAGGTCAACAGTCTGTTGAAATGGTAAAAAATAAAACTTGTAAATTTACGTAAAACAAGATATAACAGTTTATATCGCAAAAAAACGTAGATTTCGACACCCTCAAGGGAATCAAAATTCATAGGGGTACTTCCCGTTGACCTATAACAAAAAAATTGACAAGTCATATTGTCTTTTACTACGAATACAGAAAAAAAACTAAAAACTATACATTTGTAATTAAATCATAAAAATAAAGTTGTTAGTTTCGGAAACTAAATTTCGGGAAAAACTCGGAAATGCGTTTAGGTATCGAATTAAAATTCAAACCATATATTCACGTTAACAATCTCTTCAAGCTGCGCAAAAATCAAAATTTAAAATTACGTTAAAAAAGTAAGGCTATTTATGCCCCAAAAACGTATACTTCAACACTCTCAAGGGAATCAAAATTCATAGGATACTTCCCGTTGACCTATAACTATGAAATTTGGCAAGTAGTGTCGTCTTTTACTAGAAGTAAAGGATCAATATCTTTTTTTTTATGAAGTAGTACGGGGAGACTGATGAGGCTGAAGATGGAAGCGAGCCTCTCTCAATTAGAAACTTGACATTTGTAATTAAATCATGAAAATTTTAGTCTAAAGTTTTGGAAACCGAATTTCGGGAGACTTCGGAAAAAACTACGAGACTCGATGTAGATAGTAGATAGTAGATCTACAGTGTGGGGCCTAGAACCGGGGATAATATAAAAAAACGCAGGCTTTATAGGTCACTAGTGATTGAATCATTATGGTCCCAACTCATTAAAACCAAATCTTTTCTTTTTATTTTTTTCTAACAAACTTAACCGTAAATTCAATGTAATGCAAACAACACTACCGCTCAATTTTTTCGGAGCCACTCGGAAACTCTTTTTGACAATTTATGTGTCGGCTGATAGAAAAATAATACTGTCTTACTTACTATCGCACTTCATGAATCCACGTAGGTATTGTTTTCTTTCTGTAGTGTTTTTTTCACTCAAAGCCATTTTCACTTAATTACAAATTGTGTAAATAAATACTAAACACAGTATTATTTTTGTATCAGCCGACACATAAAAGCCGTTCCGAGTTGCTCCGAAAAAATTGATTCTGAACGTGCGATAATTTCACAAATTGGCATGACGAACAAATCAAAATGATAGCCCGCAGATTTGCTCGCTGTTCTAGAGACGTCATAATAACCCTGTTCAGGGCATTTTGCTCGTCCTTCTACACGAGCAGTCTGTGGGTGAGTTATACGCAGAAGCAGTACGGCGCCTTACGCGTCCGATTCAATAATTCATTCAGGATTCTGTTGGGGCTGCCCCGCTTCTGTAGCGCCTCAGGGATGTTCGCTGAAGCGCGCGTGGATTGTTTTTCTACAACTAACCATGCGCAAGCGGTGCACATCCCTGATGCGCAGGGATGTGCATCGCTTGCGCATGGTTTCGCCGAGCGTTTTGACTGCCAGTACGTGTATCACTGTAACATGGTACATGTACGGGCAAATAATGCCATACTATTTAAGACTTTATTTTGTAATATTACTTTGTTTTTATCTTAATTGACATGTAGTTTAATCGAAATATGTATATAATTCCGTGGATCTAATATGAACTATATTTAATATTGTGTGAACTATGAAACTTGTTTTCTGAAAATAAATAAATTATAATTATAAAAAGTTTTAGTACTATTAAAGGCACATACATCTGTTTCAACAGTAGGTAAGCTTCACACTTTACCAAGAGACTTAAGAAATTAAATTACAAATTGAGACTACTTAGACTAGAGAGAAGACTCAATTTTCTGCCAGATATGCTATCCACAGCTTATCAATAGGTGGTGAAACCGGCCCTAAGAAAGGTGTCATTTGACAACCACTTTACAATCTGCATTTCCGGATGTAATTAGTTAACGGAAATACAATGCCAGTAAAATGTGCATCCGAGCGACTGTTCGGTACGTGTATGGTGCAGTAACCTCACTGGTAACACTGACCTAGGAAGGGTCTTTACGTCGTTGACATAAGGATCAGTTTCGCAGAGCAGCCATTATAGTAGTATCGAAGGCAATACTATTATTTTTAATTTCCAACATAGGCGCTCTGTGTACTGAATAACAATTACAGTAACAGCTGAACATATGACTCGTGTAGCCGTAGAGGGTTGCTGTTTTCGTTGATTATTTTCAACTAGCGGTCACCCGCGGTTTCACCCGCGTGGTTCCCGTTCCCGTCGAAATATCGGGATAAAATTATCCTATAATAAAATCCAGGCTATCTACTGTCTCTGTGCCATTCATTCAAATCCGTTCAGTAGTTTTAGCGTTAAAGAGTAACAAACAAACAAACTGACATACTTTTGCATTTATAATATTAGTAGGATAGTTATTTGGAAAGGGCAAATGAAAATAAAAAAAGGAAATATATTACTTACTTAAGTAAGTAAAAATATGATTAACCTGGCGTTCGTCGCTAGGCAAAAACGAACATAAAGGGTAAACATTACTACATTATATATAGAAGTGTATTCCAATGAATGATTATTTATATTTAAGTTTGTTATTTTATTTTGTTTGTGTACACTATTAGCTATAAACAAATAGTATTATTTCTAATAAAACATGTATTTTTAAGTACATAGCACATACACTAAACGGAACCAACATTTTAATTACTTTGTTCTTGTAAGTAATCTTAAAAACTGAAAAAAAAAAACACATCAAGAGCACATCTCTTGTTGTTATGCCGAAGGGGCAAGTCACAAGATTACATAGAAAAAATATATAAGTGCTTTTATTACCTCTGTGGTATTTTTTACCCGGTAGCGACAAACCCAGGGATAATCATATCCAACATAGAAGAGTCATCTTACCCAAATTTAGTAGCTGTCATCTTAATCCAAGCACATCGCCTTAACGTTCTTCCTCGCTTTGAAACAAATAGGTCACCGTAAAACCAAGCATAAACACCTCATTAAGTCCCGCAAATGAGAATTAATCAAGCTCATCTTGCAGTTCAGCACTCTCAGCCAGGAAATTAGTTCGTTCCCAATCCAGCCTAATCGGTATCAGAGGTCTACTCGTTGTTACACGAATTCCATAATTTCAGAATTACTTTCGCTCCTAGGTTGGATCACTAGTGTCGGTACAAACAGTCACACACAATCAAAAAGTCCAGCCGGAATTAATTTTAAAAAAAATCTCTTGCGGAAGCTGGGATGGATGTTGTAAGAACCAAATTTTCATGATCAATTTTAAATTTTTGCCTCCACAACATTGGAGTCTCGCAGGGACGAGCCATCATAAAAACTTTTCCCAGTAGACGCTCCGTGCAACGTAAATACGGCATCATGCACTTTAACATTGTTTTCAAAAGTAAATTTCAATAACCCAAGGAAGTTCGTCGGCACATTTTATGGCTTTAAGTTTCAAGTGTCGCTGTTCGGTTGACGGTTAACTTGTTCTTAATTACGACGTAAAGGAGGATTTTTGACAGCATTCACAATCAAGGAGACGTTACTGCAACTTTTTTGTGATTATGAGCTTCGAAAACTGTAGGATTAGGCAAGGCATAGGCACATTAGTATACTGTAAATAATACTATTCATTATCATGTCTTTATCAGTATTTTTTCTTGAGCAAAAGCGAAAGACACATTTTTTTTATCAAGTACCTATTATTGAACTATAAATTATAAATACCTTTTTACAGTTTATTTCTCCTCCTTATTCCAATCATTATCCAATACTTACCAGAGATTTGAAAATCATCACTAAAACGGTGCAGATTTTATTACGATTATATTGAAATCGAAGTGTCGCAACACTGTGGGAAAGGACGTAAAGATGTGACTTGTAACAAAAAAAAAAAAATTTGCGTATATTGTTTATTTGGCTTTATTTGATGGATTTGAATTAAAATTTAGTGATTCAGAATTGTTAATCATGCGATTTAATGAAAATATATTCATAATTTCATAGTTTCACGATTTTTTATATTGAAATTGTACGAGTTACGCCTGTACAAAGTTATGTCGGCTTGAAATATATGAAACGTCAAACGGTACTACGGACTATAACACTATCAATAAAACATAAAGGTCAGAACACATTATCTTTTAAAAGTTTGTGTTTATCACATGCGATAGATATTGCTCTAAATAAACTAAAGATTCAAGTATGAAATTGATGATTATTTTCTTACACTTCTCACTTTATTTAATAAATTTTTAGGAAACTTTTTTAAACATATTAGATAGGCTAGCGTCCATGCAATGCTTGCAAATAAAAAAAATACCTTCCGTCTACAAGATACAAGTTTGTGTCTATCACATGATAATAAGGCTTGTCTAACCAACCTGTAGACTGGCTTTAGATTCAGAGGACATAGGACATGGGTACATCAGACCGGTATCAATTTCCGTAGTAGCACTGCCGCTGCACATTTGATTTACGTTCACGTCTGTTTTTTATTAGACCAAAGCACAGTTTGTTTTTGAATTGCACGCGAAACAGTTACAAATAAACACGAACATTGTCAGTCAATGTATATGATAACTATAAAACTTTCAGTGCAGTTCTGAACTAAGCGGTATGAGTTACAATATAATTATACAATTTGTATGTGTATGTATTTTTATGTGGTAGAACTATTGTCTTAGTTACAGGCAAACGCTGTGTTCATGTTTACACACATAGAAATAGAAAAGTTTTCATAATACTTAACTGTTACAGTTAGCCTACTTATTTTGATGCATTATCATCATAATAAATTTATTGTCTAACTAATTAAGTAACTAAAAAAAATGTAAGACTATACAGAGCTTAAAAGAAGTTTAAAAAGAACATAATTACTGATGTCTGTCTATCCAAAACAAGGAGCTTTTCAAAAGAAAATTATCACAACATTACGATTTCATTCCAGACATTTATCTACCGAGACAGAACGGTAAAATGACAAATGGCTTAAAAGCTGACTTTTTTTAAATCCACTGCTCTCGTCTACACGAGCTAACACACTCAAACTTAGTCCATCGATCAATTCAACGCGTGCGAGATGGCGAAGTTATACACTCGGGACTCCGTTAGATAAAGGTATTTCAAGATTTTAACATAATACTCGTTTAGGTAGTTCCAGATTCTAAGTTTAGTGCGGAATTTTTTAAATCAAAATAATAACTTACAATCCTGAGTTTAACTTTATTCTTGTCGATCGGAAAGTTTGTCTACTTAAGGTCGATCTTTCGATGCTAAGAAATAAATACTCTTGCGATATCATATTATACGGACTTTTTAGATTGTGAATTAATTGACTGATAATTTTTTATCCGAGCATTGAAAAGGCCGGATGCCTTAGATAAGTAAAGGTTCCATTTTTAAATAAATAAATTATATATTTACTTTTCCACAATCTTTATACAACTTATGGTGGTTTCTTAAGGGCGCTTTCAATTTAGACGTTTCGTGTCGGACCGTTGCGGTGCCGAAGCGGTGCGTTTTTCGTTTTGCGCACGGACGGTCGTTTGTTTTCATACAAAGCGCGCGGTGCGGTAACAGTGCGGCGTCGGTATCTATCTATTTTTGTGGCGGTACCGACGCCGCACTGTTACCGCACCTTACGTACGCTACGTACGTACGCTTCGGCACCGCAGCGGTCCGACACGAAACGTCTAAATTGAAAACGGGTTAAGACTGCATCCCATGTCAAAATTTGAATACGCGAGACCAAAGTTCTAGTAAATGCGCATGCGTAACTAAAGTAGCACTCGAATAAAGTTGATACTTTGATTATATTTTAACATTAAAAAAATTTACTTTGCATTATATCAATAGACATCCATACTAATATTACATATGTAAAAGTAACTCTGTCCGTCTGTCTGTAACCGTTTTCCAGGCAATATATCAGATTTTGCTAACTTGAAACGTAACTCCGACGCGTATTTTTGAAAAATGTCATGTAAAGTTTTACTTGTATTTCAAAAAATATTACGTTGTTAACTTAAAAATATATATCAGTTAACAAAGATTGTATGAGACTGGTGCCTGAACTGAACGTCCAGCCTTTATCTCACCCCCTTTTTATACTTCCTTACTGTTAGGTTTTTTTTAATTAAAAATACCAGCAGATACCCAAGTCTTTCTCTGCGTGGATTACGACCCGTAATCGACCTATTGGTAAATAGGTAACCTCGTCTAAGATTAGACTATCACATTAAGCGATTTTGTCAGACAAACTTCATACATTAGTATAGATTAGAACCAAACAAAAACATGTATCATATCTACAATATAGTAAAGGCATAAACTACTTCATAACAGTAACCGTGACTCGTCGCAAAGATACTAAGTTTGTAGTACACTCGGCAACAAAAGTCGCGCGACCTTAATATTGTTCGAAACAGTACCTCTCAGGTGTTGCCAGTTCACACCATTCAGTGATTAATGTGTGGGCCGTGACAAGCGAATGCAACGAAACAATAAGTTTTCCTGTTATAACTACTATTTTGAACGATCCCCGAGTTACCGCCCGATACGTTAACTGATATTATTGTGTTGTCATAAACAATCAATCCAACTTTTTCTTTGTACGTTTTTTGGTAAATGAACGAATTTCCCTTTTCGTAAGTTGTTGGGTAAGAGTGCTTAGTAATTCTGCTAATATAAATCATTTTGTTGCGAACATTTACTTCTTGGCTCCACAGAGGCTTTCTCAATTAGATGTGCTGAGCGATAAATATTTTTCCTACATTTATCTATATAAATAACGCAAGGATAGCTGTCTTTTTAGAAATGGTTTGCGTGTTTGATTTCGGATTTTTTCGCACTAATCGTTTCAAATTATCTTAGATTTAATAGCACTAATTTACACTGATATGAATAAATATAACAAGAATATCAGTAATGAAAAGATCTAATTAAGGATTATTTCCAAAGTCGCAAGAAGATAGGTACTTATTAAAAAAAAAAATTATAATTTACACTATTCCAACAGAAAAAAACGGTGTCTATACTTATATTATAAAGAGGAAAGATTTGATTGTTTGTTTGTTTGTTTGCAGCAAATAAACTCAAAAACTACTGAACAGATTTGGATGAAATTTGGTACACAGAGAGTAGGTAGTCTGGCTATGAACTTAGGATACTTTTTATAACGATATTCCCACGGGAACGGGAACCACGCGGGTGAATCGGCGAGCGGCAGCTAATAAATAATAATTTTGCAAAACACCGATAATATGTACTTTATCATAATATAATAATTTAAAAGCATTTTCTTTATAACTAAACTCTGATTTTTAATTCGACGGAATTCTCACAGATCTGAAGTGTGGCCAATTAAAAAACGGTTCCGACGAAACCGGAACGCATTTGAACGAATTTAAGTGAAAAAAACCGTTGAATTTAAGGATTCAATCAGAAAAACTAGGACTTAAAAAATTACTTATAATTTTAAAATAGTTATCAGATTTTTTAATGTCAAATTATCGAAGTTACCTACAACAATCAATAAGCAAAATATTTTCCTTTCACAGGAATCCTTGACCACTAGACTACCCCTATGCATAAGTTACAAACCTTTGGTACCAACGATAATCATAAATAAGTATTTTAGTTGTTTATTAATAAATAAAACTATAAATATTATTGGTTTTTTTTATGGTGTATTTTAAAATCATTTGCACTTTGTGTAACTGCTTATATGGCAAGAAGCCAAATCTTAAATAAAAAAATGATAAATATTTGATATGAAAATTATAATAAATTTCAAATAGAAAAAAATGTTCTTTTACTCGTTTTCCTTTTAAAATAAAACAAAACAAACACTATTTATTTCATATTGTTATATTTTAATAGTTATTCTTTGTTTATTGAAACCCATGTAATGAATATAAAACGTACATGACGAAAAAGGTTTGTGTTAAAACCTAATAATTCACAATAAAAAAATACTATAGGTAGTTAAAAATCTGCACTAGCTGGGTATTCCAACAAAATTTTGGTAAATAATCTGTTTTTTTTTATTTAAAATACAAACTCTGGACCATTAAAACGGTATTAACTCAAATGCTCTAAATTATAGGTGACCACACATTATTTTTTACGAATTATATAGCCAGAGTAATATTTTTGTAAAGTACCTAATCGATTACTTTTTTATTATTTCATGCCTATATATTGAATAATTAAATAAATCTCAAGCGACGACCCACGTTTTTAAGAGTCGAAAAACGCATGATACAGTTAATTATTCAAAATATTGGCATGAAATAAAAAAGTAATCTTTTAATTTACTAAAACATTTGTATATGGCTATGTTATTTATAAAAAATAATGAGCTGTTGTCGCTGATACTGATAGTATTTAATAATAATAATAATAGTTTCCTAAAAACACACCAATTAGCTAGCCCACGTTAAGTTTCATGAAGAACCTTGGACGAATTAACCTCGTCCAAGTGAAGAACTTGAGTTATTATTCATAAATCTAGTTCTTCATGAAACTTTATTAAACTAGATAACGAATTTATATACTTTTACTTTTTGTAAATACATAGACCAAGATAAATAAACATTTTCATGCACACAAATATTTGTCTTGTCCGGGGATCTACCCGGGACCTCTGGTGCAGAAGGCTTAGTACCCCTGCGCCAAACAGGTCGTCGACATTTGATTTAATACTGTTTTTTGATGATGCAAAGTTTCTATTAAAAATAACACAGATTATTTTCTAAAATTCTGTTCGAATACCTACTCGGCTAGAACAGTTTTTTACCTACCTAAAGTATTTTTAAAATCTGAATTAATAGGTTCTTTTTCTTTATACCATGTGTTTAAAAACGAGATCGTTTTTTCGCATTGGGCGCCCTCTTAAGTAAGATGACAAAAATGGTAGCTGTCAGAATTGCGTCGAATAAAAATCAGACCAGGGGCCGTACCGCGCAAGTGGCGTCGGCATCGAAATCAGCTTTATTTGACAGATTGATGTAACACATTGCTGCTTCTTTTTGACACAAATAAAAACTTACCAAAGACTAAGAGCAATATGTCACATACATCTGTCAAATGAAGTCGATGTCGATGCCAACGTCACTTGCGCGGTAGGACCGCTGATATAATAAAAATAGAAAAGACAATAATATGTACCCACATTACATACAGACACCTTACTTCTGGCCAATTTTTTTCTTGTAATCTTGTCTTAAAATTGTCCTAAAACACTACAATGACGGAGAAACAAATTACAACTAAATTTATTAAACCTATTTTTCGAAATGTAGCATATAAATTTATATCTATATGTGTAGTTTAAATAAATGATAAATCAAATTGATTATAAATTTGTATACTTACCATTAATATTAATTTAGAAAATTTAATAATTATATCAAATCTCAATAATTTTTAAATATTTTACATTTATACACAAACACAATAGCTACATTTATAATAATAATCATTTTTAATTTATTTGGGTTTCAAAATGTAAATACGTCATACATAACATACCTCATCATCGTCATGAACACAATCTCTTTCGTCATGAATGTATCGCAGGCGCGATAACATCTCACGTAAACTAAACATATTTTGCACTAATACACTTCACTTGGCTCAAAAAGTTTAGGAAAAATCACAAGCACAATATGAAAGATTAAAGTTATAATAAATTAAACTTCAAATCAGACGAAACACATGATAGTTGCGAGACGAGACGAAAGATAGAATGGTAACGAACTGACATTGAATTATTAATATTGACAAATACCTCCCGAAACAAATGACGGCTAGTAAACAAGATTTACTTTTTTTTCAGCATTGGCGGGAAATTCAACCATCATTCAAAACTGCGAAAAGAGACCACGACTTGAATTTAGCACGAAGGAGGTTTTAATGACAAAACATTTAAATTTTGAAGCAAAATGTATAACTTTTATTTTTAAAAGCGACTGTTGACATAAATTTCAGGGGTTTCAAATTAGGTAGCTGATAAGCTATACATAGATTTATGTGTAGCACAACGATTTAATTTGAATAACCGACAATGTCAAATTACTTCTTTATTTTAAATACAGTGGCTTATTCTTTAGATGGAATAATTATAAATATTCATTTAAAAATATTTATCGAGATAGTTTATCAAGTAATAACAACGTTTGGATGAATATAAAATAAGTAGTTATTTTTAAGCTAAGTAATAGTACAATAAGAAAACATATAAAATAATTTCTATTAAGAAAACTTCTTAGTGTTTTTCTACAAATGAGGCTCAATCTTGTGGAGGTCCGCTTTTACTATTTTATTACTACTTCACTGCACTTTCGTTATAAAGTGCTCAACACTTGGCAATGCAAGTACCGCAATAACAGAATTAATTAGTAAAGTGCATGGCAGCCAACTCGTACATACGCTCGTAAGTAAATAAGTGCCGTATTCCTTTAATTGTAAGTTTTGCATAATGATATGCAGGTAAATTCTGATTCGTTTTCTTTGTTGTTTTTCTGATTTATACATTAGAACGTTATGAGTTTGTTTTTAAAATTAAATATTTAAGTACCATGTTATTATTGTTTGTCGTTTTCTTTCGTTTTGAATTCTTTAAATAACGTTTGATTCAGATATATAAATACTTTAATCAACTATATATTGCGTTTTTTAAAACAATACGGATATGAATAGATAAGATTCGCATGCGAATTCCTTTGTTTAACACATTCGCATGCGAATCTTGAATTCGAGTGTTTCAAAAATACGACTACTGTTTGGCGCAGGGCAGGGCTACCTTCTGTGTAAAGCTCTCGGGTTCGAGTCCCGGACAAGACAAACATTTGTGTGCATGTCTATTTGTCTTGGTCTGAGTATATAATATGTTTAATAAGTATGTATTTATATAAAAAATAAGTTTATTTAATCTATTATTTTTATAGTATTTTTTATTATCCATAACACAAGTTTTTGATTAAACGTATCACTTGTGTTAGGTGTGAATATATGATTTTTATTATTAATCGCCTAAAAGTGGTGCACCGGGAACTTCCGTGACTGTACAAACTTTTAACTTCTTTAAAGCTATTAAAGTGCTTTTTAAACGCAAATAAACAGCTACTAAAATGCGTGTAACACCAAAACACCTAAATACAGTCAGTACAAGTCTATTTTTGTTCGCTCGTTGTGTAATCGTATCTCCACGAGAGAAACGCCACGCGCCGCATCACTGGCATCACTGAAGCGGAGGTGTCGTGCAAATCACACAGCCTAGCGCCTTCTCAGGTTCAAAATGTGCTCGTATTATGATATTAATCTGTGTCTACACTTCTTATATTATTAAGATGTACTTCAGTTTAAGAACAGTAGTTTTAACTTTAACGAGTCGGACCATCTTAATGGATCATATTCCACTGATATCACTACCAAAACTTTTAATAGTACAACTATTAACTATTGCTGTATGAATGTATGACACTTATCAGTAATTTTATGTTAAAGAGATAAGCTTAGAAAGCAGTAAGTATTTTTATGAACAGTACTCACCAAGAACACCGAGTTGACTTGATTTAAAAAAAAACACCGAGCGTTTTCACTGCCGAAACAATTACAAGAAAATAAGTTGTAATTGTAAATGTTTTATTCGACTTGACAGGTCTTACCGCGTGTCTTTAGAAATCCTCTCGACGGGCCCCACTATATTTTGCATATTTTGCAATGCAAACCCACAGTAAAGTAAATAAAAGTTTTATACCAGAGAAAATATCCGAAACCTGACACTGGCTAAATTAAAAATGTCATTTGATACAAAAGAAGAAGAAAGTGATTTCCATACGTTCCAATTTTTATTATTAATTAAAACACCAGTGAGTTTTGTTTGGCTTTCAATTATCAATAGATTATTTAATTTCATGCACTTAATTGCTTATTGCCCAACATTTCGCTAGTAATTCGGTACTGAGTAGTAGCAATATTCTATAATGATAAACGTTTATCTGTCAATTTTCACTCTAGTTAGAATATTACTGAAGCGGTGTCACGTCAAACGACAAATTTCAATGAACACTCATATCTCGTATTGCGAACATGTTTACTTTTTGTTATTAGCTTGTATGTTTTTATTTTCATTTAATTTTGGACATTATTCAGGAATCTGGGTTTTAGATTCAAATGAAGGAGTTTGCATAATTTTTTTATAGATTACTAACTTAGTTATAAAATTATTGTATCCTCTTTAAAAAAAAACATTTCTTAATACCTATTGTTTATTTTTATTAATTTTAATTTATACTTACCAAAACTTCACTGACCTTTGCGATTACATAGGTACAGTGACACATGTGTAATTGTATGTAAGTAATATTGTATTGCATTTACTGAGTATCATAGCAGTAGTGTTTAGAGAGAAGATAAATAGACTGTGGTGAACGCTGTCCTCCACCACGTTTTCACATTAAAAAGAAAAAAACATAAAAACACTGTGTCAGTGAGGCAATCGGGCAGTCTGTAAATAGTGGTACTTGTCAATAGTCTGCCGTTCTGTGCACCATTTTCTAGTAAAGAGAGTAGATTCCGGTGCGGCTGCAGACGCAACTGTCGTGTCGATCGGTGCAAGTACGTGCATTCGTATACTGTCGGCCGATTGACATCTACGTGCCCCCCGTACAATAGGCGTGCGTTTTGTGGTTCGTACCCTTTACCTACTTAATTGCACATAACGTATAGTTTTTAGGCATATATTAAAAGTTTACTTCTGTTACTTTATTTATTCTTCATTGATGAGAGCGATTTTGCTAGTGTCACTTTTCTTTGGTAGAACGATGATGAAAAAAAGGTTTTTGAAATTCTTTCAAGATTTCAAATTTCCCGTAGTTTCCGATACATATTCCGATACTTATCAATAATTTGGTAATAAAGTTAAGGACGAAGTCGCACAGAACTTATAAAAATCTTGCAAAAAAAAACAACATTTAGCGAAAATTTTCAATTGATAACGTAATAGAATTACGTGGAACGATCCACTTATTGCGAACATACGTACGTAATACTTATTTGAAAATAGGCCCATATCTACGTCCTTCGATTCGATCACTCCCCAAATGTAGTAAGCGCGATAAACTTTATGGTTACAGCTCTCTATATAGTTCAGGGGTATTAGAGAAAGAATACTATAAAATGGAAAACTCTCGTCGTAAATTTCTGGTAGCAAGACGGGAAGTTCTAGAGATGTTTGACAAATTGGTGTTGCGATAAAGTGACGTAAGGCGTGCGGAGGAAAGGCCTAAATCGAATGGCTCATTATATTTTGAATGTAACGGCTATTCAAGTTCCAAGTTCCAGTATAAACGGTTTTTTCTTATCAATTTGGCATTCGGAAGAGATTATATTTTTGGGCGATAATTGCTGACGATTAGGGAATGTCCGTATAGTGGTGAATTTCTGAGATGTATATTAGTATTACTAATTTTGCTAAAGATTGAGAAAATTGAATAAAGTACCTAGATTTGCGGTCAAATCTAGGTACTTTATTCAATTTAATGAAAATATTTATATAAGCTAAGGGTCTTGTTTCATGGTATTTACATTCCGGTGTTTTTCCGACACCACATTTTTGGTATTACTTAATATAATTAATTATTACTTAATTAAAATAATATATAATCATACTGTACAGCAAATGGATAACACTAATCGATAAATCTTTTACAAATCGATACAGGGTCAGGAACAGCATTCGCGCAATATCATTAGATGAAGTCGGTTAGCCGGACGACAAGTAAATTGACTTAAGTATTCATGGCTTGATGAATAAGTGATGGGAATAGGGATGCGATCGAATCAGGTACAATTTCAATGATCGGATAAGTTTTGTAGGCTCGAGTCGGGTCCATCGTTACTGTAGTGTAGTGCGGCTATAACTTTAAGAGGGACTCGATACGGAACTTCCTAGTACAAATTAAGGGGATCCTTCCGATTGATTCCGGATTTTGACCGATTGGGTAAGAGATTTGGTGAAAGAACTGTAGTGGGTAACGGAAGGTTTGATGAAATTTTATTCACTGTCGTGAGTAAAGTATGTTAGATAACAGTTTGCAACTAAACGGCAATACATACTTACGTGTTATACAGTTATAAAGATTGACACTACTAAGTACCCGTTTATTTGATTTTCAATAAATTAAACATTCGATTTATTGAGCGTCCGATATAATACCTAACTATTCGATATTTTGATCGTTCGATTATTTGTAAATTCGATTTTTTTAACGTTCTACTTTTTGACCGTTCGATGAATAGTGATCGATATGTTACGGCGTAGGTAACCCGTATTTAAACTAGCTTTACAGAAACATTGAGTTGAATGTAAATTATCACGACGTGTTACTTATCTAACAGTAATATTTCTCAAACAAATTTGCACATGCGTCAGGTACCAACAAAGTACAGCCTTTAAATATTCCTTTCCCTAATAATCAAAGTGCTGCGTTCATAAGATAAGAATTCCCGACGCGTCTCAGTGAGCGGAGTCGTGTGCGACCGAAAATTGTTTTGCTCAGCTATTTATCAAATATCTCGCGAAAGAACCGGAGCCCAATTTCACAATACTCAGCTTTACTAATTTATGCAACTAAGCTGTGGAACGTGAGCCTTATGATACGAGCATAAAGCTTAAGCGACAAGGCGTGTTTTATTTAGAATGGGTTTGCTCTTGATCCCAATCAAGCCCAGGGCTAAGACAGGATGGAGCGAGCTAACTCAGAAGGTGCCTATTCACTCTTGCTTTGAAGGTGGACCAGTTGTTAGTACTCGGAAAAACAGACACAGGGAGGGAGTTCCACTCATTTGCTGTGCGCAATATAAAAGGGGTGTGTAATGTTTGATATAAATAATGATGGTCTAACGTTAAGGTTATATAATTTAATTTGATATATTTTCATTTGATAGGTATAATGAATAACTTGGCCTCATAAACATTTAACATAATTTCAGATTCTCTAACTACAGGCGATGTAACGTTAATTTGTTATAATAAACATTTGATATAACAGTATAATAATATAAAACATTATTAATTTAAAATTCAGACGATATAACAAATATTTTATTTAACACCTGTTTGCTGTCACCTGTTTTATTTTAAAAACATAACTACCCAATAGCCTTTGCTTTATACACTTATCTGTCTATAGCGGGGATCTTTCCCTGCACCTACCGGCATGCAGCATGCGAGCAGTCATGCAGCATGTGAGCAGGCATGCAGCATGCGAGCAGTCATGCAGCATGTAAGCAGGCAGGCATGTTATTTTTTTTAATGAACAGTGCAGACTCTTAGCCTTCATCATACCGGATGTTAAGTATTGATAAGGCTGAAGATGAAAGCGAGCCTCTCCCGGAATCCTAATCACTGAGGAACTAACTATCTTATCTCTAACAGCTGGAACACAACAATGCTGAAAACATTGTTGTTATGGCGACAGGCTTAGATAAGATGGTGGTAGCTGGTCAGGCGGACTTACAACAAGGCCTACCACCAACCAAACCGAATACAATATGTACCCCCGCTGGGAATCGAATCCGGGACCCCTGGGTCTGATACCGGTAGTTGTTACCACTAGACCACAGAGGCGGTTATGTTTTCTGTCACGGCTCCGGCACTGCGAGGCTCCGGCAGTCCCATCGAACTTTAAATGGCTGGTTATGATGATAGTGATGAGACGAACAGTTAAGAGCTCATCAAGCTACTAATCTTCGTCATCATCATTTAGCCATTTTAATGTTCCCCTGGGGCACTAGGCTTCCTTATGGAAGGATAAGAAAAATCAGCCTTGACCCACCGCGTCGACCCAATGTGATTTGGTGGCTTTTAACGACTGCTAACACAGTCTAGACCAACGGCATAACGTTCGTTCTTCTGAAGCATAGAGAAGTTCGAAACAATAAAATTGTGATCCCCCATCCCGCGACCGAATTTGCGAAATTTACCGTGTTGAGTATCGCAAAGTCAGTGCCAAGTAGTTACGCACTCAACAGCTCAACAGGAAAAGCTAGATTTGATGTCAAACATCAGTATGAGCTAAATGTGTGTCACATAATTCAGTATGAAATTTTTATATTTAAGAGCTAACAACAGATTGCTAATTATGGCATTAACAAAAAGCATTTTAATCGTAGTATGCATAAAAATGACATCTCCGTGGATTATTCAAAATGACTTCGCGAAATTTCAATGAATATCCTTAAAGCGTGCAGATTAAACATGAAAACTTTTTGTATTTGCTTACCGCTTCACGGCTGATATAAGTGGATTGCAAAAGTTGGAGGATGAGCATAAAAATGCTCGAGTTAGGGGGGAAAGAAAATCAGTATTAAAGGAGTGTCGCAATAACAGAGAGTGTGTTTTCTTTAAGGCGCTATACGCCTGACGCTGAAGCGAGATAGCAATGAGAAAACGACGGGCTCCCGCGCCCGTGAGACCGATTTTGCAGATTATGCAAGAAAACCACGAATTCACTACGTAGTAAATAACTATAGCGATTAAAAAGAAACTTAACTACACGATGCTAAATATTATTGGTGTCCACTAATTAAACTAATTTCGTATTTGCAAGTCTTTTTAAAGAGAAAAAGTGTCGAGGCAAAATCATAAAATCGTGTTTCTGGTTCTCTACAAATTAGATAAAGGTATGAGGATATATTTAAAGCTATATTAGCTGTGTAGTGTCGGCGTAGAATAGTACTTCATCCCGTGGGTGTCGTAAAAGGCGTCTAAGGGACTCAGCCTTCAGGAGAGGTGTAGCAGCGTCTCCTAAAAACTTGGTCATACTGCGATCGCCAACCCGCCTGCCAAGCGTGGCGATTATGGCAACCCCCCCCCCTCCCTTTGGGGGAGGCCTATACCCAGCAGTGGGTGTTATGTGGCTGAGACGACGACGACAATGAAGATATAAATATCTTATTACCCGATTTATAACATCTCTAACCGTATGTAGGTACTTTTCCGTATAGCGCCTTAAGAATAAAATTTTATTACTATTCTTAGGGTGATGTATGGTCAGTTTCACCCTGTATTTTACTATTTAAAACTACTGAAGCGAATAATATCGAAGGACCATGATTGTTTGGAAAGTTCTTTATCGCAGTATTAGTTACATTATTCGTCATCATCATCATTTGGTCACCCAACCTGTAACCGAACATTGCAAAAATTGCTTAATTGCTACAACCTTCGTGGTAGAGTGGTACGTACACCGGTTACAAGGTGTTGCCTACTCTGAGGTCGAATCCCGGTAGGGGCAAATGTTTGTGTATGATGAATACGAGCATTTGTACCTGAGTCATGGATGTTTATATACTCGTATATTTCTACAGATAAATACTTATATATGTATTTATATCCGTTACCCTAGTATCCCATAACACAAGCCTGACAGTGCTTACTTTGGGGCAAGGTTAATTGGTGTGAGTGTAAGAAATATTTATCTTATATCTAATCACAGACCGAACGCGCAAATACTGCGCCACTGAGCTCCTCCTTTATATTATTACTAGGCTTACTTACTACGTGGGAATATCGAGATAAAATATAGCCTACGTCATCGGGAGAAATGTAGCATTCTTATGATCTAAGAATTTTCTAAATCGGTCCATTAGTTCCTGAGATTAGCGCGTTCAAACAAACAAACTCTTCAGCTTTAATATAATAATATTAAAATATTAATAATATAATTTACTAGGGAATACATTGAAAAAACCATAATTATTACAACTTTCTAACAATTTTATTGAAATTTCACATTTTATAACAATATTCAAAATATTATAACATTAAAAACTTAAAATAATAATTCTTTACAGGTATGTATGTTATTTCACTATTGGTAATAGTTTTTTTTTTCATTATTGTCTTATCCTTAAAAAAAAACTTCTAATGTTAGTGCTCGTATTTCCTCAATTTAGAACTTGTCTTTGGATAGGGCTGATCTAATTCAAGGCTTTTTTTTTGTAGACAAACAATGTTTTGGTGTAGGTTGTCAGGAAAATTGTACAGAGGTGCAGTTTATTTCACATTGTTATTTTTCCAACAAGCCCGTGAGAGGTAAAAAGAGCAGTCAATATGTACCTTGAAATAGTATTATAATAATTATTTGAAATTAAGCTTCAAGATATTTTCATTTTCGTTAAAAATCACATTTATTTTAAATCTACTCATGCTACATACTTTTTATCTAAATTTTTATAGGAGTTTTATCATATAGATATGTCATCTGTATCGTATCCTAAACATTAATTACACACTAAAATTTTAGGACAGCCTAAGTTTGGAATTTAAAAAGACCGAATCTGTAAAACATGGTTGCGATAAAAATAGTAAGTTGTTTCTACTAGAAAATAACTAGTCAAGTTATTGGAACACAGCTAAGAGCGATAACAATCTCAAGTTTTTTTCGTCTCAGCTTTCATAAACCAATGCTCAGTGGATTAATTTCTTTGCTTTTCAATTGAAGTAGCTTGTCTGACGCAAAATGAAAGAAGTGTAACGTCTTTTGTATAAGTGAGAAGGATTGATTTAATTTAGTTGGCTGTTAATTCTAGTAATGAAACCAATTTAATGGTATACCTATAGGTATATAATATATGTCACCGTCTTTGTGCACGAATCGATTGTTTGTAAATAATTGAGTGTATTTATAAACTGTATCATTGTAAACAGGCCGTTCGATTTGCGATAAACCAGAATTTTTTTCGTTTATGTATAAATAATCACTGTCCAGCGGTCAGTTTATAACAAACGATTTCAGATGCGTTTAATTGTGAACGAACCCGTATCAAATGCACCCATCGCGGCACGGTCTACAATTATCCGTACGTTACCCTATCCGTGTTATTGTACGCGGGCATCTGATTGCCCCATGGATTGGTAGCATGGGTGCAAAATTTTTGTTCATCAATAAATTCAGAGTTATTTAGCACTGGTGGGTCATTTATTTTTTCGCCCGCAGGCTCCGTTTCACTAATTTTCAATTATTTTTTCCTTTGTGTGTTAAAAAAACCGATGAAAACTGACATTTAGCTCTAATAACAAGTTATACAGTTGTAAAAGAAAAATTATCTTTCTAGCAAAGTACTATTTTCTGAATATTGAATTTTCTTGTTAAAACCTTTATAACTCACTCACTTGTTACGTTGTTTTATAACAACGCATTAATATAACCATAGAGCAAGCCGCGTTGCTCTATGAGTACGTATAATGCATAGGTTATATAAATATTGAAGTAAATGTGGGTATTTTTATTTTACTTAGATTGTTTAAAAACAAAACCAATTTTCCGAATTCCCAGTAGGATTTTTTTTATTTAAACTACCTACCTATATTTTTTACCACGTCATTATTGGTTAATAAACCGCATACAACAAATCAATAAGTTCGACTGAAATAATATGTCATGGTAACATCTGGGCAAATCATCTAAAGACAATTTTTTTAGATAAAGATTTTATTCTCAATTCAAGTACTTACCCTTTTCTGAATCTCATTACTCTTTGGAGTAGCCTCAATACTAGTACTAAGAGATAGTTGAATAAACAAGAAATCGCTTATTAATCTCGTGTCCTCAGCGCCTTAATCAAAGTTAACACAAGAACTCAAATACTCGTCTAACGTAATGATGATTAGGTTATATTGTTAATTCGAGATGGGCTCGACGATAGGGCGCCTTGGGACGGCCCACTCCTGAACGACTGAAGAATGTGTCCAAGCTAGACCGAATGGCACCTTACTCACACATTTCTCCTCCCTAAATTAATTTGACTTTCGTGTCTCCCACAACTTTTGTAAGCAAACAGATTTTCTTAAGTAAACAGTTATACAAAGATTTATTAGCCCATTTAACATAGAAAGGGTTTTGTCTGACATTTGAAATTAATTTTATTACCTCACCTGATTTATAAAGAAGGTTGTAAGGATTATTTTATGATTTTTATTTGTAGATTACCCAGTTTTAATTAATTAAGTAGATGAAAAAGAATAAACTACGATTTTCATAAAATAATTAACTAATTTGACAAATTTCTAAATACATAGAAAAATGTATAATATTTAAAGAAAACATGTTTTGTCTCCAATTATTTCAGATAGGAGACAAAACATACCTTTCCTAGTCATTTGAATTATTGAAACACATGTAAGCTGTATTTTGCAAATGAATAAATAACAAATGAACTATTTCACCTCACACGCTCGGAAAAGGAGGTTTTTCAGTTTCCGCGTAGAAAATCGCTTTAGGCGGCCTAGCGCGGTAAAGAATTTTTGTAATTGAATACCTAAATATAAGTCATAATGCGTTCCGAATCGCACTATTGACTTTTTTGTTACATTTTATACTTTTTTAAAAAAAGCTTTGAATTAATTATAATACTCCGTTTTGGTTTTATTATATTATTTTAGTTCACTGAATCATAAGAGCTATAACAATCAGATTAAATTATTTGTTATAAGAATTTTATATTAGGCTGGGTGAGATTTCACAACCTATTATTGGATTTCGGAACGTGGCATAAACCTTTATTTTTAAATTGTCTTTGTCTTTACAATCTTTCAAACAATTACCGTATCTTTTTCATTGTTATATAAAAGTAACAATATATTCCTACTTGAAATAACTTTGAATTAACTATAATACTCCCTTTTTTATTATTTTAGTTTTTTATATCATTAAAACAACAAGAATATGGTATATTTATATTAAACATAATGTTTAAAGTTGACCGCGGAAACAACCATAAAATGTTCCTCGCTGTTGTGAGGTGAAACATTGTGTGTTGCGCTCAGAAAAGTTTTTAGCGTCTTGTACCTTTGAAATTCTCGCTTCGCTCAGGATTCAATCTTTGAACCACTCGCTACGCTCGTGGCTCAATCCTAGAATCCTTCACTTGCTCAGATTTCAATCGAGGTAACACGCCGCTAATAACCAACTTCCCAGCCTTGCATAACAAATAACTATTGCCGAATTCTATGAAAAATTTCAAAGAAATTTAGTTTTTCATACTAATAGTTTTTGTTACAATTTCTACTGCATATAATGTAGGTACTAATGCCACATTTTTTTGTATTACAAGCATTGTGTGGAGTCTAATCAATGTAATGCTATGTTTTTATTAAAAAAATAATGAGTATCTCATAAATTAGGTATACTGGTAATTTTTGCTAAAAAAAATTAACATCTTTCGAGGAATCTTTTATCGTATGAGGAACGAAACAAATAATCTGATGAGTACTGACTCTTGACTTTTTTGATATTCATTTAATAAAAAATCAAGCAATTTCACCAATTACTACCTATATACAAAATACAGCAAGAACACATGTTTTCCCTAAACTGAAAATCCAAAAAGGGTTTCGAATAAAATTACTCTAATAAAATTAAGAACACTACCCAAGTTTGTAAGAATTCATGTAATATTTTCAGGTTAACAATATAAATACAAAAAGAGGATGATACTAATAACACTTTTATATTTATGAGCGTATCAGATTCAGCGAGTCATGGCAGCCTCAGTTAGCCAGCTGGATATTACCTATTCATCGAAGGCCCGCCATCTTCACACAAATAGGCCCACTTGGGAAACGAAAACGTATTGAAATCACAATGTAACCGGGCCCTCCTTTTGTCCATTTCGAAAATATATATTTTTTCATACTAACAAAAAAGAAGTATGTTTATTTAACAACAGCGTTTAAGAGCAATTACTTATTCATGGCACGTCTACATTTTTCCTGCTTTTGTTAACTCGAGATATCGATTCGTTTGTCGTCTTTTAACTGGAAAACGGATGCAATAAGATATTTACGAAGCAAATTTCACGAAGGAGGAATTGTTTGTTGAGCATTCGATGGGGAAATGGAGTTTTTGAAATAATTGAATAAATTAAATTAACGAATCAAACTAATAAAAGAGCACAGACATAAAGAGATGTTTAGCGTTTCGATTTGAGTAAGAATGAACCTATTTACAAAGTTTTTTTTTATTGTTTTTTTTATGAGCAACGGGGAGTCTCTTAGCCTTCATCATACCTGATGTTAAGTATTGATTAGGCTGAAGATGGAAGCGAGCGAGGCTCTCAATCACTGAGGAACTGGCTATCTTATCTTTAACTGCCGGAACACAACAATGCTGAAAACTTGTTGTTATGGCGTCAGACTTAGATAAGATGGTGGTAGCTAGCCAGGCGGACTTACAACAAGTCCTACCACCAACCAAACCGAATACAATATGTACCCCCGCTGGGAATCGAACACGGGACCCCTGGGTCTGATACCGGTGGTTTTACCACTAGACTATAGAGGCGGTTAAAAAGAGTAAGTAAAGAGAGAGAGAGAGTACATAAAATATAAGTTTATTATCCATCGTAGAGGGCAATATGCTGCTTAAAATGGATATTTTTATTTACACACGCACAGGAGTTCGAAAAGCTCGTTATACCTAAAGTGATTTGTAAAGTTTCAAACTAAATGAATCGGACACAAACTGAAACAGAATTAATTTGATTCTTTCTCCATTTATCCGCAAATGTAATCAATATAACGAAATAAAACAATGAACTGAGTGGCCGCTAGTCCATAAAACACGATTTTATCATGCCGTGGGGAGGGACACGTTTTCGAATATCGTCATAAAAAGTCACAGATGTCAAATTTATGACGTTGAACCATTGTAAAGAGATTAAGAGATTTACTACGGGACGCAGCGGGCGCAGAGCTACAGACCAACGAACAGCACAATTTTACAAGTTTTAATAATTTTGTAATCCGTTTATAGCGGAACTGCCAACACTACAATTTACACTGTGCAATATGTACCGTTATAATATATATATAAGTATATATATATACCGTTTCAAAATCCTTCCTCCTCCCTCTCGCCCTAGGCGGCCTTGTATCACTAAGATGCTTGAGCTGCCTTCATAACTCCTTCTCTGTCAGAGCTGCACCGCTCTGGAACAACCGCCTCTTGGTCTAGTGGTACAACCACCGGTATCAGACCCAGGGGTCCCGGGTTCGATTCCCAGCTGGGGTACATATTGTATTTGGTTTGGTTGGTGGAAAGACTCCTATCTAGGTCTGACGCCATAACAAACAATGTTTTCAGAACTGTTGTGTTCCGGCAGTTAGAGATAAGATACCAGTTCCTCAGTAATTGAGGATTCCGCGAGAGGCTTGCTCTCATCTTCAGCCTTATCAATCTTAACATCAGGTATGATGAAGCCCAAGAGCCTTGCCGTGTCGTTCATTAAAAAAAAATACGTTCATCAAACATTCAGAGCAGTCCGATTAAACATTACTTCAAGTCAAATCTTAAAGCGCACTTTCTCACACAGTTGTCCAATTCCTGAATCATCTAATATGTTATATTCACCTAACTCTAGGTATATATAATTTATTTATGTATGTATATTTTATGTAGTCTATGTATATTTATTATAATACGTATGTATGTTTTAGGTATACGTATATATATATAAACGTAATTTTACTTTTGCACTTTACATTGCCTGCTTACGTACCTATCTATCTCTAACACGAACTAGGTTGGCTGGAAGAGATCTCTTTTAGAGATACGTCCACCTTTGCTAACATGTATCTATAACATTATTTTGAATGTATTTTTTATGTGCAATAAAGGGTATAATATGACTGAACTGTACGCTTTCAATATTGTTCATGAACTCACCGTTTCCAGTGAACGGAATACGAGGAATTCACATACCTGAAACAAACACATAGATAATTAAATTACGAGCGAAATACAAATTCTAAGAATTATGCTACAAAAAGTCACTTTAGTGGATGAAATGAATAATGAAAATTGAATTGCTAATGTTACCTACTGCTGTAAATATATTTTGTATTTTTTGCTACAATATGTTTCAATTACCTATAAAATCTGTAAAAATTAAACGAACACTAAGTTTACCTATTTGTTTTTGTACTGGCTTTCTGTGGCTGACGGTAAATAATTTAAGCTCATACCACTTTCCAGGAGTTACATAATTACAAACACAATACAAAAACCTATACCTAAACTAACAAAATGTTATAAACAACACAGAACAGACTGTCAAATAGTGTTAAGAGCCTAGTAAACTAAAAACATCTATTTGACAAAGGGGTTTGAACATTTTCGTACGGAACCTGGCATACAGTCCGCCATTTTAGAAAAAAAGTGTATCGGCGGCCAATAATGAAATGTATGTCAATCGACAAAGTAAGTAAGTAAAAAACAAAAAAAAATCAGTCATCAAATCTCTAAGTGATACGGTTTTTGAGATTTTGAGTTTTTTCAAAAACACGTTTTTTTAATGGCGGGATGTTTGAAAACGAAGTATGTCAAATAAATTTCCGGAACTTAAACGCATCAAACGTAGCCGCATATGGTCAAATAAATTTGACAAACACGAAAATGTGATAGAAATTTGACAGATTGCTTACGAGGCGCTTTACAAAAACAAAATGCAAATTCAAAATCCGACAGTTTCTGCAACTGTGCATCAAAACAGTCACCGTGACTGTGCAAAATGATTTCCCAGTAAAAGTTACAGGCGTCAAGACACCGAAATTATGAAAAAGATATTTCCTTAGAGACGATTATAAACGTCCGTAACTTGGCGAATAAATCACAGTAGGAGCTAACGCAGAAGTTACATCATTACAAGCACAATACAAAATAACAGACTGTTAAAAAGTGTCAAGAGCCTGGTAAACAATCAAATTAACTTGACAAATTTGTTTGACAACCCGTTTGTCAAATAAAATTCCGGAAGAAGTAAATACACATCAAATGTGGCCGCAGACGGTAAAATAAATTTGACAAACACGACAATATGACAGAAAACTGACAAAAAAATTATCGTTTACGGGGCGCTTTACAAAAACAAAAGTAAATTCAAAACGTAGGTCTGCCTGCAACTGAGCACCAGAACAGTCACAGTGACTGTGCAAAATCATTTCCCAGTAAAAGTTACAGGCGTCAAGACACCGGAAATTGTGAAAAAGATGTTTCCCTCGAGACGCCTCTAAACGTCCGTAACTTGGCGAATAAATCACGGTAAGCGCTAACGCGGCCAAATAAATAATTTTCTTTATTCATCAAAATTAAAAGGAACAGTTGACAAAGAGGCGTTCTTAATTAAAACCTGCTTTGCGATTCTCATAACGCGCCCGATCAAGTTAGAGCACTTAGTTTGTTTGGTATTACGAACACAAATATAATTATGAGATACCCTTGCTTGAACGCAACTTTTGGAATGCCTCTCTTTTTGTTACCGTTTACCTTTAAAGATAATATTTATGGTGTACTCAAGTGGAATCTGACGAGATATAATTGCCGGTGGTATTTTGGAACTGCATTTCGGAATTTCTAACTTTGCGTTAGTCGCTTGTATGTTATTTATAAAACCTTAAATTTGTTTTGCTTAAATATTAAATATATTATATAGTTTATTAGTAGGCCCTGCGATTTCCTTGCATTAACTTCCAAATCCTTAAAGTAACCTTCAACCCTTCACGTTTCCATTAGTTTGGATTTTTAGAAAAAAAGCCAGGTTATAATTATATTTCTCATACTCATCTAATACTATACTAAAATCCGTCAAAATTAATTAGGGATTTGAGCGTGAACAAATATAGGAGATGGTAAGCAACTTTAAGCAAGATTTTAACACTAAAATTTATTTATAACATGCAACAAGCCAAAAATTTAATAAAAAATTGAAAGGGTTCAAATAGAAATTAAATTTTAAATTAACCGTATTGGATTATCAACTGAGGAAAATATATCCAGAAAACTGGTTTAAACGTTACCGAACATACTTAGATAAATATCAACAGAAAACTTGTTTTAATAAAAACCTCATAACACTTCTCAGACAAACTCGCAAGATTTCCATTAAATCCTTTGTCGTGCAAGACTGTTTTTCGTTGAACTTGGTGTTTTAAGAACTGAAACACATTTCCGGTAAGCATTAGTGTTGCATTCGACGGGAGAGAAAGGATTACTTAATGGTCTAAACCAGACGCGCTGTGCAAAAAGAAATACGTGTTTTGGTCTGGCTTTGCTGTAGAGCGCAAATGATGCCTTTGTTCTAGCATTTTGTCTCTATTAGGATTTTAACTGCGGTTACGAACTTTATAGATTTTCTAAGGTTAGAGTAGGGGTCAATCGGTAATTAAAGTATAATAACAAATCGAAAATGCTATTGAATATTTTATTGATGACTTTTCAAAAGAAAATCACTTCTTTGAAGCGATTGTCATCTTGGACTTCTTGGAATCAAGTTTTCTCCCTTTTGACTTAAGTGTTTAATATAAGTGCGAATGAGCCCCAGTCAACCCTTTAAGCCCGCTGAAGGGGTACATTGCCAGGACTGATACAACAATTACTAAGCGCACGACAGCTAAAAGCAACATATAACAACTGAAAACCAACCCTTCTAGCGGTCTAGTCTAATTAATCAGTTAATTACTGATACGGGCGCCTAAAGTACGAAGCCGCATTCCTGTCATGCGCCAAATTGTTTTGGTCGCGTAGGACATCAACGTTTTAAAAAAATCGGCCAAGTGAACTCGCACATGAAGGCTTCCGTCTCTCACCCAAGGTTTCCTGGAAGAGATTTGTATGTAGCAATAAGCCCGCCTATTTTTTGTCATTTTCTCTGTATGTGTTTGTTTTTGTATCGTGTGCAATAAAGTTTCTATCATATTAAATAAATTCGTTGAAAGTTTTTATAAAGTTCTACAGCATGTATTTGTTTTAGACTTTGCACTTTCTTATTTAAAAAGTTAGAGGGGGGGGGGGGACACATTTTACCACTTTGAAAGTGTATATCATCCAAACGGTTGACTTTGAGAAAAAACTGTTTTAGGAACCTCAATGTAATTTTTAAAGACCTATCTATAGATACTCCACACGTATAGGTTTGATAAAAAAAAATATTTTCAGTTTCAGTTCCATGTATGGGGGAGCCCCCCTAATATATATATTTTTATTTTTGTGTAAAAACCGTAAAACGGTTTACATAATACATCTACCTACCAAGTTTCAACTGTATAATCCTCATAGTTTTGGAATAAAGTGGCTGTGACATACATCGGCCAGACAGACATGACGAATCTATAAGGGTACCGTTTTTTGCCAATAGGCTACGGAACCCTAAAAAGACAACCCAGGTTTTTCACAAACGATCCGTGTAATATTTGTCAGATCTACGAAACAACTTTTTGGTACGATACGAAACCATTTCTCTGTACAAATCAATTCGTAAGCGTATTCGGCTTACGTTTATTACAACATTTTGCAATATTTCCCGAATTCGAGAACAATGATGTCGGCCGCTAGAAAATGGCTTTAAGGCGATTACGACCGCCAAAAGTGACGTCCAGGTAAAGCTCTGAAATATTAATGTACTGAATGATATTTCGTTCCGTTATGAAAACAGTCTGATAGATAAACAATAAGGAAACTTACCTAAAATTTTTACTATTTCTTGTTAAGAACATAATATAGTATCCATAGCATTTATAGCTAAGTAGAACACTACACAGTTTTTATTAGGGTAATCAAAACATTTAGTAAAGAACAAATGTATTACTATGTTAAACAAGTGCACATCGAATTTTCAATTACACAAAGTGTTGGCAACAGCGTACCGGCCGCGCGGCGCTCTCGGTCAGCGCTGACCGATTGCTCACCGCGAACGCGAGCCAACTCAAAGCCGACTGAAGCGTTAAAGAAATAAAGCTACTTTTCCAACTAACGCCCACTTGCTGAAGTCGGGAACAACTCGTTTTCGAAAGGTTGAAGGAAAACTCGATCGCTTTTCCAGGGGGAAGCTCTCAGTGGTTTATTGCGTTATTACCTGGACGTGTCTGCCGCGCCGGGACAGCCGCAATTTGGGGAGAAAAGACGATATGTTGCTAGGAAAAGGATTTTTATAGAGCTCCAGCGGTTGGGAAAAGACCAGTGGTGCCGTCGACGCCTCGTGTAATTTTCTTTGATCGAAAACACTGTGGGACACCTCTTCAGTTTTTTATTTTCATTCAATTCAATATCGCCGTCGGGTTGGTGCGACGTGCACGATTTGCTCGTTTTCCACAGTCGCTTACACTTGAAACTCAATACCGTTAAATAAATAAAAACATTTTAAGTGAATTGAATTTAATAAGTATTCCGTTCAATGTTTGTTTCAAATACAAAGTTAAATTATAAATAAAAAATTACGTATGTTGCCAATTTATATTATTGTTTTGTATACAACTCGCGACACCAATCAAAACACAAATAGAATCCTATTTATAGACAGTAAAAAGTTATAACACAAACACGAACAACACTAAAAAGGAGAAAAAAGAGCGTTGACGTGAGCCACATAAGTCGTCTACCGAATTCGATTCAATAAAAATGTCGATCTACAAAGATTTGCCCCAATAATCTTGCGACAAAAACCGTAACCCGTCTTAGGAGCTATGAAATAAGAGTGGATGTCTATAAAATAAAATAATAACCGGTCAATAAAATATCTCGGCGGGTAGGGGTGGGGTCTGTCAAATAACAGACGGAGTGCAAGGCGTTGTGGATGACAAGTGGTCGGAATTTGATCGGAGGTCGCGGCCGAAAGATCGGGTGACGGTTGGCGATAGAGAAATATTACTGATTGGGTACTTTCGCTCAAGAGTTTATGGAAGGTTAATTGATGATATTTGGCTTCTGAGTTATACTTTTTGATGATTTAGGTATGTAGGCACTCGTTTTTCTTTAATTATTATTATTTAAATATTATAGTTGTGTTAAAGACAGTAATAACAGACGGAGTGCAAGGCGTTGTGGGAAACTGGTCGGAATTTGATCGGAGGTCGCGGCCGAAAGATCGGGTGACGGTTGGCGATAAAGAAATATTACTAATTGGGTACTTTCGCTCAAGAGTTAATTGATGATATTTGTCTTCGTTTTTCTTTATTAACATAATTATAATATTTGATTGAAAACACTCTTTACGTTTTTCTAATTATATAGGTACTCAAGTTATAAAGTTAAGAAACGAATTGTTATTATAAAAAGAATAAAAAATTTAATGTTCAAAATCAGAGATTTAAAAAGATTGTTTACCTACTCATACTTCTACTTACATAAATCTCTCGATAATTGAGCTCGATCATCGTTAATAAAAAAACTATACAAGTAAAACTAATACTTTTGCTTTCGCTCATAAAATATTTTATACCTGCGTACCAATCACTGCACAGACAGAAAGCTTAACAAAGTGAAAAAACTAAATAAACGATCATTCCAAAAGGTCAACTACTCGTCACTTCGCATTAGTTTCATCGATACTTTCCCAACTTCGCCCTAAGGAACGTTGCTACCCTATTCCTGGTTCCCGCCGAACTTCCTAGCGGGATGAATTAATAAAACACTTTCATAAAATATTTTATACTAGCGGCCGCTCGCGGTTTGACCCGCGTGGTTCCCGTTCCCGTGGGAATATCGGGGCAAAAAGTATCCTATGTTCATAACCAGGCTATCTACTATCTGTGTACCAAAGTTCATCGAAATCCGATCAGTAGTTTCGGAGCCTATTTAATGCAAACAAACCAACAATAAAATCTTTTCTCTTTGTAATATTAGTTTAAATAAACAAACTGCGACGTCCGTGCTGCTTTGACATCGGCTCAAAAAGTGCTCAAAAATTCTCGGTAGTAAATTATTGAAGTGCTTAATTATATAATTCTAGTAAATATTTGTAAAAAAAAAGATGTTTTAGGTCGACGATAAAATTTTATTGGCGATTTCTTATTTATTTTATTTGTTATGTAATACTGAGGAATTAAACTATTTTTATATTGTATAGAGAGCGTTTATACAAAAATATCTAACGATAAAATCGAAACTGACTGAAAAAAAAACAGCTTTATCAAATGTAAGTAATGGTATTTACAAACAATATACCATTACTAAATACAAATCAATCAAAGTGTTATTTGATTTGACTGATGAGTAACATAGTAGACATTAAGTTACTTGTCAGTTCCATGCATTACAGTCATTTAGATAATCTTGTACCCTGTAATAACCTTCATGAGCGTCTTTTTAACATGTTTTTTGAATTTATGCAAGGGTAGTTCAAGCAAATCTTTTGGAACTTTATTAAAGAATGCTATGCCTTTTCCCAAAAACAAGCCTCTACTTTATTCAAGTCTAAATTTTGGAACGGTAAGCTTGTTCTTATTTCAATATATGAATCTAAATGTTTCCTTACATATACGATGTTCTCGTAGATGTATTGTCCTGCCAAGGTTAATATATTAATTTCTTTAAACAGTGTTCGGTGATCAACGCAATCGAAAGCTTTAGACAGGTCACAAAATACACCAATTATGTCCTGCTTTCCCTACCAGGCATCAAAAATATGTTTAAGAAGTGCAATCAGCAGCAGCATCATACCAGCATCGGTAGTATTTTTACCTTTACAAAATCGGAACTGATTTTTATGAAGAATTCGATTAGATGTAAAATAATATAATAATTGAGTGAATATAATTTTTTCAAAAATTTTACTGAGTGCCGGTAGTTTTGATATCGGCCTAAAGTTTAAGGGATCAATTTTGTCGCCAGATTTAAAAAGTGGAATTAAATCATGAGATCGTGAAAAATACCGTCATCTACGCATTGATTAAAAGTAAAAGCTAAATAAGGAGCTATTTCAACAATTATTGATTAAATCATACTGGTTGATATGCCCCATAAATCTTAAGATTTTCTAATATTAATTGTCTTAAAAGTTTCAAGGATGTCATCGCTATTAATGTTTAAAATTGAAAGCTATTGCACCTGTCAACAGATGACCCCAAGAGGGCAGCAGCAACGTTTGGACAGGCATTTAAATTTTTAGTTTCTGAGGGTATATATTATAATCTCATATCGTCTGATTTAAAAGTTTTATTATTTAATTTGAGAGAGAGAACTTATTTGATGTTTTGTTTTCCCAGTTTCTAGGTTAATAATATAAAGTAGCCTTAGTTTTATTATCAGCTAATTTGATTTTGTTTGCAATTTAAGTAACTTAGCAGAAGCACACACTTTTCTAGATATTTTGGAATAATTCCTGACATATTTAATAAAGTCAGAATCATATAAAGTGTTTCTTTCTACATATATAAATTCCTGCTGTGGCCTAATCACTAATATATTTTATCAGTATTACAGTCGATCACTTTTTGTTTGAATGTGTTACAAAACTCACTGTGTATCACCCCGAATCAATGTTTATTCAAAGTAGGAGCTGGCTAAGTTTAAATTTTAATACATAGCATTTTTTCTAAAGGACATGTCCTAGTTTGGGCCGCATCTATGTACACCACCTCCAAAGATAGAGAAAAATTTACTGATTCTGAGAAAAATACAACTAATTTAATATAATGCATGGTTAAGTGCACAAGTGCTTATTAATAAAAACAAATCAATATTTTTTACTTGAAATAAGTAGTCAAATATGACAACTCGACGTTAAAAACAACTGTCAGTGTCACTGTTATTGACTTCTACTCTGTGTTCAACTGTGATTCTACTGACTGACAGTGACAGTGACAAAATGACATCTTCAGCTATGATGTATTTTTGATCTGTGTTTATATTATATTTATTGTTCCTTACAGAAAACAAAGCGATTTGAAAGAAATCGAGTAATTAAAAACTTATGATTTTTGATTTGTCAATGTTATTTTATTGCTAATTAGAAACTGTTTATCGTGTTTTTAACTACCTTTTGATATACCGTACACAGACGTGGCCCGGACTTCATACATTTTGGGACATGACCTTTATCAATGCCTTTGTTAGTTATTGGCCTACATATTCTTTTTCTATTAGGACAGACATGATGGTGCTCTATAAAGGCTAGTTGTCCACTATGGTCAGATTTAATAAATTTTATTATTGATTTTTCAATAACATTACAATTTGAAAAAAAAAATTGTCTAAACAAGGAGGCAGATGTGAGTGTAATACGTTTAGGTTCATTAAATGTATGCAACAGATTAATTGAAAATCTACTCGATAATTGGGACAATTTTAGGTCTAAAATGTCTACAACTTTTTTACTATTTTGACGAGGTATTCTTAGTGGACTCTTTGGGGATCTATAAACACATATTACGATTATTTGGTCTAGGTCCACACAAAATAATTTAATGATTCGTTCAATCGAGAGAGATATTCAAAGAGGGATATTAAGTACAAAAGGAAGATAAAAACATTATTAGCCTCAGTATTTTTGTCCAATTCTTTCTTAACAAAAGATTCAACAATTGATTAGACGCCAAATAGTCTGTAAGATTGTTTTAATTACACACGCAGCGCAGTTTCCCATGCCATCATGGGAGAAAATGAGTAAAAATGTACCGCCACCTATGGGAATCAATGTAAGTAAAGAGGATGCAGTCTCCATAACAATTGAGGCGGCAAATTGCACTGTTAGCCCCGCGCAATAACCTCTGACTTCTCATTATGCAGATTGCGAGGCCACGTGTGCGGTGTGCCTTACCACGGTCACACTGCACAAAACATTGAGAGAACCGCGTCTTGAAAAAATATAGGTAGATGATGTACGAGTTCTATTAAGTTTTAAAATTAAGAAAAGAAGGAGGTGAAAATATTTTATTTCATGAAGATTGTTATAGGTAAGCACAAACACAAAAATATAAAAAAACACAACTTAAATTGCAACACGTAGGTACTACTCGTGTTCAAATAAACCAAATTTTACTTGAAATCCAAAAATAGTTACCGGTGAAATATATAATAAGGCGTATCTCAAAATCCGTAAATGTTGTTATATTTCAATATAAAAATAAAAGAGATTTTATTAACACTTTGCTTTACATTCGTCGTCTTTGTCGTCTCAGCCACATGACACCCACTGCTGGGTCTATAGATCCTTGGGGGAGGCCTATGCCTCCCCCAAGGATCTCCACGACGATCGGTCCTGCGCTGCCCGCATCCAGCGACTTCCCGCGACCGCACCAAATCGTCGGTCCACCTTGTGGGGGGCACCTATGGGGCGTTGTCCGGTGCGCGGTCGCCATTCCAGAACCTTTCCGCCCCAAGGGCCATAGGTTCTTCTCAAAGTGGCAGATTATAGTCCTCGATCTGCTGTATAGCCTGCCGCATCGTATGAATGTAGTCTATTGTAATAAAACCAGCAACACTTCTTTATTTTATAGAAATATAAATCATATATAAATCACAATAAGCTAATTTTAATAACTGACATAGACTTCACTAGGTACACGTCTGATCACTCTGAAGAATCACAAGCAACTCCCCTACACTGCTCGACTCACCGAGCACACCACCCTTTTTCTCCCCACCACTTTATCCAGAAACAGTACGTCACCGGTGTTGCCATTATAATGAAAATAAATATTACCAAATCGTGACATTCGGCCATCCGATAACGTGCTGTCTCCCGGCGGCACATTCTATCGCATTACTTACATACAGAATAAAACATGACATGATCAGCCAATATTAGACATAAGTACATAAAACATACGGTTAAAAATCGTGACATTCGGTTAATGTTTACTTAAATATACTCTGCTTACAATTACAACATCATAACCAACACACATTTTTTTTTTTTTGTTTTTTTTTTTTTTACATTCTCAATCCAAATAAATATATATATCATTTTATGAAATATTTATCTATATAATTCATATATAATTCTGAATTTTCTGAATATACATTCTGCTTATTTAATTAATTTGATAACGATAATATTTTATTATACAAATTATTTTAATTTTAAATTTAGCTCATAACAAATTCATTGAAATTACTAGTCGTCGGGATCATTAGAGCTACTACTATCTGTATTGTGTACCTCTAGAGCTTTTACATGTATCCAAGGCCTAATCCTATCTGAGGCTATGACAGTATTATAAGGTTTGCCCTTTTTACTGAAGCCCGGAACATCAGATATTCTATAGCGGTCTTTACCTAATACCTCTGTAATTTTGTAAGGACCCACGAACTTAGACAGAAGCTTTGTACTCTGTTTGTTATTTTCAAAATTATTTCTCTGAATTTTAACTAAGTCACCAATTTCATAAATGGCAGCAGGATCATGATTTGCATCGTGCCTCTCTTTCTGTTTAGCTTGATCATTTGCTATGTTATTACTAATTTCTTGCAAATCAGGGTTATTAGTATCTCCTACATTATCAATATCAAGTTTGTTTATTAAATTATCGCGTAGCTTGAACCCAAACAAAGCCTCTGTCGCAGTCTTACGGGTCGTTGCATTAACAGTGTTATTGATGCCAAATTGTAGTTTACCCAAACATTTGTCCCATTCGCGCTCATGACCGAAAGCATTTTGCGATGCTAAAGAATTTAAAATAGTTTGGTTGTATCTTTCGGATTGACCATTTGCCCTGGGACAAGCGACAGCATTTAATACATGTTTGATCCCATGGGCATCACAAAAGGACTGAAAAGCCGTGGATGTAAAGCTGGTACCGCGGTCTGACACTATCCTAGCAGGCACTCCAAAGTCATAAAATATCTTTTCCAAAGTTTTGATAGGGGTTTTAGACTTTAAATCTTTAACGGCCCTCACAAACAAATATTTGCTAAAAGCATCTACCACTGTAAGTATATAACAGTTTCCGTCCTTGCTCTTTACGAAAGGACCCAGATGATCTATATGTATCGTGTGGAATGGTACGCTCACCTTTTCTATTGGGTACAAATGACCCGTCTTTCGCCTGGAAGCGGTATCCTTGTTATAAGCGCACTCTAAACAGGCTTCTACATATTTCTTTACGAATTTTCTCAATTTCGGAAACCAATAATCATTCTGTATTCTCTCTAGTGTCTTTGCGTAACCAAGGTGGCCAATATCGTCGTGGTTAGCACGACATATTTGCCACCTTGCACTACGTGGCACGACTAGACATAAACGGTCATCAACTTTTCTATACACAACGTGGTTTTTAACGGTATAATTTTTCCTAATATCTTTACATTCGGGATCATCTTCCGGTTTTAGAATATTATGAATTCGGGATATGTCGGGGTCCGCTATTTGTAATGATAAAAGCCAATTTTGTTTTTCAATGCTATATACGGAAACGGATAAGTTTTCGTCTGACTCCACGGACAGCACGGTGTTCCTGCTTAAAGCATCCACGTGTGACATTTGAGTACCCGGCCTGTATTCAATATCAAACGTATATTCGCTTAATTGGAGCCACCACCTTGCTATCCGCGGAATCAGATCCCTCTTTGTAAGTGTGGTCCGTAGGGCTGCACAATCGGTATAAATCTTGAAATGTAGCCCTAAAAGGTAAACCCTAAACTTCTTTAACGAGCTGACGACAGCCAGCGTCTCGAGCTCGTAAGAGTGTAAGTGTTTTTCTTCGGGGGTAGTTTGGCGACTAAAATACGCAACTGGCTTCAGCACTCTCGAATCTCTTTGCCACTGCATGAGTATGCCACCAATGCCAAGAGAGCTGGCATCTGTGTGCAACTCAGTTTCGAGCTTGGGGTCATATAAAGCTAGAACAGGTCGACAAACAAGATTATCTTTTAAAAGCCCAAAAGCCTGCTCTTCGACCTCAGACCATCGCCACTCAGAGTCCTTTTTTAACAACGACGTTAACGGACGTGCAATTTCTCCATACCCCTTTATGAACTTTCGGAAGTAACCTGTCAGGCCTAAAAACTGGCGAATTTCATGGATATTACGAGGCGTGGGGAACTCCCTAACCGCTAATACTTTAGCTTCACCTGGTTGAATACCATTCGAAGATATGTCATACCCTAAATAGCTGACAGAGGTATCAAAAAAACGACATTTAGAAAGTTTTAACGTGAGCCCGTTTTGTCTAAAAAGATTTAAAATCTCCTCAAGCCGTTGGAACATCTCTTCTATGCTTCTTGAAGGTATCAAAATGTCGTCCAAATATGCTAGCGCAAATTCAAAACGCCTATTACCAAGGATTCTATTAATCATACGCTGAAAAACAGCCGGTGCGTTCGCCAGTCCGAAGGGCATCCTTTTAAATTCGTAGTGCCCATCCGGAGTGACGAACCCAGTGAGATGACGACTGCTCTCAGCTATAGGAATCTGGTAGTAGCCAGACGCGAGGTCAAGGGTGCAAAAGAAACTATTCCCACTAAGATTGGATACCTGGTCTTCGATTAATGGTAGGGGAAAGCGATCCTTGACAGTTTTGTTATTCAAGGCCCTAAAGTCAACGCAGAGCCTCTGCTCTCCGGACTTCTTCTTAACCATTAAAATTGGACTGGCATAGTCAGACTTCGACTCCTGTATTATGTCATTCGTTAAAAGATCGTTAATAGTCTCACGAACCGTTTCACGCTCAGTGTGAGAGAGGCGGTACGGTCGATACACAACTGGTTTATTGTCCATTAGATCGATTTTCATTTCTACATCGACCGCACGGCCTATCTCCTCCAAGCTAGTGGCAAAACAGTCACGATATGTTTGCAAAAGTAAAATAAGTTTTTCTGTCTGTTCAGTATTAAGTCCTGGTCCAATTTTAATGTCATTTCTGTCCAATTCTAAGCTGGAGACGTCCGACTGGATCCTATTTATTTGACAGACGGTGTTTTCCGTGAAAGGCACCGCCCTAGCTATTAAAGTGTCTTTCACCAAACTAACAGTATGGTGTGACAGATTGGAGACTATTACTGCTCCCTTACCATCAGCTATGTGGTAGGCCCCTTGAAGTAAACGATATTCTTTGCCTGTATTAATAGCATAATAACCATCAATAAACACGTCTCCGGTAAAATTGGACTCGACAAAGACGGGGACAACATGTACTTTTGAAATTTGAACGGAAGCAGCAATGTAAAGCTTTAAACTAGCATTATTACCAGACAGAGTATCACTACCGGGACCTCTATAAAAAATCAGACTTTGACTATCCTTAAGTACGGTAAGACAGGGCAATTCCGTAAAGTTTTGGCCAACGATCATAGGGGGCTGCATGTGTGCATCCTCAACGACTAATACTTCAATATCTGCCTCGACCTCGTCAACTTTTACCGAAACGAATGACTTGTATATTGGAATAACCGATGATTGGCCAAATCCCCGTACTATCGGGAGGCCGTCATAAGTTTTTGCTAAATTTAATAAACCAGCGTTAGTTTTGTTAATAAGTGTACATTCACTACCGAAGTCAATGTAAGCTTCTAAACTGCAGTCATTAACAAAAATGGGCTTATAGAATTTATCGTTACTAGTTTTACCGACGTTAATTTTTAACGTTTTCTTTTCAGAGCTGTTTTCAGCAGGTAAAGTATCAGGTTTAGTGGCATTGATAGGTTCCAATTTACACATCAAATTGTTATGCCCAACTCTATTACAACGGTTGCATTTTACAATAGGTTTTATGCACTTATAATAAGGATGACCTTTAGACCGACAGTTGTAGCAAGTAATAGGCTCTGAAGTATAGTTTTGCGAATTAGATTGTGAGCTAGTACCTGGGACACTATTTCTTTGAATAGATCGATCCTTCGACCTGTTATAAGTAACAGCTTGTTGTGATGGCTTTTGAGAACAGAGAAAACTAAGCAAATCTTCGGGCTCAGACCCGTTCAATGCTTGAGCACCGTTACGAATCGACCTATCCGTTATACCATAAACTATACATTCCACAGCCCTTTTGCCCTTAATGTCACATCTATTTAACAAACATAATTTGTCAAAGAAATATTCACGCAAGCTCTCATCATATTTAGAAGTACGGTTAAGCATCTCTTCCAAAAGGCGTCCGTAGTTTTCTTCGCTAGGGAATGCCTTTTGGAGTTTTAATTGCCACTCATCCCAAGTGTAAATTACTGTAGGCAAGGACTCAAACCATTTCTTTGCCAAACCGATCAACTTTTGTAAAGAAAAATGGATTGTTTGCTTTTCGTCCCATCCATAAATAATTGCGCATTCGTTAACCTTTCGCAGCCAGCATTCAATGGTTTGAGTCCTGTTTGCAGGATCGAATTCCGGCACAACATTATTTAAATTATTGCTACTTAAATTCGTTGACGCCGACGTATTCTTTTCTCCCTTCCATTTTGTTAACATTTTTAGCACGACTTTAGCAGAAAACTTATTTGAAACCTTACGCGATTTCCTGGGAACAGGCTCACCACTCGACGAGGATGAAGAGGATGGGCTCCTTCTTCGCTTGACCTTTCTCTTACTTCGCCGTCTCCGCTGCGGAGGCGTGCCTGGCGGTGTACCACCACCTGATTCCATTTGTCACTGAAATTGTATAAAGTACAATCGACAGAGTGCGTTCTGTATAACACAAGTCAAAAGAAAGGGAACATTTGTTTAACATTTAGTATAAAATAAATTCATGATGAAACTGTAGTAAAAAAAATTATAATAAAAGATTTTCGTTTTTGTGTTTTATTTACTGTTTAAATAACGTTCTACTAAAATATTGTGTATTTAAATCAACTAAGCAAACATAGCTTAGGCGAAAAAACCGCCGAATGCATGTAGACCACTCAATAAATGAGCAGGAAACATACCTACTCATTAGACCAGTGGACATACACGCCTCGGCCCCTAACTGTTATCCAGTGGACAAACATAGTCCACTCAATCCTCGTTAATGAACAAACAAACTCGTTATAAAACAAAAAACAAATATAACTGTCGTTTAAATCCAGTAAGCAACAAAGCTTACTCGAAAAATAGCTTAGGCGAAAAACCCGCCGAATGCATGTAGGCCACTGAATAAATGAGCAGGAAACATACCTACTCATTAGACCAGTGAACATACACGCCTCGGCCCCTAACTGTTATCCAGTGGACAAACATAGTCCACTCAATCCTCGTTAATGAACAAACAAAACTTGTTATAAAACAAAAACAAATATAACTGTTGTTTAAATCTAGTAAGCAACAAAGCTTACTCGAAAAATCAGACGAGTACATGTGGCTCACTCAACAAACAAACTAGCAGGAATATTATATATACACCCACCAGTGAGCTTACATGTATCGCCCCCTATTAGTTTATCATGGACAAATACAGTTCATTACAAGAAGCGTTCCTTGTAATGTAGTCAGTAAAATGCGCTAATCATAATAATATCGCTTGAACACAGTGCTACTAGCTATGTTCATTACAAAAAGTTACTAACTTAATGAAAATTAAAAATAGAATAAAATAAAATAAGTTAGCTCTCCTTATTTTTCAATAAAGGCTCAATAGCTACAGTTTTAAAGAATAGTGAGTGAAATTTTATTATCTGCTACAGAGTAGCCCCGGTCAAACAGAAGCTAATTTTGCCATATGAAATGAACTTTTTGATTTTCCACACGACTAACAGTAGTTCGCATCGCAAGGATAGACACGTTATACAGATAGGAAGAAAAAATAACTAGTAAAACCACAGTATGTGTCTAAAGAATACTTTTATTTTGTTTCCCGCCAATAGCGAATGTGTAATATTGTGACGTTTGTAACGTTGGCAAGCAATATGATTTGAATCAATTAATAAAAGAATAAATTTATCAATATGTATACCAATTTAAGGGTCTTGAACAATGCTCACATGGAACTTACAAAAATATCAAGCCTTGTTGAAAATGTTTCTATGATTCTAACATGGACTGGCAGTTACAAAAAGAGCAGAAATAGGTATAAAATTTAAAGAGGAAAGAAAGAAAATCACTGAATTACATACCTTTTGCCTGGGCGTATCCCTCTTCTGATTTGTAATAAAACCAGCAACACTTCTTTATTTTATAGAAATATAAATCATATATAAATCACAATAAGCTAATTTTAATAACTGACATAGACTTCACTAGGTACACGTCTGATCACTCTGAAGAATCACAAGCAACTCCCCTACACTGCTCGACTCACCGAGCACACCACCCTTTTTCTCCCCACCACTTTATCCAGAAACAGTACGTCACCGGTGTTGCCATTATAATGAAAATAAATATTACCAAATCGTGACACTATGGTGCTAAAGCTTTTCCGAACTAGGCTTAGAAGTGAGATGGGTCTGAAGTTCTTTAGGTATTGTTTACATTACTTAATTAAAATAGATGGATTTGATATAACGACGTGCCAACACCTTACCTTTCCAATAGGGCCGTGTGGTCACGGGACCACGTGCGAAATAAATAATCCTGTTTTAACAATAAAAAGCAGACATTTCTTATCCAGTGAAGGTATGTTATGTTTGTCACAATTTCCTTCTAATCTGTAACTGGCCCATTTTCAACACGTGGTCAAAGGTTACAAAGACAACTAAAATCTGCTTTCTGTTGTTGAAGTTTCCGTTTACCGACATAAGATGTTCAGGGGTATTAGTTCTTTGTAGACTAGTCAACCAGGAAAGTAGCGTTTTCACGATCATAGTTGATTTGTAAGAATGGACTATGACGTTACTATGATTGTGTGAACAGTGTATCCGAGTGCATTCTGACGATATATCATAGTTGACCGCGCTCAACTTTCAACTTAACATATTTGTATTTGTATTTATATCTGGAAACCCCGATAATAGTATGCTATGATTAAGACTACTCTGTCAGAGTCTAGTCTAGTTAAAACGCGGCTTTACGTAAGGTACTGAACACAGTGTCTATATCAGTTAAGGCGGGTAATTACCCGCCTTAACTGCCGGTTGACCCTTCTTATTATGCAGACTGCACATCCATGTGTGCATCTTACATTTGACCGAAGCGCTTGACGCGACTTGCATTCTCAAAAGAGTGCTTATTTTTCTAGTTGAACTAATTACTTTCAAATGCCATATTTTATTCTAATACACTTGATGGAAGTTTTTATGGCTGTTTAAAGTTATTAGGTTTTGTGTTTAGCAAATAATGATAAAAGCTCTTTTCAACCGACTTCAAAAAAAGGAGTAGGTTCTCAAGTCGACAGTATTTTTTTGTATGTGTTTTATCTGGTCCATTGAAAACAGTTTTTAATAATTCCTTTTTTTATCTGAAAGCACATAGTTCAAGTGTGATCCCATTAAATTTTTACGAAGATCTGGCTAGTAGTACTTCTAGGTCTTCATAATACTGAAAAATATCAATTACGTTTTGGCAAGTAGTCGTTACGTAGATGATATCATTGTTCTGTATAGGCTGATTTTTGGTTTAAGTAAGTATGGGACATAATCTAATAAAATAAAATTTAAAATTAAAATATTTTTAGAAAAAATATTAAAACTAACATTCTACCTACATTGCACTTCTGTTATCTATATTTTTATTATTCTTGCCTGGCTGGCACCGACTACAAAAAAAAAAATTTTTACTTTTTGAAGTCGGTTTTTTGATACAAAGATTTTTGTGTTTATTATACGTGAGTTTTATGTAAAACAAATATATACACAATACAAACATTATACTATCTGTTTTTAAATGAAATTACATTAACTTAGAACAAGTCCTACCTCAAACCAAATGTAATACGATATGTAAACCCACTGGGATTCGAACCTGGGACCTTCGACTGTAATACCGATGGGTGTTACCAATAGACCACAGAGGCGGTTCACCGTATAATGGATTAGATTATTTACTTTTCTATTTTTACACAAATTTCAATCATAAATCTTACAACTAATAGTTGTTTCAACCCAGATGTTCACTTTGAATGAGATACATTATGATAATTAATACTCCTTAAGTTCTGAACCTAGTAGGAAATGCTTATTTCATAAACCTGTTCTGCAAATTTTAAGACCCGACCGAAACATAAATATGTATGAAAACAAGCAGTTTTATTCAGTTTCTGAAAATATGAAGCGAGATTTTTGAAATTTGTAATGGATGTTCTAGATACTTTGTACGATGTATCTTGTTTTTGAGAGAAAAAGAAAAGTATTAAATCTGTTTCTAATTATGTAAAGTCTCGGACATTGATCCAATATCGATTGATTTTGTTTTAGCGATAGATTGTGATAAAAGTTTGTATACAGCACCAAACATTTTGAGAGTAAGTATGAGTATGTATTCAATAAATCTTTGGTATAAAAATATAGGTTTATTTTAGTATCCTTTATAATCAGATCAAAAACGCTTGAGCCGCGAGTAACTGTAGAAATAAATGTAAATAAATATGAAAGAAAAAAATAATGATGAATTTTAAGACTAGGTACACAAAATGGACTGATACCTCCTACCAATCTAAACTATTACCTACATCTACCCTGATAGGTACGTAAAATATTTCCAACTGACCATAACAATTAGTTCACAACAAATGTAAATGCAAGCCCCTTTCCTCTTAAACTGCAAATCGACCGAAAATCCATCAGTACGAAGATTAACAAATAAAAAAACAATTTCCCGATTACCGTTAAATATTGTTACGTGCTTTAATGGCCCAGTAACTGCACGTAAGTAACGTGGCAGTGACTGTATCGTCGGACAGATAATCTGCATAATTGGAAGTCGTAGTAGGATATTGCGTCCAGGTGAGGAGGGGGTAGCAATTTTCCGCGTCATTTCCGGCCGATCGTCCAGGTGAGCGCGCATGCCTACACTCAGCTTTACTTAACGGTTGTAAATGTAAGTAATAAAGTTGTATGTGATAGTTAAGCCGAAAGATTTTTATTACGAATGTTTTTAAAGATATCGTATTTTAATTAATGTATTTTTTTTTGCATACCGGACACCAGTTTATATGTTATTTTCTAGCGGTCGCTTTCAATTTTGTATATGGGGTTCTTTTATTATCCCATTGCAGATCCTCAAATTCAACCTTGATTTGATTTATAGGTAAAAGGCAGTTAAATTACTTCCCCAGGGTGTAAAATAGAATTACGAGTACAATCCATTGAAGACACCAACTTTTAAAGAGCCAAAAAACGCGAATACTTCATTGCACTTACTAGAATAAATTCCATTAGCTCAACAAAAAAGTACGAAATAGTTATTTTTCGGGTAACTCTCTTGTTTACGAAGAAAAATCTCTCCAAAGGTAAGGATTTGTGTTAAACAGTTTTCTTGTCCATTAGGGTAGTAAGAAGGTTTAAAAAAAGTCAGACGGCGAAGATAGATTAAACTACAGACATAAGGTACAGAAAACAGCACATCAGTCTTTACAATGGTTTACGAATACCAACTGCTATTATGAATTATACAGGGTGGAAAAAATCTAGTTAGCTCATTTTACTAAAAGGAAACACTCCTTAATTTTTTTAAAGAAACAAAACTGCATTCAAAGATTTTTGTAAGTTTTTCAAAATAAAATACTATCAATATCATTATCTTTAGTAAAAAAAATTATACATTTTCAGAGAACACTGTTTCCAAAAACTTACCCATTAGACATAGTTTTAAAATTATTATTAATACCTTTTGTTGAAGCAGCGTGAAATAAATGCAAATAATTTAAAATTAATGAATGATCTCTTTCTTACATTACATTGCACACACCGTTGATTCGTTGAATAATAATACTATTATCTATCAGTAAGTGCATTTCTTTAACGTCATCACGCAATTTAACAACAACTGCATAGTTTTTATCATAAAGAACCCCTATTTGTGAGGCGAATAGTTTCACCAGACCGTCAGTTTCTTTTTTGCAGCGAGATACGTTTGCTTTATGATAATTAACAAGACTTGGTGTAGCGTTATTGTTTTATTTCTTGTTCCGTTTAATCCCCTAGAAGCGTTATCGTTATGCACTTTTTATCAGCAAAAAGTTCATTTAATTGTTCGTTTCCATTATTATTCCACGTTCACGTAATTTCAAACTAATGCAATTTGAAAAAGTTTTTGCTACTGAGCAGATTATTACAAGGTATTTCAATAACTTAGCTCGGTAACAAGAAGATTTTCACAGACCGTTTAAGTGGACATTGATTTGAAAAGCAGGTGTCCTGGATTACAGGAGATGGAGTCACGTAGTCGAGTCTGAAATGTGGCGACATTGCAACTGCTTGGTGGTGCAGTTGCGTCCCGACGAGGTGCATTACACAGATAATCTACTAGACTATGGTTACGTGTAAAACGGCTACGAAATGGCCTATGGTTATTTAAAAACTTAATAATATCTGGACTATAAATTGCGCCTGTAAATGCATAGATATTATAAACTTGCACAACCTAACTAAAATAAAATCATAATACATTTTAATAAAGTTATTAAAGCTAAAAAATACACCAAGTGTATTCTACGATGCCTCTTGACTTGTTTGTTTATGTAAACCGGCTAGGGTAAAAGTTTATCCTAATTAATCTTTTGAGGTATTTAGTCAAAGAGAAGTAAATTCCTCGGCTCGCTTTATTTAATCCTTAGTCCCGGAAAGTTGCGTTAAATAAGAAAGCATCGATACGCGGGCGCGGCGCCTTGGCTCGGAGTCTTTAAGCGATTTCTCAACTTAATATAAACTAACAAGATCGTCTAGTCGGAATTCCATTGAACATTGAGATTTTTCTGCAAGAGATACAGTAAATTCGTGCAATATCAAGCTCAGGCTTATTTATACCGTTTGTGCTCACTTAAGGATTTTTCCAATATCAGTCTGGAGAAAGTTTCTATCCAATACCTTTTATGGGTTAAAGTAGATTTGTAGACAACATCGACCTCATGATTTAATTTGAACACAGTAAAAATGGCAGAAGATAAAACCCTCCCGACAGATCTACATATCCGAATGTAAATTAAAAAAGCCTGGGAGCGTCGAATATTATTCATTCAAGTGTTCGCAGAGAGAATTAGCCACGTAAATTACCATTGTAAATAGTCGTCGAAGGTAATAGCGAATATTGAATTATAGATGAAGTATTGGAGGTACGAGATGAATCCAGTTTTTTCGCGTTGAAAACCCTGAGGGAAATTCCCAGCTACGTTGTGGCTGCAAAGCCTTCAATTTATGCAGGGACCGCATTGGCGTCTATCTGGACGACAATCTTGACACACGGCGAGAGATGAACAATGCAGTTTGCAGGAGCTTAGGAAACGTCAAAACGTTGGTTTTATACTCGCCGAGTAAGCTTTGTAAATAAACAAATTGACGTCGGCGCACAATGTAAATTAGAAGTGACTCGTGGTTTTCTAACGTAGTTATGTACTTATTTCAGCAGAATAGAGTTTCCATATTAAAATAAGAAAGACCAATGCGGCAATATTGTCGCAAACATATGACTGAAAAAAAAAGAAATAACACCGACGGAAAACAAGTGGGAATTCAAAGAAACACTCGAGGTAAAAAGTCAGTCAAAGAGAGCAGCCGAAAGCGAGTCCCAGCATATAACTAGCCAGAACAAAGGGTGGCACAAATGGAAAATATGCCTCTGTTTGTTATAAGCCTGGCCAATCAGGGCAAGCACAATGTGCGACTAAACGGCGCACCGAGCGAACGGCACAAAAGCCGTAAAGAATGGCCCGTACTCCCGCGCTAATAAAATAGTTGGCGCAACAGGTTGGGCCCGCGCGCGATACAATGCCAGTATATCTGATCCCTGTGCTTACTTCACATACGGGCTTAACCTAATTCTCGGTATGTTGTCGCGTGTCGAGAACATTTTTAAGAAGCCGCGAAGTTTAAACGCTGCCAGTGTTCCGCTTAAGTTCCGCTTGTCTAGACTTAAAACTAAAGCTGTACAGAAACATTTTTGTAATTTCGGGTGTAAGTCATCTATAGCTGTTGTAACTTCATTAGTGAACAACTGATTTGTAGGACACATTACAATATGAAACCACATCTTAAATGTATCTATTTAATCAACAAAATATGAAGTCAAAATCTCTTTTCATTTTAAAACTATTTCATTTACAAAGCGATTCAGTGTGATTTCGACATTGCAGCTGATTTAAAACTTAACTAAGACTAGACTAGGAAGTATAGTTTGGTTGTATGCCCGATCAATATCAATGAAGCAGGTGTTAGTCAGCTGATTAGTCGAAGGTAATCCGAACACATTCCAACAAAGCACTTAATACTAACATCGTTAGACACCCACTTAATGAATGAATGACTATGTATTACTATCAATAACTAAGCTTATTAGTACAATTAATCTTTGGTCCGGAGAGGTTGTCGTAGTGCATGCTAACTGCCGTGACAACAATGTCCGTTGTATAGAAACAAGTAAACTATCAACTATATAAAACAGAGCCGTAATGGGAGATTGAAACAAGGAGACAAATAGAGTAAATATTGTTCACAACATAATTATAATTAGGGTTCCATTCCCGTGGGATGAAAAGAGCTTAAATAACACAAAGTTGACAAAGCTAGGGAAAATGTTGTTTTATGATCACATACTGATGAATGTCCAGTGCTTAGGTCCAGAATCCAGCCTGGTAATTGTGTAACTTAGTATTATAATAGTTTTTGAAAATCCTAACAAAACTTTTGAGGTGAACTTATTTGAAAAAAAAAAAATGATTTTTGTGAATGCTTTTTAATAAGAAATAATGATTCTTTTACCTAATAACAATACGATTATTAAATATCAATAACTTATAAGAAATCTACAAAAAAATAATATTCCGATGAAATCTTTTATCATAGGAACTATAAAAGGTTGAAGAAGACGTTCACCCAATTATAACTTAAGAAGATTTCAATAAAACGAAGGTTCATACAATAATAGAACTTAAAGCTGAAATTATAAGTACTTTGATATCGATGACAATCAGCACTCCACTATGTATTGACCACTTAGGAATGGTCGGGGCCACGTCTGTGAAGGACACTTTACCTCGAAACCTATATTGTTTACTGTGGCTGCTCTGTGGTAACAAATCGTTTTAAAATTTATTTCATGTGCTACAATTGAACTGGAAAACGTTAAATTTTTAAAGAACATTTAATATGACAATGTAAAAAAAATAATCTAATTGGGGAAGTAACAAAACTATTCCGAATCATAAAACTCATATATATACGAGTATTTATTTGTTTTTAAATAAACAGTGATATCGGAATAGCATTTCAAATTAGTTTTCTAAAAACAAAATACTGACTAATTTCTGAACAAAATTTTATTAACCTCAAGTAGCGAATACCTCAATAACTTCGTGTTTGTAAATTCTAATCTGTCAAAGTGTAGTTGGAAAAGCCCAAACTGGTTTTTATTCAGATTCAGTAGCTTTCAGTTGACTTAGAAACTTTCAAGGGATCATGTCTTCGAAGTTAGGGAAAGCCCTTTGATATTTGTCCGATTGCGGTGAGACGGCCGATTCCTGCAACGAACATGATTGATAATCTGCCGGATTTAGGGGCAATGGAAGTTATTATTATGAAACTTACTCTATGAATTTCGAACATTAGGGTTACGATATTGTCTTCGTAATCGAACTTCTCATTAGATATTTTCCAATGAAGCGGTTTCAAGATACGATTATTCATGTAAAATCCAATTAAACATACATTAAATCTGCAGTAACCATTTAGAATTATAACAACTCGAACAGAAATGCTTCACAGGGCGTGGGGAGTTGTAATAAAATGGGAAGACACGCATTAATTATGCGTAAACAAAAGGCGTTGAACGCTCAACCAGCCACAGTCAGCAAAGAACAATCTATTAAACAACCGAGCGAGTGGCAAGCGGCGGTAACCGAGGAGTGACAAAACTTGATTCGGCGACTAATTAGCAATACAAACATGAATCAGGGGCTATTAGTTGTAATTGAATTGTCGCCGGCGGCGGAGTTGTCGCGGCGGCAAATTTAAATATCGTCAAGAACGAGGTTTCGACGCCAACAAAGTTTGCCCCGACCGCTTCCCGTTTTACTCCCTCTATCTCTATAGGTAATATCAACATTGTGCCATTACCGGCTACGTACCAAAACATGTCATTCGAATCGTACATTGAAATTCAATACGGTCATTGTTTTCGAATCGGCTAATAAATATTCATAGAAAACAAATGACGGTAAATTACTGCGGCAACTTCGGCCGATCGGGAGCTCTCGAGCGCGGCTCGACGACAATTTTTCATTGAAATTTTATAAAACACTCTTCTCGTTTGCTCCGAGGAAATTATCTCCCCCATTGACAAAAATTTTTCACGGCAAGTTTGACATCAATCCATTACTTTTTTCCACTTTTATCTTTTGAGCAGTCATGGTAAAGTTGGATTGTGTTAATTGTGAGCCGAGATATTTTGCAGTTGTATTTTGCGTAAAATAAAGGAATATTTCTGGAATCTAGAGACGTTTAATAACTGAGCCGTAGTGTTAATTGTCCGGAAACTCTGTTAAGCAGAAATTTATCGGTGTATCTAAGTGCTCACTTAGGTGCTACCGAAATTGCTGATATTTCTTTGGATTTTAGGTGTCTACTACGGAAATGGACGTTATCCAACAAATTTTAAATGGTTAGAATAGTCCAGTGCTTAACCGGTCTTGTGGACGAGCGGATGTCAGTAAACACTAAACTGATTGTAGACACGAATCGCCAACTGGTGAGAACATGTGCGTAATTGAATGTCTCCGCACATCGGATTCCATCAAACCGTTTGAATTGATAGATCTTTTATCTGTCATAAGATAACTACTATTTCTGAAAGAGTCGACTTCAAATTTCATTTGCACTTACTTTTGAAGTGAAAACTTCTGTAGCGGCGTTTTGAACATCAATTTAAAATGTTTGGTATGGGTAAAATTTTAAAAGTCGCGTCAGGACACGTCGACCTATTTACCATTTACCGTTGACCTATTTCAAAACTTTATGTAATTTGAAATACACTTACACATACATACACTTGAAAGATCTACGTATATTAGTTAATAAAAACCATTATATAAAGATCTCTCATTGCTACCAACTTTCATATTGATGCCAGGGCAGTTTTAATTTCAAGGTAGGAATTTTCTTTTCTTTCATTAGAAAGCCATCTAGATATTGTTGCCACTAAGTTTTTGATACTTGATGACATTGAGTTGGTGCCTTGAGAGAGAATTAGAGTTTTATACCTAATACGGTACCAGATGGAGTTTCTATTGTATATTCATTATTCATAAATAACTATTGTATTTGTAATTAAATAAATTATTTCAAAGTTTATATTATTTGTTATTATTTTAAGCGGTTTTCACTTCTGCCGGCACTCCCGGGGTGCAACCGGGTGTTTTTTTATATTCACAACTTCTATTGCAGTAATTGTTGGTTATATTTGTAATGTCCTTTTCTGCACATTTATAACGCTCTTGCACAAGTTCAGTGTTTCCAACTACGTCACAAACGATAACGCAGCTACGTTATTCCACTTTAATAACCGCACATACGTCATCATATTACGTCATAAGACGGAAGGTAGGCCGTCACTCCTATCTACATCTCGCCCTCACATTCTGCGGGTAGCATAAATTACGACTAGGATTTAATTTCCTTGTTTCTACCTATTAACTTTACGACTTCAACAGTTTGGAGCCCCCTTCCCTTAATTAAATTAGTTCATACGATTGGTTGTAAAGTATTGTTGACAAATTAGTTAATAAACTTAACACTAAATCTTACAAATGTGAATAATTCAAAAGCTTATATTTTTGCTTGTTACTCAAGAGCGCGTAAAAGGCTGAAAAATAAGGATGAAATTTTGCATACAGATAAACCATGACTTGAAATAGACATCATAAATTCTATCACGGTATTCCCAAGAGAACGGAAACCACGCGGGTAAAATCGTGGGCGACCAGTAGTTGCAATTAAAAACGTATCAAAATGCCCGTAATGTTTAGTATTTTTTCCTGTTTTATTACTTTCTTCTGTCTTTGTTGTCTGTCATCTCTGACATTTTCCTCCTGTACTGCTCCATATTTTTCTCACATTGGATCAAATATCTTACTGGGTCCCTTTTATTTAAAAAAATCCCTCTCAGTTACATTTAGTTCCACAAATTATTAAGGAGTTCAAAGGTTCTTAAAAAAGAAATTTCATTAGGTACTAGTGATCGCTCGTGAGTTTCTAAAACCTTGACTTACTTCCAGTTAAGCCAGTTAATATGTAAATTTATATTATATGGCAGGATTTTATTTCTCAAAAAATGAATATTCATAGCCCTCTTCAAGTTTTTGTTTTCAGGCTTCTCATCTCATCTATCTCTTACGTAGCTACAATTTACCGAAAATTTGGTGATATAGGCGTGAAAAGGAACAGATGAATTTGCAGAGCTACTTCCACATATAAAATTAGTATGTTCGCATGGATGGATTACAAACCTCACCACGTATGACTTAATAAGTAGTTATTTATTTGTAAGACGTGTGGTATAATATCATAACATTTTGATGCCAACTCCCGCAGTTACTAAGACAATCTTACTCGAGGCATCGTAAGTACCACGTACGTACTTGAAACAGAGGATTAAGATATTCAAAGCAAGGCTTCCTTTGCGGTGTGCACAAAGGGATCCAATCTGTTCGCTGTTACGGTATTGAATCTTACACGTAGTTTAACCGAATCGAAGTATTCTTGTAGCCCACTATTGTTTGTTTATATGGAGTAAAAAGTTTAGAACAAAGTTTTGTTTTAAATATAGGTATGCCGTATCAGCAGCGCCGGGTTGTACATTATAAGTACCAGGATTGCAGGAGCTAAGGGGAGGTTGCACGGTCTCTCATTTCCTTGACTCAGCTAAGACGGGATTAGGCTGCTTGACGCACGCATTGAGATTTCTCAGAGCACACCGCTCCGAGAATATTTGATTTATATATTTTATAAGCCCTATTCACGCTTTTTACGTGCTTAAGATTTTTCTCATTCTTTTGAACACGTTGACTACCATCGGTCCTTACACAATAGAAAATCTAGTGTTACTACGAGTATACTCGTAGGTTGGCAGGCAACGACTTAAGCATGGATATTTAATTTTTCCTTTACTTATAGAATTGTAAAAAAACACAAAGTACTTTCATTAGATAAAGATCTTGAGATTATACGTACGATACCGTTTTATTTCCAGAAATTACAATGTAAGGGACTCCAAAATACTATTTCAATTACGTCGAGCTCGGTCTCCGAATCGGTATCAAAATAGACCTACAGACGTCGCTCTTACGCTCCAAGTTTGCTTACAGCCGGAATAATAACATTTATCTAAGATTGCTTTTGTTAAAAATCGAAATACAATATTTGTGCAAAACAAACATTCTCAAAGAAATGAGTAACATTTCTATGAAGCTAGCTCGCATTAAAATTGTAATAGAAGCTGCGGCCGTGGTGATTCGCTGTAGATTACGAATGTAAATTAATAACGAGTGTTTCATAAAAAATGGGGTTCCGCCCAACCGGCCCGGGAGGATATCTCGGTACATAATAAACCGGTGCTGCGACCTACGTCCGGAGCCCGGAAGACGGCCCCACCACTGCAGAGACCCTTATTATTACATATGATTCTAAGAAAAAGAGTTCTATCTCATTTGGTAGAAATATTTAATGAAAAATTTAAGCCAGTTCCAAGAATGTGGGACTGTAAAAAGCACATTCGCGTATAAGATTACCCAGGGACATGATAAATTAACTAAGGAACTTCCCCGCGAATAAGCTGTAATATAGAGAGAAGTCGAACTAGCAGTCCTTTAGACTTTATCAGATCTTCCCCGTATTAATTAACTTAAATGCAACAAGTCCGAGTTTGCTCTGCTCTTGAGAAAGACTGTAGTATGTTTCATTATGGAAGCAGCTGAATTAAGTAGCTTCGTCGAGTCCAAAGATCTCCTTGCAAACGAAATTGCATTCAAAACTCTTTGGCAACAATTTTGGCTATTATGCTGCTCAGCTCATATTCCAAAACATAACGATATGGCTTTTCGAATAACTGTATTTGATATTTGTCATACGTGTCATTACTTCATTAACAAAAAAAAAAAATCCTCGTATAGCCATATTTTTATATCGTATCGAAGTCGTTGCGATGAAATAGTTTAACTTTTTCAAAGCAAGAAAATAAGCAAATAGGCAAGAAACAAAAATCTCAATTTTTCTTCGTTTAAATACGAAAGGACCGGATTAATTGGCTTAAAACCTAACAAGTCGCCGCGTTTGCTTTGCTGTAGAGCGTGCCCGTATTTTACGAAACCAAATTAAACAGTGCAGTTGGATTATGAGACAGAAGCTCACAGACTGCGGAAAGAATAATGTTATTGTCCGATAATAGAAGCGAACTCGAATGTTGAACAGATGAACAGTTTAAGCTTGAAGTAATGTTAGTTTAATTCGCCACTTGCTAGCAGGACACCGGTATACAGAGAACAATAGATTATCTATCGTGTCTCATAACTCGGGGCCTGGTAGGTAAGGGAAGGGTTGACTTGGAATGATTAATCGGCCAATCACAATAAATCGAAACTGTAGCGCATTTTTGCGGTATCTTAAATTGTTGAATTGATCTATTTTTAATTTCTTATCATTTACATTAGCAATTTTTTTAGGTAATACTATCATTATTATTTCACCTTGTCCACCTTCCATCTAGGTATATGTGTTGTACAAGTTAAACATTTTTTTTTATAACAAAAAATCTCCTTAACCAATCCAATCGGATTCGCTGTATACATAAACAAACGTAAAAAAAGGAATTGAAAGATTTATTCTCCAGAATATTTTTTCCCTTCGGGTATACTAAAAGCGTCACTCTATGAAATTTCGACAGATGAATGGACCGGTGCACATGATAAAATTAAAAGGTTGCCAGTTTGCCTGCGGCTATGAGTCTGAAAATCAAAGCTTCCGATTTGTGATCGTTCTCCCCTCGGCTCGGTTAGAATTTTTACTGATACCCAGTAATTGTTTGACGATTTCACTAACAGCACCCTGTTAGAATTTAAAGCTTCCATTTACTGCGTTTTTAGTTTTTATTTCGCTGGTTTAATAAAAATAACAATACATTGCATACCAACAGAGCTAATAATATCAATTTGTGATCCAGAAAAATCACTGGGCAGCCCGATTGACGTCGATGGCGTCCGATATTGGGTCGTCGGGTTGCGTACACGATCACAAACTTATGAGCAGTCGGTCGAATTGAACCCTTTTCAGTTTTGTAATAAGATCTGAATTACGACGGCGGGGTTTACACGGAAACGGCCTAATGATGGCATAGACTACAATAGCACGTGGGCCCTTATTATTGGTATCTGACCTGACCGCTACGAGCGATTTGTCTAAATGAGATCCGGACCTCTCCGGTGCTTTGTTATTTTTTTTCTGTATTGGCGCCGCCGCCGTTACTCTTGACGTATTGGGTTGAGAGTTTTTCTTCTATTCATATCGGAAACATCAATTGTTAGGAGTTTTCAGTAGAACGGTAGATATATTATTGGAATTCATTCGTTCCGATAAGTCCAGTTCAGATTCAATTTTTATGAAAACCCATTATCGTGCATCATATTGTTTTTAATAAAAACAACGCCTTCATCGTATATTTTCCACTATTGAGTCAAATTACTTTACGGAAAACTTATTTACGTTCGATGTTTGTTCAAAATTGACCTATAATGGAATAACATCGTTGAATAGGAAATTTTAGGTAGGCCTAGCGTACTGGAGTACGCTATGATAGGAGATGGGGCACGCGATTTTGTGCGTAATTCCGTGTGAATAGGTGTTATGTTTGTTGCTGAGTTTGCTGTGAATAGATGTACAGGGTACCGCAACCTCGGTAATCCCGTACAGCGGCGATTAATCTTCGTTTCAGCTCTCACGAGGTGGTTTGTTGTGGGTAAATTTGTGGGGGATCGCCACGATTTGCTGACCATGGGCCCCACGGGTCGTGTTCGTCATACGTTAAGCCTTTGTTGGTTTAATCGCCTCTTTTATCGACGCCGCATTAGAACGGCTTAGCATCCCGGAAACTGTATTTCAATAGCATATACGTTTTGTTTCTTAACAAACGCTTAGGTAGAATATAACTTATAAGAAAAAAAATAAAAAAGAAAATTTGACAGTAATAAAAATTAACCATCATTATTTAGTAATACAAAATCAAGAAAGTATTGTTAAAATTATCGTAATGTAACATTCGTTATAACAGGCAATTATCTCGACGCACGAGTGTAATAACACCGGCAGTTTCGTTTCGACATTCATCATTAGTTTTCCTAGAACATTATTTACGCGAACAATATGAATATTTGACGAATTTGGACGTAGTAAATGTGTGGTTGGCGTCGTAAAATATACGTTGGTGCGGTGACACACACTAACGAGCTATAACGAGTTTTGTGTGATTTGCTTGTTCGACACTTTGTGTTATCATTGACATATTTTCATATTTTTAGAGAAATGAAATTCTGTCCTCGTGTCTAGTTATGAATATAGGTCCTAGACGAGTAGCGTTTAGCAGCATAACCTTTATTATTTTCGCACTTACGCTTGATACTTTTTATGTCGAGGATAATGACGGCGTTCAAACCGCCCTTAGATTTATTCTGGGATTGTTATGGCGGTTGCCTTAGGCGAAGAACCCTAGACGCTCAGTAATACTGTGATCCAACAGTATTAATATTATTGACAGATTGTGATAAATATTGACATCCCTCAATCACTATTATACACCATTAATAAATACTGTGGTCGGTCAGTTACAGATATACAGCTTCCAGGATATCAGCATCGATTCAGCAATAGCCACAAGCATTGGTTTTTGCCTTATCCATTTCAGGCGTGTGAGCTGTACAAAATACTTAGTAATACTGACGTGATAAATACTGATTGTGTAGGCTTTCTTGTTAAGTCCGACAGTTGAATGAAATCTATCAGTATTTATCATAATAATGAATTACAGTATTAACTGAGCGTCTAGGGTTCGCTTAGTTATGTTCTGATATTAAAAGATTGTGGTTAAACCAACATTTCAATTATAGCATGAGAAATTTAATGTAAAGTCTCTTGCGTAAACTGAAGCAATTTTTAGTATAGACATTATAGATCAGATTTGTCTCAAAAGTAATTGATTACTACCTACATCTCACGAAAACTACTTATTGGACTTTGTGAGTAAATTGTAACCATATAAGTTATTTCAAGCGTTGTTAGCTTTTTGTTTTTAATGTCATCTCAACCTGTAAATATTATCACAGACAATGGTGCGTAAGTACTACACCTGAAGGCATTAACAATGGAGATCCTGTACCGTCTCAAGCAGCCACTGTGCTTCGACAATACGCAGCCCGACTAATGTTTTACTCGCGTTCGTCTGTCAACTTTATGTACCTTGCCTTTTACCAAATTGTATTTTCGTGTTCGGCCGAGTTTTCCTTATAAATACCTACTGTCATTAAGACGACATTGTGACAGGTGTTAATGTCGGAGGAAGGATCGAACCCATTTTCGGTACTAATGTAAACAATACATGTTATTCCGGTCGATGACAGACTCAAATTAGGACGTATTTTTATGTGGGCTTTGACTTTACGATAGTCATTTGTTCTCAGTGCATAGAATGTATTATTAAATGATTATGTAATTGGGGTTATCCCGTTTAATTATTATGTTTAATAAATAAAGTAGAAAAATATTGTTGCACAGAGAAGTAAAAACAGCTTGTTAAACAATAATGTTACGTGAGGACCAATTATGAAGTCCGGTGAGATCTTATCCTTCATCATACCTGATGTAAGTATTGATAAGGCTGAAGATGGAAGCGAGCCTCTCCCGCAATCCCCAATCACTGAGGACCTGGCTATCTTATCTTTAACTGCCGGAACACAAAAATACTGAAAACATTGTTGTTATGGCGTCAGACTTCGATAAGATGGTGTTAGCTAGCCAGGCGGACTTAAAACAAATCCTACCACCAACCAAACCGAATACATATGTACCCCCGCTGGGAATCGAACCCGGGACCCCTTTTCTTTTTTTTTATACTAGGAGAAATGCTTTTACGCATCTCTCGCCCCTAGGTGCAGGGGCGATTCGTATGTTAGACTCACCTGGAGTACGCATCTGTTAGGCCACGCACTCCATCTCACCGGTGGTTGTACCACTAGACCACAGAGGCGGTTAAAACCCATTAGTTTGTTTATTATGCTGAAAAAACTATTGATTTCTAAATCTTTTACTGACTTGGTAACTAGTATTTTTTTGCTCGGGAGTGTATTTTAATGTGATTTGAGTAACCTCATTTGTTGTCCAAAATTTTTTTAATGGTCTCCATTAAAAAATAAATTAAAAAAACACTGTTTCACTTGAAACCATGTCTGAAAATTTACATTTCCATGTACGAGTACATTATCGTTTCCAGGTAGACCTGTAAACTTAATTAACGTTTCAAGATATTCTCAGAATGTTTTAATTAATATGACACGTCTCAGTCGTAACTCAACCACCTCATTATATTATTCCGAATATTATGCCTTAAGTTGATTGATAAATTATCGCGAGTAAATTGTGAACTTGATCTCATATGTTGAGGTATTAAACGGATAAATTTTAAGCCCAGAAATGGTATATACCTACCTATGTATAAGGAGAACTTGAAATAAATTAGTGAGGAGACAGACCATTATTTCTATTCGCATTTTTCGAGCTCCCGAAATCTTTAGAGCAATTATTCCGATTTGAAGTTAGTCTAAAAAGTCTGAGTTTGTAAGATTTGGATGGGAAGCTGACACTGTTCGTTAAGAATTTATTTGAGTTCTAGACAAAGAAGTATTTACGATACTTATTTTTGTCTAAATCTCATAACAACTTTTTAAGTAAAGTTGACAAGTATTTCAATAAATATTAAACAAGAAAATGGACTAGAAAAAAACAACTTATCTCAGGTGGGATGGCGGGATCCCGTCAGGCTGATGTGAGAAAAGTTGTTTTTTTCTAGTATATTTTCTTCTTTAATATTTTTAACATAAAAATAGCATTGTAAAATGCAAAATTAAAAAGTTATAACAAGCATTTGAATATCTAACATTTTATGTCTGTTCTTTTCTTCAGGTCGTGACTCGATTACCTACTTAAAATTTAAGTATTTCAAGTTTTTAATACCTACAATCATCATCATCATCGTCAGGTCGTACTTCGCAAAATAATCAAGATTTTGTGGCAAAACTAAACACGTAAAAATGCATCAAACATTTTAATTGGTCTCCATAAAATGTTAGACAAGAAGGATGTTATTTTGTTACCCAACTAAGGTAATAAATTACGTCAAATTAATGGTATACTGAAGATGGTCCCAGCTGATGTCGCACCTGTATACCTAGACCTGGAGCCGTCATTACGCCCCTCGCGTCATTTGTTTATTAAGCATCCTCGAGACGGAACGATATAATGGTTCGCAGACTTTGTCCTGCCCGTTTTCCCTTGAAATTAAATTGTAATGATGATGCAAACGCGTTTCGGCCTCCCGCCCCCGTTATTAAGTCCGCGTCTTGTTGAGGTCAAAATGAATAGGTTTTTAAAAGCCTACCCCGCCATGACAACTGTCATAGTTATGAAAGGAGCCCGAGTGCCCGGAGCTTGTTGAATAGAAGATGTTTTTGCGAAACGCCATCTGTGATGCCCGAATCTGTATTTGTGTCGGGGCCACTTGAAAAGATCGTCTGGTTACACGATATTTTTTAATGTTCGCAATTTCTAAAGTTTGGCGTTGTATTAATTTTTCGCGAGGAAAGTTGGTGCTGTATAATGACATACTGGACACAGCGTTTTGAATACGTTTTTTAATCACACCTTAGATTTTCGACGTATTTTTAATTACCAAAATTAAACTGTCATAGATTTTAGGCTGTGATCACGACATTACTAGCTCATTATAAGTCTACATTTAAACAGACGAGAAATTTTATTAATTTCTTCGGATATATTTCACGCCTAGAAAGCACGCGTGGAGAAGAAGTTGATAGTTTAAATGCACTGAAAACACAACTTTGTACTATTCGATATGAATATTGAATAGACTATTTCATTCTTATCAATCTTGTGACAAAAAAATATCACTCCTTGATCACTACAAAACATTAACTGGTCCATAACAACATTGTTTAAAATGAAATGACCTTACAAATACCATTTTTTACGGGTTGACACCTCGCAATCATCCAGTGACCCCAAAACCTAAAAAGAAAACGGTAAACAAAACCCACTTTTGACTAAGCACGTTCAAGCATCCCTGGCGTACTCGTAGGATGTATAAATACACCTGAGCACAGAACCGCAAGGTATGAATGCGCAGTATAATTGACGTCCTTTCAGTTTGCTAGCTCGCTGCTTGTTCAAAAACTCATTTGTATAATAATAAAATTATACGTAATTTGTTACTTCGCGACTGGAATGGACTAGATGAGCGTTATACAAAATCTTTATGTTAGTCTGTTCTATAGCAGATTTTAGTGGTAGTTTTGAAATGCCGAAACTAAATTATTGATGGGATACAATTTTGTCTGTTTTAAATCGTATTGTGTTCATGTTCATGATACGTTTTACAATGTTGATATTTTTTTTTCGTTTATTATCAAATAAATTTACAATAAAAAAATTACATGAACAGCACATAGAAACCACTTAGGTTTAAAGCATGTGCTTCGCTCGCTTTTACATTTAACAATTTATAATTTTCTAAGTACATACTACGATTTATAAAAAAATTACAGTATAATGCGATCACTGCCATCCAATTTGCTCAAAAGTAACAACTTTAGTTTTTTCTTTATATTTTGTTTATTGAGAGAATCCCGAAACTCAGGTTCTAGTTTATTTGTAAGTCGTGGTATTAGGTAACCAGAAGTACGGGTGCCGTACGTATTTTTCGCAACTTTCGTAACAAGCCTACCGCGGGCAGACGCTCGCGGCGCTTTGTTATGATCGGCAATTTTTTTTATAGAATTGTTTAAAAATTCTTCCTTAAAGAGCTGAAATATGAATTGATCCTGGACTGGCAATACATTACAGTGTTTAAAAAGCAGAAGGTCGTTAGAGGATAGTTCCTGCCGGTCCGTAGGTGATACAACATGTTTTAAGATACGGATTTGAAGTTTGAAGAAAATCTTGTCAAAGTACGTTTTATAAGTACTGCCGTAGCTTGAAAGGCCATAGCTTACTATAGAGTTAGCAAAGGCGTTATATAACGCTAATCTAGTGCTATAAGTTATTAGATTTTTTATGATTATTAGGTTTGCAAGAAATGCTCGGAGCTTATCACATATTTTTTCAACCTGAGGACCCCAGTTAAAAGAATTGTCAATAAGTAACCCGAGGTATACGTGAGAGTCTACAGTTTGAAACGGTAAGCAGTTGCAGGACAGTTGGTTCGTTTTATTTTTATGAAGACAATTGTGATTATGAGCTATGAGGTATCCGTTCAATTTCTTATCTCTAATATAATTAGATCTCACGTGCATAAGTTTGGTTTTGTCTGCATTTAAAACCATCCCTGAGTCATGACACCACCTACACAAATTGTTGAAATGTGTCTGCAAATTATTCAGAGCTTCACGCTGATCTTTTACGGCAGAAATGATAACAGTAGCATGCGCAAACTGATAGAAACTGCATTTCTTGAGGCTACTGGACATTTCATTAACATAAGCTAAAAAGTGGAGAGGACCAATTACCGGTACCAGTGGACACGGCCACCGGATCACTTAGGCATTCATTTATTTTGACCCTGTAGGACCGCCCCTCAAGATAGTTTATGCACCAGTACAGCATTACAACCCGTATTCCCGTGCTCTCAAGTTTAGTGATTAGTTTATGATGATTAAGAGTGTCAAGGCGCGAGAAAAAAAATGATCTAGGTACTTACATTACATTACACACACTTACCGAAACTCTTCTTAGACTTAAGGGAGGAGATTTTATTTATGACATTTATTGGTTTGATCCATTATATTCTTTTAATAACGAATCTATAAATTGTAACCATCTTTAGATACTCTTCGCATGAGAACAAAAAGCTCACCTATTTTAAAAGTAATACGAGTTCAATGTAGTACTTCAACTTGACTCAGACATTGCCATAAATATATTTAAAAATAATAACTATAGACGACTAAGGCATGTGAGTTCGTCACCTATAAAGTCACAAATGACTGAAGAAATAAAAATATTTCATCCACTTCGTAGTTTTATTTGAACGGGACACCTAATTATGAGAGCAGAAAGTTTTCTTAACGCGAATGACGCAAAGAAAAATGTAAAAGCTGATGAAGTTAACAACTACTTTAACAAAATGAACAATATTTGCAGCTTCTATACGGGTCCAGAAGAAGAGGTAGGCGAAAAAGAAGATGGCGGGACTTGATACATTCAGACCTCAGCTCGAACAATGTCTCTCAAGACGACACTCTGGATAGAGCACAATGGAAAAGGATGACACGGAAGGCAGACCCCACCATCATGTGGGAATACCAATTGCCACAAGAGAGAGAAAAGGTTTTGTATAACTTTTATTTTGTGTATTAGTATTAGTGTTTATAAAAGGAAAAGATGGCTGCGACTGACTACTTTATGAACGACCAAATAGAATGGAATGGAATTCAGATTATAATCTTTTCGAAGTATCAGCTTAGCAAAGTTTTCTGAAGAATATTTTATATACACTACGGGGAGACTCTTAGCCTTCATCATACCTGATGTTAAGTATTGATAAGGCTGAAGATGGAAGCGAGCCTCTTCCGGAATCCTCAATCATTGAAGATTAGGCGCTTTTGATGTGTGAAAAGAGTGAAAAAATTTGGAATGTAACGAATTTCAAGCGGTCAAAGTCTCGTGCGGCTACAGTTATTGTAGAAAAAATATATTATTTTAATAGAGATAATTAAAATGTACCACTCTTAAAAGTACAACCAAACTTTTGTTAAGGGTCTTGAGTAGGGAGCGCTTTAATAATTCTAATGAATATTTTTCGACTTCCAAACTGTTTTCGAAAGTTGTAACACGCTTATCGACTAATTAACACAAAAAAGCTGAAAAGAACTTTTCCGAATAGGAAATTGAAATTATTATCAGTAACGGCCGTAAATATTTCGGCATGAGCTGAAGAATTTTAATTAAAAACTTGTAAGAAGTATTCAGAAGAGAATATGTAATCTGTTGTAAATTAATTCATAATTGGCCCACGGTCTGTGCGAAGTGTGGCACATTTGTTAAACTTTCCGAAAGTAGATAAGTGGATAATATTCTGCCGGAAATTACGGGAATCTTTATTATGAAAATTGAATTTACTGTCATTTGAGGAATTTGTTCAAGTGTTTGTTTAAGAAGGTTCAAGCTGGATGTTTCCACAAAAAGTTATAGGAATACGAGTAGAATGTAATGAGATTTTAAATAGCAATTATTGTATTCCCGTCTCAAAGTTTTGTTTTCTAAATGAGAAGAATTATTAGATAAACAAATTGAGAAAAGCTAAATGTTCCGTAATGTATCAAAATCAGGATTTTTCGTTTGTCTGGGGCTACATAGATTTTTTCTTTTGTATTGAACTTGTTTAAATTATTTCGATCGAGTAAAGTACCAAATATTTTCCGTGCTACTCAATTCAAAACAAAGGCATTGAAGTCATTGCAAAATTTATACGGCACATAAAACACTTCGATTCGATAAAAAAAATATGATCGCGATAAAAATATACGACAAACAAAAACACCCGCACCCCAGGGTTCAATTAACCGAGGTGATTAAATTTTTACGCGACTTAAAAATACTTCCAACCAGTAAAGTATATAAAGGTATTACTTACATTTTTATTACAAAAAAGTGCACGCTTTAAGTTGGACGATTTTATGTTTTTAATGGAGAAATTGTGTTCGGAATTATTTTGAAGGTCCATTTAAGCACTTGAAGTTGTTAAGGGTTAGTGATTAAAACGAAACAAAAATTAGAAGAGTTTTCACAAAATATCTCGACCTATTTCATCCAGGTATTGTATGCAATAGATTCCTAAAAACACTCCAGGATGTGCCTTTGATAAAGAAATAAATCGTTGATTTCGAGGCATTTAAAACTTTGGAATCTCGAAAGGCAGTAGTGTTGAAGTTGTAGGGTTATATCCAATAGTTTACTAAAATACTCTAGAGCTTGAGATGTACAATACAAGTTTTTGATAAAGAAACAACTTGGGACCTTGAAGGCTTTCTACTAGGCCTGGAAACACTAGTGTAGGTAGTCTCAACAACATGAAGTATTTTGTTTACAAATAGGTGTGATGGAGTATCTTAGGTAACTCCAGGTCGTTCGAGGCCAGATGTGGACGAGCAGTATCCCTCATCGGCAACTCAGCGCACACATATGTAAATCCGCACAACACACCCCCCAGGGAACAAGTGTGGAGTAATTTGCGAACACACGAGCTCCCGGCGTCGCGAGAACATTAACTATTAAATTCGTTGCATATTAAACTACACCCTTAGCTATGTAATCTACCTGAACGCTGAAGATACGTTCTAAGCATAAAAATACATTTTTTAAGTGAATATGTTGAGTTGCCGGCTTGGAAAGCTAATGAACCGGCAAATAGATGCAAAGGCTTCCTTACGTTTTCAAAGAGAGAGTTTTGTAAATATTTTAATTGACTCGTTAGTCTGTGCTCTTCGCTAATTAATTGAAAAGTAAATACTTTGATAGAGCTTTGTATTTTTGCTTATGCATGAGCTGATTTGAAGAACATTTTTCAGGTTTCTTTTTCTAGAATTCAGTTTTTTTTTTATTTTTGCGGTGTAGTATTGAAGTAAACTCATATGTTTAAAATTAAACTAGGCTCCACTAGTAAATCCTATACTTAAAATTGACGTGTAGTCACAATAGGACTAAATATATGGTTCCTCTAATCTTCACCACTGAAATTCATCAAACTAAACGAAATATTTATTCCAATATGCATTATTTTCTTACTTATATATATACTAGCTTACGCCCGCGACTTCGTCCGCATGGAAATTCGAGAACCTTTAATCAGGTTAATACTTAAATGTTAAAATACTGAGGAAATAGTTATATTTTTAATTAACCGCCTCTGTGGTCTAGTGGTGGTTCGGTATCACATTGTATTCAGTTTGGTTGGTGGTAGGACATGTTATAAGTCCGCCTGGCTTGCTACCACTAAGTCTATCGCCATAGCAACAATGCTTTCAGCGTTGTTGTGTTCGGCAGTTAATAGATGAGATAGCCAGTTCCTCATTGGTTGAGAATTCTGGAAAAAGTGCGATCACCACCTTCAGCTTTATCATTACTAACCTATTAACATCAAATAAAATGACGGCTATATGTTTCCTCGTTTTATGTTAAAAATTTAAGAGATGAAATCTATCTATCTTGAATATAGAAAGGCGTGGTAATTATAGGAACATACTAAGCAATGACGCATACATTGATTTTTTATTTTCATCTTCATGTTATTTCACCAGCAGCTGGCCCATTCATGTACCTACACGTGATATAGAACTTATATACCTAACCGAAACAATTTCAATACGCAAAAGACCGTTAGTCGATGGCGCAGTTCACCCTGCTATTTGTAGCGTTTCCACCCACCAATCCAAACTGGGCCCGCGTGGCCCACTGCCCGTCTACCTTGTCCATCATGAGCAAGTCCCAGTTGTAGGGAAATAAAAACGATATTTTTTTATTCAAATACCAACAATTAACAATATTATTATTAGGACGAATGGAAAAATAATATATATCACAAAGTATTGTAATGTTTCAAAGCTATAGGAAACGACATCGGAACACCTATTTTTAATTATTTTCCATGCAACATTTTAACAGTCTATTTCAACCTTTTAGGGTTGTAAGTCAATAACAGGGAGTGGAATTTTCAAAATGTTTATTTTCAATCGTCAACCTAAATTCAAAATTTGAACATCCTAACTTTGAAATTGACGGACTTTCATACAAACGTTCATTCCTTTACCCCTTTAGGTGTGGAATTTCCAAAAATCCTTCCTTAGTGGATGCCTACATTGCTTAAGGTATCTTTGTGCAAAATTTCAAGTTTCTAGGTTCAGCCGTTTGGGCCGTGCATTGATAGATCAGTCAGTCGCCTTTGAATTTTATATAGGTATATATATAACTTACGTCACAGCTAATTTGCAATAAGAAAAAACGGTCTAGGGAAATTGAACATCGCAAGGCCAAAATTTAAAAAGGTCTCTCTTCAAAAAATTGCTCGTGACAGGAATCGGCTGATTAGTACGCCTGACAAGTAAAATGATAACTGAAATAGATACAATGTTTACTGTCCCCCGAGGGGGTATCAAGACCGCTTATCATTATTGAAGAGCTCAGCGTTCCATGGATAGTTGAGTTTTCGGGATATTCTTTCGATTTGGAATGTTTATAGCATAATTTTACTTGGCATTTTTTTTGTCAAGACGCCTCTTTTTCGAGATTATCTTTAGAAGAGTTTTTGTTAGCGGTAATGTTGGGCGAAATAGGACCGCCTTTTTCATTTACATAATTTATAAAAGGAGTAATTGAAATTAATTGAGTATTATGGCAGTCAGGCGTATTTGATATTTTTTGTCTTATTTTTAGTAGAGATAAGTTTTTGACTTTCTATTAAGAGTAGAATAAATACTAACTGAATCCTTAATCCCATAAATTTATTTATACATGAGGATCCACGTTATAAGGTGTCAGGCTTTTTATCTTGACATTGTTATATAAAATCTCTCGACAAAACATAAAATACCAAGAAAGCTCTCTCCACCTACTTGATTAAACAATTCCATCGGAAACCAAAAATGATTGAGACGTCCTCAACGCAAATCTCAGGTCATTTTTTAAGGGGAGTTTCCAAAAAAAATGGCTTCTTTGTTTTCGACAGCCAACAGGCGCTCTCTAGAGTGGTCGAGAGGGACCCCACTTGACACGCTTCATTTTAGCTTTCCTTTAAATTGAAACTGGAGCAGGGCTTACATGATACGCGTCTGGAATGAACCAAATGCGCTGCGATTTATTATTTTTAAGGGTTTTATTGTGAACTGGGTGATGAAACTAGGTGCGATGTAGGTACTGTATTGTATTGGGATTTTATCTTTGAGTCTTTCTTTTTTATTGATTATTTTCGAAATGCGAGTCATTCATATAGCGTCATTTATTTGGAATTCATTCGTCTACGTTTTTCTCCGATAGCTCAATTTTTTACTTAAGACCATCAAAATTTGTTTAGGACTTTAGTTATGGAATACACAGAGATCCTAGTGCAGGTAACATAACTATGCACAATTTAAACCAAAAGAGCTGTTGGAAGAACTAGAAACCGTTTTTGCAAAACGGAACAAAGCAGAAATTTCAAACATTTCCTATATACCATTTCCCATGGTGCTCATTCTACGTTACTTGGGGAACTTTTCCCATCGGGTGCAGCGCACGGCCGTGGCAATGCACTTTCGCTGACCCCGTGCCTCCTCCCACGGCGACCCTCTCCCTCACTCGTGCCGACTTTCTCCACCCCTCTCGCTCTTTGATGCGCGAGCGCTCCCAGTACCGAGGTAATAACATTCTACGACGAGGTACTCCGACTGGAACGGGTTTTGTCGATGACTTCGACGATTACTCGTACATGAGACAATGCCCAAGCGCATACAGCTTAGATATTTATGTTATAAAAAAAAATATACGTCAATTCGAAAAATATTAGTAAGTACAAAAATAAGCTCGATATTGTGTATTTTTATTGCTCGAGATAAAGAAACAAAACGCTGAATAATTGCAATTTGTAAGCCTGCAGCAGACGACACAAACGTTTGTACACACTGTATTTTAATGCCGAAACAATAGTGTTTCGAGCTTTGTGCAAAAAGTATTATGCAAACGTTGGAAATACATGTCATGTTGAAAGTGCAGAAAGTAATTACAACAAGGAACGCCGTATGCAAATCAAGTGTGAAAAATACGTCAGCCGCGAGTGCGTCATTCTCTCAGTCATAATAGCGGGAATGAATGTTTCATTAGGACGTTAGAGGCGGCAAAGCACAAACTCATCGTGAACAAAGTTAGAGAAAGCCCCCGGCCAAGTTACAATCGTTATAAAACTACACACAACTGCATTCGAGTATGTATCGACAATTGAGGAGTCATAGATTTACTCACCGTAAGTAAGTTTCTTGCTTACGAGAGCGTTTCCACTGGCATTGTTAGCGTTCTCCATATTTACATTTATCTCGCCGGCTTCCACATGAACGATCTTCGAATATCCCAATAAGATATTCTTTAACCATATGTGAGGAACTAACGCTGAACATGTTTTATGTTTGCGATACGACGTAAAATACTATTTTCAAATTTTCATTTCATTCGCCTCTGAAATACTATAGCGCGTGTGTTAAGTTACGGATTACGTGGGAGTACGCCGGAATGATCTCCTACTGTTTGTAAGCGAGATGTCAAGTATGCAATCGAGCGTCACTGATATTTGAACTTTATCTATCAAAAATTTAGGACTACTTTCGTGGGAATCACCCTTAGGGGGACGTCGTTCTAGGTTTACCAGCAAACTGCAACGCTAGAGCGAACGGAGCTAAGGCGACGTCACAGCCGTTCTATTTTGATGCATAAGCCCGAGGGATTGAGTACAAATTCGATCGCGAAAATGATAACCGTCTGAGTAAATGCGACTGGCAACATTCCATCGTACAATGAGTAATTTAAAAATTCAAAATCTCGTCGAGGCTCGGCTTGTGCGAGGTGAGGCGAGGTGAGGCGATCCTCCGAGTGCCGCTCTGCAATTGAGACTGTTATCTGGCTGCACGCTGGTATACTAATCGCGGGAACATTATACAGACTCGCATCCAAATTACTCGGTTACCTGTATCGAGCCACGATCAACAACAAATGAAAATTTTGATTTGAAAAAAAAAATATTTGATTGCTGTTACAAAATAAAAACATTTTATAAAAAAAAATCAAACCGACTTCAAAAAGTAAAAAATAAAACTTTTGGAGTCGGTGCCAGCCAAGGCATTCTACATTGCACTTTGATTAACTATATATTTTTTTGGCCTTAGCTAGCTAGCACCGACTCCAAAAGTTTTATTTTTTACTTTTTGAAGTCGGTTTGATTTTTTTTTATAAAATGTTTTTATTTCAGATTTTTTAGTTACATCATGTGCCGTTACTTACACTAAAAATCAGCCCATACACAACAATTATGTCATCAAGGTAAACGACTACTTGCCAAAAGGTGATTGATATTTTTCAGGATTATGAAAAAACTGCTAGCCAGATCTTCGTAAAAATTATATGGGACCACACATAAACCATCTTCTTTCAGATAAAAAAAGAATTATAAAAATCTGTTAACAACTGGCGAAGTTATGGTGGAACATACATAAAACAAAAAAATAAAAAAAAATAAAAAAATACAGTCGAATTGATAACCTCCTCCTTTTTTGAAGTCGGTTAAAAATATGGCCGTATTAAAACAATAATAAATATCAGAATTCGTGACACTAACGTCTTTCCCATGGCTGTTATCAAGTTACAAGTGAATAGGATAGTTTCAAGGACTTTGGGTCCTTGACATGTGCAAACTACTTATAAACTTTCTTAAAATTCTTGGAATTCGGTAAAGTACGGTGGAGAAACAAAGATTGATAAGAAAGAAATAAGGCCAGGGGTAGGGATGGTCCGGAACGAGGGCGGAGAGGCGAGCGGGCTCTGGATTCGCAGTGTTGACACGGTCCTGAACGGTCATAATAAATATATATTTGAATATATATATTTGAATTAACTGCTGAAGTCAGTGGTTTAGTACTTAGGTAGACTGTGAAAGTGAGTAGGTAGTGACGACGTTCTGGGATGAGTAAGTTGTTTCCAAAAAAAAAAGAATTATAAAAATCTGTTAACAACTCGCGAAGTTATGGTAAAACATATATTAAAAAAAAAAGAAAAAAAAACCGTCGACTTGAGAACCTCCTCCTTTTTTTGAAGTCGGTTCACAAACGATAATAGGTACTTAGCCATTTCGATATCAATAGTAGCTACCGAAACGTTCGAACGTTTTCACAGAAATTCTAATTGGTAAGCATGCTGCGAACAAATGCATTCGATCGATTGCTACTCCACAATTTTTAAATTAAATTCTTTCAGCTCGTGTATTCCCAAGTATGGTTCCAACGTAGTGGAGGAGTTTCGTTGGTTTTTGGAATTCCGAAATAGGTATTTGATTGAGATTTAATTATTCAGTTGCTATTCGGTGCATATACTGTGCGGGGAGCTCGATATGTCGATTGATCTGTTTCATGCATACTTGAATGTTTTAAGCGAATCATGTCAATTTGGTTTGGTAATTTATTTTACACAACAAATAGAATTTATGTAGAGCATTGATAAGTTGAATTTTTTTACATAAAAAAAGGTAAAGTTTAATTTTTTTTTATTCGTTCCAAATCCGAATTCCATAACTTGATTTTAAATCATGGCAAATTAAGCGAAATAACTTAAATGTAACGAGGATTATGCAAATGAATTTTAAGGGTTGAATGAAATCAACATTCCTGAAACTATTAATATTCAACGAGAGAACAAATCTCATAATGTAACTCAGTACTAAAAATAAAAAGGGAAATAATCACAGTTATTAGTAATTACCAACTCGCGGCGTACGAACGAATCTTGAGACCTAACCAGCTCGAAAATTATTATTTCTAGTAGAGAAAACGGAGCTTAAGCCTCATGACAGTAAAGTTGAAAATGTTTTGAAACTCATAGGCTCAATTTCCGGGTTCAGAGTTTAGAAGAGTAAAACAAACCTTGGTGTTACAACTTAAGATTCCATTCGGCGGAACGTGGAAGGAGAGAATTGTGTGGACTCGAATTTTGAGCTTTATTTACAAAAACTGTAGGTTGTTTATCGCGTAGTGGGTCAGTAAAATTTTCCGAATGCAACGGGAATATGTTAGAGTGAGGTGGTAAAAACTAGGCCGTAATTAGTGTTTGGAGTCGAACCGTGAACAGGAGTGGAGGCTTTGGCCTCAGAGGGCCTAGACTAGCCGTTGAAATTCGTATTTTAATAGTTGCAATTGTTTTGCTCCGTTTTGAAGAAGGCTGATTTCATTTCATTGTTTTAGACAGAATATCTACCTCAGTCTATCGGATGGGAATCTAAATCCTTTTAAGCGACGAGATGGAAATTGAGACCTTTATACTCGTAGGACTGTGAATAATATCCCTAATTGCTTATTTATTCCCCAGGATTCATTAGCTTATTTTCATTGGTTTTTTATTTTGTATTATGAAAAACATTCCGATTTAGTTAAATTGATTAGAAAGAAGAACTCAACAGTTTATAATGCTTTGGCACATTTAATTATTTTGAATTTATTATGTTCATGAACCCACACTTGTAGGTTCTTTAAAGTTGTTTTATTATTTAAATTAAGAACTTGACTTATGTCATAATATTCTTTATATCAGAAGTTACACATAAAATATTACCATAATACTAAAGCTAAACAAGTAATACAAAAAAAACTGATATACTTTCAAAATGGACTCACCGTATCGGACGCTGTGTAACGCCCGTTGCTGCACTCAAGTAGTGAAGATTCACTCACCTGCAAAAAGAAAATACTCAATAAGATCACACATCAAAATAAAAGTTTCACAGAATAAACACATTTTAATAATATTTACTTCCGACAAGTAAATATTTGTGAACGCAAGCCAAGTATTTATCCTAACTTCGCTTAATAACAACAGCAAGTAACTTTGTCTATAAACTCAGAGTACATCTAAAAGCTTGGAAGCATTAAGAAAACGCGCAAACAAAATTTTGTTGTGGTTCAAGACAGCTGGAATTGAATACAAACTGTTTAACAAACAACTTACGAACGCATAAGATTGCATTATGCATAAATTGTTCGCACTAGCTTATTCCGTTCGCGTAGCAGAGATCTCGTGTCGGCAGATAGGGGTGAGGGAACCCGCAATCTGCTCTTAACTTCATTACGAGGGAATTGCTAAGCGTTTCTATTGTTGACCACAGCATAGATGTTTGAGGCACGCTGGCTTTGCCCGGTTAGTCATGCAAATAGACATCAACTTGCCTCCCCTCTGTGGAATTGAACACAAAAGCTGTTTTGTTCCTGGTAACGAGATCTATGATTCGAGCTAGTTTGTGTTTAGGGAAAGTTCAATTAAGATTTGGAGCAGAATGTACTGGATTTTTTTGAAACTAAAACACACGACGACAAAGCAGAAGTGAGCAACGTAAGAGATGTAGATTAGTATTTTTTTAATTCCCAAACTCACACGCGTTGAAACTAGAGTTTGCAGTGTTAAGTTCTCCCGGTCGAAGTGTATTGTGAACTTAATAGCCATTGTACTAACACTGAAAGTCGGTCAAACCACGACTAGGACCGGTTTAAAGGCTAAATGATTTTCCGTTAATAGACGTTTATCGCACAAAGGACGGTAATACGAACGAATTTGAACCTCTATAGTTGACGTTCTGTTTGGAATATTATCACGGGAATACAGATAGGCGAAACAATAATCGCAATCTGATAATGTCAACAGTTTCAACTGAGTTATATGAGGTTCAAAGTGAATATGTACGCGGTATAACTTTCGAAATAGTCTCGTTGAGAGTATGATACAAAATGCACAGACAAACTTCACTCCAAATTGAACGAATAAAGACAACAACAACAGCGATAAAAAGGTAGTTTAAAGAATGCCTTACTTATTTATCCCTATAGCCAAAATATATAGCTGAATAATCCACACACATACGACGATAACAATAATAAAAAGCAATAAAAGAAATGGGATTTCTATTACTAGAAATGTTTTCAGAGGTGGAGTGAAAGTATCGATCATTTTATAAACAAAGCACGAGCTATTTTGCATGTCCGAACTTCTGATGTTATGAGTGAATTCCAACAGCATCGATGCTGAACAAAGGAATGAAAGACAATGAATCAGGAATCCGTCCATAGTTATACCTGGTAAACTTTGAAAAACAACGAACTGCAGATATTATGTGTTATACTGAGTCTGTTTTAATCCTACTAATATTATAAATGTGAAAGTTTGTTTATTAATCTTTCACGCAAAAACTACTGAACGGATTTGGATGAAATTTGGTATGTAGGGACTTCAAACGGGAACCACGCGGGTGAAACCGTGGGCGGCCGCTAGTGGTTTAACATGTTATTAAAGGTTTTAAAATTATTAAAATTTTATTTTATTTTATTTAAAATTATTAGGGATCATTAAAATAAAATGGGAATTGTAGATGATTATATTACCATCTATATTATGAACGCAGTAACTAAGCATAGTACCTGTTTTTTACTAATCAAACGATAATAGTGTCTTAATGGCTTAAAGCATTCTCTAATATAAACATAAATTCTGCTTAAAAACAGAGTGCCGGCAGATGTGAAAACCGCTTAAACGAAACAGCACGCATACATTTTCGCCGCGCGGTAGAAAGAGAGGGGGATATTACTTCCTCTCCTACGCCGCGCCGGCGGTCTACTCTCCCTCCGTCTTATGAATTTTCGATCAGGTCACGTGTCCTGACGCGACTTTAACATTTTTTACCTATCCCAAAAGTTAAAAACTGATGTGCACAACGCCGCTAAAGAAGTTATCACTTCAAAAATGTAAACAATAAGAGCTGAAGTCAAATAATAATTCGGTTGAACGCAAAGGTGACACAAATATTTTCCGTGGCACGGCAAGTGCCGCCGTTCGCGCTACGCCGAGCGCGAGCGAGCTCACTGGATCACATGCACAAGAGTGCTGATGCCGTATCGACGGGACTCCGATGTTTGTTGTTGCATGTAGTGAAAGAAGATATCGCTTTCGTCTTGGCAAGAGATCGCTTTATAGCGTTAATTGCTGTATTATTATTTTTCGCACACTACAAAAATACATTGATTTTTTCACACCAGCATAATGCCACTAAAAGCGTAGCAGCTACTAGAATTTTATTGATTAGTAGGATTTTCAAAACCCCATAAATTATTGTTTTCATAATCCTATCCATATTTTAAATATCTAGTAGGCTCAATCACACCTAAACGACTGGCTGTATTTGGATGTGGCACAAAGATAGTTTATAGCTGGGCACTAAACTATTCGATACCTTTGGGTTTAATTGGCGTTTAAACCAAAACCCGACTCTTCAGGAGAGAAGAACAACGATATTTTTTTTATATAAAAATCAATTCTTTTTTATTTTTGAAGTTATAAAAAATGTCCAAGGAAAAAGATTCTTAGAATTTGGGAAGGAAGAAGGCTTAATCATCAAAACATATCTATCATCTTTAGTTTCAAAGTTTCTTTAGTTTCATCGACGATTTAATATCTAGTGAAAGTACAAAACTTGAGCCAATAAGTATTATAATTTGCATGGACAAATAACTGAAGCCGTTCATATCAGATATAGGGTTCATATAGAGAGTAGCAGATATTTATACTTAAAAAAACCCTGTGGGCCTGGGAAAACGCGATAAAGACGTTAAACAAGTTGAACACCTAAAACGGAATAAATTACAGTATTTTGCGCTCTTGTGAGAGTGTCGTATTAGTTAGCTAGACTGTTATTACCTTTGTGATAGTATCAATTTATCACGTAGGTATGCGTCATCAGATTAATCGACGCGGTGTTAGTGAAAAAGTGACGAACACTTACAGAGATAAAAATTACTGGCGCTAGTGTGTCCTAAAAGTTATTTTGTGTATGGATGGAGAACTTACTTCAATATTTCTTTCTTTTTATTCTTTATAGTGGCCACACCGGCTCCACCCAGGTGGTTTCTTTCCGTGGAAAAATTGGGATAGACATATCCCATGTTTTAATCCAGGTTATGAAATATCTGTGGCAAATTTCATCTAAATCCGTTTGTTGTGTAATTTAGTAACACACATCTAAGTAGTACCACTAGCTCACTAGTAACACTAGTTCCGCCCTCATTTGGTATTTGAGGAATATAAAAAACTATTCCGGTTTTTTTTCATACAAATCTTTTTCTGACAATATCGAACACAACAAAAAAAAACAACGGGTTGTACTCTGGCAGAAGTGAAAACTGCTTAAACGAAACAGCAGGAGCAGGCTTACTTGATCGCCGCGCAGTAGAAAGAGAGGTGGATATTACTTAAGCTACTTAAAACATTTAAAACACTTGCCGAATTTATAACAGCTCTCAAAAAATTCACACACTTTTTTTATATGTCCTTTATATAGTTATGATGATCGAAATGGAACTAAACCCTTTGTAAATGCGGAATAATAACGATCAAAATCCACTATATCTTGATTAAGTATTTTGTGCCATAACTCCATAAAAAGTTGATGAAAACGGAGACCCACTTGATTTGGCAGGTAAATCCATTAAAACTGACCTAGCATCAATATAAAAGTTGGTAGTAATGAGAGATCTTTATATAACGGTTGTTATTAACTAATGTACTACGTAGATCTTTCAAGTGTGAGACTTTATGTAATTTGAAATAGGTCAACGGTAAATGGTCTTACGAACTTTCGATCAGGGTCACGTGTCCTGAAGCGACTTTAACATTTTTTACCCATCCCAAAAATTCAAAACTCTGATGTGCACAACGCCGGTAAAGAAGGTTTCACTTTAATAATTATCGAATTTGGTGCAGTCGTTCTAAAGTTATGCGCGTGCTTTCATAAATTTTAACGTTTCATTTTTGTTACATACTACAGGTATTAAAAGAAGTAAGAAAAATTCTAGCACATTCACGTTCTAATATAAAAACTGTAACATTAAAACAAAAGATGCAAGTCGCGATTCTTGCATTCCCTAGCTAAGTTCTTGCAACTCGGCCGAGTTGTGATGGCGCTCCGGGCAGATCACAACTTAATGCAGCCAACTTTGTGCTACGTCAGTCTTAAACGAAACTTAACAATGTCTTAACTAATTACTTGCTGTGTTTGCTTTAAAATGTTCATACGTCAAGGTTAATAAAGCAAATATTAGTTAACTCAGTTGTAGCTCGCCTGCCTTTATAGGTACTTACGTGAATGCTAACGTAACATTTACGCTCATAATATAATATTTAATGTAGTTACCTAGTAGTTTCGTTGCTGAAATTTCAAATGATAATTATATAGTAAATATAACATAATCATGCATACTCCTAACTTTAAGTATTCACTTTTATCTTTTATTTTATGGTACTAAACAACAATTAAACCTTATCAAATAAATAACATAAATTTTTTATCAAAACAAATAAATGAAAGTAAAATTACATATAATTTATGATTACATCAAAATTAAATATTACATAATAATAAGTACCTAATTCAGACAGTTGCTAAATTTCTACAGAATTTCTCTATTATTTTATGAACTGGTGATAATGTGAGAATAAGTGAGAATGAGCATCTTTAAATCATTCAATAAAAAAGGAACGGTATTTATAATTTGAATTAATTAATTAAGGCTCAGTAGCTCAGTGGTTAGAGCAGTGGAGCGGATTTCCAAAGGTCGTAGGTTCGAGATCCCATCTGAGAATTCACTTGTGGCCGAGTTGACTTTTTCCTATATTTTTCTATTAAAATGTTATCATGACTACAAAATGTCATTAATAAATTAATTAATTTCGCTGAATAATGCTAGGAGCGTATCATTCCAAAATATTAATGTTGTATTCTGATTATTAAAATACTTACCATAACATCTTATTTTTTTTTGTTGAAAAACGAGTTATTATAATCAATACAAAAATTTATTCAATTAATATGAAAAAGCTAGTTGGAAATATTGTAAACATAGCAGAAGCATCCGCTCAATTAGCAAGTCGCAGTCGACTTACGTCTTGCTATGTTCAAAACTTAATAAACTTTAAACAATACAGGCGAAGATGCGTTGTCAGAACTTATACGACCGAAGTGAAACACGCGACCGAAGTTACGCCCCTATTAACGTACAATGTGTCTAATGCCGAATAATTTACTAACTTATTAACTTGCGTTCTTGCGAAACACGTGAAATGAAATAATCTTGTTCAAATAAAGTTGATATAGATACCAGTGGCGTGGGGTCGAAATGTGGAAAGGTAAGCTGGACCAGAAATTTCTCAAAAAAATCTCTTAGGGTGGATTGGGGGGTGGGATTTCTAAAAGGGAAGCCGATACGGCATGTGTGGACCCTTTGCTACTGATAGATACTTAATCAAAACTTATAATAGAAAAACATCGACTCGTCTACGAGTATCGCCTCTATGGTCTAGTGGTACAACCACCGGTATCGGACCCAGGAGTCCCGGGTTCGATTCCCAGCGGGGGTACATATTGTATTCGGTTTGGCTGGTGGTAGGACTTGTTGTAAGTCCGCCTGGCTAGCTGCCACCATCTTATCTAAGTCTGACGCCATAACAACAATGTTTTCAGCATAGTTGTGTTCCGGCAGTTAAAGATAAGATAGCCATTTCCTCAGTGATTGGGGATTCCGGTAGATGCTCTCTTTCATCTTCAACCTTATCAATACTGAACATCAGGTATGATGAAAGCTAAGAGTCTCCCGGTACTTCATAAAAAAAACAAAAAGTATCATCACAAATTATTCTAAGGGATTTGAAAATTCATTTGATTGGGAGAGCAGTGTACCGGATATGCGAAGGTTGCGATTTTTAATAGTATTCTTCTAGTCTTTTATCATTATAAGATAGCAAAGAAAGTGCAAATATTAAAAAACATAAATTGATAAAAGCATTTTGGAACCGTCACATTTACCTAGGACTCTTTTTAGCTGACAAGAAAAACGGGCGCAACAGCTTCTCAGCTTTATCAAGTATAACGATATTTACAATTATTATTAAATAATTACTAAATACAACCAAAATTTCACCAGAATAAAGACGATGAGACGGTACAATCTCTCTAATTAATTTTCTTCTGAAGTTTTTCACTGTCCTTTTACACAACTGGTACTTTGAATTCTTTTCCCATGGGTTTGCACAAAGGTTAAATGAAACTAAATAAAGTTAAAGTGACATACCTCCTTGACCCAAAATAGTTGGCTACAAAGGAACCAATTTCATTAAAACAACTAAGAAAAAGTAGAAAGCTTCCTAGATAAGAAATTTGTTGTTACATTGTCGCAATCTACATTCCCGAAAAAACAAACTTGGAATTGGGGTACAAAGTTCTTCAAAAAGCTTTCTCATTGAGGCGAGTTCGAATTGATAACCCATTTTACTTCTTTTTACAACTTTAGCGGTCAGTCTCTAACACGCTTTTCTGTATAACGTTACCCAAACCTGATACACAGCGTTATTTAACCAATTCCGTCATTTAAACAAAATCTTTGGGAAAGTTTTTTTTTCCAATGCTACCTATTCCCAAAGATAAAGTAAATTTGTCCTAAATAGAACAACGGCCGATAACGACATTATTTAGATTGTCAGGTTTAAGACGTTTGTTATCATTAAGAAATTACAAATACAGTCACTTACAGGACAACAACTCATAATTTATTTATTTATTTGCTAAAAATATGGTTATACAAGTTGTATAACACGATTATTAAACAAAAAAAAACTGAGCGGCAAGTACATAAGGACGGATTACTGCAAACGGCTCTTATTGAATTAAAAGCGATGAAGATAATAAAAAAAACGAAATAACACAATCTACCTAAAACATTTTGAGAATTAAATAAAATTTGATTCAGCCCGTATAAGTGTTTGATTTCAAATTCAAGTGTCTAACATGCTCTCCACTACTATATTCTACTATATTCTGCAAATCTTATCATACTTCATTGTCAAAGTTCAAACATGAGATTTAATAATATTCTCTAAGAAAAATTATAGAGCTTCAAAGATATTATGTCCCTTAATTTCAGCATAAGACTTCAGTGTATTATCTTCTCCCCACGTAATGTGCAACATTTTTTAAATCGGGCCATAAAATGAATCCTTAGCGAGCAACCTGGCCAACGGTGGAAGGAATTTAATAAAGTAACGTCTATTTTATCATGAATTTATTTAGTAAGACGCGTTTTGATATATTTATTATTTAATTATGAGCGTAGCCCTAAATATTTCACTTTACGATTTTTTTTGCACATTTTTTATCTATATGGACTTAATATAAGCATCTAAAGAGCGTTGATTCTTTCTTTTGCATTCTGAAGCAATGTATTCCGCAGACTTATCTTATTTTTTTTTTATCCAAGTTCCAAATACTTATTATATATGCTCAAATCCTTTACAGAAATTGTTCAAAGCCGTACTTATTGACGTACGCTGTAGCAGTGTGTTGAACAAATAATAATAGGTATTTAGTAATTATATATTATGTAGCCATAACAAAATCCTTTTTTTTTGGGCTAGATAATTGGTGTGATTGTAAGAAAAAATAACATACAATAAAAAAATATGGGCATTGCAAATATGTTCAATATACCTATTCGTGGTCATATAATCTTATTTAAGCCCCGTCTGCTTTGTCGGCCATTCTAGCGGTGCTATATTAACGTACTGACGATAGCCAACGGTTTTTTTTTCTTTTTCCCGTCCCGAACAGCTTCGGCTTCCCTCCTTTTTAGACGATATAAGTAGTCATTTTTTCCCCTATTATCCATCGATCCTTGTTACTTTGCAACACTTTTATTATTTACGTGATATGATTTTAATTAAAGCGTAAGAGGATTTTTATACATCTACCGGTTTTAGTAGCTTATTTTCACGTAGACCGGAGATGGAATTACTTATAATTCATTCCTTTTCTCTGATATTTTATTGTCATTACCGTTTTCTTCAGAAATTATTTTACGAATAGAACTTGACAAACACGTTTGTGAAATAAATTTCCGGAAAAATTATATAAAATATTTATAAAAAAATAAAAAAAAGTAACATTTTCATGTGACCTACTTAAACAGCCGTATTTTAGTACTTATTGAAGCTTCCAACGTGTAGTTATCTTCTCAGTTATTGTTACATGCTCTTGTTATGATAGTATCCGTAATCTCACATACGCTAGGAAAACCGGTAGAGAGCAATTTAGATAACTGGATCCTGCCCGCAACTACTTGGTTAACTACTTGGCTTGATAACCTACCAGTTATTTTTCGAAAAATAGTGTTTTTGAATAAAATAGGGGTTTTTCGAAAAAATAGGGGTTTTTCGAAAAATAAGTGGTAGGTTATCTACATTATAATATTTTTTCTCTGTCAAATCAGTTTGAAACAGTAACTTCTAGCTTATAGTGGAGCCACTGCAATATGTCACTTTTGGCAGCCGCATTAAAGACATATTTACGCTTCAATAAAAGAAAGAAAGAAAGAAAAGTTCTTTTCTTTTCTTTCTTTCAATAAAAGAAATATGAAATGTTAAAATATGTGACCTACTAAAACGGCCCTACTTAAGCAATTAAAATAATATCTTCTCAGTTACACGTTCATGTTATGATAGTATCCGTAATCGCACATACCAAGGAAAACCGGTAGAGAGCAATTTAGATAACTGGATCCTGCCCGCTGTTAGGGCTAATTAGATATGTAACCGAGTTACTGTGACTCATTTATAAGGCACAGGCCACAATTGAAATCAATTCATGTTTGTTTGACTTGCTATCTAAAGGTTTTACTGAGTTAAGTACTGATGTTGGTAGGTTTTTGGTAACTTTATTACAGGCTATTAGTATTATAAAAAGTCTTTTGTATTGTAAAAAGAACGGAGTTTTTGCCTTAGACATGCCAATTCAAATTAGTTATTGTTTATACCTTAAACATGAAAATTCCAGTTGTCTTAATCCTAAAACCATGCATTTATTGCATGGTTTTAGGATTTAGACAACTGGTATTTTTTTGGTAAAAGTTGTTACTTTCACAATTTACAAAGGTCAACCTCTAACATTATTTCATAAAAAAGAGAAACACTTGTAACGGAAATAATATAAATAAAAACGACAGATTCTCCAGATTTCCTGAAAAAGATCAAGTTTTCATGAAATATGGAAAATATTGTCGTCAAACCTGGATAGATATAATTACGATTTTTAGATTTTTCCATTTTTTTAATGCTGCTTTTTTACTAATGATAATTATTTAATAGAAAAATATTGGAAAACGTCGATTCGGCCCAAAGTTATTCTCAGACAGGACTCGAACCTGCGACCTTTAGGTATCTTGCCCACTGCTCTAACTACTAAGCAACCGAGCCTTGCGGCGTATCGTCGAAATTTTCCAATATTTTTTACATTTTTTTAATACGCTGCAGGCCAGCGTCGTTACAACAATGCGAGGTAATTATGTAATTATTGCGTTTGAGTCATGTCAATCGTTTCTGCCACCTTAAAAATTGGTGACAATACATAAAAAATACCTTTATGCGACAAATTAATAGCTTTCTATTTACGTACATCTTATGTTTTGGCGCGCACTGTTCATTGAAATAAAACAAACTTTTACGGATATCAAACGCGCTATATTTCACGAACTAAGTTGTAATTGTCCGTATTTTTAGGTTTTTAGGGGTTTTTTGATTTTCCCGACGTTTCGGCACCTTTTCAGCTACCGTGGTCACGGGAGTCATCCCGTACAACTTAGTTCGTGAAATATAGCGCGTTTGATATCGGTAAAAGTTAGCTTTCTATTTTTTAAGTCGTTAAAAAGTACTAAGATTTTTTACTTTTATTCTAATAACTATAAACACTTGAAAATTCCTAAGATTCCATTGACAATCTTAGTAAGTTGGCACATCGTGTAAATCCCGACCTCCTTCCTCACGAAAAGCTGTAAGAACGAAATTTCACAGCCGACTGCATGCCGCTATCGGACCACTTCGGAAAATGTCCGAAAGTATTAACTCCGTTTATTGTAAAAACCTGTAATGGTCCTATAAATATTTTTTATCTATATTCGAACGCAGATACGGGCTGGGATACCGACAAATGTATTTGCTTCACAGTCCCTTTTCTGACAATAAATTATGCGTTTTCACGGTTGAGAGCAGTACACTAGTTACATTCTTTCTTACTTTATAGATCTTTTTTACGTGTTGTTAATTTGGTTTCCAGCATATATAGCTGCGTATGTATTCATATACACTTATTTATTTTAAAAGTATAGAACAAATAAAACAAAACAAAATATATAGGCCGACTAAATCCATGAATAAATCCGATTCCGCCGTAAAGGTGCTATCGATTCGTTTCAATACTTCACACTGCTATAGGATGACTTATTCATCGCATAGATCGCGTTGTATCAAAAACAAATAGAGGAAGCAACATCGAAGGAAAATAAAAATACAACACGCGGCTACGAATGAATAACATCGCAATGCGATTTCAATGTTTGTATCCGTTGTTTGTTTGGCTAACAACCATGTGATCCAGCAAGCGCGCAAACATAAGAAATGATGACATTAATGTCAAAGTCAAAGTCAAAGTCAAAGTCAAAGATTTTTATTCAAATAGACTTATAGATAAGTGCTTTCGAATCGTCCAATTTTTTTTTTCCTACCAGCCATTCAGGACATCTTTTAACTGATAAGAAGAACGGCCGCAAGAAACTTATCAGCTTTAACAAAAGCAACAACATTTACAAAGGAACATGTCGTTGCCAAACACAAATCTACAATCTAAGATACGCCTGAGTAAGCCATACTTACTACGGAAAAATTAAGAATGTCCTGAAAGAAACATCAAGGCACCATCCATTATTAAAATCCAGACATTTTAAGCTTTTAACGTTCATTTATTGATAATTTACAAAAACAATGAAAATGTTGATGCGGGAGTACATCTTTATGTAACGTTTTCCTCAAACCTCAATCCTCGCTCCAGCGGGTCACCCCCTGCTCACCATTACATTCAATAAAGAAAATCGAAACACACTAACCCCGCCGCGAAAAATGAATCTGTCTAAACGCAGAAGGGGACAAAAGATTAATTGAAAATCGATATAGGGACATACCTTTGCAAATCTATCACAATATATTCAGTTTGCTTTCAAACGATAACGCTGCTGGCCCGAATTACACTGTCAGTCTTGATTAATGTCGACTTATGACACTTATTGACAGTACTCAGAAAAAGGAAATTCGCAAATGAAAAAATATCACTAGTCACCCGCCGAAATCTGCTGAAGTCCACTTGTTGGGAGTGATTTATCATTTTGCAGTTATGCAACGAGAATTAAATTAAGTAACGGGAATACCTAAATACCCGAGCTGTATAGCAATAGGAGTAATGGGTCATAGTCATTTTGTTTGGTACATTGGTTTAAGTTTCATTGTTGAAAAACGAAAGAACGTCATCAAAGCAACCTAGGCACCATTGTTGATAGAGACAACACACGAAGACCCACATATGGAGCAACCAAAATGGACACTAAAAGTAAATAACACCAACAAATACAAAGTTCGAAACAACAAGGTGACGTATCAATTAGTTCGGGTACACTTCCTTTTTTTTTAATTCAGAGCCATTACGGGGGTTGGTTTATTTGAAAACCATTAGCGGTAAAATGGATACGGTTTGAATCATCGATAAATGAACGGCTGTCTTTCACAAAAACCCGCCACAGGGTCGAATGTGAAACGAATATATTCAATCGGATTTTTTTAAATATTCACATCAGATTACTTTCTGAATCTGTATCTCATTCCGCTTAATAATTGACCTGGAAACGTAATTAATTACACATCCAAAAATTGGCAGGGCATTTTTAAGCAATGCCGTTTATAATTCATTGGGACTTCGGTATTATTCGAGGTGGAAGTGAAAGCGAGGACCTTAAGAATAATTTATGTGGGTAAGTGTCTTCTTCACATAAAATTAGCCTTTAGCAATCTGTCAGAGACGGCCGGTTGAACTCCTGAACAATTAACGGACGGGCAAAACGAATTTTTAATTAGTTCCATCCGATACAAAACCGCAAAGGAGGTTACAATCAACGGGAGCGCAGCACTAAATCAAAACAAAGTTTCAGTCGGACCCCTTTTACCAACTTTCTAAATAACAGCGAACAATCTTTTTCATTAAAAATCTCCATGAGCCCGATTATTAGGGAAGTAAAACGCCTCCGGTCAACCGGACGGAGTTTCGGAGTAAGATTTCGCGGGGTCAAACTTGGGAATGTTAACAGATAATTACGGCCAAGTTTCAGCTAGCACGAGACATTTAACAGATGCTTTTGGGAAACGCGCTTGCGGGCGCGCGGTGAATCCTAATGAGCCGTGGGCGCGCCCGAATGTGGGCTTTATTACGAAGACAATAGGCCCTCGTTTGCCGCGGCCGACGGAAGCTTTCGGTAGGCACCCGTTAACACATTCGGACTCGTGTCTAAGGTTAATTAGATTAGTATCCAACAATGTTGGATGTTTAAGAAAAACAGATTTATGTTGGCGCAATTCGCTCGTCAAACGTACGCCTTTTAATATACACAGTCGTACATTTTTAATTTGCCTCTCAGAGTAAGTACGTGTAATAAACGTGTCTTTAATATTCGTTACTTCGCAACTTTGAATACGCACGGATTCATCTTAAATTCTTCATAAGACAGAATACACATTTCAGTGATATTTTTCTGAAATATCTTGCCGTTCATTGTGACATTTTTGTTATTAACTTTTAGGTCTGTTGATAGGTGTCGGATACGTGACAAAATCTTAGCAGAAGGACAAAAGTTAAGGCCATGGTTCAGAAAGTTATAAGTTAAGGCCACCTGTACGATATCATACAACAATAAATATACCTATTTCTACTTTTTTTTATTAAGAACGTTGGTCCATAAAACTCATAGTATTTTTACGTCCTAATATTTGGTCATACGTTCCTCAGGTACACACGCCGACTTGTCTGAGGTTGACGCGGCAATTTACATGAGTAGTTACCTCTCGCATCCTTCCGTCACGGCTGGTTAATACACGGAACCGGAAATACGAACCGCAAATGGGTCCATCAAATCCATAATTTAATACACCTGTGAGACAGCTCCTAGTATTCCGATAATTAAGATAAGTAGCTGATTATACTTAAGTAAGTTAAATAATAAATTTTCAAACACTAACTTTTCTTTTGAAGTTGTTTAGAAAATCTGATAGTTAACAATCAGTTCTAAAAAGGACTTATTTTTTTACATTGATCGTAAAAAATCTGTTCTCGGCTTAGCTAGCAATCTATTTTCTACATGTGAAGAAATAAATGTCAACAAAAGAAAATAAAATCACGAACACTAGATTAGGCTTCGCAGAAGCGGTATGTCTCAAAGATCTCGATTTTACATAAGAAAGAAACTAAGATAACCTACTCTAAATCATGTAATAAAAAAAAGAAATACCAACCCTTGATACAAGACAAAAACAACACAACCCATAAGTTCATTAGCACCTGCCCTTTAAGTGATAATCCACATCAATATTCATGTTCATTCAATTATCAGGACCCTTCCAGTATCGTTACTATAAGCACCATTAAAAGGTCATCAACTAACGTTCATAACCTTATAGTAAAAAGTTAAGGTAAAGGTGTATTCACACTAAACAGCATGGTAACGGCTAATTAATTCTTAGCTGGAACAGGAAGGGCAGCGGGTCGCGTCATTGGATGCATTATGCAAGGGCCGCGCATGCGCGATGCATGCTAAACGGTGTTATGCAAGACTACGTTCAGTGACGTCATTGTGGTCAGCGAAAAAGGTGAAAAAACATACAATGCGTGTTTTCTTGCTATCTTAAGACCACGTAAAGAGATTCAAATTGTAGTAGGAATATAAATGATTTTTAAAATCGAATGTTTTTTCTATATTTTATTCCATATATGTTTTATAAAATAAAACGTTTGCTTTTAAAAATATATCTTATGCCATTTGAATCTTTTACGTGGTCTCATTAAATATCTATATTAATGAGATATAAAAAAAATGACGTAAGCAAAAAACACATATAATATCGTAAGTATAAAAGATAACTTGCCGCAAATTTATTAGTGTATGGAATGAACATCATGCGCACTAATAGAAATAACTTCTTATTTTAAAAGCAGCGATTGCATGATATTTATTAGTTTTTACATCGTTTGAAAATCGTAGGTATAGGTACTACATATCAAGATAAAGTACCATGAAAGGAATATTGTAATCGGTTTTCCTCCTAAACTAACTTTGACCTAAGTTATTATTTTTCAACATCATTTACAAACACAAAAAAAAAACAATAGATACACTCTCTAATTATAATTTTTTACCCACATCAACCAAAACTATTATAAATACTCATCTCAGTACAATCTGTCTTGAATTATCATTTATTATAGTCATACAAGAAAGTTCAACGACCATACCCGGAAAGTAAACGAAATATTGAATAGGTTAGCTCTAAGAATCGAGAGATCATAAAGAAACATAGCTGGTTGTGTAAGCACTCCGGTGCGGTGCCTGGAATATTTCACTCGCCGGCTATCCAACTAAATCACCTAAGCTACTCGAAACCGACTGGAAATTATTTTTGGAGGAACTTTTAAACAGATTGATTAATGCCTGCACGGAGTACTGGTCATCTAACTATTGAACGAACAGTTGTAGCCTAGAAACGTAGCTACACAAAAATATGACCAATCAGTTTGTTATAACAATTCACGTACTTATAATATACACGCGAGTTTTATATTTATTTGTTTGAGAAAGGAAATGACTAAGCATATATTACGGTCTTCTCATAACTCTTTGATGAGTTACTCCAAACATTCTTTTTTGCCTTCTGCAAGAATGAACAAGTTATTTAAATCAAAATTGGATCCAAAAATCTTTCCTCATGAATCTTCGACACCATTCATTCAGCCATTGCCGTAATTATAATCATAATTCAAGTTGGACACTTTTTAATCCTCAATCTCGTTATTCATAGGATCACCACGGCAGAATGCAATTTACAATAAATTATGTAGATATTAATAAGTAGGGAGGTTAAGGGTTGAATATTATGGGCTACCGTTCATCGTTCGATAAATTGCGAATGGAGACACAGTAGCCAGATTACGTGCTTCAATATCCGGAGAATAGACGGGGGTCTATTATCGAGTGTGATGGAATAGAAACTGTACGGTGTTAGTCTTGCGAACACTTCGAAAAAGATCGTGTGCTTTAGATGAAGCACTGACTCGGCATTGTGTGCTGTCCGCCTCGTCATTTTATAGAGGTTGAAGCAGAATTTTCATGATGTAAAGAAAATATTTGAACCAAAGCTTGTATTATTTCAAGATTTTCCAACCACATTGAACAATGATGAACTATATAAAACAATAGAGCAAAATTTTAGCCAGCCGTGACTTTAACCGTTTTTGTTTAATAAAGAAAATTAAATCTTTTTATTTGTTTTTAATGAACAATGGGGAGATTCTTAGCCTTCATCATACCTGATGTTAAGTATTGATAAAGCTGAAGATGGAAGCGAGCCTCTCTTGGAATCCTTAATCATTGAGGAATCATTAAAAAAAGGAATCATAAAAGGAGGAGGAATCACTGAGGCCTTAACTAAAAGAACCATAAAGCGAATCAATTTAAACGAGTTAATGTTACCAAACTAAACAAGTGATATTAGCAGACCAATAATAGCAGGCAGCGAATTAGTGCGTGAAAATTCAGGTGCATTCCGTTTCGTGAGCTCGTAAAATTTCAGCGATGAGGAAATCGCTGTCATTTATAAAACTAACAACACGTTTAGCTTGTGGTAAGCGATATCATTGTTTAAAGGGAAACCAGTTTTTTTTAATACTGTACATTATTAAGTAAACTGGTGTACAAGAACAGGGTGCTTAAAACGCAGATGAAAAATAAAGGATCAGAAATAAAAATAATTATGATATGGATATTTTTTTAAAATAAAACAAAGAAGTTCTATCGGCCGCCACCACCCCAAAGCCTACGACCAATTTGACTCCCACCGTATACTGATGAAACCACCGTAAACCGGTAGGTAAGTAATTTTTTAATATTTTTATTTTTCCTAGGACTTTTATCTATGGTACGTAAATGAACTACTAAACAAATCAGTTATTGACAAAAATCAACTATTCTTTATATCGATAAAAAAAATAAGACTAAAACGTTACTGAAATTAGCTTCAAACTAATTCGGTTTATGAAAAATTCTAATGATACTGATGGAAGAAAAACGAACCTTTCCCAAAGTAAATAGGAGCAGCAGCCGCCAATGTTTGACGACAAACAGAATTACGTTATTGTTTAGAAGGAAAATATTTGGGAATAAGACGTCGTGCAGACAAACGAGCTTGATAATATAATTAATGTATTTTTTGCATTTAATATTCATTAAGAAGTTCCAAACCGTTAAAACAAAATACCAAAAGCACCTAATTAAGATTCTCTTTTAAACAATGTTTATAATTTAAACAAAAATTTACAGAATTAGGTTTCGTATATTTTTAACCAAAAGAGACAGGCAAGTAATTTATCTAATATTCATTAATACTTGGTTTAACCTTGAAAATTACGAATATAACGGAAAAGTGGCTTCAGTTATATTGTGGAAATTGAACCTCACCGGAAAACGGAAAGAACTCTAAAAACTGTAGATGGCAAATTTTACTAGAAGGTAATATTCCTTTTAAAGATTTTTATTTTTTTTATACTTAGGATAAATTTTAAATTGAAAAATATTGGAAAAAATCAACTCGGCCACAAGTGAATTCTCAGATGAAACCGGATTTCCAAAGTGGGTTGGAGTCCCAACTGAGTCCTAATTTATCATAAATAATCCTTTTAGTTTAAAGAAGCAACAAAACAGCATTCAATGTTTTTTTTAATACTCTTGAATCGAACCGGTTATCATCCGAAAAATAACATCCTGTAGTTTTATGGCATAATTGGTAGAGTCAATCATAAGGATCAAATCTCTCTTACATAATGAAAGGATAACCATGATTATTTTCATACTCAAAATTTAGTGGTGGGAGTGCAAATCTAAAGATGGCTGCCATCTTTAGATTCCAAAAGGCGTTTAATCAAACGGTGTCTTAACGATCTTACATTTTCATATCGGTGAATTTTCACGGCAGACTCGTAGGCAACAGCACGCGCAAACAGATCGCTCATTCAGTTGTGCGTGACTTCGAGGGTCCTTTACCACTTAATGATATTGCTAACTTTTGATGACTCCAAAGATAATAATTCAAATTTCACGTAGCTCGTTTATCTCAAAATTCTGATTCACTGAACAAATATTAACAGAAGGAATTGGATCAACTGTTTAACATTCATTACTTAGTGTGTATAGATGATTAACGGCAATATTGCCGGGTTGTTTCGGACCCAAATGCAGATTCCGAGATACTGGTTAATCTTAAGTTAAAGCCAGATTACCCTAAAGGCATCCTTTTGGAAGAAATTCACAGAACGACGTTCCCTCGGAATTGAAAAAATACTGTTGCCCTATTTTATAAGCTTATTTATTTTTTAATGTTTTATGTCGTATACAGCAAAATTATGTACAAGAAAACGTATTTTCAGTGTTACAATGGGCACGCTATCTTGCGACCAAGTTGGGAAAACTTGAAAGCCCATAAATAAAAGAACCTTAACACTATTATAATATAAAGACCACATCACATAAATTAGTTCACGATAGATAGCTAATAAAACAGATGAACGCTCTCCCCAGACAGACTTAAATTGACCTGTGCGACATTCAAAACAGAACTTTAGAGGGTCTGAATAAAGTTTCGTATAGTTTGGGTTCTCGCCGCGCCGATCTGCGGTGTAGGTGCAAATCGAGATACGTCTTGATTGACAGAAGTCACGTTGTACGCAGTATTAGAGGGATCTAAAGTTAAACTGTCAGGCTCGTTACTGCGCTGAATGGGTAGGACTTGAGGAGATAGTGAACTGGTGCGTCTTTGATCTTCATAACAGCTAATTAATAGGGTAGGGAAGGCTTAACAGGGTCTCTTGATGGAGAAGCTTCGATTTTGCCAACAACTTTTTATTTGTATATTCCTGAAATTGTTGATAGCTTATTATGAGTGGTTTGATTGATCGTTTTCACACGAATTTCGAACTATCAGCAGAAAAGCTAATTTGAATAAGGTTCATCGATTAGTCGAGTTGACAGGAGAAGTCTGTTAAGTATGCGCGCCGCGTCGCCGTCCTGAGTTAAGAGGCAGCTAAATGTCTAAGACGAGTTGTTAATTCGACTGATTAATTGTTTCAACACCTAAAGTATGCATAGTGAATGAAATTGGTTGATTACTGTCATCCGTTTCTTGAGGGAGACAATGTATCTTTTGTACATGCGATCAATCATAATAAGTATATCTTGTTATTTGTATGCGTTCTGTTGAAACACTACGTGTTGTATTGGTATCCAATGATAAAAATTATCATAATTTTATTATTACTTACAGACTCCTCACGATTATGACAATTTAAATAGACCAAAAAATAAAATCGAATTTCTAACATAATTAAAACCTACTTTAAATAAACAACACCTTCCACGCTGACCATCATGCAAGAGTTCATATCATAGATAAAGGTTTATGTGACAATAAAGCAGAATGCATAGTCTGCTAACACATAGTATACACAACGCAGCACGGCAGTAAAAACAACTGCACTCCGATTTATTACTTAAAGTACTTTTCCATTGTGCTCGTTTGTAATGACATAGCTCGCGAACTGTCTCCACTATTTTCATATTCTGCTGGATATGTATCATTCGCTTTATTAAAAAAGTCGATTTTAAAGTATTAAATTTATGAAACTTTTTAAAATTTAATAAATTTTCATTTAAAACCTAAAGGTTAATTATATTAATGAAGGTATATTTGAATAGAAAAAATATTTTGATATTTTCACTTTGTCGAGTGTTGCAAAAACTTTAAGAATATATTAAGGGGATAGTGCGTCAAGTCAATACATGCACAATAGTTATAATTTTTATTTCATAGTCGATGTTAGAACTATTTAAAATTATGAGTTCATATTAAAAGCCCAGTAAACGATCACATGTATTTGACAAAGTTGTTTGACAAACACGTTTGTCAAATAAATTTCCTGCAGTAAAACGCATGAAACATAGCCGCAGGCGGTCAAATAAATTTGACAAACACGAAAATCTGACATAAAGTTTGTTTACAGGGCGCTTTATAAGCAAAACATTTTAATACCTTTCAAGGATAAATATCTTCATCTTTCACCGATAGCCATACATACACCGTTGTACGGTGTTATAGTCCCCACTTAACAATAATGAAACAATTTCCAATTAATGGCATTTAGTCAAATGGAAAGCTTACACAAATTAATTAAGTAAATCGTTTACCCGTGAAATTTAATAGGTAATTACCGTATTCGATATGAACAGTGCCATGTCCGTGGGGTCGGTAGTACCCGATCATGTAACCTAACCAAACAGTTGGCGACCTCTGATAAGTAAGTTGCAAGCACGCGAAACCCTTCCGCAAAGAACAGGGCGGCCAGAGGTAGCAAACTGTTTGTGAACTTTTAATCTTCCTGGCTTACAACGAGTATAGAGGTAGTAGAACTAATAGCTAAGACTAACTTTTATGTCATTTAGTACGTTTAACATATTACTGCATCGGTCGATAGGTTTAAATATATTCTGTCTTTCGAGTAAGTTACACGTGTTTCAAGACAAGACCTACAAGATTTTACTTTTCCATTATCTCATTACAATTCATAAAGAAGATACGGAAAGAAAATGTCCTTAATTTTGTTTTTGAGGAGCTTTTATTTTTTGTTCGAGAATAACTTAACAGTAAGACTGATAGACTGACTTTATGGGCCTGTTTCACAATCTAAAAATAAGTTCTGAGTAGCTTACTTGCCAGATGATTATGCAGTTGTGATATGAAAATTATGTCAAATCATCCATCAAAACAGGCCCTAAGTCTAATATACTAAAACCTATAAGTGCCATCGTATTATCATGATGATCTATGATTTTATTAGAAGTTGTATCGTTAATAAAACCTTAGTTTTATTTTTAAAAATATTTTATAAATATAACCAAAGTTCCAAACATCTGCACTGTCTGTAGTATTTTAGTCTGTGGCACGTGGATTTAACTTCCATTGTACTATACTATAGCTTACACGTGTACTTCGTGCTTATCGCTATGCACATCCTTCCACCGATTCATGTGTATGCTCTTCCTTACACGTAAGTAGTGAAAACAGATCAATGTATAGCGACTGGAAAACTAAGTTTAGAAGCTAAGTTTCGAAATATAGGTCGTGTTTTGGTTTTGGATACGGAAAAAGTACGTACTTTTTGGTATAAAACTATAGGTGAGTTAGAGATGTTACTAATCTGGTAATAAGATATATATTTGTTCATACCTTTATCTAGATTTCAAAATTTTCGGAAACACGATTTTATTACTCTTGGCCTCTTCAAGGCGAGAGTGAATAGACACATCCTGTTTATTAAGCACGATGGTGGTCAAATGCCTGCCCAGTTATTATAAAAAAAAAAAAAAGATTTTTCCTCGACACGAAAATTCAAGATTATTCTCAAATGGGATTACATATAGGTACTATTGAAAATTGGTTTAATGAGGGGACACCAATAATATTTGCCATCGTATAGTTTAATTTCTCTTTAATCGCTATAGTTATTTACTACGTAGTAATTTTGTGTTTTTTTCGGCTAATCTGCAAAATCGGTCTCGTTCCGGCGCGCTTCGTTTTCTCTTTGCTATCTCGCTTCAGTCGTATGGCGCCTTAACAATACTGCAGCTAATAAATTAAAACCTTCTTGACACATTTTCGTCACAAATCAAACTTTCAATAACGATTTTTCACAAATACCCACGAATACACATTTTCACTCGATATGATTGGTGAAAACAAAATGGCAAATGTTATGGTAAACGTTAAAGCTACTAAGTGTACGATCATCAATCCGATTGTTCCTACTAATATCATTAATGCGAAAGTTTGTGACGATCTTTGTTACTCTTTCACGCAAAAATTACTGAACCGATTTGGATGAAATTTGGCACACAGATATAAAATAACCTGAATTAAAACATAGGCTACTTTTTATCCCGATATTCCCACGGGAACGGGAACCACGCGGGTGAAACCGCGGGCGGCCGCAAGTGGATTTCTAGTTTACATAATTACTTATATATGATAATTTTTATAAGCGAACTAATAGTAAAATTTAAATCTTTACAATCCCGGCAGTAGCTCACAGTATATAAAATTGAAATCAACCGCTTGTTTAATGGAAATATTTATTATTCAATCTGCTTGGGGCTTACGCGTAAATTTAGCTGTCTTAGACTTAGCCACTAATCCCTTTATTTCATTTATGAAATATTCATTTATGTGGCTTCATATTTTGAGATGGCAGAATCATTGGCCTAATTCAGATTAAAATATTTTTAGGACTACGCTAAATAAATTAAGAAGATACAGCTTTCAAAACGACAATTTGCATTGATTTGGAAATAAAATACTATCTTTTTAGACGTAATTAAATAAGTTATTCATTACTTGGAAGTGCAGTAGTAATACCACACATTAATAGATCATCATTAAGCTTTTGAAAATGATGGAATATAAACATTAATAATACCAAAACAAAGGAAAAGGTGAAAATCAATAGTTTTTTATGTTTTATGCCTAGTTTTATCAGGGTATTTTATCGTAGCCCCGCTTTCAGTACAAAAGTGATAACACGCTACCGATCCTAGATAACAAACAGACGACCCCACTAAAAACCTAATGCGTATCAATAATTTGCTTGTCAAATTACTATGCAAGTATCGTGACAGAAAAATAACAACTAATGACGAAGACACAAGGTTGAGAATCCCTAAAAATTATGCTCAGTCATGGTGTTAATTTTTAAAACCCTTCCCTAGAGTGCCCAATTGAGGTGGAAATATTTACTATGAATAGTAAAAATATCAGACAAAAGCTAAGTGATTATTCCGGAAAGCGGTATGTTCCATAAAGTTTTGTATTGTATGAGTACAATTACCTTAATTCACTTTTGATTACTGGTTCGTACCCATCAATGTTCGGTTTTTTTTTACGATATACTGGGAGACTCTTAGCCTTCATCATACCTGATGTTAAGTATTGATAAGGCTGAAGATGGAATCGAGCCTCTCTCGGAATCCTCAATCACTGAGGAACTGGCTATCTTATCTTTAACTGCCGGAACATAACAAATGCTGAAAACATTGTTGTTATCGCGTCAGACTTAGACAAGATGGTGGTAGCTAGCTAGGCGGACTTACAACAAAGCCTACCACCAACCAAACCGAATACAATATGTATCCTGGGAATTGTTATCGAATTGTCGAATACAATATGTATACTGGGAAAAATTAAACCCCGCTGGGAATCAAACCCGGGACCCGTGGGTCTGATATCGGTGGTTGTACCACTAGACTAAGGAGGCGGTTGAAAATACGGTGGCGGGTATTTGAAACTAATTGCTTTTAAGATTAAAAAAAAAATGTAACTACTTTGGTTTTGAGTGTGTGAAACATAACTTATTCCACTTACCAAAAATCGACATCAAACGTTCATAAAATGTATAAAAATATTTAGTTAACAAATTATGTTTTCCCAAAAAAAAATTATACTATGTGTTTGGAAAATTAGTGTCTATTTAAAATACGAGTGAGTACATTCACTGTGTCAATAAAAAAAGACTATTTGCAAAACTATTTGTTAGAATTTTCGTATAAAATATTAAAATTATATAGAACATAAACCGAAGAGGCTAACAGCAATATAATTATTATGTCTTTTTACTTTACATTGATAAAAATATACAGGTTAATTTCAATAATAATTAATCGAATGAAAACAAATTGTTCAAGTAGGTATCTTTGGCTGCAACAAATTATCAAAAAAGAAGTAATATTGCAGATTGTTTATGCATTTCATACTTTTCTTGACTCTTTTGTTTATGATTTATTTCCACTGCTTTTAAAAGAAATAGGAAATATGACTTTATAGTCATCTTTCCTGTTTCTTTTAAAAGTAGTGGGTAGTAGTGGTAGCGGTAGTATTCGTATTAAAGTTTTATTCAAATTTTCAATTTAAGACTAATGTTTGTATCGCCGCTTTTAAACAATATTGCGTTGACCCGTTTCGTCCTAGACCTAAAATATATTAATCAAAATCTACAAATTTCCATATTAAACAGTGCACGCAACAAACAACAATTAAAATTATGGCACACGAACCGATAAAAATCATTAAAAGTCCACCGATTCCGATATAGGTATCGGATAAAGTTATCGATACCGGGCACGATTAATGCCCCGTACGTACCACTTTCATTACAGTTTACGATATATCGAACGGAATCGATACGATATCCCCCATGTTAGGTGTATGCGGAATGCTAGTACGGAAATAGCTAACAACCGTTATAAACATCTCGCGGTTATATTTAACCTCAGCATTTTTAAATAATTACGTATAGTTAACTGTTAGTTGGAAGAAGCCGGAGTAAATGATTTCCTTGGGGGTTTTAGAACAGGTTGCTTTTGATACCAAGACAAACGATAACAACGTAATTAAAAAAATATTATAAAAATAAAGAAGTTTACTTTGCAAGAGCGCCATGCTCTAACTTCATTATGATATTATTTAAAGAAATAAAATAAGGATTTTAATTTTCTTTAGGCTTTGCAAAAGCGATTCTGCTTGCATTCAATCAAAAATAGAAAAATATAAATTCAAACCCTAACTATAAACAATCAAACATATTGAAATTTTATTATTATGGATATGTTTATACCTTATGATACTTAAGTACCAGAAAAGTGAAATTCAGTTGGATAGCATAAGTGTTTTATGGATTAGTATTAACCTACACAATAGGGTTGGCAACGCATTGAAAACCTATACTATATTTTAAAAAAGGAACTTTGTCCATCCCTATTCTTTACGTAGCAAATAAATATTTATTACGGAGCAGTACTTTTTTCTCTAAGCCATTACCATCAACCTTTACGAGATTTCACTCGATAAAAATCTAATACGTATTTATATCAACACTGTTGGAAGCGAGAAGGGCTGAAATCGATGCTTATTCTAGCAGGTCAGCTGGAAAGAGAGCTGCATAAAAATCACTATTTTGAAAAGGGTAATCTGAGCGCCTCTTTAAAGAAACCATTGGGAATTCGGAATTAGCACTTCGCGATGACACGTTGTTATGATACACATTTTCTTTAGTTGCGACGCGGGAATTGTATTGGTGAAATGATTGGTGGTTGATTTTAAGTTATAAGCAAAATATTAAAAAGTAGTTATTATGAAAATTTTTACATTAATAGTCTCTTACGAAACTAATAACCTATCTGTAGATATGGATAGGTCTATCTATATAGTTGCCTAGGATATTTTTGTTAATATGACCATAATTACGATATTTGCTAGGCAACGAAACCAGTATCCTAGGCAACTATCTCAGATAGCCCTATCCATATTTACAGATAAGTTATTAATTTCGGGCGTTAGACGAAACCTTATCCAATCACTAACATAGCTTTACACTTTCGTTACAAGTTTTCTACGGTATTAATAACGTATAAACACATTATTAAAAAAAGATCAGCTGTTTTAATTTATTATTATTATTGTGCCATTACTAAAACAATTTTATTTTTAAGTCTGCGCTGTCACTTATATCTAGTCTAGAATAGAGTATTAACAGTACATTGAGTTTAAAAAACTATAATGTCATATTATACAAGGTTTTTTTCCACAAATCAAAAATAAATTGTCTAGTGAACATTCTTCGAAATGGTTTGAAAATGCATTTGATACTTAAAAAGCATTTAATGCAGCATATTGAATAACGAAATTTCTCGCAGTCGGTTTGTTGTCAATAAATCTATTCGATCGAGGCGTAACATACTCTAAAGTTAACAGATAAAAACTTAGTTTGGTAGCGGGGTTCGATTACATAAGAGAAACTTCCCCTATTACCCCCTACTTAAGGGTACAAATTTAGGCGCCCTTATTTAAACAGAACACCTACTGTGTGTAATTTACGCGAGTGCGGTTTGTGCTCCACTAGGGCCGTCTATTATTTTAGAAGTCTTTTGACCCTAATTTTAATTAAATGCTATGTTTTGTTTTTTATTTATTTTTTTTTAAATTAGAAAAAAAATTACTCTGCTCACCAGTTATTCACAGACGGGACTCGAGGCCGCGACCTTTGGATCGAGTCCTGTTTGAGAATAAATTGGGAGCCGAGTACATTTTTTGCTATTAAAATTTATCTTACAAGCAATGAAACTGCAAACTGAAAAATCATAAATTTCACTTATTTGTTTTAGGTAGGTACTAAATTTAATACATATTGGTATTATAAAGATTTTTTGTTGAAAATAAGTAATATACGATTGCTTTAAATTGTAAATCCATTATTTTAATTTTTTTACATTTCGTAGAAAAAGTTTCTACTTTAGTCGTGTCACAGTTTGTGAGACATTTGTCGTCACGACAATTTGTGAGACAATTTGATATTTTCTAGTATTTTTCTAAGAAAAAATATGTGATTATATTTATTATGCCTTATATTAAATTTCTTGCTTTATTTGTTGGTTGATATTATGAACACAATAATGTAGAATGTTTTTAATGTAGACAACTAATTATCATTTATTTTTACAAAAAAAAAAGAATTCAATTAATAATGATTAATATGAAATTAGTTTGAGCTCTGATAGTCCCATTACTAATTTTGAAAGGCCACGATTTATCAAATCTTTATTAAAATATTTCGACTGCTCAAAGCGTCTTGTTTACGTCGAGAAGTGCACAGTATTCCCTGGCAGCCCTACCCGAGTGTGGTTTGCGCCTAGCACATGAGTAGGCAGACAGATGGAATAAATCTCGGACGGGATCAGAACGATTTACAAGACTGGTGATTTGTTTAAGAATTCCAGGGGGAGGCCCCTGTTTGATTAGACCTGGGAGCGGGCCTGATGTTTTTTGCGTTTCTAATTTTCGTAAGTAAAACATTGGATGCGAACCGTCCGAGTGAGGGATTGTTTTGGCGAATGTAATCGCACCTGGCTCTATAATCAAGATTCTATTTTAAATCAGTTTAAGACCAAGAAAAACAGTGAGCCGTAAATTGATTTGACAGCCTGCATTTTATAAACGAGCTTTATTTACAGTTCAAGTGAAGTTGGTAATGTCTCAATGTTTTTAAAGTATTGGTTACATACTCCTTGCTATTGAATCGTGACTACAATGTTGCAGCATCAATTGTAAATTTAGTTTAGTCGTGACTTTGGACTACAAAATACAATCGATATCTACAATTTGAAGATTCGATATCGGAAACCTTGTTCTTTGTTAGTGATACTAAATCAACTAAAACATTATTTTTGTTCTCGAGAAGCATATTTACTCATAAATGTTTTCTATTTTGTATTAAATTTTCCTTGCACGATGTTCTTGCAAAATCTAAAACTAGAACTATCGTCCCTATCTGGTACGGTTAGTTCACTACAATGTCATTATTTAAGCCGATCATGACCAAGAGCATTTGAGACAAATTCAAAGTCTCGACGGAAGTTTCGCCACCGTGTTTCGATACTAAAACATGTCAAGGGTGAGTCGGTGCTGCATTTTGTTGAATTTAACCAATATTATTTACTTGCCACAAATTTTTCTTGAGAGTTATAAGTTCAAACTACAAGAGAGTACTTTTTGTCTCCTCTCTCTCTCTCTCTATGTGGGAGTAGGTAGGACGTAGAATAACAAATTTAAATTCAATGCTTTTTTTATGTCGTTTAACCGTTTATATTTTGTTTTGTATTTCGATTAGGAACTCTAATAATCTTGGACGAATAACAATAACATTGTAAGAGTAAAATCCTTGAATGCCGTTACATTTTGAACGAATAGTATCACATTTTATATTTTATGATTTTAAAAGTTTTTTTTACAATGCTAGGTACTCGTAAGTTATATGATAAATTTTGATAGAAAAATTCTAGAAAAACTCGAATTGGCTCACAAGTGAGTCCCGCCTGAGAATCACTTGTGAGTCAAGTAAATTTTGTCTAGTGTTTTTCTAATAAAATTTATCACATTTGTTATCTTTAATATTTGAAGTAAATGGTGAAGTTTGTATTTTAGACTTCCTAGTTTATAATTCAATGATATTTTCAACATAAAATCAAATATTTTCGCTTCAACTTATACGAGAAGATAACAACTTTATTTTAGTTTTACCCACGATTGAGGCCCTTTCGTGTTTCAGTATACGGCATGGGTCTCTAAAAACTATCGTCCTCAAACAAGAGCGGTAAGTCGCCGCAACACTGTCATCATTTAAGCCGCACATTAGTGAACTTGCGCCGTTTGAGCCCGCACCTGCGCCCTACACACAGTGTTTCACTATACAAATATACCGTGAAATATTCCCTTAAGTTTTGGACTCAACCGTTATTTATTCATTTGTTGAAGCAAACGTATCTTTTGGCAGTTAGCCCTTGAAACTTTTCGACGTTGTTAATGCTTACTTGTTCTGTAAAGTCATTGATATAATATAACGACACCATCATAACATTCATTTAAGTTTTGCAATCAAGACGTATTATTAGTTCTATTTATTAAAACAAATATTGTATTAATGCAACAATTTGTCTTTTATTGAAAAAAAGCGTGTTCCTAATTTTCTGAAGTTATAGGTCATACTGACAATATTTTTTAAAGTTACCAAACAGCATTTTGGGGAACATAACTTTTCACTCTGCCACACCTGAGGACTGTAGGTTTATTAATGATAAAAGTTTACAAGTGACGACTTTATATATGTAGCTACAAGGTGCATTATGGCTCGTGCACGATATAAGTGTAATAATCTATAATTTGGAAGTTGTACCCGTTGGGAATAAATTCACATCTGAAGTATAACTTGCTAAGAGAATTTCTGATGTAGGAGTGGAGGTGGATTAATGGACCTTCTGGATTAAGCAGAGTCGGGGACGATGTGATTAAACATATAATTTGATTTCACGTACTTTTAGTCACGTATAAATTTTAGGTGTGAACATGAAATGCTAATCATTCGAGTAATTTAATCAAACGCTCTAAGTTTGTGACGTGTAAGACAGGTATTACACTAGAGAATGCTTGGCATTACTGAGAAAAAGGTATTTGTTTGGTTTAAAATTTTCTTCGAAGTTATTGATGTTTTCAAATTATTAACAATATTTTAAAACAAGAAAATTAAACGGTAGGCTAGTTCCATCATATTTCTTTTAAACTTTTGTATTTTTAATAATTATTTTTCTTTATAAACAGCAAGTAATTCAGTGATTCGTCCCACCACACGTTCCCAATGCGACGAATCACTGAATTAAAAAGAAATGTTGTTTGTTCTGCGATTCGTCCCATTGATATTATTTTAGCTAATATTAATTAATAAAACTTTCTTAGAAATGCTAAAGAAAGAATGGATAGGACGAATCACAGAATGAATTATAACAAATTTTTTAATTTAGTGATTCGTCCAATTGCTTTGGGGCGAATGGGTGGTGGGACGAATCACTGAATGACCCAAGTATCAACCCTGTAGTCACTTTAGGTGAGAGTAGATGTTGCAGTCTAAAATTAATGAACCGAACTATTTTATCTTAACGGGCGAAGAAAACTTTGCGTTGAAAAATAGAAGTTTATGAAATGTTGGACGGTGTTTCGAACTCATTGCATCTTGGTGTTATAAAACTGTTTCGGTATTCAGAAGCCTTAAATATTGCGGGCGCCTCTAGAAGTTGACTTGAAGAGAGAGACTAAGAATGTTCCTACTTTGTTTCATAGTTTTATCAAATCGTTTTTACAGAACGAATGAAGAGAAAATGATAGTAGCGAACAACTAAAATGACGGAAAATAATATCAAATAAAAATAACTCTGCTACTTACGCAGTCGAAAATGAATGAAATCTACATGAACTTTCTCTAACAACACCCACGTACCTGAAACCAAATAAAAAAGTTTAAGAAATTATGGAATTATTTCTAATCGTAAAATATTTATTGGAAACCACGTAACATTTAATTTTCCAAGTTTTTCATAAGGCTGTACCTCTAGTACGAACAACTAGCGTCTTCGTATGAGGACGTACTGTCAAAAAATGTATAGAAAAATGTAGTGTTTACGTCCGGTAGGTAAGAACGCTGCTCAAATGTCATACAATTTTTACGATACGTCATCGATAGTGCTAGGGGTACTGGTTAATGTTGTATTTGTGATTTGACGACTGACATAGTTACAAAAAGAATGAGTAAGTAAAGAAGTTAAAGCGGGGCAGCTACCGCATGCAGTGCATAGCCAACCAAATATACCTAATTAAAGTTATTCGGAAATCGGAACAACATTCCAAATTCAAACGGATACATTCGCAAACAAACCTCGCTGCGGAACCACTAGCGCGCTGGTTAATCGCCACGCCACCTAGCGGGTTAATCCTTTCGAGTGGTGTGCATATAACGACTGCATACCGAGCCCAACCGCATGGTCGTATATACCCGTCGCGTCAGGCATCGGGTACTGATAAGTCGCTTTTTAAACGTTTTTCGTACAATACATTATTTATTTCGTTTCCTGTTTCTAATTTCAATGTTGTTTTTAACACGTTGACTGCCATAAGCCCAGACATAATAATTTATTGTTACTATGAGTCCGCGAAACGAAAGAAGTTCCACCCGCGGTTTCACCCGCGTGGTTCCCGTTCCCGTGGGAATATAGGGATAAAAGGTAGCCTTTGTAACTGTCCGTCCTTTCAACTAACTCTATGCCAAAAATTCAGTTGATTAGTTGCTTAGTTAGGGCGTGAAGGAAGGACAAACAAACACACTTCTGCATTTATAATATTATTTAGGATTAGGATTGTGTTGATTTATTAGTGATTATGTTGCTATATCGAGATAGATGGTGAAAGTGTACCCACCTTGCGTGTCAAAAGTTTCAACCACGGTCAGGTTTCCAACTTAAGTCAGTCCGCTTGAGACCATTACCATGAAAACACACGTCACTCAAAAACTCTGGTTAATTGTGCATTGCTTTCTTGCAAGAACTCGTCAATAACATTTCCACATCACTAAATCTTGCTAGTGACATCATGGTACATACGAAAAATTTTACACGCTAGGTTCGCATACAGTTTGAAGCGCTCTTATCGTCTGTCTCGATATAGGTCTGTGATTGGTTGTAACCTGATAATCGCACAAAAACGTTAGTTGCATTTATCTCATCAAATATGTACCTAACGAAAAAATATTATAGGACCTAAATTGCTTATGACAGTGTCCTGAAACGAATAAAAAAAAATGGCGAAGTGCGTGTCGGGCCACGCGCGGTATTGCTTAAATCATCTATAATTTTTCGCATGCATAAATAACTTTATTTTTCATAGTGTTTGTATGAATGACAAAGTTATATTTGCGCTATATTTCTAAAACTGACAACTTTATCTGTTCAAACCAATTTTCGTTGAAAGTGTTTATTAAGATCTACAGCATATACTTTTCTTAAAGATTTTCTACTCTCTTATTTTGAAAGTTAGAGGGGGAGGTACATACATTTTACCACTTTGGTAGCGTACCTACATCTTTCAAACGATTGACTTTGATAAAAAGTAGCTTTAGGAACCTCAATGTAATTTTTAAAGACCTATATATATCTCAATGTTATTTAAAGACCTATCTATAGACACCCCTCACGTTTAGGTTTGAAGAAAAAATTTTTTTTCAGTTTCAGTTCCATGTATGCGAGACCCCCCTTAACACATATTTTTTATTTTTGTGTAAAAACCGTAAAGCGGTTAACAGAATACCTCAACCTACCAAGTTTCAACTGTGTAATTCTCATGCCCGTGACATACGGACGGACGGACAAACAGACATGATGAATCTATAAGGCTTCCGTTTTTTGCCATAAGGCTCGGAACCCTGAAAAGGGGGGTAATCAGTAGTCGATTATTTTCTCCTGAAATCCTGGAGCTAACGCGGCGGGTAATAACGAAAATGCAGCCCGACCCGAGGTTCGGCAGAGAGAAATTGCGGTACTCGGCGGTTCAAAGCGATGACGGATCCGTATCACTGGATGACGTGCATGAGTACGTATTCGAATGATGTTGCGCACCTTATTGTTGGCAACGGATGCTATTCGAGCCTTGTTTTGCTTTTTAATCTGTTGGAAACTGATGGAAATTTGCTCGTAAAGGTTGCTTTTATGTATTGTGTGCTGTATGTGCAATATAAGGTGCATTCGTTAATATATGTCTAAGTTAGGTCCATTAACGTCAGCTGCTGTTTCCATGTAATGTAATTAAATTTGAAAGGATTGAGATTAAAATATCGTAAATATTACCAACAAGAAAATAAATATTTTGAACATAAAAATCAAGATTATTTTGTAGTTTTCATTTCTTAGTTTTATAGAGAGTGGCTGTCAAACTACACCCTTCGTACAACTAAACACAAGAGCTACTTCTAACGAACATATGGTACAAAAACGTTCTCGATAAATTTCTAAACAAGAAGAATAGGAAATAAACGCAGCATCAGGCAGATGAACTGAATGGGAGGCAGAGTTGCGCCCGCGCAGAGCATTGCCCTCGGCGCCCCCCGCCCCGCGAGCAAACGCGACTGACTGCATTCCGCCGCGCTTCCTGGCCAAGGCAAGTGCAGCATAGCGCTGCAAGTACCCCCCCCTTGCCTCTCACCTCTCTCTGTACACCGCGACCCCTTTCCCGCCTAGGCAACAGAACAAAGAATCATTGTTTCAATGCCAAAGCTCGCCAGACATTTTAATAACGTTTTCTTTTCAAAATTTTATAAACACTACACGATCATCGCTTATTCTGGTTTGGAGAGCACTCGAGAGGTCGACGTTTCGTTTTCGAGACCCAAATAAAAGAGCATCCATAAGCACTTGACAGTGTAATAAAATATTTTTAGAAACCGATAGATAGCTCCGTGGGAGGTCATCTGCTACAAAAGCAAAACCTAGATAAAGAAATGTTTGATACGTTTGATGTTTCGGCCCTTTTAAAATGATCATAAAAATCTAATATTATGAGGCAAAATAAAGGGCACTTCCCCGCCCGATCTCCCAAAGTAAGCCCTTTGTAATCTAATGCATTAAGATTATTAGGTTGTTCTAACATCGTCTTATTTCTTTAAAGCGGTACCGACCCTTTATTCACTCAATGGTACAATGAAATTACGTTTCTTTTAATCCGCGGACAGTTTTGGTATTTCGACTCTTGATAGCTCGAAAGGAAAGAGTTTTTATAGTATCAAACATTAAGCATTTCACTATTACCCTGCTGGTAATAGGTTTAGAAAAAGTACCTAACATCAAAGCTGAAAAAAACACTAATTGACATGACTAATTCCACCGCAACGTAAAGGGGTATAGATGGGAAACCATCGGTATCAAATAAAATTCTGAAAGCTGGCCAGTTGAAAGGCAGATTAGATACCAATCAGCTTTCAAAGTATCGCGCGTAACTCTCACACAAGATATAACTCTACCTGTAGATGGAAAAGCAAGCAAAAAGTATGGAACAAGCTCGTAATAGTCCGCTGCTGAAAGCGTTTTCCATGAGGCTTTTAAGCGCTTATCTTGGAAATGATAGCCGTGGCCGGACGCTGAAAGGCTGTGACGACAATTTGCCTACATTAGGACATGCCCCGTTTTGCCAACGGCGCTGTCGGAGATTTTTCAACTCGTGAGCTGTTTTTAGAGACCACGGATCGAAGTGATTTTTATCTGACGGTCCGAAAAAGGAATTTCCATACTTCGTTTCGTAACAGCCTGTGAATGTTTTCGTTCCTTTTTTATTTCATCGAATAGCAGTGCAGTCAACTATGAATGCGAAGAAAATTCAGTTACAAAACTCGGATTGTACTTTATCAGTCCAAACGATATTAAACGTTTATTACTGAAGGATTGGCGCTCGTTTCACCTCTTTTACGTCGAAACAATGGGTGGGTTTTATAGTTGTAGATGTTAACAAGATAAATATGAACATTCATTAATTAAAACAGAAAGCGGGCGTGTACGGAATCAATAACTAGGCGAGACAATACATAAAATATGATGAAAATAGTAGTTTTGCAAGATAACTTTTCCTTTTTTCTTCGAAATAGAAGCTTCTTATAATGAATTTCAAAGATAACATATAAAATTGTAGCTTTTTAAATTATGCTATCACATTTTCCAACACAACACAAACTTTAACTATGAGAAACGGTAATCATTTAAGAAAATTTCCAACTAAGTTTCAATTTACGCGACTGAAGAAACTAGATGTTAGTTTCTGGCCGTGTATCAGGTAACTCCGCATATTTACTGCGATTTGTGCAGCGGAAACTTTTAATTGAACAAGTATTCTTTTAACGACTTGCAAACTTGGTGCATTGCAATTTGGTTCGGATTGCATCGATATCTCTCCATTGAGGATTATTCGATATGGTCTGACGGTGGTGCTCGATTTGAGCAGTTGTTAGGGTTTCAATTCCGTAGCAAGATGTTGCAGTATTTGTGCTTTGCGCACTTAAGCACTGATTGCGATTAAGTGAGCCATGTAAGAATAGGGACCCGCGTTAGAGAACATGTAGCTGACGTGAAAAATAGTCGCGAAAACAAGTCTGCAGTGTGTGAACATGCTTTTGAGGGACCCACCCACTACATCAGGTTTGATAAACCACAGATCCTCGCTAGGGAACAAAAATTAGTTCCCAGAATGCAGAGAGATACTCACTAAACAAATGTCTTAGTAGCTTTATTGGTATTTTTTATATATTATTTTACCCTTAATATATATTTTTTTAATTTTGTGTAAAAACCGTAAAGCGGTTTACAAAATACATCTACCTAGCAAGCTTCAACTGTCTAATCCTCATAGTTTTGGAATAAAGTGGGTGTGACATTTTACCACTTTGGAAGTGTACATCTTTCAAACGGTTGACTTTGAGAAAAAGGCGTTTTAGAAATCTCAATGTAATTTTTAAAGACCTATCTATAGATACCCCAAACGTAACAGTTACAGTTCCATGTATGGGGAGCCCCCATAATATATTAAAAATATTTTTTTTTTTGTGTAAAAACCGTAAAGCGGTTTACAGAATACATCTACATACCAAGTTTCAACTGTGTAATAAACATAGTTTTGGAATAAAGTGGCTGTGACATACGGACGGACAGAGATGACGAATCTATAAAGGATCCGTTTTTTACCATTAGGCTACGGAACCATAGAAACGCCAAAAAATAGGAGTAGGCATCGTGTATTAATTCAGGTTTTATTAATTTGTGTGTTTTAAGTATATATAATGGTACCGATAGATTTTACTGATTTTAATTGTCTTATTGTTGCTTATTTTTCTAAATTGTTAAGCCAGTTTTTAATTAAAAAAGAAGATCATTAATAACAGTATCAAGCAAATGAAAAATCTCAATTTACAACAATTACGTAACTAAGGAAGAATCTGATTATTGCGTTTTCGAAAAGTTCCTTGTGTGTATCAACTGCGGTCTATGATCCATATGTAGCTATTCGCTTGTGTATATGGCAACACAAACGTTCAGTTTTAAAATAGAAAAGGTGCAGAGGAATGTTCAGCCAATGTAGATGCTCAGATATCGCGGGAGAACGAATAAACATTAGCTCGACTAAGCCAGCGGTCCATAGTTTTACGAGTAACTTACTTGTGAAGTTTCTGAAGAGTAAGAGCACAAAAGTACGGTGTCCGTGGCCGTCTGTTTGTTTTCCTTGGCTATTTCTGAACTAGCACTGAACCTTGAATTATGGCTCCGGAGAGAAGGTTTACAGCAAAACTATCGCCGCTCCATACGAGAAAATGAAGGTAAAAATATTGGGCGAAACCAATATATTACGTTTCGGCGGCGATTTATATAAAATTGCTGAAATTTCGAACTCTGGTGAGATACAAAACTCTTTCTTGTTGTCTTTTTTATGGAGCAGTGTATGTGTGGAATCGTTGGACACAAAGAAAATGCACTCGGGAAACCGTGAATGTGAACATTTGTAGGTGAAAGAAAACACTGGCAGTTTTAGTTTTCAAAAGGCTGTAAAGACAATGTGTACTTTATGATTTTGTTTTTTTTTTAATTTTTCAATTCCATTTTTATACTTATGATAAATTTTAAAAAGAAAAATATGGGAAAAATCAACTCCGCCACAAGTGAGTTCTCAGATGGGACTCGAACCCACAATCCATGGAAATCCGATCCAATGCTCTCTACTGAGCTACCGAGACTTAAGACTTAATAAGACATAATGAGACTATTTGATAAATAAAACTTAAGTCTCGGTAGCTCAGTGGTTAGAGCATTGGACCGGATTTCCAAAGCTCGTGGGTTCGAGTCCCATCTGTGAACTTGTGGCCGAGTAAATTTTTTCCAATATTTTTCTATTTAAAATTTATCATAAGTACAATGTGTTCTTTTTAGGATTTGTTTCTTCACGGGAAAACAGGTAAGTAACCGTTTAGTATCACTTGTTTGTAGGTCTGTTCATCTATGATATGAACGATGACGTATTATGATGAATTGTATGTCAAACTGGTATTCCGCCCGTGTCTTTGCCCGCGTGGGATTTCCAGTATCATTTTACGGATCACAACAAAATTTTACTTTCAGGGCCCAGTCAACGATTAAAATTAAAATTAGTTTGACAAACACGTTAGTCAAATAAATTCCGGAAGAAAAATAACATCAAACATAGTCGCAGACGGTCAAATAAATTTGACAAAATCTGATGGAAATTTGACTGAAAATTTTATCGTTTATGGTACCCAAAGTAGTCTATTTAGGTATTTAGTATACTTCATATTTTTGCCAAAATTCATTCAAAAATGGTTAAATAGCGGCGAAAAAAGGCACAAATAGCGTTCCTTTCGTATTTCTTGATCTTCACTCATTCACTCAATCGCTATAAATTGTAAAATTCCAAACTTAAGGTCCACTAAATGAAAAAAATCGGTCGTTTGTTTTTGTTATCAATTAAGACTAATTCATAATTTATAGCCATCACAAGCTGCAGTAGGAAATTCAAAAACTGTTAAGTAATCATCTGAACGCGAATTCGATACGCCATCCGTTTCATTTCATGTCTGCGAAGGTATATTTCTTGATCATCACTCATTCACCAAATTGCTGTAAATCGTAAAATTACAAAGTTTAGGGTCACTTGACTAAAAAAATACAGTACTTATTTTCTTTCCCATTTAGACTATTTCATAATTTATAGCCATCACAAGCTGCAGTAGGAAATTAAAAAACTGTTAAATAATCGTCTGAACGCGAATTCGATACGTCATCCGTTTCATTTCGCGTCTGCGAAGGTATATTTCTTGGGCATCACTCATTCACCAAATTGCTGTAAATCGTAAAATTACAAAGTGTAGGGTCACTTGACTAAAAAAATACAGTATTTTCTTTCCCATTTAGACTATTTCATAATTTATAGCCATCACAAGCTGCAGTAGGAAATTCAAAAGCTGCTAAATAATCGTCTGAACGCGAATTCGATACGTCATCCGTTTCATTTCGCGTCTGCGAAGGTAAGGGTCCACCCCACATTTGTCATGTCATCGTGTTTCGAGTATTGCGTAAGGCGTAAACAGACCGGAAACCTCCTACAATACTTTGGAATATTGCCACGGGCCCCGTACAAACGCAAATAAGCCAACCGTTCCTTTACAATTCAATTGCAATTCAATCGCGATAGTTTCGATACGTCGATCGTTATTGGCCTGCAAATCAATATTCACATTAATCTCCATTTGGATATTTATTTTCACCTTTTCTGATATCGGAACTCAAAGCTCTTGGGATTACGACAGTGAAAATTTTTCATTTGGCTGGAAATTTCTTTCACGTAATAAAATATGTAGCAATGTTTGAGCTGTACCCTTATAATTGCGTATTTGAATGAAACAATGTAAGTTTGTGTATTTTTAGTTGCTTTAGTTATTTCTTAAAATCATAAGAGTAAAAATAATCTGATAATTTCTATTCAGCGAAGACAATTCCACTTGTGAATAAAGTCCCAAAATGTTTTTACAAAAAAAAATCATTTTCCTCAACTTAAAGAAAATAATATTAAAGTATATTTTATAACACAACGTCGTTGGCGAATTATAATGAAAGGAGCATCGCAAAGCCATGAAAGAATTTTCTACAAAACGAGTAATGAAAAAGGGAGGTTAAGTTAATAAGCTTATAGCACAAGCTTCTCTAACGTTGACCTGGGCCATTTTTTTTCATTACCTGCATCACAAAGGGGCAAGGAGCAGTTTTTCACCTTTTTTCATGTCTTGTGACTCATATCTTATTTATAAAGATAAAACAGAGACAGTAAATATCGCTGCTTTTAGGTGTTAAATTGCACTATATCCACTTCTAGTTCCTCGAATTTAGCACTTGATGAAATGTTATAAGCTTTGTTTACGTTAGTTATTTTATTCGAATATGCACTAGGTTAATTGTACGACTTTTTCCGTGAGGAATTTGACTTTTCCAATAGGAATTTGGGAAGTGTAATGAATTTATCCACTGGAATACTTTGCCTATTAAAAAAACTACTTAAATCATGATTTTTCTCTTTTCTTTCATAACTTCGATTGATAGAAACAATAGAGTTTAATATCAGCTACTTTAAGTTTTATATTTGCGATCGCAAATACGTCTATCATAATTCTAATGAAAATCTAGTTAAACGTAAAAAAACAGCAATAAGAATTGAAGGCATTAAAAGCCTTTCAAAACACTCTAAATAAGAAGAAAATCAAATGAAAAAGGACCTAAGGTTCTTTTGAGCATAAAATTTTCATTTGACCAGCATTTCATACAAGCCTGTGAATGTAGGTCCGCATCCGAGAGTCCGTACAAAAACAAACAAACAAATTATAACTATTAAGGCGACGGGTTGAATGCTGCCCGATATTAATATTTCCGACGAGGTCCCGTTTTATTCAGCAAAATTGCAGTTAGAAAGATCCTATTAATGAACGTCCGTGGTCCTTTGTCCGGCGCCGGAGCATTTCCTGCACAATCGCCTGACACCGAGTAATTAGGGAGAAAAATTCGTTACTCCGTAGTCTAGAACAGTATTTCCCTATGCGGTGGTTTTTTAACAAGTTTTAACACGATGTGGCTGGTTTTTATTTGTTTTATTTGCATCTGTGGTGTTGGAGAAATAAGTACGTGTAATGAAGTCTGTTATGTTTCCCGCAAATGCTGCAATCAAATATTTTTGACCTACTTTTCGGACTGGTTTTAAACTTTATGCAATTGGTTGCATTTTCTTATCTGTAGCATTATTTAATTTTCTATTTCACATACTTACTTTGGATGCAGGTTTAAATTTGATTCTATGTGTTACTAATTATTTTGTAGCTTACGCATAGCTTAGATCTTATTATGAATTTTGACGACCTAGTTAATTGCTTTTATCCCAGATGATGTTCAGTTCAGACAATTGTGTAATAAATAATAATATTAGCTGTAAGGTATAGGCCACAAAGTTTCTTCAAGCAACTCTTTTTTTTATTATGAATGGGTTCGCTCTTGATTCTAGTCTAGCCCGGAGACTAAAGGCAGGATCTACGATGGAGCGAGCTAACCCAGAAGGTGCCTACTCACCTTTGCTTTCAAAATGGACGGGTAGTAAGTACTCGGAAATACAGACGCAGGTAGGGAGTTCCACTCCTTTGCCGTGCGCAATATAAAGGTTGTTGAATAGCGCTTGGTACGACGTTTAGAAATATCAAACAAGAAAGGGTGGTAGCCCACAGTGCGTCTGGATGTCCGATGGTAGAAGGGGGATGGCGGTATGAGCTCATGCAGCCCATGAGCACACCCTCCAAAGTATAGTCTGTAAAAGACCGATAGACAGGCAACTTTGCAGCGGTGAGCTAAAGTGTGAAGTTTGCTCTTCACCAGTTTTGTAATACAATTAGCCTCTCAGCTCTGCGTTGGATCGTGTCCAGTGCAGCAAACTGGTATTTCGCTGAGCCGTCCCAGAGTTGCTGCAATATTCCATGCAAGATCGGACTTGAGCTTTATAGAGAGTTGAAAGCTGAAACTTTCCGTACATTTCGCGTCTTACACTAAGTGTTTAATTTTGATATCAAATATTAGCTAACATAGTTATTGAATAAAACCCCGCAGTTCTATGGTGCTATAACAAAAGATCCGACGAATAGAAGAGACTAGTTTTTTGGCGTCCACATTTGAATCTATGGCCGTTCCGGTTCGTAAGTCGGCACGATGACCTTATATTATTTACAGTTTGGTGCGAAACACAAGCGCCAGCGATGGTTATTCTTTAATTAGCACTCTATAGGTATTGTATATATATATACAAAGTGGCTTGTGCTTAATGTTATGAAACGAGAGAATAATAAACAAAAAAATAGTTCACTGGGCGGGAGAAAAGCTTTCAGCCAATAAAAATATTTCTACCAGCTTTCAACGCCCACTGACTGACCCAGTGAGCTCGTCTCTTTCATTGGCAAATAAGTGATTGAAAAAGAGAGCATTACTTTATAACAAAAAACTATTTAATGGTAAAATAACGTACCCTTTTTTAGTTAGCCTTTTATTTTTTATTAGAAAATATTCGGATATCAACAATATTTTGAGTCCAGTTTATAAGTAAGTTGTCAGATAATCAAGTATTTAGGTTACATAACATGTAGCCAATTATATATCACGAAAGATTTCATACGCTGCTGATAGTTTTCTTAGCTGGTATTAAATATAACAAAAAAAATATTTTGGTGTTAGTAAAGGCAATAACTCACTATAATGTTAGTAATCTATTAAGTTGGGAAAACGTATTTTCTTTATGGCCATACTTTCATTTTGTATTGACGCACCAAATGAATTACAACAGACAAAGTATTCCCGCTTGTCACTCATACCTTATACTAACATGAGTACTTTTCTACACTTACGGTGACGGACGGGGGCCCCTCGGTCGCAAGTTTTTATAAGAACATAAAATGACCAGTGGTAATTTCGAAATAACTTTAATCACATTTAATATTTACTGTTAGGGCACACCTGCTTGCCGTGTAATGGGCAAAAACGGTTTCAAGACATAATAGGACAGGTACTTTGCTTAGTTTATAGCTCTACATTCTTATCTCATGATGCAAATGCTAAAAAATAATAAAATTTTATAAAAAGAAAGTGACAAAAATCTATTGGTTTATCCATAGAGACTGACATACAATCCTTGCTTCTATTTTACGGTTAAGACAAAACAGCAATGATCAACATTTTAGAAAAATTACAATGAAAGTATCTAGACAAAATCATCGAAGTCACTTTTTCCTGTAAAACTAGAACAAATAATAACGTTTAAAATTTTAAAGCAATGCTTAGTTATGTTTCTATGTTATATCCTTTTGTATGTTTTTCTGGACTGAATTCAGCGCAAACTCACCAATTAATAGGTAATAAATTTTCAAAAAAATGCAAAAATTAAAATCATAGACACACATCTAAAGACGTTCTTAAATTTTTCAAATGTTACAGTTTTGGAGGAGGAAACAGGGGGCTACGAAACCTTGATTTTGTCTACTTTTCATATCAGAATTTTTTTATTCTCTCATCCTTGCTGATTTTTAACGTTTAGTTTCTTAAAGTTTACCATACATTTTGATTATTAAAACTTACTGGTTCTAAAGCGCCTCGTAGGCGGACAAATTTTCTGTCAATTTTATTTGAATGTCTGCGGTTATGTTTGATGCGTTTTACCGGAACAAACAAAATTGTCGAATAAATTTAATCGTTTACCGCGGGTTCTTTAAACTTTACCATACATTTTCGATTGTCAAAACTTACTCGTTCTAATACATAATCGTTGTGTATGGTAATTTCAGAGTACAAACCCGAACTAACTCTCGTTTCTAAATGAATCGTCTCATTCAATTAGTGAGTACATGATGTAGGTCCTAAGTTAGGAACAAAACTTGGAACTTTACGCACTTAAAATACAAAATGTTCTAGGATCGTTCAACTTTGTGGACATTTAGAAGTATTTAACTTTCAACATATTAAAGAGCAAACAGTAATAAAAGCGGCAGCAAAGTTGTTGAATAATTATTAATCTCCCTTTGGTAAATAGATTTCGGATTTAAAAGATTATATTGTTATATGAATAGGGATCTTTACATACCTATAATGTTTCTGTTTCGTTTGCGTATACAAAAAATACTTTAGTACTTATAAAAATATTTAGGTGACAGAAGTCAAAATTACAAATTTCAATCAATAAAATTTCTTATTATTTCAAAATAAGCATCGGCTCTACCTTTTGTTTATACTAACCATAATTTCAGAAGTCACTTAATTTATCATATAACTTAAACAGCAAATATAAACAAGCTGTACAAGATTACTGGAAAATATGTAAAATAAACAAATAACAAAAGAAAATATCCAGTAGGTAACTGCGTGTCCTACCGACGAACAGTCTGCGGTGAAAACGCATCAGCGCAAAAAGTCACAGCGTAAAATATCACGTGACAGAATCCGCTCTTTACATAATTGCTTCTCGAATTGGCATCGGTACCTATTAGACGTATGAATGCAATTAGGTGAACATATTTCGATCGCATACCGTCTCGCGTGGTCGCCGATCCTACTTTCAAGCGAAATCGCGGAGAAATTGAAGTAATGACGCGAACACCACGCGATACAAGAAATCATATTAATGATTTATAGAAACAAGAAAACTCCGGCTTCTTTCTTCATGCTATGTAGGTACTACGTTATATTACACAAGATTATTCGATTCATGTGCTAAGTTCGGTATAGTTGATTCTTTGCAGTTTCATAATTGGACGTTTTATAGTACTACCAAGACGAGAACACGCTATTTTGTGGGGCCGTAAAATTATTAATTGCTCCCTTTGTCTTGTATGTAATTTATTCCATTTAGTGCAAGACTTTTTCTCGTTAACGTACAATAATATTCGCTCTTAACTTAATGAAAAATATTAGCTCTCATAAATATTTACGCTTTGAATTCGTGGTTTTAAGTATTTGAACTCAATGATGTAAGACGTCATTTTAGAGTGGCGTATGCGCCGTTATCAATACACTACGAAGAGGTATTTAAGCTAGTCCGAGGTATTGTTTCTTAGGAAATACAGTCCGTTATGCAGGCGCCTATGAGTATTTTGCGCACGTGAGGCAAATTCAAACGTTCTTAATATTCTGTGGAATCAAAACGACTAGGCTGCGTGCAACGCAAATGTTTGCAAACTTTAAAAACGCGTCGTTGACATAAATGCGAAACAAAAGGCACTCGCGGAGCTTTCACGTTTTAATTAATTTCATCACTCCGACGTTTGTCACATTATTCTATGCTGACTTAATATTATACAGAGTGTTGTGAAATGTGATACGGGACAGTGACGTGAATTTTGATCTTGGTAATTTACGTGTTATCGCTGTGTTTTAATAAACTTTGTATTAAAGGTAATTGGCTTTGATACCGACTATCGACTAATTGGAAGTATTATTAATAGCTTTAATTAAACATTTACTGCCATTTTACGTCTTCTATTACAGTATGACTATTTGTGTTAAGGTAAGCTGAAATTAGAAGAAAATAACAAGGCAATAAAAGTGTAAACTTGTATAAGAAGTTTCGTTAGCAATAATACTTAAAAAACTTTTTCTGCTACCCAATCAGCAAGAAAGGTACAGCGAGGATATTTCCCTTATCTCACTTTATATTTTACGAGGAACGTACATTACGACTTACGGCCTCACTTCGAAGAATAAACCGGATTTGTGAGGAGTATTAAAATAACATAATCACACCTTTGACTGGTAGTCTTAATGAGAAAAGTTTAAATACGACTCCCATTTAAATCAAACTTCTGTCATCAACGTTACTTTCAGGCCGTCGGGGCAGCGTCGCTCAGACCACCAAAAGATAAGAATCGGTCCAAACGTAAACAAAACTCGGTTCAGTTGTCGCCTGCCGAAGAACCGATGTCTTATTCCTTCCCTCGATTTCCGCCTTCGAAACTTCTTTCAGGATTGCATTTGAAATTTCGTTACAAGTTTACATTGACGGAGTTCCGACGAGTTAAACGATGTTTTGGTTTAGAACAACGGAATCTGATCAGCTGGGAATTTGCAACATTTTAATGTTTCTCTGGATATTCGACGGAGTTCGTGACATGAGCGCTATCCGATGTATTTAAAACTAAACAGATAAATTTCCTACTGCGAGCACTATTCAAACTTTGCTTGTTTCTGTATTTGCATGGAATGATTTCAGTTGTTGTGTACTTTCGCAACACATTTTTATATCTTCCCAGATAAAATGTGCTGTGTGTTATAAACTTATATTGGTGAAATTTTAGTCTAACAAGACTGATACGCTTAAATTTTGTGGATCCATCATGTTTTAAGTTACTAGAACTAACTTGAAAGATCGACAACTTAGGCCAAACTCTAAGTAACATTCACGTCGGAGACGTTAATATGCTTAACTTATGCGTGTAAATCTTACTCAACTTCTCAATAGTTATGATCGAAGTTTACGGAGTGATCCCACCCGCGATAACGTTTCATTAGCAATGTTAGTAGATACTAAATGTTTATTTATGTGGTATCCGAGCGGAATTGTGATCAGCGAGGATAGTCATACCGCATTCACCGCATGAGGGGAGCGATCGTATCACCATACATTAGTCCGAGGCCCGAGAGAGTTATTATCGGATCACAACAACTTTGGAAAGTTGGGAGCGCACGTAAATAGCGGGAAAGTGACTTACCATGTTAGAGAGCAGCAGCCGTTGGTGTTTAGCGACTTGGGGATCTAGGGCTTGGAGCGGAAGGGCAAGGGGCAACGGGAGAGGCAACGGCAGCGGGAGCGGGTGCGGAGCCGGCTGCAAGAACAACGGCGGGCAGCAAGCGCACGGCGTCACGTAGGACACGCACCCCAGCTGCGGCGGGAACAGCGTGCCGGCGGCCTCGAGGAGGCCTCGCACACGTCTCTCACGACCGCATCCGCGGCCGACCTCCGAGCGCTCGACGGCTCACGCCGCCGACTTCACCGGGAGAACAACCCTGGACTCCGAAATCGCGGAAAAGCGCGGGAACACGGAAGTTCACGCGCGAAAAAAGTTTCGAAAGTTAGGTTAGGAGTCACGCGAGGGTGGGAAACTTAGCGTTCGGGAGAAGCGAGAGTCGTCGCGGAGGGCTCGCGAGAGTGTGTAGAGAGCGGCGGCGTGCACGGAGCACAAGTCGCCAGGCCGGCGTGTGGCGGTGGACTGGCGGCGGGCAGGTGCGCGGGGCGCGGCGGGGCTGGAGGCGGGCCCACCTGCCGCACCTGGGCGCCTGCGCGCGCCCTGAGCCCACCTCGCGCTCGCACGCGCCTCTCCGCTCCGCGCTGCTCCTCCGTGCTCCGCGATGGTGCGGTCATCGCTGCAACTTTTAATGCCCCTAATGCATTACCTTTTTTGCGTAACACTGAAGCTTTTTCGTGGAGTGTCGAGAAGTTTTACTTTCGATTACTTTAGAAGGTTTTTGACGATTAGGTAACACAACACGAATGAATTTAACAATGTAATGAAAACAATAAAAAATTGCATTATTATACAAAAATTATTTGTTATTTTCAATCTTAGTAATCAGTAAGTGTTTTTAAAGGATAAGTTTCTTGCACACGTTCTTCTTATTAGATAAAAGACTTCCTGCATACATTAGGTAGGTATGAAAAACGTAAAAGAAATGTATTCAAGGCACATATCAATAATCAGATCGGTTAATTTAAAATGAAATATGTTGACGTTGAATTTAATTCTTTAAAAAACTTTTTAAAGAACAAATAACAATGTGTAGAAAATGTGAAAAATGAATAACTTATTTCAAACATAATTCATTTAAATAATAACTCTTACATCATACGAAATCATTTTTCTTAATAGCCTACTTAAATTGCGTTACGCTTGTTTCACATTTCCTTGATCATTATTGACGGTTAAGGGCGTCATCACTCGGAAATAACGAGGTCTTATCAGAGGGTACAGTGGTGAATCGCATTGATCTCAGACTCAGTTCGAGAGTGGAGAGGTAAGCTCATTGTGCACGGTTACCAGATTAGACGCCTTTTAGCGACGCGCACTATTTACCATTTCAAAATTCTTTCAGTAAATACGCTGGTAGGGTGACAAGAGACCTTTACTTTTTCAAGTAACTTATTTTTGAAGATTTCTTGCATAATTACGATTTTAAAATTATTTTAGTAAATACGCTGGTAAGATGACAAGATACCTTTACGTTTTTCAAGTTGACTTACGTATTTTTGAAGTTTTTTTCCATAAAGTCAATAATAAGGTTATGTTTATTTAATTAAACTTAGATATCCCGGCTTTCGTCTTTTATCGATATGGGTTTTAACTTTTCTGTATGATGATAATTAAATGTAAATAAAACAAAAATATGTATTTAGTATACGTCTTACATCTTATGTTTTGGCGCGCACTGTTCATTGAAATAAAACAACTTTTACGGGTATCAAACGCGCTATATTTCCACGAACTAAGTTGTAATTGTCCGTATTTTTAGGTTTTTTAGGGTTTTTTTTATTTTCCCGACGTTTCGGCACCTTTACAGCATTTACATCCCGTGACCACGGCAGCTGTAAAGGTGCCAAAACGTCGGGAAAATCAAAAAACCCCTAAAAAAACCTAAAAATTCGGACGGTTGTTTTATTTCAATGATATATATTTTTTAATTTACACTCTCACACTCGACAACGTAAACTAATTTAAAAAACAATGCCTTTTACAGTTTTCTCTTACACGGCATGTACGAGTAACACAAAGCTATCGTATCAAATATTTGATCGCTGAAACACAACATGCTGAAATGCTGTCAAAATCAAAAATACTTCAACACTGTGTCAACTATTCGCCATGACCTACCTTTACTTTTTGACGACCTGTTTGGTGCAGGAGTACTATACCCGCCTTCTGCGCCAGAGGTCCCGGATTCGATCCTCGGACAAGACAAATATTTGTGTGCATGAACATGTCTATTTGTCTTGGCTGGGTGTTTAATATGTATATTATGTATGTATTTACAAAAAAAAAGTATATAAGTATGTTTATCCGTTATCTAGTATCCATAACACAAGTTCTTAATGAAACTTAATGTGGGCTAGATAATTGGTGTGTTTGTATGCAATTATTTATTTATGTTATTTATTTACTTTTAACATTTTATGATATCATAATTCCACAAATAAATAATTACTGCTTTTGTAAAAGCCCTTTGCCTTCTTTTAAAATTAAAGTATAGCACCTACCAATGCAATTAATTACAAAGAAGTGAAAATTCAAAAGGAAAGAAGTGCGAAATAGTAACTTATCCTGTAGAAACAAAAAATAAATGTTTGGTTTAAAATTATCAGAAAATTATCCGTAAAAAGTTTTCGTTTAATCTATAAAAAATCTTTTCCCCTTATTGTAATCAGTTAGTTTTCTGGAGTCATGTTGTCTTTTATTTATTATTTTTTTTCAATTTATTAAACATAATAAAGCTTTTACGTTATTGACAAGCGCACCAAAAATCGCTAGGATTTGTCCGGTGTGCTGTGAGTACGTAATTTAATTCACATGAATTTATAAGTACTCATTAAAAGATTATAAGAAAGAAGATTAACGTTGGACTACTTAACTTACCGATTACTAATAAAACATTTACACATTGAGTTTCTATAAGTGACAGAATGTTTCATAAACACAAAAAAGAACAGTGTAATTATTGACATTAAGTAAACGTATAAGTAGTATTCGTCTATTATCTCGATTATTGATGTCGACTGAAAAACCTTTACTACTTACAGTTGACAATAAGTTCGATTTTACAACAAAAGGGCGATGGCCAGCCCGGTTACTTCCCCGATAAAAATCTTGTCATTAAACATTGCATTAGGAATGCTCATAAAATATTTATCGTTAACTAATCGTGTTTTTATGGTAATCATAAATGAATGTATCTAAATCGGAAATGAACACAATTAGACAAAAAATCAAGTCGGGCACAAGTGAATTCTCAGATGGGACTCGAACCCACGACCTTTGGAAATCCGGTCTAATGCTCTAACCACTGAGCTACGAGACTTGCGGACCACCGTCGAAACTCTCCAATACAACTAGAACTTTTATATTTTTTATTTTTAATACGCTTAGGCCGTCGTTGACACATCAATGCTTGGAATATCCTTGGTTTCGAAAGAAACATGTTTAATGATCGATTAAGATGCAACAGCCAATAATTTATGATTTTTTTATTTAAACAAAAGTATAAAAACAGCATTGTAAAATGCAAAAAATCATAAATAATTTTTGTTTTATAAATATTAGCTTAGGGCGATACTCGAAAAAAATATGCTGAAGCGAGATAGAAATGAGAAAACAACGCGCACGGGAGTGAGACCGATTTTGCAGATTAGGCAAAAAAAACACAAAAACAATACGTATTAAAAAAACAACAGCGATTAAAAAAAATGTTTCTATACGATCCTAAATATTATTGGTGTCCACTTATTAAACCAATTTCCAATAGTGTAAGTAACCCCGTTTAAGAATAATCTTGAGTTTTCGTATTTTTTTGAGGTCTTTTCAAAAAGAAAAAGTGTCGAGGCAAAATCATAAAATCGTGTTTTACAACTATACGAATCTAGATAAAGGTATGAAGAAATATATATGTTATTACCAGATTTGTAACAACTGTAACCGTGCTATAGTTTTATATCAAAAAGTCCATACTTTTTCCGAGTAGCGCCTTAAGTACCCACCCTACAAAGAGACAGTTTATCTCATTTACAGAGCAAAGAGCAGCAGGATACAAGTAGGTATTAGGAATAGTTAAGCAAACTTAGCCAGTGGGAGGTCCATTTGGCTAATCCCCAAAAAGGCAGGTAATGACACTAGCTGTACTCAAGTGGCTTGGGTGGGGTTTGTCGTTGTAATAAATCAACATAGCACTCTCAATCCGAGCGAAGCTAATTATGTAGGAACAAAAAAGAGTTTAACATCCTAAAGTGTTTATGCAGTAAATTCTTTTTCTTCTTATTCGTTAAGCAAAGTTCGGCCCGGTCAGGTGTCGGATGGGTGACCGTAAAGTGGCATTATAACTGAGCGCTTTCGTGCTACGGAGGGCACGTTAAACCGTCGGTCCCGGCTGTTGTCATTTGATTACAGTCTTTAAGCCAAATCAGAGGCTTTATAGGTGGCTTGATAAACTCTGACACCAGAGGTGGCCACTAATCCTCACTCGATAAGAAGATGCAGTAAATTGAATGCAGTGAATTCTTAGATGGGACTTCACATGTGCCGAGTTGATTTTTTCCAATATTTTTCTATTTAAAATTTGTCATAAGTATAAAAATAGCATTGAAAAATAAAAAAAAACAACAACTCATAAAAAATAAATTTAATGTAATTCTTTGATGAAATAAGTAAGTAGTAGGTGCTATTGGTCGGTTTAACATTAAGAATTTCAAATTGAGAACGTCTCAAACTTAACCGGAGGGCTGATTATCTGACAAAAACTCGGTTCAGCTTCAGTTTCGTCGCTGTTGTGGCTGTCATACAGTATGAAAATATGACAGTACTGACAGCAATAAAACTGGTTGCTAGGTGAAATTTTGTTAAATAATCAGCCTGGCGAAGCAGTATGTTCATGATTGAAATCATCCATATGTGAGATTTGAGACGCTCTTAACTCAACATTCTTAATTATGACTTTTTAATTTTGCATTTTACAATGCTATTTTATGTGATAAATATTAAACAAGAAATATACTAGAAAAAAGCAACTTGTCTCATCCCGTTAGGGCGACATTAGACAAGTTGCTTTTTTGTAGTATATTTTTTTTGTTTAATATTTATCAACATTCTTAATTCAAAAACTGACAGTTTTGCAAACCGATGGCCGATGACCGATTAGCGTTACTTAATTACTTACTTGATTGAGATTTAATATTTATAAGCTTAGCACAGTTAGAAAGATGGAAAAAGAAATAGTCAAACACCTTTTTTTAGAGCTAGAATATTTAAGTATTAAAAAACTCACAAAAATAAAGTAATATTATTATTATCATATGAGCTAATAGTAAAACTTCATGTGTATTTAAAAAAAAAACTTTTTATAGTAGCCAAGGCAAGAAGTACCTTTAGGAGTGCAATGTGGAATTTAAAGAGTGCACCATCGATGCCTTGGGTGGCACCGACTCCAAAAGGTTTTCTTTTACTTTTTGATTTTTGAAGTCGGTTTTTTTATAAAAAATAATAATTTCACTATTTTTAACGTAAGAAAAAGTCCCGTACTGTATACCTATACGTATACGTATACGTATAGCTACTAGTTTGAGTCAAACCGAAATGAACGGGTTTGTTTCAAACCGAAAAAACGACAGTTTTTTCAAGATTTCCTGAAAACTACTGAACCGATTTAAAATTTCAAAAAATGGGACCAACTTCGTAACATACCCGATGTTATAACGTTTGAATCATTTCAATCGGTTATGAGGAATTAACCTCCTGCTTTTTTGAAGTCGGTTAAAAATAATAATGTGTCTATTTACTTCATAGAATCGATAAAGGCAGGTATTCTAATGTTTAAGCGCGCAAGTAGACCTAAGTGTTCTCATAAGTGCTTTCGCTATAATTCAGAATTAGTTCTAAAATTAAATCCTGACTAAGTAAGTTGTGCTTTACTCGTAAACTCTTTATAGTTTAGTATAGTTTCAACAAGAGTCTATAAAACGGGCTTAAAATTAAGCGCAACTTTATCTAACAAAGTAAGAACAACGCAGGTCCCAGACAAGGGTGGTTATAATAATTAAATTATAATATCTACTCAGAAATAACTTCAGAATTATTTATACAATAAACAAATGAAGGTGCATAGGCTGGATTCACAATTTGTGTAATAAAACACTCAATCACTTAATCACTTCGATTTTAACAAAAACAAAATTCCCAAATAGTGTAAAACATTTTCGAATTTGTATTTTAACTTTATTACACTTTATGACTTTGAAGGCGATATGATTGAGCGAAGACGTCACAAAACTTTCAACTAAAAATGTAAACCGACTTCAAACAACTAAAAAGCAAAAAATAAGCCTTTTGGAGTTGGTGGCAGCCAAGACAATTGCGGTCCCACTCTTTTATTTTTCTTGCCTTGGCTGGCACCGACTCCAAAGGGCTTATTTTTTGCTTTTTAGTTTTTTGAAGATGGTTTACATTTTTTTTTAAGTTTTTTATTTCTCAATTTTTAAAGGAACCATCACTACTAACTTTATGTCAACTGCTCATCACCATGAGCAAATGCTGCTTTTCCCGGTGCAGGGACGTTAAATATTGAGGAGTTCTCCCGGTACTTCATCATCAGCTCCACTTCATCACATGTATTGAGACGAGCATAAATTGCTTATGAACCACAATAAAGTCATCGGATCGCTTCCGTGAAATGCTAAGTATTTAATAGTTCCGATGACCATTTGTGGTCTTCACCATCAGTTCCACTCCACCTAATGGTGCTTAACGGAAGCAAATGCACGAGTTACTTAAGAAAACATCGAAATCGATATAGGTGTGCCTATTACATTTGAAGAGTTCCCTCGATTTCACCAAGATCCCATTATCAGATCCTGTCTTGACTTTAGTGGGACTAACTTGGAAGTACACCTTTTCAAACAAAAAATAATTATTCAAATCGGTTCATAAATGACCGAGTACTGAGGTAACAAACATACAAAAAAAACATACGCACATATTGATAACCGCCTCCTTTTTTGAAGTCGGTTAAAAAACAAGTTTACTCTTATAAAATAGCACAGTAAGATTAAAACAATATTGCGATGGCAAGGCCCCCTGAAAACTTTTTAGACGTTTTTTTTTCATGACATATTGTTACAAAAAACTGATAAGTATTTACTTAAGTAAAAATATTCTCTTAGGATGACACACTATCTTTTGTAACACTAGAAAAAAAAGTTCGTAACAAATCAGTTGACTGTACAATCTTTTATGGCTCCCGCCTGAAAACCGAATGAGACAAGTATTTTTTTTTTCTAGTTAGTAATTTTTGCCGTAAAAATATAGCAAATATAAAATCATTATAATTTAAAACATAACTTTATATCGCTCAAACTTCATACAAGGCTTACAAACAAAATTATTTCGTCTTGTTGAACAAACACAGCCGACTTTGTACCTTAGAGGTTAACTGGAATGAGACTAAGCGCTTAGTTTACGTAACATATTGTTACTCCATCAAGTTGTATGTATATTTAAACGTGTGTTCAAAGGTATTAATAATTAATTAATACATATCGAAACGTCGTCAGGTAATTACTGGTGCTCAGAACTAGAGGATGAACGGAAACTAAAACGTTCGCGGTTTTGAGCCGTTCTCTGTAATCTATACGGAATTTCGGAATCTTGTGTGCTTCGATAAGGCCATTCTATATAATTAACAGTGTAATCCGACAATTTATAATAGATTTCAGTTAAACGTTACGGATTATTTTTCTGTAAGTACTTTAGTGTTACCGTATTATAAAAAAAATATATCATAGCAAGGGTTGTGGAACGGTTATTCAATTCAATTCAATATTTAGCTTTAAAAACATTTAAAATAAAAAAAACATTTTATAAAAAAAAATCAAACCGACTTCAAAAAGTAAAAAATAAAACTTTTGGAGTCGGTGCCAGCCAAAGCATTCTACATTGCACTTCTATTAACTATTTTTTTTTTGGCCTTAGCTAACTAGCACCGACTCCAAAAGTTTTATTTTTTACTTTTTGAAGTCGGTTTAATTTTTTTTTATAAAATGTTTTTATTTCAGATTTTTTTGTTACATTATGTGCCGTTACTTACACTAAAAATCAGCCCATACACAACAATGATGTCATCTAGGTATACGACTACTTGCCAAAAGGTGATTGATATTTTTCAGGATTATGAAAAAACTACTAGCCAGATCTTCGTAAAAATTATATGGGACCACACATAAACCATTTTCTTCCAGATAAAAAAAGAATTTTAAAAATCTGTAAACAACTGGCGAAGTTATGGTGGAACATACATAACAAAAAAAATAAAAAAAAATACAGACGACTTGAGAACCTCCTCCTTTTTTTTTAAGTCGGTTAAAAAGAAATAATATGGGTATCAATGTACCTAGAATTCATTCCGGATTTCAAAATCCTAACTAATATTATAAATGCGGAAGTGTGTTTGTTTATTCTTTACTTCGTAACTAAGCATAAGCAACCAAGCGACTTGATTTTCGGCATGGTTAGTTAGTTAGTTGAAAGGACGGAAAGTAACATTGAGGCTAGGCTAATTGGTGTTAACGTAAGAAATAGATAATGAGATAATTTAGCTATTACTTTATTAAACTTATGATAAATTTTAAATAGAAAAATATTGGAAAAAAATAACTCGGCCACAAGTGAATTCTCAGATGGGAATCGAACCCACGACCATTGGAAATCCGGTCTAATGCTTGTACTGTAAGTACGCGTAAAGTTAACAGACATGTTTTATCTGTGAACGCTAGATTATCTTGATGACCTTAAAAATATGTTGGAAACTTTTAAAGAACTGAAATAGCTATAAAGTAAAGTTTGAAGGAAGTAACCTGCACCTTGCACCAAGATCGGATAAGAAAATCCAGCCATAAGAGAACTTTATATAATAAGCTTGGCGAAGTTGAAGCTAAGATAAAAAGTACCATAAAATTGTACAGTGTTGAAAGCATGATGACCCAATTTAATTGGTTTTATTTTGTGACAGAAAAACTAGACTGTCTATTTTTATGTGGATTACAACTTTTGTAATCCTTATGATAAATTTTGAATAGAAAAATATTGCAAAAATCAACTCGGCCACAAGTGAATTCTTAGATGGGTAAGTCTTGGTTGCTCAGCGGTTAGAGCATTGGACCGGATTTCCGAAGGTCGTGGGTTCGAGGCCCATCTGAGAATTCACTTATGGCCGAGTTGATTATTTCCAATTTTTTTTTATTCAAAATTTATCATAAGGATAAAAATAGCATTAAAATGTAAAAAAAAAAAAAAAGACGATTCATTCCAAGATGTGCGGCACAAAGTCATATAAATTCAATATAAGTATCATCGTAATTTCAACGATTGAACGTCGATAGCGATAAATAAATCTTTATTTTCGTTAAAAACTTCTGAATTAGATTTAACATCATTTTTAAAGTACCTATGTCTTAATTTTATCTTCTGATAACTGAAAAAACAACCGTTGGAATTATGTTATTTATATAATTACCATTACAAATAACACATACTGATAACCAACTACGCTAGGTTAGGTAGTAATGCTAAACCTGAAATCAAATATTGTATCGGCTAAACTAAATCCGATAACCAAATGTATCTGCCATTTACTTCAATTTGACTATTTCCAGGAAATCTGAAACATCAATGGCCACCGATCCATTGTACAATTCGGGTCAGGAATCACATGTCGGTACCATTTTAGTACACAATACTATAAATTATATTCACTGCAAGTGTATGGAGGTCTTTTGAGAGAAAGAATAGGTTTGATTATTCCTATATTATGCTTGTAAAAATATTATTTTATCCATTTATAGGGGTCTTTAAGTTTAAAAGTGTAAACATTTTCTGCAAATAAACAAGAGATGGGACCACATATTTGTATTACTTTTTACCATACAGAAACTATCTAGCTCTACATTCGAATTCGATCAGGATACATTTCAAAGTATCTAAAGTTCCCCCATGGGCAATGACTCAAAGGCGTTACGAAGTACAGCATTTAAAATCTCAGCAAAAACGTTCCACCATGAACAAAAACAAACCCATACATTTATTCTAGCAACCGGCTACACACATGACTCACTCCTCAAAACTGAAAGGAAACTTTATGCATATTTCATTGAAAAGCCAAGCATGGCAATATTTCGAATAGTTACTACAAAAACAGCGATGTATTACTGACTTTGTTAAATAATCGCAAGGTTTTAAGCAGTACGTGTTCGAAGTAACTCTGTACGCCCGACGCGGCCCCGGTCGCTGACCTGCGCGTACGCCGCCAAGCCGTCTACTTGGTTATGTAACGTGACCTTAACATTGGGCGGTGTGTGGGACGCTTTATTCAGAACGTGTGATAGTGGCTGACATTGTGGAGCCTACTTTAGGATCGGCTGCTTAAACAGTCTGTCGTGATCGTGACACAGTAAACAACGTGTAGTTTACTTTACATTTGATATTGTAGTTAAAATCATCCTATATTACAACTGTTGTTGGAAAAAATATCTTAATTCTTGTCTGAAAAAAGAACACTTTTCTAATACATAATCACCACAAAATCATAAAATATCAAGGTAGCAACTTTGTCCATAAGCACATTTTAAATATTAGCGTGTACTGTTCATTGATAATAAATAAACAGCTTATACGGATTAAAACGAGCTCTTTGTTAACATTATGACTTTGACAAGAAAGTATCTTTTTCATTGTGACGAGATGTGTGAATAGATACAGAAATGATTATACCCTAGTTCTAAAATAAACTTTTACACAAGCGATCTCATACTACAGGGTTACACAATTAGAGTCGCTAACCGTGGCGCCATCTCGTTCGTTTAATAATTTAATAAGCTCTAGGTACCATTACGAAAGCGAAAAAGTAAAGAATAGTTTTCTTAGAATAGTGCATCATACTATATAAAGAGATTTATATGGAAAGAAAAAGACTTAAGCGCGAGCAAAAAGATTTTTAAAGAAAACGCGTTTATTAAGTTCGAATACAATGCAACAGTTTCCTAGGTTGCAAAAGCTTGTCGTCTTCCTTCAAAACTAATTACTTACTGGAAATGGTATAAGTTTTAATAGATACTAGCGGCCGCCCGCGATTTTACCTGTGTGGTTCCCGTTCCCATGGAAATATCAAAAAATCCTTTCTTAGTGCTGCAATCGTAATCTGCATCGTAATGATCCTGTATGCAAATTTTCAGCTTAATCGGTCCAGCCGTTTAGGCTGTGTGTTTTCTGTCAGTCAGTCACGCTATTGTTTTATAAGTACCTATATAGGTAAAAATTATAAAGCACATCGAAATCCAAATGTAGTGGAAAATTTAGTGCTCTGTTACCACGGGTAAGGCCTAGATTATTCATCGATGCCAAACGTAGAAGAATGGTTTGCAACAAAATACTTAAGGAACATAATATATATATATATTTTTTTTTATTTGATTATTTCCGTTTTCCGTAAAATTGTCGTCATAAACTTTTGTATTAAGAAATCATTTTATGTTTAACAGATAAATTTACGTTTCTTTATGAAAAATATTATATTAAGGCATAAAAATGAATTTACTGATTTGATAGAGCAAAGATTCACATTTGGGACGTAGAATTGCATTGTTAAAAAATATAACTAAAAGAAGAATTATTTTCTATTTAAGTACTTTTCTTTCGGTAAGGAAAATATCAGATCAGACTATAAAGGAGTTGGTATTGTCAATATTGTCATAGCATATATTAGTTTTTCAAATCAGCGTCTATGGAGTGCTTAAGAGAGTTACTTCTAATACTCAATTCAGAATCAGAAACCAACCATTAAATTTTAATCACATCAGAATGAATTAGACACCGAAAAAAACTCTTCATGCACATTTCAAACATTCCGAAACCGGTTGAGTAATCAATGTTTAACAAATAACAGAAGCCGTAGTAACTAACAAAATGCAAAATAACGAGTGGCTAAAAGAAAACATAAAACAAGAGCATCGTAATGCAAGTAAATCGTCCGTGGAATTCGAGAACAGAACCGCATAAATTGTTTTAATAAGGCATAAATTACTTGTGAAAAAAAAATCGGACGGATATCACGCCACTGTAAATGGCAAAACGCAGTAACTTTGCTTCTTCGGAAACGCATGATTCATGCTGAGAACCTAACTCGAAACTTACCATAGAATATAGTGAACTTATTTTCTCTAAGATAGGTAATGGTTATCTAAAAATGTTTAACCAGAATATAGATTGTTGCATTTTAATTAAATATTAATCAAAACAATGAGTAATCATTCTATATTTTAATTTGGTTGTAAACGTATCTTTGTTATAAAACTATTTTTATTTACTTAATGATTTAAGTAGGATCTTTAATTAGTAGGTACATATTTACCTGATTCACAAACAGTAGGAAACGTATCCGAGCGCGGAATGCACACATTGTCACTGCCACTCACTTCAAAATAGACAAAGACAAAGCATAGAATTCGATTCCGATTCCGTTGTCGAATCAGGGTGCTGAAAAGCTAATATTAAACTAATCTGTCTGAAAATATATTGACTCCACATTTAATTTAAACTACTACACTACAACACCATATTAACACTTGAAGGGTTAGTGGTTGTGAATACACAAGAAAATGGGCAAGTGTGAGTCGGATTCGCGCACGAAGGGTTCCGTACCGTTACTTTTAATACATTAATTTGTTGGTTTTATGGGAGCTCCACTTAAATATTTATTCTATTCTGTTTTCTTGTAGTAGCGGCATCAGAAATACATCATCTGTGAAAATTTTAACTGTTACCTATCACGGCTCATGAGAAAACCAGCATGCCCCCTAGCAGAACACCACTTTATCATGCTATATGATACAGCGCATCATGCTGTCTTGCTTACCCCGTTACGATGTGAGCAAGACAGTAACGTGTTATCGAGTTATCGAGCCGATAAAACCAGTAGGCCGCTCATGCTAGGCCTACTGGTGACAGATAACAGACGGACAGTGGAGTCTTAGTAATAAAACAAAATCATTTAAATCAACAGTCCGTAGTCAAGATATATTCATCAATAAAATTTATTGTATTTTCTTTTTCAGTTTAACAAAATTTTCATTGACATGAGATACTGAGGACCAATGTTTGTTATGTCGTTACAATGGGTGACCATGGCATTTACGCTGTGTGCTCCGTATTGCCGCCATATAAGGCGCGGGTTGAAATGCACTTTTTGCACTGGATGCATGCTCGGTAATCGCCATACTGTTACACTCGGTGCAACGGGTCTGTCACGCTTGCCAACTCTATGATTATATCGTCGTCGGCGTCTCATCCACATTACAGCCACTGCTGGGTATAGGCCTCCCCCAAGGATAGCCATATAGAAAGAAAAAGAAAGAAGAAAGAAAAATCGACTTATTTGAGACAAATTTCACAGACTGTTACGAAAGCCAATACACACACAGAGAACATTAAGATTTGTCCCAAAACGGTCACAACTCAGCATAATGCGTGGTCTTACGACCAGCGCTGGTCTTCCGTCGTGACCGGTGTGATTACGTTCCGGTTAAAAACAACAAAAACATACCAAACTACGGTTAAAACACACAAGAAAAATAATAAAAAAAAAGAAACACAAAAACATTAATTAACATAACAAAACGATCACAACACAACAATACAGTGTGATTATAAAAATATTAAAAAAAAACGGTCATTGTAAACTAATTAAACTACTAATGCTAGGCTGAATGGGCCGATCCTACGCCCTTTCAATTTAAGAGACAGTTCACAGAACAGAAATAAAAAAATAAACTATAAATATGCTATCTGTTGCTGTCTGTGACTGTGACATTGACAGGCTAAAAAGAAAAAACAAAGGTTAAAATTTATTTTCTCAGCAGCAGTCCGCAATTCGTACATATATCTATGATTATATACTGTGATAGAGATATATTTATATACTATAGGTACTTCAATAACACAATACTATTCAAGGAAGATAAGAAAGAGGTTACTAAGGCGTGCGTAACGATCGATAAATGATCCAACCCCGTAAACGGTCAGATTTTCGAGTTTGGCAAATTTAGTTGTCCGTGTATATGTCGTAGGAGGATTTGATAAATAGAATGTTCGCAAAAATCCTAGAGATATTGCAAAAACATGGATAATTAGACAATGGTGTTGACATTTCTCAATCTTACTGAAAAAAGATAGGGTTTTTGCAAAAATACTGGTTGCTTTAGTAACATTGGATATTCATTACTCTGATTGGCTTAATTTATGGTTGCTTGCTAACTCTTATTCGTTAGAAAGTTTACTACACGTGAGAGAATATAATATAACATTTGGAACGTCAAATCGTCAACCAATCAGAGAAAATGTTGTTTTGGACGATCCGACCAGCCAATCAGTGTTCTTAAATCATAATAGCCAGGGATTCTTTTCGTAATCTTACTAAGGCAACCAGTTTTTTCGCAAAAATCCTAACTTTTTTTAGTAATATTGAATAATGACAACACCATTGTCTGATTATCCGTGTTTTCGCGATTTTTGCAAAAAAACGATTTATCTAATCATCCTGCGACATTATAACCTGTCTACTGATGGGCTTTTACTTTATGCACTGAAAAGCCAGCAGCAACACATTCGATATCTTATCTTCTCTATCTTATCAAAAGAAACAATCACGTATCTTCCCGAGAAACACTTTTTAACCGCCGCCGTGGTCTAGTGGTACAACCACCGGTATCAGACCCAGGGGTCCCGGGTTCGATTCCCATCGGGGGTACATATTGTATTCGGTTTTGTTGGTGGTCTTGTTGTAAGTCCGCCTGGCTAGCTACCACCATCTTATCTAAGTCTGACGCCATAACAACAATGTTTTCAGCATTGTTGTGTTCCGGCAGTTAAAGATAAGATAGCCAGTTCCTCAGTGATTGGGGATTCCGGGAGAGGCTCGCTTCCATCTTCAGCCTTATCAATACTTAACATCAGGTATGATGAAGGCTAAGAGTCTCCCCGTACTTCATAAAAAAAAAAACTTTTCTAAGTTTGTCGGTTTGTACTTAAACGAATCATCAATCAGATACTCCGTGATCATGGCGCATGCAACTGTGCCGAAATATCGGGGACGCCACAACAAATATAAACATGATAAAAATCCGTTTATCGTAACAGTCATAGTGATAATGACCATGAAAGTTTAAAATATTATTTCTACATTGTTATTTTCAAATGAAAAAAAAAAATAGAAATAACAACTAGTCTCTATATCACTCAAACAGTCCCATTTATCGTAATAGTTATAACATTGTAGAAATAAAAATATTTGTAATAACTATCGTTACCTACTTTTAATGAAGCTGATAAGTAACCAAAAGAGTCGTGAATGGGTGATATTATACAAGAATTGAATCAGACACAAATCTTATCATATAGACTTTCACAACAACGGTTATACAAAAAACAATCATTGACTTCCGAGCCCCTTTGTACAGCGTCTCACTTTATGCATATTTTTCAAATGTAGCTTTTCGGAAATGGAAAATTTTATATCCATTACTATCAGGTTTTTGTTTAATTAACAATCCATAGCATCCCGCGTAATGGAAACAGAACTCCCTCAAATATGGTACTCCGAAAATAGTTCAGAGTATTTTGTTAATTCCCGTTAGTAAGTTTTAATACCTAATAGGAGCTCGTTACTACAAAATACAGCTCAAAATACAATATTGAAACAAAAACACGAAATTCCGGTGAAATAAATTTCGATACAAGTTGTACAGTGTAAAATTACAGGCGGATTTGGAATCAATGTGTGTGGTGAGACCTCAAATGACAGGTTTTAATTATTTCACTTATATATAATATATATATTCTACTAGTATCCGATCGCGATTAAACCAGCGTGGTTCCGCTTCCTACGGAAATATGAGGATAAAATATTCTATTAGTGGCCGTACTCGGTTTTACCCGCATGATTCCGCTCCCTAAAAAAATATCGGGCTATAATATATGTCATGTTTTAATCCAGGCAATTAACTAACCATGTGTCAAATTTCATTCAAATCCGTTCAGCCGTTTCTGTGTAATTGAGTAACAATCAACCAAATATCCTTCAAATTTATATTTCAAGTGGTCGTCCGCTGGTTCACTCGTGTGGTTCGAGTTCCCGTGGGAATATCGGGACAAAAGTATACTATATTTTAATCCAGTCTTTCTAATATCTGTTTGCCAAATTTCATCTAAATCCTTTCCACCGTTTATCGTGATTGACTAACAATCATCCAAACTTACACACTAAGGTCCATATTCCAGAACTATAGTTTATAATTAAGTATAGTTAGGAAGGGACGTCGCTACATGCGATGAATAAGCGCGTCCTTTTCTAACTGTTCTTAAGTATGGATCACTGCTTGAGTCACGTTCTGGGATACGGGCCTTAGTGTAATAAATATCTAACTGTCTGTTTGAATGCAGACACACTAAGAAGGGAACGCGAAATCCAAACAAGTTGTAAAATTTAATAGAAAAACAATAGAAATAATCGATCGTTTAATATAGCACTGAAAATGCAAATTTTATAAAATCATAAATCAAAACGGGTTGGTTTCGCTTCGCACATACATGGGAACTACGAAGTCCCGCAGGACAGTATACACAGTATGTATTAATCTTTAAACACACAGAAGGCGTATGTTTTAAGTTTTATGAGAATGCACAAACAACACAGATCAACACACAAAAACAATAGCAGAAACTTAGTATACTAACAAGTTGTGCTGGAGCACTAAATACTTTTAACAGCCTTAAAACTGACTTTTACCAGTAATTTTTATCGTAATCTTATTTTTGTTTTATCTCACGTTAAAACACGCGTTGAATTAAGCCGGAAAGCTAATTCTTTCAACGTATTTAAAGTTCGTTATGTAACACTGGCTTACAGAATAGTACTTATATGTAACATCAAATTACTTACGTTATTAACGCTTGGTTAATGTGAGGTGTAAACTTCTATGTTGAAGAGCTTTCTGCCTGAAATATTCTTTGTGATATGAGGAGCAAAGGTGGCTGCGGTTTCATAGTGATGGGACATGACGAAACATGACGTCGATAGAAATGGAAACAGAGAATTTCAATTAAATTTCCTCCGAGTAGGGATTTCGATCTGCTAATTGCCCCTAAGGGGTGAGCGTGCGATACACACGTGTAAAGGAAATTATGTTTGTCTACATTGGTTTTGGTTTCAAAGTCTCTTTAGATATATTTTAATTAGTAGCCAGTTGGTACGGATTACGTAAGTCAATATTTAATACCACTAACCATTTTGTATGGAGACGCATCTTAAAAGCTTTTCACTATCATATTTACCTGCAACAAAAAAATATTATTAATATTGTTTTTGCCTTTCATAAACATCAGAAGTGTTTTATCTTGATCGGTGTGTATTTATATCTTTGCAATATCAAGGGCATAGATACATTTTTATTTAAGAAATTGTTAGATTTTGATGAAACGATAGTAGAGCAAAACGAATTTATGTCATGCGATATTTCATGCACGAAGAACATGTTGCCTTCTCGAACGAAACAAGTAGCATTTGCGAAGCGTTCGCGCTGCGTTCCTTTTCGTTTTGTTCGTGCACGCATGCGAGCTTTCGAGAATCATTTAGAAGAATTTCTCGTGCGTCAACTCGCATCGTAGCAAAACGAATTTATGTCAGGTTGACACAATGCGATATTTCACGCACGATGAACATGTTGCCTTCTCGAACGAAACAAGTAGCATTTGTGAAGCGTTCGCGCTGCGTTCCTTTTCGTTTTGTTCGTGCACGCATGCGAGCTTTCGAGAATCATTTAGAAGCATTTCTCGTGCGTCAACTCCCATCGTGTCAAACAGTCATTAGGTGGGTTGGTTACGTGAAAGAGTTTTGTTATTTTACGTAACCAACCCTTCTACATCACTAGTCCACACCGCTGTTTGGTGGCTGTAGCGGATCAAATTAAAAACAGAATTTATTATAAGTATCATTAATTATTTAATGCAACACTTTTGCTGGGTCTCGGGACGGGCAGCGACCGCACCCACGTTTTTGCCGAGCTCAAAACACAAACAGAATGAGATATTTAGATTAACACTGCCACGAGACAAGTCCGTATGTTGATTAAGGACTGCCACGTAATTAGTTTCACACGTAAAATATTAGTATTCAATTAAACCTTCCATTTGTGTACTGGTCTCATTTTGTGGAATGAAAAATTCTATTCTGCAAGGTTATTATGTAAATTTGCTATGAAAAATTGTGAAACACTAATGTTTGCGGATTAAGATGCGAGTTATAATAATGCAAAAAAAAAATACTTTCACATTGTCCGTCACATTTTCGAAGTAACTATTAAAAAATAAATTAAATTTTATGTAGTTTATAGACTAGTTTATAGAATTTTATGTAGATTATTATGAAATGTTTGGGTTCATGATTCAAAGCAGAAACTTTTTTTTATTAAGTACGGGGAGGCTCTTAGCCTTCATCATACCTGATGTTAAGTATTGATAAGGCTAAAAATGGAAGCGAGCCTCTCCCGGAATCCCCAATCACTGAGGAACTGGCTATCTTATCTTTAACTGCCGGAACACAACAATGCTGAAAACATTGTTGTTATGGCGTCAGACTTAGATAAGATGGTGTAGCTAGCCAGGCGGACTTACAACAAGTCCTACCACCAACCAAACCGAATACAATATGGACCCCTGGGTCTGATACAGGTGGTTGTACCACTAGACCACAGAGGCGGTTAAAGGTTCATTTCTTATCAACCTCGTGAAGTTTTAGTTTGACGACATAAAGTAGTCAGAATCCGCTTGTATCAATCTTCTATCTGCAAAACAAGGCTTTAATATTGGTTCAAAAGTTCAGAAGTGAAAGGTTAAATACATAAAAACTGTTAGCATTTAAATATTATTGATGTCAATTCAGCTAAGTCTAATAATAAATCTTTTATCTAGTATACAAATAAGACGTATCGTTAAACCTAACGAAACAAGAACCTTTAAAAGGTTTATTAGAAACCAGTAAATTGTTTAATTCTCTGTGTATATCACACGGCACCCGAACAAAGTAAGTTAACCCTTTAGCTAAAGTACTCGACTCGCCAAACACACACGACCTTTTGTAGCAAACACTAAAAAAGTGTCATTTAAATTAGTCCACTGGCCCTTTCGCAATATTAGTGGACTCAAAGCAGAATAAAATATGAATATTTGTCAGGGCTATCCGCAGAACAGGCAAAAGGTCCGAATGTTCTTCGGAACTTTGTAGAGCCCACAAGCAAGTGGGTTGACATAGTCCACACCCTGAGGCAAATTTCGGACTGGCCCACTTTAGTATGAATACGGGGGTTGTATTTACTTTGTGACTCGTAAATGTCCTCAGTTGGAATGACGGGATCTTTAATAAATAACTTGAAATGTGGAAATCTTGTGTTTGACTTCAAAAGTAGGCGTATCATTGTGGAACGTCGGGTTTAAATTTTTATGGGGTTTGCGTAGTGAATTGCAATGTTCCTGCGATTACTTAAGACAAGATTTAAACATGTTTATTAAAATTCTTATTCTATTATAACTAATAATCTCCAGACCATTTGTAGTACTCGTAAATTAGTAAACGCTGACAACGTGAAAAAACATCAGCTGTTTGATACAGCATTTATACATACATAACATATATTTGATATCCTTTAAAATCTTTGTAATAACACAGACTAAGTATTTGAATATTCTTCAAAATATCCTGCATAATTTTAAGGACCAGCAATTATTAATGAAAAAAGGTAAGTAAAAATATGGAAGTAAGTCTTTTTTTTATTAGTTTCCATACAATATACAGAATTAAAATCTTGATCATGCTTTTATTCAATAAAACAATCGAAGCGAAACCTAAAACTTTTCCTCACGTCATAATAGGAGTGACTACATTTTTGACACTTGCGTAGTGTTTAATTGGGGGGAGTTTACCCCGCTAAGTGCTGATAAAGCGAAACTACAATCTCTGTCATTAAACAAGGGGGCATGTTTGTAATAAATGATTAACGTGTGTGTCGTCACTTGATTAATAGCAGTGGATCACGACTTGCGGGACCGGATAGATTATTAGATGAGTGCTATCTTGATTGGGACGACTTTTAAACCTCGCGTCTACAAGGCGAGCCGAGCCGAGCAGAATCGATTGGCTAAAAGTCGACTGGTATACGTTTACTATGAAACCTAGACTGTTGATATAGCGACTCATACACGCGGCTGGGCTCTGTGAAGATAATATGTATGGCGCCTAAGAAACTTGATAAGTTTACAGGGTGACATGGAAACTCGACATATTCCTTGAAAGGGATTACACTAGAGGTCATTAACAACGAATTGAGTCTAGTCAACCAGTGGTCAAAACTATAGATAGGTTTGTTACCGAGTTGTGACGGTTCTTCAATTTATAGTCGTCGTCGTCGTTTTTATTTTTTTTTGAGTGAGGGGAATGCATTTACGCATACCGAGCGGTTATGCTGGACTCACCTAGAATACCGGACTCAAGAGTCCGGCACACTATCCCTCGCCTCCCCCCGATACCCCGCCGAGCTTAAGCTCGGCTCGGTACGGGATAGGATCGAACCAACCCCCATCCCCCCGCCGAGCTCGAAAGCTCTGCAGGAGGACGGGAGAAGGGAGGGACCGCCGCCTCCCGGCCCCCCATTCAGCTCGAAAGACTCAATGGGAGGCCGGGAGGGGGGGGGGGGGGTACTACAAGCTAAACCCCTCACTACTTGCCCTCTAGCTGCCGATTGGCCTACGGGGGTCCGTGGTGGTAATCACCCCTATCGTATCAGCCCTTGGACGAATTTCTCAGCCACATGACACAAACTGCTGGGTATAGGCCTCTTCCAAAAGGGGGGGTGGGGTGGGGTTTGCCATAATCGCCACGCTTGGCAGGCGGGTTGGCGATCGCAGTATGGCCAAGTTTGTAGGAGACCCTGCTGCCCGTCTCTTAGTCGCCTTTTACGACACCCACGGGATGAGAGGGGGTAGTGCTATTCTAAGCCGACACTATATACACAGCTACTTCACTTCAATTCACACTCAATTTATAGTTTTTTTTTTGTTACAAAAAAGTAATAGTACCAATAATACCAATAGGCTATTTGACAGGTTTTGAAAATTCATTTTATATTATGTAGTGGAGTTTAAGGAACCCAGTAAAAGTTGTTTTTTTAAATTCTGGTACATATTTGCTGAAAAATATCAAATTAAAAATTCAATATTTAAATAGCGCGCCAAAACGCTACTTTGACAATATGGCGCTGCAATGGGTTCGGTGACGTCACTTGCCTGTATTCTGCATATCATCCACATACGTAGTTAAACGAGGTTTACAAGCAGGTGACGTCATTATAAACTCGACGAATCAGGAGCTTTTTGTGTCACGTGACAAAACGTTTAAAAAATGCATTTTTATTTACGGATTTTTAAATAAATTTATAATTATTTTCAACTTACGTTAATAAAAAACTATTTTTAAACTCATAATTTATACTGATAACAGTAATTGACACTTTATTTTTCGCATTGTCAAATAGCCTATTGTACAAAGTGGCGATTCGATTCTGCAGTAGTGGACGCTAGGGGCTAATAATAGTCTAATTTTAAAATCTATCGCAATCCCTTTCAACCCGACATCTGAAAGATATTTACATACTTCAAGCCGTCACTATTTGACATTTGATAGAGATTGTGATCGGGACGCGTTTTGAAAGGTATTGAATGAACTAAATAGAACTGTCCAAGCAAAGTGGCACACGAAAATTTCTTTCAAGTGTATGGAGAAGTGTCATTTAAAACATCATTCGTTCCGAAAGGGATTGCGACTATTAGTTACAAAATTCCATAAGTCACAATCACAATAGCTTTGAAAGGGATTGTGATAAATTTTGAAATTTGACTATAAGGGGGCTGATGGCTCAGTAGTTTGTCACTTTGAACTTTCTCATTGATCATGAGGTTGAGATTTTTTTTTCTGTATTGGCATATTAATGTGAATAGAAAGCGTAGGTATATAAGAGGAAACATACTAGAAGAAATGTCATGAGTTTGATTCCCACCCGCGACATAAATATTCATGTGATAAACGTTAATGTCGTCTCTAGGTGTTGTTAAATTTATATGATACTAGCTTTCGCCCGCGTTTCACCCAGAGATTCCTGTTCCCGTGGGAATATCGGAATAAAAAGTAGCCATGTTACTCTCCGTCCGTTTTAACGGACGCCCGCGGTTTCACGCACTTGAACCCCGTTCCCGTGGAAATATCGGGATAAAAAGTAAATCCAGGCTATCTTCTATCTGTACGCTAAATTTTAGCCAAATCGGTTAAGTAGTTTTTGCGTAAAAGAGTAACAAACAAATTGACATACTTTCGCATTTTTAATATTAGTACGATAGGATTATCAAAGGATTTATGATTATTTCTAGTAAATGCAATGTCTGATATTGATTATTTTTAACCGTAATGTTGACGTGGGTATGAAAAACTAGGTTCATAGAAATAAAACAATTTGATACCGGTTAAGCGCACTTTTAATTAAAACATTGAGTAGTTTTTTAAATTTTATGTTTGTTTAAAAAAAATTGAAATGAAAACTTCTTTAGCGGCGTTGTGCACATTAGAGTTTTTTAATTTTTGTGATGGGTAAAAAATGTTAAAGTCGCGTCAGGACACGTGACTCTGATTGAAAACTTGTAAGACCATTTACCGTTGACCTATTTCACATTACATAAAGTCTCACACTTGAAAGATCTACGTATATTAGTTAATAACAACCATTGTATAAAGATCTCTCATTACTACCAACTTTCAAATTGATGCCAGGTCAGTTTTAATGGATTTACCTGCCAAATCAAGTTTTCATCAACTTTTTATGAAGTTGTGGTCAAGATATAGTGGATTTTGATCGTTATTTTCGTTTAAACGGTTTTCACTTCTGCCGGCACTCCCAGAGTGCAACCTGTTGTTTTTTTAATATATTATTATGATTTCTTGGCAATGCTTAAAGCCATATTGAAAATACCATTTATGGTGCCGTTAGCATGTTAGCTGTACTTAGCAAGCGTTATCATCAGTAATAAAAAAGCGCGCAAAACAAAATCATTTCAAATGTAACAGCATTACAAAGGTTTTTTAATAACGCCAGTACCATTTTCATACTCAATTTCCAGGTAATACTACATCGAAATACTTAAAAGACGAGTATTCAGGTGAAAAAAATAAAATCAGTGTATTTGCTGCATATGGTTCATATTTCGAGCTATCAATCCTTTCGCGGACATTTAACGCCTATAGCAGTCATAACAATAAATATTCTATTGTGTCTCGTTCACTGTCCGCGAAAAGTGTTAAGTAAGTTAAAGTGAACTTCATTTTTATTTCAGCTAGCGTCAGTAAGAGGTAGGTAGAATAATGTATTGATCTATGTTATCTTTTATCTTTCCTGGCTTTGTCTTTAATTTAAGACGTAACTTAAGCTAAATTGGTCTTTATCGAATAGTAACATAAAATTAGACGATGTTATTCTTTTTCAAACAAGCTGGTTCGAATCCCGGTGCAGGTATGTAATTTTTCAAAAATATGTGAATGCAGTTTTACTTATTAAAAAAAGTGAAGTTTCCTTTGGGTAAAATTTGCTTATATCAATATTTAGGGTACTTTTCCTCCAGTGACCGTCTTTTTTTCCACTCTGTATAAGGAAACCATACAACGTCTACCTGACTCAGTCTCAAATGGTTATTCATGAAAAAAGTTAGTAGGTAATTACCTAATTGAGGTCGAAAGAGGAAGAATTAATATTTACCACATTTCCACGTGCAGAATTGATTACATTATATCATTCAAATATTGACGAGGTATATTAAAAGACGCTCTCATTTAAGGATAAGTTTGGTTTTGATGGGCGTAATTATAAACAATAAACTATATTAATGCAAGAGAACTATACTCTGGCTAGTGTGGGTTCCAGTCTCTTCCGTGCGATAATTTTGATAAAATAATACAGGCAGATTGAATGAAGGAAAATGAATTGTTTGTGTGTGTGAATGTGTGTGTGTGCGTGTTTGTGTTTTTAAATAGATACATAATATACATATTAAACCCCCAGACCAAGACAAATACACGTTTAAGGACACAAATAATTGTCTTGTCCGGGGATCAAACCCGGGACCTCTGGCGCAGAAGGCGGGTATAGTACCCCTGCGCCAAACAGGTCGTCAGAATGCTGCCATAAAATATAACTATATTAATAATACTGAATTTGTGTACGTGAATGGAATCAATACTTGATGAACTGGAACTGGATCTGGGCTTCATTACGAAAAGCAGTTTAGAGCAATATTACTTTTACAAAGTGTCATTGGCAGCTGTCAAATTGCTCTACTGAATTAAAAATCCGACTATAGTACGAGTGGATATTAACTTTCAATGTTATAGAAAACTATAGGATGCGCTGCTTATGTCAGTGTAACAGTCGATGAATAGGAAAGAGAGAGAGAGAGCTATGTTTTTCGATAAGGAATATAGTATGCCGCACTAGTACTAATGGTACAGTACAGTACTAAATACAGAGCACTACAGCCCGTTTTTGGTTATTTTAATATAAAAAGCCAAGATTACAGAAACATTTTTATGATTTTTTAATATTTGCGTTTTTCAATGCTATTTTTATAACTATGATAATTTTTTAATAGAAAAATATTAGAAAAAACTTTTTATAAAAAAATGAAAAACGACTTGCCAGCCAAAGCATTCTACTTTGCGGTCCTACTATTTTATTTTTCTTGCCTTGGCTTGCACCGACTCCAAAAGGTATTTTTTTTGCTTTTTAGTGTTTTGAAGTAAGTTTTCATTTTTTTATAAAAAGTTTTTATTTCACAGTTTTTAAAGGAAGTATCATGTCATCCAAGTAACAAATATGAAATGAAATATATAAAAATGCTCAAAACATAAAAAGTACTGGGTCAAACTAAACCAAATTTTTATGGGACCAATTGGCAACTATTCTGCATCGAACAAAAAAAGAATCACGGAAATCGGTTCAAAAATCTCGGCGTAATCGGTGTACATACATAAAAAAAAATTATACCAACCGAATTGAGAACCTCCTCCTTTTTTGAAGTCGGTTAAAAATAAACTCGGCCACCAGTGAATTCGCAGATAGGGCAAGTCTCGGTAGCTCAGTGGTTAGAGCATTGGACCGGATTTCCAAAGGTCGTGGGTTCGTGTCCCATCTGAGAGTTCACTTGTGGCTAAGTTATTTTTTTCCAATATTTATCTATTTATAATTTATCATAGTTCCAGAAGCACTTCATTTCTAGCATTGTTAAATAGTTCAGTAAGTAAAACGTTAATAATTAATGGTTAAAAGGTACCTTCTGAAGCAGAACTGACAGGTTTTGCGGGAAATCGACTTACTTTGGTTATATAGAACCATCACAAACTGATGCGCCAATAAACAACAGGTACAGTCAACGGCAAATTACAGTTTCTACAATATGTCAAATTTCTTCAGACGATTCCGAATTCAACAGCTTACATCTTAAAGGTTAAAACCAATTAGATTTTTTTTATAGTTTTGTGAAGCCTTTGACCGTGAATACTCACGAAATCAAATAAAATATTCTGTTAAAGACTTATGAATTAAACAACATACATTTTTATTAAAAATGTGCGGATGTCCTTTTGCAAATACAACAAGAGATTTTAACATTATTTTGCAATATTTAAATTAATCTGTCTTTAATTTATTACAAATGAAATTTACTATTCCATTATCGGGGCTCGGATTAATGGTAATATCCAAATGTACACAAAATATTTTTTTCTCCATCTCACGAAAATATATTATGCTGGAAAAAGTGTAATAAATTTTAAGTAGAAAAACATTGGAAACATTTGATTAATTCCAATATTTTCTACTTAGAATTTATCATAAATATAAAAATACCATTGAAAAATGCAAAAATTCAAAAATCATAAAATGTAATAAGTACCTAAGTATTATAAAAATATAATAATAAGCTTTCATTTTTAGATTAAGTACATTCTTTTTTTATTTATTTAAAACTCGTTAAGCTCGTTCGCTAATTTCGCAAAGCAGTAGTAAATATATTTTTGTGATAAGTAAATGCAATGCACGTTGCCATCATTGTCTAATTATCCGAGTTTTCACAATATCCCTAGATTTTTTTTGCGCAAATTCAGTTTATTAAATTATTTTACATGTTTACATTGCGACATTGGGGCTCGGCTCGCTGTCGGGTCGCGATCGGCGGAGCTGAAAAGAGCGCTCACTCCCCAAGCATGACCACCGATTTCATGCGATATGAGGTGCCCGTGGCGCAGTGGTTCGCGCGCTCGGACTGCGATTGTTGAGGTTAAGCAACTTTCGCAATGGTCGTTCACGGGATGGGTGACCAAAAGTTTACTATCTCGAGCTCGATCTCGAGCTCCTCCGTGCTCGTTAAGCAGTTTGTCCCGGCTGCATTTGCAGTCGTTAAAACCCACCAATCCGCATTGTGCCCTAGCAGTGGAGACATTAAAAATGGCTGATGACGATATGGCATATGATGCTGGATTGCTTGCCCCGCTAAAGACTTGTATACTTTTAGTATTCTGTCAAAGTCAAAGATTTTTATTCAAATAGACTTATAGAAGTGCTTTCGAATCGTTGATTTATTTTTACTACCAGTCATTCAGGACATCTTTTATGATAAGAAGAACGGCCGCAAGAAACTTATCAGTTTTATTACAAGGAATGACATTTACAAAGGAACATGTCGTTGCAAAACTACAATCTTGAAACATATTTAATATAAGAGGAAAATTTTCTCATACTCAGTTATTAGAATATTCATCTCAATAAGAGATGAATACTCATCTGTGGCTCAGGGGACGCTGTATTGGCCTCGTGCGCTCGCGATATGAAAGAAGAACTTCGTAATCTAGTGAGATTTGATCATGCCTCACAAGGCAACCTCGCAATTTCGATACACGTCTCAACAATTACAAGCCTTTTTACAAGGTGCCTTTAGTTACGGACGTTGAAGAAGCGCATGTGAATCAGTGACTTTTGTGAAAGAAAATTTACCGTGTTATTTTTAGCTAATAACAAGTTATAAGAAAGTGTCTTTTTAAGCGTACCCTTTCAGTGCGTCTTAACACAAATGGAACATCAGCTGGAAAACAAGTAACATCTCCTGTTATAATATTCACTTTGGTACCCCCCTCCCGTTTTACCCCGCGATCCCTTCCAAAAGCTCTTAATGCCAAGTCAGCCTGACCTCATGGCAGCTCCATTAAGCCGTTTATACATAATGTATGAATTTGTTATGTCGTTTGATGTAAAGAAGCTTAAACTCAGGTAGTGCTATGGTTTTAGATCAATTTCGCCTTTGTGCTGCGAGATTTTATTACGGATTTATGAAGGTGTAAATTTAAACAGCGGAGGTGAGGGCTGTGAGTATAGTGCAATGAGTTGAAAAGTTTATTCAATAATGTTGAATTGCATTATTAAATGTAAAACATATGTTTACTGAATAAACCGCTTGCTGCCGAGACTAACTCGTTTTTTTTGTTCTCTACAATTTATCTGATAAATGAGAGTAACCCTATCGTTCGATATTCTACGATATAAAAGAGAACGGGCGGTTTCGTGAGCAGTGGTGGTTGTGAAGGAGCGACACAGTGAATAATCGCACCGCAATATTATATACTGTATGTAAATAAAATTGTAAAGAACTATTTATATTAATATATAATAAATATTATAATAAATTTTAAATAGAAAAATATTGGAAAAAATCAACTCGGCCACAAGTGAATTCTCAGATGGGAATCGAACCCATGACCTTTGGAAATCCGGTCCAATGCTCTTATCAGATTATCAGCAGCATTATTATAAATATAAAAATAGCATTGAAAAATGCAATAAATAAAAAATCACAATCTATTTATATTATCAGAATATTATAATTATTAAAACCAAAAAAAAAACATAGTTTTTATTTTATTTTTTATTAACGACTGGGAGACTCTTGGCCTTCATCATACCTGATGTTAAGTATTGATAAGCCTGAAGATGGAAGCGAGCCTCTCCCGGAACGGAATCCTGAACCACTGAGGAACTGGCTATCTTATCTCTAACTGCCGGAACACAACAATGCTGCCGGAACCAACCAAGTCGAATACAAATTGTACCCCCGCTAGGAATCGAACCCGGGCCCCTGGGTCTGATACTGGTGGTTGTTACCACTAGGTATGACCACAGAGGCGGTTAAAGTTCTTTCCTTAGTTCCTTCCACGAGTATCGCTGTTGGTGGCATAAGTACAAAAAATAAACCTCTTGTTAAGACCTTATATGACATAATAATATACTACAACTCGATACACCATGGCAACGGAGACGGTGCCGATACAAAAGAGCACATTCTTCTTTAAGACTGTAATAAATAATAATAAATAAATATTAGCATACAATCCCAACAATTATCTAGCCCACGTTAAGTTTCATGAAGAACTTGTGTTATGGATACTAGATAACGGATAAACATACATAAATACTATTTTTTTGGTAAATATATACTTAATATACATATTAAACACCCAGACCAAGACAAATAAACATCTTCATGCACACTAATTTTTGTCTTGTCCGGGGATCGAACCCGGGCCCTCTGGCGCAGAAGGCGGGGTTAGTACCCCTGCGCCAAACAGGTCGTCAAACTGTACCGACCTTTTTAGAGAAAAAGGACAGTTACGGTTAACATGATATTAATTAAAATAGTTTATTTACACAGTTAAAGTTTACGAAGTTATTGTCACAGGTAATGTGTCTACACATTTTGCGAGGTCAAATTTTGAAATAGTGCACAGTTTTTTTATTGAACTGATCTAAAGTTGCGCAATATATTCAAAAACGTGTGTTGGCATTTACATTATTTTGTATATTTTTCCTTAGAAATATTAAGTAATAACTAATTTTACTTCATGTCTAATAAGTAATCTACAAGTTTTTCGTCTTACATTTTCAGATCAAAAATGCACTCCAAATTCTCTTTACAAAATTACTATGGACGCGATGTACCGTATTTTACATGTGAAACGTTTTGACGTTGTCATCTCATACAATAATGTCATTAGGATCGGTGGAGTCTGCCAAAAAAGTTCTCAATTGTTGATGTAATCTTCTCTCAAAATGGACTAAAAATGGTAACGTAATCATTATACTGAGCATATGCTATTTGGTACTTAGATTTTTTTTCTTGAATTTTTTGTTAAGCTATTTATGTTTTATCTTGCACCAAATAAATGTTTCTCTATTCTATTCTACACTTAACCAAAACGAGAGCCAACAAAAGAAGCTTTATTTTAAGCGACCTTAAAGCGTTTCTGTAATAAATAAAAGCCACAATTTGTAAGCGATCCGCCACCAATTACGGAACGAAGGCTCAACTAGGTATGCCCAACTAATAGTTCGCTTGCGATCCGATCCGTTATGATTTGTTACGCAACGCACTATTAGCAGAGCAGAGGTTCGATCACGTCAATTTGGAGCATTATAAAGGGCGGGTAAACGATCTTTATTTGACTATGTTGGCAAACACGTTTGTGAAATAAATTTCCAGAACTAAAAGGTATCAAACATAGCCGCAGACGATTAAAAATTAAATAAATTTGACAAACAAGAAAATCTGTTAAAAATGGACTGAAAATTTAATCGTTTACGGGTCGCTTAAAAAAAACGAAATCGATTCGCATTTGTTTGTCTTCTTCTTCTTATCGAGTGAGGATTAGTGGCCACCTCTGCTGTCAGAGTTTATCAAGCCACCTATAAGGCCTCTGACTTGGCTTAACGACTGTAATCAAATGACAACAGCCAGGACCGACGGTTTAACGTGCCACCCGAAGCTTGGAAGCGGTCAGGTATAATGTCACTTTACGGTCACCCATCCGACACTTGACGGGGCCGAGCTTTGCTTAACGAACGTGATTGAATACGATCGTTTGTCAAGCGCGGCCATGAGCGACCATTTGTTTGTATTAGCCATAATTATTGTTACTAACTTGGCTAACTTGACTTAACTAAGAATTTTAATAATAAATTTTATTCTCGAAATAAATAAAAAAAAATATAGGAATAGGTTAAACCAAAATTTAAACAAGGGATCAACAACAAAAGGTTTCAGTTGAAGTCTTCTGTTTTTTTTAAATACTTTTTTTTCCTATTTTTTCCTAAAGATATTTCAAACAAGTAGTTTTTGGATTTTTCGTTCAAAATCAGGATAATGTACTGTAATGGCAGTATTGAAGTACCTATTGCTACAAGCGTATAGCACCATCCCTTTACAGTTAATTTAGTGTTGCTTTGTAGGTATCTATATTATTTCACAGTAAAGGTCTGGAATATCTAAAGTCTAATTAAATGTATGTCACATATCAATAGGTAATTGACGTGTGATGTGATGCTACAGCAATATTGGATTCGTGTTCAGGTAAATCATAACTACGGTATATTATCCCGATATTCCCACGAGAACGGGCACCACGCGAGTAAAACCGCGAGGATCCGCTAGTCTAAAATAAATTGGTATTGACCTGTATGTATGTCACAACTTGCAGTACAGTAATCTTGTAAGCGAGAAATGTTATGATGTATGATAAGACCTTCCTTGCGAGTTGAAAATTGTTTACGGTTAGGATAGCCATACAATAAACTTTTATTTTAGTATTTTTTTGTAATATAAATTTATCTTACCTATGTGTTTAAGGTCACTTTAAAAGAATCTCAAACAAGACTAATCCAAAACAAACTTATAATAATATATGTTCTTGAGAATATATACGCTTTTGAAATGTTACTATTAGTAAAAGTATCCTATAACTGTTATGTTCGTTAGTCTTGTAGCAAATTGTAAGACTGTGATATTATGAAAACTAATGCTCTAGAGTATGTTACCGCTTGTACAATGCCATTATAAGTAAAAGAGCCTACAACAATGCCTTTATAAGACCGTTTTAGTAGAGGTATGCTTATATTTTTTTTTTATAGGATTACTTAGCTTGTTTGGGTTTACAATGCTGGGGCACTGGCCGTCCTCATGCGGGCCCAATGCAGACTAGTGGGTTTTAATGAGTGCAAATACAGCCGGAACGACTAGCTTAACATGCCTTCAAGAGCAGAGATATTAGGTTTCTAGACACCCATCACCTATCCCGTGACAGACCATTGATAAAGTTGCATTTCATCTATAACCGCACCAACCCAACGAATTTGAATGTTCCAGTGTCCCTATACTACTGCTGAGACACTACCACACTACACTACTACACTGTATATGTCGTAGGCCGATCGATAAATCGGGTCGATCGCGATCTGCCTGGGCACATCACGATACGCGGGCATTTCTTGATTTGCCAGGCTTAAGCCCGCCATATCATTCAAAGCATAACATTTGACGATTCGCCCGGCCACGTTTGGGCACATCGATCCAATATAAAAGTAATTATAACTCTTTTAAGTAAGTGTAAGTATATGATTCCTTTAAAAATCCTAAAATCTAAAACAGTACTTACGCAAATGTGTAATAAAATCTTAGTATCATTAAAATATAAGAGTTGCTGAGACGCCGCCATCTTTCTTTCACGTTACATACGACTAACAGTGCGCACGCAGCGCCACAAGCGTCTTGGATTGGAACTAATTACGATCCGCCCAGCCATATCACGATGTGGAGGAGTGATTAGTAGGGCATATCGACCAATAGGTTACTCGCATCGATCTGCCCAACTTTTTACTGAGCACATCATGAAATAATTGGCCAAATCACGATATGTCAGCACATCGTAGTGTGCCCGGGCAGATCTCGATCGGCCCAGTTAAGCGATTGGCCCACGACATATACATCAAAATAAAACAACTTTTACTGATTTAAGTGCACTTTAATACCACTAATAGCACTACCGTTAGCACATTACTTTTCGATTTCGTGCTTTTAGGGATTTTAGGTTTCCGTACGTTACGGCACCTTTTCAGCTATCGTGGTCACGGCATGACTGGCTACATTAAGTCTATCTTCGAAAAAAATATTTTATTGCTTCGTTAAAAAAGTGTAAGAAAGTGCGCCGTTTTCGGAGTTTTCTTTCCAGTTCTCTTTCGAAAGTCCTCCCGATTGTAAACTGTATAAAGTAATAAATAATCAACGAAACAAAATATCAAATCAATAATTGTTGTCCTATTACAAACTGTTAACTTCTTATGGCTAAAAGTCTCCCCGTCGTTCATAAAAATAAAAAATAATTAGTTAATGTCTAACCGGATCCGATCGAAAGAATAAAATTAACTTTTCGAACATAGTCTTCTAAATAGCCAGGCAACCCGTGACCACGGCAGCTGAAAAGGTGCCGAAAGGTCGGGAACCAATAAACCCTAAAAACAACCAAAAATATACTAATAAATATATAATATAACGAAATGTGTACGGTGTAATATAGTGCACTTAAATCCGTAAAAGTTGATTTATTTCAATAAACAGTTCGCGAAAAAATTAAGAATCTTCTGTGAATGAGTATATGCGTAGGCAATTAAATCACTGCATCCTCGCTTGACCTACCTTGTCGTTTCCGTGACTGCCTTAATCCTTATGTTTTTTTTTTTATAAAACCAAAGGCAGTGTGACACTCTTTATTCAGATTGTAGATTTTTCCTTCCTAAATTGCTTTGGGGCTGTTTGAGTTTGACAGTCGCATTATCCAATTTAGTTCCCTTTGTCTGTTTATTTTTTTATATTTTGTCCTTTTTTAATCTTGTTTTGTTTGATGCTATTTGATGGGATAAGATATCTTTGGTATTATTTTTTTATATTCATATTTTGATATATATCTTATTAATATTGCCATAGATTTGTACTAAATCATCTTGGTTTTGATTTCTTATGAATATTTTAATTAAAGTCGAAATATTTTTTCATTAGTTATACAACACTCCGAATGCAATGTAGAAAGCCGATCGATATTAATTAAACAGTAGAAATTATTACGAAAACAAATTTCTTTTTAGCACTGTATATATATAATAGGTCTTATTAATTTATATTTTGTAGTAGTAAGTACATACGTACGTTCTTACATTCTATTGAAACGTTAGTATAGGGAAAATCTATATTGGCTTTTTCTGCGCAAAATATCTCCAGCAATGGAAAAGCTAGTGTCATTGAAAACTATTTTGTATTTTTTTTTATCTTATCGTTTCGTGTAAGCCAAAAAAATTAAAGGAGATTTACTTAAGTTTTTATTAAAGAAAAAAAAACTGTTGATCTACCTCATAAAGCTCAGAAAAAACATCCCTATTGATACGTCGGAAACGATACGGTTCATAAGGCGGTCGTCTGGTGAAGTTTAACGAATAAGCATCATGTGATGGCTTGGCTACTCAATAGAACAGTAAATCTTCAAAAAGTATCGTATGTACAGTCACGTGTAATGATATAGAAACACTAACCAACCTTGTCACATTACAATATTGAATGACATTAGTGGACAGGGAGAGCTTTGCTTAAAGGCGACATCGGAGCGGATTCGCGAAGAAGAGGTTCATGAGAATCGGCTCCGACGCCGACGGACGGACAGAAGGAGGCGGCAGTTTGCCCACCTTATTCCACTATAGTAGGTTGGAGAGATGGCCACACTTGCTCGGCCATCTCTCAGCCGCGAGAGGGCCCCGAAAACGGGCCGGCCGCCGGGTCAAAGGGGCGATTGACACCACGGTCCCCCAGGACCCTACGGCGGTGAGAGAGCAAGTAGTGAGGGGTTTAGCTGGTAGTACCTCCTTCCGGCCTTCTATCGACCCTTCTGAGGCCGGATGGGGGGCCGCGAGGCTACAGCTGAGCCCAGCATAACCTGCCCTCTAATTGTCTAATTTCAAAATATATCACTATCCCTTTCAGAGGTATTATGATTGTGATATTTTCGTGTGTCATATTGCTTAGACAGTTCAATTTCGTTTATTTCATACCTTTCAAAACGCGTCCCGATCACAATCCCTTTCAAATGTCAAATTGTGACGGCCTGAAGTATGTGAATATCTTTCAAATTACGAATTTAGGCTAATTGTGTAATTTTATTAAGAAAATTAGACAATATTAGCCCCCTGTTAGGTATGCGTAAAAGCATTTGCCTCACTTAAAAAAAAAATACAAAAAGGGAGAGCTTTGCTTCCGTGTACGTCAATACAATAAGGTTTCTTACAGTTGCTATGTCATTGCTCTTGACTGTACGTACAGTCACGTGAAATAACATAGAAACGCTAAGCAAGCAACCTTGTCACATTACAATATTGAATGACACTTGTGGACAGAGAGAGCTTTGTTTCGTGTACGTCAATACGATAGGTTGCTTAGTGTTGCTATGTCATTGCTCTTGACTGTACGTACAGTCACGTGCAATAACATAGAAACACTTTTCTTAACTTTATCATGAACAAAACCAGCCAGCAATGGCGGTGTAGTGGCCTGCCAGAGTGCGGAAACATAATTATTATACGATCTCCACATTTTCTTCCCCTGTACCCTGTCCATTATCAGGACCCTCCAGTACCCTGTCCATTGATAAGCTTTTGCTGTCTGCACTGGAAATCTAACGGCTGGCACATCATGTTTTTCTTTCACTCCTAGGCCATTATGGGAGAGACATGTAATGATATTTTATTATTTGTAATTATGAAAAAAAATATCAATCGCTGTTTGCTTTAAAACTTTCGCGAATTTTCACAATTTAGTCTATAGTTGCGTCCTATCTTGTTTTTTAAATAGGAATAAACCGAATCATCATCTCTTCAGTATTTTTGTTACATTTGCTACTTACGGGAGAAAAAAATCACAAAGACGTATAGGTACCATAAATATTTTTTAAATATCCTACATAACAAAACATAGGTACATTATATAAACATAATGCGCTCTCTGTCCCTTCCAATCAATGATCGGAAAACTACAATATGTCTAACTAATTAGTCTCTAATGCTAACATTTCCTAGAAATTGACGAGGTCTAAGAGGTCTTCCTATACTTATCACTTAAGAGCTCAGCATGTCCCCAAGTTATTTCTGGGGAAACTTGTAAGCGGCTTACGTGTCTTGTGTAAGGGTAATATTCAAAATTACTCGTCTAGTCAGTGTGCAGGTTTATTTGAATAATTGATGCCGCTCCCGTGAGCTCGGCCAAACATTTGCAAGCCGCAATCAAAGGTCCAAGTTGGTCGTCAAAGCGTCTCCTGCGTTTCGTTACCGCACTGGAGCGAAGAAGAAATATAGGTAGTTTTGGAATGGACTAATGAAAGGGAATTTTGGAGGTTTACTATGTTTGGTTGTGTTATTAAAGTTGTTAACAAAGCTTTTGGGACCTAGTAAACTTCTTGCGGTGAATAGAATAGATTGCGTAGGCATTCCTGTTAGATACAATTTCATGGATTAGTGGCTAACAGGACCTACGCAATCTAATCTATATGACGGAATAGTGTCCATGTGAATTTTAGAGGTTTTCCATGCTTCATAGCGGTTTATAGTTGAGATTGTAATAAGCCGAAGAAAAAAATTAATTCTTTTAAATCTTTATTTGTCTCGAAAACGACAACGTTAAAAATAAATATTTCTTACACTCACACCAATTAACCTATTCCCAAAGTAAGCACTCTAAGGCTTGTACTAGGGTTTACTAGGGTAACCAATATTAAATACATATAATAATCGCAGCTATTAGTCATTTCTTTTATAATGCTTCTGTGTCGAAAAGGGCAACGTAGGTAATATTAAATCGATATTTTTAAAATTGAATGTATTGCACTATGTAGTTACCATTTTTATTTATATAAAACCAAGGAATTCTACATTGTACTTCGATTAATTTTATTTCTCTTACCTTGGCTGGACCGACTCCAACAAAAGGTAATCTTTACTAATAGGAACTCAAAAACTACTGGACCGATTTACGAAATTTGGTATAGAGAATCCTTAGACCCCAAGTAGTAACATAGGCTATAAATGATCCCAAAATTCCCACGGGAACCGGAACCACGCGGGTGAAACCGCGTCCGGCCTCTAGTTATATATACTTTTTGATTTTTGAAGTCGGTTTTTATTTCATTTTTATTTTATTTCACAATTTTTAAAGTTAGGATAAGTCCCGCACTTCGGTTTCACTCAAACTAGTAGTGTAAGCAATTAATAGTTTGAGTCAAACCGTTTGAGTCAAACCGCTTGACCGATAAGCAGCGCCATCTAGTGAACTTTATTGCCATTTTGAGGGTTTTTACAAAGTATTTTTAAGATTTCCTGAAAAATACTGAACTGATTTCGAAATTTTAGAAAATGGGACCCATTTGGGAACACACCAGCTAGGCAATTGTGTAAGGTCAATCGTATTCATTTGACAGTTCATATTGTATCATATTCTATGTAATTTTATACAAATTGCAGCCGATTAAATACAATATGAACTGTCAAATGAATACGATTACCTTACGCAATCGGACCCCAGTACCCCTATTACGAGTTTGCTTAACATGACATTTACAGGACTCGTGAGCGTAGACTATACGATACACTGCTCATGTCGGTAAAACAGTAGCTAAATATGAAAGAGACAGAGCTACATTTTACGTTAACGTTTACTGTAACGTCAAGTTTGCCAAACTCGTAATAAGCCTACTGATCTAATAACGTTTGAATCATTACAATCGGTCCAGCCGTCTTCGAGTAATCGATGTACATACATAAAAAAATAATTATAATATATACGCGACGAATCGATAACCTCCTTCTCTTTTTTAAGTCAGTTAAACAAGGTTTGGACACCAGTGAACTTCTTGCGGTTAATGTACCTATAGATTAAATAGATAAGCTTATTAGACACTTTTTCAGGAAACCTCATTTATTTCAGCGCCAATTTGAAGATTATAACTCTGTTTAGATTTTTGTAGAACCTATAGGTACTGTCAGGGAACTTCGTGTTTTAGGTGGCTTTATTTAAAAATTAACAGATATACAGAAAAAGTTTATAAATCACAAATAATAATAAATAAATATTTCCATACAATCACACCAATTATCTAGTCCACATTAAGTATCATGAAGTACTTGTGTTATGAATACTAGATAACGGATAAACATAGTTATAAACTTTATTTTTGTAAATACATACATAATATACATATTTAACACCCAGACCAAGACAAATAGACATGTTCATGCACACAAATATTTGTCTTGTCCGGGGATCGAACCCGGGAAAGAAAGAAAAAAAAAGAAAGAACATCGAAGGCGGGGTTAGTACCCCTGCGCCAAACAGGTCGTCAATAATTGAACATTAATAGGTTGCGTAATTTTGAATACTTAATTATTTCTTTGACCTTAGTACTTTCCGTGAAAAGGTTGCCCAAAAAAACTACGGGTGAAAAGGGAAAATCCCCGATTGTACTTTTTGAATTTGCGATTATGAAATCTCAGTGTTTTTTAATATAAAAAAACTAATTTGCTGTTTAAATTAATTAATTATCACTACTTTGCAACTGCTGTACTTCCTGTTTACAGAAGACCGTTATACCATCTATTTCGATAGAGTGTTACTATAGTTTCAGTACCCATTTACCCAGTTTAAGTTTGGCTATACCAATTCCGCTACCAGGACTTGCTTCTTAGTTGACTACTGCAGTTAAGCAGTTATGTAATATGCAGTGTAGTAACCCGGGAGTTACTATATTTTATCACCTCGCTAACTTTGTTATTGACTTTATTCCTTAAGATTTATAACGAACATACACTCATCATGAAATAAAAAGAACGCCGCCGTAGGCCGTCCGTCTAGCTCAGCAGGGCGACTCAACACAACAACAATAGGGCCCGATAATAGCGTATTACGGAAGCTATACTATACGGATGATTTGTAGAGTTTCTATTGTAAGAGAGCGTCAGCGTCGCAAGTTCCGTCACCGGAAACAGTTGTTCAACTAACAGTTAATTAGTACCCTACTGCGAACATGCAGGTACCATAATTATGAAAGAATCCAAAACAAACATTTATCCGATGTCTTATGCAATCGTAACAGCAAACCGATGCCGCGGTGTAAAAAGATACAGCGCCATCTAGTAAGCAACTGTGGAACTAATATTTGTATAGATCATAGGTTTAGAATTTTTAGCCATCTAGTAAGCAACTGTGGAACTAATATTTGTATAGATCATAGGTTTAGAATTTTTCGCCATCTAGTAAGCAACTGTGGAACTAATATTTGTATAGCTCATAGATGGACGTTGGGTGAAATCGACTCGATTTTACTCGATAGCATTTGTTATCCAGTCCAAGCCTCTTAGCACGAATACTGATATTTTACGCGATATGATCTGGTGCATGATGCTGTCTTGCTTACCTCGCTAATGACAGCGGGACAGTGACACGTTATCGAGCTACGAGAAAAAAGCGAGAGACAAGAGCGTGACAACACGAATGAGATTTAGTGATGTGCAAATGTTATTGACAAGCTCTTGCAAGAAAGCACTGCACAATTAACCATTTTCCTTTCTGAGTGTCGCGTATTTTCATGGCAATGGTCTCAAGCGAACTGACTTAGTTCGTAAAACTTTGACCGTGGATCAAACTTTTGACACGCAAGTATGTACACTTTTACCGTCTATCTCGATATAAGTCTGTACCGCTCATTATAGGGTCAGCTGTTACTAATACTTGTGGATGTCAAAGCTACGACATCGGGTCACAGCCTACGGCGGACTTTGCAACCGGCAAGAAACTCATCAAGGGTTGTTTTGCTCCCTATCTTAATTTATACAGAAAGAGAAGCAAAGCATTTTGCTGCATTAAAATGTATTACAAACGGACTGTGTATTAAATTCTTACAACAGTTTCAAAACATTCATAAATTTAAACAGAAAGATGCATCGTTTAGCGTTAAACACGGGAGTCGGAAATGCTATTTATCATAGCCGCTATTCGTATGTAACGTTGGGTAACGAGCGCACCTATCCCGCGGAGAGTTGCTGAGATGCTGAGATGTGCAGCTCCTAAATGGCGGAATGATACTTCTACACATTCTGAGCTGCAGACGCATTAGGAAGTTTGAGAGCCGCATGCTGAAACCTCGTAAAGCTATTCTGTTTAAACACCGCTTGGGAAATCAATGTAGTTTTGTTGCTTGTTGCATGATTTTTAACCGACTTAAAATAAGAAGAAGGTTATCAATTTGTCGCGTATATATCTTTTTGTGTGTTCGTTCACTGATTACTCGAGAACGCCTAAATCGATTGAAATGATATTAAAAAAAATGAAAACCGACTTTAAACAACTAAAAAGCATGAAATAAACCTTTTGGAGTCGGTGCCAGCCAAGGCAAGAAAAATAAAATAGTAGGGCCGCAAAGTAGAATGCCTTGGCTTGCACCGACTGCGAAAGGTTTGTTTTTTGCTTTTTAGTTTTTGAAGTCAGTTTTCATTTTTTGGGATGGTTCGCTGCTTATCGGTCAAGCGGTTTGACCCAAACGGTTTGAACCAAACTAGTAGTTGCCGCCACTACTAGTTTGAGTCAAACCGAAGTGCGGGACTAATCCCAACATTAAGAATGAGAAATAAAAAACTTTTTATAAAAAATAAAAACTTACTATTATTTTTTTATAAAAAGTTTTTCGGATATGCAAAGCGATAATTATTCTTACTTATCTGTCTCGACTGTTTGATTTTTCAATTGATCATCATCAGTACCTAAAGGTTTTGAAAATGTATCTAGGTCTTCAATTTCGGAATTGTTAACACTTGTAGTAAGCAATTGTATTTATACCTACAGAAAACTACAAAATTCATTGAGAAATTAGCAATTCTCTTTAGATTTCTCCAGCCTTATACCGAATCTGGAACCACTACTTGGCACAAGGTCAGCTAAAGACAATCTAAAGAGCTTATAAGATTTGCTATATAAATAACTATTACTCATTAATTTAGGTCTAGAACTTTGAACTAACTAAGGCAAATTTATCAGCTTTAATCCTAGATCAAGTTCAGTCTTATTATTTGTATTGTTCATCGAATTATATCTATGTAATTAAAGATAGTGATTGTGCCTAAAATTTGTGGAACCACATTAGTACATGCATTATATTTAATAATAAATACATACATACCAGATGTCATGTCATGTCAGATATCACCACATTGATATATAATTATATCTGATTCCAAGATAAAATACCATTTTCCTGTACAATAGTCAAATTCTAAGATCACTTGGGTTGTCAAGACAAATCTAACGATATCTTAATATTATAGAAATCCGTTCAGCCGTTTGAAAGATACTATAGGTAATAAAAATATTAAAAACATACGAGTACATACAAGATACGCGCGAAAAACATAACCCTTTTCTTGCAGTCAGGTATAAATGAGGCAGATCATTAATTTTCAGATCATATAAGTTTCTTATCTACTTTATCCAGAACCAAGGGCACGGCGATTAGATATTGGTATTACCTATTTTTGAAATAGTAATCATTAGATTTCCTTATAAATGAATACCCAACAACATCACAAATCTGAATCTGATAACGAAATCATATTAAGAACTGGTATGGTATTAATGTATAAAGTTTGAATTATAGTCATATCCAATAGTTCAGAGCAACGGAACTCAAACGCGAAATTTATTATGAAGTACTCGTACATATATTTTTTTATTTACTTACAGCTTGACGTTTTGGCTATATTGCTACAGACGTTTTAAAAATCTTATATACATAGTTATATCACTTACACTTTCCCATCCCAAGCAAAAAAATATTTTAGTCAGAGAATTACCATTAGAATATTCGTTTTGAAATTTACATTATATCATCTAAACACATGCGGAATTACATCTGAAGCCCGCCATATTAAAATAATCACTTCCGAACAACATCCATTAATTGACAGGTCACTATTAGGGTATGTATCTGGAATGATTAAACGCTTTAAAAGTTGTAATTATTCCACATAACCGAAATGCAATCTGTACCTACTGCATAAATATTTTGCGAGCTCACAAATTATTATCGGTTTTGTTGTACCTTCTGTTGTAGGTTATTATGCAAGGAATCCTTAATTAATACCCTCGACGTTCGTTTAATATTAGATCATTAAAACCGCAATGTTCTAAAACTTACCTGCTTTCCGAAACTGGAAGTTCTATAAACAAAGGGAAGTTTCGTTGTGAACTTTGAACCGTACCTATGTCAGCTTACAAGTTATAACTTCCCACTCTAATTAAAAATTTAACAAAGAGGATAATGGTAGCCGTTAGCTACGCACATCGAATAATGGAGATTCTAATCACTGGTAAATTCGCTGAATTTCGGTGAAGTTGGCGGTTTAAATTCAAAGAACTTAAAGTCTTACCACAGCGTAAGAAGAAAGGGAAGTTATATGTATAGACTGTGGTCTTACAACTGAGCCAATCATGAGTGACTTGCTTAAGGATCCACACGCACTATAATTGTCTCTATAACTACTTACATATCGCCATGCGCAGAAGCTACTAAATAGGTATACAACAAGTACATTATGTTTCAACGAAAAAAAAACGAAAGATTATAATATTTTGTATCAATAGTTTCTCTCAGTCCTCCCAATCCTAATTAAAATTTCTATATTTTATTAGGTGAGGCGTCTTTAAATTTATTAGAAGGTGAATGACCCAAGTTTTCACGAATGTCGTTCAAACGCAAACAAAATTACACAGAAACACAGAGCAACCAAACTTCTTGAAACTAATAAGTTGATACTTATTTGTTTTTTAACAAAGTATCAATAAAATACAGCGACATCGTGCAAATCAGTTCAAATACAAAATATCTGTGAAATTCAAACAAAAAGTTTTACGAGCCTTTATATTTAAAAATTTCAAACTAAACTGTGTTTCGTGGTTTCTCCCTAGTCAGCGAGCAAAGCTCCATGGCGTCCATGTACTTAGTCAACTTTTATCGGAGCAGACGGGCGTTTTAAAGTAAACAGAAAATTAAATATTTGTCCGAGAACTCCAGAGTACGGAGAATGGTAGTAATATTTAAGAGACGGGAAATGTTGACTTCAAAGTAGAAATAAAAACAGTTAGTGGAAGCCGGATTTTGAACGAAGAGGCGAAAAGAAAAACGGTCCAGTGCGATAAGTAAAGGTGTTAAGAAATCTTGAAAATGTTTTAGTTGTCAGAGTATTCTTGCAAAAGTGTAATTTAATTAAAACAATCGCTCGCACTCGTAGTAGTCACCAGCCGAACTTGAAACTCGATTGATCACAATTAAACATACTTTTTAACTTATTTAATTTATTTAGAATATATAGAATCTGTCTAGCTGTGTAGTGTCGGCTTAGCACTACCCCCTCTCATCCCGTGAGTGTCGTAAAAGGCGACTAAGGGACTTAGCCTTCAGGAGACGGGCAGCAGCGTCTCCTACAAAACTTGGCCATACTGCGATCGCCAACCCGCCTGCCAAGCGTGGCGATTATGGCAAATCCGCCCCTTTTGGGGGAAGGCTATACCCAGCAGTGGTCTTATGTGGCTGAGACGATGACGACGATAAAGAATCTGTAGATACTAAAGCTAAACATATTTCAAAATTTTGTTTTTGCAAAGATTTATTTAAAATGAGTTGGAAAATTATTTTATTATTATTATTATATAGCCTTTATTCCCAAATCATACAATAAAATAAAAACATACGTATAGTAGACATGCAACTATTTTCAACTTAAAAATATACACGTAATGAGTATCATCGTATTCTTTGATAACAACAAAAACAATCATTATTTAAGAATACTATTACATTTTATAGTATTTCATCTTAATTTAAATTTACATTTAGTGAAATTATATTTTTTTAAATAAGCTGTGATGATAAATACTTATTTTACAACTTATTTTACTAATACAATGTTGCAGATTTATTGCTTATGTTAGAACGAATTATAGACGTAATGAGAAAAAATATACATATAATAAAATATAATAAATATACATATACATATAATATACATATAATAAATATACATATACATATACACATATAATATACATATAATAAATATACATATAATAAAGCGTGAATAGAATTGTTTTAAAGGGGTATGAACCTTTTTTAAATGGAGGATACTATCCCTTTTTTTTCTTCCCGCCTTATGTATACCCTACCGCTGGTGGGCAATAGGGTTATGTGGGGCTCTCCTTTGGTAGGCATACCCACTAAACCCCCCCCCCCCGGTTTTAATGAACAGGGGGGGGACAGAGGAACAAATGTTATTAAATATAATGCCCTAAAGTTAAAATGTCACGTCGTCAGCCAGATAATTAGAAATGAATAATGCCGACCCTAAATATCACCTTTGTATCTTTAACTCCAATTATCTCACTAACCTGACACTTTAGGGCATTCTGTTGTAGGTAATTTTTTGTTAATCTTTACGTTCCATTTTCACTTATATAAATACTAGCTTTCGCCCGCGGTTTCACCCGCGGTGTTCCTGGTCCCATGGGAATATCAGGATAAAAAGTAGTATTATCTCCGTCCTTTCAACTAAGTAACTCTATGCCAAAATTCAAGTCGATTGGTTGCTACGTTAGGGCGTCAAGAAAGGACAAACAAACACATTTTCACATTCTAATATTAGGTTGTTAGAATTAGAAATAATCAACAAAAATATTTTGAAAAAAAAACTATCAGAACGGGACGAGGCCAAACAGTTCAAACCCGTTTCTCCACAACTTGTAAGACTTCTAATCGTGCTGGTCGTAATATTAAAGGCACAAATTTTTCCTGGTCCAAATTGAGTGCAAATTCTAAAATATTAAATTAGTTAAGAAATAGGTACTTTGGTCAGGTAGGTATGAATACGCCACAATTTTCATCGCGTCGCTAAAAGCAATTTATATTAATTTTCATACACTTTAACACATCCTAGATAGAGTGTGTGATTTAATGGTGCCCACTGGAGAGCAAAATCAATATGTATGCTGCTCTAGGCTACACTGACCTAATTTACAGCACTGATATTTCGTTGAAAAACCATGCACTCCACCTGTTGTGCTTTACATAAATAAATTTGTACATAAAATGCAGACTCCGTATCGCATGTTTTTTCTCTCCGTATTTTTCAACATTCGCTGTGTTACTCTACGGATATTGATGGACAATTATTATATATCTATTTTGTGGGTTATCGTATTCTACGTGTATGCATTGGGATAAAAGCTTTTGTGTTTGAATTTTTTTACGTTTATAAGGGATAAGTATGAAAAATGAATCCAAACTACAGGTTACTTTCGCCGTTTAATTCGGTTAGTTATAGTTATATTAGAATAAAGAGAGAAAGATAAAGAAAGAAAGAAAGAAAAAACATATATTGATGACAACAAAAATAAACTATCAAAACTGAATACAAAAAAATACTATACTTAATAAAATAAGAAATAAAATTTTCTTTATTGTACACCATGATAGTTTACAAAAGTATTTTTTTTAAAGAAGAACAATTGGCGGCCTTATCGCTAAAAAGCAATTTCTTCCAGGCAACCATAAAGTTGAGCTGGATTAAAACCTGAGTGGAAATGGGTAGTTTATGGTGATCTACATACAGCATATTTACTCTTAATAATGTATAAACGCTTTAAATACAATACATAAACATACAACATAATATTTATAGTATATATATATAAACATACTCAAATAATAAATACCATTAAATAATTATATAATACTATAATATAGATTATCACGGATTATCTTAAAACAAAAAAAAAATAAACCGCTGGCCTACAGCCTTGGACGAATTAACCATTTCCAAGCCTACAGCGTATTAAAAATATAAAAGTATTGGAGAATTCCTAAGGTGGTCCGTTAGTCTCGGTAGCTCAGTGGTTAGAGCACTGGACCGGATTTCCAAAGGTCGTGGGTTCGAGTCCCATCTGAGAATTCACTTGTGGCCAAGTTGATTTTTTCCAATATTTTTCTATTTAAAATTTATTATATGTTGCCGTCAACTAAGCCCCTGCCTTAACATACTGTTACAATAGAGCAAGGGAGCGACTACTGCACTGCAACGCTGGTGTTCAGGAGGGACCTATTTAGAGGTCACCGACGGACATTACTTGCAAGTATAAAACAATGTAACACAATACTGTAATAAATATTACTTATAAATAAAAGTAAAAAGTTTGACTGTGATTTGGTTGTTAAACCCGAACATAAAATGAAAAAAGATCACATAAAAAAAGATTAATTCTTCTTCACCACGTATCGAAAATACACGTCATCTTAACATTACTTATTTCAAGAGTTTCATTTACTCCAGTGAAAACAAAAAAAAACAGGCAACGATAAGCGTATAGTATCTAAAACTGTCGACCACTTAGTAACAGGATGTCGAAACGCCGTTGTATTTGTGAAGCACATCGATATCAAGATTTTTTTTATATTCAATATCCGAATACTTAACGGCCTCTGTGGTCTAAAGGTACAACCACCGATATCAGACCCAGGGGTCCCGGGTTCGATTCCCAGCGGGGTACATATTGTATTTGGTTTGGTTGGTGGTAGGACTTGGTTATAAGTCCGCCTGGCTAGCTACCACCATCTTATCTAAGTCTAACGCCACAACAACAATGTTTTCAGCATTGTTTTGTTCCGGCAGTTAGAGATAATATGATAGCCAGTTCCTCAGTGATTAAGGATTCCGGGAGAGGCTCGCTTCCACCTTCAATATTTAACATCAGGTATGATGAAGGCTAAGAGACTCCCCGTCGTTAATAAAAAAAATACCGACTTGGTTGGTCATGACTCATGATGACTTATTCTCCTCATGCATTCAAGGAAGGCCCAGGGTCAATGGAAACATGAAAATGGCTGATGATGATATATTTTATATTTAATGCCAAAGTAGCGCAATAGATTGTATTCATTAGTGACTAGTAGCTGCCCACGGTTTCACCCACATGGTGATGGTTCCTGTAGAAATATATCGAGATAAAATGAATTAAGTGTTTTAATCTAGGCTATAAACTGCGTAACGTAACTATAATGTTACCAAATGTCATCCAAATCTCTAAAGAAAAAGACACCACCTCTGTGGTCTAGTCGTGTGGTCTAGTGGTAACAACCGGTATCAGACTCAGGGGTCCCGGGTTCGATTCCCAGCTTCCCATATAATGTTTTTACCAACCAAACCGAATACATATTGTATTCGGTTTGGTTGGTAATATATATTGACTATAACTATAACGTCAATAACTATTAATACATTAAATAAAAAAGAATGAAAAATATTTATACCATAAAAATGTTCAATAACGAATAATATACTTTAAAAAATCATCCTAAAAATCTCAAGCTACGACATAAAAAAGGTAGGTAATTTGTTTATCAATAATCATTAAATAACGTTTAAACTTATCAGATTATAAACACTCACTTGGGTTTCAGAGGGGAACCCTAATTACACTAATTAGTCACTTAACGCAAAATTTGTGTATCGAGTTTAGTTAAAGCAATTAAAATTACTTACCTATCTCCTTAAAACTTTTGCTTCATAACGTGCTATAAGATTTCGATATTGCTTATGTAACTTTAGTGATAAGGTTAATATTCTCATTATTACAGTGGTAAAGTACAAATTATTTCGTTCCCCTGCCCTTCACAGGACAGTCTTACAAACTCTCTTATGCTTCGTTATCAACCAATTTTTAACCGACTTCAAAAAAGGAGAAGGTTTTCAATTCGGTTGGTATATTTTTTTATGTATGTACACCGATTACGCCGAGATTTTTGAACCGATTTCCGTGACTCTTTTTTTGTTCGATGCAGAACAGTTGCCAATTGGTCCCATAAAAATTTGGTTTAGTTGGTCTACCCAGTACTTTTTATGTTTTGAGCATTTTTATATTTCATTTCATATTTGTTACTGGATGACATAATATTATTATTATTTATTTATTTAAAAACTGTGAAATAAAAAGTTTTTATAAAAAAAAACCGACTTCAAAACACTAAAAAGCAAAAAATAAACCTTTTGGAGTCGGTGCCAGCCAAAGCATTCTACTACGGTCCTACTATTTTATTTTTCTTGCCTTGGCTTGCACCGACTCCAAAGGTTTATTTTTTGCGTTTTAGTGTTTTGAAATCGGTTTTCATTTTTTTTATAAAAACTTTTTTAATGTCCCTACTGCTGGGGCACTGGCCTTCCTTATGAATGGATTAAGAGAATGGGCCAGATGCGGATTGGTGGGTTTTGACGAATGCAAATGCAGCCGGGACCAACGGCTTAACCTCCCTCCGAAGCACGGCGGAGCTGGAGATAGTTATTTTTGATCACCCATTTAGAAAGTTGCTTATCCTTAACAATCGCAAGCCGAGCGCATGAACCACTACGCTACGGGTCGTTCTAATGCTTAAATTGTGAACCTAAATTGCGCAATGGATGTAGATGTACTACATTTGTTGGCGGAATGTGTCAAGAATCGGGTTGAGAGAAATAGACTAGCTACAGATTTAAAAATTAATAATGCAGATGTGGGCAAATTTCAGAGCTTTCTATCAAAACCCTCATCTAAGGAAGCTTTGTAGATTTATAAGTTTGTGGCTGCAAGCTTAATGTCCAATTGTTAATTTAATTATGACAACAGTCGCGATGGGACTGACGTGAAAATAAATTTACAAAAGTCCCTAAAACAAATAAAGAAAAAAAATTTAGATTTCATTGACATCCATTTTGATTCATTCGTCAAACTTTGTATCCAGACGAATTTTATACCGTCTGGGGCCTAGAACCGGGGATAATATTAAAAACGGAGGCTCTTTATGTCACTAGTGATTGAAGCATTAGGGTCCTAACTAATTAAAACCTAATCTTTACTTTTTGATTTTTTTTAACAAACTTAATCGTGAATTCTATATAATGCAAACAACAGTACCGCTCAACTTTTCGAAGCTACTCGGAACGTCTTTTTGACAATTTATGTTTCGGCTGGCTGATAGAAAAATAATACTGTCTGACTTACTATCGTATCGGAATACATTAAATAAATTTTCTAATGGATAGTGATATCGTGATGTTTTGCGGTAAGTTTTTGTTGTCCCCTGTACCAAGATTAGTTCTCAACGTTAACGATAATATCGTTTTGCAATACTACACTGATTATGAGTCATAACTTTAAATTCTTATTGTGAGTAATGGATGGGTTTTGATTAGCTGAAATCTTTTCAGAATAAATACTAATAATAATAGAGAGTCTCTATTTTCAATATTTTCCCCGATTATAGGCCCCACGCGGTATACTTAATACAACAAAATAAAAAAAAGTATTGTCTTCTACATAGGTATTCGCATTGTTTACACATAGAGCGAGCACGGAATAGACCCAAGTGAGAGGCGATGCAAGAAATTTTGACTTAAACCATTTCTAATGAATGTATGGTATGGTTTTATTAGCTTACAGTAGGACTAACACGAAAAACTTTCGAAATAATATCGTGGACGTATCGTAAAAAATGGTATATGAAAATGTAGTTCCGTGTACGTCAGGTAGGAACGCAGCTCAATATATCATACATTTAGTCGATACGTCCTCGATACTTATTCGAAAGCTTTTCGTGCTAGGCCTACTGATCTTAAAATGAACCAATCATTCAGAACTTGAATGAAGATGAAAATCGACAAAAAAGGCTTAAAGGCAGTTTGAAAACATCAAACAACGAACTTAATTACAAGGAATAGTTACAAAATTCTGTTAATTAGCATTTTAGCAAACTTTAGGCTGACGAAGCGAAAAAGTTTCAATGTCTGCTAAGTTTTTGGTTTCTTTTCGAGTGCCTACCTTTCAGAAACTGGCTAACATTATGTCAAGAACAGTTTTTGGAGGGCTGATTGTCTAATGAAAACTCGATTCAGTTCCAGTTTCGTTGGTATTGGTGCTGTATTTCAGTATGAAAATGTGACAGTAATGACAGCGCGAAACTGGTTGCTAGGTGATTTTGTGTTAGATAATCAGCCTGCATATCATGAAGAATATTGGCTCTTTGGGTCCGGCAAAATGCTGAATTGACTCGATTTTTGGCTGCAGCCGTGATTCATCCGCTCCAGACAGTGAAATTGTATATCTTTTAGTTGAAGTTAGTTTTTTTTTCTTTTTTTTTGCTATAAAATTGTAATTTTCTCATGTATATATCCAAAAAAACTCTTATTCTTTCATTCATTTAATATTTTATAATATAAACTAATACTATAAAGAAGAAAGATTTGTTTGTTTGTTTGCATTGAATAGTCTCCGAAACTACTGAACGGATTTGGATGAAATTTGGTATGCAAATAGTGTAGGTATAGCTTGGTTATGAACATAGGATACTCTTTATCCCGATATTTCTACGGGAACGAGAACCACGCGGCGACCGCTAGTTATTTATAACTTGATTATAAAAGGACTAAATACTTTTTTGCTTCTGTAATAGTATCTTATCTACTTATAGACCTCCTTACTTAAATATTCAAAAATTAATTAAAATCATATTTTGAATCAAGTAGAATTCAAGAAAAAGCATTCTTATACGAATTTTGCTGGACAAGCAGTAGGTACTGTTTTAAGAAACATAACAAACGAATCATATATTTTGAATTGTCTACTCTTTTTAACCGTCTCCTATCAATTAAAGTTTACCAGACTTAAAAAGCACAAACAAATCACACTAATACGAATTTAGCTGAATAAGCAGTGTATGATTTTCTTACGATTAGGTACCTACTCTTATGACACTTATCTCATGAATCATATCTTTTTAAGGCGCTACTCGGAAAAAGTATGGACTTTTTGATATAAAACTATAGCATGGATACAGTTGTTACAAATCTGGTAATAACATATATATTTCTTCATACCTTTATCTAGATTTGTATAGTTTCAAAAACACGATTTTATGATTTTGCCTCGACACTTTTTCTTTTCGAAAAGACCTCTAAAAATACGAACATTCAAGATTATTCTTAGATGGGGTACTTACACTATTGGAAATTGGTTTAATAAGTGGACACCAATAATATTTAGGATCGTATAAAAGCATTTTTTTTAAATCGCTGTAGTTTTTTAATACGAAGTGATTTTGTATTTTTTTTTTGCTTATTCTGCAAAATCGGTCTCGCTCCCGTGCGCGTCGTTTTCTCATTGCTATCTCACTTCAGCATATTTTTTTCGAGTATCGCCTTAACCGTCTACTAGACATGGAAAGCACAAAAAATCATACTTATACGAATTTTGCTGAATAAGCAGTGCATGATTTTCTCACGATTAGGTACTCTTATATGAAACATAACTAACGAATCATATCTTTTTAACCGTCTCCTATTCCACCATAATACAGACAGACAGTCGTACCGGAAACCCAATTAGGTTTGTTTTCGTTGCGGTACATTAAATTATTATGCAAAATTGACTTCGCCATTTTTCTGTGCCCGCTACGTGCAAGGGTTGGAGTTATTATGTAAGTTAATTTTATGAGTTCTCTTATTGTACAATTTGGTAAAAACCTTTTTTTACCAATTTTATTTTACTGTTGGTTACAACAAATATTTTTTTGACATTGAAAGATTTTGGCAAAAAATGATCATGATTTTTTACGTAATTCTTAATGACAAATTGAGTATTGTCGATTGCGAAGTATAATAGAACGACATTGTTTTAGGTAGTTTGAATTAACATAAAATTTTCTATGCTGTACTTTACCGAGTGTTTATAAATTAAATAAACAGGGTTTTACAATAAACAAATTGTCTCATGTCGCCCTGACGGGACCCGATGATGATCTTAATCGATAGTCAAACATCTGTAAAGATGTTTCTTCCGAATGCGAGGATATTTCTCTCATTGATGAAATGACCGTCACCAACACCGTAGAAAAAGTGAATAAGTATACTAGATAATTTAAACGTGTTCTCATAGGTCTCTGTAGCATAATTAGTCAGTGCATTGGGCCGGATTTCCAAGGATGCGGTTTCAAATCTCGTCAGGGCGACATGAGACAAGTTGTTTTTTTTTTCTAGTACATTTACTTGTTTAAAAATTATCACATATAAGAAAGTAAAAAAGTTATAATTTCACAATAAATGTTTGAAAGTCAGCTACAACACACACATATCCTACGCACCTTTTACAACCCAAAGCAAACAATAAGCTCATTCGGTATATTTAATCCAGATTTAAAACACTTCTTATTGAAATCGACATACAGCAGTAAATCACCGAAATCCTCCTTGATAAAGGTAGTCAGGCAAGTAGGTACCTATTTCAATTTCGATTCAGATACCACATTAAGCGCCCGACCTGCCTATCCGTCGGTTTCATCCGTAATTTAACTTTGAGACGAATCGGTTCAACTGGACCAGAAAGACGTAAAAGGCAGTAAGAAGCCGGATTAATAGGAGCTATTCGTCGACCACGGCTCATTGGCTGACGGATTTTTAGCTTAGTGGTTTAGATACGGTTCAGGTGAGAATACGATTCGAAGATGGGTTTGATGGTGAATGAGGTTGAGGAACGATAGCTCGAAGTTGAGTGATCAGTTTCAGTGGACGCTTTGGCTTTCCAGGTTTGGAAATAGACGCATAAGTAACACAAGGTAGTTAGTAGTAGTACTTTTCATAATATAATCATCTCTTATTAATGGCATGGCACTGCCATTCTTAGGGTTCCGTATTAAAGTCAACAAGGAACCGTTATTTCGCATTGTCTTTCTGTCCGTCTTTCCGTCCGCGGTTTCGCTCCGAAGCCCTTCCTTCTGTAATTCGTCATGAATGTGAATAATTATTACGCCGAAAAAGTGCTAAATACTAACTAACAAAATTTTAACTATACCGAACTCCCAACATGTAAGATGAGGATAAAAAAAATGTCATTGGTCTCATAGTGTGGGCTCTCATCGGATATATATTTTATAAATATTAAAAGGTTGGTTTGTGAAAACCACTTTCGGTTTACGAAGCTGTTTTCGAAATATTCTTTTTATACAAACACACCAAGTATCTAGCCCACTCTAAGTTACTTATAGAACTTGTGTTATGAATACTAGATAACGGATATACAGTTCAAAAAAACTTATTAACAGTGACACTGACAGTTGTTTTTAACTTCGAGTTGTCATATTTGACTCCTTATTTCTATAATGGTTATTTGTTATGCAAGGCTGGAAAGTTGGTTATTTAGCGGCGAGTTACCTTTTTTTTTTTACCACAATTTTTCACCTAACAACAGCGATGAACATGGTTGTTTCCGCGGTCAACTTCCGGTAAAAAATTCTTTAAACAAAAAGTTTAATCTAAATATACCTTATTCTCTATGTTTTAATGATATAAAAAACTATAATAATAAAAAAGGGAGTATTATAGTTAATTCACAGTTATTTAAAGTATGAATATATTGTTACTTATTAATAAGAATAAAAACGATTCCGTAAATGTTTACACTGACATGAGGAACAAGATAAAGACAATTTAAAAATAAAGATTTATGTCACGTTCCGAAATCCAATCATAGGTTGTGAAATCTCACCGAGCCTAATATAAAATTCTTATAACAAATAGCTTAATCTTATTGTTATTGTTCTTGTGATTCAATGAATTAAAATAATATAATAAAACCAAAACGGAGTATTATAATTATTTCAAAGCTATTCAAAATAAGAATAATATGGAACAAAAAAGTCAATTATGACATATGTTTAGGTATTAAATTAAAAAAGTACTTTACCGCGCTAGGCCGCAAAAACTGGAAACTACGCGAAAACTGACTGACAAATCCTCCTTTTCCGAGCGTGACAGGTGAAAAATATATTGATTTATTTTTATTAATAACCACTTAACAGTGCATTATATAAAATTTGTTGTTTTTTTTCAGAATCAGTAAATTTTTCTCTATCTTTGGAGGTGGTGTACATAGATGTGGCCCAAATTGGGACATGTCCTTTATCTATACTCGAAAAGTTATCATAAGTACCAATTCAAATAAGATGAATACCTATTATTTAGATTTTTAAAAACTCGTTACTGATCATATGAAATAATGAAACAAAAATATTAATCTCAATTTGATTATCACTATTATGAAAAAGAATACACCAGAGTAAGGTCAAGTGGTATTTTTTTACATTTAGTTGTAAGCATAATCTTCAGTATCATCTTCGCTTTCAGCCGAATCTTTTATAGAACAACTAAACATTTTAATATTGCAAAAGAATATTTCACCATTCAGATAAGATAATAAAAACTACCTTTTTTCCGTTGACATGTCTATCATAACATAACCCAGCGGACAATTTCTTTAATTAATTTCAACTATATCAAAGTCTGTTGTTCCTACAAACTTCTCAAGCTTAAGTCTCGAAATTTATCTTATAAAGCATTTTCTTAGAACGAAAGCTGTAATAAACGCGGTTCGTACTTTAATACAAAGGCTACCTAGAGGCAAATTAATTAAATCCGGCTAAACTAGCCATAGCTGCTCACAGGAAAGTGTACTAAGTGAATTTTATCATGCTGATGCCAAATTTTTTGGGCTAGTAGGTAGGTACCTAGTACTGTCTAACGGCGATTTTTACTAACTGCCACTTGTCACGAACAGTTTTATTGTATGCCATAGTTTTATTGTAATCTTTTTATTTTTATAAGTTCATATATTGATGTTTCTTTAAATTTGAGTAGCCGTAGATTGTTTCTATATCATTTCATACTCGTAGATGATTTTCATTATACGAGGCTAAACTATTTTCTAGTTCTTTAGTATTTTTCTACCTTTACTATTTAACTAAATTTGTATTTATTATCTTTCTTTTTAACCGACTTCAAAGAAAGGGGGAGGGGGTTTCTTAATTCGACGAAATCTTTTTTTTTTTAACTTTTAAGTGTGGAGGTGATTTTTTTTTCACTGATATAGACGTGTAGTCTATGAGGCTTCTTTACTTCATGGTGTTAGTTTACACTATTTTTGAAATAAAAGGATTTATGTCTTAGTTTTTATGTTTAAGTGTTATATAAAACAAAATTAATACAAATCAAGTGTTTTTTTAAATAATAATTTAAATCATTATAACGAAATAAGAAACTATAAGTAACATTTTCAGCTATTGGCGACATGATAGGACTAAAATAGGAATCATAAAAGAACACATCAAATAATAAAAAAACATTTTTTTTGTTATCCCGACGTTTGCCTTTGCAAAAACTGTAGTCACATGATGATAACTATATTAACAATACAAATTACAACTATTGATCGAAGTAGCTTCAGTTTTTCAGACGATTTCTCGATATCTGTACCGTTTTATTACTGAACGTGGCTAGCAGTTATTCTATACTAATTTGCAAATTCATACAATAATTCCGATTGATTAAATATCTGTGTTCTTTGAAATGCTGTTATCCAAATATTTAATTATATTGTTCGATTGCTATAATCAAATACCTGAAGAACCAAATATTCGAAAGATGATTTCATGAAAATTCCTATCCTAGTTTAAATTGCTATTTGTGGGCTAACAATTGGTTTCATAGTTGTTATTACCGTTAATGGATATCAATATTACTTTCATTGTGAATATACTCGTAGTTTAACACAATATTGCATTCTGGTTTGATTCAAATAAAGCGGCCCGTAAACGATCAAATTTTCTGTAAAATTTTTCGTGTTATCAAATTTATATTTTTGCCTGTGGCTAAGTTTGATGCGTATTACTTCCGGAACTTTATTTGACAAACGTGTTTGTCAAACAAATATGTCAAATAAATTTGATTGTTTACCGGGCTCTTTAAAACACTGTCAAACTATTATTTTGTCTGCTGTGTGTGGCTATCTATCTATCATAGTTTAAATTACAATCTGTTTATTGAAATCACGAATGATCATCAGTTATACTATATGGAATATTAATAATATACCAACAGTTAAACTTGTAATAAAAATAAATGATTTCTCACACTGATCAATGTTTTTTTTTTGTTTTAGTTAGTGCAGTTCGGAAATAAGTCAATGTTAGTTTACGTGGAATATTAAAATGTAGTTCACGAAATAATGATAAATTGAGAAAAAACAATAGGCAAGAGATATCTCGGTAGCACAGTGGCTAGAGCATTCGCTCTGCAAACAAATAGAAAATTAAGTTGTATTCCATCAATAATTTAACATACTCGTAGCATTTGGTACTTTATAAAAGTTTAATTATCGGTAAAAGCAAAAATCTTTTGACTGTTATTGATGGAACAAAAGGGTTACTACTGTTGCCTCTCAACAAATGAGTAATATTTCCCATTTTCATTAGTGCATGTTAACGAATATGTCAGGTTCAAAAAAATGGGAATTCAAAGAGTACATTCAAGCCTTCGGGCATACGGTATGCAATTTGGGCATATTGTTACGTTTTCTCTGTATAATTAATTTCACGAACAATCGGGTACAGTGCAGCTCAGCTCTCTGTTATACTCATTACAACACAAACTACAAATACCGAGTGTATTTCCGTAGGTATCATATTTTCTAACAATTTTAGCCTTTATTGCTATAAACCATAGGTTTAAGAATGGCTGGGATTATTGTGCATTTCGTCAGAAATTGGAAGCCATGCGGCACTAATTGGATAAGAGACTCGACTCACAGGTATTTATTTATACGCACACTTGTATGTGATAGTACTATTAGTGCACTTTTGATTTATTTGGAATTTATGAACAAAAGTTATTCTTTCCCTAAGTGATCGAATCAGAAATTAGGAGATCCGTAGGAGAACAACAGTAACCGGCATCGTACAAAGTATTACCCAGCTGAAGTGGCAGAGGGCGGGAAACATAACGAGACGAACCGATGGCCGTTGGGGTGTAAAGGTTCTGGAAAGGCGACCGCGCACTGGACGACGCTCCGTGGTAAAGACTGTGATAAGGTGGATCGACGATCTGGGCCCTTATTCACTATGACAACTAAGATTCCACAATTAAATTTTACCACGCCTAAACGACGTCAATATCGTGCCTTGTCCATACCGTATCACGGTAAGGTATCTGGTCAACTCTATTCTGCAAGACCCACAACGCTCCAAGACAAATTGTCTGTGGTAAAATGAAGACACGAGTGCCTTCGAAAACTTTACTTAAAACTATTATGATTTTAAACTTATAACTTGTAAAATTTTATTTCACTAACAATAAACCGTCATCATATTATTTTATGTATAAAATTTATCATTTTAACCGACTTCAAAAAAAGGAGGAGGTTCTCAAGTCGACGGTTTTTTTTTATGTATGTGTTTATATAACTTCGCCAGTTATTAACAGATTTTTATAATTCTTTTTTTATCTGAAAGAAAATGGTTTGTGTGTGGTCCCATCTAATTTTTACGAAGATCTGGCTAGTAGTTTTTTCATAATCCTGAAAAATATCAATCACGTAGTCGTTTACCTAGATGACACCACTGTTGTGTATGGGCTGATTTTTTGTGTAAACTAGTTCAAACCGACTTCAAAAAGTAAAAAATAAAACTTTTGGAGTCGGTGCTAGCTAGCTAAGGCCAAAAAATATATAGTTAATAGAAATGCAATGTAGAATGCCTTGGCTGGAACCGACTCCAAAAGTTTTATTTTTTACTTTTTGAAGTCGGTTTGATTTTTTTTATAAAATGTTTTATTATAACAACACAATTTTAGTATTATCAATAAAATTATTACAAAATAATTTAGCAGCAAATGCAAAACGTTTGAAAGTTTTTGATCGTACCTTTTTACTTTTTTTATTTATTGTTATCGATTTTCATAATGAAAATAATTGATTCACTTTTATATATTTATCTGTTTATTATCACGTTGTAATTGTAATAAACTTGTAAAGTTAATTACAACAACAACATAAAAATACTAAGTATTTCGATGGAAATAAATACTTACACTTCAAAAAACATTAATAACGTACCTATAATATTTTTATAAGAATTTTAAAAAGCACTTTGTAATTATAAGTACCTAATCGTTTGTTAATAGGCACTTACTAAAAAAAAACTAGAATTAGAGAATATGAATTTTGAAAATGCCGAAACTAACGTACGATATTGGCGTGGCTTTGAAGCAGGGAATCGCTAAGTAATAAAGGCCCTGGTGAAGGTTGCGGGAAGCCGCTGGATGCGGGCAGCGTAGGACCGATCGTCGTGGAGATGCTTCGGGGAGCCTATACCCAGCAGTGGGTGTCGTGTGGCTGAGATGACGACGAGTTACTCTTTATTCATTTATTTCTTTAAGGGGACACAAAAATGTATATTCACGGGTCGGTACGCAAATCAGTGTGACTTAATTAGATTTGTTCATTAATTTTGATTTGTTTCTTTGGAATAAAATTGCGATCCCAATGTAGTAAAAAACTAATTTTAGTGACACATTAGTCTCTCTTTAATTAACATTGTCAAAAAGTTAACCTAGGAAATTACGTCATTATTGAACAAGAAAATATACTAGAATGAAGCAACTTGTCTCATTTCGCCCTGACGGGATTCGAACCCGCATCCTTGGGAATCCGGCCCAATGCACTAAGCAATTTTTCCTACAGAGACCGAGAGATGTGACAGAGAGAGATAATTGGTTAATGCATTGGGCGGGATTCCCAAGGATGCGGTTTCGACTCCCATCAGGGCGACATGAGGCAAGTTGTTTTTTTCTAGTATATTTTCTTGTCACATAAAAATAGCATTGTAAAATGCAAAATTAAAAGTTATAAATTACGTCAACTTTCATACCTCGACTTTGAACCATTTTTCCCTTTTAAAATTCTGTTTCAGTTTTCTTTGTAACATTATTTTAGATTTATTTATTTAGGCAATTAATGTAGGTAATCCTACTAATATTATAAATGCGAAAGAATGTCAATTCGTTTGTTTGTTACTCTTTCACACAAAAACTACTGAACGGATTGGGATGAAATTTGACACACAGATAGTGGTAGCCTGGATAAAAAAAATGGATACTTTTTTATCCCTTACATTTTCACGAGAACTGGAACCACGCGCAGGAAACCGCGGGCGTTCGCTCGTAAGTACATTATAATGTTAAATATTACAAATTTTAATATGCAGGCAAAACGATACAAAGTGAGTAAATATTTTTAACCGCCTCTGTGGTCTAGTGGTACAACCACCGGTATAAGACCCAGGGGTCCCGGGTTCGATTCCCAGCGGGGGTACATATTGTATTCGGTTTGGTTGGTGGTAGGACTTGTTCTAAGTCCGCCTGGCTAGCTACCACCATCTTATCTAAACCTGACGCCATAACAACAATGTTTTCAGCATTGTTGTGTTCCGGCAGTTCGAGATAAAATAGCCAGTTCCTCAGTGGCTGAGGATTCCGGGAGAGGCTCACTTCCATCTTTCAGCCTTATCAATACTTAACATCAGGTATGATGAAGGCTAAGAGTCTACCCGTCGTTAATAAAAAAAAAATTGTAACTGTTTAATTAAACATGTCCAAACACGGATTCGCTCAAATGGGCCCTTATTTAAGTGTGGTCTCGGTTTAATCCTGGGTGCACACGAACTGAACCTTAATTTAAATCGCGGATAAAAAGTCAATAAACCGTGAAACTATCGAAAATAATAGTTTTCAATTAAACACCGTTCATTTGCGTTCGTACTTACGTTTAATTTAACCTCATTCGCACTGTAGATAGATGGAAAATAATTTGGTGAATTTTTTGAAAGTTATTTTGTTTTGCTGGTAGAACTCGAATCACCTGACGTGACATTGCTGCAAAATTAGGCGCGAGATTTAGGTGGGAATTTTGGATGCTTAATATTTGTTTATGATTTGAAATACATTAGCTCCATTAATTGTAATTCTATGAAAGAATAAATTTTGTACTATTAAAATATACTTTAAACATGATCATGTAATGTGCAAACGAAACTTAGTAGTTTTTACAAACATAAGATATTTCTGAACTACCACTATCTAACACTAACACTATCAATTTCTTTACCTCTTTGATTAAGATTTAAATTGTATGGTCGAATTAATAATACCCTGAATTGACTTATTATTTTTAATCTACCTAAAAGTATTGTGGTAAACTACTCGCTTGTATATCAGTAGTTTATTTGGTGCAGGTTCTATCCTCAATTTGAAGTGCACAAATCTTGTGATGTTTTGAATTACTATAGAGTTGTATTGGCGGAGTTTGAATACAGGACAAAACATACATCAAAATCATAAATTTTTTATTTTTTTTATTTAACATCTTTGTACAAATTACGTAAATAATGTAATGGGTACAAAAAGCAGACTTAAGGGACTAAACGACTGAAGCAAGATAGAAATGAGAAAACAACGCGCGTGGAAACGAAACCAAATAAGACGAAAATACCACGAAAGTAGTAAAGAACTATAGCGATTAAGGGGCCCGCTATAGGCCAACGAAAATAAGATTGCTTTTCATGATCGTCTGTAATATCAATATTAATGAAAAACTGAATTTCAAATTAAGATGCAGCAAACTACAGGACTAACACTAGTGAATATGTTACTCAAAAACACGATTGCATAAAATTTTCTCGATAGAAAAAAATTGCGAAGTTGCCTCCAAATCACTATAATTAACACGATAAACTGCTAGTATTCAAGTAATACATTAAAATAAAGCTTGGAACTTTTTAGTATAATAACACTATAGATAAGGCAGGGCTTATGTTATATATTTTTTGTAAATAACCTTTAAATATCCTTTAAAAAAAGAATTTCCCTCATTTCTTCATTCCGGACCGGCCGAATGGGGCCGGAGAATTATATAGTACATGCTGCCTTGTTTCTCATAGAAATAAGGCAGCATTTACTTTGCAGTTCGCCGTTGCAGTTATTACTTTTGCTTTTGGCCTAGAGCGCGCCCTTAAATGAAGAATTGCTTGAAATTATGCTTACCTATGAAGTTTTTGGACATTTGGATAATTGGACGTTTGTTACTCAATCACGCTAAAACGGCTGAACACATTTGAATAAAAGCCACACATATAAGTTAATAGCCTGTATCAAAACATGGGATACAATTTAACCCGTCATTCCCTCGGGAACGGGAACCATGCGGGAAAAACCGCAAGCGACCAAATAAGTTTAAATCAAATAATTTTGCAGCCCTCTATTAATCCACCCTGGTACAACGAGCTCAGTAAACCCTTGCTTTAACAAGAATTTTCTAGAATAAACCAACATAAAGCAACCGTTCCATTGCTTACACATATTTAAATTAATTAACTTTCAAGCGCGCATCTCCTTTTATAAGTCATGAAAAGATGGTATGCGCTAAAATGAAGGTAGTTGTTTTGACTTTGGCTTTTAGTGCTTTGATTAAATTATTATAAAACGTCGCCTTTTGATTACTTTATGAAGTGGAAAACTATCATATAGATTATAGAGGAAATCAAAGAAAAACGCCTTTTTTTATCTATGCAACACCTTATTTTTCTACTCGTCGTCTCAGCCACACAACACCCACTGCTGGGTATATGCCTCCCCCAAAAGGGGTGGTTTGCCATAATCGCCACGCTTGGCAGGCGGGTTGCCGATCGCAGTATGGCCAAGTTTGTAGGAGACGCTGCTGCCCTGTTTTCCTGAAGGCTGAGTCCCTTGGTCGCCTTTTACGACACCTACGGGATGAGAGGGGGTAGTGCTATTCTAAGCCGACACTACACAGCTATTTTCCTACTATAAAATGTATTTTAGATTGTGCTACAATTTTAAATCAGACTAAATTAAGATTCAAAATTTAATTCTGATTTATTATGTAGTTTTACTGATATTTGATTGCTCTACATTTAAATTTTAAACATTCAATAAAATCAGTTGCCAAATAAAAAACTAATTTACTCGTATGTCATATAATAAAACTGTAAAATCAGAATTTCTGTACATTGAATATATTTACCAAAAACTAATTGGAGACTGCGTAAAAACAGTAGGAGGATACGTTGAGACAATTTTGAGTTTTTCACTATCTGTCTGTCTTTTTTGTCTGTACACACTAATCTCGGAAAATACTGAACGGATTTGAATAAAACGTTTTGTTATATGTAGCTACTAAATCTGGCCAACATATAGGCACAGAATACTTAATAGTATAGTCTACAATTTATTTTGAAGTAGCTAGCTAAACTATAAGAAATATGGAAATGGCGCCTTAGCACAAGTTGTTTAGAGTGATGGGCATTAGCTATTGACATATAAAAATCAGGGGTATGGGACATTTTTGAAGTGAAAACTTCTTTAGTAGCGGCGTTGTGCACATCAGAGTTTGAAATTTTTGGGATGGGTAAAAAATGTTAAAGTCGCGTCAGGACAAGTGACCTGATCGAGATTCGTAAGACGGAGGGAGAATAGACCGCCGGGTCGGCGTAGGAGAGGAAGTAATATCTCCCTCTCTTTCTACCGCGCGGCGAAAATGTATGCCTGCTCCTGCTGTGTCGTTTAAGCGGTTTTCACTTGTGCCGGCACTCCCGGAGTGCAACCCTTTGTTTTTTTTGCCATTACATGGTATACCTACGTCTATGCGGTGAAGGCGGTAACAGTATACCACGTTCGATGTCGACGACGGTTGCAAAAGCTGATACATCAAGTCGACGCGAACGAAATCGCTTGCATCAACTAGTTTCTAAATAAATACAGATTTGCTTACTCAATGTTATTTGCTATCCGTTATAACGCAAAATTAGGGGTAAACAAAAACTATTTATTCAACAGTTTATTGCTAAAAACTGTAAAAAAGATTAATTGGCGGGTCGAGTAGCTCTTCTACACTTCAGACGTTAATTATAGTTTTATAAAGTATTCTACATTGATATTTAGTGAAAGAAAATGAAGCAGACTGCTCCATTCATTTAGCAGGATAAAATTTGTAATGAAAGGAGGGTAATGGTGCTGTCCCACTGCTGTACACGCACAGGCTACGCACTTTTCGCTACTTATCCAGTGGCATTCATTGCTACACAGACAATAAGACAAACAGACAATAAGAAAAAGACGAGAAGGAGAATCTTACGTACCTATTTACAACTGAAAGAACTACGAAGTAACAATTTAATAATCTGTGGTGCCGCTGTCGCTTTGAAAACAGGCACGTTTTCAGGTATTTTTATTTATTCTACTTAGCACTTTTTTAGCGTGATGAATACACACATTCATGCCAAGTTACAGCTTTTTAGAAGTAGGGGCCTCTGAGTAACGCCGCGGACGGACAGACAGACGGACGGACGTGGGGAAACTATAAGAGTTATTTGTTGACTTCACTACGGAATCAAAAAAAGGTCTGTATAGCTAGTCCATTTTACTGTCTTTCGAAGAAATGTATCGTGTGTGGTGTTTTGTGTAACATGAAATACCTTTGTAATTTACTACATTGACCTACGCTGATATACTTAGTATGTTATTCCTTCACACAGAAACGACGTTCACAAAAATGAGGAATCTATCCGGCGTACGCGCTATCAACGTCGTTGAATTTACAGGTCAACGGGGACAGAATATATGTCCATACAAATATACGAATAAACAGGTGGAAAGAAACTATTACCAAAAGCTCTATTTGACTTACCATTTGCTGTACTTAGAATAAATGAGCATTAAGCAAATACTCACGAACATAATGACTAAGTAAAAACAGGCCCCAGTTCTCGGACTACAAAAGACTCATTGAACAGCAATTACCTTGGAGGCCTCCGAAAAGCTCTTTAATTAAATCCTTCTCCGATGACGTCATAATTATAGCGCAAATTGGATTGAGACACCCTCTTGTTTTGTTAATTGTAAGTAGAAAATTTCTCATCTAAATTAATTAGTTTCCAACAGATTCCAAAAAGGCAATAGTGGCTCCAATAACTGTTGTTGAAGATATTGAAATTTTCGAGGAACGATGGACTTTCGTGCAAATATAATATATATAATAAATAAATAACAACACTTACACGCAGAATGTTTGCATGCCAGCAAACATAAGTAGATAACAAGTGACCCAAAACACTAATATTTTTTTAAACTATCAAGCTAAATATTAACCGCGCGACACTCAAGATTAATTTAACCTTTACTTTTTATACAGAATTTTCTCCAGATAATACAGACAAAAAACCATATCCAAACAAGAAACCGACTGATGAAAACCAAATAATAAAAGCGCAAAGAAAAATTTCAGCTTACGGAGTAGGCAGGTATACTTTGTTTTACTAGGTCTAACAAAGAGCCAGTTTCAAAGAGAAATTCAATACGACTAGTGAAAAATTTTCCATATTTCTATGGTTGTTTGCTAAGAGTGTACAATCGACAGGACTTCAAGCTTTACATGTTTGACGCATGTGTGCCATAGTGGTAACACTACATGTATTAAATCCTGAAGTCCTGGGTTCGATTAATATATTTGTTTGCTGGTGCGTCTTGTTCTAAGCCCGCCTAGCTAGCAACTACCTACAGTCTTAGCTATATATTAAGTAATTTATATGTCGTAGGATGATTTGATAAATAGAATTTTCGCAAAAATCCTAGTTATATTGTGAAAACAATACTGGTTGCTTTAGTAACATTGGATATTCTTAACTCTGATTGGCTTAATTTTTGCTTGCTTCCTAACTCTTATTCTGATTGGTTCACAGAAAGTTAACTAAACAAGAGAGAATGGATTCACATTTGAAACGTCAAGTCGTCAACCAATCAGAGAAGATGTTGTTTTGGATGGTCCGACCGGCCAATCAGTGTTCTTATTTCATAATAGCCAGCTATTCTTTTCGCAATCTTACTAAGGCAACCTGTTTTTTCGCAAAACCCCTTTTTTAGTAAGATTGAGAACTGATAACACCATTGTCTAATTATCCGTGTTTTCGCATATCCCTAGGATTTTCGCAAAGAAACTATTTATCTCATTATCCTGCAACATATATGTATTTTTCAAATCTACAACATGGATCCGCTACCTTTGCAGATGTAGATTTAAAAAATATATAACTGCTCGGATGTTTTGCTGGTAGGTATATAAATTACTTACATCAATATAAATTAATATTCAGAACATAAATCCTTGGACTGAACACACCACTGTTCAGTGGAACACACTGTTGTAATGAATTGGTAATTAAATAATACTTATATATGCCTCTAGGATGTAAGACGTTTTTATTGTTAATAGAAACTGGTTCTTTATCATCATCGTCTGTTGGGCTCAAAATATATTATTTGGACCAAAGAATCGTCGACCGAAACAAGCTCGCAGAAGTTAACGTACGAGTATGATCGTAAACATAAGATTTATACTACATCTGTGGCTTTAAAGGTAATAAGTTCTTCTGATATTGATAATGCTTTTTTAGCACACACAAGGGATCATATTAAAGCTACCATTATTGATTTTAAAACACGAAAACGGTTGATCTCGATATAATTATTGTGAGTTAAAAAGAAAAATAACGACTTTATACATATTTATGATAAAAATTAAATAGAAAAATATTGTAAAAATCTTAACTAAGTCTCGGTAGCTCAGTGGTTAGAATATTGGACCGGATTTCCAAAGGTCGTGGGTTCGAGTTCCATCTTAGAATCCACTTGTGGCCGAGTTGATTTTTTCCAATATTTTTCTATTTAACATGTATCTTGTATAAAAATAGCATTGAAAAATGCAAAAATTAAAAAATCTTTATTTCTTCATCATTTACAAAGTACTTTAAAGAATTGCTCATATGAGTCATTTGTAGGAATTAAATTAATATTTAAATGATTAATATGCAATGGCATTTTATGATTAATAGGCAAAGCACCTAGACACCAGTGTCCGGTTCGGGTTTGATGAATTAAAAATATTGCTCATATGAGTAATTTGTAATATTTAAATGATTAATATGAAAATATACATAGCCTGCGCATATTAATCAAGCAAATGTAAGAACGAAAGACTATAACATTATTTGCCGAGTCACCGACAAAGGAACAAAAGCCAGAATTCAAAACGAATACTGAATGCACACAGATCCGAATTGGGGGGCGGAACTTTTTGCATAATGTGGATTGTCCTAAAGTCGTTTGTTATACATCAATTGGCTTACTTATCAAATAGCATAACACTAATCAAATAGCATATTATAATGAAGCATAATAAATTAAATACCTAATTTCATTTGGCATAATATTAGGCAGTCCTAAAATCCCTTAGCATAATTTTATTTGCCATAACTATAGAAAAAGGCATATTATAGGTAGTTCTAAAATTTTTGACCATTTTTATGGTCGAAAATTTCTATTAAAGTATTGCATACTAGTCAACGACAGAAACGAATCGCCTAAAAACCGACTCCACGCAGTCTTGTATGCCATACCCGTAGAGTGTAATTTAAGCCCGCGTAGGGGCGGAGGGGCCAGGCGGCCCATGAGCAGGTGGTTTGAAAGATCGCCGCCGCGGCCGAAGCTGCAGTGGTGACCGAAAACCATCTGCGACGATAAGCTCGCGTGGGACCGTCAGAGCCCCGCAGCGCCGGAGCCGTGACAGAAACCATGCATGTTGCATGTCTGCTTGCATGCTGCTTGCCTGCTGTATGCCTGCTTGCATGCTGCATGCTTGTTTGCATGCTGCATGACTGCTTGCATGCTGCATGCCTGCTTGCACGCTGCATGCCTCCATCATCAGCCTGTGTACGTCCACTGCTGGACATAAGCCTCTCCTAGCTCACGCCTATTGTGGCGTTCATAGGAGGCTGTTAGCCTACTGCTACCACGCTGGCCAGATGGGTTGGTAGAGGGTTTGTTTCAAGTTTTCCTTCTCTCGGACAGGTGTTCAATGCGCCGATCCTCTTAGTCGACTCCTACGACATCTCAGGCATGTAAGGGAGTGGTGACACTTGTATTCTTAGGCCGTCAACACACGGCTGCATGCCTGCTTAATTATTATTCGTTGTGTTTATTATTATTACAGCAATTATGCTTTTAAAAAGAATATTCGTATTTCTATTATTCCATGTGATTATTATGCTATACATTCATTATGCTTTAAACAAAATCTGCGTTAAGATTTTATTTGTTGTGATCATTATGCTTTACATAAGTTATGCTTTTAAAAATTCTGCTTAAAGCTTTTCTGCATTTCAAAATTTTTTGCTTTTAATACTTTTGACAAACGATTTTAGCCTACACTATATTAGGACTTTTAAAATTATGCGTCGCGATAATACGCAACATGATGATTAATGGTATTAAAATTATGGAACATGATATTATGACAATAAACGTTATGCTTAAAATTACGGAGCCATCGAAATTATTTCCAGTAGCTGCAATATTAAATTTCCGTAAGTAATTCAATATTTCATTTCATTGTGTAAAACATCAAAGGCACGAGTCTAATATGTAAAAATATTTATTTATTTATTTTCCACACTTCCTTACATCTATCTTTACAGGATAAACCCAATACAATAGAGTAACTATTAATTTTATCAACATACATACTATTATATATATATTGGAATTTGATGCATCGGAAACCCAATATTCCTTTGTTGCAGGTTGTTTAGGCATGTACGGGTGAAAATTGGACGGGATCTGCACGTTTGTCAAAGCATAGTGGGTATTATGCCAGTATTAATAAACTAACACAAAAGAGTGTGTTTTGTACTTATTATTTTGCTTTGTGTGTTTTCTAAAGCTCGGAATCTAAAACCAATAAAAGGTGACCATTGTGTTTACTGATATAGGTTAGGTTGTATTGCATCCCACTTTGAGCGGACTCAGATTCGGAAAATATATAGGAAATGATGGCATTAAAAACCATTGATTTATTAAAGTTTTTTTTTATAAACACAGTAAAATACTATGGTCTTTTATAAACGCCGTCGGCCGCGTACAGCGTCACACACAACGTACGCCGCGTCACGAATGCTTATTATTTTTTTTATTACCATTTATTTCAGCATTCAATAAATAGCTTATAGACTAGCATACATACATTATATTAAAATTACAATTTGATTTTATTTTATTTCACGTATGGACGGCGACGTGTTGCGCCACGCGGTGTCCGGTAACCGAACGCGGAACCGTATGAATTAAACAAAACAAAACTATAAAAATATACTGTTGTCTCTTTAAAATGCTGACCTCGAAGTCAGCGTCTCAAACAAAGCCTTCATCATGATATTAAGTAATGATAAGTATCGATTCTCTCGCGATCCTCAATTTCACCAAAGGAACACTCTTATTTATACTGAAATTGAGATCCAATGATAAGTGTTTAACGCATTTGAATATGCTTGAAGTAGCATTTTTCAAGTCAAAACAAAATTAATTATAAACCCAATAATGCATTGAACGTTAATATTGCGCAACGTAAAACAATTTGCCAACCAAATTAGTTTTCTAAAGAGCCGATTAAGCGAAAACTAAAATCGGTTAACAATTTCCAAACAATATGCGGATTACCTATACGACATACAATAATATCGAGTCATTTGCGAACTTGTTTTGAATGACCACTAACAGGATTCTGTGTAACAGGGACTGGATTCTGATATTTTAAAATTTGAATTGTTGAAATTGATGCAGTTACTATGACGTTTACGTCACAAAGCAGTCGGGAAATGTTAAATTAATAAAATTTGAATTGTGACATTTGAGGCCCCTAGGCGTATAGAGATCCTAATTAATATAATAAATGCAAAAGTGTTGTCCTTCTTTCACGCCCTAAGAAACTAAGCGACTGGATTTTTGGCATAGCATTTTTATCTCGATACACCATTTTTATCTAGAACCACGCGCGGGTGTATTCGCGGGCGGCCGCTAAAAGAATAAACTATAAATCATTTATTAATTTGGCTTTACATGTGTAGTTAATAGTAAATTAACAGTCACGCATCGCCGCCCCTTTGCACGAAAAGCCCACGCAGTCCATACGTTGCCTTTCGATCGATTTCGTTTTTTTTTTAGTTTCTATAGCAAATTTTTTTTTTTGTGGTAACAATCCAATATTTCCCTTCCGATAGGCAAATATTCTGCATAAGTTATTTACGAATATTTACCCTGCGTTAACTTATCTACTCTTCTCTTTGCAAGTATGGTTGCATATACAGGTACATAAAAAAATGGTACTTAGCTCTTGAGACTGTTCAGTCTCAAACTACCTAATTGCCATTCGGATGGTTACTTAGATGTAATCATAAGTTTTAAAATAAAGAAACAAAATAATTATTAAATTGTCTCAAAAGTTAATATTAATAAATTGAAATCAAACCAACGAGGCATTTAATTTATGTACAATGATTACGAGTACTATTATGCATTTGACTGGAGGCTCTACAAAGCCAGTCAATCGAATATGTCTGAGTGATCAAGTAATTTCGCTAATTAGCAGTAAAATAATTGTTCAAGTTATCACGACTGATGATTTAACTAATCGAATAGTTTCATTTGACTTTGTAGTAAGTAATTCTACCAATATTATAAATGGGAAAGTTGCAAAGTTTGTCTCAAGCAAGCTTAAACTTAATGGATTTGGATGCATTCATACAGACCATGACGCATCTGAAGACGGCCTTACTTATGGAAATAATAGGGATACAATTTAAAACTCAGATGTCGTTGAAAGTAGCTAATTTCTGAATTAACCTAATGCACGAGTACATAAACAAAGAAGGAACCGACCGTCTTTTATAGAACAACAAACCGACAATATTACTAAAGCATATACTTATCTGGTATGTCAGTAAAGGCTGCGTTCAGATGGTTACATACCTGAAACAAAAAATAAACACATTTTTAATTTTATTTAATATACCACAACACAACGATGGGGCGGAAATACTCAAGTAAGTAAATCCGGTATTAATTTCTATTATTATGTAAGTTTGGATTTGGCTGGACAGTATTGGTTTTTAAAAGCCAATTCCTTTTTTAAGGTATGTATTTTATTTTTGTATTTGACGACTTAAAGATTTTATTCAGTTATTGCAACAGTTTTGACTCACAACTATAAGTGGACTCGATAAGCAGCAACTTTCAAGCAGCACCTACTAAGTATCTTTAAATTTTACAAAGTATTAATACCAATTAAAAAGACTAAAAAAATGTCAGTACTTAATGTTACTTTTCATAAACAAAACATTACAAAAAGGAAACAAAATATTATCCCTTATTAGTATTGTGCGTTTTCGTACAAGTTATTAAGTTACAAAATGTGGTACATGTTATTTTCAACGGCGAAATGGCAAGTCAATAACGAAGCTCATCCGCCTTGAGAGGTAAAGTACAAAATGTAGGAATAATACGATATTGAAATCGAACGAATGAAACCGATCTACCCGCCTGTCAGTTACAAAGTAAAAAGCTCACTGTTATTATAGATAAAGTTAATCGTCAAAGGAGACCGCTATAAGAGAAACAACGATCAAATCGAATTGACTATCATGTACACAACGAAAAAGAAAGTGATGGCTAGACATCTAACCAAATTTAAAAACGTCATTTGTATGACAAATTGATATAAGCCATTGTTATACCTATTTATTTTTTCCAGTATACTCTTAGTTTTATTCAGAGTGTGGACTAGATCGAGACCATCAGTTTCTTATTAAAGCCTTGTCGAGTATAGACTCAGTTCTGCGGCTTTCGCAGTAAAAAAAAAAGACTTTTGACTGATATTGCAACGGCAAGTTTACTAGTTTACTTTAGTTACTATCATAGTGTAATATCCTATGGCCTGTTGCTGTGGGGCTCAGTAGTCAATATAGAAAACGTGTTAATACTTCAAAAAAGAGCTGTGCGTGCCATATACAATCTTCGTCGGAGAGATTCTTTAAAAGACGTTTAAATTAATATACTAACTTTTGGCGGGACAATACATCTATGATAATAAAGTATATGTAAGGAAACGTCTGGATTTATTGACTAAGCATAGCGATAATCATCATTTTTAACCCCCGACGCAGCGCAAAGAGGTGTGTTATAAGTTTGAAGCCTATGTCTGTGTGTCTGTCTGTACGTAGGTATATTCGTAGAGCCTAAACGAATCAAGCGATTTTAATGCGGTTTTTTTTTAATTGAAAGCTAAATTAATCGAGATGGTTCTTAGCCACGTTTGATGAAAATCCATCCGCCCATTTATGAAGATGGTCAACTGCCCGCCGAAACGGTAAAAGATACAAAGGTAGTGCTTTGACTAAAATAATGTACATCCTGGGCAAATTAAGGTGCAGCGAAAAAAACAAAATGGCGGCAAATGTTTTTTTTTCTTTCTGTACATAAATATTCGTAGTGCCTAAACGAATTAAGCGATTTCAATGCGGTTTTTTTTAAATTTTGTGAGTAATTTAAAAAAAAAATATTCTCCCTGGGTCGGGGGACGATTTTTTTTTTTTGTGTCGGGGAGTTCTTAAAATTTTAAAATTTTATTGTAATACTAGAAATAAGACTGTAGAATTGTGTTTGGCAACAACTTGTTTCTTTGTTTCTTTAAGTTTATTGCGGCCGTTCTTCTTGTCAGTTAAAAGATGTCCTGAATGGCTGTTAGGGAAAAAAATTTGACGATTCGAAAGCACTTAGAATCAGAATCAGAATCAGAATAATTTATTGCGTTTCATGTGGTACATTTAAGATCTTAGAGGTATAAGTCTATTTGTTTTTTTTATATTTTTTTTACTTTTGACTTTTATTATTATACTATAGTACAGAAGTTATCCTATCCTACTAATAATATTATAGTGTGAAAGTTTGTAAGGATGTTAAAATATTTGTTACTCTGTCACGCAAAAACTACTGTACGATTTTGATGACTTTTGGCACACAGAATAAAAATAGCCAGGATTAAAACATACGCTACTTTTTATCTCAATATTCCTACGGGAACGGGACGGGAACCACGCGGGGGGCCGATAGCTTTAAAATATTATTGTATTATCACAATGAAGGCGGTAATATTCAAATTTTCAGAGAAAAAACATGAATGAATAACCAGAAATTAAACAAAGTAATGTCAGCGGCTTGAAAGCTTAATCTGTGGCTTAATCGGCCTGTATTTACATCACGTGGGCTTACTGAGCGTCGAACTGGAGACGTATTTTTGAATCATTCGAAATCCTTATTCAAATTCAATCCGCATGCGAATTGAAATTCACTGAATTCTTTTTGTCACAATTTTGAATCGTACGACTACGGCGTTGCCTTTTTTTAAATTTCTTTGACATAATTTAATTTTACGCATAATTAAAAAAAAACCGGAAACTCACTTGCCATAGATTTAAAAAACTGATACCAAATCGGACTTGAATCACATTATTAAAATGTCAAACTTTTCGTCATGTCCATGTCAATTTGAAAATGACAAGTGCTAAACGTCTAACTTTCTACTGGAGTTTCACCCGAGTTCTTGTCGTAATAACACGTGTTGTGAGGCTCCATTTTTAACTCAATCTACCGTACAATTTATATTATTTTTATTTATAAAAACTGGATATTGGCGAAATCCAAAAGGGCACCGCCAATAAATAAAAAGAAGAAGAACTTTCTACCGCTCGAATAAAAAAAAAGCGAGGTCGGCACCACTCGTTGCAGATTCGAATGCGAATTGTAATTTCAAAAATACGGTTTTTAGCATTCGCATGCGAATCTTGCGATTCCGTATGCGAATAGAGATTCTAATGAATCAAAATACTTCTCCTGTACATTTTGTAACATGTTGACAATAAAGTGTCAACGGGTTAAATTTTTGACGATGTCGACCAGTTACGTGTAATTATTTAATTTTGTATTATTTAATAATTCATTGGAAATTGTTTGGTAGGTACGATTCTCATGAATTAGCGTACAGAGAAACCTACAAATAATTATCAATGTAAGTATTATATGGATTGAATTATTTGTCATTAAACATTAGAAGATAATGGAATAACTAAAGTTGCAGTACTTAAATTTAACTCTTTAAGTACTGCACAGTTTTGAAGGTATAGATAAAGTCAAATTAGCAATGATATCAGAATATTGTGAAAACATGAGTAAATTAGAATATAAGATTATACTGTATAACCTACGCTCACTGCAAAATACGCCAATGTTCAAAGTCTCTCAAGGTAGTAACATGTATGGAAAAAGTGTTTGGTTGTGTGTGTCCCAGAAATTTAATTGAACTTTCAAAAAGTGTTGATAAACTCAAAATGAAGCAGAGAAAACAAATTAAAAACATTAAAAAAGGTTTTTAATTTGTGATTGCGGGACGGAAGCACGTCCGACCTGATATAAAATAGGTCTGTATAGTATTATTAAATTATATTTTTTAAATCAATTGAAATTAATATGTAACATGTGCCTCAAATTGTTATTTTGTACCAAACATTTGTCTTAGTAAAAAAAGTTTGTCATGTTAGCTGCTCATTTCTAAATCATATTTTAAAGAAAGAAAGTAATAATTTATTTGCTGGAATACCATGTATGTACATTGCGATAGTCTACAATATTAATTTTATCCAATAGTTTTCTGCCGTATACAGGTTGGCATGCAAATATTAGCGTAGTTGTAATCAAACATAATAATTAATGACCAATTTTATAATTTTACAAATTAGAATTCTATAACAGTTAATTATATTTCATGTCACTCCAATAATACTAGTTACAAATTACAATGATGTCAAATGGATTAAATTACAGTCATTGTATAAATTTTAATTTAAATAATAAATTACACATGTGACATGCGATTTTCTTTATGTTCCAGATATTATTGAACAGAGTAGAAGTTTTTTTCTATAAGCCACCGATACAATGACTTTTTGAATATGTTTCGCTCAATAGAGTAAATCAACATCAAATCATAAAATACATTTTTCTGAAATAATGTCAGATTAAATTTTGGTATGACAATTTTGTTTCGTCTTGTTGTTTCGTACATTTGTTTTTAGATCCTTATTTTTTTATGAAGTACTCTGGGTTCCTTTTGACAAACAAGCATAACTCTAATATGTACAAACAGGGCATAGACTAATTGTTTAATTTTTGAACTAGGGTTTACATGACTCTCTTATGCCGATTCCGCATATGCTTCCTTAAGTAAAAAAACTCGCAATTATTAGTGGCCTCAGTGACCCTCCTAAAGTACCACTATCTAAAATATTAAATATTTTATAACTTTAGTATAAACCTTTTTTTTATGTGTGATGATTGAAATAAACAGTTTTATTTTAGTTCCGTTTACTTCCGGTAAAAACGCTGTTCAATATCTCATACCTACATTTTTTAAATTTACTTCCTCGATACTTATTGGAAAGTTATTCGTGCTAGGCCTGCTGGCATCGCTAGGTGTCCCTCGCATGATTTACGTATGATGTGAATAAAAACCGACTTGAAAAATTAAAAAGCAAAAATTAGCCTTAGGCTCGGTGCCAGCCAAGGCAAGAAAAATAAAAAAGTAGAATAACTCGAAAAAAAAAGCCTTGGCTGGACCCGACCAAAAGGCGAATTTTTTGCTTGTTAGTTTTTGAAGTCTGTTTTTAATGCAGTCTTTTTTACTTTTTTAGATTAGATTAGGTTTAATGTGCATTTTAAACAAATTACATCGTCCATGTTAACAAATATTTATCAGCAACCTGTAGAATCCAACTGAGCGTACTATCAATATGCATCTCAAGGTTCTTAATGCTGGAGCAGAGAGGTATTGTTGTTGTTATCCAGAACAATCGGTGGTACAGTGCTCAAAAAATAAATACTACTGGAGCAAACTGAATCAATGTTTTATGGCACCAAATGGCAACTATTTCATCGAACCAGCATCGAACAAAAATAGAACCACGTAAATCAGAAATATCGGCGTAAACGGTGTACATACACAAACAAATTAAACATACCGACCGAATTGAGAACCTCCCACTTTTCGAAACTCGGTTAAAAAACGACCGATTTATTAAGAAACTGGGAAGCTTCTGTCTCACGTTAGGTATATAGGCTTAAAACACATAGGTAAACAAGCATGTAGTACATCCACTGCTCCTTATGATTAATTACGTTGCTCGTACCAAGACAGATTACCTTTCCCTCGGGAACAGTTCGGCTTCCCTACTCAACGTTTCATCGCCGCTGATGACCTTTACTACACTAGATCATAGCGGAAGCGAGAGAAATGAAACATGTCACTTGAGAGCTAAGTAGAAGAACCTTATCATTCACAGAAACTCTTTCGAGGGAATCGGCAACATAGAATCGGGTAATCTTTATTGACGTGTTCCCGTCGACCGCTTAATTAGCTTTCGGGCGGAGATTTCGAAGGGATTTCCTCCAAATTAAGCATGAAGTAATTTGTTGTCGATACAGGAAGGACTCCGTTTTTGCACGTTTAGAGATTGTCACTGAGAAATTTGTTTAGGTTCGGTCTCTCATGTGGTGATCCTTAAACAGAATTTAATTGAAAAGAAATTTTATATTTCATTGCGAAAAATATTTTAAAATGAATGGAACATAAAATCGTTGACTGTTTTCGACATCGCAAAAATCTAAGATATTTTCAAGGTTTTTCGCCCATTTATCACGCTTTTGTCATCTCTATTTTTTTCTTGTGTCATTATTTATATCGGTAAGTCTCAGTGCCCTTCCAAAATGATTCTATTTAAACAAAATTAGGCTTAGAGTATCCACACAATCAGGTTTGCTCAGTCAACATGCTCAGAAGATGTCTTACCTCGATATTTGCGGACGGGACTGTAAACAATGGGAGATCCCCTCGAGTGGCAGGAGTACAAATAAATTATAGTATTATTATTTATTTGCCGAGCAACACATGAGTGTGATGAGGGAGCGTAAAAAAATAACGGGAAAAACTGATTTTTCTGAAGTCGACTACCACGATTTTGGTATGAAGTGACGCACTTTGAAATTATCTTAGTGCAACGTATAGTTTATCAAAATCGATTTTAATTTACCGAATTTTGATTGTCAGAGTTGTCAATATACGTATTCCGAGTTAGTTTCCATGGTGAATCCCACAGATTTATTACTGGTTTCCGCGTTGCTTGACCAATAATAAATCCGCGTGATTCCAATAATTTCGACGTGACGAATACGATTACATAGCGATTGCGATACCTGTCAAAAAGTATTTTAACAATAATGTAAAAATGAGAACTACGATCCCACAGACTGAAAGCATGCATTATGAGGTCAACAGTATTCATTTGAATAATCTCGCCAGGAGTTTACTCGCAAACTCAGAAGTGTCCAAATTCTCAATATCAGTAACAAATTCTTTAATTAAACCCGTTTGAAAGGCGAGGCCGAGGATGTCCCGAGATGCAACCCTCACAGATAAGGCAGCCAGATGTCGCGATGTAATTGCGCGCCTTTGTGGCGTCCCTAATGAAAGGTTGACGAAACTGATATTGCTGCTATCTTTAATCAACGGAAACTTGTCCGCGTCATGATGCGGGCGTTTGACAGCGTGCTGCCGTTAATGTCGGAATATGGACGGTGATGGACCATTCCGGGAACGTAGGCAACAAGAAAGTTATCAGAATTACCAATATTACTTTTAATGGGTTACGTCATTGATAAGTAGACTACGATTTTAGAATCGTAATTGCATCTGAAATGATACAATCGATAGAAAAACGCTTCTACCACACTAGTAATTAGCTTTTCCTCAATATCGCGTCGTTATCATTAGTTATAACTTATATAATACCACCTGTTTCATTATATTTACAAAACATATTATTTTAAACTGCATATAGGAAGAGAACGCCACTATCAACAAGAGTATCGACCGTTCTCACACACGAGAACGGCTAAAGACATAAAAGTGAAGTCACGTATTTAATTAATTAGACGTTCTGCTAACAACCCGATCTGTCACATCGGCGGCCACACGAGCTAAGGAAACTAATCTCTTTGAGACAATACTAAGGCAATATCTTTGGTTTACGACGACCTCTCACTAGATCTACAAATATTTGAACAATCCACACCGCCACCATTGTCTAGGTCAAACTAATTTTGGGAACCCAAGTAATTCAGTTCAACGTTTAAGACCACCGGGTACCGTGTCGTTTAATCATCATTCGATTAGTAAGTTTTAATTGGACATTATTTGCGTTTACATTCACTTTTTGCTGTAAAAACTGAAGTAAACAAAATAAAATACAAGTACTAATGAAGAGCGTTATTAAAATTACTAATTACCGATAAATTTGAAATAAATGCTTAAGATACAGTCTTCTTGGTAAAGAAAATTTTAAAACTAATCATTACATAAAACTACGGTGCATTATATGGAAAATAACTTTTTTTGGTTACTTTGTTCTTTCAATAAGACAATCCCAAGACGGTCGAGGTGAAATAACCATCTAATATTTGTGTAATAACCGATTAAGCGATTATAAAATTATTATTACTTTTTAATTTTGCATTTTACAAAGCAACTTGTCTCATGTCGCTCTGACGGGTTGCTTTTTTCTAGTATATTTTCTTGTTTAATATTTATCATATATAATTATTGTTTTAACATTATAACATGATATCATACGTGTGAAAACCCAACACTCCAAAAAGCCAGAAACTTCTCTATTCATACAAACATTTCATCTCGTAGAATTTACCTGTAGGTGATCAAATTCGTCTAAAATAACAAGCCTCTTGGAGGGTCCGTCACGGCCCGGCGCATACGGACCCCGGGGGCCGTACATCACTTAGTCACCCGCATCGTACCGCATGCCTCGCAACTTTCCACCGGGGGAATCGGAAGGGTTAAGACTGCTACCTTATAAGTGTATTATTTGTAAGGAGTGATATGACCTCTTTAGTGGTCAACTCAACTGTGAACTTGGTTCTTTATCGTTTGACGGTTAAAGACCCAAAATATTGGACAAGAGCTGCGGGCCTACCATCATTGTATTAGAAACCATCATGTCATTAGGACGTTTTGTTTGCATTTTTTTATTGAAGTTGTCACATTTTTACACACCTAACACTTTGGGGGCGACTGGGTGATGATTAAGCGAAGTTGTCGCTAAACTTCAGTCAAAAAACAAGCTTACTTTAAAAGATTTATAGTACGAAATAGCATGGTAAGATTGAAACAATACTGCGCTAAGAGATAGCGGTAGGCAACTTGTCTGATATCCCGTATACCCCTGCACTCGTATAGGATGTAAGTTTGTCGCATTTGGTGGTTGTCCTACCTACTTTTCTAAACGTGGGCTTGGGTCGTATTAAATGTTAGATCAAATAAGTACCTACTGCACTTACTATTTACTAAAAGAGTTCCAACATAAAAATATTATCAATCATCTTTGATTAGTCAAAATATTTGTTTATCACGCATTAAACGGCGCGATTGTTTTAGTACCGCAAACATTTTGCCGCGTCACTGTACACATGTGGTATGCGGCGCCGCAATACGGCAATCGCGTTAAGAAAACAGTGACGGAGATTTGCCTGCGGTGCGGGCGCCGCAACGCACCGTCTCTCATATCATTGATTTTTATATGCAGGACGCCGCAGCGACATCGCTCCGGCGCTGCGCCGCGACCGCACCGCACCGTGTTGCGGAGTGTCTGCGGTGCGGCGCCGGAACGCACCGTCTGGCATATCATTGATATTTATATGCAGGCCGCCGCAGCGACATCGCTCCGGCGCCGCGCCGCGATCGCATCGCACCGTGTGGCTTCTCCCTTAGACGTTTTACGTTTTTACCTGCGACGGTACGGAGACGGTATAAGCGTTTGGGGTGAGAGTTTGTTTGTTTGTGCAAACCAATGTTGCTATTTATCTCCAAAACTGGTAGTCCGATTCTGATGCGGTTTTCAGTGATGGGTTCGGGTTTGATTGGTGCACCTGTACGTTTTTTCATGCAGCCTTCTTAAAGAGGTCTTTAAGGCATTTTACTTTAAAGATGAAGAGCCAATTTATGTGTTCAAACGCTTTCTGAATCGTACAAATATTAAGGTTTTTTACACTTTTTGAATTTTTTCTTGGCTCGTGGAAATGCTTTAATTTGTATTCAATATGAATAAATTACTGTTCTTACGTAGTTTTATTTTCAAGACCCGACTGGCGTTATAACGCAGTGGGTGGGTATGATGATCCCGCCTCAGTAGCCATGAGTTTTATATCCATCCGGAACAAATATATATATAAAATGTAGGAAAATTTGAGTCGTTTTTTTATAACGGTGTAGTAGTATGTTCAGTTGGCTCAATACGATTCTGGGTGTTAAAGACATACTATCCTTATTTATGTATTATATTAAGAAGAGGTGAATAACACAATTGTTAAATATTCGCGATGTTGTCTCATATTTATTTACTGAAGCGATATTTTAAAAAACTCGGACAATCACAGTCCATTCTACTCGTCAAAAATTATCCATCAATAGCAAGAGGACTAAATATTCGCATTTAAAAGCACAGCAATCGGTCGTACTGATTGCTGTCCTCCGCGTCCCAAATGAAAACAAGTAAATTCAATTGACTTTTAATGATGCAAATTTTTCGAATTCCATTACGAGTCCGAGCATTGTTCGTCCGTTGATCAAAGGCGTCAAATTAAACAATCAACAGGTCCCAAAACAAATGTTGATAAAGAAATTCCTGTCGCCTCTATAGTTCAGCTTTTTTCTCCAATTCATTGAGAGATTGTTCGTGAAAATATCTTATCGGATTATTTCGTTTAAACGCATAAGGACAAATAAGTTATAAATTTATTTCTGGACAAGGCTTTTTCACGAAATAAATAAATATTTACCAATTATCTAGCCCACGTTAAGTTTAATGAAAAACTTGTGTTATGGATACTAGATAACGGATAAACATACTTATATACTTTTTGTAAAACTTTTTAATGTAATACATAATATACATATTAAACACCCAGACCAAGACAAATAGAATATGTTCATGCACACAAATATTTGTCTTGTCCGGGGATCGAACCCGGGACCTCTGGTGCAGAAGGCGGGGTTAGTACCCCTGCGCCAAACAGGTTGTCAGAATGATGATATGATCTAAGTGAGAAAATTCTATGGCTTATACGACTATCTTACTTGATAGTTTTGCCGTGGCTTTAAAGAAATAAACTTTATTGACACTATAGTCGTAATTTAGGGTTAAGTAATGGTTTAGAAAACTTATACCAGTAATAAAAATTATAAGAATCCATAAAAATACTAGTATGTTACACATAACTATCGAGACGTTTGTGTCACTCAAGAAAATTCTAAACGCATCCGAAACTTTGACGTGAGCTAAACTAATAAATTATTAATACCACTTACGAACAATTGAATAAGCAACTTACTTCAGCATAAAATAAATTTATATCATCCCTAAGGAAACAGCCTACGTTTCTCGGAATAATAGATGAAGCGAGTTGCTCTATTCCCATACGTCACCGGACTAACTACTGGTAGCCGTACAAAATATTGCTGATTCGAATAAAAAACCGATTGCTATCTCACTTTGATGTTGTCGGAGGAAATGAGATCTGCTTCCGATCCGCGAGAAAAGGGAATAATCTCCTTCCCGGTTTGGAGGTCCGTTGGCAATGTGCCGGAACCCTATTAATCTTCCTTCAATATTTACCAGTCTAGAGCGGTACCCTTCCAAATAATATTTATCCGCAATATACAGAGGTGTAATCGATTTTCGAAGTGTAATTGGATTTTTAAAACTAACAGTCATTTTCGCTTCAGCCATTGTCGGCCCTGAAGAATTGGTGTCGGAAATTGGCAATTTTTGTTGAAGCAATAGCATTTTTTTTTTAAAACCGCTCAAATATAAGCAAAGATAAAAAATTTGGCATACTCTTCTGTTATATATCTGTACTGATATTATAAAGAGGTAGTTTGTAATTTGTAAGTTGTTTTAGGAAGTAATCTCTGTCACTACTGAACCGATTTTTTTTATCCTTTCACCACCGGAAAGCTATCTATATTATTTCTGAGTGACATATGCTATTATTTAATTAAAGTAATTTCTTCGCAGTACATATTTTTGACGCCCAGCGAAGTGGACACGAGTCAGCTACTTGAATATAGTCTAAGAAACAAATTCTAATAATCAAATAAAACTATCGGATAATCATTTTCTATTTTACTTGAAGGGTAGAAGTGTAATACGTCTTTGTTCTATTTTGGCATATGCAAATATATTTTAGTGAAATAACCTTGGAGTCGTCTTATAGATCTATTCAGGTCTATTTCATCTTGCCAGTGGCTGGAACTTTATTTCCCCGATGGCGCAACAAATCTATATTTACGTCTGTTTCCTTTTTATTTTGTCGTAAAATCGCTGTGATTTATCGATCTTTACAAGTATATCTTTTATGTTTTGGGATCGTTCAAATGATTTCTTTCAATTCAAATTCACCTATCACGTCGTTGCTTAGGGGAATTACATAATGATTAAATTGGTAGACACCAATTTAATTTTGTTTTTGTATTAATTTTTAAGTCTTGTGGTTGCTTGTTATAATTCTTGATTATCTGAAAATAGCCAAACCTTTGAGTATAATCATGAAAACTGGGACGATAGCACACCTAAACAATGTGTATGCAATAAGTAAATAATTTTACTTCTTCAAGTTTCCGCATGATCTATCTTGTCTACTTTTAAATAAAACGATACCTACGGAACTTTTTTCGCATTATACGTATGACTTGGCCTCCTTTTAAATTCCACTGTGATTGGGAGAGGGTAGCGTCATATCAGCTGAAGGACCGGGTGTCGACTTCTGACCGTTTGGAGTGCTGATCTAATTTGCCGAATTGCGGGAGCATATGAAATTAAATCATTCCCCATGTAAGACGGTTTCGGAACGTTTCTGAAGCCTATTCGGTTATGGTAAAATATTTTTTGACAATACCCGACGGTATCCATGAAGAAATTCAATGTTAAATCGCTTTGGACGTGGGAGGAGAAACAATAGGTATCGCATAAAAGGTTTTGCATCTCTTTGCTCAGCAAATAAGGCACGCTGTGATCGACAAACAAACGAACTTCGAAGCTAATATTAAAAAGTTTAAAAAACTGCGCATATCTCAACGTGAAACTCAAGCTAATTGAATACCCACAAAGGAAGCATCATCTGCGGCTGACCGCGTAGTGAGGCTGAATAGAAAACAATATTTGTGGATTGTGGGTATAAGGGCGCCTCCCCAAAGCGGCGTTTTCCTCGGCCATTTCCTCCGCAGTCACAGGTGAGATTTATATACGGATAATTGGATAAAGAACGCGTTTGCGAGAACTGATACGTGGGGGCGCTGCCGTGAAAAAATTGGTACACCTTAATAGCTCTGACTTCGGGGTTTGGTTGCTTCGTCTGTAGTGTAATATTTATATATTTGAAAGGAAGAAACACACTTATTACAATTACATCACATTTTACAACAAATTATTAAAGAGACGACATTCATAGGAAGGCTTAAGAACAAAAAAAAAACACAAAAAGCAGTAGTGAAGCTAGAGGGCCCTGACTCAGCACAAATACTCCTGGACCATTCGTGTATGGTTAGAAATGCCCAGAAGCGCTGTTATACTGTCAGAGCCTGAAAAGATAGCACGGAAAATACAATATTTGTAATTATGAATAACGGAGCTTCTCAGTAATTTTCTTTTTATATTATTTATTGCATTTACAGTCTTTTTAATAAAAATAATAGAAAAACTTTCGGTCCACTGCTCTTATTATTGAGCTAGAATTTATGATTTTGTAATTTTTTGCATTTTTCAATGCTATTTTTATACTTATGGTAAATTTTAAATAGAAAAATATTGTAAAAAAATAATTCGGCCATAAGTGAATTCTCAAACGGGAATCGAACCCGCGACCTTTGGAAATCATTGAACCGGATTGAAGAGCATTGGACCGGATTTCCAAAAGTCGCGGGTTCGATTCCCGTCTGAGAGTTCCCTTGTGGCCGAGTTAATTTTTTTTCCAATATTTTTCTATTTAAAATTTACCATTGAGCTAGAACTCTCAGTAGCTCAATGGTTAGAGCAGGTGGGCCGGATAACCAAAGATTGCGGGTTCGAGTCCTGTCTGAGTAATATAAGACAAGCAGGAGACAAGTTGATATTATCCAGTACTAGCTTCCACCCGCGGTGTCACCCGCTTTCTGTTCCTGTTCCCGTGGTAATATCGATATTAAAAGTAACATGTTACTCTCCGCCATTTCAATTACCTCTATGTCACAAATCAAGTCGATTCTTTGCTTAGTTATGGCGTCGAGAAAGTACAAACAAACACACTTTCGCATTTATAATAATAGATATGATTTTCTTGTTTACAATGAACCTTCTCGGTATTGCCATTTTCTTTTGTTATTATACACAAATAAACGTAGAAAGGTGTCGAGTTTATTTTGACATCGCGTGCCGCACTGTCAGTTAAGCAAAACAATGGATAATTTAATTTCACAATTCATGCGACGTCTTTTAGCTTTTATGTGATTAATATTTGATTTTGGCTCTCATAACAGAAAGGAAAGTAATATTGTTATTACATACATTATATTGTTTTACGGTAATTTTGTGTTACTATTTTATGAACCATACTGTCATAAAGAAATAGTCTCGTTAATCAAGTCTTGGCATTATTTTGAGTAATATTAAAATATTGACGCATTTTGAGTAATAATGAAATATTACTCAAAATGCGTCAGCGCATTGTACCTACCTAGTTGCAAAGTAGAATGCATATATTTAATCTAAACAAATACACTAAAGCTCAGGGGGGCTACCGCCATTTTTAAGAGACCATTATGTCGTAACAACGTTTTGTTTTCCTTTTGTTTCAACAGTGTTTGAATTCGTACCGCGAATTTCATAAAGTTTTTTTCATCCCTGCCCAATGACACAACCATTGAGATATATTATGGAGATGAAATATTACAAAAAAGAACGTGCCTACCTGCACTTGATGGTCCTTTGTAATGACGGACTAGACTAGGCAGCTCCTGAACATTCGCAAGAAAAATATCGACATCCAAATACTCACGATATATTAGAATAATGTAAGTTTATATAAACAACTATCTCAGATCCATGTACATCTTTATTCATTGTTCCTGCCAACGAACATAATTGAAATTGTCATTATTTTGCGCACTTTACACAAAACCTCCGTCAAAAAAATATTTTGTTTTATGAGGTCCGCGGTACGAAGTGACATAAAAATAATGCGCCGATAATTTTTGACAGAAAACAATATTGCCCTAAGAGATGGTGGTAGGCCAGCTGGTTTCTATCTCTGTAAAAAAGCTAAGCTCTTGAGAGTCCGGTAAACAATCAATTATTTTTTTACTTTGTTGACAAACACGTTTGTCTAATTTTTCGGAAGTAAAACGGATCAAACATAGCCGCAGACGGTCAAATAAATTTGACAAACACAAAAACCTGACAGAAAATTTGATCGTTTACGAGGCGCTTTATAATAAAACAATTGTCAACAAAATAAAATGACGTGGGTTCGCGAGAATGCGCAATGTATACACGTCAAAACTATAAATAATAAACAGTGGGTCTTGGTCAACGTAAGTTATAACTTTAGGTAGGTACCTCCTTTATTTTCAGAAAACATGGTTACTATTAAATAACCGAATGAATCATAAACACACGAGTAAGTATAATGGCATAAACCATCACAAGCTTTTATAGCTAACTACACAAGCGATATGAATATTGATTTCGTTACAAGCACGTAACGTTAAACGTTATGTATTCCATTTGTGGATGTCACGGTGACGTCATTACAGCACTACGCTCGAAACATTACACCAATACACTAAAAAGTCATATTCAAACTGACGCTTTGAAGGCTCCGCAGCGCATTCATTTTGTTAATGATCGACTGGTCCTGGGCAGGGCATGGTTTTGAACATACATTTTTATTATCCGGTCCGGTATACAGTATTCAGATGCACTGCTGTTTCAATCCGTAGATCAAAAGCAACGCGAGCCCCCACGTCCGTATTGCGAGCAAAGAGCTCGTTTGACACTTTACGGGTTCGAAAATACCCGGAAATGTATGAAAGGTATACCGTGACAGTTTTTTTGCTACTTGAAATTTGGTTGTTTGGTTGAAGTACACACCGCCGGTTACATGCGACTTTGTAACAATTTACTTTTACTTTTTTCTGAACTCAGTTCGGATGAAGTTTTATGACAATGTAGAATATTTTTAAATAGAAATAGATACAACTCTAGTCTATTTAAAGCTCCAGTGGATAGGCTTTTTCTAGGCATGCTCGCTCCATCTTCGGCCTCTTCTGAAGTTTGACGATTCAGAATGAGGCCAAGACCAAGCCTAGTAAAAAAAAACATAACAGACAACTTATTTATTGCAAAATAAATCAAAGTCAAAGCAAAATTTATAGTTTTTTTTTATTGGGACTTTACTACCAGTGTTTATACTCGACAATAAAAGTACTCGTAAATCCAGAATGATTAAAAAAGCGGAATTAATTAAATACTTTGATAATTTTATTCCTTTCATTAATCCAGAAGTTTGGTATAAATATATTTTCTATTAACAAATATATTAACAGTCTTTATATTTATAACTATTTAATTTTGCATTTTACAATGCTATTTTTATGTAATAAATATTTAACAAGAAAATATACTAGAAAAAAGCAACTAGTCTCATGTCGCCCTGACGGGATTCGAACCCGCATCCTTGGGAGTCCGGCCCAATGCACTAACCAATTATGCTACAGAGACCTATGAGGACACGTCGAATCTTTCTAGTATTTCACTGTTCTACGGTGTTGGCCACCGTCGCTTCATCAATGAGAGAAATATCCTCGCATTCGAAAGAAACATCTTTACAGATGTTTGACTATCGATTAACATGTAACAGCCATCTAATTATAACTATTTAATTTTGCATTTTACAATGCTATTTTTATGTAATAAATATTTAACAAGAAAATGACATGATTTAACAAGAAAACACCGTAGAACAGTGAATATACTAGAAAGATTCGACGTGTCCTCATAGGTCTCTGTAGCATAATTGGTTAGTGCATTGGGCCGGACTCCCAAGGATGCGGGTTCGAATCCCGTCAGGGCGACATGAGACTAGTTGCTTTTTTCTAGTATATTTTCTTGTTAAATATTTATTACATAGTCTTTATATTGTTGCATTTTCATTACACTGTGACCATAAATGAATTTAAATTTTAATCGTTCCTTCCGATCCAAACATTAGCCCAATATCTACCATGATGATATAAACCCAAAAACAAGGGATTAAAATAAGACACAGGACAAACCGCGCATTGACCAAATTAATTTGTAATGAGCCCGCGTAATCCAGACATTTAATATAAAAGCGGATAATAATGCTGTACCGCAACGCGCTCATTTAAAATGAAAACGCACGTGCTTGAATATGTAAGATTAATTAATAGAAATTGTTGCAGTGTTAGGAGGTGATAATACTGCGGTGGAAAAATTAAATGGGTTTGAAACTGTCCCACAGTATACATTCTTAATCATGCAAATCAGCTTAAGCAAAACGTATATTTAAATTTAATCTTGCAGTACGAACTTTGACGAAAAATATCTCAAACTAGCGGATCCTCGCGGTTTTACCCACGTGAAGCCCGTTCCCGTGGGAATGTCGGGATAAAATATAGCCTATGTCACTCGGGAGAAATGTAGCTTTATAATGGTCTAAGAATTTTCTAAATCGGTCCAGTAGTTCCTGAGATTAGCGCGTTCAAATAAACAAACTCTTCAGCTATATAATATTAGTATAGATAACAAAGCATCACGTACTTTTGACCCCATATAAAGTAATTTTACGGGTGGATTACTTTGTGTTATTTAGTTATTTAAATAATAACGTTTACCTACCTACAGACAAAAATCTGTCCTGCGGTATATAAATTCTCAATTATGAAAATCTGCCTAAGCTAGAAACGGACATTTAAATTAAAATCTTGCAATACGTACCTTGGACAAAAAGTCCTCAATCCATCGACCGATTTATTTTAATGAGTAGTTCCCGCAGAAGCAAAAAGATGTTTCTATTACAAAGTCAAGATATCTTTAGCTTTGTAAATTTTCACTTGAAAAGATACCAAAAATAATGATACCGTCAACTTGGTACCAGTAAACTACAGACAAATGAACACAACATCTTTACAGAACACACCAAAACACACTAAGGAAGTTGGAAAATTAGTACCTAACCGTTTACATATAGATTTTTAATAAATAAGACACGTGAAACGAGATGGTTAAGTGAAAATAAAATTCAGAGGCACAAGAAGTTGTTCACACATAAATGCGTGCTAAATATTGACATGTATTTTCTACTGGAAGTCTACAGTAACATTCGGCGATAGCGCAGTATTGAATACATCAACACTTTGTTAAGAGATACGAGTGATTCAAGTAATTCAAGGTAACATACGGTATGTAATTTTTCAAATACGATTATTGTTAATTGCTTCTTACTTTGACAGTTTAGATTCTGAAGTGAATATAATTACTATGTTATACATTAAACATAATATTATGCTTTAGTACAAACAAAACAAGTAATAAATGTATTTATATCTGTACAATACGGCGCTGTCGACCGACCAATAAGTGATCTAAAAAGGTGCTGCACAGCCTTAAAACATTTGAAATTCAAAACAAAATCAAACAGAGGTTGGCACATTTGATTCCACCGGGTGAAAGAGTGATTCGAAAATGTATTTACAAAGTGAAGCCCACACACGAAGGGTTAGCGTGGCGTGAGTTGCGAAATGTGAATTATTCATACATAGCAATTTTTTTTTTATTACCTTGACCATTTCACGCAAAACGTTGGTTGATCAGTAACGGCCAGACGCACTCCTTAACACCTTTTTAGGCACTTATTCTTTTTTAACTACTATTTATAGTTCTTTAACTGTCCTCTTGCGCACTTCAGGATAAGAGCTGGTCCTGAAAATCAATTTTATGGTGTTAATTTCGATATTATAAAATAATCAATGTTTCGCTAATGGTCTATCTATCAATACAATACATACTTAATAATATTTCTTTTTGTAACCAGGAATTCTAAAAATACATAGTAAATGTACCTAGGTCATTATATCAGATACTGAAAGAACGTTAATTATAGTACATTGTTTTTATTGTGCTGAATAATGAGAATCAAATAAACCTCAACATCACATCAACATATTTAGTTACTTAACGTGATAAGGACGCTAAAAATTACTCAGAAAATTTAGGAAAATTCTATTTTTAACTTCATAAAATAGGCTACTGCGAAATCGACATTGGCAACTGGTGCTCGTCGACGCTTTTTCTTTTTAACCGAGTTTCGAGTTTGCTCGGCGGAATTAGTTTACGCCGATGTTTGATCGGATATTCCTTTAAAGAAGTTAACCGAACGGCACCACCGCAGTAAATAAACGTAGACAGCAAAGCACCTTGTTATTTCTGTTTGGAAACTAGTAACATCTGTATGTTTGGATACTAATTCAATATTTGAAGGTTGAGTTCAGGAACATGGCGGATACCGATATTGGTATTTAACCGTTAAGTTAAGTATGTGTTTTGGGTGATACCTATGGTTTAAATCTAGGGTTTGTGAACCGATGGCGTAGTATACTTCACATTCTTAAGTGCATGCAACAGCATAGACTGAATAAATGATATTAGGTTTGAGTTCAGCGGTACTTATACGAAACTGAACCAAAAAGGGAGGTAAAGAATTTGTATATTGAAGTCGAACAGCAAAAAGAAAATTGCAGAACTTAAACATGGCTTAAATATATTTATGAGTTAAGGGTGACTCACAGTACAACGTGCCGACTCTCGTCTGTAGCACGATCAACTAAACATCCCCTTTTTTCATCTTAGCGTGTCGATGGCAGACACTAAAGTATTGTAGCCCAGAAATCAAACACTTTGACACCCTTGTCGGATGCTGTCATGAGATCGTGCGTGCAGTTGTCAGGACACTGCACCTCAAAGACATTCTGTTGCTCCGGCCGGTCTGAGTCCGAAGCATATTTAACGACTTCCAAATCGGCCATGGTAGACCATGGCGTCCATGGCCTCAGTAATCGTTCAGTAAAACGTCCCCTATAATTGTATGGACACGCTCGAAGCTACACCGTGGGGCAACCGACTGGTGGCCGAGGTGAAACCTCGCCTCGGGCTCGGCGCGGGCCGGTTCAGGCCCGACTCGGACCCGGCACAGTGTACTGTAAGTCATCCCTTAGGTTGTAAAACTTGTATATTGTTGATCGCTCGTCGCAGTGCCAACTTGCGATACTGAAGATTTCTTTACCGTCAGCACCGGATAATTTGTACGGAATTATACAAACAGGTTCATTCCGAAGTATTTTCAAGGTGTAATAGGATTGGCTACCGACTTTTTAATTATACCGATCCTATCGACCAACCTCTGGGACCATCGGATTTTGAAGTAGTTTTCAATTAAGCGAAATTATCGAACTCCAATTGGTACTAAGCAATGCAAACAATCTTACTGGAAGTTTCTGTTGGATATTCTTCCTATACAAATAAGGTGTAGGTATAATATATATTTCCATTTATCCATTTATTATATTATAGTAAATAGACTACTAAAAATACTAAGGAGGCACCAGAATACTCTAAGAAATCAGAACTTATTTTGGGAATCGGTGAAATACAAACTGTAAAACAAACAAAAAAAGCATTGGCAGACTCATGTTTTCCGTAAAAATATAGGAACAAAAGCATGACGTTTGGGCAAGCCATAAACAACGTCATGTTACTTATTCGTTGTCAAACTAGATATTCCCTAGACAGCCTAGTCTTGCAACTTTCTTGATAAGGACGGGTACATAAATAACATTATCGTGAATATATTGTTAGAAACAGTATTCTAAGACTAAGAAAATAAATTATATTATCTAAGACAGAATTTTTTTTTTTGAGGCGTTACATTGTTATAAAAAAAACAACGGGTTGCACTCCAGGAGTGCCGGCAGAAGTGAAAACCGCATAGACAGATAGACAGCTTACGGAGACATTACCGCGCCACCTAGCGGTGGTAGTTGTCAACGCAAAGCTGCCCACTTTACGCATGTGCACCGATTTTCGCTTTACCAATGTTTGAAGGGCCTAATCATTCAAAACTGTTGATAGGCGTTGAAATTAGTAATATAAAGTGTGATCCCGCTGATATTCCTCAAGAAACTGCAACAGCCAACTTCTGGGTCGTTCTGGCTACCTAAAGTCCAGGCGCCAACGCTGCACCACGATGCAATCAAGGTGACATCGCCTTCCCTTTGTCAACATCGCGGTTTAAAACAATTTTGTTCACCCCGAATACAGTCCACTAAATTTGAATCGCCCACACAACCATTTTCGGGTTCCTTAAGCCGGGAGAACCACCAAATATAGTAATATAATAAAGCTGAGAAGATTGCCTAGGCCACGCGTGGACAAAGTAACAGGTGACTGTTAGTAATTATTATAAAACAGAACAGTTAAGTATATCATTAAAGCGCTTATTAATTCCTACATTAAATAAGCAAGTTGCGAAGACGAAATTAACGCAATATCAATTAATTTTTACTTAGCAAACAAAGGTATCCGATTTGGGTAATTAAATTCAACGGTTTAAAAGCCATGGTAACAGAAACACCGAAGATCAAAGAGAAAGCAATAGGAAATAATATTGGAGAACAATATGATTATCAGAATAAAGCTACTTCGGTGTATATATCTACCCCTGCATTGGCAGGCTTGGAAATCGAAATAAACGGTTAGGATACAAACGGAATTTAAACTAATTAAATTATTTCAGTGCCATTAGATGTACACCATTCTCGGAATTCGTGATAAAACTTGAATACGATACTAAAATGGCAATGGTTCATTCTTCTCAATGCCAAAACAAAGACATTAAGAACCTAGTTATATTGTAAGATCTACTGACGAAGCACTTCATAGTTAATACAATGTAACTACAATGTAACATTATTCTGTGAAATGCTTTGGACAGGAAGGACGGCAGACGCAATGTAAGCAGTCTTGCCGATCCTTAGAATTAAGTTGCAATGTAGCAATTATTATTATAATCTTTTGTATTAGAATAAGGAGTAGATCGAGTCAGTCCGGCATCAAACTCTGCTGGGTTCACTCGTCTTAAGTTAGCCTAAGTTAGTCTGTAGTTCATCGATAAAATCTCGATACATTAGTTTTTAAAAACATATTTCCACGCTCCGGAAAGTTAACTGGCGCAGCCGGTAGGATAGTCTACTGTTTATCATACGCGGAAAACTCTCGAAAAAGTACGCTAGCATCGCAGAAAATTCGGGAAACAGTTTCGAAGCTTCGTAAAATCCGAAATCGTTGCTGAAGTTCGCGTGTGTGCAGCAGTTCGCGTGTTTCAACACCGGTAAAGACTATCCACGAACCAAATAAATTTGTTAACGGGAGTAATTTGCCTAAAATCGGTAATGTGTGAAAATAAGGTGCAGACTGGCATGTAAGTTGTAAAATTCTTCTACATCCTTTCCTATCCTTTATCCTAGTGTTAGATTTAAGTGATTATTGTGATTTTTTTTTATATAAATACAAAAAGTGAATATAAAGTAAACCAATATAGTTTTTAAACATTTGAAGTATCTACGCGATAAAATCTCACGATTTACTTTGAATATAATTTTAATTTTAGTAATAGGCGATAAAATCTCGCAAATTAATTTTAAAGTTTACCTAGATAATTTAAAGTTTACGCGATAGAATCTCGCGATTACTTTATATTACCTACCTTATTTTTAATCATAAACTAAGCTTGTGTTATAGTAACTATATTTATATTTCAGTCTGCGTTCGAGCCTCGGTCCGGTAACACGTGCATAACTAGTCTCAAAAATCATACATCGTCAACCTTTTAATCCAACCACAATGAATTGTGTTGTCTGCGATTGTACTACCAACGACGGTGCCCAGTGTAGTGTGTGTAAGCATCAGTTATGTTTTTCCTGTGGGAACATAAGTGAGTCCGGATATAGAAAGCTGGGAGCGGATCGCAGGGCAACATGGAGGTGCCCTCAATGCAAACTCACACCCACCCCGGTGCCATCTCCTAAAAAGCTCACTCCAGTAACCGATTCATCTTCACTTGAGCTGGTTCTTGCAGAACTTCGTGACATGAAGCGGCAGATTGCAAGCTTATGTTCAGTGGTGGACGATGTAAAGGAAATAAAAAGGGAGATGTCGGAGCTGAAGGCATTCTGTGAGTACTCGTCATCAAGACTCGATGAATATGACGCAAAGTTAGCAAGGGTTGACCGGAGTATTGGTGAAATTTCTACATTACGTGAACATCTGGATTTAAACCTTAACACAGTTTCTAGTTTGAAGGCAGAGGTGGAGGCAATGGAGCAGTGGTCTCGGCTTGGTAATGTCGAGATTAAGGGCGTCCCATACAAAAAGGAGGAGAACCTGTTTGCAGTTATTGACAATATTGGCAAAGTAATTGGCTATCCAATTCAGAAGACACAAATTAATTACATTGCCCGCGTACCAACATATTCTAAGGAAAAAAATATTATAATGAGCTTTACTAATCGATATATCAAGGAAGAGTTTATTGCTGCTGCGAGAGCCTGTAAAAATCTGAAAGCATCTGATATTGGCTTTCCAAATGCCACCCAAAGGGTATTTGTAAACGATCACCTCACTCCAGCATCCAAGATTCTACTGTCTAAAGCGAAACAAAAAGCTGACAGCCTGGGCTATGATCACAAATGGGTTAAATATGCAAAAATTCATATTCGCAAAAATAGCACATCACCCGTCATCATCATTGGCAGGGAAGGTGATTTAAACAAAATAGTTTAAGCTACTTTTATTCACCTTATGTTCACTCATTTTCATTATTTCGTTTTCCGACTGTAAGCATATTAAACAAAGCAATAATATTAATTAATTACTTTACAAAATTTGCATTGTTGTTGCAATATTTTCATTGTATCCATTATTATTGCCAATTATTTTATTTTTCAAATCAATCACTATGCACTTTGCTTAAAAGGTTGATCACCGCTGCTCTGCTTAACGCTTTTGTCTCGCGCTTTTGTTCATCGAAACTAGCCTTTTGTATTCCTTATCGCTGGCCGCCTATTCACAATACTCGACTACCTGCTTTGCCGTCATTAGTGACCTTGCCATTTTACACCTTAACGCGCTCGCATATGTGTGAATTTCGTTCTTTTATGATTTTCTTATATTTTATGTTTTTTACAAATACTTATCTAGATGATGACTCCGTGCATAATTGTTGTTGTGGATGTCTCTTATTCAATTTGCAATATGTGACTGTAATATTACGGTTTGTAGTGTTATTTTTCTATTTTGGTTTTATATTATTCAATTATTGTAATAAATTACTTAGTTATTTTACTATTTCGCAGTGATTTCGTCTAAACGAATAGACAATTTGAACATCTACTATCAAAATGCGCGGGGCCTTAGGACTAAAACTAACTCATTTTATCGTAACGTGTGTGCAACTAACTATGACATTATTTTGTTATCAGAGACTTGGCTGGTAGACGGCATAGCCGATACTGAACTGTTTGATTGCAGATATGTAGTTTGGAGGCGTGATAGAAACTACGCGGCTACTCAGCAGTCAATGGGAGGTGGAATCCTCATTGCCACGCGCAAGGAGTTATTAGTTATGCCTCAAATATCATTCCAGTCGAGTGCGGAAGATCTTTGGGTAACCTTATCTTTCGGATCGAATACATCGAGTAAATTACATATTTGTGTACTGTATTTAATTAAACAGAATCTGGGTAATACTTTTTCTCAACAGTTATCAAACTTTTTTGATAATCTAAACAACCTCATCTATAATCACCCACACGATAGGTACTTGGTCGTGGGTGACTTTAATATGAGTCGTATAGTGTGGACACCTTCTCATGATGATAATTCGCTGTCACCGAATAATTTCCATTCTCATGATGAGTGCATTCTTGTGGATGAATTATCAACTTTAGATTTAAAACAATATAATGGCGTGAGAAACTATTTCGGAGTTACTCTTGATTTAGTTCTTTGTACTGAGCCTGTAAGTGTTTTAGAGTGTAAGGATCCTTTGTCCCGACCAGCAGATCCCCATCACGGTGCACTGATTGTTGAGATTAGCTGTACTGACTTGCATACCTTAATTCCTGCACCACGGTTGCAGTTCTTATTTAATAGGGGTGACTATGATGCAATTAATAAAGCCATTTTAAAAGTCGATTGGGAGAGGGAACTTTCTAAGGGAACTGTGAATGACGCGGTGGACTTTTTTTACAAGACCTTTGAGTCACTGAGAGATATGTACGTCCCCTCTAAGGTGGTAGGTAAAGAGTCATATCCAAAATGGTATCCGATAACACTTAAAAAAATGTTAAAAGAAAAACAGAAATATTTGAAAAAATTTAATACTTACGGCAACCGCTCGGACCTCGAATCATACAGGCTACTACGAGATCGCGCAAAAAATCTAGAGAAGGAGTCTTATAGCAGGTACATGAACTCTATTGAAGATTCCATTCAAGGTAATCCAAAGCAGTTCTGGTCGTATATTAAGTCAAAAAAGAAATCTAACTCTTTGCCGAGCTGTCTCAAACACGGCACTAATACATTTAACACCGGTGGTACTATCTGTGACGCCTTCTCCAATTATTTTCAATCGACATTTTTGTCGCATTCTACTGATCTAGGTCAGCCTAGCCTGGACACACCTGCTGAGTCGATTTCTTCAATGAGTTCTGTAGTTATCGATGAAACAGAAGTACGTCGCTTTCTTAAACAACTAGATCCCTCTAAGTCAGCTGGACCTGATCAGCTTCCTGCTATTTTTCTCATTAGATGTTGTGATTCTATCGCCCTCCCCATATCAATTTTGTTTAAAAGATCTTTATCCGAAGGTGTGGTCCCAGATATTTGGAAAAAAGCTTTTGTTACCCCTGTTTTTAAGAAAGGTAATAAAACCGAAGTCACTAATTATAGGCCGATATCTAAACTCTGCATCATTGCGAAAGTCTTTGAGAAAATCATTTATAATCAAGTGTATGCATGTTTGAGTCAGTCATTTTGTCCGTTTCAGCATGGTTTCCTTAAAAAACGATCCACTGTCTCAAATCTAGCCTTATTTAACAACTTTCTCACTAAAACGATGGACTCGGGAGGGCAAGTAGATGTCATCTATACGGACTATAGTAAAGCCTTTGACAGAATTAATCATAAAACGTTAATATCGAAACTTATACGCATCGGTATATGTGGTGACCTGCTTAGATGGTTCACGTCTTACATTGAATTTCGATTGCAGGCTGTAGTAGTCAACAATTACACATCTGGCTGGGTTACTGTCCCCAGTGGTGTCCCGCAAGGATCGCTGCTTGGGCCATTACTGTTTGTGATTTTTATAGCTGACATTAACACATGTTTTAAACACTCCCATTTACTTTGTTTTGCGGACGATATGAAGATCTATGCAGATGTCAGATCAAGGGATGACGCAATATCATTGCAGTCGGACTTAGATAGACTGGAGTCCTATTGCCAAGCTAACGATCTGGATTTAAACCCATCTAAATGCTGCCTCGTAACCTTTGCACGTAAAAGAAATATAATATTGTCTCAATACTCTCTTAAGGGTGCAGGCTTGGAAAGAAAATATACAGTGCGCGACTTGGGTGTTCTCCACGACTCCAAACTGCTGTTTGACGAGCACGTCGATAATATTGTGTCCAGAGCCTCTAAGGCATTAGGGTTTGTTATGCGCTGTGCAAAAGAGTTCTCTCGCATCAAAACTCTAAAAATCCTTTTCTGTTCATTCGTTCGCAGTATACTCGAGTACGCCAGTCAAATTTGGAATCCCCGCTACGACATATATATTTCACGTATTGAAAACGTCCAAAAAAAGTTTATTCGATTTCTGTGCTTCCGTACCAAAGATTATTATAATTCCTCAATCTACCACGAACTCTGCCGGAAGCACCATCTCTTGCCACTCTCGCTGAGACGCGACATAAGTGACTTGACGTTTCTGCTTAACATTACATCCGGTTCGATTGACTGCTCTGAACTCCTCGGTAATCTGTGTATAAGAGTGCCCTCTAAATCTTTAAGAAATAACTCAATTTTGCACCTACCTCCAGCTCACACGAATTACAGGCAAAATGAATATATTTGGCGTGCTAGCGATAACTTTAACCACTTAAGTAGCTTACACAACTTTGATTTATTCAACACTAGTGTAACTTCAGCGAGGAATGCGTTGAGCAGACGGTTTTTTGACCCATAGTTTTTTTCTTCTTTTGACCCATAGTTTTAAGTTAAATAGTTCTAAATAGATTATACAGATCGTTGTTGGTATTACAGCTTGTAGGATTATGTTAACTTTAAATTTTTATATTATTCATTCATAAATTATGTGCTTGTTAATAGAGGTTTCAGTATTTTAAATAGCTGTTATTAGCGAGGACCTGTAATTGGCTATCTGTTTCCTACTGTGCTAAATATTGTAATTATGACACGCTGTTGGTCTTCCATAAATAAAATAAATAAATAAATAAATAAATAAAATGGAGAACGAACTAGATTATCCGACACCACACATCCCTCGCGAAATGCTAAACCTTATACCTGAGTATAACGGGAACACAAAAACTTTAAGTTTGTTTTTGAGGAAATGTGAATTCGTTATATCAAAGTACCAAGGTGCAGCAAACGTGAATGAGTTTTTACTTCAGTCAGTTACTAGTAAATTGTCCGGGAAAGCCGCTGCTCTGATCAGCGAGCGAGGTGAATTTCAGACGTATGACGAAATAAAAGCAATCTTAATCCAACATTTCGGAGACCCGCGAAGTGAGGAATGTGTAGCGATCGAATTAGAAACATTAAAAATTAGAAACAATGAATCTTACTTAGAATTCTGTGGTAGAATTCAGGACGTGAGAGCAATTCTTATTTCAAAAGTTAACCAAAGTTCATCCGTTACCTTAAAAGAAGCAAAACGTATTATTTACGATAATACTGCCTTGAACGTTTTCTTATATAATTTACCCGAACACATGGTGCGAATAGTTAGAATTAAAAATCCAACCACATTAGAGCAAGCATTGAGTTTTGTTTTAGAAGAAGTTAATTTCCAAGAACAGTATAACCTTCGATCAAAGATGCTCCAAAATAGACCATTAATCACTCAACAAAATATATTTAAACCATCAATTCCGCAGAACACCCAATTTAAATTTGGTATTCCTGCATTTCCGACAAATCAATTTAAATTTGGTATTCCGGGAAACACCCACAATCTTTTCCGACCAAATAATCAGTACTTTGGTAATCGACCTCTAAATACAAATGCATTCAACCAACCGCGACCCACAGCACCACAATTTAATAATTTTACAAAACCCCAATTTAATACGAATACACCATTTCAACCAACGGGCTACCGTCCGCAAATAGGTCAATTTGGTTATAGACCTCAAACACAAGGTTTTAGACCACAGCCAGGCCAATTTGGATTTAGGCCTCAGCAGCAACATCAAGGTTACCGTCCTCCTAATTTCTCTAATGACGTTTCAATGAGAACCGCACCCGCTAAACCGCAACAGTTTCCAGTAAACGAAATATCTACTGATGAAACTGATTATTATAATTACCCTTATAATTACGAGACCGAATTTGCAGAAAATATGTACGCTTATTATAATGAAAATGCATATACAGAACAATACCCCGATCCTTGTGAAATTGAAAGCGACAATAATCCACAATTAGAAAATAATCAGGAAAAAGTAGATTCTAATGAAAATTTTCAAGTCAATTGCCTCCGAATCATCCCGAGATAATTGAAATAAATTCAGACAATACTCTAAAATTACCTTATATATATGTACCAGATATAGATGCTAAGTTTATGTTAGATTCTGGAAGCACACGTTCTTTTGTTAGTACATCTAAAGCTAATGAGTATTTCAATAACTATAGATGCTACGAACCGTTTATGGTAACTAGTACGCATGCATCCAGCGTCCATAATGATGTAGTTAATATTCCTCTTTTCTCAATTTTTAAAGAACCATTTACACATAAATTTTATATATATGATGTAGATAAAAGATACGATGGAGTAATCGGTTGTGATCTTTTGTCTCGACTCAAAGCAAATATTTCTTATAACCATATGATCCTTCAGACAGACAAGACTACTATCCCAATAGTTTATAAAAGTGATTATAAAATTATATTAGAACCGCGATCAGAACAACGCATTAAATTACCAGTGAATCAGGAAAACGGTGATGCAATTATTGAATTTAAGGAATTTTGTCAAGACGTTCGTATGCCTACTGCCTTAGTTTCTTGTGAAAATTATTTTGCCGAAACCATTATACAAAATGCAACAAATAATTTATTAGAATTAGTTATTACAGCACCCTTCAAAGTATCCAAATTTTGTAACGAAATAGAAACTAACTATAACGGTGACTATACAAACGTAGAGACAGATACCTTATTGAATGACAACTTAAATAAGCTTCGTTTAGACCATCTCAACATAGAAGAGCGTAGAGAAATCACTCGTCTATGTGAAGAATATAAAGATATATTTTATTGTGAAAACATTCCACTTACTTTTACCAATCAAGTAAAACACCAAATCAGAACTGTAAATGAAGATCCGATTTATATAAAACCCTATAGACAGGCACCGGCTCAAGCACAGGAAATATTACATCAAGTAGAAAAATTATTGCAAGATAACGTAATACAAGAATCACATTCTCCTTGGAGTGCCCCTGTCCATTTGGTTCCAAAAAAATTGGATGCTTCAGGTGAAATAAAATATAGAATGGTCATAGACTACCGACGTTTAAACGAGATTACAGTCGACGACAGATACCCACTTCCGAACATATGTGACTTATTTGACAAATTAGGTAAAAGCAATTACTTTACAACGTTAGATTTAGCTTCAGGATATCATCAAATTGAAATTACAGACTCAGATAGGGAAAAAACTGCGTTTTCTACACAAAATGGACATTATGAGTTTCTTAGAATGCCATTTGGTCTAAAGACAGCTCCGGCAACGTTTCAACGAACGATGAATAAAGTGCTGAGAGGCTTACAGGGAATACATTGCCTCGTTTACCTAGATGACATTCTGATTTACTCGAATGGACTAAAAGAACATCTTCAAAAATTACGTGCAGTATTTGAACGACTCAGACAGACGAACTTGAAGGTACAATTAGACAAATCCGAATTCCTTAGAAAAGAAGTACAATATTTGGGACATACGTTGACAAAAGACGGACTTAAACCTAACGATGACAAAATTAAAGTAGTTATGGATTACCCAATTCCACAAACACAGACTGAAATAAAACGATTTTTAGGATTCATAGGATATTACAGACGTTTCGTAAAAGACTTTTCTAAAATATGTCAACCTTTAACAGCATGTTTAAAAAAGGGTAAAAGAGTGATTATCGATAATAAATATACAGAAGCATTCCAAAAATGTAAAGAACTTTTAATAAATGCACCGATTTTACAATATCCAGATATGAGCAAGCCATTCATTCTAACAACAGATGCATCTGAAGTAGCCCTCGGTGCAGTATTGTCACAAGGCTGTATAGGTAGCGATAAGCCGGTGGCATATGCTAGCCGAACGCTAACAGATACTGAAAAGAAATATAGTGCAATCGAACGTGAGTTGCTGGCTATAGTTTGGGCCACAAAACATTTTCGACCGTATCTATATGGAAATAAATTCACAGTTTATACGGACCATAGACCTCTAATATGGCTTAGTAATTTAAAAGAATTGAACAGCAAATTAACGCGTTGGCGTTTGCGTCTGCAAGAATATGATTTTCACATAATCCATAAAAGCGGAAAACAGAACGCAAATGCAGATGCGTTATCACGCCTTCAATTCAATGTATTAGGTAATGATGATAACGATTCCATGATTGTTAATGTGGAAGATAGTGAAGAGCAATCATCTAAATTAACGAAAAAGGATATCGTTGACTCAGACACCATAACCATTTCCGATTCTGAAGACACCGCTTCTATTTCCACAGATATGGATATCGAACCATCTAACTATCCAATTCGTTCCGATAACTCTAGTATTCAAACCATTCACTCAGCTCAAGAAACAGAATCTTTAGGTATACCAATATTACATGAAGCAGTTGATACGAAGCCAAATCAGATATTAGTATTTTATAAATTTAGTCAAGATATGCAAGTAACAGATTTATCCCGCGATAAACAAAAAGTTTTAGAAGTGTTCTTACCATTACAAAACGACCAAATAATAAAAGATTTTCTGAAACGATACATTAAGCCTAAAATCAAATATTTCATTTACTTTGAACACCCAGAACATAGAAAACGATTTAGTAAAATAATTATCGAATTATTTAAAAAGGGCACAGTAAATTTTATTGAATGCACCGAACGCGTAGTTTACGTAGAAGATGAGCAGGAACAACGAGCAATAATTAATAAAATACATGACGGGAAAACATGTCACCGAGGTATCACGGAAACAGTTAAAAGAATTAAGAGAAACTATTTTTGGCAAAACATGCATGAAATGGTGACAGCAGTCATCAATTCTTGCGAGCAATGTAAAGTTTCTAAATATGATAGAAAGCCCATAAAACCAGTTTTACAATTAACGCAAACACAAAATGCACCATTCCAGGAAATATTCATGGATACATTTTCAATCGAATCAAAAACTTATCTAACAATTATCGATGCTTTTAGTAAATTAGGTCAGGCAATAGAAATCCCATCCAGATCAACACCCGAAATTGTTAGAGCCCTAATTAAATATTTTTCTTTTTACGGAACACCACAAAAAATTAGTTCAGATCCTGGAACCGAGTTTAATAATGCATTAATTAAAGAATTAACAGATTTACACAAAATAACTTTGCATATTGGAACGCCAAATAACCCAAATTCCATGGGATTAGTTGAACGTTTCCATTCCACTTTAATAGAAATATATCGATTAGCCAAATATGAAAGAAAATATACCGATGCCGCTACAGTTATGACTTACGCAGTCATGGCTTACAATAATACCATCCATAGTACTACTGATTTAACACCATTTGAGGTAGTTTTCGGTCATACCGAATTAAATTCAACATTTGATACAGATTTCCAGAAAAATTATCAACAGCAACTTATTAAAGATCATAGAAAAAGAACTCACGAATTATATAAACAATTATCGGAAAAAGCAGTGAAATTAAAGAAAAAAGTAATTCATAAACGAGGTGGAGAGACAGGCCCTGAATTGAAAGTAGGACAAACCGTATTCGCCAAAGCAGTCAATAAGCGTCAGTCTAAAGACAAACCTAAATATCAAAAGGCTATAGTCACGGGTGGTGGATGAGGTGGATGAACCTACTGATATGGACGTCGATAACGCAACGGCTCCTAGGTCAAACTCTCCCCAGCCAGGGACTTCAACTGGTGGAAATTAAACAAAATCCGGGAATCTTACCTTTTCAACAAGGTCAAGCCTTTTTACAACGCGATCAGTGGTCCATTATAAAAACAATAGATCTGAAAGGTTTCGAACGAGACATTTTATTTAATATTGAGAAATATTCTGAATTAAATGACATCACAACTCATTACAGTAATAACAGTTTTTATCAATTTGAGATTCAGGAATTACAACAATTAGTACAATACTTACGTGATGAAACTATTGAAAAATTCCAACAACTGAGCCCCTCAAGAAAAGTCAAACGAGGACTCATTAACCCAATTGGCTCAATTATCAAGATAATTACAGGAAATTTAGATTATGACGACGCAGTTAAATATGATAAGCTTATTGCAAACATACAAACCCACGAACAGGAAGTTTCCAATAAGGTTACCATAATATCTAAAATGTTAGATCATTTCCTAAATTCCACAAAAACTATTGATGAAAATACACAACTTATGAATGAGCGTCTTATTCGAATTGAAACAAAACTTAGTGACCTCTCTGTCAAAGAAAATCAGCTAAGCTATGTAACTTATCTCATTAGTATTTTAAATATGTTTGTTGCTAACTTCCGAACCATGTACATTAAACTCAGCGAAATAGAAACTGCTCTAGCGCTCAGTAAAGTATCAGTTATCCACAAAAGTATTTTAAACCCAAACGAATTATTGAATTTATTATTGGAAATAGCTCAAAATGATAATTTAATGTTTACCGTAAATGAACAAAATCTCATTAACCTGGAAGAAACGTTTTCTGTGAAAACTTACATCACAAATAATGTTATAAGATTTATTATAGATATACCTTTAGTTGACAATGTAACATATAATTATTTTAAATTGTATTCCCTTCCCATATTCTATAATTCCATAAACCTAACCTATATTATAATCCCTGACTTTCCTTACCTACTCGTAGAAGGATTGAAATACTTACCAATAGCCAAACCGTGTAAAGAAGTTACAGATAAAGATTACTTGTGTACTGAAGATGACCTCACACCTTATGCCGATAAAACCTGCATTGAACAACTGATGACGTATTGCCCAAATCCATCTTCATGTTTCCCTAGATCAGTCGACATGGAAGACCTGAAACTTCAAAAGATTACCGCAAATAGTTGGATTTTATTCTCCAAGGTTAACAAAATTATTTCACAAAACTGCGATAGTAATATCATCCATGGGCAAATACAAGGCACATACATACTAACCATACCAGATAGATGTATAGTATCCATAGAAGGAATAGAAATTCGAGGACATCGTTATTACTCCATGTTCAAGAAAAACAAATCTTTACCTGTAATCACATTACCCAGTTTACCTGAAAATCAGCAACAGAATTCTACGGACTCCGAACCTGTGAACTTGAAGAAAGTAAATCTGGACGACATTCAGCATTTAAATTACGTGCTACAAAAAGGCGTGAAAAATGTGAAAAGTGTCAGTGTGCAACAAAGTGAAAGCGTTGCTACCATAGTATTATATGTAATAGTTTCCGTATTGATTGTAATTTTTATTGTGTTAAAATATAAGATAATTTTAAGAAAATTATGTAAGAAAACTCCATCTGATGTTAATAACCCTCAAACTTCACCTAATCAAGTAAATGAGATACCCTTGATACATTTGAAAAAGTAATTATTTTAGTTCTGAAACACATAGTTTAAATTGTTAAAATTAGGTAAAGTTTCCAATGAGTTTTCTGAAAAATTTAGTTTTTCAGATAACTTCATTCTAAGGGTGGAGGAGTTATATTGTAAGATCTACTGACGAAGCACTTCATAGTTAATACAATGTAACTACAATGTAACATTATTCTGTGAAATGCTTTGGACAGGAAGGACGGCAGACGCAATGTAAGCAGTCTTGCCGATCCTTAGAATTAAGTTGCAATGTAGCAATTATTATTATAATCTTTTGTATTAGAATAAGGAGTAGATCGAGTCAGTCCGGCATCAAACTCTGCTGGGTTCACTCGTCTTAAGTTAGCCTAAGTTAGTCTGTAGTTCATCGATAAAATCTCGATACATTAGTTTTTAAAAACATATTTCCACGCTCCGGAAAGTTAACTACCTCAATGATATTTGTTTTTTTTTTCAAAGACAAAAAAATATGCAGAAATAAAAAGGTTTATCTTAAAATGTAAACAGTAGAAAAAAGCATATTTACTTACAAAAATATTGTCTCTGTAACCGACGAATGTACCATACTATAAAAGAATGTCAGTATAGAACCTTAATTTCCATAACATTGACAAGGAAGAGAATTTTTAATACACATTTTAGTTAACCGTGCTTTCCTGAAATTACATTGCAACGTTACAATAGCAATATGCTATTCAGGTTTCAGTGGTATATTTTCCATATAAAATTCTTATTTTTAATTAAATGTTTGTTTGATGTTTTAAAAATGTTCATAAAGACGCGAATAGCTTTAGAATATTACGAGTAAATTAAAATAGCATTGGAATGTTGTACTGCTACAAAATGTTGATTAGTCGTTTGTTTTTACTATACAAAACAAGATTAGTATAGGACTATGTTATGCTGTTAGTACTGAAAGAATTGTGACTTCCAAAATTGGCAGTTGCCATGACATCGTACAGAAATTGAAAAGTGCAAATGGAAGTATATATAGACCTTTTCCTAGCCTATTTCTGGTATTTTCTTTGGTTTAAACATTCGTCAATTGCTAGCACGGGGCCTACCGCTATCTCTTAGTGCAGTATTATTTCAATCTCACCATGTTATTTTGTACTACGAATCTACGAAGTAAGCTTATTTTTTGACGGAAGTTTTGTGACGTCTTCGCACAATCATCGCCTCCAAAGTGTGGAGTGTGTCAAAATATAACAATAAAAACAATCGCAAACCAAACGTTCTTTTGACATGATGGTTTCTAATGATAGCCCCGCAGTGGAATGTAACAATAGAATACCTATAATATTGTGTCTCATAGGCCTGAAAAGTTTAATAATTTTCTCATAGGGATAAACCAAGAAGGTTTTTAAAGTATTAATTCTTAAAATATATTAAGTCAACAATCATTATTTTCAACCAACTCTCTTATGTACAGTACATAACCATAACCATCTTAGAATAAGTTTCTCCTGTCCAGAATATGTATGATGCAGAAATTTCAACAAAATTGGTCACTAGAGTATATTTAATATATTTAAAGCTCTTTGGTGAAAATAACTTGATACAAACTTTAAACTTTTTATTGCGTAGATATGTACTAAGTATTTTATACAACAAGTATAAAAGATTAACCGGCTTTTCTAATTGATTTTAAACCTTAACGTCTCTTCTTTTTATAAATTGTTTGTGATATATGATGTGAACTAGGTAAACTTTTTAACCATTACATACCTTTAACCCATAATTCTAGTAACAATAAAAAAAAACTAAATGAATTTATTTGCAGCGAAATATTCAATTAAAATTCGTACTTAATTCCTCAGCTGCAATTAATGAACAGCAATTGCAACAAGCTTCTTGTCAATTGTTTTGAGATTTATCAAACATAAGACGTTGAACAAAACTCATTGCAAACAAAAGAAATATTTTTAACAATTTACTAGCCGTCCGCAAACTCGAGTGGAAACCGAGTGGCGAGATTTCCGATAATAGAGGTAAAGGGCGCGAGTGGGGCTTGTTTCCGCCGCGGATGCTACTTAATTTACACTTACGATCAAAAGAATGGACTCACCCATGTAACTTTCAACTTTATACAGCATAGGTAGAACGACAACGAATCCTACTTATATAATAAATGTGAAAGTTTGGATATATAGATGTTTGTTCAAACTCGAGTGGAAACGGAGCGGCGAGATTTCCGATAACAGAGGTAAAGGGCGCGAGTGGCTCGTTTCCGCCGCGGACGACTTTACAGCTAGATACGATAAAAGCAGATACTCAAACATGAAGCTTTTAAGTTATTTACAGCATAAAAACAATGAAATAAATGTAAACTATTAATCGCGCTATGAATTGAAATAAATCAACTTTCAAAAACAACGCTCTTTTAGTATTTTAATTTGATATTATTTAGTTAGCTTCGATGGCACCTTTGCAGAGTTCTGGTCATGGTCACACAACCATTTAGATTAAATCATATATTTTTTTTTAGGAAGAATGAAAAGTAATGTCAGATTTTTTACACAGAAATTGAGTGTTGAGTCCATTTTGTTACACGTAAGTGAAAGTAACTATTAAGTTGTTCGATGATTGACCGGTACACTAATATAACCGATTGATGTTTAATCTCTTAAAGTGGTTTCCGTCAGGTTATTTTGATATTTTATTTTGAATGTAGTATTTGAAGAGCCTTGGATCATGTAAAAGTGGGTCGGTGTAAAACATCGTTAAATCACCTGTCAAGCAAGAGTTTCAGGGTTGTTTTTATGCTGATACTTTTTAACCGTTGTATTTTTTTATGTACATATATTGATCTATTACTTGAAGACGACTGAACTGATTGAAATAAATTCATACGTTATACCATCAGGACAGTTCCCGAGGTGGTCCCATTTGTTTAAAAGTTTCCAGGAAATCTTTAAAAAAACTGACGTTTTCGTAACTTGCCGGTTTCGTTAGATGACATAATTTAAAGCCCGATTTTTAGTGAAGGCAAGTACGGGACTTATTTAAGCTTTTAACAAATATGAAATAGATTTTTTTTTTAAATAAAAACCGGCTTCAATAAGCAAATAATAAGTATTTTAAAGTCAGTCAGTTTTTAATTCTGCTTTCATGCTGCTATTTCATAACTTAAACAAAGAAAACGACTAAGTACTTTCTAGTATACAATGCAAATCCAGTATGACTTTGCTCAATTTGTTCTACAATCATCAACTGCAATTGTTACCCAGTATTGAGGCATGGGTATTTCTTTTGGATGTATCAGCAAGAATACCTAGCTGCAAAAAACTAATAAATCAAACAGCACATCCTCAACAATATAAGGTAAAACAATTTCGTTCTCCACAGAACCGTATTGTCAAATTACGGAAAAGTAAAGGGTTGTTTTATAGCCGGGAATTAGTAGCGGTCGGAAGCAACAAACCGGCGAGGTTTCTGCCGGAGCGTCTTGAGGGCGAAGAACGCCCGTTTCCGGGCCCCACACCAGGGTTACCAACTTTATTGAATTATATGGACAGTTAATCAAACCAATGTTTTTAAACGAATTAATATGGAACTAGAAATCTATGTAATATCATTTATCCTTTTTCATTTTCTTGGCGTGTCGGCTCAAAAGTAAAGCGTTGTTTTATAGCCGGAAATCAGTAGCGGCCGGAAGCACTAAACCGGCGAGGTTACGCCGGAACATCTTAAGAGCGAAGAACGCTCGTTTCCGAGCCCCACACCAGGGTTACCAAATTCACTGATATAAATGGACATTTATTCTAATCAATGTTTTATACGAATTAATATGGAACTAGAACTCTGTGGAATAAAATGTTACCCTGATTTTTTTCCATGGAGTGTCGACTTAAAGTAAAGGGTTGTTTTTATAGCTGGGAATTAGTAGCGGTCGGAAGCAACAAACCGGCGATGTTTCCGCTGGAGCGTTTTGAGGGCGGAGAACGCCCGTTTCCGAGCCCCACACCAGGGTTACCAACTTCACTGATTTATATGGACATTTAATCAAACCAATGTTTTTATACGAATTAATATGGAACTAGAAGTCTATTTTATATCATTTATCCTTCCTTATTCATTTCTTGGCGTGTCGGCTCAAAAGGAAAGGGTTGTTTTATAGCCGGGAATCAGAGGGCTGATTCACAACCATCGGAAACGGAATTGGATTCTAAATTTATGCTTTGTCTTTCTCTATTTTGAAGTGAATTACAGTGACAAATGCATATGTGCCGCTCACGGAAAGTTTCCGAAAGTTTGTAAATAAGGCGGCAGAAGCGGCCGAAAGCACTAAACCGGCGAGGTTACTACGCTGCAACGTCTTGATCGCGAAGAACGCTTTTTTCGAGCTCCACACCACGGTTACCAACTTTACTTAAGAATAGCCTTACGCGATTCTTAAGTTTAGTGCAAATGGGTGTAAAAGATTGATGTTAAAAAATAATAAGAAAACAACCTTATGAAAAATTAGAATTTAACTGAAAACCTATACTTACTACTAGAGTTTGTACTAGTAGAAATATTTATGGTAAGTAGGTAGTTATGATTGAAAATTGATAGGGTGGACTTAACTTAAAAAGTCCAAATTTCAATTTTCACTAAACCAAAAAATAAGGAATAAGTATATACCTGTAAAATCCGTTTTCAAAATAAACTTTTTGAAGTCGATGCCTAAAAACTAAACGTGTAGAAGTGCAATGTAGAATGCACTATAGATGCCTTGGCTGGAATGGTATGGCACTGACTCCAAAAAATATATTTTGAAAACGGTTTTTCGGTACGGGATTTTATTTACTTGATATTTTTTTGGTTTTCGTTTGATTTTTTTATTTTAAAGTCAATGTTTAAGGGAGTTCGAAGTTATTAATATGGAGCCAGCCTCCATATTAATAACTTCGTCCTAGTCCGCAGTAGGTAATATCGTGAGACTATGGCCATTTTGAAGAACCACTGTATTTTTTTGTTTTTTTGGCTTAACGAGCCTTCCACGATTCGGAAGGTACGTTAAGCCGTTGGACCCAGCTACATTTGCAGTCGTTAAAAGCCACAATCCGCATTGGGTCCGAGTGGTGGGTTAAAGCCCATTCTCCTTATTCATCCATAAAGAAGGCCAGTGGGGACCCCAGCCTCAGCAGTGGGGACACTAAAATGGCGGACGAGGTTACACGAATCGTATCGCCTCACCCGTTAGATTTTTTGTATTTTATTAGTTCCGATGATCATGTATGATGTTTACATCAGGTTAATAGTTACTCTGAGAATATTTATTCATGATACTTCTTTAAAAATAATAAGCAAGACTTGTTTATTCAGTAAATAAATATTAAAACGGAAGATCTCATCTATTTATCGAGAAATATATAGTCAAATTAGACAAATTTTCGTAAGCGTTTTTTCGTATGAAATAAAATTACTTTCAAAATTCGGCGTCCTACATGCACTCATTCAGCATATGATCAATCACAAAATAAGTATTTTTAAATAACTCTAAAGCAAAATATCTGTTTACTCTAACTTGAAACGTTACTCGGACGCGTATTTTTGAAAATAGTTATGTAAAGTTTTACTAATATTTCAAAAATATGATTAAAATTTAAATTCTATGTCCTGCATGCACTTCATTAGGATATTGTGCTTCTAAATCAGTAACTTTCATACGAAAAAGCATTAACTATTATAATAACAATCACCTCCTCCGAAAAATCACAATCGACGATTTTAATCAATCCTGGGTTGCGCCCACTTAATATGACGGGCAAGTATTTAAAATTTTCTTAATAATTGCCAAAAAACTGCATTATTTCTTGTTTTTTCTTAAATGCCTACTATTTATCCACAGTTTCCGAATGATGAAATGGTGACCCTACTAACACCACTTAATCCTTAAACGATTAGTTCTGATACTGAGGTTTGTAATACCGGGAAACATTTGTTAAGTACGCTAGCTTTTCAATTGGCCTTTTATAACAAATGATTATGCTTATTTCTTTGCAGTTCATTTCATGGTTGTGTTTAGAGATATGGCTTGCAATGTACCTTTTTCAGAGGCTAAAAATGAAGTTTTTGTATTACTATATTTATCCCGAAAAACGGGATTTTACCATGTTTGGATAAGCTATCGACTCCTCGATTGTGATTTTCCCGCTTCACAATAATAGCGCATGCAACTGTGCCGAAATATCGGGATCTCTATAGCAAAATATATACAAACTTGGAAAAAAAACCGTTTTTCTTAATAATTATAGTGATAGTTACGATTAAATTTTAAGTGAACTTGTATCAGATTTAACTACAACATTCTGTTATCTATACTAATAAAACTATATCGTGACTGCCTGACAGACAACGCTCAGCCCAAACGGCTAAACCGATTACGCTGAAATTTTGCATACAGGAAAGGTTAACGATGTAGGCGAGTACTATAAAAGTATGTTTTGGCAACAGGAACCACGCAGATGAAACCGTGGGCTGCCGCTAGTAATCCATAAGTGTTTTAACGAGGTGCTTGAAGTGAGTTTTTTAAATAGAGAAATGGAGCCATTAATCTTTTTCATATTTCTTTAGTGCTTTTTCCGTTAGACATTCAGCTTTCAAAAAAACTAAATAAAGGTACCAATTGAAAATCAGCGTCGGGTCTCGCTGATCGCGCAAACACATATGCTGAATTAGTCTCCTATTTTGACGCAGCCGTAAGATTAGTGTTTTTTTTTCTTTCCTTTTCTTAATTTGTTAAGCATGTTTAATATTCTGTGTATTCTCTATTTAACCTTTAACATTCTAATGTCTGTGTCAAATAAATATATTTTCTTTCTTTCTTTCTTTCTTTCTTTACAGTGATCTAATGAAAACTGTTCCGCGTACTAAGTGAAAATTTATATATTTATTTTTTACTAGCCTAATCGTTGGAACTTACAACTTAATTAGGTAACCGTGACTATCATTTTTACCCCACATTCCCGAGTTGTTAAGCAACAAATCTTTAATTAGTACAAGGGCGACAAAACGAAAATTTTAATTAGCCCTGACGTCATTATGGTTGGTTTGCTTGTCCAGTCTACCGTCTATAAAGGCCGGAAAACTTACAATGTCTTGTATGGTCAGCATAAAATATAGCCCTTTGTATATCACAACTAAAACAGCGATTTAAATTGTTTTTATACTCAAAAGTTGTAAGGAATTTTATACAATAAAGACACATAACGTTTTTTTTTTTTTGTTTTAGTAAACCGAAAATTGCTAATACTTCGGAGTCTCGGTAACTCAATAATCGAGAACAGTTTTCCGGAAATGCAAAGTTTGCAGGTTCGAGTCCACTCTGAATAATTTGGAAACTAGTTAGTGTTTCTAACATAAAATACGTCTACAACTACTACAACCGACCAAAATATAACAAAATGAACTGGAAATTTGCAGTGTCCTTAAGAGGTACCTATATTTTTGAAGGCAATCTTTCGACTCAAGTAATTGTAGCTTTGATTTCACTATTCATTAAAACTATTTACAGATTTATTACTAATTATTAACTTATTTTCCGACCGTAGTAGTCTCGGCTGTGCGTGAAGGAGTACACGCGAAACCCCAATTACAAAGCGTGCGGTGTTAAAAATTAATTCTCACCTATAAAATATCTACACTCTATTATTGTTTGTACCTATATCTCATTGTAATTAATTAATGTCTCTGTTTCATTATTTTGTTATTTTTTTTTGAACTAGTGGCCGGCTGTGGTTTCGCTTGCGTGGTCCTCGTTTAATGTATCCAATGTTTTAATCTAAGCTTTCTACTACCTCTGTGACAAATTTGGGTGGAAACTGATTCCATGGCCTGACTGAAAACCCTTAAAATTCTGACCTTTTACTGACCCTTCGTCGGTCAATTAAGCAACGAAATGTTAATGTTAGAATCTGTTCACCGAAACGAGCTAGTAGTCGTTTATGATTGGCTGAAGATAAGGCGCATGGCCTATGCGACTTTTATTCGGCCAATCACGTGCGAGCGGATCGCATATGCGCCTTATCTTCAGCCAACCACTAGCCAGCGTATTCTCTCAGTTCTAGCTCGTTTCGGTGAACATATTATACTAATAATCTTTTAATCTTTCAAATCCCTTGAACTTTGATGATGAGATATAAACACATTATATGCAAAGTGTAACAGAAAGATTCAGCCATATTTATGGAAATGAAACTGGACAACATTCCTCAAGATGGTGACGCGCGGCAGACGAATGGATTTGAAAAATATTCACTAGATCCATTTCTAACAGCGCTCAAAAATGGCGTGACCATACAGAGTGGGAGCGGAAGTTGTTTCCAAGTCAAGCTCAGTTCCTAAGATGAAGTGGTCCGTGACGAAATATACGTTTTGTGTGCGAGCCTATTTTTTCAACTCCTGCTCGATCGTCAGCGTGCAGCGTGCCTTCCGTCTGAACTTCAATTTCACAGCAGATTCTCGGTCAAAATCGAAATTTCGCGTGCCTTCAGGGATACCGGGAATGTGTATCCCTGAAGGTACGCGAAAACTGGAGATTAAATTAATATTTTTTTATTTAAAATTTATCATAAGTATAAAAATAGCATTATAAAATATGTCAAAAATTAAAAAATCAAAAATTATTGGCTCATGCATTTTAATCGATCGTTAAACATCTGAAAAGATGTTGCTTTCGAATGCAATGATAGTTTTAGCATTGATGTGACAACGCTGGCCTACAGCGTACTAAAAATATAAAAGTATCGGAGAATTTCGGCGGTGGTCCTCAAGTCTCGGTAGCTCAGTGGTTAGAGCAGTGGGCCGGATTCCCAGGGGACATGGTTCGAGTCCCATCTGAGCATTCACTTGTGGCCGAGTTGAAGTTTTCCAATATTTTTCGATTTCAAAATTACCTACTGTTCAGTAGTCTTAGCGTGAAAGAGTAATAAACAAATAAATGAATAAACTGACTTACTTCCGCATTTATCATATTAGTTGGAAGTTAAATGACAATAAATAGAAGTACTTAGCTGATTTTCTTACCATTTACTTACTTTCTTTATGTAGATGCAATAATTATTGAAAAGGATTGATTTTAACCACTCTTACCGTACGTTATATTTTCTTATTCCAATTTAAAACCAAATAAAATAAACCACATTCTGCTTAAAAAAAGCATTTCTATACAAGAACTAACGATTTCCGAATTGCACCTGCTGCCCCCAGAGATTTTGTTACGTAAAAAAACCCGAACAATAATCATAGGTAAAACTTCGCAAGTCAGTTAAAAAATAAAACCTATAGCAATCAATTGTCACCTATATGCAATAAGCAAGGAAACTCATAGAACATTATTTTATCATATTAAACAACTACAGATTTAAAACAAACCCAAATATAATAAATCACATTCTGCGTAAAAAAGGGTTTCCTATACAAGAATTAACGATCTCCTTTTTGCACTTGCCCCCAGAGATTTTCTTACGTAGAAAAAAAATCAGAACAATAATCATAGGTTTAACTTCGCAAGTCAGTTAAAAACAGCTATAGCAATCAATTGTCACCTACAGGTGCCTACAGGCAATAAGCGCGAGCCAAACTCATGATAGGGCCAGACCTTTATTAGAAAAGTTTCAGTATATCCCTGGACATGGAAAAATAAAGTTGTTCTACGTGCCAAATAAAACATAATGGCCGGTGCGGACCAGTAATTTGTGATCGTGTTCGCGATTAAATATAAATACAAGTTTCTTGGAAATGTAAGAAATAAATCATGCGTTTGCTGCTATGGCCATGGGGATTAGCGCTCGCAATTTGCGCTTTGACTAATATCTCCGCAAAATATTGTACTTATTGTGAAGTTCGTACATTCTCCTTATCCATCATTAAGGAAGGCCAATGCTCCAGCAGTGGGGAAGTTCATTCAAGGTTGAAATATACTTTTTTTTTATTGAACGACGCCGACGGGGATACTCTTAGCTTTCATCACACCTGATGTTAAGTATTGATAAGGCTGAATATGGAAGCGAGCCTCTCCCAGAATCCTCAACCACTGAGGAACTGGCTATCTTATATTGAACTTCCGGAACACAACAATGCTGAAAACATTGTTGTTATGGCGTCCAGGCTTAGATAAGATGGTGGTAGCTAGCCAGGCGAACTTACAACAAGTCCTACCACCAACCACACCACATCCTACGTATTCAAATTGAACTTTTGAACTCTATTTGTAATGAAATAAATAATATATTGGAGATCGTTATTAACTACCAAAAGCTCTGGCGATTTCAACCGACATTGCATTTTATGATTAGCTAAAACGTGCGCAATTTAAGCTTGTCATTTGCATATGTATGTTATATAAAAAAATGCAAATGCATTATAATTTATCATTAAAAAATAACAATCTGGTCTAATAACCACTAACTTGCTAAAAGAATTCACCGACCCCTGAGTGAAATTAGGTATATTTGATGTGATCAAATATTAAGTTTCGACAGTATTTGATGTGATTAATATATATTTTATGTGGGGCACTGGTCAGCTAACAACATTAAGGGCTGATTTCTAAATCATCGGATTAAAGTTATCGGTCAGTTAAATTCATGACCAACTAAATTAAATGACAATTACAAACTAAAAGAGATATGAATTTTAACTAATTTTCAATTGGTCCATATACTATACATATCATCAGACAAACATTTTTTTATCGAAGCATTGAAAAGTCAGGCCTTAGAATGAGTAGTGTCCCATCCAAGACGAGCCATGAGGCGCAAGGGCACTACCTACCTTTTCTCGAAGCGCTTCGTCGTTTTTTTAAAGCCATATTACTCGGGTTTGGATTATACTAGAAAAACAAAATTCTCGGGATATAATGTCTTATCAAATTGCATAGCTCTTATTCTTTATCGATATTTAAAAAATCGATTTCGTCACTGACTTACTCACTGACATCATTATCAAAATTCGTAGGTTACTTCGTGAAGTCCTAGAAAGTTAAAACTTGTATGTAGGCTAGTAGAACACAAACAACAAAAATATCTTAAACTTAGAACTTTTACCCCCTAACACAATAGGGATGTAAGTCTGTATGAGACTTCCGTGAACTTTAATGCTAGAGGTCTGAAATAATAAAATATGTAAGTATATCAGAGTATTTCTTACAAAAAGAGTGAAATCCCACCAATAACATTTTCATGTAGTGTTGCCAATACGAGCCCATAGGTTAAAGCACTGCCAAAAAGTTATCAGATCTCATGTAGAGCCCAAGCTTCTAACTCTACACGCCCTAACTCTACTAGCCCTAATTTCACAAACTCTACAACTTAGTCAAAATATGTGGCTTGGCCGTTTCGCATCCGTCACCCGGGCGTAAGGTGAAAAACTTCACTGTTCATAACGTTTCTGTTAAGTTAATAAGTAGTTCTTGTAATAACTTTTTCGTATTAGTTTCGTATTGGCAACACTTTACATAGAAATGTTTTTGGTGGGATCAAATTTTCTGACAATTCATTCAGATTTTAGTGATTGTCAAAATTTATTTGACCGTCTGCAATGCAATTTTTACTTCTGAAATCTTAATGCAATTTTTACTTCTGAAAAATTTGACAAACGTGTTAATCAATCTTTATGATGTTGCCTTTTATATACTTGTTCAATTAATTGATCTACAGCACCCCTACAGACAAGCACATCACTAAAATATATCCGTTAAGATGACGGACGGGCCCATTAGCCCGCCGCAGCTTATTGCGGTGTCTCGACGTTTATATTGTTCCGTGGATAATGCCTGTTATTTAGACGCGACGCTAATATCTGGCTCCGTAGGTTAGGGTACCGCAGAACTGGAAATGGGAGTCAAAATACGAACTGTGATATATCTGGGTGATCTTCTGATTCTTGGTGTGTCGACTTTGGCTATATTTGTGAGGACCAAAATTTAGCCACCGGAACTGCACTGTCAGTGGCATTGTAAAGGTGCTCGCGTGTACAGGTATAACAGGCAGGACAGGAGCTTAAGTTCTGCATTAACATATCCTGGTGATAGTAATACAGAACTGGAAATGGGAGCCAAAGTACGAACTTTCATATCTGTTGACTTTCTCTATGACTTCTCTCTCTCTCGTATTACAGAACTACAGTTTTTTTTAATGAACAACGGGGAGAGTTTTAGCCTTCATCATACCTGATGTTAAGTATTGATGAGGCTAAAGATGGAAGCGAGCCTCTCCCGGAATCCTCAGCCACTCAGGAACTGGCTATCTTATCTCTAACTGCCAAAACAACATTGCAGAAAACATAGTTGTTATGACGTCGGACTTAGATAACTTACAATAAGTCCTACCACCAACCATTTGGAATACAATATGTACCCAGATTCGAACCCGGGACCTCTGGGTCTGATATCGGTAGTTGTTACCACTAGACCACAGAGTTTCTGACAATATAGTCTGCGCGGGGTAAGGCCGTGTTTTCAACATTGTAAAGTTTGTATAAAAATCCATCAAATAGTTTTGGATCCAATAATTGTGAATGAGTCATTGGGTAACAACATATTTGATAAATTTGATTTCCTTTATTTGTGTTATGACACTTTGACTTGAGACAACTTTTGCTTTTCATGGTAATATTTTTTGCATGAGTTAACAAAAACTTTCGACAGTTTTACAAGTTACGTTCCTAAAAAATGCCATGCCTCATCTCTCAACTCAACACATAAACAGGCGATCACCACGAGGTCTTAAAACGGTTTTTCTTCAAACTTCTTTCGTCGCTGTTACAATAAAGAAAAGAAAATAAGTCAGTTTCACTGAACTTGACTGTTGTTAGACATTTTAGAGATAAATGGTAAATCCATAAAGCCTTTATTTAGCTGCGAATTGTTAGCATCGCGGATGTTATTGAATTTTGAGGCGCATTCCGTTATGAAATCTGCGAATTTGGATTTTGCAAAATCTACGTTTATTTGTAGTTAGTTGTTACTAATTGAATTCAATTCAATGTGGGTCTGGGGAGGGTTAGACAGTCATGACATTAAAATATTTTCAATAAATCTGTGCTTATTTTGCAGGGAAGTAACTGTATTATGACCTTTGTTATTGTATTTGTCAAGGTGAAAGATGTGACCTTTTTATTTTCAGAAATTAATTCCGTCACGAGTCATAAAATATTCCTAGTAAAAAAAAAAACAAAAGTACTGTTAATGGATGATTAAAAAACAGATACTTACCTAGAGGATTCTAAAAGACCTTATTTTTCAAAAAGAACTCATAAAGCATGAATATCTCAATTAACCGTACGTTACAACCCTAATACGTAGAAATAGCAGTCAGTTTCATAGCGGAACATTACAACAGCGTTTTGTATGGCGTATGACGTAGTCATTAACGCGTGTGTCAGGAACGTTTCACAGTCCTGACGAACAATAGTCAGAACACATCCCGACTTGTTGCAGTTGGCAACAAATGCAACGATCAGAAATGACAGAATTATCGTCTCTTTGTGGTGATGGCAACGCGATTGAAGCTAACAAAGACCGACCGTGAAATTGAGCTGTCAAATGGATCAATGTCTTTTCTATGAATTACAGTTCTGTAAGTATCATAGCAATTGAACTAAAATCGACATTCGGTAAATATTAAACAAGAAATCTGGTATACTTTCTTGTTTAATATTTATGACATAAAAATAGCATTATAAATGCAAAATAAACAGTTGGCTAAGTGCATGTCGGACTACGCGCAGTATAGGGTTCCGTAAAGGCTAACCTTTACAATAGTTTTAAATGTTTATACCTATAGTAATTACTTTCTTTTTTATACTTCTAACGACTATGTATTTGTAACTGTAACAACTTAATTTTTTTTGGTAATCGACTAATACTCGTTAACCTGTAAAGTCTACAGTGATAGTTTTCGTTTGAACTTCATTAAATGTACTACTCTCCTGAATTTTTCACGTATCCGTAAGCTACCGTTTAAATTTTAGAGGGGACGTCCCACTCAAACAAAATTCTGCACTTTAAAGCTTAATATTTCGAAAACAGATCCCTAAATTGAAAAGTAGTCTTCTTAAACCTATAATATTTTTAAAAGACCTTTTCAACTACACCCCATACTTTGAGATAAACGAGAAAAAAAATACTTCCCAAGATACATGAAGAACAGGTGCACTTGAAAAAAATTTTCGAGATTTTATTTTAGCTCTATTTTGGCGTAATTATAACTCACACTCTTGCCAAATTACAGCTCTCTAGAAGTAAGGACCTCTGAGCTAAGCCACGGACGGACAGACGGACATGGCGAAACTATAAGGGTTCCTTGTTGGTTTTACTACCGAACCCTAAAAAGTTATAATCGATATTCGGGTTTCTGCAATCACCAAAATTTAATTACACCAGCTCTGTGCTATCAAGCTATCAAGTAAATGGCCGATATTTTGACCAGAATGTCAAAACCACATTTAATAAATCATAAAATATAATTTTGATATTAATATTCTCTTTCATAGTAGGCATCTACCTCTTTAATTATTACGAAAAACGGAAATTCCGTTTTTCATAATCAATTATTCTGATTATATCTGGAAATAATATTATTTTAAATGACTTTATAAATAAATGCGGGCTCGGTAATATATACGAGATTTGTAAACTCTTTACAAAGCTCGTATATATTGCAATGGAATTTCAGGAGATTTATTATTGAACTGGCTGTATAAACTCCATCAGGTAAATGCAGTTCATGGAATGCCCGTAATCAGGGGTCCTTCGGGAACGAATGATAAATAAATATAAAAAAAATAGTATTTTAAAGTGGTTAATATATTCAGTGATTTAACATCACTGAATATATTATTGTCGTTCAACACAATAGGTTTTTATGTAAATTGTAAGATAACAACTGCAGTTTTTTTTGTGTAATATATAAATTGTTTAGGGTTTTTTTTTTTTTTTTACAAAAAAACTTCGCACCAAATTTCAAGATTCTAAATTCCCTGTAGGTTTTGATTCCTGTGTGAGTTTCGAATATTTGCAGAAATTTGCGGCATAAACGGCTGTATCTTTTGATTGCTTTGGCTTAGAAGTTTGATTTTTTCACAGCTCCAAGGGACAGTAGACCTGAGTATTAGATATAAATTTCAGTTTGATACCTCCACGCGTTCCTGAGAAAAACGGTCTTGACAGACGGACGGACGGACGTACGGACAATGAAGTGATCCTATAAGGGTTCCGTTTTTTCCTTTTGAGGTACGGAACCCTAAATATCCCATATGCAATTATTTTTAAAGTTTTGGGAATTAATATTTATCTATCATTTTAAAAAAAAACATTAATACTTAAACTCTGCGCTTTGTCATTCTAAAGACATACATGATGACCTAATCAACACTTTGCAATATTGAATTTACCGGTAGAAAGAAGTATTTGTGCATTTAAATAATCTTAAGTCTTAGTTAATAAATAATCAAGTTCGAATTTACCATGACCATTTAACAATTATTGTAACATACTTGTTCTAAATTGAATCTCATCCGACGAATACGCCAGTATTTGATATACACCTGGATTTACATATATATACAATTGTATGTTTGTCATATGTTATAGCCAGTGCTATTCAATCGACGCCCCCAGGGCAGATCAGCCATTGTGCCAGTTCAGAAGCAAAGCCTGCCTCCGTACATAGCAAATTAATGTTACACCAATACAATCTGTTCTGTTTTGATCCGATCCCTATGGTATATTCGATTTAAAAGGGTGTGTGGAATATTTTCAAATGATAAATTTAAACAAGAAAATATACTTTAAAAAAATCAGTAGTCTCATGGCGCTCAGACGGGATTCGAACCTTTCTCGAAAATTTCGACGTGTCCTCATAGGTCTCTGTAGCATTATTGGTTAGTGCATTGTGCCGGATTCTCAAGGATGCGGGTTCGAATCCCGTCAGGGCGACATGAGACAAGTTGCTTTTTTCTAGTATATTTTCTTATTGAATATTTATCACATAAAAATAGCGTGGTAAAATGCTTAATTAAAAAGTTATAATAATGTTTAGTTTTATCGAAACATAATCAACGGTGAGCTACGAATGTATGTACCTCGTTCGGCCTACGTAGCGCTTCCGTAGCAACTCTCGTAGGCTACGCCGTAGCGAGTTACTAATGAGGGCCCCGATATTGTGTTCCGACTGGAGCGACCTCTATAAATTGGTTTCATGCATATTTATTTATTCAAATATGTGTGAATTGAAATCTCGCTACTCAAACAAGCCTGGACGAGAAATTGAGTCAAGATATTAGAATTATATGTCGTGATGTAGACAGGCTACAGGTGCCTATTTATTACATCAGTGGGTCTAGCATGAATAACTTTCAGGTAGTATCCAGGAAGTAAAAATAAATAAATTGTTGGACTATTCGAAAGTACTTATCTATAAGTCTATTTGAATAAAAATCTTTGACTTTGACTTTGACTTTGAAATAATATGTATGACATATTGAGCAGCGTTCCTAATCGGACGTAAACGGAACTACATTTTCCTATACATTTATTGAAATTACGTGCTCGGTAATATTTCGATAGCTTTTCGGGCTAACCCTTATGTTTGTTTTACTATGAAAATCTAGTTGCGTTTTTCTTATGTTGTTATTGGAAACTCATTCCATATTTTTTTTTAATTTATACCTATCTACCTACCTACCTACCTACTACTACCTACATATAATATCGTATCGTGATTCAAATTGTTATATTTACAATGCGATAAAATGGTATAAATTATCGAAAAAAACCAACGACTCATCAAACTGAATACTAATTTAAATACCAAAGAATAATAATAACATAAAGAAGCAGACCTTCAAAGTATAATTACAAAGGTATTTTACAAACTTTCAATGACTCAATAGCATTAGTACATAATCCCATTGTTCATTACCACCAAAAAGCAGACACCAAACTAATAATTATAAGTCTAAGTTTAAACTTTTTTAGTCGTGCCTCAGTTTGCATGTTGTCGGCGACTAATTTATTTCTTAGTGATAAAGCACGCGGGCACGTGGTAAAACGTTCCGGTTAATAGTTTTTATTTGATGGTTCCGCCGCTAAATTGGAAGAGAAATGTGTCGCACTTGGGTGGTACACAGTAGGAAAAAGGTGTTTTATTTAAAAACGTTTTATAAAGAAACAGACTTCAAAAAGTAAAAATTAAGCCTTTTGAAAACGGTGTCAGCTTAGGAATTCTACTGAACTCAATTACTTAGGTATATTTTGCTTACCTTTCTTATTTTACACTTTTTAAAGTCGAGAACAGCGCTATCTCGTTAACTACAAATCAAAATTAACTCATTGTCGCAGTTTAGTATTTAGTAGCGCCATCTCACGGCATAATAGGAACTATTACGTACAAAATTTCAACAGAAGTTTAATATTTCCTGAAAAATACTGAAACGATTTCAAAATTTAAAAAAATCGGACCAACTTTGGTACGAACCTGATGTTATAGCGTTTGAATGATTGGAATCGGTTAAGCTGTCTTCGATTAATCGGTGAACATACATAAAAAAGAAGGAGGGTATCAAATCGTCGCGGATTTGATAACCTCCTTCTTTTTTGAAGTCGGTTAAAAATGTCGTGTAGGTATTTAATGCAAACCAATAACACAACGTAAGTAAGGAACTAACATTAGGACAACGCCCTTAAAAGCGCAATGCGCAAGCGCAATGCCGCTTTTGACAAGACTTTCTTTGTATTTGAGGGCTAGGCGTATACTGGTCCCAGCCTGAACTCGGCCCAGAGACCACATGACGACTGTTAGAAAATGCTAATCGTAAACTGGGACCAGTATGCGCCTAACCCGTATTTGACAGGACATTGTCACTGTCTGAAGCGAGCGTTATATAGGTATATTTATATATGGCAGCTGGGGCTCGCACCCTTCTCGGCCCGCGAACCCCGCACGATTGCTCTGTGAAAACGTCCCTTAGGCCACGTGGTCCGAACGGCTAGTTCGATTAATCGCACCACGAAGATGTTTTCCTGTTGGTTTGATTGATCGAACTATAAGGATTTTTCAAAGTTTTGTAGTACAGTAGAACTCTAATTATCCGAACTCCGACTATCCGAATCGCCGATTATCCGAATCACTTTCAGAAAAAAAATTGTCCAAAAAAAGTCTAAGTGCGCTATTATTCTTTCCCCCGCGAAGCCAGTGTTTGCGCGTTCGCTCACTATTGTCCTTCCCTCCGCGAAGTCAGTGTAGGCACAACGGCAAGTTAAGACAAGTTCCGGCGCATTGCAGTCACGGCGCACCTGTCATTGTTTGTTTTGATTAGCCAGTGTGCTATTGACCTTGCTCGAGGACGCTACTCTTTCGCTACGGCTTACTTTTGTTTGTGCGTGTACAATACTGTATTGTTTTTCAAACCAAAAAAAAAACTCCGATTATCCGAATATTTGATTATCCGAATGGGTCCCGGTCCCCATTAATTCGGATAATTGGAGTTCTACTGTACTACTAATCGAACTTTAACCGCCTCTGTGGTCTAGTGTTCGGTCCCGGGTTCGATTCCCAGCAGGGGTACATATTGTATTCGGTTTGGTTGGTGGTAGGACTTGTTGTAAGTCCGTCTGGCTAGCTACCACCATCTTATCAAGTCTGTCGCCATAACAACAATGTTTTCAGCATTGTTGTGCTCTGGCAGTTAAAGATAAGATAGCCAGTTCCTCAGTGATTGGGGATTCCGGGAGAGGCTCGCTTCCATCTTCAGCCTTATCAATACTTAACATCAGGTGTGATGAAGGCTAAGAGACTCCCCGTACTTCATAAAAAAAAGAACTAACAGGGTAGCCGTCAAACGGCTGTATGGAAGAGAATCTATATATACTGGGGTAAGACAAGGGGTTTTTTTTAATGTCATCTGTCATATTTAATGCAGCAAATAATGTTCCTGGCAAGTAACATTCAGGCTGTCAAAGTGGCTAAGTTCTGGGCCACAACACTCTAGTGTATACCATCGACAAATTAAGAATATGAATACCAAACATAAAATGCTCCCACGCTGGAATGGAATTGAAAGAAAAAATATAGATGGCAACCTGTAGTCATCTGGTTAAAACAGCGATTTGATTGGAAGGCTAGTCCGTTAATTAAACATGCCTAGGCCGATCGTTGATTGAGCTAGCATCACTTAACGTTCAACTAGTTGGCTTATTGTAAGTTAGCCCTTTGAAGATGTGACGTGACTCAAATTTTGTTCAATTTTTTGCCACTGGGGCGCTGGCAGTCTCAAAACAAACATGGCGTCAGATAGCTTGCATCAGCTGGCAATTTTATGTGTTTTTTGCGTTTCAACATAACTTACAGTGTTTTATTAATTTCAGTATTGATATAATAAAAATGTGCAATAAAATACGCCTGATATTACACCGCCGGCTACAAGTTTTCACGAATAGGTTGAGTCAATAATGACATCTCATTTAATGAGACGGCTAAATATGACGTTCAGCCAAATCGTTGAACGTTTCATTCAACGACTTGTTCCTAGTTTTCAAATTCTAGAAGCTTCTTCTTAATGACAATTCGAATACAAAGCAAGAACACACATACAATATATTGTAAAATAAGCACAGGTAGAAACATCCAATGAGTAACGTATCCCGGGGCTACACGTTCGTTACGGACCTGAAATTGTCCCTTCAAATATCCCGGGATAAGAAAACATGCCAACCTTGCTATGTTTTTAATATTCTACCAGTTCTTTAGATCTGGACAAATTGAATAAAGGAAAATGCTAATTCATTAAGATGACTACAAATATTGCAAACCATAGTACTTACCTACATTATATTTTTAAACTTATATTTTTCACACGCATTATTAGAAATATAATACTAACAGAATAACGTCAGGTTTTACAATACAAAAAAATAAATAACCTGCTCAATGTCAATATTTCTATTAACTTTTATTTAATTAACAAAAACCTTTTAACATTCATTTTCAGAATGTAAACAGACTACTTACAATATGGATATGATAAAAACAAAGCTTTTAAAATAAATATTTGATCACATTCATTCAATAAAAGGAATCAAAAACCATGTTATTGCCGTGGGTGGATATTTTGTTTGTTTGTGCTTTTCGATGCTTTTAAGCTAAGTAAAAAGCTCACTTAGTATTGTTGCATGGAAAAAGTGGCGGGTATTTTATTCAATATCATTTCTTAGTACCGTCAACTCGCATTTATTTTTAACCGACTTCAAAACAGAGAGGTAATAAATTCGGGCATGTACATTCTTCAACTTTTATACTTTTATTTTTCTTGCCTTGGCTGGTACCGAGTCTAAAGGCTTATTTTTTCCTTTTGAAGTCGGTTCTTTTAAGTTTTTTATTTTACATTTTTTTATGTCAATGACAACTAACTAATATTATAAATGCAAAAGTGTTCCAATGTTGATTTATGGCATAGATTTTTATATGTACCTATTTATTTATCAATTAACATGCAGGCTTACAGAGCTAAAACTTCCAACACACCAGGCAAGTTATACAAAGAAAAATATAAAAAAGCCAAATCAAACAGAAACAGAATTAACAATGAATATTAGGAAAGTGAATGAATAAAGTTATTAATTCAAATAAGATAATGTCATCATATTAACAATGTCAGCTTATAATTAAAACTAATATCTAAATAAATAAATCGGTTCAGCCTTCTTCGAGCAATCAGTGATAATATAAAATAATATGCATAAATACGTGAGAATTTACCCTCCTTCTTTTTTTAAGTTGGTTAAAAGTACTTGTTGTTTTGAAATGGAAACAAATCGTCAATAAAAAATAATATTAATTTTTATACTTATGGTAAATTTTAAATAGAAAAATATTGGAAAAAGTTAACTCGGCCACAAGTGAATTCTCAGACGGGAAAGAGCATTGGACCGGATTTCCAAAGGTCGCGGGTTCGATTCCCGTCTGAGAATTCACTTGTGGCCGAGTTAACTTTTTCCAATATTTTTCTATTTAAAATTTACCATAAGTATAAAAATAGCATTGATAAATGCAAAAATTACAAAATCATAAAATAAATTTTAATTTTTCGTTGCTCTATATCGTTGGACCCGTTGGACCGCAAACAAAAAGTGACGATTCAATATCTTCAAAAGTACCTGGCCTAGATTTATGAATTAAAGAATATTTTAACGTGCTTAAAAAAATCAAACTTTTTATTTTCACTACATGTAAAATAAAGAAAAATAATATAGGTCGTCAAAACATTTCAGGATACATTTACCGATCAAGGATAATAAATGAGTCGAACGTTCGAGAGCTCGAAACTAATTAAAGTCGTCGCTCGAATCAATACTTGTAAATTAAGACGGTTTAACTTGCCAAGCTAATTGGCCAAAAGTTCATTTCAAATATTGATATTGGTGTGTCGTCTCCGCTTTAAAGGTATTCCGTAGGCATGGGGTGCACTGTATAAGGAATATTACTTCTAAAGGAAGAAAGAAAGAAAGAAACATTTGTTTGACATTACACGACAGTAAATTAACAAAATGGATGAATGGTAAAAAAAAACATACACTGTACAAAACAGTAAAAACGACAAGCATAGCCTGCTGCTCTGATATTCTGCTGAACACAGTAGTGACATCAAGTTTACGATATACCACAAACAATGACCCTCGTATAAAAAAAACAGTTTTATAAAAAATTAAAGCCGTCTTCAAAAACCAAAAAAAAAACTTTTTATAAAAAAAAATGAAATCCGACCAATTTTTTTTTATAAAAAGTTTTATTTCACAATTTTTAAAGATAGAAGTCCCGAACCTACACTAACAATTTTATGTCAACTGCTCGTTACCTTTTACAAAATGCTGCTTTTCCCGGTGCAGGGACGTTAATTATTGAGAAGTTCCCCTGGAACTTCATCATCAGCTCCACTTCATCACATGCATTGAGACGAGTATAAATTGCTTATGAACAACATTAAAGTCATCGTATCGCTTCCGTGAAATGTTAAGTATTTAATAGTTCCGATGACCATTTGTGGTCTTCATCATTAGTTTTCTAATGAAGATGGCTATGCTTGAAGAGGGAACTGAGGACATCCAAACTAAGGTAACCGACATCGTACCAAGAAATGCTCGACTGAAGTGGCAGTAAGCGGGACACATAGCGAGAAGAATCGATAGCCGTTGCGGAAAGGTTCTGGAGTAGCGACCGCGCACCGGCCGACGCTCCGTGAGTAGGCAAGGTGGTCCCGACAAGGTGGACCGATGATCTGGTGAAGATCGCGGTAAACAGCTGGATGCGGGCAGCGCAGGATCGATCGTCTCGTGGAGATCCTTGGGGGAGGTCTTCACCCAGCAGTGGGTGTTATGTGATTGAGACGACGAAATTGCACCACCACGCGACATCCTAAATCCGCGCGATATCCTAATTCCTGGCGGACGAAGTCGCGGGCGGCAGGTTAGTTGAATATAACGATAATAACAATCCAAGCGAGTGCTTATTTAGATCTTGAGTTACGTTCGCGCTACAATACACAGAAATACTGAGTGCACATTCCTGTTGTACGTAGTACTAATTACTTCCATGGTCTTTACTTAGAACCTCTGTCTTATTTAATTAGTAACATATTTCCTTAACCCTAGATAGAGTATCTAGGTTAAAGAGAATAGTATGCTATGATGAGCCGTCTGTTTCTTCATTTGGTAAGCTCTTTCAAAGTTAAAGTGAATCCCAACCTCAATGAATTTATACAACAACCATAAAACTCATTGCAAACGACTTTTTGTATCGAAGAATCCCATGAAATCTCGAAGAAAAACTCTACTGTTTTCATTGACTTATATATTACTGTTTTATTTTTAAAGATCGGATCTCAAAATTTTTTTTGAGGACTACATTTGACAATAGGATATTTTTTAAGACAGTTTAACTTGCCAAGCTAACTAGGCAAAAGTTCATTTCAAATATTGATATTTTGTGTCGACAAAACGAAACATTGATTATTTATTATAATTTTGACACATCGTTTCCTATTGTTAAATAACGTCGACAACGAACGTCTCATGCAAACAGTCATTGGATTTTTGAAGTGAAAACTTCTTTAGCGGCGTTGAGCACTTTTTCTGTAATGGGTATAAAATCTTAAACTCGCGTCAGGACACGTGACCTGATCGAAAAAGCGTAGGACGGATGGAGAATGTTGAGGTGACAGGTTGACTATGGTCTCGGTTGCTTAGCGACAGACTGTTGATAATGTCTTTTACTTGTCTCTTGTTTTATTGTCAATATATATTTTTCGATTTTCTATAATAACTAATGTTTTCTTATATCTTATTACCTAACTTAACGTTCACTTTAATATGGTTTGTCATGTTTGTGTACGATAGCGCAATAAATGAATATTGTATTCTACCACATAAATGATAGTACTTTTATACTGATAAAGCAATTGGTGCAAAATTATTCCCTAACCATTCCAAAATATCAAACATGCTCAACGTTAATAATCAAGTTTTCACTTCTGCCGGCACTCCCGGAGTGCAACCCGTCTTTTTTTTTTTATGAAGGTTTTTATGGTATCATTTTATATTTCGAGATCCTCAATGTCGATACAGAGAGGGAAGACATTGAAAGCATATGTTGACGTTAAAACTAATAATATTTTATACTTATTAATATTTTCATAATATTTGCTTTTAATATACTTCACACTCAAATGTTAAGTTTAAAAAAATCAGCGTGATCAAATTAATTTATTTACCTTTATAATAACCTTTAGATAGATACAACTAAATGTATCGTATTGTACGTGTGCTGACGGCCTGTGCCGAGTGGCGACGGCCTAAGGATACAAGTGTTGTGTGCAATACATGCCTGGGATGTCGTAAGAGTCGACTAAGAAGCTCGACGCATTGAACACCTGTGCGAGACAAGGCAAACTTGAAACAAACCCTCTACCAACCCGTCTGGCCAGCGTGGTAGCAGTAGGCTAATATCCTCCTATGAACGCCACAATAGGCGTGAGCTATGAGAGGCCTATGTCCAGCAGTGGACGTCCACAGGCTGAGGATGATGATGATGAGTACCTAAATGTACCTTAGAATAAAAAATCATTTTCAGAAAATCTTTGAAATATAATCCCGAATTACTAATTCCCTACTATGAGTAAAGTCAATGCAAAACAAACATCTTCTTCCTTGAAAACGTAAACAAGGTGTGTATTCCCAGCTTAAGATTCAAGGCTCAACTCTGAAAGTTACCTTATATTCTTTCGCTTACTTATATTATTTAGCTTTGATATATTCGCAATTTAAGTTGCCTGAAACTCGACCGGGGAGGGTGGATTAAATTACATATTTTTTACTCGCCAGCGAAAGCAAGCGACTTTAGCCCGTAAACGAGGTCCATTACAAAATGGACAAACACAAAATCCCGTGCAAATTTATCACAAAATTTATATTATTTCTCTCGATGGTAGCATATTTTTATGCAGCCTTAATAACAACGTTATGTGAGTTTTAACAACTTTGTGTATATTTTTATTGCGGGAATTTTCTAATTGAGCCACACTTCATGGTGAAACATTTTCAGTTGAAACAAAATAAATACTCAGTTACAAACAGATAATGGTCAGAAGCTTGTATAATCTTCATACTGTCTATTCGAACCACTGAGCCAGCTTTTACCAGCAAAATGTTTCACAAAGCTTGTTTGAAAAATAAATTCGAATGAAAGTTAGTGAAAGGACCGGTAGAGGCATAAAATTACGGTATTTTTTATTTTTTAGGGTTCCATTGATAAAATAATGAATCACTTAGTTGCCTATTTATACGAGTGTCTGTCTATTGAAACTTTTCCTATTTTCTGAATTAATTATCCTGGAGAGGTAAATATCAAGTTTGTAACCTAACTTAATTGAAAGACAAATAAATATGGGTGAAAGTAAATATGTGTGAGGAATGAAATAGGAGAAGAGGAAGCAAGGGATACCATAACAATTGGAAGGAATTGATACTTATCTACCTACCCTTGCGAAAGAAAAGATTAAGTATTATGAGCTCCAATTCCTTTTCTAAATAAGCCTCTCCTTATAGCAACAGCTATCTGCAATGAAAGTTTACTCATAATGATTCCGCTGTTCTAGAGAGTAGTGTTTCTGTGTGGACAGATAGACAAAAAATTTTTCAAGAACTGCATATTATTATGCAATTGCATATGTATCTAAAAATATGTTTATTAATTTGCATGATAAACAGACACTTATCGGGCCTTCCTAATGGATTGATAAGGAGAATGGGCCATGACCCACCACGAGGGCCCAATGCGGATTGGTAGGTTATAACGACTGCTAATGCAGCCGGGGCCAATGCCTTAACTTTAATGCTAAGTTGGGGAAACGTTGCGGTCACGAGTTGAGAATGAGGCAATTTGGAGTTGGGCAACGGAACGACAGAGGCCAGATGCTGGCCGACTTTATGGATAAGGAGAACCTCTTCATGATGATCTCCTTCTTCAAAAAGCCGGAAAACCGAAGTTTTTTTTTATTATAAAAAAACATGCTATACAAAGGAAAATAGGGCCATCCATAAGGAAGACCAAGAACCTAGCAGTGGGGGCATAAAAATGGGTGATAACGTAAGGGCGTAATATATATTACCTTAATTCCAATGTGGATGGGAAAGTCCGATGCCAACGCAGGCTGTGGGTGTAGCGCCGCCGGCAGCAGCGGCAGGGGCAAGGGGCAGGACATCATAGCTGCGCCAACCTGCAACCAACACGGATTTTACACATACATACAAAAACTGGTGAGTGTGATCAGTGTGTGTTGCCAGTGATGAAAGGCAGTAAAACGTGGTCGGTAACTACAGGTCTGATAAGGAGGCTCAAGGTCACCCAGCGTGCAATGGAGAGGGCTATGCTCGGCGATTCCTTACGTGATCGAATCAGAAATGAGGAGATCCGTAGGAGAACTAAAGTAACTGACATCGCTGGAAAGATTGCTCTCTCAAGTGGCAGTGGGCGCGGACAGTGCGAGAAGAACCGATGGCCGTTGAAGCGGAATGGTTCTGGAATGGCGACCGCGCACTGGACGACACTCAGTGGGTAGGCCCCGGACAAGGTGAGCATTATTTTGACAACCTTCTTCGAGTTTAATCAAAATTTCTGTACTGGCAAAATACATGCGAGAAGCGGCCAGCAAAAGTTCTATGAAAATCCATATCCGTCGTGGTTTAGCGGCCATCGTAAACTCATATCAGTCATTTTTAAACAATATGCTTATGTAATTTTATATGCTTATGTACCATGTGTTAAGTACTATCTAAAATAGAAACCTATTTTCATATCAAAGTTGTAGGTACGTGTATAATAGTGAATTACCAATCGGCATCGCGAACAATTTAGTTACCGTCAGAAAAGCCGGGGCCAAACACATACGCTTCAATATTCTGTATGGAGAACGTTGAAAACATTATGAATAATATACGTAGCGCATCCGGCGGACAGATCACGGCGTATTACCGTGTGACGAATACGCGCAACGAGCGAACGGACAGCCGACGCGGTAATCTTTTATTTCACCCGACATTTATTGTGTAATTGATATGTGTATGTTTTGTTACGGCTAATTAATGGGGGTTGGCAAACTTGAAATAGAGAGTACTGGGGCTTACCGTCATCTTTTAGTTACCATAATGTTTTAAGAACGTTTTATTTTAAGCTCATATAGGTACTAAAACTGTTCAAATTCGTACCACCACAAAGTAAAAAATCGTTACTGCAAAAAAGCTAATTGTAGTTGGTAGATTTTTACCTTGATGATTGAGCGAAAACGTTACAAATCTTGGTACGATAAAAAAGTTTCCAATAAAAATTAGTTTAAAAAAAATGAAAGGATAGCATGGAAGAGTTTTAAATTATTTTCCAAGGTTTGACCTTTTCTAAAACGGTTTTAAATTATTTTCCAAGCTTTGATCGTTTCTAAAGCGGTTTTAAATTATTTTCCAAGGTTTGATCTTTTCTAAAGCGATTCACATTTAGGCATTACAAATTAACACTATCAAAATAACTATTGCATTTATTTTTGTGTAACATTTTAATATGGCTTATGGATACTAATCTTAAGTACTTAGCAGTCTTAAGCTGGCCATAGACGATAGGTTATGCATGACGGTTTTCACGCATACATAACCATCATGCATAACCTAGCGTGCATGCAAGGATAGCTGCACAGTTTTATCCTACACATGCTAGATGCATGACGGTTTTGACCTTTCACGCATACATAACCATCATGCATAACCTAGCGTGCATGCAAGGATAGCTGCACAGTTTTATCCTACACATGCTAGATGCATGACGGTTTTGACCTTTCACGCATACATAACCATCATGCATAACCTAGCGTCCTCAATGTTTTTACAAGGCTTTTATATAAAAATAAAAGCATAATTAATTATCTATAATAGTAAATTTAGAAACATTGTTTATATAAGGTTATTCCAATATCCTATGAATAAAGGTAACCTGAGTTATTCTTTAATTTTTCGTAACTCCGGGGTCAGATTTTTACTTTAATCATGAGTGAAAAAGTTTAAGAGCTCTAAAAGTCTTAGTTATCACTGAATTTCGTCTGTAAATGTTACTGACACTTTTAATTAGCCGACAGAATGCATCAGGTTTAAATAAATACAGTACATGAAAATATAAAAATAAGAGCTACTGACTTTGGGTCGCTAGAGACCCGTTGGGATAATATAGATATTAAGTCCACCCAAACGAAGTCACTGGCATCAAGTAGTCTTTAATATATTTTTAGAACAAATCTTTAGACTAACACCAAATCTGACAACATTGTTTACAAATCGGAAGCGGAAAGGATGTAAAGTTTTAATCGAATCGTCGGCCGGTTCCGGCGGCCCGTCGCCCACGGTCTCCGGCGATTAATCATTTAACTATACACTAATTAAATGATACGAAACAAATTGGGGAAACGATGCCGATTTGATGACATGTGTTTAAGGGGCTGAGTGTTCATGGACGTAGACGTAAATTAAGGGTTCCATACTAACATTATAGACTCGAAAAGTGTGTGTTAACTTTTTTCACGCCTGAACACTCTGATTTTTTTTATGAATTTTGGCATTGAAATAAATTAGACTATGGAGAAGGACGTTTGTATACTAGGTACTTTAAATTGCGATACTAAGAAGTGATCCCCAGGCCTTTAGGCGCGTTTGGTACTATTCGCGTTTGGTACAATTGCCAAAAAAGGTCCAATTCGTGGTTGATCCAATACGCGGTTTGTCCAATTTCTAAGTCCAAGCTAACGAAGTCGCTGGTAGAACGTTTGTAGGTACTTACATCGTAATAAATATATAAGCTAGTAATAGTTTTTATATAATGCTTCGGTAAGTAAGATTTCTAATGCTTAAAAAACGGAGTTAACGAAAAGTCGGTGATATCTAATAATTATCATCTCGTCGTCATTTATCAGCCACTTTTAATGTCCCCACTGCTGGAGCACTGGCCTGTCTTATGGATGGATAAGGAGAACGGGCCATGACCCACCACGTGGGCCCATTGCGGATTGGTGGGTTTTAACGACTGTAAAAGCAGCCGGGACCAACGGCTTAACGTGCCTTCCGAAGCACGGAGGAGACCGAGATAGTAAATTTTTGGTCACCCATCCCGTGAACGACCATTGCGAAAGTTGCTTAACCTCAACAATCGCAGTCCGAGCGGACGAATCACTGCGCCACGGGCTCCTCATAAAAAAATATAATCTATGTGCCTTAAAATAAGATAAGATAAGATCTCCTCATCCTCATTTCAGCTGCTGAGGCCATACAGGCCATACATACTTTTAAAGTTTTTAATTATATCGTCTAAAGCCAAACCTTTACCTCTTTGGTAACATTACCTCATTCAGACATCCATTAAGAAATATTAAAACTATCAGCTCAGAAGCTAATAAATACATATTATAAATTTAAATGAAATGATAAACTTTTTTATCGTGCTATTGTCGTTGTCTGTATTTCATAATTATTAGTATAATTACAGCGTGTCTATTGCTGTCAGTACACCTTCATCATAGCCTATACCTGCTGTTTATACGTTTGTTAATAGTCGCTGCCTCTATACGGTGAAAGTAAAACCGCGCTACAAACTATTTAGAACTAAAGTTTTGTTATTATGACAGTTACGTAACTCCATTAATTACGGTAATGAAACCTACATTTATGTAATTAATGGGATAAGCGAAACTACGTAAACGCAGTTCGAAGTCTAAACTTTTTAAACGGCGGCCGTCTTTGGCGGGCCCGTTGGCGGAATGGTTATATATTTACTGCGTCGGTGGTCTTGGATTTGATCCCCATTCTTATTATAACGAACTTTTGTTTCTCTGCGTGAGGGTGTTAAAATATTTATAATGTATAAGATGGTCCAAGCCTAGTAATTTTTTTTTATAGATAGTTGACCAAGTAGCCTATTTTTTAACCGCCTCTGTGGTATAGTGGTACAACCACCGGTTCAGAACCAGGGGTCCCGGGTTCGTTTCCCAGCGGGGTACATATTGTATTCGGTTGTTACTAGTACTTAATAATAACGTAAAATAAGCTGAGTGAACCGTTCACAAATCCTGCAGCGCGGGAGAGAACCGGCAAGAAACTCGTATACTGTTACCATACCAGTTGACTGTTTGAGAATGCCATATGGCATTAAGTCCGCCATTTGCTCTATTGTGTATATTGCAATAAAGATTAAATAATAAAAAAATATAAAATAAAAGAACTCGTCAAGGGCTGTCACATTTGTATCTGGATCAAAACTGCTTTAGCTACTTATTTCGGAATCTGACCAATAAGTGTGATTTTGTCTGATACTTATTTGTTTACATACATTACTGAATAAAAACGAACACAAAAAAAGTTCGCCTCGAAACTATTTTCCAAATGAAACTGAGCTTGAACAAACGTTAAAATTGCAAATAGCAGGCAGACTAATATTTACGAATATGATGCAGGGGTTTTTGACTTTTTAGTTGGTTATTGGAAAACGCTAATAGATACGGGAAAAAGTTTACTCAAATAACATGAACTGTGGGTCCATTTAGGTTATTATTGATCTTAGTTTTGTTTTTGTTTCAGAAGATATTAAGAAATAGCCAAAGTGTACATAATTTTGTGTGTTAATCGTGAAATAAGTTGATTTTAAGTTACTGTGATTGTCCGAAGTGCAGTGTTTATGTGAAGATGCACTGGCGACTGTTTACATCCATCAAGATTGCTGGAGATTTAATGGTGACTGTGAACATAGACCATGACGACTAAGTTAATGTTCTTAGTAAAATTATTACTTAAATATATATATATATATATATAAATAATGATGTGTAGACATGCGGACATTATACATAATGACCAATATAAGAGGACAACGTCGTAATAACTATTGAAATTATTATAACTCTGGCGCCTCGCCGGCCGCTACCGCGGCACGCTCGCTATATACGCCTGCTCGCGTGTTTTTTGGTCACAGATCTAACCTAACCCAAAGATACCTTATAATTATTTTAATTTATACACAATTGCTTTTATAAATAATAAAACTATAACAAAAAAAACGCCGTCAAACTCACAGCCGCGTGGCATAGTACCGAGAACACTGGCGCTGTTGCCCCGCTGAATACAAGACTCGGCCCCTGGGCAATCAGGCTGATTTAAGTTGCTAAAAAGGGTCAATATTAATATGTATATTGACTAATTCATTTGTCATCAACTCGTTCATGAGTGTGAACACCTTGTAGTATATTATACAAACATACAAGCTAAAACAATGGGGTAAAGCCCTCATTAAATATTATTCTGAACACAACACAAAATAACTTTTTCACCTCACACGCTCGGAAGAGGAGGTTTTGTCATACTATTTCTGCGTGGAAATTAGCATTTTGTGGCCTAGCGTGGTAAAGTATTATTTTTTTTTAATAAGAAAAAAAAAATAGGATAATAATAAAAATCGCACTATTGACTTATTTTGTTACATTTTATTCTTATTTTAAATAATTTTGAATTAATTATAATACTCCGTTTTGGTTTTATTACATTATTTTAGTTCCTTGAATCATAAAAAACAATAAGAATAAGGTTTAAGAATTTTCAATTAACGGTGACAAACACCTTTATTTTTCAATTGCCTTGCATCCAAACATTTTGGAAATCGTTTTTCTTGTTATGTAACATTTAATTCCTATTTTAAATAACTTTGAATTAACTATAATATTCCCTTTTTCATTATTTTAGTAATTTAAATCATAACGACAACAAGAATAAAGTATATTTAGACAAACGATTTATTAAGAGAATTTTTTATCGGAAGTTGACAGCAGAAAACACCTTAAAAAATTTCCTCGCTGTTGTGAGGTGAAAAATTGTGTTGCGCTCGGCAGAAAAGTGTTTGGCGTCTCGTACCTTTGAAACCCTCGCTACGCTCAGGATTCATCTTTGAACCAATCCTAGAATCCTTCGCTGGCTCAGGATTCAATAGAGGTAACTCGCCGCGAAATCCAACTTTCCAAACTTGCGTAACAATAATGGAGGAAATCATTAATGGGGAATGTTTGTGTTCGAATAACAATACCGAATATTGTAAAAACGATAAGAATGCTAAAATACGAGCCCAACTATTAATACCTACTTATGTATTCTAAATATACATGGGATTTCGTTAAATGCTTAAATATTTTATAATATGCTGGCTTCATTTGTTATTCGGATAACGAAACAATAAAACAAAATAGATTTCAATAAGCGCTCTCTTAAAATCATTAATTCTCGGAGGACGATTGGCGTTCTATAATTTTGACGGATTCAATTACTTTATCGCTTTTTCCCGAAAGCGAATACCGTTGAAATTAATTAATTAACTATTGGTTTAATTAAATCATCCCAGTTTCGCTCAATTTATTCTTTCGAGTGATTAAAGAACTTTTCTTAATCACTATAGGGGATTATAATAGGATAATTACTTTTTCTTTAGATTTCCAATTGATAATGTTATGGCGAAGGAAATTTTGATTTTTGGTATTCATATGAAGGATGATATAGTAGATATAGCGGATTTCTAAATCTCTACATTGCCTACCAACAGTAGTTATGGCGACAACATTATATACAGTTGAAAAGTATCTACCTTTTTCTAGGCTTAAACGATAAATCTTAATTTAAGCTTCAGGACGACCAACTCTTTGCGTTTCTCAAGAAAATATTTAAGGCATTTTTATTTCATGACATTCTTTTGTGATTTGAAAAGGTAAATTAAATGAGAAATGTTCCTTGGCTTTGCAGAAAATATAAAGTCATAGTTAAAGAGTAAATAACAATAACAGGCTTTGTTTCCTAGGACATTAATACAAATAAATAAATATCAGACAAGATAACATAGTGACCTTATTCCGTAAGTAGATTATGTACTTGTATTTCGTACATAATAACGAATGTATTAAAAGTACTTAAATAGAAAAAATCACCCAAACGCACAGCAAACATAACTTTGATTGAACTCACGACCCGTGGCTTGGTGAGCAGGAGGTCTACTCTCTAAGCACGAAACCCGTAGTTTCGGCCTAAGTTACGGACGTTTCTTACTCCGTATCACCTACGGACAGCTTATTAGTTCGAAGACCCGAACTAAGAATGAATGAGAATACGTTTTGACATTGTCCCTACTCCCAATGTGTTTGTGCCGTTTGTCCAAAACTAGTACATCTGAAATCAATAGAGTAGGCTCCATCCGTAGTTTCGGGAAACTTACGGACGGGGGTTCGTATCTTAGTTGACGGGCTTAGAGAGTAGACCTCCAGGAACCTACTGCCCTGATTTTTTTGTACATCGATGTACTAAATTCAGTCGAGAGTACATCAAAGTTAACATTAGCACAACTAAAACCGTCATAATTTAAACCGCCTCTAGTAATAATACAAGTACTTTTAAGATAAATTAACCAAATTTTAAAAATTTGACAAAGACGTTTCTCAAATAAATTTCTGGAAGTAAAACGAATCAGACATAACCGCGGACGGTTAAATACTTTTGTCAAACACGGAAATCTGACAGAAATTTGTCAGAAAAGACCGTTTTCTTCTTCCGATTCTGAGAAAACTACCTTGTTATTCAACGTAAAATAATTGTGTAATGATAATTATTACAGCGTGTCTGATTTCAATTACCCATTATCGGGCTTTGAATTAGCGCGTGTAATCGTCTACAATAATGGTATATTAATCTTTCGTCTGATTAGCTAACGATTACCATGCTAGGAGCGCAAACAAACGTTGAACGGAATCATGATGACGGTTCCGCTATATTTTATTTATTTATTTATTCAATCTTTATTGCAATATAAAGAAATACTTTACTATATTTCGACCGTATTTCGGCTTGCGGCGGCACTCAAGACAAAGACACGGTGGCTGACTGACAGACAACGCACAGCTCAAACGGCGAATCGATTAGGGATTTTTTTATATTCCCACGGGAACCAGGCTGGTGAAACCGCAAGCAGCCGCTAGTCTACAATATTGTACCTACAACATCATTTTGTGGTTACTACAAATCAGCCTCATTATTGACTTCTAACATCAGGTATGATGAAACGTAGCGTTTCCCCGTAAGAGATAAAAAAAACTCATAACGATTTGTAACTTAATTCATCATAAACAACAACTTTTTGTACATAGTTTTCAACCATATAATTAAATTACCTATATTATATAAATAAACACAATTAAGATGACTCAGCGTGCAATGGAGAAAGCTATGCTCGGCGTTTCCCTGCGTGATCGAATCAGAAATGAGGAGATACGCAGGAGAACTAAAGTTACTGACATCGCTCGAAGGATTGCTCAGCTGAAGTGGCAGTGGGCGGGACACATAGCGAGAAGAACCGATTGCCGTTGGGGCGGAAAGGTTCTGGAATGGCGACCGCGTACCGGACGACGCTCCGTGGGTAGGCCACCCACAAGGTGGACCGACGATCTGGTGAAGGTCGCGGGAAGCCGCTGGATGCGGGCAGCGCAGGGCCGATCGTCGTGGAGATCCTTGGGGGAGGCCTATACCCAGCAGTGGGTGTCATGTGGCTGAGACGACGAAGATGACTAGAAAATCATTTTATATTACCTATTTACCTACTTTAGCGAAACTCTCAATAACATAAAAAACCGCTTAACTTCATAATTTTCCAAACAAACTATGTGATGCAAAACTTTTGCAAAAATAAATCAAAGTTACAAAATTAAAATGTTCCTAAGCGTTCCTATTTGCTAAGTTAGCAAATAAGTTGCAATCAGAGCTGCACAGCGTGCACCATGTTAGTCCAAACGGGCAAGTTCCATTGTACTAAGTCAGCTCAAAGACTTAACTTAGTTGTACTTTCAATAACTCCGCAATTAGTAGCGTTGTTGCATTCACGTATATTCAATTTCCCATGTTTCCCAACTTGGTTTCTCTATTCGAGGCATTCTGTACGAAGAGTAGGGACGAGCTTTGAAGCGCATTCAGAAATTAGCAATATGAACATGAGATAACGTGCTGTGAACTCAATTTTGGTATTGTATGTATGAAAGGTTTACATTTACAACGTAAATGAAGCGCTCGTAGCGGCGCATAACAAACTGATCATATTCGATCACGGTTGTTAAACAACCTTCGGTCTAGCTAGGTGTCGGATGGGTGACCGTAAAGTGGCATTACAACTCAGCGCTTCCATGCTTCGGTGGGCACGTTAAACCGTCGGTCCCGGCTGTTGGAATCTTATAACAGTCGTTAAGCCAAGTCAGACACCAGATCTTGATTAACTCTGACACCAGTCACCACTCTGACCAGATCTGACCACTAATTCTCATACAATAAGAGAGAGAGAGAGAGAGAGAGAGAGAGAGAGATTGAAGTATATAAATGCCATCGAGTCATCGAGATGCGAAACGGTATATTCAGATTTCCTACTTGTTTGTTAAGATATTTAAATGTTTATATGTTAGGATCTTTTTTACTCATTCTTATTGATGTAAGTGAAATATGGAATATTAAATAAAAAAGAAAAATAAACATGCTTTTAACCAAGTTTGAAATATAAGTAGAAGGTTGAAGGTCGATATTTTTCTGCGGTTTCCGTAATATTATAAGTATTTGCAGCGTACTATGAAATATGAACGTCTAAATCAGTTAAAATCCTCACAAAATGGCTTGATAATATTCTGGCACGCAAAAACGTTATTTCATAACAAAATCTTTGCCGCCTATTCGGGCTTAATTAAAACGATTGAAATATTTCGTAACTAAGTGAAAAACGCATTAAAAGTTTATCGGCGAGGAGGCGGCATCCCCACAACGAAAGCGAAAACAAAGCCACAGAATAGAATATTCCAATACAGAAACTTTGAGAGACTTTTCGTTCGAGGGTAACGTAAATATAAGACTATCTTATCTGGAATTTTTAAAGACATCAGTGATAATGAACAAACTACTTATTAAAAATTATTTGTTTTTTTTCTTTATTTTAAGAAATAGGTAGGAATAAGAAATACGTAGGTATATCAATTCATTTGTGAATTCAATAAAACTAGAACACCGTAGTTACCGTAATACGTCACATAGATATAAAATAATGTTGTAGACTGGTTTCTTGGCATGTTTATTATTAATTTGTAGTTATAAATTTAAGCTGAAAAGTTTTCTTGTTTGATCACGTTACTCACGAAATACTAGACATATCTAAATGTTTAATATTTATCACATAAAAATAGCATTGTGAAATGCAAAATTAAAAAGTTATAAATATCTTAATGAAGTTTGGTAAATAGAGAGACTGGATGTGGTCAAGGCGGCTGTACAAAAATGTCACAGGTTGCAACATCTAAACCGCTGCAAACCTATGTGCTACATATTATGATAAACGGGATTTTTATTTGAATTTGAAATAAAACAACTTTTACGGATATCAAACACGCTATATTTCACGAACTAAGTTGTAATTGTCGTTATTTTTAAGTTTTTAGGATTTTTTTTGACGTTTCGGCACCTTTTCAGCTGCCCGACAGTCATCCCGTGACCACGGCAGCTACAATTACAACTTAGTTCGTGAATAGCGCGTTTGATATCCGTAAAAGTTGTTTTATTTCAATGAACAGTGCGCGCCAAAACATAAGATGTACGTATGTTTGAATTTGGTGTCGAGTCCCCGATATTTCGGCACAGTTGCATGATTGCAGCATGATCACAAATAGGTACAAATATGGTAAAAATCCTGCTTATTGTAATAGTTATAGTGTAAAAATTATGAAAGTTCAAAATGTTATTATGGGATACCTGTGTTAAAAACAGTTAACCAAACAGCGGAACAATAATTTCTTTTGTTTTTCGACGACCTTGCATATTCCATTATTACACTCCCTAAATATCAACCGCGCTCTTCAAGTTTTTTATCGTCATAAATTAATTTGGCAAGTTAGATTGCGGTCGGAAAGAAATTTTCAATGGTACCAGCTTCAATCTACCTGTCTCTGTGTGTGACAACCTCTCATGTCTTTTTTACTTTGTTATTTTGTTGTTTTGCTATAATAAGGGGAGCTATAATCGTATTAAAGAGAAATTGTTTCAACGTTTCTTGTTGTATTATTAGGAGAATGAAAGGGGGTGGATTTTATCGAGCCCCGGCATACTTTTTGAAGTGCAATTGTCGATCGTGGGGAATATTTTCCTTTTGCATTATTTCTGTGCTGATTTTTGTGTTGTTTTAAGGAAGTAGGTAAACATTTAGGATTATGATAATTGAATATTGATTTTTTGTCACTTACGAATACCTATATATGAAAACAACAACTGAAATAAAAACAGTTTAATCTGAATCTCGCAAAAATATTTGCCTACAAAATTATGTTGTTGCTTTATTATTTACTCAATTTTTTATATTATTTTGTAAGAAATACACACATAATATAAACATTTAGGATTATGATAATTGAATATTGATTTTTTGTCACTTACGAATACCTATATATGAAAACAACAACTGAAATAAAAACAGTTTAATCTGAATCTCGCAAAAATATTTGCCTACAAAATTATGTTGTTGCTTTATTATTTACTCAATTTTTTATATTATTTTGTAAGAAATACACATAATATTATTCATAAGATTCATTCCTTGCTCGAAAGACTTGCACGAATAGGTTTCATCAAACGTTTCCGATCTCGAGTTCGTTATGAACTTTCTTAGTATTTACTTTATCAAAATTGTTAGTTTTTCAGCCACCCGCTTCAGACTTGCGAATGCAGCAAATCAACAAGTAGAGAGAACTTACACACAGTGTAGGTTATATCAGTAGGTTATACTATATATTTTACACAATAATAAAATGTCATCGTCATCATTAGCTATTTTAATGTCCTCATTGCTTTTTAAATAGGCAGGTACAGTGCGACAAGGCTTATAATGAACGTGACACAAAAGGAACTAACATAAAACGCCATTTTTGACAGTTGTGCAGCGTCTCTGCCAGCGTTAACTATAAACCTTGTCTCACGTGCGTTATGGCCTTCAATGAACGTGGTAATAAAAAGAAACTAACTCCGCCATCTTGTGTTTACGTTTATTTCGACAGATACCTACAGCGCCCCCTGTCCACGCTCACTCTTGCCTTGTCAGACTGTAGCTTCAGGTACTTCACCACACGGCCTAATAGTATTCTTTGACGCGGCCGCGCGGAGTATTCTTTGATGCGTCCGCGCGGGCCCATACGTTAGTATTCTTTGACGAGCCCGCGAAGGGAGGTCCCGACCAAAAATGCAGGCGGGACCAACAACGGCTTCACGTGTACTGAGGAGTTCGAGATACTTACAACATTTTTGATGTCCCATTCCATGACCAAGCTTTGCTAAAGCGTCACAACCGCAAGCCGCTTCGAGCTCTTCATCAATTTGGTAAACCGAAAATCCAGATGATTAAATAGTTAAAATGTACCAAAATAAAGTAATTTATGAATTTTAGCTTATTATGGTGGGAAAGCGATACTACTGAATAAAAGTGTTAGTTAAAGGGGAACCCAGCCATTATACAATATTATGTAACTAAAGAGACAAATAAAATATTTATTTCTTCATTTTCACATTTAAACATGTCTTTTCTATAAGGATTAAATGTATCTTATAACAAGTGCGAGTCGGACTCGCGCACGAAGGGTTCCGTACTTACCATTAATAATAATATCGAGCAAAAAAAACGCAATGGCTCACATTCGTTGTATGAGAGCCCCACTTAAATAATTATATTAATTTGTTGTTATAGCATCAACAGAAAATTTCAACTGTCTAGCTATCAAGGTTCATGAGATACATCCTGGTGACAGACAGACAGACCGACAGACGGACAGTGGATTCTTAGTGATAGGGTCCCACTTTACCCTTTGGGTACGGACCCCTTAAAATAAAGCTTTTTAAAGATCAAGACTACACTTTCTTACCCGCACATACAATTGGCGAAGGAACAGTACGTACAATCAGGGAACTTCCCGGTTGATCAATAGTTTTTTTTTTTTGGTAAACGTATTCTCGGAAAGTACTAAAGATAAAGAAATAATTTGTTATTCAAATAAAATACCTATTAAAGTTCTTTTACATCTCTCATGTTCGGTAAGTAGGTTCTTATTACCTCCAAATGGGGCTTGTAGGTGACTAATTAGCGCTCTAGGGTAATAATGTAGCTAGAAAAGCCCTAGGGCAGTAAGTAATAAAAAAAAACACTTCTTTCTTTCATTAAAAGTTCGCCTACATCTAACCATCGTACCGGCAATAGACATCATGCATTCAGCCCAATGACCAAAGAGGTCGCTTTGCTATCAGTCATCAATTTTAAATATCGAACGGCGAAGCTCAATTTCGATCTTGAAAAAAAAAATTAAAAAGTTCTTTACTTGATTCTTTTTAATGAAAAAAGGCGGGAATAGAAAACTTTTACTTTAAATATTATTTGTTTTTGGGATTGTTCTCATTTCACTATAATTTTTAACAAAAAAAATGTTTTATTCTTGTAATGCCGGTTTTTTTCTACTTACCTCACAATCGAGATGTAAAGCAGAATAGTTAGCTCGGGTGTAAGCATCAATTGCACCCTTGAACTATAAATATCTCGGGCTGCAATTGATGCCTTACAGCCCTTGGCTACTAATCTACTATTATTTGTGATATAAACGTTTTCTTCAAATGTAGTACTTTTTTAAATAAAGCTTCCTAAAAAACTCTCCTGGTCAACCGGGAAGTTTCCCGACTATACATACTGCATCCGATATCAGGCTGAGCATCGAAGCCGCACCAACTACAATACAACCGGTTACACGTAGACATAACTAATTTTAGCTTACCTGAACTCCAAGACAAACGCAGAACTAGCGTCGCTCCGGCTTATGACGACATTTAGTTGCTGACTAACATTTGCACAGTGGATCATACCGGCCAACTTTGAATAGACTATGTTCACTAATTTGTATGTGATATGACTCGCTTATTGTACCAAGTCAAATGTTCGGAGTCGTGTCTACCATTACCATTTAAGTAACAGATGGAACTTTAGTTAGCATTTACGTTTAATTCTACAACACCTGGCTAGTCGAAGGTGAAATAAAAATAATACTTACCAACTTATTACCGCTTCAAAATCAGTTAATGGAAAAGTGTTTTTTTTTTACATAATTGTTTTCTATGACAACTTTTTTAATTGAAATACGGTTATTTAAAACCAAGTAATAAAAAATTGTAAACGCAAAAGTTGAATAATTAAATGAAGGCTCAACAAGTTTTAATATCCTATGTTATTTCTTTTTATGATTTTTATACGTTCAACATAAAATTTTATTATTTTTATACCTTATCATAATTTGTACCAAAATTATTGAGTAAAGTAAGTACGACATAAATAAGTCTAAAGTAAACATATCAGTTATAAAATTTTAAAATTATTGCAATTTTATTTCAAGGATTATTTTCATGAATATCGGTCGACAGCCTCCCACATATTGAGGCACTGGAACGTCAACACACATAGTATCATCCCTTATACCGGTTCCCATCAACGTCTGTGTCCGATTAATTGCTAGTGCATTCTCCGCGCAGCTTCCTCCTCCGGCATGTCAATGAAAGCAATTACTATCGCCGTACACGAACCATGGAGGCCACCCAGGCTATTAGCCCACAATGCCCATAAGTGAATCTGTCATTTAATAGCCACGCGATGCGTCTCCGTTTAGCCGTTAGATGGCGCTTTTGTTCCCCAAACTCCTGCATAAATGATGGATTACGCACCAATCGTCCGACGGCACGAAGAAAACATCCACTCGATCAACACAGAAAAATACGAGCGAACAGCCCCTCAAGCCGCTTATAACCATACGCTTAAGGTCCAAGATGCTTTGCATGATCTACAACAATACTGTTACAAAGATGTAAACGCCAATCGATGTGTCAGTTGGCTGATGGGGAAACTTTTCATTTTGCCGATGTATCGACGATGTTGCCAGAGGAAAAACAATTTTCTTGCTATTTGAAAGCTCATTTTTAACGTTATTGACTGGGAACTTTTTAGAGTTGAGGTAGCGGCGAATATTGGGCGAATGTTTACCAACTGATATCGGGTGATCGATGGTCTGTTCCGACTCCGATGCAGAGGTTACGTTGTTCAGAAACACGATAAATTTCACCACAACAATGGAATGTAATCCAATTAATTGTTAAATAGAGTAGTTAATTAAATGTGGGTCGGTTTCCCCTTCAAAACACATCTTCTCCAACTACAATTAACGTCAAAAATATTGTATAAGTTCTAAAAAGTTTACTCAACCTTATTCCGTTGGAAAATAAATTCTCTTGAAAGGAAGCCTGACTGGAAACATAATCTATCAAAGTATCGAATACCAAGCCTATTGTTATTAAAAGCATATTGTGAGTGAACAATACAAATACTTACTTATTCATAAAAGGTACGTTATATTAAACAGGTTGCTGTATTTTGAATTCTTTTATTATAGTGTCGAAGGAATCATTTTATTATTTTGTTATATGTAATCGCTTTCCTCGACGCCTTGCACCATTAATTTCAGTTCCATAGCTATCGCAAATTAAAATTTACGAGATTGAAAAAATCTAAATAGCTTATTGAAGTTTGATGGATTAACTCACAATATCATAATTAGCCTTTTACAGTATTCAAAACATCAGCAGCTACAAAATTATATGAACGTGATGAGAGTAAAGTAAGCGAAAGATCTAAGTATAGATTGTGGAAAGGCCTTTGCACTTGGATTACTGACTTCCTTCGCAATCGCTCCATCCGAGTTGTAGTGGATGGTCAATCATCCAACCTAAAAAAAAATGATGAGGTCCCCCCCAAGGATCTGTCCTGTCTGCGACGCTGTTCCTTATGCACATTAACGACCTGCTGGTGTCTGATACCACTGGGTATGCAGATGGCACCACTTTAACCAGCAGATATTTCTCAACTGCAAAGGCTACCAGTGATGAAATCCAGTCCCTTGTCGAGCATAATATGAATCTGGCACTTCAGGCCGTCTCAGATTGGGGCTGACACCAATCTTGTCAGTTTCAATGCCACTAAAACTCAGGCTTTTTACTCACTGCAAAACGGAGTCCCTTCCAACTGACTCCGACTTTCCAGGGTGTCATCTGCAGACAGACCTTGCCGACAACCGAAAGACTGCAACTTCTTGGTCTGAACCTGTCTTCCAACCTGAACTTTGGCGAGTACATCGACTCCATTGCGAAGTGTGCGGCAAAGAAACTGGGCGTCTTCTCTAAAGCTAGGCGATACTTCTCTCCGAATCAGCTGCTCCTTTTATACAAAGCGCAGAGCTTCTGGAATCGATTGAAAACCGTGCCAGGAAACTCATTGAAATCCTGTTTATTAACACGTTGGCGATCAAATGCCTGCCCAGTTTAAAAAAACGTAGAAAAAGTGTTTTACCTACCCCTGCAAGAAAAAAGGCATGATTGTGTGTATGTGTATTTACATGTAGAACATCACAAAGAATCTGGATATCTATTATTTATATGTGGAAATAGTAGGCCATGATGACTAAACCTGAGTTATTAAGCGTATAAAGAATATAATATTACCTACAATATTAAGGATAAAATTGTTACATAAATAAGGATTAGTGTAGGTGTAGGGTAGATAAGCAATGTGTAAACAAGCAAATAGTATAAAAACGGTATTCATTACTGAAATGATTGACTATTGTGTTTCAATGACCGCACATTTAAACTAATTGGATACCAGAAACTGCTCTGCTTTTCTTTCCTATGTTCAATGTAACGAGCCATGCTTTTTTTATTACTCCATACGTTGAGAGAAAAAATCGATGAACATTTCGTGGTACCATTAATAATATTTATTTATTCTGTTGCACAGACACAACACGGGAACCAATGGCCGTGCACGTGGAAATAGCGTAAATGCTAAGCGGGAAGCGGTTTAACTCATCAGGTACAGATATAAACTGAGACACAATCAATATTTCATTGTTGCGGTCTTGTGATATTTTATTATTTAAGATTGTTTCTAATAAAATAATTTAAAATAATTATTTCCAATAAAATGTATGTCTCTAAAAACAAACGAAAATAAGGCGACTTCTACGACTTGGAACGCCCTTGCCAATACTAGATCGTAGATTTATATTGTAGCGAAGCAAATTAATGCTTATGTAATGAAGTCTAATTTTTATAACAACATTGGTACTTCGAGCTTTATGTAATGTATACATGGAATAAAGTTCAATAAAAGTATTCCGTAATAATATGCAAATAAAACTTGCAAAGTTGACGTATAAGTACCTATAAAAATGTTTTTTGTTTAGATATTGATTTCCGCCAAGTAACGCCTGATTTTATCAAATCCTTAAGTATGTTTTTGATTTGATGACTCCGTACGGTAAGACTAAAAAGTGTTCGATGACCTTGAATAAAAAATGATAAATGGCTTTAAAAAAAACTAATAAACCCGCCTGCTTTAAAAAATAAGCCATCTGAAAGGATGAAAACAAGATCAAATATAAAAATATTTTGTTCAACATAAGTAATACATGCATTCGGAGGCATTACATTATGAATGATTCGACTTATTATTAAATTCTATGCCGCTGACTGCATATCAGATCAGTTGGGTATGCATTGCAATCTGGGTCTCTTCCATTCACTCCTTGGATGGAGATTATCAGATCACAGCTCGGTCACTCCTTGGCAGAGGACCAAGGCTGCAAAGTTATCTCGATTGTATAAAAATCGGCTAGTGTCGTTAATAATGTGACCACCACTGTATGTTAAATATTTCAAAACATCATCAACTGATTCTGCAAACATAAATGTGAAAATAAAGCAACTACTAAAGCATGTATACATGGAATAAAGTTCAATAAAAGTATTCCGTAATAATATGTTGCACAACACAACCATTAGGTTTTGTTTATACAAACACAAAACATAATATTTGATTAACTACGGAATAAAACAAAAAATAAATTAATTTCATACAATCACACCAATAATCTACCTAAAGGTAAGTTTCATAAGAACTTGTATTTTGGATACTAGAAAATGGATGAACATACCTAAATACTTTTTTTGTAAATACATACATAATATATAGGTACATATTAAACACATTTGTCTTCGTATGGACGAAGACAAATAGACAAGTTCATGCTTACAAATATTTGTCTTGCCCGGGGATCGGACCCTTTGCATAGTAGGCGGTATACGTCCCTGTATGCCAGATAGGTCGTCAAAATCAATGAAAATCAATTAAAAGTTTCTTTATCGCCCATTACTTATGTCTTAGACCGCACCCCCAGGCTCGGGGCTGTTTTGTATTTATGTAACTGAAGGGTCAGTTTTCCATTTCTCTTTATATATCTCATACGTTTCATGCATTTCAGTAATACGTGTGTGCTGGCACAAGAGTGAAGTTTATCGAGTGATGCAATGAGGGTACTTCTGATTCGGAATGGATAAAAATATAGGGCTGGTGTTTTTTTTATGTTTGATTGTCTGTTGTCAATGAAACATGAGGTTTCTTCTCTACGAAAATGGCCAGATATCAAAAATCTAAAAATTAGTGAAGTGTTATTTAGTTAAGCCTATAATTTTCTTAGTTAAAGGTTTGCATATCAAATTATGTGTAGTGCAGGTAGCGGAATGATTTGTGAGTTTGTAATGTGTCTGGATAGCCTTCGTGGGTGCTGATATGCGGAACACAATAACTTTTAACTATTTAAATCAGAATCACAAAAATCTGTCGGTCTGAGAATAACTACACTAAAAAACTTTCATAGGCAACTACGAAAATTATAGAGCTTATCCAAATAACAACTTCACTACTTCCTAGATTTTGATATCTGACCATTTTTGTAGAGTAGAAACATCCTGAATTACAAATCCGCTTTTCATAATTTTCCTAGCAAACAAACCAGAACACAATCTATTAAGAACGAAAAAAGTGTCACGTATAAATAAATGTAAATAAATGCATTCCATTCAGAAAAACGGAAATTAAACGAAAGTGTGTTCTATTGCTGTAATTTAATGTCGGAATTAAATAATTATGCGCAAGTGTCGAAGGGCATGCGGGTCGCAAACAAAGGCAATAGACCGTGCCTCTGCGGTCTCGACCGCGCCGCTCGTGTTTACTGGCCGGTTTTTCCTTTAAATCATAAAAAAAACACGCTAAACAATGCAACCTTTTTACATTACTCTTGTATTCATCCTCTTTGTTACGTGAAAATTCTAAAGATATTTAACCCGGCGAGGATGTGAAGGGGTCAATTTGACCGAATAATTTTGAATGTCTCAGTAGCTGTTACTAAGGGCATACTACATGCCAAACACCGCTAAACAGGCAGCCGCCGCCTGAAACGCGCATAACACGTGCGCGAAGTAAAAAAGGCCATAAATGTGCTGCATTTAGAGACGATAATGTTGGTTAGTTTTTAAAACTGATGATCAAACTGTAAATTAAACTGATTATCTCTATATGTATACCAAAAAATCCTAATTGATATAAATAGTTTTTTTTTCATCTTCTCTTCAATTTTGCTCAAATTGATTATTGTTAGGTCTTCGCTAAAAAAATACAATAAAAATATTTTGTACTACGAAATCTGTTTTTTTTATTAAATTCATAAAATATAACCCAGCTTACATTATCATCTTCAATGTTTTGTTTAATGTAATGTAGATTTACTCGTCTAAAATGCAATAGAAATACAGGGTCAAATATGCACAACCTCTACGTAACTATTTTTACCACATTTTCGCCGGGTTAACATCTTTACTGAGTAATGGTGATAACCACAGAGCAAAATAAGGCTCACTTCCTTCTTTTATGGGCTGTAGCTGGCACAACTTAAACAGTTTTTCATTGTATCTTAATGAGTCAGTGAACTCTTATTTTTATCATGTTTAATAATTACACAAATAAGATACATGTAAAACATAAATCAAACTACGAGTATTTTAAATGTTCACGGCAACTAAAAAGGTGCCGAAACGTCAAGAAACCAAAAAATCGTAAATAAACCGAAAAATTATAGTACCAAATATATATTTCGGGTAAATAAATCGTACCTACCATATTTCAATCTGGTTAATTAAAATTTTACCGATGTTAAGAAGCCCTACGACGGATCCAAAATAAAACCATCATAATACTCCCATTGAAATATGCGATACGCATTCATAGGTAAGAAATAGTAGATTGTTTACCAAGGGCTGTATGACACCCATAACAGTCGAGGGTTTTGGCGCCCGAACGAAGTGAGGGCGCCGATAGTTCGAGACTGTTATGGGTACATACACCCGAAGTAAACACTCTACTTTTCATTTTGAATATGAGGAAAGTAAAACAAACAGAATATTAAAAAAAAATATTTAATAAGAAAAATGTTACAAAAATAAAAACACCTAAATATTTACTTTTATTAATAATTTCTCTTTTTGTAAGGTTTCTACGATTTTAATTATTTTATAATGTAGCAAAATAAGCTGTATAGGCTTCTGTGCCTTTGCCTACATACCTTTGGTAAATAAAAGTCCAAAGAGATTACAGATATCGATTTGACATGACACCCCCTTTTCTTTTTTCAAATATATTACAGCCCTAGGGCCGCCACATATCACTTTCAACCCGCATTTTAGGCAAGTTATGAGTTACTTTCAGAATATGAGACATGAAAAGATTAAAACGAAATCATGGTTTTGGGAATAGGGGTATTGGAACATGTCTAGTGTAGCTTTAACCCAGCGTTTGCGGCGGATTATACTCATATCTACAAATGTTATTTTGTTTTTTAAACTGATAATGCTGTCCATACGAGTATATGGACGTGGCGAATGATGAAATATTTATTAAGCCGCACCTGACTTAATGTACCAATGTTTAAAAGTGGATATTTTAAAGCCGTGATTACTACTCTCCATGAGGTTTTATTTATTTTGCAGCAAATATATTTTTTTAATCAACATACGAATCGAAAACTTAAAAGCTTTTTATGAAAATTAAATGTTGTTTGTTTAATGAATTACTATTTTAGCATCGAAATACCTCTATACCTGCCTTTTTAGCGTTTATGAATGGTTATTCTGAAAACTGGGTGTAATCATAATGTGTGCCATAAATTATGATTTTGATGTTTTTATATACTTTTTCTTTTTCTTTTTTATATGTATACCTTTTCTTTTTTCATGAGTTCCCATAAATTAAAACTGAATCTTTTGAATTAAAGAGGGGCCTACACTTTGTAGCCTAATAAGATTTTTATGAAAAAACTTGCAAAGTTGACGTATAAGTACCTATAAAAAAGTTTTTTGTTTAGATATTGATTTCCGCCAAGTAACGCCTGATTTTATCAAATCCTTAAGTATCAGTTTTTGATTTGATGACTCCGTACGGTAAGACTAAAAAGTGTTCGATGACCTTAAATAAAAAATGATAAATGGCTTTAAAAAAAACTAATAAACCCGCCTGCTTTAAAAAACAAGCCATCTGAAAAGATGAAAACAAGATCAAATATAAAAATATTTTGTTCAACATAAGTAATACATGCATTCGGAGGCATTACATTATGAATGATTCGACTTATTATTCAATTCTATGCCGCTGACTGCAGATCAGATCAGTTGGGTATGCATTGCAATCTGGGTCTCTTCCATTCACTCCTTAGATGGAGATTATCAGATCACAGCTCGGTCACTCCTTGGCAGAGGGCCAAGGCTGCAAAGTTATCTCGATTGTATAAAAATCGGCTAGTGTCGTTAATAATGTGACCACCACTGTATGTTAAATATTTCAAAAAATCATCAACTGATTCCGCAAACATAAATGTGAAAATAAAACTGTTAAAGCAATTTCGATTATCTATAAGTACTAATGTTTGCATTGAATAGGCTCCGAAAGTACGAAATAGATTTGGATGAAATTTGGTACACTGATAGTAGATAGCCTGGTTATGAACATAGGATACTTTTTATCCTGATATTCTCACGGGATCGGGAACTACGAGGGTGAAACCGGGAGCGGCCGCTACTTTTTTAATAAAGCTAGCATTGACACCGGCTACATTTATTTGAAAAATCCTGCGCTGACGAATTCCTGAGGAGCCTAGTCAAACCAAGAACCACATCTAGAATGACCAGCGGCCGCAGTTTCACCCGCGTGATGCCCGTTCCCGTGGGAATATCAATAAATCGTTTCTGATTGCTTGCCTACATTGTTAATGGTCAGTCACGGTATTGCTTTAATACTAAAGATGCTCATTAATGTTTTAAAAAGGCCTTGTTATCTGGTCAGCGATCCTTCAAATACCCAAACCGAATTAACATCAGCGCACTAACATCACAAAGGATTATTCACTCGGCTTTGTTACTATAATTCTTTATTCTACCTTGCCTTTCGGAGCCCATACAATTTACTTTGCACAAAGGACCCTTACATGTTTGTGCATAGTTAGTAAGGCGCTGTTTTATTAAGTACTTGCCAGATTCTCGTAATTTGTATGTTGCTTCTTTTGGGAAAGCATGTTCTTGTTTTCTTATTTATTAAAAGATTTTCAATGGGGGATCTTTGTAATTAGGTAGGTGACGCCATTAAAAATAAGTTCGTTAAAAGCACTTTTTCTCCGGGAAGAAAGTTTTGTATATTATCGGGTTGGAACTGAACAAAATATTCGAAAAAAATTACCACGGCATCTGAAGAGGTGCCAAAACGTCGGGAAACCAAAAAGCCCTAAAAAACAATAATATAGTACCTACCAAATATGTGATTCGGGTAAATATGGTCCATTATAAGTGCGCGCGCGAAGAAACTTAAGTAAGCACATCTTAAGTTTAGAAAATCTAATTTCTAATTTGCAATTTATTTTAACCGACTTTAAAAAAAGGAGGTGGTTCTCAATTTGACGGATTTTTTTTATTTAATCAACTGACATAGTTTATTAGTAGACATTATTAGTTATTAGATAATTGTTATAAATATGTGAATAATATTAATATTCATTTGACTTACTCCTGACAGCTATTAATGCCTGACGTTAAACTTCAGCGCTGCTGTAAAATCAATTCATTCCTACAAGGGTTAATGCTAGCTCCTAACGACTTTGATCCATTTCGTGATGCTATCTTTTCCTATTATAAATACATAATGCTTAATAAACAAACGCTTATTCTCGTCGTCCTCTAAGACAAATTTAAATTAAGCTTTCCAATGCCTGAAATTCGACGGCATTGTACCTTCAAAACAGCTAAGAACCCAAAGGCGCCCCATTGAGCAGATTTAATTAACAAGATATGAGTATCTTTAAAACCAACTCTACCCACTTTTAGGTACATAGCAGATTAAAATTCAATGAGCCGGCAAGATTTTAATAAATTCCCCCGACTATATTATTGCGTTAATTAATTTTAAATTAGTTAACATATTACTGGTGATAAACAATCGCAACAGCACAATAATGATCGGTGAGATTTCATTTTTGAAGTTCGTAATTTGATTAAATTTCTGATCTGAAATCGTTTTCATCGTCCATTTTGTTCGGAACATTGTTTCCGATGGCGTTTCAGGTGAATTATGAACTGTATGGTTTGTGCACGCCCTCAGGGCAAGCGTTGTTAAAGCGAATTGAAAACCGGTAATCGAATGCGAGGAATGTGAGTTCTGTCAATATTTATAAATATCCGACGAACGTAATAATTCGATATTTATTTTGGCTTGTACCAATATTTATTTATAATTCAATAGTTTTTATTTATTGTAGGTTTGATCAAAATTTCGTTGAGGTAAGAAATCTTTACTGCGTAAAAGCGCAGCCTATAAAATGAAAAGTAAAAAGAATGTATTCTATGCTTGCAACTGTTCTATCTGGGCTCTAACATTGTTACTATAATTATGACGAAAACAGGATTTTAATCATGCTTGTAGTTGCTGTCGAGTACCCAACAATCCAAAATATGAATTATATAAGTAATCATCAATTTTTATACATATACCTATCGTTACCGACACTTTGTAACGGCATTAAGATGAGAGGAACGGCCCGGTGTCGAAGCAAAATAATACGCAGACAGATGATATGCAGAGATTTCTTCTTTATTTTCTAAAGCTGAGGCCGTGCGAGCTTACTATTTTCCTACATGATGCATATCGTACATAAGGTTCGCGCTTAACTAGTGGCTAATTGCCTTATCAGAGTATATTTAAAAAAAAGTTATGTTGCCTACGGGAGGTAGTTCACAAAAACCCTACACCCCACCCCGATACTGACTTAGCCCTACCCTACGTGATTAACATATGTAGCAACCATCTCCCCCGCACACTTATGCTGTCTCGCTCATCAGCGAGGTGCAAGTTAGCATTCCTAGGTATTTTTAGGTACTAAGTTTAATTATATCAGAGACCTATAAATAGGCCTGTTATGTATTGCCTGAGCGTATAGCGCTCTTACATACTAACTCTTATCCCATTAATAGTTAATACATACTTACTTAGGTCATAGGACAAATAGGCTGGCGCGTCGTGCGGTCTAGACACCACCTTCTGGACCTATGTACCTAACCCTAGTTACCTCTTAAAACCTTAATTTCCTTAGGTCAAAGAAATTAAACTCCAAGGATATTAACATTTATTACGACTACAAAAATAACCTAAGACATTTAGGTCATACACAAGTACTAAAACAGCTGATAACTTAAATATTTCATAAACTATAAAACTTACAGGAATGCTACACAACTACGACAATTTCGATAGAAATTTCTACGAGAGACTTATGTTTTGGTTCTCAAAATAAAAAAAATATATCATCAATTGTCGTAATTATTTTACCTGTGTAAAGTCAACATGACGATTTATTTTTAATAATTATTAGAATCATTAAAATTCTACTGGCTTTTCAAAATAAATAATCTGAAATACGTAGGCATATCTTTTGGACGTAGGGGATATTTCGAACTACAATGGGGTAATACCGAAGTCATTCGAAAAATCGATCTTTTTGCACTTTGACCGAACGGTTTAAAATTCTTTTTCGGTCGTAATTATCCTACACACAAAATACCATTAATTTTGTTAAAGGTATTGCTAATATTTTTCTTGTAACACTTTTATTTTGGATTTACCCCATAAAAGTCTGTGGTTCTCAACATGACAGTTAAGTTTAAAAGGCAAGAAAATTCGTGTGCTTGAAAGCTAAGCGAAACAAAGCGACCTAACAAGCAATATCTAGATTCGTTAATAGGCACAAATTCCTGCGGGATGGAACATAATATATTCCGAATGTTTTGTTTTTGAAGTTACCCCCTAGGGGTATTTCCAAAAAATAAATGATACCACAGCTATTACATTCTCGTCCTCTTAAACACACAGAAAAAACAATAATCTATCATAAAAATCAACACAAATCAAGATTACTTACAAGGATCCTGAGAAAACTTTGTTGGTGTTATTATGAAGCAACAAAAATGGCGCGAAAGACACTTGTTCGTCGAAAATTGACACTGTGCACGTGCTGTTAACATTAAAAGCTCGTGGTAACTGATGCAACCAGCGCAATCAAGATGGCGACTGGTTTAATGTTGCCATTAAAAAAAAGCATTTGGTAGACTTTAGAATTTTCGGATTATACCCACTTTCGGAATCACCCCAATACACCTTATATCATTTAACAGGGAATATTATTATCTACATATTAAAACAGAAAAGAACGTTACATATTAAAACCTTGTACTATTAAGTATTCTGTGTTAAAACCAAACAAAAATATTAATATATAGAGTTGCAAACTTATCGTCCCAACTATTTATGACAAGTCACTACAAATAAATAACATCGCTTATAAACTACATGTAGGTACTTACATGCACATATCAAACGTAGCACTAATTTAAACCACTAATTTAAACCACTAATTCAATATCACTTTTTATCACTTTTCACATGATTGTAACTGTCCGTAACACTTATTATAACAATGTCTACTGTTACATTATTGTGGGGTTATTTTTATTCAAATTATTCAAAAACAAAGGTTGTGTTGTACAAAAGTTTCACGTAACATACGATAAATACGCGAACATACGTACATAATTATGAGAGAGTTGCGCTATCGCGTTACGTTAACGTCTAATCTCTGTTTTTTACTAATTTGCAACAATATATATGTCAATGTTGGGCCAATATGATGGTACGGAACCTTCGGTGCGCGAGCGCGACTCACTCTTAACCGGTTTTTATATATGATGGTATGGAACAGTGTATCTACATTACCTACGATTAGTGGCCAAGCAGTTATTCAAGTTTAAAAATGGTAGGTATAAATACGGAATACAAAACGGAACCCAGCAGTGTCAAACTGCTATGTCGTGTCCAAACTGTTCGTGGGTCGCTTATGATGCTGACGAGGAACTGATTCTAATATAATATACGATATTCCTATTTGTGAGAGCTTGTAATTAACTTTCTATAATAGAAAAAGATATAAATATATACTATTTAGAATTAATAATATAATATATTATAATCCTATGTAAGCTTTCCTAGTAAATAAATAAATAAAAAAATAGTCTGTTAAACGATTTCATTATTACGTGATGGGTCACTTTTACTTTTTAGACCAATTTGACTGATCTCCTTCATAAGTTCTGACAGTTTACTTTTATATATGGATACATTTGACGATCTGTTTGGCGCAGGGGTAACTAACACCCCGCCTTCTGCGCCAGAGGTCCCGGGTTCGATCCCCGGACAAGACAAATATTTGTGTGCATGAATATGTCTATTTGTCTTGGTCTGGGTGTTTGATATGTATATTAAGTATGTATTACCAAAAAAAAAATGTATATAAGTATGTTTATCCGTTATCTAGTATCTATAACACAAGTTCTTCATGAAACTTAACGTGGGACTAGATAATTGGTGTGATTGTATGCGAATATTTATTTATTTTATTTATTTATTTATATATAGATAATAAACTAACTTTACTTACACAATAAAGATTAATATGTTTAAAAACGTTTTACTTATATGTTAATATAATAAATAAAAATCATAATTATACGGTATGTCCAGTTTTTTTTTAATGCAGCTAATGCGAAATTATTATTATATTTTAATGAATTATAGTCGTTAATAATGTTTTGACACAATTGACAAGATCTAAATAATATAACTGAAAAACATTTTATAAAAAAAATCAAACCGACTTCAAAAAGTAAAAAATCAAACTTTTGGAGTCGGTGCCAGCCAGGTCATTCTACATTGCACTTCTTTTAACTATATATTTTTTGGTCTTAGCTAGCTAGCACCGACTCTAAAAAATTTATTTTTTACTTTTTGAAGTCGGTTTGATATTTTTTTTATTTCAGATTTTTTAGTTACATCATGTGCCGTTACTTACACAAAAAATCAGCCCATACACAACAATGTCATCTAGGTAAACGACAACTTGCCAAAAGGTGATTGATATTTTTCAAGATTATGAAAAAACTACTAGCCAGATCTTCGTAAAAATTATACGGGACACATAAACCATTTTCTTTCCGATAAAAAAAGAATTATAAAAATCTGTTAACAACTGGCGAAGTTATGGTAGAACATACATAAAAAAAAATAAAAAAAATACAGTCGAATTGAGAACCTCCTCCTTTTTTGAAGTCGGTTAAAAATAGCTTTTGATTACGTCGAGAAAAACCAATTTTTATATAAAAAAAATTATAAGGTTGCAAAGATGCATTTGTCTTCAATTGCCACAAAAACAACAATGAATGCTAGTTGTCCAAATAAATAAGTACTGAACCATTTTCCAGGGCGGCAAAAGCGGTCCTTTTGGTAACCTTTCTATATTACGCCCGAAGGTAGTAAGATCAGCGAGGTCGCAACTTTGTTTGTTCCCCAACATCGCTGTCATCTGACGGTGTAGTTCGACAAAATTAAAAAAAAACCCAGGACAGCTGGTGGCTTAATTAGAATTTTTCGAATTATACAACGTTGAGCGACGTTTACGCGCCGCTCGTGAATTATAGGGGTCCTCTTGAGGTTTCACATTATAAGTTTTGTATTAAATAAATAAAAAAATGCATACAATCACACCAATTACCTAGTACATGTTAAATTTCATGAAGAACTTGGTGTTATGGATACTAGATAACGGATAAACATACTAATATACTTTTTTTATAAATACATACATAATAAACATATTAAACACCCAGACCAAGACGGATAGACACGTTAATGCACACAAAATGTTTGACTTGTCCGAGGATCGAACCCGGGACCTCTGGCGCAGAAGGCGGGCTTAGTACCCCTGCGACAAACAGGTCGTCGTATTGGTAATCGAAAAATTATATTATTCCCATGCTACACTGCGAACGAAAAAGAATGTGCCAGCTGCTTGCTTTCCAGTGCACATAGTAAAAGCCTATCAATAGGCTGGCCACCTGTCTCTATTGTTTGCGGACAACACCTTAGACCCAGCTAATGCATCGTCAGTAAGATGCTGGGTAGCGACAGATCGTGGCAGGCGGCAGTCACCTTCTGCGAGGATGTTCTCCTCCAGAAGGAGACAGCGGAAAGGGCTCGCGAGGAGGATGCTTATGCGGCGCGTATCCGCCGCAGGCGGTTAAGGGTAAGGAGGCGACGTTATGATCACCTCATTCCATTCTAGTGAAACCACGGTGGCGTTGGTGAGTGTGCCACCACCGGCAATGCACGGTTTCCACCGTCTGGGAACATGACCAAACTTGCTCGGCCATCTTCCAGCCGAGAGGGGGCCCGGGTAACCGGGTCACGGCCGCCTGTTCTTAGGGGTGATTGCGAACCCTACCCCTCGTGACCAATAGCGGCCAGGAAGGCAAGTACTAGGAGTTTTAGTTGGTAGAACCCAAGAGTCCAACATACGAATCGCCTCTGCACCTGACTGATGTTTATACATTTTACTCTCAAGCTGCACCTTTGATGCTTTGCCAACCTGGAAGGGATTTATGGCGTGAGTTTATGTATATATGTATAATGAGATAACATAACATTGTGATTGTAAAGATCGAATACATACATACAAACATAATATCTCAGAAACATCACATCACTGAATTAACACGTTAAATAATGATGCACGTCATCATTCTGATTTTCGAAACAGAACAGCATACACTCATGATAAATTTAAAAAAGAACAATGTTGGAAAAAATCAACTCGGCCACTCGAAATCCGGTCCAATACTCTTTTTTTTCTATTTAATATTTGTCATTAATATAAAAATAGCATTGAAAAATGCAAAAATTCAAAAATCGTAAAAAAGCTCTTGAAGAATGTGAAATCTAATGGTAAAAAAACCGAAAGCTTGCTATTTCTTTCACAATTTTACAAAGTAGGCATAGCAAACGAGAGCACAATCTGCAAGATCAAAAAAAAACTTAAAAGTGTACTATTACCAAACTGATGTGTTAAAACTTTATTTTATTTTTTAATAATAATCTACGGAACCAACATCTTTAAGGAATGATAATACTTAAAGCGTAGTGAAGCAAAACGACATAAAACTGTAAGGACCACGCTACACAGTTACGGCGGAGCTAAGATATTTTTAACGTTCAATATTTTTGAGCTATGACGCATCTTATTACATTCTTGGCCCAATGGATGGATGTAATTTAAAATGTTTATCGTGCATACTAAATAAAAGGTAAAGAAAAAATCTTATATTTACACACCTGCAAGGAATACTTTATAATCGTTCAAATTTATGTTTTGTTTGGTTGCTGTCAGCTTACAGTTAAGACTCATTTCACACTGATCTATATTTTTTGCATAAGGTACGTTTAGAATTTCCATCATATATTCATTCTTTATTTTTGCTACAAAATTTATAAGGACGCACTCAAAATGAACATGTTAAACTGATACTTGGGATTTGCACTAAACTTGTTCAGATTTTTAACCTCTTGACATTTCAAGTCTTTAGGTTTCAATTTGGCCGTAACTTTTTATTAATGTCTCATCTTCATGTCGTCCGTAAAACAACGAACTTTGTACTGAAAACTCAGATGTTTTCTAATTTGCATGTTTAAAAATTTTGTTTTATGAAAGAAGAGAACGATCATATAATTAATGGAATTGGAAGCAAATATCAGCAAAGAACCTTTTATATTTAAAAAGCCTAAAATATGTAATTTAGTTTATTAAATTATATACTGTTTTGCATAAAATATTTTCTAAGTAACGTAAAAGTTGTTGAAACACGTTTTCTCTTTCTAACCTTAAACACATTCGCAGATTTTTGTTTCATGAACTTTTCAAATGTTTTTTTTTAAGTTGGTATTGTCAGGAAGCATTTCTTGATGAGAATCATCTTTAGCCATGTCGCTACTACTAGGGCACAGACCACAGGCCTTCCTAAAGACATTATAAGGAAGTTTGGCAGTAGCATCGTCAGGCCCAAAGCGAATTGCTGCACGAATCCTTCGAAATAGTATATATAATTTAGGTTACTCATCTTGTGACTGACCATAGCGGGAGTCGCTTAACCACCGTTTTCAACAGCCAAAAGCACTAACCATTGCGATACAATCATAGCACAAATGTAAATAAGTTTTTTTTTAGGTAGGTAAGGTACTACAATAGACTAGGATAAATCGACTAGTCTCCAAGTTGTTGTTTCTATTATAAAAAAAAAACATATAAAAAACTGAGTCGACACGATACGAAGAAGAAATATATAAAAGCATTGTGAATGCAATCATTTTAAGCACAAGTATATTCATCATTCAGCGTTGTGCCGTCAACTGCTGGACGTAAGCCTCCCCCAAGATGCGCCATAAGACACGATCGCCCGCCTTTTTCATCTTCATCATCTTCATCTTTCTCCGCACCCCGACCGCCAAACGGTATAGCTGGTGGTATCGCTATAGCTATCGATTTTTAAACGCTATCACTTTCATATTAAAAATGCAACATTAAATCCAATAGATGAAAGTAAATATGTACGAATTATATTAAAACCCTATTGTTGAAGTTATATGAGAGTTTGAAGTTTGATAGCTATAGCGATAACACAAGCTATACCGTTAGGCGGTCGAAGTGCAGGTCGTCGGTCCATCTAGCATGAGGGCGTCCTACAGTACGTTAAAGCACAAGTGTGAATAGCTCTATTATTATTCTCACTGGATCCTTTTTTTTTATTTTAAACAGGCAAGATTCTACTAATTGACAGGAACTATAATAATACTGCAACTCCATGTTCTCCGCATTAACTCCGTAAAAAGTTTTAAAGTGTGGCAAAAAGGCAGTATATCGCGCGACTCAACAGGTGTCGCTGGCGTCGCGCCAGAGACAGCGACTAAACGACTCCACTCGTGGACCGTTCCGTTTAGCATATTATTGGGCGGATCGAACATCTATGAATACGAATCGAGACATTCATTGCTTGTAATGGATCATGTTAACTTAGAATAGTTATTTTTTTGCTGAAATCGGATTTTACACACCGTCATTCACTCTATTGATAACGATTGTTGGTGTGGAAACAAAAACAGGTGTTACAGAGCGTTTTGTATCGTTGCAACAGATGTGCTTAACGACCCGACAGTAAAATATATTAAAGGTGCGTAAAATAAGTTATTTTTTTTGTTGAAAGAGACTGAAATAAACGCGCCGAGAAACATTGAGAACATGAAATACAAATTATTGTCCACCAAATAGCGCAAAAATACTTGTGATAAAAACAAAAGACGCAATTTTATACTTAAACCCTATCATTTATCATTTCCGAATGTAGAAGAGATAATCCCGTAAATTATGGAAATCAAAAACAATGACGCAGAAACGTCTCCATATTAACCACAGAGTAGAAACACACTGCATTCCTCTAAAATGTTGAAATTATACAGGGTTTTCATAAAATAATAGTCGTCCGGGGTAAGTCGACTCTTGAATAATGCAGACACTGCACTATTTCTTAATAAAGGTGAAAAATGCTCAGCCACTTTGGAGGGAAATGCAACTTGCACTGATACAACCTTGGATTGTGGGTCTGTTTTGGGTGCACTCTTCATGATTTATGGGAGAAACAGATAAATGAGTAGATGGCGCCACTGGAGTGAAACTTAACCCGTCAGGGAGGTACAGGAAAATGAGACACGATAAATTTTTCATTTTTGTCAGGAGACATGAGGCTGAAGTGGTTTTAAAAAATCAAATGATTACTATTTCCATCAATTAGACCGATAATGGCGAATATCGTTAAGGTGGGTCGTTATTTCTGTCCAATGCTTAAGCTGCAGTAATTATCAGCATTCACAATAAATTATCAACTTCTCAAACGTGCAACTTATATTTTGGCGCGCACTGTTCATTGTAATAAAACTACTTAAAACAACAACCGTGGTCACGGGATGACTGACTGATGACCACGGCGGCTGAAAAGGTAGGGAAAATAAAAAAACCCCTAAAAACCAAAAATACGGACAATTACAACTTAGTTCGTGAAATATATCGCGTTTGATATCCGTAAAAGTTGTTTTATTTCAACTTCTCGAAGTTGGACTCTCGACTTATCAGTTGGAAAGGAAGGTTAGCATGGTCATTGTCCACGGCACTATATAGACCTATAAAATTTAAAACGTTCTAAAATTCTTCAACACCTAGCAAATCAAGATTCATTATAGAATTTTGAAATTTTAAGGTTTTGTAAAGCTCGAGGAGCCATTCTCTGTACAACGATAAAAAAACTATAAGTTTAATCTACAAATAAGATTGTGGATAATAATAACACTATAGAGGTCTAGTATTATGATCCCAGTTTTATTGCCGCCATTATTATGCCATGTTTAGCCAAGTAAAAGCGATTACTAACGTAATATTTCCAATAATTTACTTCATAAGCCCCACATGTGGTAACGAGGAAGTAACTCTAGCAGAGTTTATGACGTGTGCCGTTGCGCAGATAACGGGCAGAACTACAGCAAAACCGATAAATTTTCATGGTTATTATGGTGCACTCCTCCCGCGGTTTACGATCTGTTTTACAGGACTACTGGTGCCCAATCGTCCTGTGTCACAGTTCATTCGTTGCACTTACTCAAGTTAAAAATTAATTGCTTAAAATAAAAAGCTCTCTATATTAAACGATTTTTCTGGTCATTCAACATCAGTATAGACATTAGCATACCAATAAATTTTAATGGTTATTATGGTGCACTCCTCCCGCGTTTTACGATCTGTTTTGCAGGACTGCTGGTGTCTAATCAGCCTGTGTCACCTTCGTTGCATTTAAGTTATGAGTTCATTACTTAAGAAAAAAGAGGGAAAAGTTTGATGTTCGAGTTATCTTTATTAGTAGATTTTTCTGGTCATTCAACATCTATAATTCAAACATCAGCATAAAGATTTTTTATAGTTATTATGGTGCACTCCTCCCGCTACAAAAGACAAACAATTTGTTGCTTATATAAAAAAACAGTGAAAATTTTAATGTCTGAGCTCTCATCATTCTACATTAGTATAGATATCGGTGATGTTTACTGGAAAAGATGTAAATATTTTTAAATAAATAGTTTGTATATATCTACTCCAGCCCTTCAAAAATCTAAAAGAAGACATACCAATACTAGAGTAGTAATTTGTTGAATTGGTAGAGCGACTTATATGGTCGGTTTTGGCATTATGAATTCCAAGTTGAGAACGTTTCACTCTTTCACTCAAAGTACAATATTATTTGTATGAATATTTCGCTTTGAGTTAAGTTTGAGTCATGCTCAACTTGAAATTCTCACTTCATAAACCGACCGATAACACTACCAAGTACCCGTTTAAACATTCAACGAAACAATTCAAAACTCCAGATTTTGTACAATCTCAGAATGCATCAGCATACGAATAGTATCTTAAATTCAAAACTCCGTGTGTAGCAATAAATTTCTCTTGAGTCGCAAGGACAAAATCTCGTTACTTACAAGCGCCCTAAAGCATCTGGCTCCATAAATCAAGCAAGCTCTTCCGAAACGTTTTTCTTGTCGAGTGCATGCAACAGATAGGCCGTGTTACAACAGGTAGGCTGGCGGACGGCCAACGGCTCCAAATGTGGCTCTTTTGGTACTTAGTGTTTGAGGGGCAAGTTTTGTTCTTCACTCCATTGTTGAAGTTTCGATGCTCAGTTGTTTGAGAGAGGGTTCGGGGGAATCGGCAGCTTGATTTATAGGTCATGCAAGATATTTAACTTAATATAATATGACTCAATGTGGATCCTTTGGTACTTAGTGTTTGAGGGGCGAGTATTGTTCTTCACTTCATTGTTGAAGTTTGGATGCTCAGTTGTTTGAGAGGGAAGGTTCGTAGGAATCGGCAGCTTGATTTATAGGTCATGCAAGATATTTAACTTAATATAATATGACTCAATGTGGATCCTTTGGTACTTAGTGTTTGAGGGGCGAGTATTGTTCTTCACTTCATTGTTGAAGTTTGGATGCTCAGTTGTTTGAGAGGGAAGGTTCGTAGGAATCGGCAGCTTGATTTATAGACCGTGCAAGATATTTAACTTAATATAATATCACTCAATGTGGATCTTTTGGTACTTAGTATTTGAGGGGCAAGTTTTGTTCTTCTCTCCATTGTTGAAGTTTGGATGCTCAGTTGATTGAGAGGGAAGGTTCGTAGGAATCGGCAGCTTTATTTATAGGCCGTGCAAGATATTTAACTTAATATAATATCACTCAATGCGGATTTTTGGTACTTAGAGTTTGAAGGGCAAGTTTTGTTCTTCACTCCATTGTTGAAGTTTTGATGCTCGGTTGTTTGAGAGGAGGTTCGGAGGAATTAGCAGCTTGATTTATGGGCAGTGCAAGATATAATATAATAAGATAATCACCAATGGTGTAAAATGGTGAAGAAAGTTTACAGACAGCAGTAGGTAGCTATTATTTTCGTAATTATTTAAATTGGGTATAAAGAGTGTGTAATTGAATTCTTCAATACAAGCTCAGCTTTTGCGTAAAAATTATTATAATGTAGAAATAATGGCAAGTTACAAGAATATAATGCGAAATTTTTAAGATGCTTAATATAATGTAAAAAATTCAAAGTGAGAAGAAATTCTATACAGAGAAAAATTTTGTCGCTATATTTCGTTTTGCAGCCTCCACAACGATTCTCATTGGTTTTCGCGCGCACACTCGCAACCAATAAGTGCTCAACGTCACCATATGACATCAAAACTCATAGACAATTATCATATTTTTTTTGTTATGTTGCAATATTGAGATGAATCCTAGATTAGCTAATGCGAGGAATATCCGGATTGAAATACGCTATTGTCTTTCATAAGTGATACGTAGCTCAAATGTTGGACTTAAGATAAGGTGACATTGAAATACCGGCCCTTAGTCTTTCAGTGGTAAGATTTGTTCTTGAGTTTGTTTTTTTTAAGCGTAAGAAGGTTGCAGCTATAAATATCATTCTCAAACAATTCATTGCTGAATTCACAATTATTTTGTCTTTGTAACAACAGGTAAACTACTTCAACCAACGTAGAACGGCCAATGGTTGATTACTGTGTAATCCAAATTAAACTGAATCCAAATCAAACTTATTCACACTACGTACATCTTATGTTTTGGCGCGCACTGTTCATTGAAATAAAACAACTTTTACGCAACTTTATCAAACGCGCTATATTTCCACGAACTGAGTTGTAATTGTCCGTATTTTTAGTCATCCCGTGACCACGGCAGCTGTAAAGGTGCCGAAACGTCGGGAAAATCAAAAAACCCCTAAAAAACCTAAAAATACGGACAATTACAACTTAGTTCGTGGAAAAATAGCGCGTTTGATATCCGTAAAAGTTGTTTTTTTCACACTCTCATTCAATCGTCATCCGAATACGCATCTTCTCAAATCACCTCCTTAAAAAGCGGCCAGTTTTAGTCATTTTATTATTGTTTGAAAATATCAGATGTTTGAAAAAGAAAGTCGATTTTGATTACTTAGCTGTAATTTATCATGCTATGTTCATGTTCAGTCTTGTTGAAATCTTGGTATTATTACTTTTAAATTATTTGATATTTTAATTATACAGAGTTCGGGTGGTAATACGAGTTTAGAGCACCTTTCATTTTGACTATTGTTGACGTTAACTTTACCTTAAGAAACAAAAGGTTAATATTTATTTTTATTTATTTATTTATAGTGACAACAACAGCCATACACAATTTAAAAAGCCATACTTAAACTAAAATTATTACATATTCGGCCAAAAAAATGCCCACAGTTAAAATGAACAATACACTCTTATGGCAAATTATTATCTTTAAAAGTGAGTTGAGTTAAATCACAAGAGAAATAGAGAAAAAACAAAATACAAGTGTTTATACTTAAAGTTAAGGTTAAATAGTGACACCTTTGATATAAAGCATAGTTGCTTGCTAATATTTATAGGTTGAGTGAAGTTTATATTTTATTTTAGCAATGTGGAAAGGGCTTACACTTACGGCATTTGTAATTTCAAGTAATTATTATTTTTACCTTGTAGTACGTGTAGTAAGCCGTGTGGTGACGGCCTAAGAATACAAATGTCACCACTCCCTTACATGCCTGGGATGTCGTAAGAGTCGACTAAGAGGCTCGACGCATTGAACACCTATGCGAAGAAGGAAAACATGAAACAAGCCCACTACCAACCCGTCTGGCCAGCGTGGTAGCAGTAGGCTAATGACCTCCAATGAATGCCACAACAGGCGTGAGCTAGGAGAGGCCTATGTCCAGCAGTGTACGTCCACAGGCTGATGATGATGACGATGATGACGTCGTAATAAGATTCTGTGTAACTCTATGTTATCAAAACTGCGATATCGTGACAGTTTCAAAATTGATTTCTGGTAGTAATTTAAAAAAAAATGTAATCAACTGTTTCAGCTTTATTCCATGTAATCATAATTTGACATTGCTTCGTTTGAAAAGGAAGAAAGGTGTTTAAAAAAATATTTTAGGCAGTAGCACCAGGAACATGAGACTTTTTTTTACAATCAGAACTCGTATGAACAACAGGTAGTTTGGCGTGCGGCCAGTCGCCTACTACAAGTGCTACGAGACTACAGAAGTGAAACACTACGGCAACGCCACGTAGCAATTTAAGACTTTCGCTACGAAGGCTCTGAAAGGCGGAGCGCGCCAAGGCTTAGGTTCACATTCAAAAGAAAATTCACGTAAATACATTATCTATTTTTACAGTTCGATATTTGCCAATTTACGTTAATAAACACTGTGATTTACTAATACAATCATAAAAAAACACATTAATTTTATCCAATTCAGAAATAAATATATGAGTGACGAAATTATCAAATCTTGAGTCATCTACATTTCTACTCATAGTCCTCTGACTAAACACTCTACACTCTTTTACTGAAATAATCATTCTTGTACTTGTTTCATACTTTATAAGAAGTTATTGCTAATGAGTAAATTCCTCGGGGCGGACCGTACCACATGTTTGTTTCAAACTTTTTTCGGGCTCCAGATCTCATACTGTACAATGTCTACAGATATTTTAAACCTTGAAATGGTGTAAAGTAGTATGAAATGAGTTATGATTATTTTTTATTTAATTACATTTTTAAGCGCACTTTACACTTCACCGTTAGCATAGGGGTATACGTCTACATCCAGAATGTAGACTTATAAGTGTGACCACGACAGCTGAAAAGTACCAAAACCTCGGGTATTTAAGAAACTTTATAAACACCAAAAATATGCCAACGGTGAAATATATAGTGCACTTAAATCCGTAAAAGTTGTTTTATTTCATAAACTAAATATTTAAAAGATGTCGTCTTAAATTTAATACCTTCTAGACAACGATATCTCAGGCCAATTCTAAGGGCAGCCATACGCGACGAATGGCGACTCATTACGACCGCCAAATCTGCGGCGGGCGCTCGGCGGGTTAAGCGGCCGTGACATTCCGCTTACAAATTTTATTATCCACCCCCGACCAATCTTTATGCTGAGCTTTTAAGAAGATCCGTTTAACAGTGGAGACAAGCCACAGCTTGTCTGACATAATACTGTGTATTATGGTAGATGAATCTGTCTAGTTTTAAGGAGAAAGGCTCTTTCAGTCTCAAAGTAATTTGAGGAAAATTTGGTATTGCGCTGGTTTTTGTGGACGATATGGATAAAAGTTCTTTTTTTTCTTAGTACATTTGGCGGATTAAGCAGCCGCGACATTGCTCTTAATTTTTTTTTTTTTATCCACCCCGACCAATCTTTATGCTGAGCTTTTAAGAAGATCCGTTTAACAGTGGAGACAAGCCGTGTATTATGATGTGTTGTGGTGTGAGCATTATGGTGCTATGTACCTACTGTGTTCATACTTGACAAGATTAAAAAAATATGATTCTGCACAAAATATAAACAGAAAAATATATTATCTTCACAATGATTGGTTGGAATGGTAACAGAATAACCAAATGTCACTAAATCAGCTTAATGCGGCCAATGAGCTAAATTTTGTTCTTCGAGTACCCAGAATTTCCAACACAGCAGCCACACATAATACCTAAATACTCCATTTAATTTGCGGAATGGCCTTTAGAATTCACTATAAAGGCATGATTAAAGCTTCATAAATACAGGAACAATCACAAGTCGCTTGACGTCCCTTCACAATGGCCCCTGACCAAAATACAATGTAGGCTTTGAGGGTGAACCTTGTTTACCGGTCGGCCGTCGAAGAAACTGACGGATCGCCACCGCATTTGGCCGGCCTACGTCACGCGGTTTAGTTAATAATTAACATAGGGAACAGGGTACAAGACGAAACGTCTATTTAAGGTCTATGAAGGCAAATCAATATTTTGAATTAGAACCTGCCTGGTTGTGCATGACTGATACTCTTATTGTGGTCATTGAACGATGACAGATCAAAAAAACTGTTAATAAAAAAACGACGTTAAAAATGCAAAAATAAACATTTTACAGTTGATGCTAAGTTGGTGGCATCGATGGTGCATTCCATTGCATACTTTTAATTTTCTTGGCTTCTTTGGCTGACACAGACTCCAAAATTTTTTTACTTCTTGAAGTCGTTTTTGATTTTTTTATAAATTGTATTTTATTTCACAATTTTTTTATGTAAGAATAAATCCAGCTTACACTAAATTGTGTACCTAACCGTTACAAAAAGGAGAGTATTTTCAAGATTTCCCGAAAACTACTGAACCACGCACCGTCTTACCTGAGAGCTTACCTGAGAGCATACCTGCACAAACGGTTTGCGCAGGTAAAACGTAGCGGATTGTCCCAGCTACACGCTCCATCTTGCCTGCGCAAACCGGGTAGCCGGGACATAACAGTAATAACAGCGACGAAATGGAGGGTTGATTATCTAACGAAAACTCTGTTCAGTTTCAGTTTCGTCGCTGTTGTGGCTGTCATACAGTATGAAAATATGTCAGTAATGACAGTGACGAAAGTGGTTGCCTAGGTGATTTTTTGTTAGGTAATCAGCCTGCTGATGTAATGACTATGTAACTAACTTATGACAAAATCATTTCAGTTTTTAATCAGTTCAGCCATCTTCGAGTAATCAGTGTCAGTGGCCAACAACAAAAAAAAACATTGAACCTCCTCCGTTTTTGAAGACGGTTAATGAATGTATAAAGTAAGATAAAATCGCACTTTTACACAATTACTAATTAATTATATGCTTACCTCAATCATAGCAAAATGTCAAGTGTATAGTTGTTGTGAGTACGTAACGTGGCATTTTACCTGAAACAAAAGTTTACAAAATAAATATTTGTCGTTTATCGGAAATCTACGAAGTACATCGGCATCGGATTGTTATTTGACAGATACATATTTTTTTCACAATTAAATAATAATATTTTTAATGTCACCTTAGCGTTCCCGAACTCAACATTTCCGATTTAATTATTAAATAAAAATAATAAATATGGATAGTGAAATAATCATTTAAAACGGCTAAACACGTAAAAAGCACTAAAAGTAAAATTCACCGATATGTGAATTTTGTCTTACATCTCCTAATACGAGATGAAAAAATTGGTTTACGTTTTCTTTTGTGAAAGTTGTAAAACGTTCCGGCGTGTACAAGACGAACGGAACCGTCTTCGGAGTGGGAAACGAGAGGCTTCCTCATAATTTATTCGTTGGCGACGGCTTCGGAATTTTAGGTAATCCGATACATAGTAAACGGATTAACAGCATTATACAAAAAAACGCTAAACATATCGTGAGCGGAGCTTATGGCGTTTACGTTCGTAGCTCTTGAATGACATTTTTGGCCGAATTTCTTTTTAAAACGCGTTTACAATAAAGATACATAGGTACTTACGGTTATCTTTCCCAATACCTGTGTCTTTCGGAGTTTGGTTTTTGTCCTGATGGTATAGAAGTCACCAGCCAAGGCATTCTACTTTGAGCTGCTCTTCTTTTAATTTCTTGCCTTGGCTGGCACCGACTCTAAAAGGCTTATTTTTACTTTTTAGTTTTTGAAGTTTCGGTTTTGGTAACGTAGTTTTTTTTATTTTTTACTTTTTAGTGTCTGTAATAGGTTGTTTTGTGGTTTTTAGATTAGATAAGGTTTCATGTACATTATAACCAAAAGTATCGTGAAAATTACATCGTCCAAGTTAACAAAAATGCTCATAAAATAAAAACTACTGGACTAAACTGAATGAAATTTTTATGGGACTAAATGGCAACTATTCCGCATCGAACAGAAAAAGAATTACTTAAATCAGATCAGAAAACTCGGCGTAATCGGTGTACAAACATAAAAAAAGAAACATTATACTATACTGTTCACTTGTACGCAGTAACTTGGAATATGCTTCACAGATTTGGAACCCCAGATACGCTGTATACATTAATAGGCTTGAGAATATCCAGAAGAAGTTTATAAGATATATTTGTTACCGTACTAAAATACATTATGATTCCAGCGAGTATAATAAACTTTGTGTAAAACATCATCTCATTTCATTAGAATATCGTAGACTTATAGCGGATATAACGTACCTAATCAAAATTACATCAGGTGTTATTGATTGTCCCGAGCTTCTCTCTCTTTTAAATTTTAATGTTCCCAAAAAAACTCTCCGTCATTTTAATGCGTTCTACATCCCTCATTCCAATACCAACTATAGGCAAAACTCTTTTATACTACGTGCGAGCAAGTGTTTCAATGCGTTGAGCGAAAAACTTGATATAGATCCATTTAATTCTAGCTGTAACAGTATTAGACGTAACCTTACAAAATTGTTAGCCATCGAGTACTAATTACTTTTTCTGTTATTATTAAGTCACCACGGTGACTCGTGATGTTAATTGTTTTTAGTAATATATATATATATTTTTTTTTTTTTTTTTGTTGCATCCCTAGATGTAAATCCAATATGCATGTTCAAAATTGTTAACTGTCTGTGTTTAGTTGTGTGAATCTGTAATTGGTTTAATGTTGCTAGTTTAAATGTTATCCATATTTTGTTAACTGTTGATTCGCCTGTAAAATAAAATAAAAATAAAAATAAAATAAAAATAAAACATAGCAACCGAATTGAGAACCTCCTTCTTTTTGGAAGTCGGTTAAAAAACAAATAGAAATTCAGCCACATAAATCTTTCGGTTATGTATTGAAAATTATTTGTTTTAGAAAAAAAAACTTACATATATAACGATTGTTATTATTATAAACAAAAAGATGTTCCAACAGACTTTTTTTCAAAGGAAGGGCCCTTTTTTTATTACAAAGGCTAGAAATATTTACATACCTAGTAAATTCAACACAAAACTTCATAATGCCTTTGGGAAAAATCAAAATAAATGCAAAATGTCTACTAAGCATTTTAAATAAACATAGGTACTCCAAGCTTAGAACTTTGTAAAGAATTGCAGATGTTTATTTGCGATAGAATCGCAACAATGTGAGAAACAAGCTTCTGCTTCCATACAAATTAAGTACAAATAAGTACATCTAAGGAAAGTTGTTCGAGTCAGTCGTTTTATCGGGAATCTACGGGGAAGTTTTTACGGTTTGATTTGTTACGAGTCCGGGTCGAGGATGTAGGGGGCTGGATGTGGCCCTTCATTTACCTCGTTGTAACATAAGAACTGTCTACAATATGAGGTGTTCGGGTTCAGAATATGGTAATTATGCTAGTTGCAGCCAGCAAAATAATACAGTAAAGAAACAGTTCTAGTAGGCCTAGTACGAAAAACTTTCGAGTAAGTATCGAGGACTTATCGTCAAAAAATGTATGGCAGCGTTCCTACCGAACGTAAACGGAACTACATTTTCCTATACATTTTTTGACAACACGTCCTAGATTCGAAATTTCGACCATTTCGAAAGATGGTCGTGCTAGCCCTACGGATAAATATCTTTTAATATGGGATAAGAGTATTAATTATAATCTAATCTCTTTTTAAATAAGACACTGCCAAAGATCTAATATTTCCTTACCAAAATTCATTATCAATAAAGTCAAACAAACTCCGCAGCAGATTGTATTAGTACCTATATAACATTATTATCTTCAATTCTTAAATTTTCACCTAATTGTTTCTATCTTTCTCAATGATGATTGTAAAATCCTAACGATTTCATTTAGTCACTTCTAGTGCAATCAATATCTCCGTACGGTTACGGCTTCACGCTTTGCGAGTCTATCGCTTCGCTCCGTTTGAACTCCTTACTTATTTGGGAATGTTTAAAAAGTTCACGGATTGCGAAATGGATTTTACGAGATGAATACTGATATCCGTGTATTGATTTTGGGTTTATTCCCGGTAATAACTGATAAGTATCTCGCTCAGGAAACGGGATGAGAGGAGGTATTGTTGAATCTTACGAGATAAAAACTTTTTAACAAAGGAGGCCAAGAGTCTATTCATTTTTGGGGCTAAATCGAAATACGAAAATTAATTTATATGAAGTATAACAAAAATATTCTAAACGTTAATTAGGGTACCTAAAATAATCAATATTCATCACGCTACACGTGTTCTATCCCGACACCATCACCAACTACTACATAATCATCATCATTCAGCCTATGGAATATGACAGAGAATCTGACCCAAAGATTACACCCTCAGCGAGATATGAAATGGTCAATGCTGGAGATGTCGGTAAAAGATAAAATGCGGAATGAGGTCATCCGACAAATGTAGGATGTGGTTCGTCAATGTCGCAAGTTGAATCGGAGTGGGCTGGGCACATCAGAGTTTGGGTCTCGATAAATGAAAGTAGGACGCCCTGCTAGATGGACTAACGACCTGAGAGAGGCAGGTAGTGGCTGGATGAAAGAGGTGGGAGACCGTGCCTTGGAGCGTGCTTTGGGGGAGGTCGTGGAGCAATGAACTGTGAATTCACCGTCATATTCCCGGCGAACATAATCCGGCGCAACTTGGAGCATCATCAGGAATACGGCATTACCCAATCCTACCACGATTCGAATGATTAACCGAAACGAGTTTATAACCGAAGAACTGTCCCATGCAACCTCCTGTCTAGATCCTGTCGGCCTAGCACGTTTCGGGTAAGTATCGAGGACGTATCGTCAAAAATACATGACATATTGAGAGCGTCCCTTCTGGACGTTAACGGAACTACATTTTCCTATACATTTTTTGACGATACAACCTCGACACTAACTCAAAAGTTTTCGTGCTAGCCCTGCTGATCGTGCCCAGTGTTGGGACAAAACATGTGTTGAGATGATGAGTAAGGCCGGTCGCTGTCTTTTACTAGTTGTAATTCTGATAATCGAAGCAAATTTTTATGACTTGTAGCACCAGCCATTTCAGTATTGAATTCTGAACGTTTTATATTTGCCGGCAAAATAATCTTTAACAATACAGTCGATCTGTCTTATTTTTTTATACCTGCTGGAGAAACTCTCAAGATGCCACCCAGACCAGTCCACCTCCCAGCTCCTGTAAAGTAAATCATTAAGGGCGCTCGTCACGCTTGTCGCCTCCCATCAAATCGAACAAGGCAAGTGTAGATTGATTCCAGAGCGCTCGACACGGATCATTTCGGACCGTCTATTGTGCGCTTAATGACGTCAGCCAGGCATTGCTCGGTGGTGGTTGCCGCCGGGACCGTGTACAGACCCTTTGTTCGTTCAATAACAACAACAATATTAAGTGTGACATGCCACCTCTTTAATCCCAATGAATATAAGACAAAGCACTCCATTAAAGCAAACATATTTTTTTAAGTATGACTTAGGTCTAAAGTAAGATTTGTTTTCTTGTATGAATCTATATTAAAATAATAATTATTCGCGAAAATAGATTTGAGAAATGCAAAATCTTTTAATAAAAATAAACAAAGAAATATATAGTTATCAAAAATCTTTTCTACTTCCACCAATAGGTAAATCGACTCCCATTTGATTCTCTTCCATACTATAAGATATCAATTATTTACTACATAGCAGTGCTGCTATGAAATTCAATGTAACAATGGTAGATATTAATCGGATCAACGTGTATAATTGCGTAGGCCACCATTAGTGCATGCTGAATGCGAACAATAATCAAACGGTGGACAATGGCGTCCGTCGACACAATACGTCACATCTCTACGGCTCGGCCGGCCCAGCTACGTGGACCAAAGATAGAAAGGGTAACCATTTTCAACACATTGCACAAAAAAATATTTTTATAATAAAAATAAAAAAACGCCTTTACAATGAAAAAAAGTGGATACAGTGCCAGCCAAGGCATTCTACATTGCACTTCTATACTTTTATTTTTCTAACCATGGCTGGAACCGAACTCAAAAGGATATTTTTTTACTTTTTCAGGACGTTTTCTTTTCATATTATTTTATTTCGTTATTTTACAGTAAGAATAATTCCCGTACTTACCTACACAAAAATTCAGTATTCGGTACTATGAACTTGTCATCTATGATTATGTCATCTACGAAAACGATACTTTTTTTAAGATTTCCTGAAAACTACTGAACCGATTTAAAAATTTCGAGACCAACTTAGGAGCTAATTTGATCTTAAAACGTTTGAATCATTTCAATCGTTTACGGTTGGTTTCAATAACCTATCCTCAGTAAGAGATAGGTTTGCTAGAGCTTTGTTACCTAGATATTTTTGTTAATCTGTCTAAAATAACAGGGGTAGATTATTGAAACTGCCCATTAGCCGTCTTCGAATAATCGGTGAACGATCTGTTTTGGTTTTATAATTAGTTATTTTTTTATTTTTGATAGAAAAAATACCTTACAAATGGTTTCATACGTGTTTCTAGAAAAAGAATCAAAACTTCAGTATAATATAGACGACCTGTCGGCAAATAAACAACTATGTTATCCTGGGCTATCGCTTATCCCTTTGAGGCACTATTCCAAAAAATATATGAAGTTGAATATGAAGTTGTCATATTCTCAGATAGGAATATTTCACTATAATTTAAATTCACATTCTCCCCTGTTGGATCACGGAAAACTGCTTTCGAAAAAAAAAACTAATAACCACGAGTATCTCTTGACAATTCAGAATAAGTCAGTTCTACGTCAATCGAGTTTCCTTAATATTCGAACGTTCATAGCACACAAAATATAATTCGACATCTTTTTAGCAAATTATGAGGGAAAGTATTTAGCTTATTATATAGGTATATTGAAGCTTATACTTTATAGAAAAGGTATAATCGGGGAACATGCCGGTCGACCAGTAGAGATTTTTATGGAAACGTTTATGGAAACGTAATAATTTATTACAAAAATAAAAAACTTACCTATGTTCAATTATTTGTGATATATACCTACGTTTTATATAAATCTATTTACTTTTTTAAATAACGCTTTTTATAAAACTCTACCGGAAAGCTCCCCGATTGTATTTATACTAGGAAATGTTATTTTTATACAGAATGTACAGGGAGAAAGTTCGAATTACAAAGGATACTGAAAGGATTACGTACAGTTCTGGGCCAAAATGTAAAAGCAAATACTCTTTGAACAAAATGTCAAGTGTCATTGTGTTGATATTGCAAAGGTTTTTCTTTCATATAAATGGAGAAGAAGTTTTTTTCCATACAACGGAGTATAAAATCACTTCGTTTTTTTCAATTAAATATGGAAAACATTCATACATTGTACGAGGAAATAATAATGTTTATTCATATTTCTCCGCTCTGAAATTGTTAATTAAGCTGATTAATGGAACATTCATATAAAAAGATAAGAATATTTTTTAGACCATATGCTAACTCTTTACAAATGGACACCCAGATTTCAGTCTCTTTTAAATTACGTGGCAATAAGCGTCTTGAAAATTCGTAATATATTAAAGTACGACGGCATACGTCGGAAAATTCAAATAACAAATCAAAACTGGTATTATTCTCCCGTAACGATTTGTTTTATTCAATTAACAGTATATACGAAAATTTAAGATAATGCGATAGGGTTTAGTTACTACCCCACTAATTAATTTGTTTGTTAATTATAATTGGACTAGCCAATCAAACTAATAACTATGGGTCAAATATCGACAGAGTAATTATTTTCAAATGCAGACACGATAATTACTATTGCATACCAAACACATCTGATATGGAGCGGTATATTCAAGCATCTACAAAGGATATCAGATGCAGAGGACAAGGAAACAGATTTATTTAAGTAGAATGGATGTGCTTATTTGAAGCATTTAATCCATGTAATGAGTAAGTTATTATTTGGATATTTTTATCATTCATTTTCACAGCTTGCAAAAATTTTGTAACACGAGGTTTTGTAGGGGTATTTACTAAAAGTTTGCTATAGGTAAACAATTAAATAAAAAGAAATAGTTTTCGCGTAATTCTTTGAAAAAAAATAATCTATGCGTATAAATTAAACGCACATAGTAGACCTAAAGATTTTGTGTATTTTTTGTTTTCTCGATGTGTTAGGTGCTGTAGGCGCAGGATGAGAGGCTACTTATAACCGCCTCTGTGGTCTAGTGGTACAACCACCGGTATCAGACCCAGGGGTCCCGGGTTTGATTCCCAGCGGGGGTACATATTGTATTCGGTTTGATTGGTGGTAGGACTTGTTCTAAGTCCGTCTGGCTAGCTACCACCATCTTATCTAAGTCTGACGCCATTACAACAATGTTTTCAGCATTAGACATTAGACAGATAGAGATAAGATAGCCAGTTCCTCAGTGATTGAAGATTCCGGGAGTGGCTCGCTTCCATCTTCAGCCTTATCAATACTTAACATCAGGTATGATGAAGGCTCAGATTCTCCTCGACGTTCATAAAAAAAGTATATTTTCGTGATAATTTATAATGTATTTTTTAAGGTTACCTGTAGCTTCTTTGAATTAAAAAAACAAATTTTCTCGTATTTGTATAAGTTAAAAACTTTAAAGGGATGACATCGAAGGACCCTTACAAACAAGTCAAGTAAATATGCCACATCCAGACATTTTGTGTTCGACATTGATGTGAGATTAGTCACATGCTTCTAACAGACACAAAGATCGGATGCAACATACTATAGACGTATTAATCAGACGTATGCATATGTCAAACTGTAGTTACTTGGATGACAGATAAGTTGTACTGGCGGAATATTATCAAAATGTTTCATTTATTATCAAGTTTAGCTGTATACTAAATTAATCAGCGTTAACGATTCTTTCCCGATTTTGCGGTATAGAAAGTTAAAGCAAAAAAAATTAAAACCCACTTGAAAAAGTTAAAAATAAAACTTTCGGAGTTGATGCCAACCAAGACAAGAAAAATAAAAATGTATTTAATAGAAGTGCAATGTAGAATGCTTGCCTGGTACCTACTTCAAAAGTTTCATTATTACTTTTTGAAGTTGGTTTTTTATTAACTGAATGTATATTTCTTACCCAAATTGCAAAATATTGAAAGTTAAGAAGTCATGAATTAAATTTGTAATAAGACGAGTCATAAATGATTTAATATTTACCAACGTAAGCAAAACGTATATTTCTGTGATACAGCAAACATGTCATACGACGTCGCCCCTACTCTTATAAAATATGCATACGCCCGAATAATTTGAACATTCTTGCGACTCACGTGAATTTATAATTTAATACAAGGAAAGAACATTTCCAATTGAAGCTCTCTTAACATTCATTAAGGATTAAAAATAAAATGCTAATAATTTCATGCCGGTTAAAAGAATGTCTCTCGCCATATTACAGAGCTTAATTTAAATTATTCAGGCCAATTGGGATGAAAAGTACCATTTTACTGTATACAAAACGTCACTTTTAAATGATCCGAACCAACCCAATAGATTACAAAAAAGTAATGAGAGTGCCAAAATATTCCACTTTCATATGGAGAGATTTTGTTCTATTATTGCACTAATTGATCTAATATTTTGTTCTATTATGATATGTATATACGTATGATTATTTCTTGCTATTGTGCGATGACAGGGCAAGAATACTTACTGACACTGCTTGATCATTTAATTTCCATAAACTCAGATGTCAGCTAATGTCACATGAGGCGTAGGCGTTGCGTGGGGTGGCAGATATAGTAGACGAAATCGCAAGTCGTAGCGTTTTACTACACTGGCCAACAAAATTAGAAATACACTTCTAAAGCATAAAAGTAAGAATTATGAATTAAACACGTCTAATTACGTGTTTTATTAAATTTCCTTAGAAACGTAATTTATTAAATTTCCTTAGAAACGTAGCTTACTATAGGTAAATACAAAAGTTTTTCTTATCCTTTTTACGTATTTTTTAACGGTCGATTTCGATTACCTTTGCTCAGTCTAGATATTTGACTAGATGTTTTTGCTAATAAATCCAAAATAACAGCGGTAAGGTTGCTTAGTAATCAAGATAGGCCGATCTCACTAGGGATATATTACCTATTGAAACTAGCCGTAAATCAATACATCACATGAGTATATAAAACAAGTGACAATGTCTAATAATTCGATCCAACCTTAGATATCGACAAGGTCTGATAATGAATTATTTTAATTCCTGATTCTTCACTTTTTAAGAGATTACCTTAAGCTTTTAAATTAGGTACCTACCATATAAACACTGTGTTTATTTATACTTCATGATGTATCATATTTTTTTAATACAGTTTCGGCTGCTGTCTTACTTGACTGACACGTTTGAGCTATGTATAACCTTTCTTCATTGAAATCCTACCAGAATCCTACACAATAAAACATAAAAAGATATTTTGAGTCATGAAGATATACGACTATTCATTGTATAATATTTCACCCTTCAAAGCGCTTCAAATATTTTCATCTTGATATCATGATAGTTTGTCAGTTACTGTCAAAGTAAAAAAGATAACCGTAGGCGAGTTCCCATAAAATTCTACCTGGCTACAAACAATGTTAGCGAAAATTCAATCTCGCAAAATAGAAAATATTTTTACGGTCAATGAATATGAAAGTGTGGATATGAGGCAGTATTATGTTGGTCCTACGGAGTATAGTGTGTTATGCAACACTTCACACTTATAATCAACCTTACATCAACGGTTTAAGGTCCAGAATGTTGTGATGAATTTGTCTTAGAACTTTAGTTAGTGTGCGCTAAGCAAAATTGTTACCTAAGACTCTCCGAATCATAAATCGTTTCTGAGAATTGTTTAGTGACTTATCACATCTACGTTTGTTTTCTAAAGTACACGAAAGACCTCGAAATTAGTCGTACCCAAGTTGTAACTAGTAAACTTAGCTTAAAATGTATGTTTAGTCTGTGTGTATTTAAGAGTTAGAGAAGAAGGTATCAGGAAGTATTATCACTTGATTTTTACACTTGAGCTAAGTCACACTTTGACTTAACTCCTTTTTTTACTGCATATCGACTGGATTCTATAAACTGTGGGGTCGTAAATCATAACTAACCAATCGAGGACGGCCTATACTTATTCCGAGGATAAAAACAGTTTTTAAAATCAAAGGTAAGTTATGATTCAGTCGAGTAATATAGAACGCCATATTTAGCTCAACCAGCTCAAATTATATTAGGTTACACATATGAAATTGCCGATTTGTATGAAGAATTTCAAAGAAAGTTCGTTTTCCATACTAACAATTTTTTATATAATTTCTACCGCAAATGCTAATGCCACAATTTTTTTTTATGTACAAGCATTGTATGGTGTTTAAGCAATCTAATGCCTTGATTTTATAATAAGTATTTTAAAAATTATAGTAAATACTAGGGGCTGCTCGTGGTTTCACCCGCGTGGTTGCGTTCCTGTGGAAATATCGGGATAAAAAGTATCCTATGTTCATAACTAGGCTATCTACTGTGAACAAAATTTCATCCAAATCCGTTAAGTAGTTTTTGAGTTTATTTGTTACAAACAAACAATCAAGTCTCCTCTTAATATTAATATATTATAGACAGATATAGAAAATGGTAATTTTTGCTGACTCAAAAATGAGATCTTTCAAGAAACTTTTTATCGTATAAGAAACGAAAAAAAAATATTTTGATATCTGGTTCGTGACCGTTATGATCTTTATTTAATATAAAATCAAGCAAATGATGTACCTTTTAATCAGAGAAGTAGTAAAGATCTTTAAAAGTTTAAGAAAAATATCGGCAATTTCGCAGGTTATTACCTATTATTAGTTCAAGATATTACTGCTTTAAAAATATATTAAGTATATACGTTTTTATGAACTGTTTGCCCCGCGAGATAAGTAAGCGCCAACCTCGGTAAGCCACAGCCACGTTAGCAAAACCACAGCATAAATGTAAGTTTATACAGTACGTTTATCCTGCCTGTTTCTTGATAAAAGTTAGGTAATTATTATTATTGCAGCCGCGCGGTACGCAAGCGCTATATAATAGGGATGCCCGCCAACATAGATTAGCTATTACCACAGCTTACTTGTGGTTATGCTTGCGTACAAAACTTTTACACCGTCTGTTCGTCACCACGGCGCATTCGCCGAGCTTTCGACGAGACGAGGCTCGTCGGGTAGGTATTACTCGCGAACAGCCCTTTTGTAGAAAGAAACATACTGTATGTATCTTTATTCTGTGATGACACCGACCGACGCACGAATCCTCCGTGTATTTAATTAAAAAACCTGTGCTACGCCACTGCCGGATCTGAGTATTAGGTGCTATTGTAGTGAGCATCTTTCAAGGAAAATTTTAAATCGATTCCCAAGCGCTTTCTTCGCTGGGAAACCAATCCCGGTCGTACAATAAGCCCGCTCACAATGCCCCGTTAGTACGACGATGACGCGAATCACTCCAGCGCTTACATAGCTCTTACAGGGGGATTACGCTATTTATAACGCGTTTTATAACGTACCTATAGCCGCTCTTGTACAGGAACACGATTTGAATACGATGATTATCGAGCGCTATTTTGCTTTTGAGGTCAATTAAATAGCACATGTATAACTAAAAGAATGGACGAATAGGCTATTGGTTTATAAGTAAGTGTACATAAATTGATGATTACTGTCTAGTATTTAGCAATGTCGGATTTAGACGCAAAGTTACAAACTTTGTTAGTATAAAGGTATATAACCTTACATAAGATATCACGTAAAAATGTTTGTTCAGTCTAAAACAAATCAGGCATTACAAAACTGTAAAATTTCTCCAGTCCACTTTAAACATAAAGATATTTTTATTCAGATGAATACAAAATTTTATAAAATAAAATAAAAAAAAATTGTTGCCTAATTAACTATGTGCTTTATGCATTTAGCAAAGGCTTACATTACCTAGTTATTAACATAATTTACATTTGTGTGACCTACGATTAACCAAACATTTGGAATTAAAACTAAACATTGCAGCTACGACCACCGCCGAAACCTCAAATAAATAATTAATTTACCCACATCCGCAGTAGAATTAACATTTAGTTACTACCTAAATAAACACACTGGGTAAATAAGAAAATTAGTTTAGTTTGCAATGAAAATTACATTCAGTTTTATCGCAGTAAATATATATCCGCCAACCAAACTTTTATTCCCGACTTCCTGTAACATAAGCAGAATAGTGCATAGTCTACACTGCGTCACTATCCTTATCCTAATATAATCCTAACTTCCTAACTAATATTATAAATGCGAAAGTTTGTTTGTCCTTCCTTCACGACCTTACTAAGCAACTAATCGTCGATTTTTGGCATAGAGTTAGTTGAAAAGACGGAGAATAACATAGGCTACTTTTAATTCCCCGTTATTCCCACGGGAACGGGAACCACGCGGGTGAAACCGCGTGCTTCGCGGGAATATTGAGTCATCCCTCAGCGTCAGTAGAATGTTCTAACTATAACTATAGTCAAAAGTGAATCAATCGGTCGGTACTCTTACGTACGTTTTATGAACAAACATAAAGGACAGACCATGACTACCTACATAACAAAAAAACACAAAAAACCTAAAACAATGACTAAAACTAAAAATTCCAGTCAGCACCAATGACTCGACGTGCATGACTCAACGGACTAAAGCAAGTAAGTAAGCGTTCGAGATGATATAATTTTGATCCCCCATCACATTACTGACCATAGCAAAGTTTGCATCACAATAGCGGAAGTTGCTGAGCTGACCACTGCGCCGTCGATCTCCTCCAGCCAAACTTATTTATGGAATCAACTGCTCAATAGTAAGATTCGATATTAGCTTTAAATATTGCTTAATATTAACTTAACTCAAAACTTACGTTCGACCCCTGCAAGAAAAAAACATAAAAAAAAATCTTTACTAGAGCTGCGTAATTTTTAACCTATTAGTCGCAATCAGGGCCCACTCAGAAATTCGATTAGAGGTAATGAACCGTCAAATCCTCACTTTAACGATCAGTGAGTTCATAACTCAGGGCGTTCGCTCGTGGAGTCGCGGCTTAAAACCGCTTCGGGCTTAACGTCACATTTTTTCCATTAGCGCGACAAAATACAAATCGGCGACCTGTTGCCAGTCGTCGCGACGCGCGGTGTCACATGCCCGCCCGTTAAGACGCGCCAAAACACGGATTTTGTCACTTAAGCCTTCATGATACTATTTTTAACACCGCTCTCATTGAATGTGGATTTCCATAATCTTTTTATACAACATTTTTCCTCGTTTTTTGAGAATGATATTGCGTTTATATTACGGTATCGCTATAAAAATTTAGGGAATTCAAATTATAGTTATTTGTTATGCAAGGCTAGAAAGTTGATTATTTAGCAGCGAGTAACTTTATTGAAAGCTGAGCAAGTGATGGGTCCTAGGATTCTAGGAACCACGAGCGTAGCGAGGGGTTCAAAGATTGAATCCTGAGCGAAGCGAGGATTTCAAAGGTACAAGACGCTAAAAACTTTTCTGCCTAGCGCAACACACAATTTTTCACCTCACAACAGCGAGGAACATTTTATGGTTGTTTCCGCGGTCAACTTCCGGTAAAAAATTCTTTAAACATAAAGTTTAATCTAAATATACCTAATTCTCGTTGTTTTAATGATATAAAAAACTAAAATAATAAAAAAGGGAGTATTATAGTTAATTCAAAGTTATTTAAAGTAGGAATTTATTGTTACTTTTAAATAACAATAAAAACGATTCCGTAAATGTTGACACTGACATGAGGTACAAGACAAAGTCAATTTAAAAATAAAGATTTATGTCACGTTTCGAAATCGAATAGAATAGGTTGTGAAATATCGCTCAGCCTAATATAATGTTTTTAAAACAAATAGTTGAATTTTATTTATATTGTTTTTATGATTCAATGAACTAAAATAATATAATAAAACCAAAACGGAGTATTATAATTAATTTAAAGCTATTTAAAATAAGAACAAAATGTAACAAAAAGTCAATAGTGCAATTCGGAATGCATTATGACATATTTTTAGGTATTAAATTAAAAAATATACTACGCGCTAGGGCGCAAAAAGCAATTTTCTACGCCTAAACTGATTGAGAAAACCTCCTTTTCAGAGCGTGTGAGGTGAAAAATATATTATATTGCACTAGTTATCTTCTTTTAACTTTATACCTACTATAATAAACTGATACTTAGTAAAAGTAATAGCGTGATATATTATCTATAGAAGAACCTAAAATATAGCAAATCTTATTTACTATCACTTATCTCCGAATCATTTTATAAATAACAGAACAGAAAACCTCCATTTGTCCGTAGAATTCAAAAGCCCCATCCTAATTGTATGACACATTTTATTATAAAAAAATCCCTCTTACCTGCTTATTTATTTAGCATTAACAAAAGGGAGCACAGATGAGGAGGGAACAATCGCATCGATCTGGAGCCCAATTCTGATAATCGTTCAGTCTGTATCGTATTTCAATCGTGTTCCAATTGTAATTACAGTGTAGAAATGCATTACAATTGAAACACGATTGAGTTACCATTGTGACGAAACATTTGCAGAATTGACCCCCGGGTATTAAAGAACCTTATTTCTTTCTGAAAAGGAAACGGCAGGCGTCGAAAACAGGGAATAATACTCATTACTAAGTATCGATCACTACGGCTCGTCACTAGCTGTGATTCACACCGTTGTATGCTGTTTGTTTAAATTAAAATGTTTTTATTTGTTTTATTGGAAAATGTTTTGTGAACAGGAAAACATATGGAAAAATAATTTTCATATTTTACTTCAATACCTATGAATCAAAATTAAAACTACCGCATAGATTTTGTAAGTTTCTTAAAAAAGGAGATCGGCTGTCCTATTTAATTTATTACGTTTTTGATAAATTATTGTTAAAAAAAAAATTTAAACACTTAAATTGATATTTCTCATTGTCAAATTATATTTATTCTTATTAGTTAGTATAGGTAAATCTTAAACAATGGAGCGAGACTAGTAAAATGAGTTATCATTTAATTTAATTCGTCATTTGTTAGCAGGACAGAACAGGACCCCGGTGTCCAGAGAACAATGAAATATCAATTACGTCTCATAACAGGCCGAGAGGGTAAAAAATCGATCATCGATCGATCACTTTTACATACATACATTGTAGTTATAAAACAAAAGTTTCTTGCTACAAAGCAAATAAAAGTCTACATATATCCGCTTCTGAAACCAAATAAAAATGAAACCAAACCAATTTTTTTCTGATTCAAATAAATGACAACCGTTGTTTTGCTTTAATAAAAAAAAAACAAAAAACACCTTTAGTGCCATTTTTTATGTTATTTCACCGAATGGTGTGAGCTAAGGTGACTTTATCGAAGCCAATTACACCGACAGATGGTGTAAATCAACCCCTCACAGTGCAATATGGAATACTCTAAGAACTCTCTAACGAGCTCTTTTATGCGAATCCGCTCCTAAAGATTAATTTTATAAGTGAAAAAGCTATCTCCATAATTACATAGGAACCTATTTATAGACGTGAATAGAAAACTTCAAGCGATTTTAGCTGTCTCAGATGTATTTGTTGGATAAAGATAATAAAAAGCTTTATTTCGAGTAACAAGATGATGTTAGTTAGCGATTGCATAAGTATCGAGTGGCGGCACTTTCATATAAGTACTTACCTACTTTGAAAACACAGATTAGAAAGAGGTTAGAAGTTGTAATTGGCGGTCAAGCGTCGCCAACACTTTACGCAAAACAAAGAAGCAGTCCATACATTTTCCATTGTGCGAAACTTAATTTATGGCCTCTTTCCAAGATAACTTATTTCAGAACCAAAAAGCGTAATATTTTTTTAGTTGTTTTAATAATAACTGGGCAGGCATTGACCACCATCGTGCTTATTAACAGAATGAGTTCTAATGTGTTGCATGCTTGACCAGGAAATGCCTATTCAATCTCGCCTTGAAGAGATAAAGGTTGTAGGAATCGGGGAACACATGACCAGGCAGCGCATTCCATTCTTTAACGGTTCGCATAAGAAATGTGTCAGTAAAGCGCTTAGTACGGATCGTTGGAATGTCAACGACGTACGGGTGATAAGCTTACCTGCGTCTGGTACCCCGATGGTGGAAATGGACTGAAGGAACAAGGACGTGCAGTTCTGTCGCACACTCTCCAAAGTGTATCCTATAAAAGACCGATAAACATGCAACATTGCGATGTACTTTATTTTATGAAATAAATTACAGTTAAGTACAGCGAAAGTCATTAAAGATCTAAATTCATCTGAATTACTTTACATCTTGGGATGCAACAAAAAAAGTCAAATAAATCACTCTTTACTAATAAGTATTATAGTAACTTCTGAACTTTCCAAAATCGCGTAATATTTTGTCTCGTTAAGCATAATTCTAGTTCTAATGGAGGTGCAAATATAAATCATACCCTTTTAAATTAGAGCACTAATGGGTCCCTAATGAATTTTGATGGCAACCACTCTGTTATGCGAATCAGGATTAACTAAAACTAGTAGCACTTTAATATTTATTAGCGAAACACCCTCGGACCGACCTCTGTCGTACCTACTTGTCAATAAAGAGGAATGGTCAAATTTCGTATACCCATCTTTGGGATCAGTTTATCTACTATTCGAATGCGTAAATATTATATTTGGTGTTACGGGTGTTAGCTTTGAATGTTTGGAACGTTTGGAGGAAAAGTAGGGTTGAAAAAAATAAGGAAAATTTACCTAAAAACTTTTTTAAAATTCAATTATAATAGTGAATTTATATTTATTTTTTTATAAAAAAGAAACAATATGCCTTCGTGTTTACAATTTTGCATCAATACTAATTGCTACAAGTTATGCTGAACTGGGAGCGAAAGGAAAAAATAGAATGTGCCAGCTACTTTAGCTTTCCAGTGCAGATAGTTAAACTCTATCAATGTATAGGGTGGGTAAGTATAATCGAAAACTAATATAGGATCACAGACCTATATCGAGATAGACGAAATGAGCGCTTCAAACTGTATGAGAACGTAGCGTGTCGAATTTTTCGTACCTACGATGACGACACGAGCGAGATTCACACCCATATTCTAAGTCGTTCCTCCAAAACTTACTCGTCCTCGACTTAGCGAAACCTCATTGAAAACCTCTTCGAAATACTCCTCGAAATCGGCATTCTAAGTCTAATTCTAAGTACGTAGCCACTCCGTGCTAGGCCAAGGCTAAGAATATGGGGGTTAGTGATGAGTAAATGTTATTGACGAGCTCTAGCAAGAAAGCAATGCACAATTAACCATTTTTGTTTCTGATTAACGCGTCTTTTCATGGCAATGGTTTCAAGCGGACTGGCTTAGTTCGTAAAACTGACCGTGGATCAAACTTTTGGCACGCAAGGTAGTAGGTACACCTTTACCGTCTATCTCGATATAGGTATGTGTATAGGTTGTCCGGTGGCAGATTACGAATTTCCTTTGCTGATATTTTAAAAAATAAAAACAAATATGCGGATTTGCTTACTAAACATCTGAGTGGACGGGTGCGCAACGTTTGTTCACAATCTAGGCGTAGTTGTTGATTCGTGAAAATGTTTGCAGCGAGTTCGAAGTTTTCTTTCGTTCTCGACATCCGGCCCCGGCCATGGAGAGTTCGCTGCTGAATATGAACCTTTGCATCCATGATAACGATTTAAATTTTCCCTTGGAGTATCTCGTAATTAGCGAATATAGACGAATTTGTACACGAGTCATTAGCTCCAAATACACCTAGATTATAACGCACCCGTCCACTAAGGCCCGTATTACAGAACATTACTCGAGCAGTGTTCTGCTTGAGAGCAGTTACAAAGGGATGTAGCTACATGTGATGTATAAGCGCGTCCCTTGCTAACTGTACTCAAGTATAGATTACTACTTGAGTCACGTTATGTAATACGGGCCTTATACTTTTAGTAAACAAATGCGCACAAACTACAAATCAAATTACGTCAATATTCCCGCCTTAAGTTTTTTACTTTTAAAAATATCAGCAAAGGAAATTCGAAATCTGCCACCGCACCGGACAGACAGACATGGACTGGCAACCTGTCCCTAGTGTTTCCGGACATCACCTTAGCCCAAACAATGCCAAACGTGGCGTGATTCGCGTGTTGTTACGAGAGTAGTGTAGTGTAATTTAACCGCCTCTGTGGTCTAGTGGTACAACAGGGTTCCCGGGTTCGATTCCCAGCGGCGGTACATATTGTATTCGGTTTGGTTAGTGGTAGGACTTGTTGTAAGTCCGCCTGGCTAGCTACACTATCTTATCTAAGTCTGACGCCATAACAACAATTTATTCAGCTTTGTTGTGTTCCGGCAGTTAGAGGTAAGATAGCCAGTTCCTCAGTAATTAAGGATTCCGGGAAAGGCTCGCTTCCATCTTCAGCCTTATCAGGTATGATGTGATTTATGACGCGAGGGTATGTATCTGTGTATGTATGTAATGTTGAATGTTGATGAACCAACATGAATCAAATTGATTTACAACTTTGCTTAAAGTAAGTAAGTAAAGATATGAGCAAGCAGCAATAAACTAATTGAATTTCACATAAAGTTATTTCCTTAATAACTTTTAAAATCTTACGATATAAGCTTCTCATTACAAGTCTGCCCACAAATTCCCAGTACAAATCCTTTCTTAGTCTCAATGTTCAAAAGTCGTAAACAAAACTGAGTAAAACAAGGCCCATCTCAGATATTAACAATCCTTTTTAACTTACATTCGAGACTGACAAATGAATGTTTAGCCGGGTAGCAGGTGGTACAGTTTATGAGACTCGGTAGGTGTCCCGACATCGCATAAATCAAAATAGTACGCAACGGAGGCAAGACTTAGGTACTTTACCCGCAGTTTCTTGGGCACTTTGAAACCGTTTCTAACGAAGGATTTTCGTGACGCGTCGTCAATGCTCTTTTGTTTACGTTTAGTTGTTCGAAACAAGTGACTATCTAATGGGTGTGATGAAGATTAATTTATGGGACACTTGAAATTGGAAGTTTCTTAGAAGTTTGTCGAAGATGCTCACATAATATGGAATAAACAAAAAGACAAACCAAACTGATTTTATTTATTGGCGCAAATATTGTCCTGTAGGTATTGTACTTTTTTCGGCTTAATTATTTTTAAATAAATCTATGTAGATCCTAGAATGGAGATCCTTGGGCGAGGCCTATACCCAGCAGTAGGTGTTATGTGGCTGAGACGACGACGACGACGACGACGAAATCAATGTCTTAGATAGACCTAAGGGATTAACATAGCTAAAGAATCGCAAAATATATCTTCAGTGGTTGAAATATTTCCTACTGATATTATAAATGCGAAAGCGAGGATGTTTGTTACTCTTTTCACGCAAAAACTACTGAACCGATTTGGATGAAATTTGGCACACACGTTCTGTGTTCCAAATTACATTAGCTACTTTTTATCCCGATCCCACGGGAACGGGAACCACGCGGGTGAAACAGCAGGCGGCCGCTGGTAAAGTATAAACAGAAGTACTTAGATGTGAAAATTTTACATTAAGAGAACCGTCCCTTTTTGGAAGTCGGTTAGTGACATAGAGACGATGGAGAGAGGTTTTTCGGATATTAAAAATTGCCTATATACTTATTCACTTTCTTGGGTTTAAAAGGAAAGTATTTGGTCGTTCGTGTAATGTTGTGATAAATTTTCAATTTATCAGAACATTACACGAACGACCAAACACTCTTTGTACCTAGGCAGATTCCTTCAAACTGTTTTGGCCATTCTACCGTGGTCAATGTGTACCCGAGAGAAAACCGCCCATCACTTGTCTTGTCTTAGCTTAACGTGTCACACGCAGTAACAACGAATACGTGGATTGGATATAAACAAAGTCGTTTGTGTTTTGTTTCTATACAAATACTAACGGTTGTCAGCGTAGACATTTCTCCAGATAATTCTAAATGTTCATCTCCTATTTCATCCCTTTTAAGGAGAATGCTCATGAAGTATGAAAAAAACCCAGGCCCGGCGCAAAAGGAAAATATCTCAAATTATAGCTAATAATAAGTAATTAAATACTATACAATTTTTTATTTTGCATTTTACAATGCCATTTTCGTGTGATAAATCTTAAACAAGAAAATACACCTACTACGCAACTTGTCTCATATTATATTATTTTCTTGTTCAAGTTTTATCACAATTTAAGACTACATAGGGGGCATCATCTCAATCAATGGCTATATATGTAAATTCCTTTTCAAACTTTTCAAAGGTAACAATGTATTAGTAAACGAAGCAGAAAACAGCTAAGTACAATTTCAAGTATAAGGTCTGACGCCATAACAACATTGTTTTCAGCATTTGTGTTCCAGCAGTTAGAGAAAAGAAAGCCTGTTCCTCAGTGGTTGAGAAATCCGGGAGAGGCGTGTTTCCATCTTCAGCGTTATCAATAGTTAACAACAGGTACGATCAAGTTAGCCTTGTTCATAATAAAATTTGAGTCCCATTGCTTGAAGATGTTCAGCACTTGTTGTCGGAGTGATCCAAAAACATGCGAGAGCTCGAACGATGATGACTGTTCTGAATATCAACAAATTAGATTTGAGCATTTTTCAGAGTTTGCTAAGTGAACCTACGTCCAGTTCAAGTAAATTCATTTGTGATATGGTCAGTCATTGGTGATTTACGCCCTCGCAATCACTCTATGAAATTTAGGATGTGTTTAAACTCTATTGTGTAATAAATTTGTAGGATACGATAGGACTGACATACCTATTTATGTGAAAAAGTCCTTAAAAAAAATTCCCATTGCTTTGAACGTTTCATAGTTACAAAGCTATTAAAGCGCGTTACAACATAGACTATTTAGTTCGTTTGTAGATTATTTTTAAACCGATTTTATCAGGTTTTTAAACACTTCCAAAAGCAACAGTATTTTCAAACTTTGCTTCATATGCTGCCAAATATCACCTACGTTGCGTAAGCGTCACTTCCATAAGACTTAATATGTAATGTTAAACACAAGCAACACGTAACACATACGCAGTTTACGTGCCGGTAAACTGATCTTAGACGCAGGTAGCGTAGGACAAACCACTAAAAGAACACGTTACTTGCCAGGACAGATCAGGGCGGGTAGTGTTGTGGCTACGGTATAGCATAGCTTACTTGACAGCGGATTTTACATATTTTTCATATCAAGTCATCTGTAAAGTAAGCTGCTCAGGACTAAGGTTTAAGATTGTGAAACAGGCCCTTAATTAAACATCAAAATTCACTTATGATAAATTTTAAATAGAAAAATATTGGAAAAAATTAACTCGGCCACAGGTGAATTCTCAGATGGGAATCGAACTTTTGGAAATCCGGTCCAATGCTCTAACCGCTGAGCTACCGAGACTTCCAATACCAATTTCCAATATTTTTCTATTTAAAATTTATCATAAGTATAAAAATAGCATTGAAAAATGCAAAATAATCTAAAATCATAAATCAAAATTCACGTTCCCAAAAACTCTTTAACTTTTAAGTAGAACTCGAAATAAAATACTTGGCAGATGCTTAATATACACAAATTGTTAAATTAGTTTGTTACTAACCTTTTTGTGCATATCCTGATACTGAGCTAATACCGGTTGGGAGGAGCAGTACCGATCGTCGCAATGCTTGAGAAAGCAGCTTGCTGCAATGACGTCGTGCGACTTATAGTAAGAGTACGACGATGACGTTGATTGACGTACAACCAAACCATGAAGAATGGAAATGCCATCAATAGAAAAGTGATTACTGCAAGGAAATCTATAAATTGGGTAAGTACCTATCAATGTAGATTTTTTTTATTTTGGTATGACGCTATTCAGTTCACACAAAAGTCAATAATTATGTCTTGTAATAATTATCTAAAAATCAGAAGTAATTTTGTACTCTTGAAATCAATATTGACGTTGATTCAAAGTCAATCGCACCTCGATTCCGAACACTTCTGACGTCATTTATGTACCTCTGAAAATTTATCGTGTGAGTTTATCGAGCAGACCCCATCCGTAGCGGGCGGGGGCGGGACGGCAGGCGATTAGCCGCGGTGTTTCCCGCCGCCTTGGAAATAGAAAATAAAGGCGCCGTGACATGAGCGTCGCGTACGTTTATGCCGGCGCGTGCTAGTGGGCTTGAACGGCACTTTAGAGGACCGTTTAGTTTTTGTGGCGAAACTTGGTGGTTTCTTTTAGCATAGACCGGTACCGTTCAAAAGAAATATTGTAGCTGTTGTTTTGAAATAACAGCACAATGACTTTTCTTACATGAAATATGCTTCTATTAGATTATTCGTCATCTATTATTTAATATAAAATAGAATGTCTTGACTGACTGATTGACTGATATATTAACACACAATATCTAGATCTACTCCAAATTTGCCAATAGGTACCTTATAAGATCTAAGGGTGCAATAAGAAAGGATTTTTCGAAATTCATCCTCCTTCAAAGGGGTGAATTATGGAATGAAAGTTTGTATGAAAGTCCATCAGTTTCGAAGATAGAATCTTCAAATTTTGAACTTAGCTTAACGATTCAAAGTAAACATCAAAAAAACATTCAAATTTTCAAAAACGCTGAGATAGGTAAATCTCAGCGTTTTTGAAAATTTCACCGCCAAACGGTAAAAGGGGGCTATACTTTTGAAAGAAAAGTCCTTTTATTTCAAAGTCAAAGTCAAAGTCAAAGTCAAAGATTTTTATTCAAATAGACTTATAGATAAGTACTTTCGAATAGTCCAAAATTTTTTTTCCCTACCAGCCATTCAGGACATCTTTTAACTGATAAGAAGAACGGCCGCAAGAAACTTATCAGCTTTAACAGAAACAACAACATTTACAATGGAACATGTTGTTGCCAAGCACAAATTTACAATTTTGAAATATATTTAATATAAGAGGAAAATTTTCCAATATTCAATTATTAGAATATTTTCCTTTTATCTAATTTATAATAGTTATGTTTTATGTTAGTATCACATCCATGCATTTTGGTCTTTTAAATAATCATCTACCTTGTAATAACCTTTGCTTAAAAGTGACTTTTTAACATATATTTTAAATTTATGCAAAGGCAGCTCTATCAATTGTTGTGGAACTTTATTAAAAAAAGCTATACCTTTCCCCAAAAACGAGCGTCTACATTTTTCAAGTCGAAATTTTGGAACGGCAAGCTTATTCTTATTTCTAGTATTAAAATTATGGACATCGCTATGCTTAATAAATAAATCAAGATGTTTCCTTACATATACTATATTATCATAGATGTATTGTCCCGCCAAAGTTAGTATATTAATCTCTTTAAACAAATCCTTAAGAGAATCTCTCCGTCGAAGGTTATAAATGGCGCGCACAGCTCTTTTTTGAAGTATAAAAACATTTTCTATATTAGCTGCTGAGCCCCACAACAACAGGCCATAGGACATTACACTATGAAAATAGCTAAAGTAAACTAGTCTTGCCGTTTCAATATCAGTTAAGAGCCTTATTTTCTTTATTGCGAAAGCCGCAGAACTAAGTCTACTCGACAAGGCTTCAATATGTGGATCCCATTGCAGCTTTGAATCCAATGTAATGCCAAGAAATTTTGTACTCTCAACTAACTCTACTACATTCCCATTCAAATTGATATGCATATCGACCTGCACTACGTTAGGTAATGAGAATCTAACAAACTTGGTTTTAGAAGGGTTAAGAGACATATTATTACTGTTGAACCAGTGTGCGACTTGAGAGAGAGCACTATTTACTTCGTCAGAACAATTGTTTCCTCTATCAATTTTAAAAATTAAAGATGTATCATCTGCAAATAGTACTGTCTCACATAAATTACTCGTGTAATGAGGGAGATCGTTAATATAAATTAAAAACAGCAAAGGGCCCAATATTGAACCTTGTGGCACGCCCATAATAATGGGGGCTCCAGTAGAAGCAGTATTATTGACAATTACTTTTTGATTTCTATTGTGCAAGTATGACTGCAAAAGGCTAACAGATTTCTTAGAGACACCATAATGTTCTAGCTTCTTTAAAAGTGTAACGTGATCAACGCAATCGAAGGCTTTAGACAGGTCACAGAATATACCAATTACGTCTTGCTTGCCCTCCCAAGCCTCAAAAATATGTTTGAGGAGTGCAATGCCAGCATCAGTAGTATTTTTACCTTTAGAAAAGCCGAACTGATTGTTATGAAGGATTCGATTGATTGTTATGAAGGATTCGATTTATTGTTAAATAGTCTAATAATTGAGAGTATATAACTTTTTAAAAAATTTTACTAAGTGCCGGTAGTACTGAAATCGGCCTAAAATTTGTAGGGTCACTTTTGTCACCCGATTTAAAAAGAGGAATAAGCTTACTACATTTCATTAAATCGGGAAAAGTACCTTCATCTATGCATTGATTAAAAATGAAAGCTAAATATGGAGCTATTGTATCAATAATTGATTTAATAATGTTGGTTGACATGCCCCATAAATCTTCAGTCTTTTTAATATTTATAGACTTGAAAGCTTTTAAAATGTCTTCACTATTAATATGTTTAAAATTGAATACTTTATTACACTTATCAACACAAGACTCTAAGAGGGCAGCAGCAACGTTTGGACAGGAATTCAACTTACTGGTAGTTTCTAAGGGTACCCGAGAGAAGAAATCTTCAAAAACACGGGCAACCTCAACGTCAGATTCAATTAATTTATCACCAACTTTAAGACAGAAGGATTTTACATTATTTTTAGTTTTCCCAGTTGATTGGTTAATAATATTCCAAGTAGCCTTTATTTTATTATCCGCTAATTTGATTTTATTTGAAAAGAACATCGCCTTCAAAGAAAAAGTCTATTATCTTTTTATTAAGCTTTTGGTTAGAAATTAAATATAATTAAACAAACCTACATTTTGCGATTTTACGGAAATCAACCCCTGAGGGGGTAAAAAGGTGTAAATAATGTTAAAATCGATATAGGAGTCGTTATTGAGTTTATGGGATGTTGATTGCAAAAATGGCATCGATTTTGAAGTCCGATGCGTGCGGTGGACATGAATCAATCCTTAATGGATTAAAAATGGGGTTAAAATTTAGAATATAAAAATTATGTAAAGTAGACTTAAGCTTAGATTTTTTTTTACAATACTTCGTTTCCATAGAAATCAACCCCTGAGGGGGTAAAAAGGTGTAAATAATGTTAAAATCGATATAGGAGTCGTTATTGAGTTTATGGGATGTTGATTGCAAAAATGGCATCGATTTTGAAGTCCGATGCGTGCGGTGGACATGAATCAATCCTTAATGGATTAAAAATGGGGTTAAAATTTAGAATATAAAAATTATGTAAAGTAGACTTAAGCTTAGATTTTTTTTTTTACAATACTTCGTTTCCATATGAAATACTTTTCCATTCACACAAATCCATGCTATTATAGATGCGAAAGAGTCTGTATATCTGTCTGGCTGTTCGTTTTCATGCGTAAATCGCTGAATTGATTTTTGAGAAATTTATTATGGACATAACTTGAACTGTGGAGATGGAAAAGAAAAATATTCTGATAAAAGGCACCACCACGTGACATCCTAATTCCGCGCGATAACCAACTTCACGGTCACGGGCGGAAGACTAGTCTATATATATACCTATATTTAAATACTAAAATTTAAATAATTTAAATAAGGTGAATGACTGATTTATCAACGCACAGCACAAACGGCTGAACACAAAAAACTTGAAATTTTATCCAAAGATTCCCTGAACAGTGTAGGCATCACTAAAGGGGTAACACAAGGTCCGTCAATTTCGAATTTCGAAGTTTCGAATTTTGTATTTTGGTTGACGACTGAAAATAAACATTTTACATGTCTCAGCGTTTTTGAAAAATCTACGCCCAAAGCGGTGAAAAATTGGGATGAAGTTGTGTAAGAAAAGTCCTTTATTTTTAAGTAAAAGTGTTAGGAACTCTAATTTTTTTATTAAGGTTGACGATTGAAAATAAACATGTACCTACCTGTCTCAGCATTTTTGAAAATTCAACCCAAACAAAGTAGTTCCGCGCGCGACGGGCAAATGCTTCGAATCACCGAGTCGTTCGCAAGGAGTACCGGGAAGACGGGTACCATACCCGTGACTTCATCAACGATATCGCGCTCGCTTCGCATCTTAGACCGAAAACTTTGCACTTTTATAAATCGGTCAGTCTAGTGGTAACAATCACCGGTATTAGACTCAGGGGTCCCGGGTTCGATTCCCAGCGGGGGTACAATTTGTATTCGGTTTGGTTGGTGGTAGGACTTGTTGTAAGTCCACCGCTTATCTAAGTGTGACGCCATAATAACAATGTTTTCAGCATTGTTGTGTTCCGGCAGTAAGAGATAATGTAGCCAGTTCCTCAGTGGTTGAGGATTCCAGGAGAGGTTCGCTTCTATCTTCAGCCTTATTAATACTTAACATCAGGTATGATGAAGGCTAAGAGTCTTCCCGTCGTTAATAAAAAATATAAAAAAAAAATCAAAATAGAAAAATAATAAAAACCAGTTGTTATTCTCGTAATTTTTTGTATTTTTTTTGGCATATAGAACAAAAATGGTTTTTATCTCCATTAAAAATCCGGCAACAACACGCACGTACCTACATAGGTAGTATACGGATCTGATCAGAATGTAATAAGTACCTATAATAATTTACACAAACCTTTAAGTCACAATTCCAACGATTCTCTCTATGAAAGTTACCGAGAAGTATCCTAAGCCATCTTAATACTTTGTAATGAGTCATATGAGAATGTAGGCACCGGGACCTAAAATGAAGCTTCTTTGTGGTATAGTCCTTAGCAGTAGGAGAGCGTAGTAGCAGCTGGACGAACGAAACGGTTCTCATAGCGTCCTCAGTTCAGTCTCTATAGCTAATAGTAACAAATCGTAAGAACGATGTACTTCTTCTTCTTCTTCTTCAACCAATACGGGCGGTTTCCGCAACTCGACGACTTTTTGCGCCTATTTTGCGTCCGGAGGGTGTCGGGCTGGATCACTCCAGCCATCCCAGCTCAACCAGGAATGCTCCCAGTGCCTTCACGTCAGAGACGGCTTCCCGGAGACTGCCTGGTGAGCCGAGGTCGATGTACTTACTAACATCAGAAAAAAAGTAAACTGTTAAAAAATTGTTCTACTTGACTTTCCCATTCAAGGCCACCGTTGTCCATAGACGCTACAAGTTAAACGCGCGGTCTTTCGTCCGAACGTGACCGCTTTACGTATTTATGCAGATGGGACACCCGCACGTCCCAACTCCTGAGAAGAATTCAACCGGCGTCCCCTCTGGTGTAACGGACACACTTATTATTGGAACAACTGGAATCCGGCTTACGAAGATTCGGAACATTACGCCCCCGATTAGCAGAGATTATGGGGATCAACATTAGGATTTTTTCCTACCTTGATTTTCTTATTGAGTAAGTAAAAGCTTCGAAACTTGAAGAAAATTCGTAACGTTTTTTTTTTGCTAATACAGACTTACCTACATATTTAGATTGGATTTGTATAGTTGTTTAAATGTTAAAATGAGTGTCGTCAATTAATGTTGTCTTTCTCTTTTTTTCATAGTTTTTTTTTTCTCCAAATTGCTCATATTTACTTAGCCGATTTCAAAAACACTCATAATATATATTTCGTATACTTATAGCGTATGAAAGAAGCCTCACACAGTGCAAGTATAATTTATGTCCTCCACACAACCAGTCAGCACTCAGCCATAATATTCAAAGAGAAAAATCATAGTTTATGGGCAACAATCTCTTCCACAAAAGCTCCTTACAAGACGCCCCGAGAGCATCCATTAATATTACTTACACTACAAATAAATTTCATTTTATTTAATGAATAAAAATTCTTCAAAAGTAATCAGCTTTGTCTTATTAAAATGTCGTCAATTTAAAGTTAATTATGTTTTCACGGTTATTACCTTAACTACCGAGTTTACTTGGAATTTGCTTATAGTTGAAAAATATTTACAGTAGTGGTGTTTTATGTAGTTTTTTTTGTTTGATGTTTCCTTCTCAATAATTATTCTCGCAAGAAGTAAGTAATAAATTTAGGTGCAGATAAGCACATTTAAAATTTTGGCGCGCACTGTTCATTGTAATTAAACAACTTTTTCTCAAACATGCTTGGAAATATGAGCATTATTTTGACAACCTTCTTCGAGATAAATCAATATTGCTGTACTGCTGGCCTACCGCCATCTCTTAGCGCAATATTGTTTTCTGTCAAACATTATCGGCGCATTATTTTTATATGTCACTTCGTACCGCGAACCTCATAAAACAAAATATTGTTTTGACGGAGGTTTTGTGTGAAGTGCGTCAAAATATGACAACTTCAATTCGTTCGTTGGCAGGAACAATGAATAAAGATGCACATGGATCTGAGATAGTTGTTTATAGAATTCAAATATATCACGAGTATTTGGATGTCGATATTTTTCTTGCGATTGTTCAGGAGCTGCCTAGTCAAGTCCGTCATTACCAATTATAGTACCATTAAGTGCAGCTAGGCACGTTCTTTTTTTTAATATTTCATCTCCACAGATATATCTCAATGTTTGTGTCATTGGGCAGGAATGAAAAAAAATAATTTATGAAGTTCGCGGTACGAATTTAAACACTATTGAAACAAAAGGAAAACAAAACATTCTTACGACATGATGGTCTTTCTTCGTTCTTCGTTCTTAGCCATGTTTCATGAAAATCTGTTCAGCCGTTTGAAGATCATCAGCTCTTTTCTAGTTGATGAGGGGATCTGACTAACTTCCTTATGTTTGAACGATTCGAAAATTGGTACCGTGTTACTTCAATGATATTGAAAGTATATGGTAAGGTAACCATGACATGATCAGCCGTTTGACGATCATCAGCTCTTTAATAGTTGATGAGGGGATCTGACTACCTTCCATATGTCCTATCATCGGAAAATTTGAACTTACTAATAAAAAATTAAAAAGCTTGAAATAAAACTTAAATTTAAAATTTAAAAAAACTCCCAACAAAAAAAATACTCCTAAAAAGTAAAAAATAATACTTATTTACCCTAATTATTTTACTAATTTCACAGACGTCGAGGGACCGCTATTATGAGCTGAATAGCATCGTGTAAGTGCCTAGCGACATACATATCGGTCCCCGACGTTTGTGATAGTTTGTAAACGTAATAAATAAGTAATTAGGGTAAATATATATTCTTTTAAACTTTTTAGGAGTATTTTTTTGTGTTGGGGATTTATTAAATTTAATTTAATTTTTATTTTTTTTATTTGTATACTTTTTTTTAAATACATACTTTTATACGTATTAAACACCAGACAAATAGACATGTTCATGCACACAAATATTTGTCTTGTACGGGGATAGGACCCCGGGACTTCTGGCAGAAGGCGGGTTTAGTAAGTACTCATGCGCCAAAAAGGTCGTCTATAATAGGAAGCCTCATACCAAATTTCATTTCGTCTAAGACTTTGAACTGTGATGTAATTATAAATAAATAAATAAATATTTCCATACAATCACACCAATTTTCTAGCCCACGTTAAGTATCATGAAGAACTTGTGTTATGGATACTAGATAACGGATAAACATACTTAAATACTTTTTTTTTGTTAATACATACATAATATACAAATTAAACATCCAGACCAAGACAAATAGACATGTTCATGCACACAAATATTTGTCTTGACCGGGGATCGAACCCGGGCCTCTGGCGCAGAAGGTGGGGTTAGTACCCCTGCGTCAAACAGGTCGTCATTATATTGTGTGCCATGAATATTACCCAGGAAACTGATTCCGAGAATAAATCAGTTGCAAAGGAAATAGAATTTAATAAAAATGGGAATCAAAGCAAAATAAACCTAGTGGTAATTCATTAAACTATTTTCAATTACATCTTCGCATTGTACACGACGTTTTGAAACCCAGCTGAATCCGACTTTATTATTCCAGGAAGGAATCCTCAGTATCCTCACAAAGAACCGCCTCTCTGCTGCCATAGCTATTTTGCGAAAGTACCTTTACGTGCAATAACGTCTTTAGAGCAATATTCAGACCTTAATAAGCCCCCATTAGCCTTCGTTATTCGACCTAACCTTACAGAGGCGAGTGCAGTTCATAAATTTATAAAATTACCTCCATTACCCTCAGTCCTATTTATTAAAAGCCAATATTTGCAACCTGCAGGCCTAGGTAATATGTTGCGTTTAAATTTCTTGCTCGCAAATCTTCGTTCTAGAAACTTCTTGACTAGGTATTTAATAAGAAAGCACTGCAAAGACAGTTATTAATAATAAAATAGATGAGGATCAAAACAATCAATTTTTTTTTTATTCTCGTAACTTTCCGATATAAGATCTATAAATTAATAAATTGATATTCCTGATATTCCCGCGGAAACGGGAACCATATGGATAAAACCGCGGGCGGGCCACTAGTGTCAAATAAAAAGTCTACTGTGATAGTGTTTAATTCTGATGAAAATGCGATTTTTAACAATTTAATACGACATAACAATATTGCAAACTAAGTTAACAATAACAATTCAAATCTTTAGAGATCACAAAAGAATCAAAGAGGTTGAACATCAGTGAACACCCGCCAATTCACTCCGGTGGGACCCTTAACAGACCATAAATAAAACGAGTGACGACCTCGAAATCAATCATCCCATCCTAAATCGCTTTCACATTATCTTACTAGATAACCCTTAGCGTCTCGGGGACACGTCAGTTGGGGACAAGTGAGAATCAGATAATGGCGGTCGCAGAATGAATCACTACTCTCTTTAAAAAAAAGTCTCTCTATTCAAAATCAGTTTATAAAAGTAAGTAGTCGATTTGTATAACGTCAATGGATAAATTCTAGAATTTCTAATATCAGTTGTTTTTAGCAGGCCTTCACATTATCTTACTAGATTAGATAGGTAGCCTTTAGCGTTTCGGAGACACGCGTCCGACGAAGACAAGTGAGAATCAGACAATGGCGGTTGGAAAAAAACAATGAATATTCACTACTTTCTATAAAAAATCATTATATTTGGTCAATCAACGAGGGGACGTACGTCGAGCGGATGTACAGTATAGTCACGTAAAAAGGTTTGATCGGATTTGGATAAAATTAAAGCATATAATACTTTTTATCCTGTGTAAGGGTTCCTTTAGGATTTTTTCGCATGAGATATGTACATTTTCCCACGCGGGCGGAAGCTATCACATCACATCATCAGCCTGTGGACGTCCACTGCTGGACAAAGGCCTCTCCTAGCTCACGCCTATTGTGGCGTTTATAGGAGGCTATTAGCCTACTGCTACCACGCTGGCCAGACGAGGGTTTGTTTTAAGTTTTTCTCGCACAGGTATTCAATGCGTCGAGCCTCTAAGTCGACTCTTACGACATCCCAGGCATGTAAGGGAGTGGTGACACTTGTATTCTTATGCCGTCACCACACGGGCGGAAGCTATAGTTAATCTTAATTCTAACTAATATTATGAATGCGAAAGTGGGTTTATTTGTCCTTCCTTCACGCTCTAACTTAGAAACGGAGAGAAACATAAGCTACTTTTTATCCTGATATTCCTACGGGAACGGGAACCACGCGGGTGAAACCGCGGGCGGAAGCTAGAATTAAATAACACAAAAGCCAGAAGAGTAAGGGGAAACAGTTCTAGACTGACATTTACTTGCCATTTGATATAAACCAAACAGAAATACAATTCCAAAACCTCAAAAATTAAATGACCTTTACCGTTGATCAAAGTACAAAAAGTGCCACTTCAAACCAAGGTAGTCAGAAAAACATTAAGGGTTACTAAATCAGACAGTATATGAACATCACCTGTTGGATGGCCTCTGGGCCAGAAGTGGAGAAAATAAATCAATCATTCAATATAGGAGCCCCGCAGAGTCCGACGATTTGTCATGGAGGGGACCCGGCTCCTAATGTCTGTTCGATTCGTAGTTCCAATGGCCTCCAATGGCATTTTTCAAATGTTCTTTGGGCAAAGTGTTTTAGGTAATAAAAGGATTTTTAGGTAAGCCAACAATATTGAAAGCTGATGGAATACGGTTTATTGCTTTAGAATAAACGTTTGCTAAGTGTATAAAGCTTGTCTTAATCGTTATTTGGTTATTGATGGAAATTGAGTGCACTGAATATTTCTCTCCAAGTCTTTTAAATTGATTCTCATAGTTACGATTTTTTGGTTAAACTTGTTAGATTCAGTAGGGTTTACTTTTGAAAAAGCCTTGCAAGAAAAAATGCTACAAAATTAACTTATAATTATATACTTTTCATATACCAAGTAAGTACAACAGATAATAATGATCATGGTTATGTACTTTCGAGACTTGTATCTGTAACATTAATATTGTGTACTTTCATGCAAAGATAATAACAGAACGTTGAAATTAAATACATGTTTCGAATCGTCTTTCATATCTCGCTAATTCGCCGGGAGGCAGCACCGCGGTAACAAAGGAAACATTTCCATTGCGATAAACAAAAGAAAAAAGTACCTTACAACAACATGTTCCGGGTAACATAAACGTAATCGAAGATTCCAGCAACGTGGTATTCTGTTTCTCCAGCGTGTCGGCAGAATACGCTCTCACTGAAACCAGTACTTTTATCTTCCGGAATGCGGTTCTACTTCGCCCGGAGCGATACCGAATCATTTCTATCTATTTTTCTCAAAACACAAACTTGAAATACATCTAAAGCTTTCCCTTTGTCCCTTTCAAAGCTTTTGTTTCGTAAACAAACCCCGATTATCCGCAGATTTGCTACAAAAATGATAGGTAAACAACAATATTTTAGGCAAACAACTTATATATCCCTGAGCCAACATCGGCGCACGCCCAAGGGTCCCCTTTTGTGAACTGGGGTCCATCGCACAGTTCGTTACGCAGACGGTAGACCATCTGTTATTTTTGGCCATTACATATTTTAATGCCCCCGAAGGAGGTTTTCTTGCCGCCCGCCTCCTTAACCGTTTCCAACCCATTGGACGACTTAAATGAAACATTTAAATGCAATCTTCAGCTGTGATCGTGGTTTCCTCGGATAGACTTTCCCCAGTTTCAATATCTCGTCGCGACATGCTAATGATTTTTATTATTATTGGAATTTATTTTGTGAAGTCCTCTCGAGCTAATGGCGGGCTGAGCTCAGCCTCGGAAGGGTTGAGGGAATTTACATTCTTTATGTTTCAGGGGAAGAAACCGGGTCGTCGTAATGTTCGTATATCGTAATTACGTCGGTACGAGGAGCCTAAAGAATGTTAACATACAAACGTGACTCCGGGGATTCCTTAGATAAACATTAACGTCAGTCATGAGATGTTTCAATTCCTTCGCTTTAGACGAGATTCCTGTTCTGTGTTTCATGATGTCTAAAAAACCGTAAGAATGTATTTTTATTGGAGATCACCCAACATATTCGGATTCAGTATAAAAATAAAGGCGTGCCATCAACATAAAAACCAGGTAAATATCGTTAGAAATCGGTCCCTATACAATTCAAGTATTCTGCTTAAGCAGTGAATAAGAAATTTGTACAATGGATGCTACAATACTGAATATTCCATTTAAATAGCAGTACATTTGTCTCAAAAGCTTTCGGAGTCGGAGATCATAAGAAATGCATAAGGTCGCAAGAAAGGCGGATATAAGAATACCGGATCTAAGAGCAAATAACATGACAATGGAATGGATCTTCACTGTGGTAACTAGAATTGGCGTCAACGATATCGATGCCTTGTTCGTCATATAATTAGATAGCTTTCGGGTTCCGTACTCAAAGGGTAAAAACGGGACGTCCGTGTGTCTGTCTGTCACCAGGCTGTATCTCATAAACCGTGATAGCTAGACAGTTGAAATTTTCACAGTAGATGTTTTTCAGTTGCCGCTATACATAACAACAAATGCTAAAAACAGATTAAAACCAATATCTATGTGGGGCTCCCATACAACAAACGTCAATTTTCTCGATATTAATAATAAAGGTACGGAACCCTTCGTGCGCGAGTCCGATTCGCACTTGGCCGGTTTTTTTTTTCATATATTCTGCGCTTACATCTGATAGGCTGTGATATACAAGTACTTACTTACAGGCACTACGCGACCAAAACAATTAGGCGCATGACAAGAATGCGTTTTCGTATTTTCAAAGCCCGCACTCCGCCTCTTTCACTGAATTTACCCTATTAGCTGATTGGGTCAGCACTGCAGTGATTAACTGACATAAATTAGCTTCTTGTTTTTTTAGTTTTCAGTTACTTATTTTATGTTTTTCATGCGCATATTTATGTTGGACGAGTAGTAGAAGGAGCTGTACCTAGTAGTAGATAAATAAATTTCTAAATTGATCTGATTCCGTGACAAGTAACATAAGCAAAGTTCCAATTCGGAATCAACGAAGTATAATATAGATGTCGGAACAATTACAACTTTTAATGACATTCGAACCCACGACCTCTGCTTAGGAGGCAAGGCTTCTAACCACAGCGACATTGGACCAGTCAAATAAATATATACCTATTTTTAATATAGAAAAATATTATTTTAGTATTTCAATATTAAATTGTATCTTCATTTTCATAACAGCACGCAGAGATACATGCGCTATAGCTAAAATGATCATCACGATAAAAAAACTTAGGCATTTGGCAATGAATTCTAAGCAAATACATATTTATTTTTATAAAAAAATTATCTTAAAACAAACATAAACGTTATCTTAATTCCAAAAGCAAGTTTCATCTTTTCATGTTAAATAAGAAATTGTCGCCTACATTCGAAACTCGCAAAAAGAGCTGAGAAGTAATAATTGAAAAAGGAAAATAATTCGTAAGTCGTTTACTTAACGAAACCGTCTAATAAATTTCACTTAAAATACAATTGTTCGGGACAAGGTTAATTGGCATTCTGAAGAATTGCCTTTGCATTTTTAAATAGCTTGCAATAATGGCGAGAAATAAAAAGACAAAATAAAAGAATCAAAGAAGGCAAAAACAATTTAGGAAGACACACTATAAATTCTGCTAAAGTATTTGTTATTGAAGACAAATATTTTTTTTACTAAGTTAAGTTAAGTGGCGTTACGTGCAAACTGCGTGTGGCAAAGTACCTCTGTGACAGTTCAAGATAGAGGGCTAAAAGTTGCGGTGATTACTAGTTGTGAGGGGACAAACAATTGACATTCACCAATTCAACTATTCCTCACAGGGGCCACACGTCCTTCCTTAGCCTGCTAAGCCCTTTAAATACCCGCCTGCCTCAAAAGACAAGTCAACTGAAAAGATGGAAACCAGATCAAATATAAAAATATTTTGTTCAACATAATAACATACAGTCGGAGTCAAATCATCAATAATGTCATGCTTCCGACTGCATGTTATTTTAAACAAAATATTTTTATACCTATTTGCCTTTTATATTTGATCTTATTTCCATCTTTTCAGTTGACTTGTCTTTTGACGCAGGCCGTATTTTAGGTATTTTATTTAAATGTTTTTAATTTATATCGTTTTAGTTATTTACCGGGCATGATATACCTTTTTTTAAATTCTTATGACCAGCCCATTAATTTGATACCCATATTGAAGTATCCATAAAAACAACCTTCTTTTGCAGTCGGGTAATAATTTTATCAGTAAACACTGCAATATTACTATGAAATCAAATAGCGTAATTACAGTTTTCCACAAATTATTACTCTTCGCGTAATACAGCGCCATCTGTGTTTTCACGCACCCACTTTGAAGGAAAAGCGGCCGCATGGATGTGAACCATCTGCTGACAGCGCCGCACAACAACCGTTTGTTGTCACGCTACTAGCGCCTCTTCCGTGAAACCGCGGAAAATAAAGTTTGGGTGAGTCGGGAAAATGTGCGAGGAGAGTTTGTTATCAAGAAGTTTGGATATGTATCGTATCGTTTTTATCGGTTTATTACAGTTGAATGCTCTTTAGCACTTTAATAAGAGTAGACTTAAAACGGTTGGGGTAACTTACGATTCAACGTTATGAGTTATGACCCGCTCTGTGGAGTGATTTACATACCTGAAAATAAAGGAAAGTAATGTTATTAGTAAATTGAATGACGATTTTTCTTCTTGAACATTTTATATTTTTTATTTGCAAACATTTGAGTGATTGAGTAGGTACCTACTGATTCCGTCATTTTCTCATTTAGCCGCTAGTACTTAGCTAGGATTAATAAATAGTGTACGTGATAAGTAACTACACAGACATGTTAAATAATAAGGTTATTGCTTGTAACATTTAAACCAATATTGTTGTATATCTCTTGTATAAATTTCCTTCATCTCGAAAGGAAATAAAAACATAAACGGCAAACTACTCGCATCGCACCTCTTTGTGATAATGATCGCGAATATTAAGTAGCGGTTTAACCACTTTGTTCTTAGTCCCAAATTTTTAAAGAAAATTCGATCTTACTTACAAAGAAACAAGTGCCATCTTGCAACGGGGTGGTGTTATTCTGCTTCACGTTAAAACGTAAGCACAAATTGCTACAAATTAATGTCGCGCCTGATGCACCTGCATTTTCGTCTCTATGTCTATAGAGACATAGTTTAAAGTTTTTTTGTGGATGGTGATCGTTGTCGGATAATTAATATTCAAGTAGGCTGGCGTCCGGCCGTCATCCTTCCTCAAATATTGACACCCGCTTTTTATTTTAACTACAATATACGTCGGCCATTTTCGTCATTAACGTGTTTTGTTTTTTTTTTTGAATGACGGGGAGACTCTTAACCTTCATCATATCTGATGTTAAGTATTAATAAGGCTGAAGATGGAAGCGAGCCTCTCGCGGAATCATCAGCCACTGAGGAACTGGCTATCTTATCTCGAACTGCCGGAACACAGCAATGCTGAATTCATTGTTGGTATGGCGTCAGACTTAGATAAGATGGTGGTAGCTAGCCAGGCAGACTCACAACAAGTCCTACCGCCAACCAAACCGAATACAATATGTACCCTCGCTTGGAATCGAACCCGGGATCCCTGGGTCTGATACCGGTGGTTGTACCACTAGACCACAGAGGCGGTTAAAAATTTCGTACTAATTTACAGTTTTTAAAACGTTTCGTTGGGAAAACAGTGAACTATCCTCTTAAAAATAATTTTTACGTCTTGTGTTAAGTAAGTCCATACTTACATATTTGCATTAAAGTACATTGATATTTATAAGTGATGAATTTTGAGCAAGAAAATGTAATTTCATTGAAAGTATAATCATCTGAGTACGTATACTAGTTATAGAAGTACGGGTTATAAATATCTCTGTAACCGGTCAGGGACTAACCGATGACATAAAGCAACACAAAATCTTGCTAAAATTACTGTCGCAAAAATTTTGTTTATTTATATATTTTCGTACATGAAAAATTTTATGAATTGTATAAACACACTGGGAAATTACAAAAGTCGTGTGAAAATTAATGGATGGAAGAATGAGAATTAGAAATGTATGAAAAGTTCCTCTTTGCCCTATCTATAGTAGGTATTTTAGGCTTTTAAGACGCTATATCGAAAAAGAACGTACTTTTTAGTATAAAACAATAGGACGGTTAGAGACTGATGTTAAACCTTTATCTAGATTTGTAAAGTTCCAGAAACACGATTTTATGATTTTGCCTCGACACTCTTTCTTTTCGAAATGACCCCTTAAAAATACAATCGTTGTTGTTTAAATAAAAAATACGATCAATTTTTTTTCCTAACATGTTGATTTTATTAGTATTATTTGATTATTAAAAAACGCATTGTTGTTAATTTGATTTTGTATGAATGATTCTTGAATAACATGATTTTGTGATTTAAATAGATACGAATATTTTGTCTTATTTGATTCCTTGATATATTAATAACTATTTTACTAGATTAGTCTAGTTGAATAATCATAATACTAGATCGCAACCGTGTTATAATTATATTCCTAGGATCTTAGTAATGAATCGCTTTGGTAGAACTATATTCCGGTATATGATCATATGCCTAGGGATATAATTATATTACGACTACATCTTTTGTATTATACTACATCTATTATACTACGACACCTAAACTATTTGGAAATTGGTTTAATTAGTTGACACCAATAATATTTAGGATCGTATAGTATTATTTTCTCTTTAATCGCTATAGTTATTTAGTACGAAATGATTTTGTGTTTTTTTCGCCTTTTCTGCAAAATCGGTCTCGCTGTAACCAGATAGTTAATTTATCTTTCTCGATTTTTCAATAACACTTTTTGGAATAAACACCCAATTGTTTTCATATTTGCTATAGAGAGTAGAATTGAATATCCTTAAGTGGAATATACCAATATCTTCCGCATCATCTGGATAGTTTCCTTAATGCTCGTCACAAGGCTCAGCATTACCGCCCATGTATTACTGACAGAGTAGGCCAGAGTGTACATTACACAGAAGTAGTACCTACCGACTGGAAGTGACCACGATATTATAACAGTCTATCTATACATACAGTCGTCCGGCGGACACGTTTTACCAAAGCAATCGTGCGGGGTTCGCGGGGCGAGTGGGGGTGCTAGCGAGACCGAGCTGCCATACGCTCGCTCGGGAAAATAACAAATGCCCCGTCAAATACTAAGAACTCTTGTCAAAAGAGGCATGGCCCTGAAGCTTCAAGGTTGTTGTCCCACTGTTAGTTCCTTAGTTACACTGTGATAATATCGTAAAAATTAGTTTAGTAAAACTACAATAAATTTGGAGTTTGCTACAATCTCCACTATATATTTGTAGCCTGGGACACTGACCTTCCTAATGGATGGATAAGAGCATGACACAACCACAATTTACTAAATAAATCAGTTACTAATGGACTATTAATATGCATATCTTCGCAGCTCTTGTTAAGGATTGGTGGCGGATGTGTAGAAAACGGTGGAGAGCCAAAAGGTCAAGTGTCAAGTCAAGATTCGTCACACACGTTTGACGTAAAAAAAGAAACAGACATCAATTTTAAGAAACGCGTTAGGTCCTTATCCAGCTTCGGTATACCAAAATACTTTTATTTTTGTTTTTTTTTTAAACTCACATAACAAAAAAATAAAGAGTTGCTAATATCTAATTTTATCGCATTACTTTGCTACTTAAGATATTAACATAAGCATAATCATAAGTGGATTAATATTATCTTAATTTTGTCCTAATTTTATTTGGGGGTCGGTGCAGTTCGCCCATCTCAGCCACTCCACTCTGTCGCCCGTCATCTCTTCATGCACTCTCTTTTAAAACCAAGTACGTGCAAAATGAGAAATATAGTTAATGCTTCCAGTAGCTCTATTTCTGGCCAGTATTCAAGACAAGCCTACTCTGACGGATATGCCGCATCTAGTCGTAAATGATACCTTGTGATGGGTTCCATTGCTCGATTTAACTCAAACATTTTGTACTTACGCTCAGTGTAAAATGATGTGGCCTGTTTTTCTACAAGCCTCTTTAATGTTTTTCGAGAATGCACTCGTTTTTAAGGCTTGTTAATTATACCACTCTTACGATATGGTCAGCGATTTTTTTTATTCGAATACTTAAGCTAATAAAATGATAAAGTTGGAAAGTTTGTGTGTTTGAAGTTTGAACCTGCGCTTTTTAGAATTTCGAGACGGATTCAAAAACTTATTTTAACAATAGCCAAATAATCGAAAAAAACTTAAAAGATAGACACAAATAGATTTTTGTGATCACTTCTAAATTCTCAGAACAACATAGGAATAGGAAATTCATATTTACGCTCTTTCTAATGTCCCGACGACACGCTCCGTCTTACCTGAGTGAGGCACACCTGCACAAACCGGTTTGCGCAGTTAAGACGTAGCGCATTGTCCCGGCCGGCTACACGCTCCGTCTTCGTGCAGGCATGCTCATTAATATGCGTATCTTCGCAGCTCTTGCTAAGGGTTGGTGGCGGATGTGTACAAAACGGTGGCTCTCGGTCAAGTGTCAAGTCAAGTTACCTACGGCACACACGTTTTGAAGTTAAAAAAGAAACAGACATAAAATACTCGTCAATTAGGCAAAAATATTTTTTTTAAATAAAAAATAAACATTTTATACATACTACTAACTAACTTTCATTTCTCCTTGTAGTGTATCGACTACATAGTCGTACCAAATGCAAAAGTACCAAAGAGTATGTAATCTCTAATATACTGTCGTCTCGAGTGACGTACCACGCATGAGCGTTGTAGGGGCATTGTGTGTCCGACCGCTAAATAGTACAGAGCTTACAGTACAGAGTACTTAATATAAAGACGTGGTGTGTGCACTATCGAGCCGATATTTATAATAATATAATATCACAGCAAGTATATCAGTGCCATCTGAGAATTCACTTATGGTCGAGTTGATTTTAAAATTTATCATAGGTATAAAAATAGCATTGAAAAATGGAAAAATCCAAAACATCGTAAATTATTGGCGGTTTCGTCTCGTAAACATCTGAAATTATGTTTCTTTCAAATGCAAGGAGCAATCATAGCATTGATGTAACAACTCTGGCCTACAGCGTAGGTATTAAAAATATAAAAGTATTGAAGAATTTCTACGGTTGTCCGCAAGTCACGGTAGGAGAGCTCAGAGGTTAGAGTGAACCGGATTTTCAAAGGTTCATGTCCCATCTGAGAATTCACTTGTGGCCGAGTTGATTTTTGAAAATATTTTTCTATTTAGAATGTTTCATAAGTATACCATAATTTAGAACACTACAGTCCTTTTCACAAAAACTCCTTTAAACATAATGCCCAAGTCATTCAGAAACCTCCTCATCATTCCATTGTTCTAAGTTTATTAATACCCAACCCCCTCCCGTGACGTCACAATGTTAGTAATTTCACGCGCAATGACGCAGGCAGGTACAACACAACACAATAAGTCACGGGCTTACCATTTCTGAGAATAACATTTGCTATTAACACGCTATTTTTAACAAGGTTGTGTGAATACGCTGATAGGAATAGGAATCCCTAAAATATGTTGACATTGTATATCATTGTGATTTACGAAACTTAAAAAACTGAGTAATTTGGAGATTTTAATTCAGTACTTATTATAAAAAAAAAAGTGTAAATCACATACCTATATCGAGATAGACAGTAAAAGTGCTACCTTGCGTGTCAAAGTTTGATCCACGGTCAAAGTTTTACGACCTAAGTCAGTCTGCTTGAGACCATTGCCATGAAAGCACGCGTCACTCAGAAACGAGAATGGTTAATTGTGCAGTGCTTTCTTGCAAGAGCTCGTCAATAACATTTCCACATCACTAAATCTCGCTCGTGATGTCATCGTAGGTACGAACTTTTCTTCATTTTGTTTTTAGTAAGTTTGAATAGAAAGAAACAACAAAAATCTTCAAGATGAGGGTTAATTCCAAATTGGAGTTAACAATTTAACATTGACTTTCGAAAGAAAGGTTTATAATGTCAAGTGAGGTTATGTTTCCGAAAACTTTCAAATATTTCTCAAGATGAAACTGAAATACGAGTAAACACGAGTGGTTACTCCGAAAATCTTTTCTTCTAAAAATGTTATGTCAAAGTGTTGTTAAAATGTTTAAATGTAAAAAATATGTAAGTTGACGACCTGTTTGGCGCAGGGGTGCTAAGGCTTCTACGCCAGAGGTCCCGGGTTAGATCCCCGGACAAAACAAATATTTTTGTGTATGAACACGTCTATTTGTCTTGGTCTGGGTGTTTAATATGTATATTATGTATGTATTTACAAAAAAATGTATATAAGTATGTTTATCCGTAATCTAGTGTCCATAACACAAGTTCTCATAAAAATTTACTTGAGCGAGATAATTGGTGTGTTTGTATGCAAAAAAAAAATTAGGTAGTTACTAGTTTACATTTACAAACCAAGTATGCCAATGCCTTAAACTTTAGGGCCTCAAACATTTGGCAGTACGTTTCTGTTAATAGACCGTGTGCGTTCAAAGTTCCGAAGTCCCCGTTTGCAAACAGACATAAATAATGCGCAGTGACGTCACTCGCAGCCCCACTTGTTCCCGGCTGAATAGTTATTGTGGCCAGCCTGCCACCACTACTGGAACGACGGATTGTAAGAGGAGTCTGACACGACACAGTTTAATAGTAAGAATCTCTAGTGTGTCATGCCACACTATACTATACATTCTTCTTCTTTGTCATTACATAATGTGTGGTGTTGCTGTTTTTACATATGGATTACTATTAAGTAATCCATGTAAAAACTTCATCTGCAATAGAGTCGTAAAGTGATGGATTCAGGGGCCGTACCGCGCAAGTGGCGTCGGCATCGAAATCGGCTTCATTTGACAGATGGATGTGACACATTGCTGCTTCTTTTTGACACAAATGAAAACTTACCAAAAACTAAGAGCAATACGTCACATCTATCTGTCAAATAAAGTCGCTGTCGATAACGACTACACTTGCGCGGTAGGGGCCCTGTTCTAAGAAGATGTTGTTTCAGCTACCAACATCAACCAATTCAAGAACAGACTTGATAAATATCTATAAAACAGGGATTGAATCGATTCTGCCCTTATCAGGATACAGGCAGTAACAGCTGTATCAATTGCTTGCCTGTTAAATAATAACAAAAAGAAGAAGAATCTCTAGTGTGAGGTGGCTTTTGGATTTCGCTTTAGTTTTTGGCTTAGTGAGTTGTTTCTCCAGGCAGACTCGGTACACTAAAGGTTGACAGCATCACATAAGTATAGTCGCAGGTACAATCGCGGACGGGGCCGTGCGATCCGGATGACGGCTAAGCTGTCGCCCGGACCGCACGGTCCCCTCACCAGCCTGGAGGGATAGCCAAACTTGCTCGGCCATCTCTCAGTCGCGAAGAGGCCTGGGAATCGGGCGAACCGCCGGTCACAGGGGAGAATATCACAAATGGCCCTCCATGACCTACGGCGGTGAGAGGGCAAGTAGTGAGGGGTTTAGCTGGTAGTGCCCCCCTCCCCCTCCCGGGCCCCCATTCAGCCTTCTGAGGCTGAGTGGGGGACCGGGAAGTGATGGTCCCTCCCTTCTCTCTCGAACCCCCGCCGGGCCTACTGGCGACGGGGAATAGGGTGCCGGATTTGCGAATCCGGTATTCTAGGCGAGCCCAGCATAACCGTTTGGTATGCGTAAATACATTCCCCTCACTCAAAACAAAAAAAAAAGGTACAATACTTCCCGGTTGACCAGTAGAGTTTTTTTGGGAAACGTTTTCTCGGAAAGTACTTACTATGGTTAAAGAAATAAAGTAGTATTCAAATGAAATACCTTTGAATCTTCTAGTAGTTGTGATATGAACGTTTTCTATATATCTATGTCGTAAGAGCATTTGATAAATAGATTTTTTGCAAAAATCCTAGAGATATTGCAAAAACACAGATAATTAGACAATGGTGTTGTACATTTCTCAATCTTACTGAAAAAATATAGGGTTTTTGCAAAAATACGGGTTGCTTTAGTAACACTGGATATTCTTTACTCTGATTGGCTTAATATTTGCTTGCTTGCTAACTCTTATTCTGATTGGTTCACAGAAAATTTACTACACGTGAGAGAATGGATTATCATTTGAAACGTCAAGTCGTCAACCAATCAGAGAAGATGTTGTTTTGGACGATTCCACCAGCCAATCAGTGTTCTTATTTCATAATAGCCAGCGATTCTTTTCGCAATGTTACTAAGGCAATCAGCTTTTTCGCAAAAATCCTATCTTCTTCAGTGGGATTGTTTGTTAAAGTCAAAGTCAATATCATTTATTCAGTCTAGGCTGTTACAAGCACTTATGAACGTCAAAGAAGCTATGCCATCGGTTCACAAACCCTACGGCGGGAGACCTTGTAACGAGAAGAACCGGCAAGAAACTCGTCAAGGGCTGTTTTTTTCTCCCTGTTTTATTTCATACAGAGTCGTCAAATTGAAAAATGACCTTAACATATTAGTAAGGTCAATTTCCATTGAGAAATGACAACACCATTATCTAATTATCCTGCGACATCTATAACTGTTTTAAATAAGCTCCCTAAAAACTCTACTGGTCAACCGGGAAGCTACCCGACTGTACATATTGCAAAACTGAAGAAAGGTTAGAGGGAATAAGTATGTTATGCATATTTTAAAAGGCACTTAAAGAAATATTCAAAATAGTACAAAAGAAAATGAATGGACTGCTTCTACGAGTATGTTTTGAGCAAAAGTTGTATTGACAGATAACTTCAACAATTTAACCTTTTTGTTGTATTCTGTGCTTGCTTACCAATTTAATGTTAATGTCAAAAATATCAACTGTCATCTGACTCCAGTCCAAAGCAAAAAGTTTTTTTTATGGTGAATGAAACATTTTTCCAAGCCAAGATCCATCTAAGGTAAGAAAAATAAAAGTACCTAATAGAAGTTCAATGTAGAATTCCTTGGCTGGCACCGACTCCAACAAAAGGTTTATTTTTTATAAAAAGGATTTTTTTTCATAATGTTTTAATTAGTATAAGTCCCGCACTTCGGTTTGACTCAAACTAGTAGTGTAGGCAACTACTAGTTTGAGTCAAACCGCTTGACCGAAAAAATGACAGTTTTTTGAAGATTTCTTCAAAACTACTGAACCGATTTAAAAAATTCAAAAAATGAGATTAACTTTGGAATCGACGTTAAAACGTTTGAATCATTTCGATCGGTTCAGGCGTTCTGAAGTAATCGTTGAACATACATAAAAAAATTAATACGGGACGAATTGATAACCTCCTTCTTTTTTGAATTCCTCGGTTAAAAATGTAATCTTTTTAACAACTTTTCCAAACACTTAACAAAGTAAACTAAATCACGTATTATTTACCTACCTACAACCTTTTATTGTGAGTTGTTCTTCATGCATTAGTAAGGGCGAACGCTAAAACACGGGCGGATGCGGACGCGGGTGCACGCGTCGGAAGTCCGCCGCGGGCCACGAATCCGCGAGCGGGTATCCGTCGCGAGCGCCCGTCTCATTTAGCGCTGCTAGTATAATTTTGATCTCGAGCGTGTACAGTTGTGTCGAGTAGATTACCATGGATTATTTGCTAATTTATTATTTGGCAAAAAGACGTCAACGCAAACAACGTCGACTGCCTAACCCGTTCGTGACAAGCAGGCTACTCAGCGGAGAATTGAGGGACAATGAAAATTAGAACCATACTTGAAGGCGAAGACTCAAAGATCTAAGTCCACGATATATAAACTTCAAGCTATGCTTCAAGACGGGCATTTCTATCTTTATATAATTCATTCGCCATCCCATAAGACTGGCTGAAATTACACCTCAATTATTAGACGCTCTGTATCGATGTTCATGATTGTACCTAGCCTCCGACGCGTGTGACCGTGACATCTAGCGGCGCTCGACTGATTTTTAGAAACAAACCCGCGAGCGGACGCCCGTCGCGTGCGCCCGCGCCGTGTGCCCGCCGCCCGCCGCGCGTGTGAAAATCCGTCGCCCGCGCCCGCGCTCCGTCGCACGCGCCTGCGCTGCTCATACTATTTTTCATTATAGACACGCGAGCGTGCGCCCGCGCGAGTTTTAGCGTTCGCCCTAAGAAGCAATTTGATTAAAAAACTTTCAGGCTAAAACGCGTTTAATAATAGATAATCAGAGTTACGCAGATAACTTACGACCTTTGTAAATAGTTCAACACTTTCTTAATGGGTAGCGCTCATGGCCCCGCTTGAAAGACTGATCGTATTCGATCAGGTTCGTTAAGCAACGTTCAGCCCGGCCAGGTGTCGGATGGGTGATCGTAAAGTGGCATTATAACTGAGCGCTTCCGTGCTGTAGAGGGCACGTTAGCCGCTGTTCCCGGCTGTTGTCAGTCGTTAAGCCAAGTCAGAGTCCTTTTAGGCGGCCTGATTAACTCAGATACTGGAGGTGGCCACTAATCCTCATACGATGAGAAGAAAAAGTAGGTAGGTAATGTAATGTTTTTACAACATAAATTAAACCATATAAACAAGAATATTATTTTTAAAAATAGATATATCATAAAAACTTTCGTTATACGCCGCAAGTAGAGACAATAAGTCTAGTCATAAGCAACAAAACGGTCCCACATATTCCAATGCGGAATCGACAGTGCTAACGATTTAAAATGCAATTTATTAATCTGCCTATCAAAGCAGGAAGTAGATCGAAATAACTAATGTTTGGTCATCTGATAACAGTCGTTAAGTCAACTCAGACGCCTTATAGGCGGCTTGATAAACTCTGACACCTGAGGTGGCCCTAATCCTCATACGATAAGAGAAAAAGACGTACACACGTAGCAAAAGTTACTACCGACCACGCTGACACGGCAAGCCACTGAATGAATTTCGAACCTAAATTTGTTAGAACTAGATATAAAACAAAAGAAAGACAGTAAATTAAATGTAACATAAATGATTACTCAATAAATAAAAAGTAACAACCAAAGCAGTTGTTATCGAAATAAAATAGGCACATAAAGAAAGTTTTATTAGGTAGGTGAGGTGTACGTACGTTCATTCGTAAATCACCTTTTTTACGATACGTTACGAGAGACATATTAAATGAAGATTCGATATGTTCGGCTTCGGCGACGCCATGCCATTAGGAAGTGCCAGCACGGAAACCCGCCGGTATGCGGTGCCGCGTTCACGTGGATAGATGCACTCGTACGAGTACTTGACGATAAATCAAACAACTTCTTTACTCTTTAGTCTAGGAATTACTAATTCGCGAAATGACTAAATATTTAAATTGACCATTCTAGGAATGTACAATTCTTTATATGACTGATTATACAAAAGACGGATTCTACAATGACTGTTTTTACAAATGACAGATTTTTACAAATGAATAATCTTTTTAGAAAATATTTTTGATAAAAGAAGTCGAGAATAGAATGATTCATTTAGGAGATGCTAAATATTTTTAAACTCGAGTAAATAGAAAAACCTCCTTACTGTAAGGAATAATTTCGTCAAAAGGGTAGCTGTTCTTAAGCACATACATATGTTTTAAAGGTGAAACACAAGATTTTTATGTTACATAAGTATATAAAAAATTACACGTTTAGAAGCTTTAAAAAATTGCACAAGCTGTTATAAATATCTGTTAGTAGTGAAAGGGAAAAAGGGGTGAACTACTGATTAAGTTACTGAAGAATTAAGAATTAATTAAGGCAGCCTATTTTATGTCTACTTCTTGTTTGTCTTTTCTCTGTATTATTACTTTATCATGTGCAATAAAGTTTATTATTATTTATAATAACAAAAACACCAAAGGCCAACCACCTTTTTTATATTACCTGTAAAAACTGAATATCACATGTCCCGCTTACTAATTAACGTAGCAATAATGGTGACAGTTTTTCAAAAACTCTTCTCAAGTTACTTTGCGCACTCATCATTGAAATAAAACAACCACCCGTAACCATGACAGCTGAAAAGGTTCCGAAACGCCGGGAAAACCAAAAAACCTTAATAAAAAAGCCATACAATATCCCATTCGGGTTAAAAACATTGTGCAGTAGATCCTTAAAAGTTGTTTTATTTGATAATAGCTTACAATTTAAAGTGACAAAACTATTATTAAAAATAACGAATTCAAACGCAGCACAAGTAGAGATTCCGATGAAATGAAAGGATATACTCCGAGGGAGAGCTCTCGACCTAAAGAAGCCCTGAGGTGAAAATACCATCCAAATCTTTCACATTACATAAATTCGCAGAACTCTACACAAATAATACAAAACACGACACCTTGTTCGAAAAAAGTAAGCTCTAAAAATATTTTAGACTTTTAACAATTGTAAATGGGAAAATTCGTAAGTTTGTTTTAGGTATCCAAAATCACGTATTTTGAATACAGATAGATAGACCATAACACCATAACCATGACCTAGAACAGGACATTAGATACATACTATGACGTATTACAAAATCACAACCCACACACATGGCGGTGACAATCAAAGCAAATTTTTACTGCATTCAATGCAAATCAGATTTTTACATGCTAAATATATGTTTCGCATTATAATGTGGGCACACGGGAGTGTCCCCGCCAAGACGGAGCAAAGCGAAGCGCAAGGGCACTACCTACCTTTTCTCGAAGCGCTTCGTAATTTTTTTGAGGCCTCACAACTTCGGTCGTAGCGAGACGGCCAAGCCACATATTTTGACTAACCCGACCCAGTGTAGAGTTGGTGACGTTAAATCTTGTAGAGTTAGAAGCTTGGCTCTACTTGAGATCTGATAACTTTTGACAGTGAGAGCTATAAGTGGTGACGTCTTGGCATAACATTTTTACATGAATATGTTTTTGTAGGACGTTGTTTTCTTTTTTGGAACATACGAGTCATACGAGTTGTTCTTGCGATTTTTTTTCAGAATTTTCGCACTTTTACGATTCGACGAATGTTTTTTTTGCAAGTGTGCATGCGTTGCCGATAGGTTTTATAAGGTCTTTTACCAGTAGATTTTATAAAATTATTAAATAATAGCCCCCCTCATAAACAAAAAAATAACTTTATCAAAAGTAACGGGAACGAAAACCATGAGGGTTTTACAAACCATTATAGTTTAATTATATTCACTTGTTCCACTAGTTCAAGAAAGAGTTTAAAATAAAACTATGACTTTGAAAGCTTTTCCCTTTACGAAGATAGATCAACGACTTACTTTGATATTTTGTTTTAAGGTAAAACGCTAAAAACTCTGATACGCTTTTGGTATGTGTAATCAGAAGAGTGTCTGTTACGGAAACTTAAATTCAAAATGAAAAGTATGACATAAAATTAAATTTTCTTACAAACAGTTTTAAAAAATAATGAAGAGCGCATACTTGGCCGTGGTTTATGTAAATCTGTTAGCTACTAAACAGCGTAGAGATGATATTAAAAGCATTTTTGCTTCATTGGCATTTTTACAAATATCGTTTTTATTTTTCACTTTCGCATTGTAATTCAAATTCTTATACATAGTATTTTAAGTGCCACAGTCTTAAGACTATGAAATAACTGCTCAATAACAATTTGTATCACTGTTTATAATTTTAATTTATGGTTGACATTCATGGTCGAATTAACGCCGTGAAAGACGAATGGCACGTGGAATATCGTTGTCACGGTGACACGATAATGCGTCTTAGATATAGGCACTAAAAGAATAGCAAATTTTATTACCAATGTATATATATTTTTTTTTGGTTGGAAACATTTATATGGCATGAATATATTTATAAATAAAAAAACGATTTTTGTATGAGTTTGTAATAAAAGTAATTAGAACATAGTTAAACAGACGACGAGAAAAATATAATAATGGGACATTCTTAGGTATTAGTTATTTTGGCATTTCTCATCTGTGGGAGAGGACATATTGTTGGACCGGTGGGTTTGTGTATTAGATTGATTTTAATATGTTCTGTCACCATTAGAGGTTATCACACCAAATGCAACAATTGATTTTTGCACCTTTTGCAACTCTGGATTCGCAATCAAGGATCAATAATTAAGATATTAAGTATATCTATGTTTCTAATTTCCACACCACATTGTTATTATAATATTTTTCAAAGACACGCTTAGATGTTGTCCTACATTTATTTACTCAAAAAGTATTTCGATATCACTCAGAACTATAAAGCGTTTCATGTATCGCCGGTTCCATCTCAAAATAACTTCAAACAACAAGCTTCCTCGACCAAATCTAGGCCGGTATATATTCCATTCATATCAATAGACCATAACTCAGTACTCATCATTCGATAAACAGCGTATGGATATAACAAAGTTCTAACGTCAAACTTTATATTGAGGAAACTATAAAACTGGATAATAGTAAAAGCAATGTTGGATCGTGTCCAAGTCAGTCCACAATGAAAAATAATTCGACATACGGCTTCATGGGCTAGACTAGCCGCTTTATTGCATTCTTGTTGCTATCATAAATAAGACACCGGTTGAAAGTTTTTCGTTCGCCTTCGAGGAGGTCGGCAGCACAGAGCACGTTCGGCCTACGATACCTTTCGCAATGGGCTTTCATAGGTTTATAGATAGCTCAACCAGGAATGCTCCCAGCGCCTTCACGTCAGAGACGGCATCCCGGAGACTGCCTGGTGAGCCGAGGTACTTCGCCCGGTAAGGGGCTCCGTCACAATCCAACAGGACGTGAGCAGCTGTCTCTTCTTCCTCCATGCAGCCTCTCATAGTGAGCTGTCAGTGACACCTAAATTGAAAAGGTGCTTGTTAAAGTTACCGTGGCCAGTGATGGCCCCTGTTATCAAACGTAACAGCGGTCTACTGAGTTTAAGGAGAACTCTTTAACAGATTTAATCCGAACTCAGTTTGACCGCTGCAAAGAAAACATGTGCCGACGATGGGGTTATGGTTCCGACAACACCTGCGAGTGTGGTACAATTGGGGAACTTCCTTAACCAGTAGAGTTTTCTTGGGAAACGTTTTCTCGGAAAGTACTAAGGTTAAAGAAACCATTAAATAAATTAATTATTAATAAATTATTATAAATTAATTATTTTTGAAGCGCTATGGCCGCGCTTGACAGAATGATCGTATTCGATCACGTTTGTTAAGCAAAGTTCGGCCCTGGTTTGTTAAGCAAAGGTGGCCACTAATCCTCACTCAATAAGAAGAAAAAGAAGGTTAATTATTTAAATGAAATACCCGTTAATGTGCCGTATGGTGACGGCCTAAGAATACAAGCGTCACCACTCCCTTACATGCCTGGGATGTCGTAAGAGTCGACTGAGAGTCCCAACGCATTGAACACCTGAGCGAGAGAAGGAAAACTAGAAACAAATGTCCAGCAGTGGACGTCCACAGGCTGATGATGTATGATGATGATGTACCCGTTAATGTTCTATTTTTTGTGATATTAACTTTTCCTGAATATCTGTTACTTTTTAAATTAAGCTCCCTAAAAGCTATACTGGTCAACCGGGAAGTTTCCCGAGTGCACCTATGACTGCACAGACTATGGCACACCGTTTGTCTTGCCCTGCGTGTCCATCAACCTGCAAACGCAAAGACCTGTATAGCGCTACGATAGTGCGGTCACTGGTCACCGTCGCGCAATACAGCCCCCTAATTGTCTAATTTAAAATCTATCACAATCCCTTTCAAAGGTATTGTGATTGTGATATTTTCGTCTGTCATATTGCTTAGACAGTTCAATTTCGTTTATTCCATACTTTTTAAGACGCGTCCCGATCACAATCCCTGTCAAATGTCAAATAATGACGGCCTGAATATCTTTCAAATTACGAATTGAAAGGGATTGCGATAGATTTGCCCGGAAGAAATTGCTATTTAGCAATAAGGCCGCCTTTTGTATGCTTTCTGTCTGTTTTTGTTATTTCTTTTTTGTTTGTCTTTGTGTGCAATAAAGTGTTTTTATTATTATTATTTTAAAATAAGACAATTAGCCCCCTGGTCTTACAAAATCACAAGCCAAAAATCGAAACGATATTAATAATAATCAAACTGTATTTGACCCGCGTGGTGACTCATAGCTCTTTCTAAAAAAATGGACCTGCCTCCGCAGGAGACATTATTTAAAATGGTTGATGATAATATATAATAAATTACGTTAAATATGTACCAGGTATCAGCACCCGCACACAACCATAATCGTCATAAACATACATTTTAAGTTTTTTTTACCCGAGTAGGTAGCAGTGGTGAAGGGTCCATACATGCCGATTCCCATCGGCTTCCCTTTTAGAAATCCTATACCCCCAGCGATCCACTATACAGATCATAATAATTATGTCATTAATTATTGTCAGCAAGTACCTAGTTAACCCTAGATAGTTTTTAACGATTTTGATTTTGAAATGTTTATTTTATACATTTTTTTTAATATTTTCTTTACTTTTATTATATTTATAGAAAAAAGGGAATATGAATGAAAGGTTACTTTAAAGAAAAAATATATTTTAAATTTTTTGGAACTCAAAAATGTTATTATCGTATTATTATTGACGACCTGTTTTATATCTGCGCATCAGCGCAGGGGTACCTCACCTTCTGTGCCAGAGGTCCCGGGTTCGATCCCCGGAAAGACAAATATTTGTGTGCATTAACATGTCTATTTGTCTTGGTCTGGATGTTTAATATGTATATTATGTATGTATTTACAAAAAAAATATATATTAGTATGTTTATCCGTTTTCTAGTATCCTTAACACAAGTTCTTCATGATACTTAACGTGGGCTAGATAATTGGTGTGATTGTATGGAAATATTTATTTATTTATTATATTTTTTTGAGATAGGACTGTCAACTGGGTTCTGAGTTGGCACGAAACCGCGGGTGTGTTAATAAAACAATAAAAGAGAAATTACGCAATGTATATCGGATGCTCGTCATTTTGTCGAACGTTGGCTTTCTAGGGTTAAATAAACGAGGTTGGCAAGTAGTTGCAAGGTGTTTTTTTTTCAATGTCTATCATTGTCTGATTGTGGATTTTTCTTGGTCCGGTTTACCTTTGTCATATTTCGACCCATCGCCACTGGTAAGCCGGGTCCCCACGGCCTGTCTTTTCGCAGGCCAGATCGCGCCAGGGCAGGCCGACAGGCCGTGGGAACAGTCGCATCCGATGAGGGCTGTGGTCGCCTGACGTCGCCTGACGTCGCCCGTCCGATCCGTCGGGAGTCGGAAAGTTCAAAGGCGTGGCACTGCGCGGCGCGTCGGTGCCTGTCGCGGCCTGTACGGCCGCGTCTGCGTGGGTTCATTACACCTGGGATAGCGCGTGCGCATACACGCACACATTTACATATCACACATGTTGGACTGAGGTAACGACAGGCGGGTACAGGCCGACACACACCGTGGGAATGGCTCGGCACGAGACGCAACAGGCCTGCACAGGCATCCACAGGCGTGGCGCGATCCGGCCTGGCCTGTAATAACACGGGCCGTGGGAACCCACCTGTAGGTAGGTAATAAATTTTCTGTCAAAATTCTGTCAGGTTCTCGTATTTGTCAATATTTGAGCGTCTGCTATGCTAATGCTAATGCTATCTTCTTATTGTATACGTGTATGAATCTATTATGTACAATTCACAAACCGCAGTGGTTTACATAGTGCTTTTTTGTAAAATATTTAGTGTATTTCTGTGTGGTAAAAAAAAAATAACGATGCTGCTATGGCTATGTTTGATGCGTTTTATTTCCGTGAAATTATTTGTCAAATAATTAGTCAAATAAAGTAAAAATTTAAGAAATTAAATTATAATCAAAGATTGAAATTCAATACTTGATTAATAGGAAACTATAAAACTGGATAATCGTAAAAGCAATGTTGGATCGTGTCCAAGTCAGTCCACAATGAAAAATAATTCGACATACGGCTTCATGGGCTAGACTAGCCGCTTTATTGCATTCTTGTTGCTATCATAAATAAGACACCGGTTGAAAGTTTTTCGTTCGCCTTCGAGGAGGTCGGCAGCACAGAGCACGTTCGGCCTACGATACCTTTCGCAATGGGCTTTCATAGGTTTATAGATAGCTCAACCAGGAATGCTCCCAGCGCCTTCACGTCAGAGACGGCATCCCGGAGACTGCCTGGTGAGCCTAGGTACTTCGCCCGGTAAGGGGCTCCGTCACAATCCAACAGGACGTGAGCAGCTGTCTCTTCTTCCTCCATACAGCCTCTCATAGTGGGCTGTCAGTGACACCTAAATTGAAAAGGTGCTTGTTAAAGTTACCGTGGCCAGTGATGGCCCCTGTTATCAAACGTAACAGCGGTCTACTGAGTTTAAGGAGAACTCTTTAACAGATTTAATCCGAACCCAGTTTGACCGCTGCAAAGAAAACATGTGTCGACGATGGGGTTATGGTTCCGACAACACCTGCGAGTGTGGTACAATTGGGGAACTTCCTTAACCAGTAGAGTTTTCTTGGGAAACGTTTTCTCGGAAAGTACTAAGGTTAAAGAAACCATTAAATAAATTAATTATTAATAAATTATTATAAATTAATTATTTTTGAAGCGCTATGGCCGCGCTTGACAGACTGATCGTATTCGATCACGTTTGTTAAGCAAAGTTCGGCCCTGGTTTGTTAAGCAAAGGTGGCCACTAATCCTCACTCAATAAGAAGAAAAATAAGGTTAATTATTTAAATGAAATACCCGTTAATGTGCCGTGTGGTGACGGCCTAAGAATACAAGCGTCACCAATCCCTTACATGCCTGGGATGTCGTAAGAGTCGACTGAGAGTCCCAACGCATTGAACACCTGAGCGAGAGAAGGAAAACTAGAAACAAACCCTCTACCAACCCGTCTGGCCAGCGTGGTAGCAGTAGGCTAATAGCCTCCTATGAACGCCACAATAGGTGTGAGCTAGGAGAGGCCTATGTCCAGCAGTGGACGTCCACAGGCTGATGATGTATGATGATGATGTACCCGTTAATGTTCTATTTTTTGTGATATTAACGTTTTCTGAATATCTGTTACTTTTTAAATTAAGCTCCCTAAAAGCTATACTGGTCAACCGGGAAGTTTCCCGAGTGCACCTATGACTGCACAGACTATGGCACACCGTTTGTCTTGCCCTGCGTGTCCATCAACCTGCAAACGCAAAGACCTGTATAGCGCTACGATAGTGCGGTCACTGGTCACCGTCGCGCAATACAGCCCCCTAATTGTCTAATTTAAAATCTATCACAATCCCTTTCAAAGGTATTGTGATTGTGATATTTTCGTCTGTCATATTGCTTAGACAGTTTAATTTCGTTTATTCTATACCTTTTAAGACGCGTCCCGATCACAATCCCTGTCAAATGTCAAATAATGACGGCCTGAATATCTTTCAAATTACGAATTGAAAGGGATTGCGATAGATTTGCCCGGAAGAAATTGCTATTTAGCAATAAGGCCGCCTTTTGTTTGCTTTCTGTCTGTTTTTGTTATTTCTTTTTTGTTTGTCTTTGTGTGCAATAAAGTGTTTTTATTATTATTATTATTTTAAAATAAGACAATTAGCCCCCTGGTCTTACAAAATCACAAGCCAACAACGATCGACACGATATTAATAATAATCAAACTGTATTTGACCCGCGTGGTGACTCATAGCTCTTTCTCCTTGCCCATCTAAAAAAATGGACCTGCCTCCGCAGGAGACATTATTTAAAACGGTTGATGATAATATATAATAATTTACGTTTAATATGTACCAGGTATCAGCACCCGCACACAACCATAATCGTCATAAACATACATTTTAAGTTATTTTTACCCGAGTAGGTAGCAATGGCGAAGGGTCCATACATGCCGATCCCATCGGCTTCCCTTTTAGAAATCCTATACCCCCAGCGATCCACTATACAGATCATAATAATTATGTCATTAATTATTGTCAGCAAGTACCTAGTTAACCCTAGATAGTTTTTAACGATTCTGATTTTTAAATGTTTATTTTATACATTTTTTTTATATTTTCTTTACTTTTATTATATTTATAGAAAATAGGGAATATGAATGAAAGGTTACTTTAAAGAAAATTTATATTTTAAATTTTTTGGAACTCAAAAATGTTATTATCGTATTATTATTGACGACCTGTTGTATTGATGCGCAGGGGTACTAACCCCACCTTCTGTGCCAGAGGTCCCGGGTTCGATCCCCGGAAAGACAAATATTTGTGTGCATTAACATGTCTATTTGTCTTGGTCTGGATGTTTAATATGTATATTATGTATGTATTTACAAAAAAAATATATATTAGTATGTTTATCCGTTTTCTAGTATCCTTAACACAAGTTCTTCATGATACTTAACGTGGGCTAGATAATTGGTGTGATTGTATGGAAATATTTATTTATTTATTATATTTTTTTGAGATAGGACTGTCAACTGGGTTCTGAGTTGGCACGAAACCGCGGGTGTGTTAATAAAACAATAAAAGAGAAATTACGCAATGTATATCGGATGCTCGTCATTTTGTCGAACGTTGGCTTTCTAGGGTTAAATAAACGAGGTTGGCAAGGTAGTTGCAAAGTGTATTTTTTTCAATGTTTATCATTGTCTGATTGTGGATTTTTCTTGGTCCGGTATACCTGTGTCATATTTCGACCCATCGCCACTGGTAAGTCGGGTCCCCACGGCCTGTCTTTTCGCAGGCCAGATCGCGCCAGGGCAGGCCGACAGTCGTGGGAACAGTCGCATCCGATGAGGCCTGTGATCGCCTGACGTCGCCCGTCCGATCCGTCGGGAGTCGGTAAGTTCAAAGGCGTGACGCAGCGCGGGGCGCGTCGGTGCCTGTCGCGGCCTGTAGGGGCGCGTCTGCGTGGGTTCATTTCACCTGGGATAGCGCGTGCGCGTACACGCACACATTCACATATCACACATGTTGGACTGACGTAACGACAGGCGGGTACAGGCCGACACACACCGTGGGAATGGCTCGGCACGAGACGCAACAGGCCTGCACAGGCATCCACAGGCGTGGCGCGATCCGGCCTGGCCTGTAATAACACGGGCCGTGGGAACCCCTTGTTCTTCGTACATAACTGAGTTACATAACTAGCTATGTACAAAGATAAAATATTCTTCGTACAAAACCGGGTTATGTACCAAGAAACCTACTTTCTTTGCACATTACCAGATTATGTACGAGGAATTATAAATTCTTCCTACATAACCCGGTTTTGTACAAAGAAATTGCTGTTCCTACTACAAAACCAAGGAGGTTCTTAAACCAGTGTATCAGACTTATGAATGTCAATTCATCTTTTACTTTTTAAACATTTACAAGCTTGACATATCCTGCATTCATGTCATAAAATAATTAATATGGTATAGAAAGGAAATACTATCGAAATTTATCGCAAATGCTGAATTGATTTCAAGTGCTCTTTTAGTCATTAATGATTCCATATGATAATTGGTCTGCAATACAAATAATCAATCTTGTTTTATTATGTCGACAGAATCGCCGAGCAGTTCTACAAATGAGCTAGTGTATGTTGCTAGGGGTGGAATTCTAGAATAAAGAGATTTATAGGGCGTACCTATCCAACACTTGCACATTTGCTCTCGGTTTTACGCGACGATGCGACATTTTACGCTGTTTCCGAGTTCAATATTAACAAAAAATTCAATAAAAAAAAGAAATCCTTGAATAGCATTGAAGTTAACATTCGAATAAATAGAGCCGTGTCTCAATTGGAAAACCGTGACATAACAACAGGACATTGTCTGGAAAAAATATGCCCATTTATATAGTGAGTGCGTCGTGGAACACCCGGTATATGTAGTGTATTTCGGACCATCAGGGTTTTAAATTTAAGGCATGCTTCTACACCTCGAATGAAGCAACTTTTGTTCTACGACTCTTAAATCTTCTTAAAAATATATATAATAATAATAATAATAATAATAAACTTTATTTCCAAAAGTGGGTACATTGCAAACTTATTTCTAACGGCCTCTGCACTAAGCTTTTGCTTGTATCGCAGTGACCAAAAACAATTTAATCGGTGTAATTTACTAATTGTCGCGTTTGACGCACCAAATCGATAAACAAATTTATAGTTACTTTATTATTTAAGCAAGTAATATAAGTAATTTAATAATAAAATTTTAAACATGCTACTTTACATTTGATTATGGACGTGTATGGATAGGTGTGTGTATGTGTGTGTGTGTGTGTGTGTGTGTGTGTGTGTGTGTGTATGTGTGTGCGCGAGGGTATGTAGTGTATGTATGTGTATGTTAAGTTGTATTCATAAGCAGAGTGTTTCATGTGCTTATTTTAGTTTTCTAAGAGTGAAAAGTTTTGTTCTAATGTATATAGTTAAAATAAATAAACTTAATTGATTTTTTACAAGCTTTTATTAAGATCTATTTACAATACATTGGACAACATATCCGACACTACGCCATGAATCCTGTCTAATGAAAATCTCAGAAGGTCAACGATAGTCTGTGCATGGGTGGTGCCGAAATCCTTGCAGTTGTTGGGCAACTCGATCCCTCAGGACGACTTCGTCATTTTCTTAAACTTCACAATTTCCCAAATTGCCTCTTTTTTAACTCGGCATTATCTTATTTGGTCTCTTTCTTGAACTTGACTCTTTCCTATTTTCTTAAACTTGTCACTTTCCCAATTTGTACCTTTTTTAAGTCGGCATTATCTTATTTGGTCATTTTCTTAAACATTGCTATATTAAATTAACGAACGTGTTAACTTCTTTCTTCTAGTCGTGCCAAACAAAAATAACGTATACGCGAGTAAGGGGCAGGTAATCGTCATTACATCTCATTTTAACTAGTGATAGTTCGTATGACATTATCTCAGTCGCACTTCTTTTTTTATCTTTATGTCAGGGACTTGTCTTGAGACATAATAAAGTCCAACTTCAGTTTTGACATTGAGATGATGGCGTGGCCTTTTCGACGCATAAGCACGAAATACCAACCCGACGTTTTTTGGTGTTTTTCGGATTTATTAATTACGCAAAATACCAAAATAAAGTTGAATCGACATTCATAAGTCTGGTTAATAATAATTCATCTACACTGGTTTAAGAACCTCCTTGGTTTTGTAGTAGGAACAGCAATTTCTTTGTACAAAACCGGGTTATGTAGGAAGAATTTATAATTCCTCGTACATAATCTGGTAATGTGCAAAGAAAGTAGGTTTCTTGGTACATAACCCGGTTTTGTACGAAGAATATTATTTCTTTGTACATAGCTAGTTATGTAACTCAGTTGTGTACGAAGAACAAGGGGTGGGAACCCACCTGTAGGTAGGTAATAAATTTTCTGTCAAAATTCTGTCAGGTTCTCGTATTTGTCAATATTTGAGCGTCTGCTATGCTAATGCTAATGCTATCTTCTTATTGTATACGTGTATGAATCTATTATGTACAATTCACAAACCGCAGTGGTTTACATAGTGCTTTTTTGTAAAATATTTAGTGTATTTCTGTGTGGTAAAAAAAAAATAACGATGCTGCTATGGCTATGTTTGATGCGTTTTATTTCCGTGAAATTATTTGTCAAATAATTAGTCAAATAAAGTAAAAATTTAAGAAATTAAATTATAATCAAAGATTGAAATTCAATACTTGATTAACAATCAATTATTTGAATAATTATTCATCTGGTCCTCGTACTTTTCATTACTGGTTATAGCTTTCAGCAACTGCTGGCATGATGTGCTCTTCAGAGCATCATCTGTGTCATCAGTAGAGCCTTAACAGAAGCTATGGACAGTGTATTTCTCTCCTTTGTCCACTGCGTACTCATTAATGAAAACACTCGTTCGACATTTTGTGCTTGGATTGCAAACACATAACAGCAAATTTTGTTCAGTTCTTTCAGCCTTTTACAGCTGACGGATTTTAAAATTATTTCCCATTGTTTAACAGGCCCTATTTCAATAAAGTCATTGCTTTACTGCTTTATGAAAGAACTTTATCAAAAGAAGTAATTTCATCAAAAACTATAACGTCATTAAAACATACTCTGTATCCATTCATATTCAGGCTTACCCGCGAATTTGTAAAATAAGATACTTTTCTGCGGAAATGTCAGGAAATTTATTGTAGAGGCAGGAATTATGCCAGGGAAACATATTTTCGGATCTGATAACTCTAGTTGATCTCCACATTTTCAGCGAAAAGGAAAGTACTTCCTACAGTAGTCCAGGGCCTGTAGACAAAGTAACATCGTTATGTAGCGAAACGATAATTCGATACACTATTGTCTATATTCGCCAATTAACTTGTGGTAAGACCACGTGACTTAGCGCGGCCTATGCCAATCCGCCAATCCCATCCATTTAATTATTTTCGAACTTCGTTATCGTTTTTAAATTGTTACTTTGTCTAGGAGGCCTGTTCAACGTAACACACTCACTTAATTGATCGACGTCAGAAGTGATCGGTATAACAAAGTAAATGTATCAGTACTTTTACTCACAGGGTTGGCACAAAACATCATTTTTTTAATTATTTTATGATACATTACTAAATGGTGGTTCGTTATTAAAGCTATACCATAAAAACTTGAAATAATACATAACGTAATTAGGTTACCTAGGAGAAAAACAATGTTAACAGTACTTTGTATTTTTCTAATTTGCTATTATGATACATACATACAGCTCACGCCTTAGAGCTCGCGCATATGTACTTATATGTCGCAGCCAATTGGTTAAATAAGCCGTTCAATTGAAAGGCAAGCCCGTTAATTAAACGCCGGCATTTAGTTGAATGCAAATGCCGATCGTTGATTGACCTAGCATAACTTAACGTTCAACTAGTTGGCTTATTGTAAGTTAGCCCTTTGAAGACGGCTGACGTTAATTCAGCCACGTGATTAAAATTTAGTTTATTTTTTTAATTGACTTCAAAAAAGGAGGAGGTTCTCAATTCGGTTGGTATTTTTTTTATTTTTATTTATGTACACCGATTACGCCGAGATTTTTTAACCGATTTCCGTGATTCTTTTTTTGTTCGATGCAGAATAGTTGCCAATTGGTCCCATAAAAATTTGGTTAAGTTTGACCCAGTACTTTTTATGTTTTGAGCATTTTTATATATTTCATTTAATATTTGTTACTTCGATGACATGATAGTATCTACCTTTAAAAACTGTGAAATAAAAACGTTTTATACAAAAAATGAAAACCGACTTCAAAACACTAAAAAGCAAAAAATAAACCTTTTGGAGTCGGTGCAAGCCAAGGCAAGAAAAATAAAATAGTAGTACCTCAAAGTAGTATGCCTTGATTTTTTATAAAAAAAAGTTTTTTGCCACATATATGCAACTTTCCATCGACTAAACTCTTTTGTCGAGTTGTGTACTTTTCGCGATTTCCACACAACTAAATAGTTTAGTTGGTGGAAAACGCGATGTCGACTTTTTTAACCGACTTCAATAAATGAGGAGGTTCATTAGGCGGAATCTTTTTTTTATGTATGTTACTCGATAATCAAAGGCGGCTGGACCGATTTGAGTAATTCTTTTTTTTTGTTCGAAGGGTATACTTTCCAGGTCGACCCATTGTCATGATGTCAGGATCTTATAATGGAATCCTGGAGAAATCAAGGGAACTCTCCAAATGTTATAGACATTCCTATAACGATTTCAGTGTAAAAGCACCATTTGGTGAAGTAGAACTGATGATGAAGACCACAAATGGTCATTGTGACGAAATATTAGCATTTCACGAAAGAGAACCGACAACTTTAATGAGGTTTGTAAGCAATTTATGCTCGACGCAATGCATGTGACGAAGTGGAGCTGATGATGAAGTACCGGGAGAACTCCTCAATATGTAACGTCCCTGCACCAGTAAAATCAGCTTTTCAACCAACGTAACCGTTTACGTAGCTACAGCTCAGTAGCTACAGTCAATATTTGACCAGATCAAGGGCTAAAGAGCTTCTGAATGCTCAGCTGGAAGCTTATCATGACACCTAGTTTATGGTGTAAGTAATGTAATGGCAAAAGTAATAAAATATTCCAATCAAAATGCCAAAGGGCTTGTGCCTGTAATGTTTTTCTACGTAACTACTTACGATCTAGCTCGTCCATCTAGCGAGGCCTTCGGCTGTATTACACCCCGGGCGTAATACAGCCTAGGGCTCTGCTAGATGGATTAGACAATTTATCGTAATTTCTGTCAAAATATATAAAAACCGAAATAGTATTGACTTACTTAACACAAAACATAAAAAAAATTAAGAGGAGAGTTCACTGTTGTCCCATCGAAACGTTTTAAAAAAACTGTAAGTTAATACGACATTTTTAACCGCCTCTGTAGTCTAGTGGTACAACCACCGGTATCAGACCAAGGGGTCTCGGGTTCGATTCCCAGCGGGGGTACATATTGTATTCGGTTTGGTTGGTGGTAGAACTTGTTGTAAGTCCGCCTGGTTACCACCATCTTATCTAAGTCTGACGCCATAACAACAATGATTTCAGCATTGTTGTGTTCCGGCAGTTAGAGATAAGATAGCGAGTCCCTCAGTGGTTGAGGGTTCCGGGAGAGGCTCGCTTCCATCTTCAGCCTTATCAATACTTAACATCAGATATGATGAAGGCTGAGAGACTCCCCGTTGTTCATAAAGAGTGCCTTTTTTGTTCAGAGAGAACAACCCTAATGTCACCACGCCGCGCCGGAGACAGGGACGCACAAAACAGAATGCCTTAATTTAATACATCAATTAGGGCCAATTTAATTTCCAGTCCATGCAGGCTCAGTGCAGTGCATCCCAAATTATGCCTATCCTTCTTCTACTAGTACATTTACATCATATCTGATGTTATGCCGTCTCACGTTGCTGCGTTGTTTAGGCCAAGTTTGGGACAAACAATACAAATGCAGTATCAATAATTTATCTTGAATGGGGTGTATTATGAAATATTTTACGTGAGTATATTTCATTTTAATATTTACAGGGAAACAATATTAGTTAATCTGACTTAATATTTTCATATTTTAGTAAACTTTGCGAAGTACCTAGGTAGCTAGTAACTTACATTTATGACATTGCGTAACTATAGAACTTATTTTATGATTTTTTAATTTTTGCATTTTTCAATGCTACTTTTATACTTATGATAAATTTTAAATAGAAAAATATTGGAAAAAGTCTCGGTAGCTCAGTGGTTAGAGCATTGGACCGGATTATTTCTTAGATGGGTTCGGGTCCCATCTGAGAAATAATCTCTTTATCATATTTCTATAATTTATCATTTAGCCGCTTCGTTTTTGGGATAATATTAAGAATCATGTACCTAGTTGTATCTTAAACCACGGGTGTCCAACATAATTTCTGGCAAATAACCCAATGCCTCTTAAAAAAGGGTTCCGTCTCTCACCCAAGGTTGCCTGGAAGAGATTGCTATGTAGCAATACGGCCGCCTATTGTGTGTCCCTCTTTTTTGTCATTTTCTCTGTATGTTAGATGAAATTAGGTATTCACTTGACTACCGATTACCTACACCTACCCAAAATGCCACTATAATTTTTCGTCTGCACTTTTACTTAGCTTTGTTTTTTATAGTGTTTGTTAGAACTAATTTTCGTTGAAAGTTTTTATAAAGATCTACAGCATTTTTTTTTCAGATTTTTCATTTTCTTATTTTAAATATTAGAGGGGGGGGGACACACATTTAACCACTTTGGAAGTGTACACCTTTCAAAAGGTTGACTTTGAGGAAAAATATAGGTTTAATGAAAAAAAAAATCAGTTTCAGTTACATCGACCTACCAAGATTCAACTGTGTAATCCTCATAGTTTTGGATTAAAGTGGCTGTGACATACATGGGACAGACAGACATGACGAATCTATAAGGGTTCCGTTTTTTGCCATTAGGCTACGGAACCCTAAAAACGAGTAAACATTGGTGAAACGCAACCAAATCTATATCTTGACACCGAACCCCGTTTACATGGAAAAATGAGAGAGCTCCCCTTGTTGCTCTCAGATGATTGGCGATCTCATTAAAATCAGGAAAGACCCCGAGCCACCGCGGGGCGAGTCGAACTGCTCGTTTCAAGTTTTACTTATAAAAACATAACCCTCCTTCTGGCGCAGTTGGGTAAAAATAATAACAGAGTAAGTTTTTTTAAATGGAAACAAAAGTACATAGAGATTGACAATTGTTTGAGTTAATATATTTAGGACTTCATCTCGATATGATTATAATTATACTTAATTAATTTATAGATAACGGTACGTACGACTAAATCGAGTTTTATTTGTTTTGAACTGTTGCAGTAGGTTCTTGAGATTCATTGTACGACTGAAACAAATTTTACGCCTATATTGCTCTATAGCTATTTATTTTAAAATAAAATAATCGTTATAGGTATGATGGGCAAAGTTTATTTCGTTACGTAGAAAGTTTAGTTTAATGTTATAACTTAACATAATACATAAAGGGTAGGTTCTACACAATATTATAAATAGTTCAGGAATCGACTCTCGCAGTTTTTTCTGAGCTTCTCCCCGAAATTCAGTTTTAATAACTAAAGACTATTTTCTATGAGATAATTACAAAAATAAGAGTTTTCAGATTTTTCCTGTATTAAAAGACGATATTACTTGCCAAATTTCATAGTTCTACGTCAACGGAAAGTATCCTATGAATTTCGATTTTCCAGCATAAACGGCCCTACCTTTTTTTAACGTTAATTTACAAGTTAGATTTTTTCACAGCTTTAAGAGATTGTTGACCTGAATATAATTTCCATTCAATACCTTCACGCGTTTTCGAGTTTTTTCCGAAAATCCGTTTCCAAAAGCAAAGACTATTTTTTTTTTATTTAATTACAAATAGTTTTTAAAATTTTCCTGTATTTGTAGTAAAAGACGATATTACTTGCCAAATTTTGTAGTTCTAGGTCAACGGAAAGTACTCTTTGAATCGAAATCTATGTTTTTGCGGCATAAATGGCTCTACCTTTTTTACATTTATTTATATGGTTATAATTTCCACTTGATACCTTCACACGTTCCTCGAGTTTTTCTCGAAATTCAGACACTATTCGCCAATCTTAATAGTTCTAGGCGTTCTAAGTCAGCGGGAAGTACCGTATGAATTTTGATTCTGAGGTTTTGGTCTTCTGAGGTATGAAACCCTTAAAAGGATAGGATTTTTGCAAAGAGTAGTAGTAGGCATGGCCTTGGCCCTACACTAAATCTTTCTACTCGTAGCTATCAGAATTAGCAAACCGGCGAATGTGTATTATTCTCGGTAATTTGAATTGTTATATAAGTATTGTAGTTACAATGATATTATCAGCTTGAATTTGAAGGTGTGCAAAATATAATTACGTATCGGTGCAGCATCATTTTAACAATAATGATGATACTACTCGTATAGCAGCCAGTATAATTATATATTTACGACATTTAAGGCCAACTCTGATATTAAAAACATCTCTTTAATTATGAAATATGATGAACATAAGTAAACAGTTCACAAACTGCGAAGACCATTTAATCTACTGTTGCTTTAATTCACGCGCTATCATCTACTCCATTTTTTCGGCTCTAAAATACATTAGTGTCACAGTATATTTCTATGCTAGTTCACCTATTTTCGTAAGCGGCGATACACCGGCTAGGCAAATAAATTGACTGTCAAAACATATTCCCAAAACACGGAGCAGTGACTCGGATTGAATAAATCAAGAGAAAAAAATCTTGGGTTGAGCAAAACATATATAAAATTTTATGCTACATACTTCATTTTCACGTTCAGTTTCTTTGAAAATTTGTTACGAAAGCGCGGTTTATGAATAACCATTCCGGTGTAACATGCTTACTTCAAAATGAAGTTTCCCCGTATCAGGTTTATGTTGGTAAGCTTTTAACAAGCGCTCTTCCTCGGTGCTTTGCGTAAAAAAAATTGGATCTCACACGGTTATGTTGCCAAAGCCATGATGACATTACTTAAGCTGTAAAAGCTTACCCTTTTTTCTTTACACTGTATGAAATTAGTAACTACTTTATTGCTATTAATTACTTTACTTTCTGTCAAATTTTACAAAGTAAATTAGACTTCATATAGTTAATATAGCGAGTCATTTGTCGCCTATTTAGCTCAAGGTTGCCATCTGCCTTCTGCGCAAAGGTCGTAAATTCGATTCCCTTACAAGCCAATATTTGTGTGGATGAACATGAGCTATTTACCTTCGTGTAGGTGTGTTACGTACATTATGAATGTATTGACAAAAAAAAGTATGATGATCCGTTATCTATTCATAACATACGAGTAAGTTCTTTAATAATGAACTTACCATGAGCTAGCTTAGATTATTGAATTGAGTAAGTTGTTTATAACTATAGCATTCCTCTTCAGAACTTCAAAAATAAGTTTTTAAACCGTTTGGTCAATATTCTGAAAAAGTAATAATCCAACGTTCTTGTTAGAATATCTTTCTTTCTTTTATCGTAAGAATATAAATTGTGGCCAAATAGCATCAAAGCAAAATATAAAGTTGAACTAATTTGGACGTTAAAAGAACGCTACTTTTTAAAGGAATATAATAATCCGGTCGACTAATAATTACTAAATTGAGCGACTAAAAATCTAGGTTGGGTTGCGAAAAAATAGGTTTAAGTTAGGTTAGATGTGAGTAGCTCACCTAGTATTTTTGCCGCTCAAAATGTTTTTTAGTCGATCGGTTAAATACTACCCGTTTTTAATTAATGTAATTACTAATAAAATATGAAATGAACACCTTTATAAAAGCGCGTTCACATAAAGGCTGCTAAAAAGTCAACCTCTCACAGAGTGCGTAATTTTCGCCAATTAGCCGGCTGAGCACCTCTTCCGCACCACTGGGCAGCGAGATTGCGATCCCATCTCATGAATCACCTTACAAGTCCCAGTGGATAAAACTGTGTATTATCTTTTACATAATTTTGGTAATTGTTTTAACGTATTATGGATGGGTATTTTAAAAAATATCTCATGCTTGTATTTTTTTTTATAGACCCTTTTATTAGGCAAAAAAAATAAGGAGTGACTGCGAATCGGTAATTTTACACAACTTTCTGCTAGAATTATAGGTAATTTTTTTAAATATTTTGGGGTCTTGATGCAGATTAGACGGATCACGCGATTAATTAAGTATGAGGAATACAAAAAATGTCGTCATATTTCGACCCATAATGTTCCTACCGATTCACAGTAGCTTTTTAAAATTGTTTGCTTATTAAAAAAATTTTGGTGTAGGATAATTTTTCACATATCGGCCAAATATCAAAATTCTAGTCAAAGTAGGCACTAATTTCTGCCTCTCCATAAATAGTGTTTTCTTGTAAAATCATTCCCATTTATATAAACTGAACGAAGAGGAAAAAAAACTGTAATAAAAAACTAAATCCTACTCATATTATAAATGCGAAAGTATGTCAGTTTGTTTGTTACTCTTTCACGCTAAAACTACTAAACGGATTTGGATGAAATTTGGCACAAAGATAGTAGATAGCCTGGATTAAAACATAGGATTCATTTTATCCCGATACTCCCGAAGGAACGGGAACCACGCGGTCAAAAACTCGGGTGGCCTCTAGTATCTACATATTTTATACTTCAACTTTCATGGTCGCTATCACTAACATTATTAGAAAAATTTGATGATGATAAAAAAAAAATACATGATTTTTACCACACACAACATGATAAAAAACCCGTTTTTCCTTCTTCATCTTGTGGTGCCTCTCCACTACTGAAAGTTGGCCGTCAGCTCCGCATATTTTTTGCCAAGCGAAACAGGTGCACTACGCTTGCGATTCCGGTCCATTCTCTAATATTCCGGAGCCACGATTTCTTTCTTCTACCGACGCGTCGTTTCCCCATAATCTTGCCCATCATTATGAGTGGATGAAAATTTTTCCTAATAATGTTATTTTATACTTGTCCTTCCTCTGCATTAAAATATGGTGTCACGGCAAAAAGCTGAACGAATTTATAGTCACGTGAATAATTCATGTATACGATTGATTTACCTTTATTTTCTATAGGTTTCTACGAGTGGATAATTGTCCGATTCCATTCTGAGCATCAGGACAACGAGATAATACATAAATATTTAATACAACGAAGTGGAAAATTCAATAAAGATCGTGCTTTGGAGGACGTATTACTGCGGAAATATTGAAGATACGGCCACTAGTCCTAATCCTAACTATAATATTATAAATCAGAAAGTGTGTTTGTTTGTCCTTTCTGAACGCCTAAACTAAGCAAACATAATCGATTTGATTTTGGACATAGAGTTAGATAGATCCCCACGGAAACGGGAACCATGCGGATGAAACCATGGACGGCTACTAGTGCAGTCATCTAATGTCGCCACTCACATCTTTGTAAAATAATTTTCTTAGTTCATTTTTGTCAACATTAATCGTTCATAACTGTATCCCACAATGTGACTAAAAGCTTCTAAATTTTATGATGTATGGCAAGATAACCATCTTTGATGATAATATCGTTGCCACGCCACTTTATGAAAACAGCAAAGAATACTTACTGTAAAATTAATATATATCCGTCAGTAGTTTTTGCGTGAAAGAGTAACGAACACCCATTCAATCTTTCGCATATATAAAACTAGTGGCCGCCCGCGTGGTTTATAATTTATAAGCCTGATTTCTGATGTATAACCTATATATTTTCATCTAAATCCGTTCAGTAGTTTTCCGTGAAAGAATAACAAACAAACATCCTCTCAATCTTTCACAGTTATATTATTAGTAGGATTGAATAGGATTTTATAGAGTTAAATGGTAGAATTATACTGCAATATGATATCATTAATATTATTTCTAAAATAAAAAGGTTCGTGACCCACGAAATTTTTGCCAGTATGAACAGTACTCAAAAAAATGTTAATTCGAATTATTGAAAATAAATATGTAAGTCATCTATTAAAGCTTTTTAAAATCTAAAAGAGTTATGTAAAAATTGCTTTGTTTATTTTGTTTCGTCGAAAATTAATGAAGAGTGTTAAACGTTAATATCTTATTTTTTAAAGCAAATCTTAATGAAATTGGTTTTGGGGTTATGTGTTTGTATATGGTATCATTTCAATAATTTAGGAAAAAAGAAATGACAGCTGTTTGTTTACATTTTTTTCGTCTAATTATCTCCCCGAGTATAGATGCGTTGCCAGCTCTACAAAATGGCAAAAAAAATAGCAGGTAGTTACCGGACTCTTTCTTTTTCTTCTGTCTTAATTAATGGCGTGCTCGCATTAAATACGCGAATTTTGCCAATGTCAAGTAAATATATTTTGTAATATAAGAAATGTGTACGGTAGATTGAGTTAAAAATGGAGCCTCACAACACGTGTTATTACGAAAAGAACTCGGGTGAAACTCCTTACCGGACTTCTATAACACACGCAGTCTTGACAGTCTGTGACGCGATACCTTCGAATCTAGCCAACCGGAAGACACAAAAATTTCTGAAAATTTTGCGTAAAACATGCCGTCCTACTTCTTTAGACGGTGTAAAATTATAACGGTTCAATTAGGGAGCGGAAACATATTTAATTTCAATGGTATGTCAAAGTACTGTTAGTAATTGAAAATTATTATTTCGTATTTTTCTTAGAGTGAAATTTTATATGTGACATTTTAATAAGAAAGAGTGAGATCTGCGTGTGAGAGCGAAGGAGATGAATATGTGTTTTTTTTTAATGAACGACGGTGAGACTCTTAGCCTTCATCATACCTGATGTTAAGTATTGATAAGGCTGAAGATGGAAGCGAGCCTCTCCCGGAATCCCCAATCACTGAGGAACTGGCTATCTTATCTCTAACTGCCGAAACACAACAATGCTGAACTGTTATGGCGTCAAACTTAGATAAGATGGTGATAGCTAGCCAGGCGGACTTACAAAGAGTCCTACCACCAACCACAAAGACTCCTACCACCAACCACTGTGTGTGAGTCTATCGAACCTTTTCGATGTTTTTAATCGCCATGATGTTAGCGGTGACGTGTTTATAGTAATACGTCATTGATCGAAACAGTTAATTCATGTTTACGTGCCAAAAACATTTTTAAAGCAATTTCAATTCCAATACTTATAATAATTAGGTTGGTTTTCGAGTCTGTAACGGTGAGAATGCAACTGCGCATTCTTGTGGTCCCAAAATAAGTGCAATACAATCTCACAAAAGTTGTTTGTTTACCGCAAGGACGGTTCAGCAGGTTTGGATCTGTAGCAGACAAATGATGACCTATAGCCTAAATTAAAAAATATAATAAATTATATTTCCAAGGGTACTTAGCTAAGAAACTGGCCGCGGACGTCCACTTGTTTTTAAAAAAGGTTTTTAATACTATATTGCGGTTTTTAAAAGCACGTTGTCTATAGTCTGATTTTTAATTCGACGGAATTCTGACAGCTATCGAATTTTGTCATCTTACTTAACACAAACCTTTTCCGTCATGTACGTTTTATATGTATTATAAGGATATAAATAAACAAAGAATAACGATATAAATATGACGTTATAAAATAAAGTGTTTGATCTGTTTATTTTAAAAAGCTGAATGGAAAAAAGATATGAGAACATAATTTTCATTTAAAAAAAAATATAAATATTTATAATTTTTTTTATTAAAGTTTGGCTTCTTACTATTTTAGCAGTTACACAAAGTGCTATTAATTTTAAATAAAATTGTTTTTTATCTGATGTAAGTATTTACCAATAAAAAATCAATAATATATACAGTTTATTTATAACAAACAACAAAAATATTTATTTATGAATTTCGTAACAAAGATTTGTAACTTATGCATCGGGGTAATCTAGTGGTCAGGGATTCCAGTGAAAGGAAAATATTTTCCTTATTGATTGTTGTAAGTTCAATATTTGTTAAAAAAATATGATTACTATTTTAAAAGCATAAGTAATTTTTGGTCCTAGTTTTTTATATTGAAACTTTAAATTCAACAAAGTTTTTATTTTTATTTTACTTATTTTCGTTCAAATGTGTTCCGGTGTTGACGGGACCGGTTTTTAATGGCCACACTTCAGAACTGCCTAAATTCCGTCGAATTAAAAATCAGACCATAATAATCATTCAATTAATAAGCAGCAGAAAGTTTGTACGACATCTTGAACAGGTAGCGCTAGTAAAGAAACAGGAGTGAAAATGTACACAACTCACAGTAAACACAATGAACTGTATGCCTAGTAGCCTGGCCTCAGAAAATGTATGACATTAAACAACTTTTCTCCCGGACATAAACGCACCTACATTTTCCTATGCATTATTTGACTATACGTCCTCGATACTAGGTACTTAGATTTTTTTTCGTACTAGCTCTACTGATTTAGCTTCATGTTGTCAAATCGCAATTATAAAACCTGTAATGAGAAGTTGTTTTACAAAAGAGATTCACTAAAATAAGCTTTTTTATCGTTCATAAGGTCCACAAATATTAAATAAAATTTCTTAGTTGTACAGCTTGTTGTGTAGCTATCCCTCAGCGGACAGTGATTCACGCCCCAATTCAGTATCCTTCTGAAAAGGCGGTGAGGTCACGCGAATTTTTAGGGATCTAAAAAAAGTTTTATTATAATTCTCTTCACAAAAGAATCTTCGAGAATAAACAGACGATTTATATTCAGCAAACTTTAAACACTAATAAATGTTTCATTTATACCGGAGCTCTTGTAAAACGGTTTCGGAATTTTCGGAGTTGAATTAATTTGTTACAGATGAAGACGGACATTAGAACTGTAAACTGACATAAGATAAATATATCTAACAACTAGCGGTCGCTCGCGGTTTCACCCGCGTGGTATCCGTTCCCGTGGGAATATCGGGATAAAAAGTATGTTAAATTCATAAACAAGCTATCTACTATCTGTGTACCAAATTCATCCAAATATTTTCTGTAGTTTCGGAGCCTATTCAATATAAACAAACAATCAAATCTTTCCTTTTTATAATATAAGTATAGAAAAATCCTTTCGTCTCTGCCATTACTGTCATATAGACAGCCACAATAGCGAAGAAACTGAAACTGAATCGAGATTTCCTCAGATAATCAGCCCTCCGTAGGCTGAAAATAATTTATTTTCTGTAGCAATTTGGTACAAAAAAAGTAAAAACTACACCTTTGAAAACATGAAGTAAAATCTGGTCTATTAATTACATTTTAATTGAATACGATTTAAATAATATTATTTTTTTTGTAGTGCAATGTGCGATTCGGGACAGGATAGAGATGAGACACAACAGAGAAAAAGCAGACACTATAAATGTTTATCAAATCAAACTCGGCAATTTTTTGATGCTACAAATAAAATGTTTCTGCTGACATTAACATTGACAGCTTAATATTTTTTTTACCACATATAATATAAGCACATACAATACTTTTTATCGTTATGTTTTTATATACTTGGGATTATATAAGTTGACGCTATATAACCGGATTCCACGTGACTGGAAAAGTAGTCAAATATATTGCAATTCCTCTAAAAGAAGGTACATTGACTCTTAGAAAAAATCCGATAGATAAGTCAATAGAATTTCAATATGGAACATTTCTAGAACTGTCAAACTTGAAACGTCACAGGAATCATCCTAGTTGAAAAAGACTGTAGCAATCAGTTTCGTGTCTGTTCTTCTTCTTCTTTCTTAACTAATGGCTTGGTCACGATAAAATTCGCGAATTTTGGCAATGTTAAGTATATTTTTTAGAATTTATAGAAAAAGTGCGGTAGATTGAGTTATACATGGAGCCTCACAACACGTGTTATTACAAAAAGAACTCGGGTGAAACTCTTCGTTGCCATCATTACTGTCACATTTTCATACTGTATGACAGCTCCAACAGCGACGAAACCGAAACTGAAGCGAGTTTTCATTAGATAATCAGCCCAACAGGTAGAGATTTTTTCTAGAACCGTGTTTTAGAGAAAAGTAATAAAGTAAAATTATTACTTTTATTATTATCTTAAATAACATTATGCAAATTAAATATACGAATATGTAAGTACTAGCGACCACCCGCCGGTTTCACCCACGTGGTTCCCGTTCCCGTGGGAATATCGGTATAAAAAGTATCCTATGTTTTAATCCAGGCTATCTACTATCCTTCTGCCAAATTTCAACCAAATCTGTTCAGTAGTTTTTGCGTGAAAGCGTAAAACATTCAAAGATCCTCATAAACTTTCGCGTTTAGAATGTAAGTAGGATAAATAGTACGGAACACGAGACGATAAATAAAAAGGCTCTTGGCCGCATATTGTCCATGTTTTCAGCCTGACCTGCGAGCGAGCAGCGTGTTTTTTTATTTACGTTGACACGAAAGAGTATTATTATTATAATTATATACATGACTGTATTCCTTCTATGTTAAGTCATAGAACAATTGAATTTGTGTAGGTATTTCTTGTAGGTAGTTATCGAAAGTTATCTAGATTCCGCCTGCGACTTCGTTCACGTGGGCATTCGGATCGATATCATAGGATAGATTTTATGGTGGTAAAATATCCGTAGGGAATATTTGACGAGAACAAAATACATGTTGTAATTTAAACTGTGTGCCGAATTTCATCCAAAACCGTTCAGCCGATTTTGCATTATCAATTTTCCAAAAAAATATCAAGGTACTGGTGCTCACCGCGCTTATTTATTTTTTATTAAAATCGACACTAATATTATAAAGAGGTTACATTTTTTCAGTTTGTATATTAGAAGTAATCTCTGGAACTGCGCTGAAACGATATTGAAGTGAGTGACATATGCTAGATTAATTATTTCATTATATTATAAATAATGGATTCCAAGCGAAAAAGGCACGTGTTAGCTATTTTTCTACAATCATTTAGGAATCTTTAAAACCCACTATTATCTCAGCCGAACTAAAACAATTTAAGAAGACCAAAAATATATCATCTGGTAGGTATCATAACGGAGCGTCTCATATCGATATTTTAAAAGGGTCGTTAGTTAAATTTAGTTTAGATAAAACATTAAAAACGCATAAAACAGCATCATTGAACCATAGTTTTGGCTTCCGATGTTCGGGCCTATCAGTGTGACACCACGCGACAGCTGTTTGGATTATATCCGTCTGCCGATGTTGAAAATGTGGATTTTTTCACTATAATTACACACGTGACGAAATTGGAACGAGCGCAAGCCGTTAATCGTCACACTGATTTTTGGATAGCGATATGATAATCATTATAATATGATAGAGAAGATAGAAATTGAGATATTATCATACTTATTTATTTCTTGAGGTTTTTAGTCAATTTATTTGCGAAACATGTCAAGGGATTTCTTGCATTATTAATGTATCCAAAGGGGAAGTCCTAGAAGAAACAAAATAAATATTATTTCAAATGTCCGTTCCCGTAGGAATATAAAAAAACATTTCTTATTGCTCGCCTACATCATTTAAGGTTCTTGTATGTAAAATTTCAGCTTAATCGGTTCAGCCGTTTGGGCTGTGCGTTGCCTGTCAGTGGCGGTATTGTTTTATTAGTATAGATAAGACAAACTATGTAGACACCTGGTTCTGGCCTCTTTAATTAAATTCATAATTGCATAGCATTAAGGAGCGTGGAGGAGAGCACTCACTTCCAACGTACCATATTTAAGTATTTTTTTTTATTTGAATGCAATAACTACGTCCGCACAATAAACAATTCCGCGCGGACAAACAAACGCGGACAGCGGGTAGTCAACCCGTGACCTCCGCAACTGAAAAGGTGCTGAAACGTCGGGATACCAGAAACCCTAAAAAAAACTAAATAAATTGAGTACATAGTAAATATACTTATGTTTCGGGTAAATATAGTGCACTTAAAATCTGCAAAAGTTGTTTAATTATATCCTCTAGCTAATTACTTATATATCTCCGCAATCATTTAAAAGACACTTTTATATATAAATAGTCCTAGTTATATATAATTTAACTTAGCTTCCGACGGATTCGGATGCGGATTCGTTCTGCTCATCGTTCACAATAAAAATCCGAATACAGAGGGTACTCAGCTTTTTGGAAAAATAAGAGATACCTACATAAATTAAAATAACAGTATTTTGATGAAATAATACAAGGAAATTGCCAGTCATTGTTGTCTTAATTATGAGAAGAGAAACTGTAATTTTATGTTGTTATCTATTTTAGTATTAGTACGAGTATAACTTTTATATAAGTTTAGTATAGTTGGTATGGTAACCCTTGCTTAAAGCCAAAAAAGATTGGATCCAAAAAGGTTAACGTTGTTCGGCAAGTTTTGTATCTCTTTGAGATGTTAACACGGATCAAACGGTATTGTCCATATTGACAGCTTTGATATATGGCCGAAAGGAAAGTGGTGTAAACTGGGAATAGTGAACGAAAAATGCTGGTCAACTTTGGGATGTCAATTAAAAATGTAACAAGACTGTATTCAAGATTATAGTAACTCCGTTCTGTAACACCGGCAGCAAAACGCATTACAATTATAAAAATAGAAAAGTGCTAGTTGTCTTTCTATTTCTATTACATGTTTTGATAATTTAAATTATTATTTGTATACTTATTTCGCGTTTCACTCCAGACCTCTCTACGACCCTCGTTTAATATCAGATAACTATCTCCCGTTTAATCAAACCCGAGACAATTTTAAAACTCGTTTTACAAATTGACCTGATTCAAGGCGGCGACGAGGTCGCCAACGATGCCCACGGAACCGAAATTAAAAGCTTTCCTAAGCCACAAATCTTTCTTGCAATCCATCTTAACATAATTACAGTTTTAAGTGTTCCAAAACGTGCTAATTCGCCGGCCAGTAGGAAACACTCGAACATAAATAATGGAACAATAGGCTGATGGCACTGACTGGCGTTTATGTCAACAATGAACGGTTTTAGATCTTTGATCGAATGCCAGCAGCAAACCGCGCGCATGTCAGTTTAATAGGTTACAGATGCTGAAAAATATTTGAAATAATATGTTTTTGCTGCACTGAGATCTGTCGGTCTTCGAGAGCGCGCATCATCAAATAATCATTTGTTATTGAGCAAGTAAACAGGATGATACATACTGTAATTTTGATTTTGATAAATAATATCTGTTTGATAGTTAAATCATATTTAAAAATATAGCACAATTTAGATCAAGAACTAGTTGGTACTAATCTAAGCCATAAGTTATAGTTGGAAGTAAGGACAGTTTGATTTGAATTATAATTTATGACAGGAACTATTGTAGAATCTTCAAATCACCATAACCGCGGTAAGAAATTTCTCTTAGACGCGGTACGGAATTTTCAACTGGTGCGTCTTAAACTTCTTCTGAAACAATTATTACACCAACATTCCCAAAAGCCACAAAATCGTTTGGGACATTAATTATTTCTGAAATGACATCCAATATTTTCATATCTTTACGGGTGAGCTTAAAATGCGATAGAAGTAGGCCTATAGACTTTGTAGTCACCTAGTGATCAAATTATGACACAACCGGAAAATCGCATGTGGCTTGCTATAAACTGCGCGGTAGCAAATTTACAGCATCATTATTTAGAGCAGCATAGGTAATTGGCTGCCTGAAGAATTCATAGTTAACAGAGCAAAATATCTTTGCCAGAACGTTCCCGACGATATATTTTGATTGGTAATGTTGCGATTTAATTTACTAATTGTAGATTGTCATTTGAAAAATAAATATGTTAACTTTAAAGTATACAGTTACTGCTGCCAAAATATAAATTAATATTTACAAATTATTAGAAAATTACTAATAATTTTAAATCTATATACTAATATTATAAAGCTGAAGAGTTTGTTTGTTTGAACGTGCTAATCTCAGGAACTACTGGACCAATTTAGAAAATCCTTAGACCATTAGAAAGCTACATTTCTTCCAAGTGACATAGGCTATATTTTATCCCGATATTCTCACGGTAACGGGCACCACGCGAGTAAAACTGCGAGGATCCGTTATTGTCTTATAAAGGAATGTTAACGTATAATTATAAACACCTGTCAAACGGCTCCATACTAGCGCTGCCGACTTGTACATCACTATAAATTAAAAAAAAAACACAATTAATGCTAAATGCGGCGGCGTCGTTGAGATGTGACTTTATACATACGAGAGCGAGCTTTATACATTTTTTTACCCCCAGGTTGCAGTTTTGATGCACCGCCAACCCTGCAAGGGATATATATAATGTAGGTATGCATTTTTATTTAATACAAAATAATAGCAGATATTACCATCGAATATTCCAATCATTATAATAAACAACCTCAAGTATTACCATCAATAAATCATTAACGTCTAATACTGAACCAGAGTTGAGCATAAGCACTAGATGAACTTTAGAATTTGTGAAATAAAAAAAACCGGGCCGCGGAAACAATAATCAACAGCAAAAAAAATTAAATTGATAATGCAACTCATCGACGGAATACTATTTTTTTAATAACTATAACGATAACCATAACTTAAACGGTGGAAAATGTATAGGATTTGACAGCTTTGACAACCACAAATCGGTTAAAGTTAACTGGTGCAGCTCAGCCTTAGGCGCCTCCTAGACGCTCAGTTAATTACTGTGATTCATCAGTATTTATTTTATTTTGTGATAAAACTGATCGTTTAGTCTAGTGTATTGACGACTGTCAATATTTATTGTCGATTTCTAGATGTCTTAATTCCGTATTGTCAGATTCTGATAAATTCTGACGTATCTATATTAATTCGCATAAAGTAATACTCCTAATTCAATTTGGCAAAACGTTATAACGCATAATTTTTAAATCGCATAACGTTATTCTGCATAACTGAATACGCACAACGTAAATTGTCATAACGATGACTTGGGACAAATGTAATAAGTAACGTTACGTTGCAGAAGTATTAAATATATAAGGAAAATTAAAAACTGTTATCCGAAAAACAATACCCACGAACTTTAAGTAATTTAAGTAACACATAAATTTCTTACCTATCACGTGACCTAAAGGAATAAGACAAACTAGGCGTTTTAATTTTAGAGATTCAAATACGTGTGGCGGACGGAGGTAAATAGAAACACCAGATTTTCACTTTATGTAAATATATTCGTATCTTCAGCACAAACTACTACATCAATCATTTGTTTCATGGCGAGGCGTCGATAGACATTCTTATTTCTAACGCTGACATCTAGTTCCTTACCAACGAAGGAGTTAAATGTAGCAATGAGTTCGTATATTTAAATTATGTGATTAATTATTATGCGCAATAGTTATCAATTATGCGCAATAAATATTTGGTATACGTTTTTTTATTTCCATTTATTTAATAAGGGGTTTGTTAAACACCGAATATGTCACCTATGCGAATTTATATTATGACAATTAATGTTAGCCATATTAAAAGGCACCCAATAGTCACATAAGCTTTGAATGCCATATTCGTTTCACGCGTGTGAGCTGTATGAAAAACTTTGCAATACTGACGTAAATAAAATTTATCAGTATTTGTCATAATGATGGAGTATAAACTGAGCGTCTAGGCTAGAGCCTTAGTGTTTGCAGCCCCTCCTTTTTTTTAATTTCAAGCTCTTTTTAAGCGCAAATAACCGCTCACCAGACTCTACCAAATGATTAACGGCATGCGGTACTGAACCAGAGCTGAGCACTAGATGGAATTTAAATGGAACAGTTATTGGTTGCGCATCGGAATTATACTGCGTAATGGAACACCGCTATCAGGACGATGCCAAGTCGTAAACATTCCTGCAGGCCGGCTGCCCGATAAATCGAAGATTGATACTGTACTGTGAAATTGACTTAATTATGATTTAAATTACTTAAAGAACTTTCACGACAACCGTATTTTTATTAAAATAGGAAAACATTGGTTTATGATTTTTTTAATTTTCCTTTCTCAATGCTAATTTTATACTTATGATTTTAAATAGAAAAATATTGGAACACAAGTAAATTCTCAGATGGGACTCCTACCAACGATCTTTGGAAATCCGATCCAATGCTCTAACCACTGAGCTACCGAGACTTGCGGAATTTTCCAATACTTTTATATTTTTAATACGCTGTAGGCCAGCATTGTCACATTAATGTTAGAACATTGATTTAGTAATTTTTAAACAAAAATTTATAAATATTTACATAAATATCGGGATGAAGTGTTTTGTGGGTCTAATAAGGAAAATTGAGGAAGTTGACCGTAAAACACACAATTATTTTACAATTTTTAGGTATAAATTTAAGAAACTGGGATACTATAAATGATTGATGGAAAACTGTTATAACTCAGCAATTTGGGTAAAAATTGAAATGTAACAGGTCCTACTCTTTTATTTTTCTTGCCTTGGCTGGCACCGACTCCAAGAGGCTTATTTTTTGCTTTGTAGTTTTTTGAAGTCGGTTTTCATTATTAATAAAAAGGTTTTTATTTCACTATTTTTAAAGGTAGAAGAGGTTCCGTGCCTGTGCTAATAACCTTATGTCAACTGCTCATCACCTTTTACAAAATTCTGCTTTTCCCGGTGCAGGGACGTTACTTATTGAGGAGTTCTCCCGGTTATCATTAATTATCAGCTCCACTTTATCACCTGGATTGAGTCCAGCATAAATTGCTTATGAACCACATTAAAGAAATCGTATCGCAGGACCTTAGAGTAGGCGACATCTTGAAACCGGTGTACGCCTCTTTTTAACCGACTTCAAAAAAGAAGGAGGTTATCAATTCGTCGCGTATTTTTTTTTTTATATTACGCCTGAACCGATCAAAATGATTCAAACGTTATAACAAGTTGGACAATTTTTAAATCGGTCCAATACTTTTGCAGCGTTTTGATACAAACCGTTTGACTCAAACAAGTAGTTCCTACACTAATTGACTGTTACTACTAGTTTGAGTCAAACCGAAGTGCGGGACTTATTGTAACTAATAAAAATGTGCAATATTTTTTTCTGTAAAAAAAAAACGGACTTCAAAAGTCAAAAAGTAAAAAATAACCCTTTTGGAGTCGGTGCCACCAAACACCAAAAGCAACGATGGTGTATTCTTTAAATTCTACATTGCACTTCTACTTCTTGCCTTGGCTGGCACCGACTTCAAAAGGGTTATTTATTATTTTTTTTATCTTTAAGGTCGGTTTTAATTTTTTTATGAAATGTTTTTACTTACAATAGTCGTGACTACAAACAAAGGTATGCAATGTCAAAAAGATAGTAAGTAGGTATGATCTTAAAAGCAAAGCGTTTAAATTTTATTCCACCGTTTACTATTCTGCGATACCCAAGTTAAACGAACTCACTAAACAACAGATTGCCGTTTCAACTAATAAATTAGATTGCAACTTTGTAAACGTACAAAGTAAGCGTTACAAATTCAGTGTAGCGCGGGACAGCGCTGTGATCGCACGCGTCCGGTACCGCTACGTTAAAACGCGCGGCAAGTTGTATTTTGCAACTACCCTCGTTTAAAAAAAGAAGTTAACATGGAGGAGAACGAAGATGAAAGTAATATAAGTGACTCGGAGATTGTTCAAGAATGTGAACGCGAATTGGGAAAAATGCTGGAGTGGGATAATATGGAAACGGATATGGGATATGCTGGGAATAGAAATAGAAAAGTGGAGAAGAGATGTCGCGAGGACAGTGAGGAAAATAGTGAGGAAGGTTTTGTGACTGTAACAAGTAGAAGGACAAAGAGACTTATAAGGAGCACATCGGTATTACAGCAAGAGGAAAGAGAAAACATCGAAAATATATATGAAATATGTATTACATCTTTGACAGTTTTGCCTAAGCAATTCGCAATGGCGAAACTTCTTCGAAATGAAAATATAGATGGTATCCGACGAATTAAATATAAGAGCCCCTACAAGACCCTTATACAATTTGATAGTAAAGAACGTGCTGAAAAGCTATTAAGTTGCTCCAAAATTACAGATTTGGGCTATAGATGCCAACTGACTACAGAAAATGACATATCATACGGAGTTATTAAGGGGGTAGACCTAGAGGTTAATTTGGATGAAATTAAAGAAACATTAGAAAGTTCCTATAAAATTGTATCTGTAATAAGATTGAGACGGTTGAACTTAGAAGGAAAATGGGTGGACAGCGAATCAATTCGAGTCGGTTTCAAAAGTCCTACCTTACCTCCGTATGTATACGCATACGGATATAGGTTTAAGGTAGAAGCTTACGAATTTCCGGTCTCGCAATGCTCATTATGCTGGAAGTTTGGACATTTTTTAAAATTCTGCCCTACAAAAAAGCCCTTATGCCCAAAGTGTGGTCAAGAACATGAGAACTGTGTAACTCAAATATTTACCTGCATAAACTGCAAAGGATCCCATATGGCAATGGATAAAAAATGTCCCTTTTTTCTCAAAGAAAAGAAGATTCGATTAATCATGCGTCTGCAAAATATGACCTACAGAAAAGCTCTTCAGGCTTATCGTATGGAACAAGCAAAAGAAAAAGAAACCGACTGTAATATCACTACGGGATCGATTTTGGACCCCACACCAAATATTGTCAGCCTTACATGTCCAAACAATACCACTAAGACCTACAGTAGTGTAGTTAAAACACAAGCAGTAGTACACAACGAGGACACATGCAGTGTGCATGAATTAGACGATGAGTTTGAAATACCAAATCGGGTGAATAGACAGGGAAATACAAGAAACAAACAAAACAAGAAAAACAATCAACAACAACAACAACAAGAAGTGGAAAACACATCAGTGAATTTCACAACAAGAAAAGTGAATCAAATTGAAAATACAAGAAAGAATAAGAACAACGAACATTTATTACAAAAATTTGAATTCAAAAAGTTTATTTTAAAAGTGAAAGACATTATTACACAGGACAGTAGTTTTGAGGAAAAAGTTTGCTCTTTTCTGAAACTAGTTTTTAACGAAATTAAAACCCACCTATTGCTATTTGTGACGAAAGGAGAGGCGTTGGACTTATTACTTAAAAACATATTTGATGGGTAGTAAACGCTTATCTAAAATATCTGTTATCAATATTCTCCAGTGGAATGCACAATCTCTTAGACCAAAATTAGGTACTTTTGAGGCATTGTTAAATCAAGAAAAAATTCACATAGCCATCATAAGTGAGACATGGTTGGATGATGAATCACCTGTCCATCTTGGTGACTACCACTTTCATAGGAATGACAGGTTTGACGGTTACGGAGGCGTCGCTATTATTACCCACAAGTCACTTCAAGTCCAGGTATGTCATACTAACTTAAATAATGCAGGCATAGAGATTATAAAAATTAAGCTTTTAAATTGTGGCTTTTTAGAAAATATCGTGTCAGTGTATTGTCCTTCCTCTGTCCGCACTTCTCAATCTGATTGGGATGACTTATTTAGAATGACTCCTAAGAGGTCTTTGATAGCCGGCGATTTTAATGCGCACCATTCAAACTGGTCGTATAAAACAGATACCAGAGGTTCTCAGTTGGCAGACTGTGCTTTAGACTGCGGTTTTATATATCTTAATGATGGTCAATTTACGAGAGTCAAATTAGTTAATGGACATATGCAGGAAAGCGCACCAGATATAACTTTTTCTTCGTCGGATATTGCAATAAATTTTCAGTGGCAGGTCTTAAATGAAAATTTGGGCAGCGATCACATGGTGATTAAAACGTCTATTAACAATAAAAATGATTTTCAAATAATTAAAAGACGAAATTTTAAAAAGGCCGATTGGAACTCTTACAGAAAACATTTACAGTATGCTTTTCCTGTAGAAATGATAGAGTGCAACAATATTCAACCTAGGTATGATCATTTTCAAAATGTTCTCATACAAGCTGCCGATGAATCTATTCCTGTTACAAAAATAAATCCAAACCCAGAGTCAAACTTTAAGCCCAAAACCTATTGGAACCCCTATCTGTCCCAGATAGTAGCTCAGCGCAGGTTATGCCTTAGTACTTTTCGGCGTAATCCCACGCCAGAAAATTTAAAAAAACTGGAGGATAAGGTTGAGGAAGCTAGACGTTTAATAAGTCAGGCCAAGTCGCAAAACTGGAGAAAATTTTGTAATGAAATTGACGAGTCTACTTCCGTCCAAGAGGTATGGCAGCGTATGAGATGGGTGAAAGGGTTGAGGCGTACAGTATCACATCCACCGGATGAAAATAGAAAAGAACTATTATTGTCACTATCTCCCGACTCCGTTTCTCAACAGACTCCAATTTTCCAATCTAACAATGATCTACTCGAATCTGCCTTCTCATATCAAGAAATGATGCATTGTATAAAAAAGTCTGACACAGCGCCGGGAGAGGATGCGATCTCATACTCCATGATATCCAATCTCGACGAGACCGGAAAAAAATACCTCCTTAGTCTATATAATGCGATTTTTGAGTTTAATTGTATACCGATTCAGTGGCGTAATATTCAGGTTGTCCCCATACCTAAAGCAGGAAGTGATCCTAACGTCAATGTTAAATTAAGACCAATATCCCTTATGTCTTGCGTTTGTAAAATTTTTCACACAATGTTAGCAAAAAGGTTAGAGTGGTTTGTTGAGAAAAACAAAATTTTACCTAAGTATTCTACAGGATTCAGGAGAGACCAATCATGTTTAGATTCTTTGGTTCGTATTATCTCTTACATTCAACTTGGTTTTACGAAAAATATCCCTACTGTTGCCTGTTTCTTGGATGTAGAGAACGCATACAATAATGTGTCAATATTTCAAGCTACTTCACTCTTAGACAATCTACAAGTAGGCAAGAAAATATGTAAATATTTGTGGTCCTTTTTAAATGAGAGACATTTGCAAATCAAAAACCAAATGGGTAATGAATACATGACTAGGTGGACCAATAAAGGTTTGGCCCAAGGTGATCCGATTTCCCCTTTGATGTTTAATATTATAACTGCAAAAATTGCACAAGAAATTGAAAATGTACACATATGCCAGTATGCGGATGACTTTGCTATTTACTTAAGTGATAGGAAAATTGGAATTTGTGAAAACAACCTTCAGTATGCTCTTAATGAAATAGTTAAACAATTAAACGTAATAGGTTTAGATCTATCAGACACCAAATCAAAATATGTTATTTTTAGTAGAGGTAGAATTAGGAAACAAATAACACTCAAAGTCAATGGAAAGTCTCTGACGTCAACAGATTGTATGAAGTATTTAGGTATTTGGCTTGACAGGTCTTTGCTTTGGGGAAAACATATTAACGAAATAGCGGAAAAGATGAGAAAATTCCTAAATATTTTAAAGATTTTAGCAGGTTCAGGCTGGGGAGTGCACCCTAAACATCTGAGGAGAGTTTACATAGCACTAATAAGAAGTAGGTGTGACTATGGGAGTTATTTATATGATAATAGCGCCCAATCTCATGTTGCCAAGTTGGATAGGGTTCAAAATCAAGCCTTGCGCATAATAGGTGGTTTTATCAAAAGCTCGCCAATTCATGTTATGGAGTCCGAATTGTGTATTCCACCATTGTTTGTGAGAAGAAAATACCTAGCTTATAAATACTGTCTAAAAGCTAGTACGTATGAAATGACTACTGACTTACTTGCGCAACTTGTATCTGCTTGTGAGACACGATATTGGAATAAGAAAAAGAAACCATTGCTTAGTACAACTTATAATCAAACTAAGGAATATGATGTTGGATCTTCAAATCCTTTGGAAATGTACTCGCTCAATATTTGGGTCACTGGCATAGATATCACAAAATGTATCAGGCCTCAACTAGACTGTGTTAAAAAAAAAAAAAGTTCCTTAGAACCTAATGCTCTTAAATATGACATTTTAAAAGAAATTTCTGAAAAATATGATGATACCTGGTGTAAAGTTTTTACGGATGGTTCGAAGGATGCTAATGGCAAGGGTGCAGCGTACTATGTGTATAAAAATCAGGAGCGGGAAATGTTTAAAATAACTACTGAGGTGTCAATAATGACTGTGGAACTCTTTGCCATTTATAGAGCTATTTTGTATATTAAATGTGTAAAACTAAACAAAACTGTAATCATTACAGATAGTAAAAGTGCATTGCAGCATATTGCTCTTTGCGCCTCTGGTAGCAGAGGTGTAATGATAGCGTATAACATACTACAATTGCTCCATGAACTTAACACAAATGGCATTAAGTTAAATCTGCAGTGGATTCCATCTCATGTAGGTATCAAAGGTAACGAGGAAGCAGATAAGTTTGCTAAGCTCGCAATATCAAATGGTTTACATTGTTATATAAAACCTTATTTTTCGGAAATTTTAGTAGAGTTTAAAAAGGATTGTTTTGAGATATGGAAAAAATACTTCGACGAAATTTCTCTTGTAAAGGGCATTTGGTATAAAACCATGCAAAATGAGCCTCCTCGCGTACCTTGGTTTGGAAATGTAGACATAAGTAGGAATTACATTGTATTGCTTCATAGGTTACGTTCTGGTCACTTTCCATCAGGCAAGTTTGCATATCTGATGAAAAAGTCCAATACCCCAAATTGTGAAGTGTGTGGTAAGTTAGACGATGTGCAGCACTTGCTGATGGAATGTGATAAAAATCGGGCTAAGCGCGAGTCATTGATGAAAGAATTGAATATTAAAACATTCGATGTTGGTGCCTTTCAGTCCATATTAGCTGAACCAACGTCATCAGCAGCTAAGCTTTTGTGTGAAATGGTGTCCTTCAATGACTCTGTGTGTATTTGATTTATTTTATGTTATAAGTGCAGTGTTTTTTTTTTTTTTTTTTTAATATAATTATATATTGTTTATTACCTAATGCTATTTGTATAGATTAGTGCATTATTAGGGTACGATGGGGCTGACATTACCTGTGGTAAAAGTCCCAAAATAATATAAGAATAAAAAAAAAAAAAAAAAAGCGTTACAAATTAGGACAAGTGTACAATGAAGTTGTTGTAAACAAAGTATTCGGCTAGCTCTAATCCTGAAGTAATCCACTTAAGTGAAAACAAAGATATATCTTGCTTGAAGATGCGGGGTTTGTACTATCGACAACACATCAAGGGTCACACAAGGACCTTGCACGCGTCTTTATAGCAAAATAATTAAGGGTAATTTTCGAAAAGTTACTGTTTACTTAGATGTGTTGTTGTGTTGTCCACTATGCTCTAAAGCTACGTTTTACTTTGTACTTAATCAGTAAACTTCTGCTATTAGCTAACTCTCAGCTGATAACGTAATTATAGTAAATGGAGGCTTAGTAGAATAAAGTTTCATGTTAATTATCATCCCGTATAATTTGCATATCACGTTTGACCCCGATGTTGGTTGCGGTTAAAGACGAGCGTTGCTTAAGAAAAAATTAGGATGTTAAGGCGCTACTCGGAAAAGTATGGACTTTTTGATATAAAACTATAGCACGGTTACAGTAGTTACAAATCCGGTAATAACATATATATTTCTTCATACCTTTATCTAGATTCGTATAGTTTCAAAAACACGATTATATGATTTTGCCTCGACACTTTTTCTTTTCGAAAAGACCTCTAAAAAATACGAAAATTCAAGACTATTCTTAAATGGGGTTACTTACACTATTGGAAGGTTTAATAAGTGGACACCAATAATATTTAGGATCGTATAGAAGCATTTTTTTTAATCGCTGTAGTTTTTTTAATACGAAGTGATTTTGTGTTTTTTTTCCTAATCTGCAAAATCGGTCTCGCTCCCGTGCGCGTCGTTTTCTCATGGCTATCTCGCTTCAGCAATTTTTTTTTGAGTATCGCCTTAAGTTGTTGATATTTGAGAGAAATTGCGTAGATTCAGCGTGCTGCTAAAGCGCACGCTGGGCCTATCTCTTATCGCAGTATTGTTTCAATTTAAACAAATTAACCGCCAATCTTTGACGTGTATAATGTTAGTAAGATAAATACATTCATACCAAAACATTGTTGTATGTTGCTCGAACAGCATTACCTGCAAATAAATTTGAAAAATATGTAAACACTTGTAAAGAGTTGTTCTAAAAATAAAAATGTAAAGTAACTTACACCATCTAATAGAATATAACTATCTCTTTAGATATCCAAAACAGAATTAATAAATTTAATGAAATTTACTAAACTAAAACTCGAATTTTTTGCAGTACATATTTTTTATTACTACCAATTCAATAAATTAAGATAAAGTTATTTGAAGACTCTTAAACTCATGTTAAAATGGTACAAATATTACAAATAAATAGTTAACTCTTTTCACTCATAAGATTTTAAGGTTGAAATAGTAATTATTCCAAAACTAACTAGGTTTCTTCTGTTTCGTCACCTTTTGAGGCCTGTGTACAACAGTAAGCTTAGCACTAAAATCTTTCGAGTAAGTACCGAGGACGTATCGTCAAAAAATGTATGACATAGTGAGCAGCGTTAACAACGCGATAGCAACGCGACAGCGATAAGTCACGTATCACCATAGCAACTGCACGTATAACCATAGCAACCGTGAGGTTAGGAACTTTTTTTCACAATTCCCTATATTTTTTAGGGTTCCGAACCTCTAACGAAAAAAAAGGAACCATTATAGGGTCACTTTGATGTCCGTCTGTCCGTCCGTCCATCCGTCTGTCCTCGTTTATCTCGAGAACGCGTGGAAGGTATAGAGTTGAAATTAAAACCATATATTCAGGTTAACAATCTGTTGAAGGGGTAAAAAATGAAACTTGTAAATTAACATACAAAACGATAGGACCGCTTAGATCTTAAAAAATCAAAATTCATAGGGTACTTTCCGTTGACCTATAACTATGAGAATTGGCAAATAATATCATCTTTTACTACGAATACGGGAAAAATCTAAAATCTATACATTAGTAATGAAATCATAAAAATTTTGTCGTTAGTTTCGGAAACTGAATTTCGGGAGGAACTCGGGAATGCGTTTAGGTATCGAGTCCATATATTCACGTTAACAATCTCTTCAAGCTGTGAAAAAATCAGTGTTGTATCAAAATTAACGTTAAAAAAGGCAAGGATACCATTTAAGCCGCTGAAACCTATACTTCAACACTCTCAAGGAACTCAAAATTCATAGGTTACTTTTCGTTGACCTAGAACTATGATATTTGGCAAGTAGCGTCGTCTTTTACTACAAGTACAGGAAACAATTTGAAAACTAGCCATTTGTAATTAAATCATGAAAAATTATGTCTTAAGTTTTGGAAACTGAATTTCGGGAACTTCTGAAAAAACTGCGAAACTCAATTCCTGAACTAGGGCGAGGGGTCAAAATTTGGCAAAGGTAAGCCGGACCCAAAATTTCTCCAAAAATTCTCTCAACTGTATGGCGGATCAGTGGGATAGGATTTCTAAAAGGAAAGACGATGGGAATCGGTATTTAGGTACCCTTCGCAGTACCCTAGCAGTGGCTAGGTAGGTTTATAAATTTGTGCGGAACCCTCGGTGGGCGAGTCTGACTCGCACTTGTCCGAATTTTTTGACGATACGTCCAGTCCACAATACGTCTTCTATACTAATTCTAAAGGTTTTCGTACGTACGAGAAGAAGGTGGTTACCTTTTCGCCACACACCATTTAACATGCCTTTACCCACTCGCTTTAAACAAGTGAATTCTCAACAAAATTGTTGTAGAAACCTTCAACATAGTTGCAACATATTGTAGTGTAGTTGTAACGCTAGTCAGGCCAAATAAATCTCGCACTTTAACACGACCCGCTCAGGTGCACGCGAGTCTTGCTCACAGCCATTTACAGAAGACAACCGGCATGAATCTACACCACGTAGCTTTCAGACATCCATTCAACTTACAGGCTTATTAATAACCTCTAGAATTCTATTGTTGCTTGGAGCGTTGCATACTTAGGGATACAGGTCTACATTCGAGCAGAAGTTTTTGTGGATGGCATAATCCTTATCTTTAGGAGAATCTAGACCTATTTGTAGTCTACGTAGCTTTCAGAATTCTTTCAGCTTTTAGGCTTGTTAATATACTGTAGGTATATTTGTTTGTACCTTGTTTTGCTCGTGGAATTAGACATTTAAAGATTACTTAACGATACATTCCGACGATTCTATAAATGACGTGAATTCGCAACATCATATCATAATTATCTCGTAGAAATAAGAAGAGGAAAAACAAATCAATTAACGAAAAATAAATCGAATGACCCAGAAAACAAAACAATAGACATGGAGTATTGTAGCGACCTCTGGGATGGGTCAGCTAAATACCAACTTGCTACTCTCGACTCGGTAGAACGCCGAGCCAGACTTATTGGCGACCATGAGCTGGTTAAAAACCTGCATAGTTTGAGTCACTGCCGCCGTAAGGTCGCTTGTCTGTCGGTTTTCCACAGACTTTACTTTAGGGGACTGTGCATCTGAGCTGCATATCCTCATTCCGCCTTCTCCTTTTCCCATCGGAATACCAGACGTACTGCAGACTACCATCCATACTTGGTTGCCATTCCAAACTTACGCACAGAGCGCTTTGAATCCTCTTTTATCATGCGAACAGCCAAGGAGTGGAATGCCCTGCCAGCGTCTGTTTTCACAAGCAACCCAAACTTCTTCAAGGTATAAGTGAACAGTCTTCTGAGCGAACTCGCCCCATCCTAGACTTCATCTACGCCCTTCGGCCAGATTGAGATCTTATGTAATCGAAAAGACTATCGCTTATCCCTGAGACACACCCTCTGTCTTACCGACATTACAGTAGTTTTCTATATAGTTCACATAAAATATTACTTATCAAATAACTAAATCGCGAAGAGACGTCAACATGTCGACAGTAACCAATCCAGACCGCTTTATTTACTTCCAACTGCTGCAGTAAGAAGTATTTTTGCAGCTAAGTCTGCACCAGACAGGCCATCTCGAACAAGTCTCCGACAAACTAGACTTGAATCGAGTTACTGCCACTAATTGCTTGGGGTCTAACTTAGTTTGTACGCCAAATATTGTTTACAATACAGCTCAGATATTTAACTACTTAAATTATGAAACCAATGTTAATTGTTAAGTTTGGAAAATGGTGAAAGTGCTGGAATGTTTTCATACAATAAACATTGGGGATTTTTGTTTATTGAGAATAATAAACAAAAATCCGCGGAAATAAAATACATAGAATTCTACTTTAAATTAAAATAAACAGTTATCAAAATAGACTAGACCGCAAACAAAACCGAAAGACGTATTTACGTCAGTTCTACATTGGAGAGACAGATAGACGTTAGCTTAAACAATACGAAAGGAAGTGCATACCTTTCGAATATTTTGTGAAAATAAACTTCTTAACTCACTTTCAAACAAAATTTTCGGCACGACATTGACAGATTTAAGAAATAAGTGTTACTTTGTTATGTGCCTATGTGTTATCAATGCATCAACGTTGAAAGCCAAGAAAAATTTACACACTTGTCATTTTTCTTTGTAAAAGAGGAAACAGCGATACTTAAACGATTGCTATTGTAGAAAAGTGAAGCGAAGCAGCTAAACTATCTGGAGTAAGTCTAGAAACTTAGTAGATAGATACGAGTCAATTTGCTAATGGCAGACTGTCTCTAAGAGTTGCAATATTTTTATTTATCTTAGCAAATGAGCTCATTCGGCAAATACTTCCTTTCCAAGTCTGTTTAAATTGCAGAAACGTATCGATAGTGAGATGAAAAAATACGGTGAATTGGCAAATATCTCTACTGACTCGATTAGATTTCCTTTACGTAGGTTCGTGGCATAACTAACTCGGAACCCTTTGTATTAAGGTTTGTACATACGTTTAGGTACGACCCAGATTGTTGAAACCATATCGTTATGGTAGTTAATAAATATAAATATTATACCTACTTGAAAAAACAACAGGTAGTCTCATAAATAATCTAGACAGTTCTGTTCTGAGAGCAACTTGGGAACTACGTGGTTGTTTCAATACATATTTATCTCATCAAATAATAATAAAATGCAGAAATTAAAATTGAAAATGGTAGTTCAATAGTTATAATTATAATCGTAGCTGTGTATTGTCGGCTTCGAATAGGACTACCCCCTCTCATCCCGTGGGTGTCGTAAAAGGCGACTAAGGGACTCAGCCTTCAGGAGACGGGCAGCAGCGTCTCCTACAAACTTTGCTATACTGCGATCGCCAACCCGCCTGCCAAGCGTGGCCATTATGGCAAACCCCACCCTTTAGGGGAGGCCTATACCCAGCAGTGGGTGTTATGTGGCTGAGACGACAAATTATAATCGTTAATCCACGAATAGCAAACGAAACTTACAAACTGCTTATCCAGTTTTCTGAAGATCCCACGTATATCACTCCCACCCAGCATCACAGTAGACACCAATCATCCTTGTCGTTAAAAGCCAATTTTTTTAAAACTAGGAGCCTCCCAACAAACAAACTTCAAAAGAATCTCTAGAAAAACTTCAGCTCGTAAAAGTTAAATGAAAAAGTTTGGCTTCAAATTGACAGTCCCGAGCCGTGGACCGAAGAGGTTAATAAAATTGCCTTCTGACATGGATATAAAGTGTTGCATTACCGGCTGCAAATATTAAAAGGGATTCGTCGTTTAGCACGTGCTCTTTTAAAATACTCTCGGGAAATGTGCGCTATTTTATGAATGCTTTTCTACTTAAGTATTTAACTTTCACTGTGCAACTAAAGATTCATATTTGTGAGGTTTCCTTTCAGGAGCCGATTTAACTGGTGGTAATTAGTTTTATTGATATTTTTAGAGGAGCTCAGTGGGTCATGGCCCATTCTCCTTATCCATTCAGTGTAAAGTGTTGCTAATAATAAATATTATTCTAGTCTATTCCTAAGGAAGGCCAGTGCCCCAGTAGTGGGGACATTAAAAAAGGTTGACGAGAAGAAATTAGTTTTAATCAACGAATCGACAATGAATTAGATTAACGAATCAAAATGTCACGGTCACGGTCAGGTCGTATTTAAAAATATTGTTTTATAACCTATTATCTTGTAATTATCTATAATTAACCGCCTCTGTGGTCTAGTGGTACAACCACCGGTATCAGACCGAGGGGTCACGGGTTCGATTCCCAGCGGGGGTACATATTGTAGTCGGTTTGGTTGGTGGTAAGTCCGCCTGGCTAGCTACCACCATCTTACATAAGTTTGACGCCATAACAACAATGTTTTCAGCACTGTTGTGTTCCGGTAGTTAAGGATAAGATAAGTAACCAGTTCCTCAGTGGTCGAGGATTCCGGGAGAGGCTCGCTTCCATCTTCAGCCTTATCAATACTTAACATCATGGTGAAGGCTAAGAGTCTCCCCGTTATGAATTAAAAAAAAACATTATTTATTTCAGCATCTTAAATCTATTTTGAAAGCTAAACGTCTGAAATCTATACTTATTCTTTATAAAAATCAGCTTTCAAAAGTAAACTGATCAGACTCCAGTCAATATTTAATTAGGAATTATTAAAAAAAGAACTCTTGCAGTGTACACAATCGCTTGTTTGTTATAGAGATTTTGCGCGGTAACAAGTAATAAAAAAAGTCTTTAATATTTCCCGAGACGGAAAAGTGAAAGTTTTAACCAGACTTTCAGAGCAATCAAGACTATGAAAAATTAATCTCGTGATTAAAAATGAATTTCTTAAGTTGCGCCTCGGAGTTATTGAATACACAGCTTGGGGAGTTGCGTTGTTAGTGATAATTAAGTAGGTAAAACTTTTTTATTCTGAAAGGCTTTAAGCATACATCATTGCTTATAAACAACTTCAGAATTTTCATCGACAACTCATTTGATATTTTTTGTATGAAAAGAAAATCACCTTAGAAATATTTAGCGTAAAATATCGCAAATTTTGTGACTGACTTATAATTTCCATTGATCGTTAGCCACGATTAAGATTAAACCGGAGACTTTGGATCTCTCAAGTAAAATATGAAGCAATATAACATATTTTCATGTACATTATTCCGAAAGAGAGGATTGCTTTCCAAACTTAAATGTTTTTTTTATAATTTCACACAATCACATCAGTTATCTAGCCCACGTTAAGCTTCATGATGAAATTTGTGTTTTGGATACTTACTACATAGATAACGGATAAGCATACTGATATACCTTTTTATTTGTAATTTTTTTAAGTATAGCCATTGTATGCGAGACAAATAATAGTTATTTCTCATGCAAGGCTGGAAAGTTGGTTATTTCGCGGCGAGTTACCTCTATTGAAGGCTGAGCTCTATTGAAGGATTCTAGGATTGATGAAGGATTTTAGGAAAGCGATTTTCTACGCAGAAACTGAACGAAAAGTCCTCCTTTTCCGAGCGTGTGAGAGGAAAATGATTTTCATCTCACAAGCTCAGAAAAGAAGCGTTTTTTGCGGCCTAGCGCGGTTAAGTATATTTTTTTTAATTTAACACCTAAAAATATGCCATTATACGTTCCGAATTGCAATATTGACATTTTTGTTACATTTTATACTTATTTTAAAAAGCTTTGAATTAATTATAATACTTCGTTAAAATTTTATTATATTATTTTAGTTCATTGAATCATAAAAACAATATGTATAAGATTCAACTATTTGTTAAAAACAAAAATATTAGGCTGGGTGAGATTTCACAACCTATGATTGGATTTCGGAACGTGGCAGCTTGTCTTGTACCTCATGTCAATGTCAACCTTTACAGAATCGTTTTATTATTATTTATAAGTAACAATTTATTCCTACTTTAAATAACTTTGAATTAACTATTATACTCCCTTTTTTATTATTTTAGTTTTTTTATATTATTACAATGAGAATAAGGTACTTATATTTAGATTCAACTTTTGTTTAAAGAATTTTTTACCGGAAGTTGACAGCGGAAACAACCATAAAATGTTCCTCGCTGTTGTGAGGTGAAAAATTGTGTGTTGCGCTCGGCAAAAAAGTTTTTAGCGTCTTGTACCTTTGAAATCCTCGCTTCGCTCAGGATTCAATAAATGTAACTCGCTGCTTATAACAAACTTTCCAGCCTTGCATAACAAATACCTTTTTTTATTTGTTTTAATTTATTTGTAAACACATACATGTACATGCACACTTATATTTATCTTGTCCGGGTATCAAACCCGGGATTTCTAGCGCAGAAGGCGGGTTTAGTACCCCTGCGCCAAACAGGTCGTCAAAAAACTAAAGTTTAAGGCTGTTTACAGCTAGGCAGTGAGAGGTAAACACTGGCGTGCTTGATCTTACGTTGTCCGCACAAAACTCAGGTCGCAGTAAGGGCGTCATTTTGTCTTCAGCGAGCCATTCATAGTGAGGGCCATCCACATCAAAAGGACGCCACTCGGTTCAACAACCGCTGTAAAAAAAAACCGCACAATACCATAGAATACTCAATAATACAATAAGTCTCAAAGACTTGCGAAGAGGTTTTACAACACTGATTTCTTTATTTTTTACTCTGACACAGCTTAAGGTTTTCTTATGAAAAAAAACAATATTTTTTCCGAGAAATCGCTGATTTTCATTTGTTTAGCGAATGTGCAATTGACTTATTTTGTCTAAGCTTTTTATTGTCTTCGCAGTCTTTGAAGAAACAAGGTTTCCTAATCGGATTTTACATAACCTTTGAAGCACCGCGTGCTTAGAAATAGAAATAAGTAGAATATGATAATTAATGTATCTTTATCAGTGTCACTAAGAGTTAAGAATGGTATTCTCTCTAAAAAAACCTATGTTTTTTAGAGAGAGGAATACTATTATTAGCCTTAAGACTTAGCTAATTTAAATTTTAAATGGAAATTATTTTGCATTTTTAAATGGAAAAAGTTAATAATTAAATTATACTATCAGTTTTGGAGGACAAAACAGGGAACTACGATGATTATAGGATTTTTCACTTCTCTTGCCCTTGCTTCCTCTTTAGTTTGAAATGAAGATGCGGATATTATCTAACTCAACGTTAACTAACATTTAGCGGCTAAATTAACTGATTGCGTTAGACAGAAGGGCAAACAGTAAGACCGCTACCTTGATAAACACATGTGTTTCAGAGTCAATATAGAACACCGCAAATTGAACCCAATGTGTTAACGTGGCGTAAGGCAAACTGCCTTGGCGTTTGATCATAAGTAAATAGATTACATTGTTATGTACTTATCTCTGCTGACTTGACGTTTGGGCAAGGAATCAAACGCTAAACAATCAAACGTCAAACTTGATATAATGGAATTCTAGTAGCCTCCTCCTCCTAGTGAGGTTTCACTCGTGTGGATCTCGTTCCCGTGGGAATATTGGGAAAAAAGGTATCCTTTGTTTTAATCCAGCCGCCTCTGTGGTCTAGTGGTACAACCACCGGTATCAGACCCAGGGGTCCCGGGTTCGATTCCCAGCGGGGTTACATATTGTATTCGGTTTGGTTGGTGGTAGGACTGGTGTAAGTCCGACTGGCTAGCTACCACCATCTTATCTAAGCCTGACGCCATAACAACAATGTTTTCAGCATTGTTGTGTTCCGTCAGTTAGAGATAAGATAGCCAGTTCCTCAGTGGTTGAGGGTTTCGGGAAAGACTCGTTTCCATCTTTGGCCTTATTAATACTTCAGGTATGGTTGGCTAAAAGTCTACCCGTCATTCATTAAAAAAATATCTAGTAGACAATTTTATTAATCTACCTATCTCTTTACATTCATGTTTATTAATAAGCAGTAGGTACCTAACTTTTTTCTAAGGTTAACATAGAATAAATTGGTTACCCAAGCAGCAAAATTTTCCTATAATCGTTGGATTATAAGATTAAACGTCTTATAGCATACTTATGGAGGCATTGGTTGAGATCACTGATCTTATAAAAGTAGCATAAGGGACGATTTACTCTACAAGCACGTTCAATCCTATTACGTAGTCTTATAAACGCTTACAAGAACATCGTATAAAACTGTTAATGCTACAAGCGCTTTCGATCCTGTTACATAGTCTTGTAAACGTTTAGAGGATTTGATTATATGACTCTTATAGGTACTAGCAGTCTTATAAGTGCATATTATAATGATAATTAGCTATGCTCCTATAAATACATTGGGTAAGACTATTTAATCTTTTTAACGTTTTGTTTAATTCTTCTATAAGAAAAGTTGTCCTGTAAACGTTTTGGGTCTAGGCTACTATAGGTCGAAGATACTATAAGATTGATTTGTCTTTGACGTGACTGCTAATGGATCACTAGCACCGCACTTTCATTCCTGCTGCTAATATAGGTAAGAATTTACTTATACGTGTCCTGCATATGCTATTACTAGATTGATTGGTTGTCTACAGCCATTTTGTTTTCATGCTGTGATGTTTGTTAAAGTTCAAAAGACTACAGATTTTAAAAAATGGAAACGATTTAAACGCAGTGGCAGTTATAGAAGAAGAGTTCCAAAAAATTTCTAGAAATGAAATCCAGGTCAGAGATCGAATCGATAACTTCCGAGATTGAAAAATAGTCTGGTAAAGTTTGTGATGGTTCCGTACAATATAATATAGAAATAGACCCGATAAAAAACTACGACGCTGATTCATCTAAATGTTATAATCAAGAAGATTATGAAAGTGATAGCAGTGATGGCGATTCTGATGACCATAACCGCACTGACTTTGATGAAAATTCTGAATTGCAGGAAAATATAAAACAATGGGCTGTTAAGCATAATATATCACATTCATCTTTGACGGAACTATCTGTGATTTTAAATAAATGAATCAAATTCGCATTACCAAGGGATGCCCACACACTTCTCAATACTAACAGTAAAAACTATAATTACTAGCGTAAGTTACAACTCACAGGACGTTATTTACTGTTATGATTTTTTGCTAATAAACTAAATATTTTATTGATAGTGATCATAAAAGTTAAATTGTCAGTATGGATTTTAACAGAAACCGATTTACGAAAGCATTTCCATGGTCGTTTAAAAGTATAAATTAAGTTATGGATTAACATACATTGGAAAATATAATCAAATATATAAACGCATAACATTAATCTAAATAAAAATTTCAAAGAAATGATATTATGATAAAAATGTTTCAAAGTAGTTTAAGCATTGATAATATTATTCATTTATAACTATAAGTACATCTATTCGCATACGTTTACCTCTGTTGCTTTTCTCATAAGGACCCCTAAAACAATAAACAATATGGTGTCCATTATACTCCTATAGTAACATTAACTTTGACTAAAACACATTATAAAGCTCCTGATAAATGCATTACAATATGGAGTCGATCCGATCTGATGACAGCTTGTCTTTATTAATAAATTAATTAATAAACAAATAATAACTGTGATTACTTTTGAGTCGCTTAAAAATATGTTTATTTTCATCGATTACTTTATCAATAAAATTTATTTCGCAAGTTCATTTCTTTACATAACAGTGAAAACACAAACAGTATCAACCTATTTTACGATAATGAATAGTAAATAAATTACGTAACTTTTGCAAATATTATATTTTCTTCTAAATTCAAAGTCACACTACACCATTACCAAACGAATGCAAAATTAACGCTCTAGTTATGGCATTACGCTGACCACTGTTGGATCAATTACGCTTGTAGTAGCATACGCCAGAACGTTACAGGACTAATCACGCTGATTCAGTGCATTTACCAGATCTTTATAGGACACCGTGATCTTGTAGATGCACTCAATAAAATAATAATAAAATCAATTTGCACTTTACCGGACTGTAACAAAATTACTATAGGACGAAATATCCTATAAGGTGCGCCCAAATCCAGCCCTATAAACGTTAATATGATTACTATAGGACTAAAAATATGTAGTCTTAGGATAATTATAGGATTGGATTTTGCTGCTTGGGTATTTGAGACTAGATTGTTACCGTGGTCGATATAAATTAAAGAATTTTTGATAATCAACATGAAAAAATTACAGTTATTGCAAACAAGTATACCGAAATACCCAGTGACCTTATTATAAGGTGTAAAAATTACAGTGAAAAGGGTGCCTACCATCGATGCGATTCATTTTAGGTAGTAAGAGTGAAACGCCGCTATACGCGCCGTATGACAGCATCCCGCGCTCTCAACCTAAAAATAACCTAAAATGAATCGCTTTACAGTTGATGGTAAGGCCCCAGATGTTGAAAATTGCAGTTAAAATATCAGTGCAACCCACGTGCATGCATTTAGGCGACTAATGAAATCGCCTGACAAGCACGATGCATCATCAGACAAAGACTATTGCAGAAATAGATGCGTCTGCGCAACAGACTGTCTTATTATGAATAATTGGTGAATACAAAAGTGATGAATCGTTTCGACCACGGTTTGGTTTTATGAGACTTTTTAATGCTTCTGTAATGTCGGTCAATCTTACTAGATACTAATGTCAATTGCTTGGTTACTTTGCAAGAATGTTTCATCAAAAAAGTAGGAAAATCGAAAGGAATGCTACTACCAAGTAGTGACACATTTTCGTGCTCGTTTTGGCCTCTTCAGCTTATTTACACCTGTGATTCTTAAAGCTTCCTTAATTTTTAATAATAATAAATACGAATTGGATTGTTATGACCGATAGCTCTGAGATGGAAAGGACTAAAAAAAATGAGAAAAGGGTGATCTAACCAATCTCGATATAATCTACGTAGGTAAGTAGGTATATGTTGATTCATATATGACCCAATTACTTTACAATTTATGATTGACGGGGTGACTCTTAGCCTTCATCATACCTAATGTTAAGTATTGATACGTCTGAAGATGGAAGCGAGCCTCTCCCGGAACCCTCAACCACTGAGGGACTGGCTATCTTATCTCGAACTGCCGGAACACAAGAATGCTGAAAACTAGCAAGCCAGGCGGACTTACAACAAGTCCTACCAACCAAACCGAATGCAATATGTACCCCTGCTGGGAATCGATCTCGGGACCCCTGGATCTGATACCGGTGGTTGTTACCACTAGACCACAGAGGCGGTTGGCGATTCTTAAAGAAAAGATCTTTAAAAAGCGACAAATTAAATGACAATGTTTGCTGTCTAAATCACTGGACCGTCAAGTTTGCTACGAAAGGCAACAGAGGAGAAATCGTCGGAAAAACCTATCAAAACTTGAGAAAATTCAATAAGGGCACTTGGAAACTTTGTTAAAGGAAGTAACAGGAATATTCTTATGAAAAAAAAAGAATCCCAATTTGTGTCGCCGGTAAAATAAATATAACGTACAAGCCCGCAGGCTTTTGGCATAATGGAGTTAGTTTAATAACTCCGGAGGGCGGGGGCCGCGAAATGTTGCGTTTTAATTAATGGCGAATAACAAAGAATATTTATTAATAATTAGATAAAAATAAAGCGATGCCATTGGTTGGAATATGATTTAGTTGTAAGTCTTTATTTGTAAAACATTACTTTATTCACAAGTCTGTTCGTCGTCGGTAGTGGCCTAGGACAATATATTCTGGTATCACCATCGCTATCACATATATTCATTGTAATAAAACAACTTTTACTGATATCAAACGCGCTATATTTCACGAACTAAGTGAAATTATTCATTCATTATTTATTCATTCATTCCCGTGACCACGGCAGTTGAAAAGGTGCCGAAACGTCGGGAAAATAAAAAAAACCCCTAAAAAACCTAAAAATACGGACAATTACAACTTAGTTCGTGAAATATAGTGTGTTTGATATCCGTAAAAGTTGTTTTATTTCAATAAAAACAAACCTTTGATCGCCTTGCTGGGTAAGTCAGTTACAATGAAGCATTAAAATTAGTTGACTTTTCCTTAGTAAGTTCAGAGAAAAACCCTACAAAAAAAGCAACTAGTCTCATGTCACCGTGACGGGACCTGACATGAGACTAGTTTCTTTTTTCTGGTATATTTTCTTGTTTAATATTTATCACATAAAAATAGCATTGTAAAATGCAAAATTAAAAAGTTATAAAAACCCTACAACTTTTGTGTCTTATTGTTATTATCTCCAATCTCCGATCGTATTTTTTTTTTTTTGATGGATAAACTTTCATTAAGAGCCACAAAACATCTCCATTATGTTTAATGCTTTTTCTAAAGTTCTAAAGAGTGCTAAGTATATTTATGATAAATTTTAAATAGAAAAATAATGAAAAAAATCAATTCGGCCACAAGTGAATTCTCAGATGGGACTCGAACTTTTGGAAATCCGGTCTAATGCTCTAACCACTGAGTTACCAATGTGCAGAAATTTTAAAATCCTAAAAAAAGAGTGCTAAGAAATTTATATACCTTTATCTTTATATGTTATCCTATAAATATTAAATGCAAAAGTATGTCAATTTGTTTGTTTTTATACTCTTTCAGGCAAAAACTACAGAATGGATTTGGATGAAATTTGACACATCGTAGACAGCCTGGATTAAATAAAAGGATACTTTTTAACCCGACATTCCCACCGAAACGGGAACAAAGCGGGAAAAACCACGAGCGGCCGCTAGTAAAAATATATAATATAATAATTTCATACAATCACACCAATTATCTAGCCCAAGGTAAGTTTCATGAAAAACTTGTGTTATGGAAAATGGATAAACATGCTTATACTTTTTTAAATACATACATAATATACATATTAAACACCCAGACCGAGACAAATAGACATGTTCTTGCACACAAATATTTGTCTTATCCGGTAATCGAACCCGGGTCCTCTGGCGCAGAAGGTGAGCATTCGAAACTCCGCGCCAAACAGGTCGTCAAAAAAATTATTATTGTATCTTAAGAATATTAGGTAATATACATAGACAAAGTCTTTCAACAATCTATGCATTGTTATAATGATATCCGTACTTAGTCATACTTATAAACAAAATTGATTAATATCTTTAAGTACTCAAAATTCATAATTGTTTTCTGTGTCGGAACAGCAGACGGTCATTTGATGAACTTAAAATTAGTATAATTATTAATTAACCCATCTTAACGTTAATTAAACTTCGGTAGGTACCTAGCGTTTTTTTTTAATACTAGCGGCAGACCGCAGTTCCCGTGGGAATACCAAAAATCATTTTTTTTCTCTCTTTATTTATTTAGAGGCTTTTACCTATATTCAGGTATGTCAACCTCATCATAACCTTAGTCTACCATGTCTTACACAATAGTTAACAACAGGGAAGAAAAAAAAGGGGAAGGAAAAAGTCAATAAATAAATAAATAAATAAATAATTGCATACGAACACACCAATTATCTAGCCCACGTTAAGTTTCATTAAGAACTTGTGTTATGGTTACTAGATAACGGATAAACATACTTATATACTTTTTTTTTAATACATACATAATATACATATTAAACACCCAGACCAAGACAAATAGACATGTTCACGCACACAAATATTTGTCTTGTCCGGGGATCGAACCCGGGACCTCTGGCGCAGAAGGCAGGCTTAGTACCCCTGCGCCAAACAGGTCGTCAATGATGCAAGTATATGGTAATTACTTCTTGAAACATATCTGATCGTGTGTCTGCTAGTATGGTCAAGAATACCCCTACATCCAGCTGATTTGTTTTATATTTCTGCATCAATGACTCCCTCGCTCCCCTGTATTTTACACACTCCAACAATATCTGTTGGACGTCATTAACGGTACAAATGTCACAATTAGGAGACTATTTTTTCATAAGGAAAGAGATTTTTTTTTTATGGATAATGACCTGAACAGAAACGAAGTGCCGTTATTACGAAATTTCTATTGGCTTTAATAGTAATGAACCATGGCACTTTTGGTGGCTGACATTGAATACATTTATACCAGATCCCTTTTTCTTTACTTCTTTCATCAAAATCCTTTCTTAGTGCTCACCCACATCGTTAAAGGATCCTGTATGCAAAATTTCAGCTTCATCGGTTCAGCCGTTTGGGCTGTGCCTTATCTGTCAGTCATACACGGTGTTTTTTTTATTAGTATAGATTATATGTATGATCTGAATGAAGGATTTTGTGGCATATAATAAATACAAATATTTTTATAAGTTTACTAATAAGTTATTACTAAAATGACTAATGAGTTCGGGACACGCCTGTGTTAAAAACATTGCGAACCATTTGCGTTCTACAGGAATTAATAATTAAATGATCCGTCAGGCAGGACTAACAAAAATCGTCTAAAAATTTTCTACTCATTTAAGACATCTTTTAGAATAAAGAAACTGAAATAAAATATAAAAGAGAAAGTGTATAGGTATGTAATTTAAGTATAACGAAATTTTGAATACCTATACTTATCTATTTCCATGCTGTAGAGTTTGTAGACAAAATACGTCCAGACAGACAGACATATTTATGTTTGAAGGTTTATTATAATGAGCACGTGATGCCAGCATTTGAATATATTAAAATTGATGAGTATTATGAACGGGCCAACTCACGCAAACACAGCATTCTATATATTTGTCAGTTTACCTGAAAACAGAAAGAATATTACATTATTGTATTTGTATTCTCATTTTTTTATACGAAACAATAGTACTCTTAAGTTTTGGCAGACGCTAGTGAATAATACCAACACTTAAATTAAATGTAATTGTTTGTTATTCAATTAAATTTATGCAATTAAATTAGCAAATTACGTCACTATGAAAATTTAGCTTAAATATATCTTTGTTGATTTGGTATGGCAATAGCCACAGTTATATCTAGTTTAAGCTGTTAAATTATAAAGCCGATAAGGCTTCCTAATAAGTATTTATTTAAAATGTTTCAGAATTAAAATTTGCATTCGTAATAGGACAGTGTTTAATAGTTTTTTTTTAAAGGTATTGTGAACTTGCCACCAAGATTTGAACCCGCCTGACTTTTTTGTGGGGTTTGCTGAAATCGTAGCGTAGTCGTAGTCTATACCAATAAGCCACAATCGACTGATACACTCAAAGTCAACATAATCATGGCCATCGATAAAATTCAGTCAGATTTATGCGGCAAAGTCATCGAAAATTAGACCTCTCGAATCTATGCCAATGTGAGAAACCGCGGCGGAAATTTGAGCAAAGTCATATTCCATACAAATTGCAATACATGGGCCTTACCATTAAAAAAATAAATTATACCTCACACACAGCTCATTTTATTCCATTTCAAAAAATCCACCCGTCCTTAGTTGAAAACGCTATATAATAAATATTATTTCCAAATGTCAAAAGTAGATTAAAAAAATAATCAGACCATTATCGCACGCAATAAAGGTGTGATTTATAATCATTACGATTGGTAAAAAGCTTAACACGTCGCGAGCAGTGAGGCGCCGAGTATCGACTTATTATCGAATGTGACTATCGATTATTGAAAAACATCGAACAGTCGGGCGGCCAACTGACGCGTCGGTCGCCATTAATCAAATCACGACTATGCGGTATAATGGCAGACTAATTACAGTTTGTGCGATTCACCTATACAACGTGGCTGTAATTACTGCATTAACTGGACTGTGGAACGGTTCATATGGGATGAAGCTGATTACGTATCGCAATGCGGGCGCTCAAAAGTTTGCCTAGCTCGTCTATCAATCAGGCACGTGTGGAGCTAAGTAATTCAAGATTGATCATCAATTTATGAAGGTCCCTCTCAATTTGTATTGAAACACCAGAGGTTTGGTTTAAGTGGATAATTTGGTAACACGTTTACCCCGGTTGTTTGTTTGTTTAGTGTCTTTTATATTTATTACAGTCATATATTGGTATTTCTTAATTTTTATAAAAAGTTTTTTATTTTACATTTTTTTAAGGTAGAAGAGGTCCCGTGCCTACGCTAATAACTTTATGTCAACTCCTCGTCACCTATTACAAAATGCTGCTTTTTCCGGTGCAGGGACGTTATTTATTGAGAAATTCTCCGAGTACTTCATCATCAGCTCTACTTCATCACATGCATTGAGACGAGCATAAATTGCTTATGAACCACATAAAAATAATCGGATCGCTTCCGTGAAATACTAAGTATTTAATAATTCCGATGACCATTTCACCTAATGGTGCTTTCCGGAAGTATCTGTATGAGTTACTATAGAAAACATCGAAATCAGTATAGGAGTGCCTATAATATTTGAAGAGTTGCCTGGATTTCTCCAGGATCCCATCACCAGATCCTGTCATGATGACAATGGGATCACATGGGAAGTATACCCTTTCGAACAAAAAAAGAATTATTCAAGTTGGCCCAGTCGTCTTCGAGTAATCGAGTAACATACATAAAAAAATAAAATTAAAAGATTCAAATTGAGTCGAATTGATAAAGTCAGTTAAAAATCGTGTAATCGGGAAAAAGGAATCCCCATTAATAAACAAACAAAAACACAGAAAGAAAATAATAGTATTTTTAAGAACACTTTAATCTTGACTCATATTTAAATTACATTTAAATATAGAGGTACAAAATGTTGAATGAGGTGACCTCGAATGAAATATTGCCTTAACACAATCATCGACAAAAACTCATCACTATTTAGTCTAAGAAACCAAATCTTATGCCGTTCAGTGCTCCCTCAGGACTCGTAAAAGAGGTGATAAAGTGGTAGCTCCCCACCTTAACGTTTACCTCTGAATACCGGTTTATGGATCTTTACCCACTATCCGAGCGGGAATAATGAACCACGATCTCATATTTCGCATCAGTATTCATAGTACAATATTGGTTTAGAATAGGAAAAATATTGTGATAAATTTGTGAAGCCCTCGCAAGGTTTTATGAACATGAATGGAATATTATTTTCATTCAAGCGAAAAGTAATTGGAGATTTTCTTGATATACATTAGTATTATAACAACGATAATATATCTAGGATTATTTCCATTCTTAAACCGAACCGAATTAGTACAATGAATCGTGTTTTTACTTATTAGATTATTATTTCTCGTCATCAGCCATAAGTGTTCCTATTTGAGGAAGATGATAAATTTTTGGTCATTGGTAGGCAGGTCAAAGCTTCACTGATTTCGGGAGTACGCCGGGTCATTTCCTTGAGCATAAATGAACGACGATATTGTTAACAATTAAAAATTTCATGAGTGGAATGATACTTATTCGTTGTACTTGCTAATTAATATTATTAGTTTACTCGAACGTGGTAACACCGGTCGGCATTTGACAGTTGTCATTCCTAAAAAAATATGGAAGCGAACCATAATGTCTTCTCGGTTAAAATTTTTGTGTTCGTTGTAATTCATTGAGATAATGTACAGAATCAAGAGTAAAGGAGTTTGTAAGCAGCATCCAGGTGTTTTACTTAAGTTTTATAAAAATACATAAAGTGAGGTTTTAAAAGTTAAGCGTGCGTCATGTTGAGACATTTCTTTATAAATTCTAGACGAAAAATAAGTTTATACTTTTAGCATTAACATGATTTACAGTTTTTGCTTTTTATATGTACAAAACTAAATTCATTGCTAACTACCGATAAGAAAGAAAACATTTTACCGGCTTTGCTTTAGTACTTCAAAAAAAGAAAAGTAATAGGTAATTGTAAGGTACTTTCCGATACCATATTTTACACTACGATCTTTAATTACAGCCCATGGTTAATATTTCAATACATTTATTATAAAATGCGCTGCGGTTAACTTCATAAGTCAAGCAACCAATATGGTATCATGCAATTAACTTTGAATTGTAAGTTAAAAGTTTGCGGTGCGAAATAATAAATTACAAAATTGTGAGGTTAAAGAAAAATGGTAATTCTTTTGTTGTAATTAACTTGCTTTGGCTTAACGTTTATCCCATTATTAGAGCGTTTTCACATTACCCGATCCGATATCGGTATCGGAAAGGCAGGTACAGTCAACAGCAGCTACAGCTTTACATATCTGTCAAATTTCTTCAATCGTATATGAACTTTAAGTCGTAAGTAATTTCATGCATTTTACTTGCCCCTGATATTGTATCGGGTGATGAGAAAACGCCCTTATGATTCGAGAAAAAGTAACAAATATTAACGGATTTATAAATTTTACTAATTAGTAAAAGTTTTGTTTATGCCTTCTTTCATATTTTTGACAGAAATAATATAATTGAAATGAGCTAATACGAGTAGATATTAAACTAATCTGTCTTTGCGAAATGGATTCAATATAGAGTAATCTTGACTATGAGCAACCCACCGCACCTGAAATCTAGGAATTTGTAATAAGACGGACAATGTTTACGAAATAAATTGTACGTAAAAATTACATTATTTCACTATCCTTACTTATTTCTGTATAAAACTTTTAGAAGACATCGTCGTTATCACGTCAATCGGATGATTCTCACAATTCAATTTTATATTTTTATTGCTTAAGGCAATAAAGGACGAAAAAAAACGAATTTCTTAAGAAAACAGGTTGGTAGCAGAATAAAAATACTTTCGTGACTTTTTATCAAAGGTCAATCGGAATTCGAGTGAGGCGGTCTTACAAAAAGTATTGTACAGTCAGTCTCATATACATAGACTCTGCCAATATCCTCATATTTTCCAGTAACATCCAACGTGATAATTAATATCGTTACAACCGCTATAGAACGCTCTATACTATCGCGTTATTATTTTTAAGAACACTACGGTTGTACTTACCTATATATTTCATAACTTTGGATGTTCCTTATTTGATGCTGACAGTAGACAATAGCAGAGGGCCTACCATGAGTATTTTGTTCCTTTTACTGTACAGTAAACGGGAGACATTTTGTATGCGAATCTGTACAGCGCCTCTAGTGGGCAGTAGCAGAACTACAGATTCTCATACAAAATTGCTCCCGTTTACTGTACAGTAAACGGAAAGAAAAAGTCATGGTAGGCCCAAAGGCAAACTTAGCAGTTTGACCATATGTCGCTCATAATAGCGGTGTTTTTCAGACTGCAAGAGTAAAGCATGACTTGCTGTTGACTGTACGTACAAACAGAGGGTCAATTCTGCTAAATTTATGTAATAATCGTCTCTCAATGGTGTTTCAATAGTAGTGTTTATTTAAACTGTTGTAACAAGTACTGTGTAAAACAGCACTATCATTGGAACACCATTGGAATACGATTGTGACTAAGCATTAGCAGACTTGGGCCCCAGTTTGTACGTTCATACGGCATTCAATCAAAGTCAAAGTCAAAGATTTTTATTCAAATAGACTTATAGATAAGTACTTTCGAATAGTCCAACAATTTTTTTGCCCTGCCAGCCATTCAGGACATCTTGTAGCTGATAGGAAGAACGGCCGCAAGAAACTTAACAGCCTTAACAGAAACAACAACATTTACAATGGAACATGTTGTTTCCAAACACAAATCTACAATCTTGAAATATATTTAATAAAAGAGGAAAATTTTCTCATACCTACTCATATTAGAATATTTTCCTCTTACACAATTTACAATAGTTATATATAATATTTTGGTCTTTTAAATAGTCATCTACCTTGTAATAACCTTTGCTTAAGAGCGTTTCTTTTAACATATATTTTAAATTTTTGCAAAGGCAGCTCAATCACTTGTTGTGGAACTTTATTAAAAAAGGCTATGCCTTTCTCCAAAAACGAGCGTCTACATTTTTCAAGCCGAAATTTTGGAACGGCAAGCTTATTCTTGTTTCTAGTATTAAAATTATGAACATCGCTATGCTTAATAAATAAATCATGATGTTTCCTTACATATACTATATTATCATAGATGAATTGTCCCGCCAAAGTTAGTATATTATTATCTTTAAATAAATCATTAAGAGACTCTCTCCGTCGATATTACGTCGTTCGTCAATATATTCCCTTTCCTCTCTAATCGAAATAACACAGTGCTAATTATGGCACGTGCCCTATCTCATTACACAGCTTTTCTAACGAGACGGCTGCATTGTGTGTGAGACAATAAACTAAAGAAGGAAACAATTAGTCAGTTAATTCGGTATTCTCGTGAGTAAGAGAAAGTACCGTCTACTTCGACCTTGGGCTTCCATTGTCTTTATATTGTAAGTGTAATCGGCTGAAAGGTAAAGGACTGGATAATGGTTAGTAACGAATTGATGCTACGAGAGCTGGGCCCTTAGCCAAAGTAACAATTCAAAAACGACAACGAAGTTCGAACAGAATTAAATGTGTGGGATTGGCGTATTGGCATAGGCCGCGTTAAATCACGTGGTCTTACCGCAAGTTAATTGGCGCATATAGACAATAACGAATCGAATTATCGTTTAAATTACAAGCTTGACTTTATTTGACACAAGACGTCGTAGTAGGTTTGATTGATAAAAATCTTGTTTGAGTGAATGATTGAGCGATGACGCCTCAAAACTTCCGTCAAAAGACAAGCTTGTTTTAAGAGATTCGCTGTTCTAATGACATATAACAACATTGCGCCGATACAAACTGACATTAAACAATATTGCGTTAAGAGATGGCGGTAGGCCCCCTGTACTGTAATTGGCTAAACGTACTTACTATATTTCAAAATACTTAACTCGGTGTTTCTTATTTCATGGCTAGTTTTTTTATGTGAAATCGTCAATAGCCATGACCCACCACACATGCCTTCCGAAGCACGGAGCGCGCGAACCACTGTGCCTCCCCGAGACATGTAAAAAATGAAGCATTTAACTTACGGCAGGTGCTAATAAAAACCCATTCTAGAAAATAGTAAACTTACAGCAAAGCCGTGTACTATCGCTGGTATCGCTCGTTTTAGTTCAATGCAAAATGCGTAAGTATTAGAGAAGTCAACTCAAATAATATTTAAAATAATTTACTACGACTACGCGTTCCGGCGATACGGGATGAGATGACTGCCAGAGGTAATTCGATGACCACGCCCTTTAAAGTATTAATCAACCGACAAAAAAAAATAGGTTCTCTTAAAATCCAAATATGTTTAAGTGGTAAATGAAACGCGTTGTAATGTAATCGAGAAATTTTATTGTCTCAATGAAATAACACCAATTCATTAAATATGCCACCTGACACAAATAACAAGCAAGCTTAGCTTTAAAACACAAAGAGCAATAACAGCATTTGTATACAGCCCAGTTGCAGGAAACGATTAGCAAACGCAAATTAACTCAGTGTTATCGCTACGGCCGGTAACTTGATAACTCGACTGCCAAGAGTCGGTCCAGTTAGAGCCAGTGATTCTCAAAGTAGGCGATAATGCCCACATACCTTCGACCTCCGTGGTAGTGGTACGTACGTCGCAGGTTTCATGGTGTCGCTTACTCTGAGGTCCTGGGTTTGAATCCCAGTAGGGGCAAATGTTTGTATGATGAATACGAGCATTTGTACTCATAAATACTTATATATGTATTTATATTCGTTACCCTAGTATCCCATAACACAAGCCTTACAGTGCTTACTTTGGGGCTAGGTTAATTGGTGTGAGTGTAAGAAATATTTATTTTTATTTATTGATATTATAAATATATCGAGATAGATGGTAAAAGTGTACCTACCTAGCGTGTCAAAAGATTGATCCACGGTCAAAGTTTTCCAACCTAAGTCAGTCCGCTTGAGACCATTGCCATGAAAACACGCGTCACTCAGAAACGTAAATGGTCAATTGTGCAGTGCTTCTTGAAAAGAGCTCGTCAATAACATTTTACGAAAAGCAAAAAAGTTTAAGAACCTCTGTGAACCTCTGTGTTAGAGTGAAATAACCGAATAGGAGTATTTCTTGAGAATATTGTTATAATGTGATTTTTTATTTCATCGTCAAAACAGATGCGTCAGCTCAAAACCACCACACAAACAATAAAATACTTTTTAACTTGTTCTTATTATACTCGTACCTGCTGCAGTTCGTAGTCCAATGAAAGAAAACTAAATCTCCAATCAATTACAACATTGCTAAAAAAGAAAGATTTTTGAGTTTTTGCATTTTCAATGCTTATGAGCAGAGTCGATTTTTTAAATAAATAGAAAAGTATTGCTAAACAGCTTATAGGAAATATATTGAACTTCCAGTCGAGAACTTTTTCCAATGTATTGCTTGAAATAATTGTACAGCTGCTTGGCACTTCTAATTGGCTTGTTAGCACCGCTCCAGCAAATTGCATCACGAGGATTACTGCAAGTTGCCGCTCCACATCATTTTATATGCATGTATATTTAGACTTAATCAACACTCAATAAAATAAATAGCTTGTAGGTATCCCTTTTCCTTATCGCAAGAGGATTAGAAGCCACCTCTGGTGTCAGAGTTTATCAAACCTCCTGTAAGACCTCTGACTTGGCTTGACGACTATTATCAGAGGACAAAAGCCGGGACCGAACGGTTTAAAATGTGCCCTCCGAAGCACACAAGCGCTCAGTGTAATGCCTTTACGGTCACCCATCCGTCACCTGACCGGAACGAACGTTGCTTAACAAACGTGATCGAATACGATTAGTCTGCCAAGGCCGCCATATAGCTTGTATGAACACTTAGCTAAGTTAGGCCGTTTTTATATGTTAAAATTAAAACTGCCCGTATTGGTCATTAATTTTTACGTTTATATTTGTTTTCTGAGCAATAAACTATAAAGGTTTCATCTGACGGAGAAACTAGTAACGGTGTTAACTTTGTCCTAACTATCCTAATCCTAACTAATAATATAAATGTGAAAGTGTGTTTGTCTGTCCTTCCTTCACGCCGTTACTAACTTGCAGCAACAACCAATCACTTGATTTTTTGCGTAGAGTTAGTTGAAAGGACGCAGAGTAACATAAAGCTACTTTTATCCCGACATTCCCACGGTAACAGGAACCACGCGGGTGAAACCGCAAGCGGCCGCTAGTTAAGCTATAAGCTAAAGCCTTTAAACATTGTCCTAAAACTTAAACAAGCGTTCAAATTAAGCAGCAATAAATACACAGACGCCCATTCATATCTCCAAGGAAGTAATTGTCATAAACTCGTGCTTACGAAAAAAAAATGGCGGCGCATAACTCATTCTTATCACCGCGGCGGTTTCATGTCAACCGTGGTTTCAGTTCCGCACCGAGTAAAGGCTATTTAAATAATTAATAGTATTGTATGCACGGATATCTGAAAGTTTAAATGTTTCTGCTTGAATACGAGCACATAGTGTACAAACGAGTAGTAAAGCGAGTTATCAAACAGTAGGGTATGTTTATTAGTAAAGTGTATTAAGTTGCTGTTTGTTAATACACAAACATGCTTTATTAACTTCCGCCCGCGGAATATCGGGATCAAAAGTAGCCTTTGTTAATCTTCGTCCTTTCAAGGACAAACAGGGACAATCCAACATACTTTCGAATTCATAATATTAGTCAAGATGAGAGGTTACCGTCTAGGAAAATTAGAATAGCGTTCCTAATACTAACATAAAATTTTGTATTTGAATTATCATACGAGTACATACCTATTGCTCTGCCTATCACTATCGCTCTGATTACACGATAAGAAGATAAAGCACGTTTGATTCAAATTGGAAGTTCTAATTTGTCTGATTGAAGCCACGCAATCAAAAATCATAAATTATTTTATGATTTTTGAATTTTTGCATTTTTCAATGCTATTTTATTTAAAAAAGAAAAATATTAGAAAAAATTAACTCGGCCACAAGTGAACTCTACTTGAGACTTGCTAAGTCTCGGTAGCTCAGCGGTTAGCGCATTGGACCGGATTTCCAAAGGTCGTGGGTTCGATTCCCATCTGAGAGTTCACTTGTGGCCGAGTTATTTTTTTCCAATATTTTTCTATTTAAAATTTATCATAAGTAATCATAAAGTAATAAAAAATGCACTCAATAAAACGAAAAACTTCTATCATTGCCAAAACTATTAATTATACCTAGAAAGTTATTCGTTGTAATAGTTGTTTGTTGTTTACGTTTGGTGTGTTTATCGGAATACAATTACTAATATAAATAAAGTTCGTTCCCTTTTGGAGATTTATAACATACCTCAATTTTTACAATTTATTTCGAATGCTTCTTTTAGCCATCTAGCTTACTATCAAACTATGTTCCAAAAACAGTTATTGTTATGACAGTCTATCTATCCTCATCCATACATTCGTCCGGCGAACACGTTTTTACAGAGTAATTGTGGGGTTCGCAGGGCGAGATGGGGTGCTAACGAGCCCCAACTGACATATAAATATATAACGCTCGTTAGGGACAATGACAATGCCCTGTCAAATAATAGTTAAAGCCAAAGTCTAATTATAAGCGGTATTGCGCGAGGTTTCAAGGGTGTTGTCCCACTATTAGTTCCGTTACGCTGTGTTGTTATACTGAATGGACAACTCAATTATGGTGGAGCAAAGCTTAATGGAAACGGCGGACCAACAAAGTTCAGTCCATCGTTCAACTTTAATATCCACTGTTTGTGGTCGATAATTGGAGGTAGTGTCGCACTACCTCCAATTATCTGTCCAACTGTATATTTTATGTAAGAACTTGACTTTTGGGACTTAGAGATTTAGGTACCTACTATTATTGATTTGATATGCTTTTATCTATAAACATACTGTGAGACTTTAATAACCTGCTTCGCCTTTTTTTAAATTTATTTTAGCGATTTAATTAGATAAATCATTATGCTAGTTTTCGGGGACTGAAAAAAATACAAATATTTCTTACACACTCAACCACTCACACCAATTAACCTAGCCCCAAAGTAAACACTGTAAGGTTTGTGTTATGGGATGGGATACTAGGGTAACGGATATAAATACATTTAATTATACATATATAAGTATTTATGAAGATTATGTATATATAAGAAATATATATAAACGCCTATGACTCAGGCACAAATGTTCGTATTCATCATACAAACATTTGTCCCTACCTCAGAGTACCCAGGACCTCAGAGTTGGCGACACCTTAAAACATTACGTATCACTCTACCACGAAGGTCATCAAAAAGATAGAATGCTGCACTGTATTAAAAGCCTGCCAAATGAAAGGTTGGCAGCATTCGGGAAGCTCCGTAAAATCTTCGCGTCCAACTTACCGCAGTGTCTCAAGACGAAAGTCTGCGCCCAGTGTGTGTTGCCAGTGATGACTTACGGTAGTGAAACGTGATCGCTAACTATGGGTCTAATAAGAAAGCTCAAAGTCACCCAGCGTGCAATAGAGAGGTATATGCTCGGCGTTTCCCTACGTGATCGAATCAGAAATGAGGAGATCCGTAGGAGATCTAAAGTAACTGACATCGCTCGGAGGATTGCTTCACAGCTGAAGTGGCAGTGGGCCAGGACACATAGCGAGAAGAACCGATGGCAGTTATGGCGGAAAGGTTCTGGAATGGCGACCGCGCACAGGACGAGGCTCAGTGGGCCTCCGACAAGGTGGACTGACGATCTGGTGAAGGTCGCGGGAAGGCGCTGAATGCGGTCAGCGCAAGACCGATCGCTGTGGAGATGTGTGTGCCTTGTGAGGCCTGTACCCAGCAGTGGGTGTCATGTGGCTGAAACAACGACGACAACTGACATGTTATATTCGGAAACTTATGTAGCCGATGGGTTTGCAACCTGTCACTATTATTGTTGAACAATATCCATAACCCAACCAATGCCACCCCCTACCCCCGTGACCATTGGCGGCCAGGAGGGCAAGTACTAGGAGTTTTAATTGGTAGTACCCAAGAGTCCAACATACTCGCCCCTGCACCGGGGGGCGAGGGATGCGTAAAAGCATTTCTCCTAGTATAAAAAAAGGATCGACGATGGAGCGAGCCAACCCAGGAGATCCACCCTTGCTTTATTACCCAAGATAGACGGGTTATAAGAACTCGGGTTTAGAGACGCAGGCAGGGAGTTCCACTCCTTTGCTGTGCAAAAAAATGTTGATTAGCGCTTTGTGCGACATTTAAGAATATCAACCAAGAAGAGGTAGCCCGCAGTGCGTCTGGTGGTCTGATGGTAGAAGGGGGATGGCGGTATGAGCTCATGCAGCTGATCCCCTCCCCCCCCATTAAGCGTTTTAAGAAAACGGACACGATACTAGCGATCCTTATGACTCCTGCTGATAAAAATCTACAGTAGGGATTTGATTAGAAAGAAAGAAAGAAAGAAACACATTTATTGACACACACACACATACGATACAGACAATAAAAATAGAAAGTATCAAAAAAAGTATAAAATTAATAAACAGAACAAAATATAACTAATAGGAAGAATTGTGTGGGGTCAATAAAACCCTATCTCAGCGTTTTGCCTCTGTGTCATTCACAGGTGGGCCGAATGAACACAGAGACGCTGTTATTCTGACAGGGTTTGTCAGAAAGGAAGATGTCAAGAGAAGAATAAATAAGATATATACAGACGACGAGAATACTTAAAATACACAATAATACATAAACTTATAAAACGAAATACTACAATACATATATACTACGATCGATATTTTCGATAGGCAGAACGCTCTCAGCACTTTGTCACATGATGCAGCAAAAAATATTTGTTTGACTGACAACTGACAGTGACAGATGTTGGATACGTCAGAATTGCCACGACTTAAAAAAATGTGCCACATGGATAGTTTTTTATTAGGATTTTATTAGGATTTCATTTGTATGAACATCCTTTCCCTTAGACCGAAAAGTCACTTAATTATTTTGGGAGGTTTCGGAAATAATATTGTTAACCGACTTCCAAAAAGGAGGAGGTTCTCATTCGGTTGGTTTTTTTTTATGTTTGAACACCGATTACGCTGAGATTGCTTGTTCTTTTTGTTCGATGCGGAATAGTTGTCATTTGGTCCCATAAAAATTTTATTCAGTTTGGCCCAGTAGTTTTTATGTTATGACCATTTATGAGCATGTTTCATATTTGTTAAATTGGACGATGACATCATAACCGAATTTTGCACGGTACTTTTGTTAATGTACATGAAACCTAATCTAATTTAGAAAAAAACCTTCTGTAGTTTACCAAACAACCAAAGTAAAAATAAAAAATGCGTCAATAAAACCGACTTCCAAAGCAAAAAAATTTTTTAGTTTTTGAAGTGGGATTTTTTTACGGAGTTTTTTTAAAGTTACTTTTTTACAGTAAGTGCTTAAATTATTCTTGAGGCATTGTCATATTTTTAAGTATAATAAATTAAGACAAAACATTTCGAAACAAATATGGAACGAGAATTAATGCGCATGCTCCAAATACACAAAAAAAAAAACAAAAAACCATTGAAATCGCCATGGTAAAATTTTCTATTATCTATTTAAGACACATTATAATGTAAAATAACTCTCTTTATTTATTGTATAGTTGTTTTTTTTTTCACATGTATACGTATTTTTCACAAACCCTTTGCTTTTACTGGGGTGACTTTTTAGATATCGTGTTCATTGATTATAAAGAGCCCTTACATAAAAAATCACTCGTGTACATTGAAATGTATTTAAGATAGAGATCATATAAATTTTAAACAGCCTTTTAAAAATAAGCTATGATCAAATTTTGAAAAAAAAAACTTAAAAAATATTATTGTATATTCAAGTATAATCAATAATGAAAATTAATTTGAGTGTAGGTATTAATGTCATTTTCGCGAACAAAATAATTTTCCTTGACGTATATGTATTTTGCTAGGATACAATAGGAACAGGAAAAAAACATAAACGACATTATTAATTTATGGTAAATTTTAAATAGAAAAATATTGGAAAAAATTAACTCGGCCACAAGTGACATTATTAATTCAGCAACACTTAAAAAATTACATACTAACTATCTACTAAGGCTATGATAAGCACTTCAGGGAGAGCAAACAATATTATGTAGGCACAAATTTCAGCTGTGGTTTCGCTACATTAGCCAATAGAAGCGTGGGTTCATTAAGCTAATATGCTGGTACGCCACAATATCTGCATACGAACCGAATCGGAAGCATTATTTAATCGACTGTATCTTAATACATTATTAATCTCCGCATTAATCTGCAGAAATAGGTATTTTTAATATTTTTATAAAATAAATTAAAACCGACTTCAAAAAGTTAAACATAAAACTTGTGGAGTCGGTGCTAGCCAAGGAATTCTACATGCACTTCTATTACCTTTATATTTTTATTTTCATTGCCTTGGAGAAATTAATTAGTAGGTATGAGTCGATAACAGAAACGCTGATCTTACGTGACTTATATTGGTGACGTAATAAAAAAACGTGAATAGACAAAGGTATTATAAATACGAGTATTATGTACAGTCGCGAGCAATGACATGTATACACTTTACAACCATGTCGCATTGACGCACACAGAAACAATTGTTGTAATGTAATGTGACAAGGTTGCTTGCACGTGACTGTACGTATATAATAAATAATGAAATAAATAATTATATACAATCACACCAATTATCTAGCCCACGTTAAGTTCCATGAAGAACTTGTGTTATGGATACCAGATAGATAACGGATAAACATACGTATATACTTTTTTTAATACATACATAATATACATATTAAACACCGAGACCAAGACAAATAGACATGTCCATGCACACAAATATTTGTATTGTCCGGGGATCGAACCCGAGACCTCTGGCGCAGAAGGTGGGTTTAGTACCCCTACGCCAAACAGGTCGTCGTATACAATCAAAGAAGTTAGCGGTCTACCGGCAACTTCCTCGCAACTGGTCCTGGCAACTGGTTTACCAGTAGAGTTTATTAAGGGTTACAAAGCATAATGCTCGTATTTGATCATGTTTGTTAAGCAACGTTCGGTCTGGCCAGGTGTCGGATGGGTGACCGTAAAGTAGCATTACAACTGAGTGCTTCTGTGCTCCGGAGGGCACGATAACTATCGGCTCTGGGTGTTATGAGTCGCCAAGCCAAGTAGAGGCCTTATAAGGCTTAGGCGGCTGGATAAACTCTGACACTAATCCTCATACGATATCAGACAGAGGGTAAAGTAAACTAAAACCAACCTAAATAGCGATATACAAAACAAAATCGATAATATTTCTTAAAACATAAAGTCGCTCCAACCATTACGACACTGGTAACACTGAAATAATGGCCCATAAACATCAAGTAAATGTGGGACTTAATAGAATATTTTACCGTAAATATTGTCGTTTTCTGCTGAATGTGAGATAGGTAATTGCAAAAAAGTGATAACATTCAGTAAGCACACAAATTGCCATTAAACATTGTTAATCGTACTTTGGTTGGGTTTATTCAAACGTTTAGTTTTTATACCTAATATATATCTCTTCTCTCTAACATCTTTTTTTTGATCCTTAATGAATGAAATCAGGAAATGTAAATTCAGATTTTCTACTAATTTCTATTAAAATTAGTCATATGTAGAAAACAGCTTTTTTACGTCAGCTGACTTTCCAAAAACCTTTAAAATAAAATGAGTATGCACCTCAACCGATCAAAGAAAAACAATCGAAAGCAAATACTACTTGGGTTACTCTCATTGTTTGGTCTACAATGCGATAACTGCTGGTGTATCGGTACTCGTAAACAAATTTAATCGCCTTTTGTTCCGGCTTCTGGTGACCACTTGCGTCAAGCTATTGTTTAATAAGGCATATCACGGACCATCTAAGTTGGTCGCCGTGCATTGCTCGGATGGTTCCCAGATTGCATGTCACACAAGGAAACTGCCCCGGAATGTATCAATGTCAACGGGTAAACAACGTACACAATCGCAATCGGAGTTTCGAAGTGAAATGCAACTTCAGAGAATACGCGAGTTGGAAGGAAAAAACAAAGAATACTTCGGTGTCAGATGCAACGACAGTTCGCGGTGCAATCCGCAATCCTGGAACTTTAAGAACTAGAGGCCGGCTTTAGTTTTGGCTTTTAAAGCGGTTTTCACACTTTCTTTAGTATTTCGTAAGGCGTTTTGTAAATAGTCAAATGTATATGTAGCGCAAGAATTAACACAAAGTTTAATTGTATTATCTTTTGTTTTACAAAATAGTAGGTACGTATAGTTACCTACATAAACTTTATCCAAAAGTAAGGTATACCTAAACGTAAGATTGAAACCAATATTAAATTGATCCTTTAGATTATGATATTTTCAAACTGATAACACGAAGGAGCCCGTGACGCAATGGTTCGCGCGCTCGGCCTTCGATTGTTAAGGTTAAGCAACTTTCGCAATGATCGATCACGGGATGGGTGACCAAAAATTTACTATGTCGAGCTCCTCCGTGCTTCGGAAGGCACGTTAAGCCGTTGGTCCCGGCTGCATTTGCAGTCGTTACAACCCACGAATGATGATGAAACAGTAGCATTTAGGTAGAATAAACCCGTATGACTTTTACGCGTCGAGGATAAGTCGCTGACGTGGAAGCGTTAAACGAGTGGATTCATTGTTTATTGAAATTTGGAGCATTTCATATAGACGATTGGGTTCGAAATCGTCTGGGATAGTTCAGTGTTTTATTTTTATTCAAAGCTCACGCTCAACGCGGTGTGAAGTGAGGTTTATTACTTTACGGCAACAGTTGATATTCCATAATCTGGCCACAGCACATACAGTGGACACTCGGGAATCACGGGGATTCTTAATTGTCTAACAGTAACAGCCATTGAGAGATTTGGAATAGTGTGCGCGTGCTCACGTGTGCGCGTTTGACCGTGATTCACATTTATTCAGTTGAGCAACGCAATTTCTTGGCAATGCTTTTGTTCTATTTGCACTGGTTCCAGAATCTGGAGCCACTCGCGATATTATTACTGAGCTTCACGGATCACTAGCTGCAAGTGTAACAAGAGTTGATGTAATCGAATGATTCACTGGATCCGCATCGCTGAATCAATAAACGTATATGTGCCAAATGTCATTGGGAGTCGTAACAGGACCTTTATACGCTCAATAACTGTGGCTATGAGTCATATTTCCGAAGATAGGACGATATTAGTTAGGTCATTGACGTATTTAGCGCTCAGCGTGAGGCTGGCGTTTATTACATGAATTCCATCATTTATTACTTCATCAAAACAGATTAATGGGTTTCAAAACAACCAATTTTATTATATGAGTGCTATAAACCCTCAGTTATTTGCGAAATTAGTATATCGTTTCGAACAAGCTAAGTTTAAATGGAGGACTCGAGTGCATACCGAGAGGAAAGAGGGTGCTCAACCCAATCGGGAGTCGATGACATTTGTCGAACGTCCAGGCGCAGCCATGACCTCTTCATCGTCCTCCGTAAATACAATCAATACACTACCTGTGCATACAAATCAACAAAGATGCCTGCGGTCCCTTAAGTCTTTTGCGTAAGGTTGGAAATAGATTGTAGTCGGAATGATAAATTCGGTCCATTATGAGCAGCTATTCAATTAAGGACTCTGTGTTTGAAGGTATTGTTAGTATGGAGAATGGTCGCGGATAGGCCCATTACGTTCACGATAGCCATACTCGTGCTATTACGACATTGTAACGTGTGCTATTTCATGCTACATTAGTCAATTGCCGTTGTTTTGTTTTTTTTACTTAATATGCAAAAATATACTACTTACTACAAAAACAGAGCATTCATAATTATTTTCAATCCTAAGTAAGAGATTAATAACATTACTTGGACAAGTTGTAACGTTAATAAAATTCTTGTTTGGTTGAATCTGTTTATTTATTTTTGAGTCGAAGCAAAGGTTTACGCAGATTACCTTTTGACCTTTGGATACACCTACTTCAGTTGTTTGTTACATTCTGTATTATTAACACCCACGATTCGGAAAGTCAAGTTTTCAACCTTTTGCATAATAAAATATTTGATGTAGCATTTAAATAATCAGGAAAGAAAGCTTGAAGTAACCTTCCATGAGAATGTTCATCATATTTTTATATCATCATTTAATTTCAGCTGACATTTTTTTTTAAGGCTGCCTATAATATACGTCTATCACGAGCCCAACGGGGCGGGGCGGTCTCACAATAAATAAAAGTTAAATGTGTCTTATTTTCCTATACCTGGCGAGTTAAAATACCTACTGAACTTCAAGAATCAGGATCTTCAAGAGAAGAAGATAAGTATAAACTAACCTGCACGTATTACATACTGAATTTCTCCAGTCAGTATTGTGATGTGTCAGAAATGGTAACAGCGGACGTAAACGATGTCGACGACTGCGTTTGCGCATTATGCGTTATTTTAGGGTGCCTAAAGAATGACGTCAGGGTTGGCAGTTGCCAGTTCGCTAACAACTGCGACTTTGGCTGGTGGTAGGACTTGTTGTTAGTCCGCCTGGCTAGATACCACAGTCTTATCAAAGTCTGACGCTATAACAACGATGTTTTTTAAGCATTGTTGTGTTCCGGCAGTTAGAGATAGATAGCCAGTTCCTCAGTTATTGAGGATATCGGGAGAGGCTCGCTTCCATCTGCAGCCTTATCAATACTTAACATCAGGTAATGAAGGCTAAGAATTATGATGATTATACTAGTGTTCGTTGCATAAAAAATTGCAGATTTGTTAGCATCACTATAACATGTATAATGTCGAATAATTTATTTTTACGTCATTTTAAGATAAGCCGGATCCGCACAAGCTAAAGTGGTACAAAAAAGGGACACAAATAAAGTAAATATTACTTGAAAAAAAAACTGTAAAGAAAATGAATACTTGGACCGGCTCGTTCTCGTGATAAATTATTATATACATATTTAAATAAAATACAAAAAATCTCTAAGCGACACATCGAAGCTGATATCATAACTGATATCACATCAGCTGTCAAATATTGAAAATGGGGCGATCTCCGATATTTCATCCATCGATATCAAGGAGAGAATAACCCACCGTATCAACGTATGCGATGTCGGACATTATTTTTACTTATTTGTTGTACCACACCCAGCAATGTTATCCTAGGTGCATAAAGCTCAGTGGAACACCAAAATGGGGTATTGTTTACTAGCTATGAAACAGAACTGCTATAAAGGATGCGAGCACTCGTAAAAGAGTTATCATATCCCCATAAATTTCGGGGACACAAATAAATGTTCCCAACAAAGTTATGGTCTTATAGACTCGTCGTGATTTAGTTTTACGTCTGAAGGTAGATTGGAAAGTGAGCATCCGCTTATATTGATATTATTAATAGCGATCAAACAAACTAATGACGTATTCAAATCACATAGGTGAATAAGTATATATTATTAATTTATTTAAAAATCATGTTTACACTTTTTACTGCGAATACAAGTAACTTTCGGAAGTTATCGTTATATTTACATATTTTTGTAGTTTAGTGCATTTTAACATTATTCCTTTTGTCTCCTGGAGGAAAGCATTTTGACCCCGTCGAGTGGTTCATTGCCTCCTGGAGGCAAGTACCTAAATAGCTTGCGGAACACATAAGGGTTAAATTTTAGAGTTAATTTTCGTTATTCTTTTGTATTAAACGCGAAAAATTGTCAACGGTTGATTTTATTACGAATCAATCATTTGTTTTTCTTAAATCTTTATTATTTTTGAGAAATCTAAATAAAAAACGGAAAATTGCGAAAACCATTAACCCCGGAAGCATGTTTTGCCGCGCGCGACCAATCAGAGGATAGGTAAACCCTCATCCCGTCCTTGATATAATACCTAGTGTAAGTAAACATAATAGTATAGAAACAGACAATAGTGTAAATATATACAGCCGTAAGATGACGATTGACAACACGTCTTTCAAAGCATGGCGACTGCTATCACCAACTAATCTGCCATGATTTTTCCAATTTGTTGAAGGTTGTAAAATCATTATTTCTGCAATATTATTAGTTTAAGCGATATGCGAATCAAACGGAGTAATCATAAAACGCTAGCCAATAGCGAATTTAAAAAAGCCACTTCAACATTCAACGCTTCGTCAAACGGTTTAATACGCTCTCGTAGAGTAATCAAGCGCCAACAATCGCTGCCGTCAACTTGAATATTTGGAACCCAGGACATTTTTTATTTTTCACAGCTTGTAGCGGTCATAGCATTTTGATATACTTCCTAATACCTTGCGCATTTTCTGAGAAAAGAATTCGACACACAGCTCTCACTACGATGTGGTCCCATAATCTCTTCAATTTCTAACTAGGTAAATACTAGAAAATTAAAACCACCTCTGTGGTCTAGTGGTAAAAAACACCGGTATCAGACCCAGGCGGTTTGATTCCCAGCGGGGGTACAATTTGTACTCAGTTTGTACCATCTTATCTAAGCCTGACGCCATAACAACAATGTTTTCAGTATTGTTGTGTTCCGGCAGTTAGAGATATAAGATAGCCAGTTCCTCAGTGATGAGCATTCCGGGAGAGACTGGCTTCCATATTCAGCCTTGTCAATACCTAACGGCAGGTATGATGAAGGCTAAGAGTCTCCCCATTATTCATAAAAAAGATGACTTGTTTCACGACTAAATTTTTCCTACTATTTTTTTAATAAAAAAATCACACAAACCTGAACTTAAAAAAGCCAAATCAACTTTCAACGCTTCATCAAAACGGTTTAATACACTGTTAGAGTAATCAAGCGCCGACGATCGCTGCCGTCAACTTACCATGAGGATGATGAATGAATTGCAACAGCTATCAATCACACCGCGACAAACTCCACTGTATTTATTCACAACTAAGCGCTTGATGTTTTAATCATAACACTTAATTGACTACGGAACGGTGTATGAAGTTCTGCCTTTCGTTATTTAGGTATGATAGTTACACTTTATTGGTTTAGCAGAAGTCTAGGTCATAGAACTTTTATATTTTCGGTGTCATAGTGAACTGTGATATAAATAAACATAACGAGGTTTGCTTGCTGTAACATTATAAGTTACAAGTTATACCGCAATGTCGGAGAAAGGGCATATATACCGTTTTAAAACAGTTACATGAAAATAATTTCTTAACACGCCTTTCGACGCCAAAAATACCTAATATTTTCAACACCTACACAAAATCAGCTGAAAGAAACAGTTGTTTTCTTCTATCCAAACTCTCAAGAGCATTGTGTAAAAAAAGAAATTTTTACGTAGGTTACATTTCATCTGTGCTAGGAATAAAATTATTTCTTCTTGTAAGTACCTGCAACTTGGTAACTTCGCTAATTCTTATAATAATGGCGGGCATTACATTGGAAATGGAAATTCTCGGCGATACCATTTCGGTATCATTAATATAAACGTAACAAGGAGAACGTAAGCTCTTTGAGTCTATTACGAGCTTAAATACAAGTGCTATATTTAAGTTGGGACTTATCTCAAGTAATGAGTAGGTACTGAGTATATACAGCCACAGCTATTTAAAATTTGCTCATTTGACTTTTTCGTTATCTCTTCTTCTTTGATTTTAATTTGCCGTCAATAATTAACGGCTTACTTATTAATAACACGTGATTGAGTAATAATCAAACAAACATTCCTATTTATTATTTATCCATCCCAGAATCCAGATAATTCAGCAGCCTATAAATATATAGTTCTCGGGTTTCATCCCTTATGAAAAAAGGTGTTATAAGTAGATGTTAGGTCGTATTAAGTAGTGGATATTTCGAGATTAGTTCAAATAGCCAGGAAGGAATCAATCATGTTTGAGCCTGTTTGTATAGTAATCAATTAGTGAATTTATTTCAAAGTGCCATTAATAATTTAGCCGATCTTTAATCAACCAACTTAAATTTAACTAATGTCAGCAATGTTGTTTCTGATTTGAATGGCGCCACTACTGCCATTGATTTTCGTGCCATAGTGTATTTATGTATCAAACAATTTCAACTTTAATTGTTTGGTAATAAGGCGTCTTATTGTTGGTGGGTGAAATCAGGTGTCCTGTATACCACATGCCAACTTACATTTGACAGCAGCAGACATGTGTTCGCTATCCGGCCACCTCGATTAGTTTATTGCAATGTATAAATTAAATCTTGTTACGATCAAAGTCTTACTGATACTTTCCCTAGGGTTGTCGTTTAAATCACTGATGGATTATCCGACTACGTTAAATGGTTGTTTATAATTTATATTCGCTTGTCATGTCGCGATAATCATGTAGTGAAACGCATGCCAAGACTAAATATTGAACGAAAATTACGCTTGCACCAATTAAATTATAATATGATTAATGGCGTGTTAATAATAATTAAAGTTGTCATTAGTCACATTAAGCGTGCATAAACTCAGCACTTTGTTTCAAATGCAAATCTTTAATTGTTTGTCGTAAGTCGGAAAAAAAATATTTTGCCTTTTTGCATTAATTACAACATGAATAAATCAATCACTTAAAGCTAATCCAACAGCCCTATCTAGCTCGAAGCAATTAAGAATTCAATATAAACGTCACTAACCAATTGATCGATTAGCTGATATAGTATTTATGCTCAGGGCATGGCAAGCATACGGATTTCAATAAACTAATGACGGACGGCTCCCGAGACTGCCTCTGTTCTAATATAATCACTTCGACCCTCAATTAACTTGGACAAAATTCCGAGCATTTTCAGCCATATGTCATCGGTTCAGAGTCAATTGAGCGCGTATTGAAAAGATAACATTCAAGCGGAACGTGGAACCTACTCTGACAACCGAACTACGATTATCGAACGATATTCATTCCGCTTCATGGCAATATTAATATCGAAATAAAGGAAACAAATCAAGGTATCATCTTTCCACATTTTGTGAATAAGAATATCAATTAATGTTTCATAGTTTTTGTCTACTTTCATCACTTCATACAAGTTTCTCATGAGCATGACACGACACTGCTACTGATATTATTATGTCCCAATCAGGATGTACACCTCAATTGGATAATCTAGCCTGTCTCCGAGTTGAGTCGTAGGAAGTCATCGTACCCATTTGCAAGATCAACTATTCAGTTGATAAGTTAATATATGAAGATGCCTTTTGTGCACAGAGCGAGCTTACTAAAAAGACTATCTTTCTCATTTGTTGTTTTCGGTGTCCATGAATTGCGTATTAAGTAGTGTACGAGGAGTTGGATGGGGATGCAAACAATTACAAATAATTGAAACCACTTGCTCTAATTTCTTGCCCAGAGACACAACGGACTAGTCTCTAGACAGACAATTCGTGTAGGTATAGGCAGGCATAAATGAATTGTTGCCATCTATTTATTATGAGGAAACTAACACTTTTAAAGAAATGAATGCTTTCTGGCTGCTCAATATGGCTTAATTTTCAGTGTTCTAGTCGTTACCATACTAGTGACGTCTACAATTGAGGATATGGCCACATACGACTCCCAATTGATTAATATCTGAACTGCACCCAGCATTTATTGATAGTTATTGTCGGGTGGTGTCATCAATTGCCCACAAAGAGTGTCAATATTTATTGGTTTTCTATTAGAGAAGGATTGTCTTTGCAACAGCTACTCTCCGTAGTTTACCAATTTTCATATACATACAACTGGGCGCCAATTGTAGTAATGTTGAATGAAAATCTATATTGTTCATCCATTTTGTTTAAGTTTAGCACACAGAACAATTTAGTCCTCACAGATATAAAAGCCTCAGACGACATGATAAGAAGAAGACAGAACAATATTATTATGCTTTAAATTTAAAAAGATGTAGTTGAGTCGGAACTTGATGTTTTAATAAGTAAAACCGAAATGACGACATTTGGCAACACCAAAAATTGGGATTGATGTAGTGAATCAAATGAAAATATTTATTTTAAAAATCTGCCTACGTGATTGTAGCAAGGCGGGTCAGCCAAATAATGCTTTGAAAGTTTCTATGTCACATCCAACACACATATTATATCATTGGTCACATCGTAACAGAAATAATTCTTGGATCGATTCTACCTCCATAAAATTGTGATTTGATACATGAATAAGAAATGCCTGCTATCCAAAAATTAACATCTTGAAATATTTCATCTACAGATGGTTCAAAGCATAAAGTTTGAGTTGTATAGCAGTGACAAGATAATAATCGCATTTTATGCGAGCTAGCCGTTTCTGTACGATTCAACACAAGCAGCTCTCCTCCCATCTCATTTGTTATATGTCAGAGTCGGTTTGTCCTAGACATTTTCCTCCGTTCATGCTCACATTTCAGGTTTAAAATCCAGATTTTATATGCAACTATTAACAACAAAGTAGTGGAATCTTACTTAAATGTTGATATTGAACGTATTCAAACATCTTAAGTTTTGGCAGGAAGGGAAAACCAAAGAACCCTTAAAAAATACGGACACTTAGATCTTAGTTCGTGAAATACAGCGCATTTAATTTTTTTTATTTCAATTTATATTAAATTAATTTAAATGTCATGAGAAAATGAATTAAGTAAAAACAACAATTAAGTACTTGTTCATACATAAGATCTTTGTAGCATTAACTCTGGCATATTATGCCATTTTAGAACAGCCAATAAAAACAATAAGTAGGTAGTTAAGATGTTAGATTAAAATTTAGAGTAAAGTTTCTTAATAGACAAGTAGACCACTACTTGTCTAATAAGAAACTTTCATCTGTTTATCTTCGCTATGATTGCGTTGTGTTCAAAAATCTTTTTGCAACCTGTTTAGTAAAAGTGAAGGTTTTAAAAATTAATAAAAATGAACTCAAAGTACGGGAATGAACTACATATTAAGATCTAAATACCTCTTCGGGGAATGCCTTTGACCAGCAATGGGCGTCATGCAGCCAATAAAATGATGATTGATAATGCTATAACTATACAGTTGACAGATCTAAGCTGTTGCTAGAATGCAATGCTTATTTTCGGTTTAAAATTATTTCGAATTCTTTATTGGCAACAACTTAAAGCACAAATGTCTGGATGCAATTTTAGCTCGGCTAAAAGCTATACAAGAGTTTTCTCTAACTTGGTTAGTTCTATTTCAGTTAGGTTTCAAAGAAATTGAACAGCTTTTACTACGGGCTCCAAGGAATGGAATTTACTTTCGTTTTTAAAATACGGGTGTGAATTCCAATGATTTTTACATTGTCACGTAAAGGTACAAACTATAGGTAGTTTTTAGATTGTGTTTTCTTCCGGCTTTAAGTATTTTCTTATTTTAAGTTACGATTATTTGTAGTACTTTGGTTCCTACTTTAATTATTTTTAGGCTTTGCACACCGCGTACTAGATGTGGTCGTCTAGTGTGGTGAAGTGTTCAAGTAAGAAAAAGGCTGATCAAAATTGTCGAAGCTTATTTTATTAGGTACCCTTTTTAGTGCAAAGTTAAACGTTATAGTTATTTTATTCTAGTTTTTAATTTATCCTTGTGTGACTGTATAAAGTTAATAGGAGTACCGTAGTAGTGGCTGTGGATACGGCTACTTACGATTCCGCTCACACGGCCGTCTGAGTGGGCGGCCGGACAACAATAGTCGACGGAATCGTCCGCCGGTTAACAGTCATCGGCCACATGTTTCAAGTGATTGTTCGGTTTCCTCGCCTCTAGCACATAATACTATATTTTATGTTTAGACCACTTATTGTTTCTTTTCGTTCCTTTTATTTTTAGACAAATTCTAAAAGTGGTTCCCAATTTATCGAAGAAATGTCTTTAGTCGATTAACAGTCATCGGGCCACATTTTTCGATTGATTGTTCGGGTTCCTCGCCTCTATGACATAATACTATACACATAATATATTTTATGCTCAGACCACTTATTGTATTTTTTGTTCCTTTTATTTTAGACAACTTCTAAAATAAGAAGTTTCAGTCGGCAAATAGAAACAGCAAGAACGGATTAGTCAGCAAGTAGTCGGCAAGTCCTTTTAACGCATAATATGTATATTATGTATGTATTTACAAAAAAAAATAAAAAAAGTATGTTTATCCGTTATCTAGTATCCATAACACAAGCTCTTCATGATACTGAACGTGGGCTAGATAATTGGTGTGATTGTATGGAAATATTTATTTATTTAATTAACGCAAGAGAGAAGCAGTTGTGCGACCACGTACCCACACGCGTCTCCGCCTATGCACCCTGGTGGATGCCTCTGCACTAACTCCCTGCCATGCACCTACTTCTTGCGTCCTCAGCAAGCGAGTCCTCGACGCCCTTCCACTACGTGCCACAGTCTGCGCTTCCACTACAGCCGCTTCGACGTGTCGCCGCACATCACCAGTGTACCAGTCCAGTCTTGGGCGCCGCACGCTCAGCACGTCTCCTAAGCTCCCGTACTATCAGTTCCGTGCCCTTTCGTTTATTTTTACTTAGTTTATCTCTTGAGTTTTAGTGTTGTACAAAAACGAGCCATTCTAATGTTAATAAATCTTGTTAATCACAGTCAGTATTTCCATTCTTCCTTCCATAACGTGACAGTTTCTTTTTATTGAAATAAAACAACTTTTACGGATATCAAACGCGCTATATTTCCACGAACTAAGTTGTAATTGTCCGTATTTTTAGGTTTTTTAGGGGTTTTTTGATTTTCCCGACGTTTCGCCACCTTTACAGCTGCCGTGGTCACGGGATGACTGGCTACTTATAAGTCTACCCTCGAAAAGTTAATTTATTTTCGTTCGGATACGGTTAGACATTTACTATGGCACAAATTATTATTGATTTGATATTTTAATTTAATTGTTATTTTAATTCTTTATTATTAAGAAGAGAGAAAACTAAAGACTCTACTGGCAGTTCACAAATTGGGAGGACCTTCGAAGAAAGAAACTGCCAAGAAAACTTCGAAAGCGGGCCGACCTCCATCTTTATAAAAAAATTAGGATATGTTGTCTCCACCTTTACTTTTTTATATTTATTTATCTACAAAAAGAGCTAACCGTATCTTTGGGTCTTGCAGTACATGATTTGGGTTGAGACTTTAATTTATGGATAATAGGTTCCCAAGCTGGTGGAATCTTCCACCCATCATCTCTTTTGAAGTTTGGGTATTTGGTGATTTCAATAGCCTCACGCAGCATTCTGGGGACAAATTTTTGTTCCCTGGCGAGGATCTGTGGCTTATCAAACCTGATGTAGTGGGTGGGTCCCTCAAAAGCATGTTCACACACTGCAGACTTGTTATCGCGCCTATTTTTCACGTCAGCTACATGTTCTCTAACGACATGTCGAGCAAGTGCTGAGAAACAACAAGTTGCAAGTACCACGCAGACGTCACAGAAACCGCGCCAAACCAGTCACAGTAGAGTGTCAACCTGCCATTTTACCATTTGTGAAAGGTGTCACAGACAAGATTGGGAGAATTCTAAAGCGTGCTTCTATTAATACTTACTTCAAGCCGCCCAAGAAGATCAACCAATTCCTACCACCAGTCAAGTGCAACATACCCTTTCAAGTCGCAGGTGTCTACAAACTGGATTGTGACTGTGGGCTCTCCTACATTGGGCAGACAAAGAGAAGCATAGGGACCCGCGTTAGAGAACATGTAGCTGACGTGAAAAATAGGCGCGATAACAAGTCTGCAGTGTGTGAACATGCTTTTGAGGGACCCACCCACTACATCAGGTTTGATAAGCCACAGATCCTCGCCAGGGAACAAAAATTTGTCCCCAGAATGCTGCGTGAGGCTATTGAAATCACCAAATACCCAAACTTCAATAGAGATGATGGGTGGAAGATTCCACCAGCTTGGGACCCTATTATCCATAAATTAAAGTCTCAACCCAAATCATGCACTGCAAGACCCAAAGATACGGTTAGCTCTTTTTGTAGATAAATAAATATAAAAAAGTAAAGGTGGAGACATATCCTAATTTTTTTATAAAGATGGAGGTCGGCCCGCTTTCGAAGTTTTCTTGGCAGTTTCTGTCTTCGAAGGTCCTCCCAATTTGTGAACTGCCAGTAGAGTCTTTAGTTTTCTCTCTTCTTAATAATAAAGAATTAAAATAACAATTAAATCAAAATATCAAATCAATAATAATTTGTGCCATAGTAAATGTCTAACCGTATCCGAACGAAAATAAATTAACTTTTCGAGGGTAGACTTATAAGTAGCCAGTCATCCCGTGACCACGGCAGCTGTAAAGGTGGCGAAACGTCGGGAAAATCAAAAAACCTCTAAAAAACCTAAACATACGGACAATTACAACTTAGTTCGTGAAATATAGCGCGTTTGATATCCGTAAAAGTTGTTTTATTTCAATGAACAGTGCGCGCCAAAACATAAGAGTTTCTTTTTACTTTTATAACCGATCTCAAATATTAAACCTTCTGAAAATCTGATTATTTCGTATCAGATTTTCACACTCCAACACAGTACCTACACATCCAGGCAAAGCTAATAAAGCTTTATTTTATTATTACCTTAGGAAATACAAAAATCTAAAACATCAGGAATTTGATTTAAAGTGTCAAAAAATCTGTGATGTGAATCTAAATAATATAAAAGTTTACTTTGACAAATCTCAACGATAATACCTAAACAATTTCAGTAGTATGATATCAACAAATTGTAGTGATATGAATAATTGTACAGTTTTATGCGGTACAAAATATTCAGGAATGTGCATTAGTTTAACAGCTGAGATCCAACAACCGAGAACAAGTCATTTATTTCTGTATATCCATTTGTCATTTCTATTATCATATCTCCCGCTATACGTTGTCGTGCGAATGTCATATCATCATCAGTGGATACGTAGACACCTTTTACCGTTATTTTTATGAGTAACTTCGAAATAATCATATCTGAATATTGTTTTATTATTATTGTTGCAAAATCTTTATTTATTGTTGTGTTCGAAAAGTCAAATCAAATCAAAAAAAATCTTTATTGCGAATACGCGTTTACATAGTCAAAAGAAGTCTTATGATTATCTTTGTTTTGCATTTATTATGTCTATGAACCCAAAATTCAGCTTTTATTGCTTAATGTCATTTTCATATAAATAATTAGATTCTAATATTTTTTAAATATAAAACATCGTTCTTCGGAGCTTCTACAATCGGAGCTAAGATGAATTATGCCAAAAAAAATATGTTCCTTGCCTTGACAGAGTAATTCAATTTTAGTACACTATGTGAGTGGCGAGCGTATCATTTTTACTCTTCCACGACAAGTGTGGCTGAGCAATAATCACCTTTCTGTCCGAGTTTTGAAATGTGACTATTGCTTGGCCACCCTTGTCGTGGAAGTACCAAAAGATCGCGATAAACACGATAGTCTAGCACACACTATATTAGAACAGTAATACCTACATTACTTCAACGTCGGTAATGCCACTATGTCAAACATATTATTATGCTATAAAAACTACTGCCGACAGCAAAATACACGTTGTCTCGTATCAAAACAGGGGCGAGCCCCTAGCGACCACGCAGCGAGGTCGAATTGATTGAACCCAATTGACTATGCCTTAGAAATTGTCACACTAACGTTTGCTAACGTCCCCGACATATAAAGGAACCAAATGGTTCTTTCATGCATCTGTGTCTGGCTCCACAATATAAATCTCTTTGTTATGTTCATTTGGGTGGGTTTTGTGGACCCCGCTCAACATGTTTGCGATTCAATACCCACGTCAAAATAAATACCTGCCGACAGAATTAAAATTTTGTTGTTTGAACTGTGAGCATTTAGAATTTTACTCAATGATGTAAGAGTTATTTTGATTCTCACATGCTGATTATGTAGGTACCTATTGATCAAGTTTTTCTTGTTAAAATGAATGTAACAAATGTACGGTTCTCAGTACTTTTGTAAAGCGGTAATTTGGGTTAAATTGGGTCTCTGAAATGGCAAATTTCTTTGTTCCTATGGTATAGCTTAACAATATTGTATCCTACAGAACACACGGTTCCGGTCCATATAATCACATGGAACTGACGACGTCAAAATTTCCACGCTAACGAAATAGTATGCAACGCAACAGCTAGTTTCAAAATAAAGATAGCTCACTACGCTGAAGCCTCAATCTGCAATAACTAGGTAATAAGACGGTATCCGTCTAGTAGCTCAAGTGATAACCTGAAAATCATAAGCAAACAATATTATCAGCAAAGTGATCGTACAACAAAGGCGCTCGTCCCTCAATATAGCTCAGGCCCGTCACTATACAGCCGTCTAATGGATTTATTAATTAATCCATAACCGTACTCAGGTCAGGTAGACCCGACCGCGAAATAAATTCGACGCAATATCCGGACACTGCCCGGCGTATTGGCATATTGATACGGTCCATATGACCCGTCATTATTTAAAAGCAATGCGTATTTTGATTCCATTGTTAAGTGATTCCCTAACTACTTAATTTAATTTGTCATTCGTTTGTTTTTGCTAAGAAATATTTTTAAACAATTTTAAGGTTCTCTTTGCAAGCAACGTCAGGAGTTTGTCTCTATGTGTAGTGTAGGATCATACTCATGTGATCACTTAACTTTTTATCTTATGCCAAAATAATTGGTAATTTTGATGTTCGTACATTTTCATCGTATACACGGTGTATACAAGTCTTTATATCAGCCTTTGATATTACCGAAAGAATTTCCAACTGAATAATTACAAATCAAATATTTGTTTTAAGCTTACGACAAATGATCGGAACATCTAGGTTGGTGTTTACCTAAATAAATAGCAATCCAGTGAGCATTATAATACCAGTTTATGTGCAAATACTATCGGCGCAAATCGGTGAAATTTTGCCAAATTGTATTGCGCTTGGAATTTCATTACACAAATTCGCGATTCTCGGTAACACTAAAATAAGTTTTTGAAAGCTTGTCACCAATATCATGATTTCAAAAGTTGTGACTTAGAATTGGTAATGGTTTACGCGACAATATAATTTTGTATCAGTTACACGTGGAGTAAAGTCTTTCCAGCTTTTCTGAATTGTTGTTAAAATTAATTTGATCCTTTTGTGACCCTTGACATCTTATTCAAAAGGGCCTAGTCATTAATAAAGCTTGAGGTAATGATGGAATGTGCATTTCTTACTGAATAAGACTTACTGAAGGATCTTGCTATAAACATAGTTAAAATAAAATCAATAGTGTGACGCCAGATGAAAACTAATACAAAGTAGAAAGTATTGGCAATAATTCAGAATTAGTGAAACACGAAGTAAAAAGCAAAATGAAATTTCATTTTAAACGTTTTTCTAAAAATACATTAATAAACGTAAAGAAAGCAATAAAAACCGCATAAAAAGCGACTTTTTCAATAGCTAGTGAGGGATAATAGCAATGGAAATCCTAACCTAATTCCACCGTTACGCAAAATCATTTGTCATGCGCGTTTCCCACTCGCCCTCACCCATGATGTACGGCCTTGGCTCGCTCCTTTGACCCAGCCAAAGGCACGTCTCCCACTTCTTCAACTCGAGAATTATTTCCGTGTACCCCCACCCTTACTTTCCGCGCCGTTTACTGTTCTTCAATTATGTGACTTTCTTTAAGTGGTCATTCCATTCTCGAGATTTTGGGCCGATGCCGATTCGACACGGATACGATTTATTAAAAAGTTGCAAATACGAGTGAAGGACTCTTAAATATTAAGCTGTCAATGTTTGTTTACAAATTTGGAAGATCTGGAAAAGATACAAATGTAATACAAACTAAAAAATGTTCGGGTAACAAGTGCAAAATGTTGTATTTCCCTGCACATAATTTAGCCTGAATGCTTTTGTTTCTATGATTCGGTGAGCTTGTTACGTTCTTGTCTATTACCTATTTGTGATGAAATTTTATTACTCAACATTTTATTCCGTTCTTGACAACAGTAAAACACACAAAGCCACTACTTAAGTTTACCTTCCAAAATGTTCACAAAATCCAGTTCTATTTTTATACAAATTCAACATTAGTTTAGCAATATTTTTCCTAACGCACATTTATAGCGTACGTTGAAAATACTAACGTCATATATAACATTGAACGAGGCTCGCCGACTCAATGATACGTGATCAATTGAACAATTGGCTTGCTCCACGGCACACTTGTCGCTCTGTATGGGAAATATTTTAATTGTTACTTTCGTCCTAGTTGCTACGACAATGAAAAATGAAACTAGAGAGACTCTACGTACGACTGTGTATGGAGGAAACATAATCCTTAATACCTAAAAACGCTTTCATCCCGACCATATTAGACACATCCATAAAGGCAAAGTGACTATAAAATTCAATTCGGCGTAGCATATTGCGGTTTTAACATCAAAGATAGTTGCGAATAGAGCTTGAAGTGAGATAATGAAACGACGAACCGCAACGTTTCCTTTGGTTGATTATAAAGGCTCCGATACACAGTAAGCAGATGCGACAAGGAGTAGCGGTAAAGTGGAGCACGGTGTTCACGACAGTGAATTTGTTGGAGAGATAACATAACGTTTTACTCATTGTGATATTAACAATATAATTTCAGATAATAACAAACACGACGAGCGACGAAGCGATAGCAATGTGAACCAGGAAGAAAAAACTTATTGTGCGAAGTTAGTGTGTTTTATGATCTTTAGCCAACATTACAAACATTTATTGATTAAAATTTAATTTAAAATCTATACCTTAATGCATTTGAGTTGGTCTAGAATCTAAACCAAGATCAATTACAATACTTAAATTAACTTCAGAAATTATAACCTTTTATAACATTAATAAATCTGAGTCACTTCTGTTTCATCCTGCCACCACTCTTTGTGTAGCGGGGACTTAACTACGTCCCGAGATATGAAGAATGTAGCTATTCAAACTTTCCCTCGTTAAACTCTTGCTAATGATTACAACGCAGCTTTTTGCGATGGTCTCGGTCATTCGTCTTCCGGCAACTGATGTGTGCACCCGCTTTTTGGACCGACTAATAGAGCTTTCAGACAGATTTACGATTTAGATACATGGATGGATGGATACTTTTCTACAACTTTTAAAATGTTAACAATACTCAATGAAATTTTATTACCCACGATGGACGAAACGTAACGGAGGCGGTATATGCGTTTGGGGTTGGAGGTTGTTTGTATGTATGTCTGTTACCATTTTTCTCGGAAACTACCGACCCGATTTCGATGCGGTTTATTGCATTCAGAATGCGTTATTTCAGAGCAGGTTCTTAGACGTTTTATGGTGGTAGACCACCAGGGGTCGCTGCAGCAACCAGAAAACAGATCAAAAACCCACGACGATAATTTAAAAAGAACAAAATAATTTAAAAACCCCCGACTTAATTATCCGTAGGGGGCTGCCATTAAATGAACTACAGTTTTGCAGTTTGTAGTAACGTGAATAATTGGATTTCTTTAAATTGCTGCATGCTGCATGCTGAAATTAGCTGAAATTTATAATAGTGATGGCAGCTCCCGACGGATTTTGTTGGTTTGTTTAGTTTTAACCGCCTCACCCCCGGTACCAGACCCAGAGGTCCCGAGATTCATTCCCAGTGGGGGGTACATATTGTATTCGGTTTGGTTGGTGAAAGGACTTGTGTAAGTCCGGGTGACCACGGCCGATGTAACTTGGCCGAAACGTCGGGAAAATTAGGTAGGTGAAATATCTATCACGTTTCTACGCGTTTAATACCAGTTTCAATTTTCAATATTTATAATGCAACGCGAAAGTTTAAAAGTGTATATGTTTTCAGATTTGTTGTGTTCCGACAGTGAGAGATAAGAAAGCCAGTTTCTCAGTGGTTGGGTATCCCGTGTGAGGCTCACTTCCACCTTCAGCCTTATCATTACATAAGAACAGGTATGATGAAGGCTCCCAGCTGTTCATGTAAAAAAAAAATCAGTAATATCAGTTATTGAACGCAGGTAAAAAAAAATGATTTTAAATTCGTTAAAATGTTGACTTCTAGCCCGCTCTCTCCAAAATGTGTGCTATGTCAACTTACCACACACTTTGTAAATACCAATGTACCCATGAGACGTTAAAACAAACTTTCCGTCGTTAAACTACCCACAAATGACGACAAAACTTTTTGCGATGGACTTGGTCGTCTCTCTTCCGAGTGACATGTGTTTATAGTGTCAGAGATGTAATTTATGAATTTCGAATTTTTGCATTTTCATTTTTTACTTATGATAAATTTTAAATAGAAAAATATTGGAAACTATCAACTCGGTCACAAGTGAATTCTCAGATGGGAGACCCATCTGAGAATTCACTTGTGGCCGAGTTCCAATATTTTTCTATTTAAAATGTATCATAAGAGAATTGTTTGTAAGGTTTAAATAATAACACAGTGTAACTAAGGAACTTACAGTGGGACACCGCCCTTGAAACCTCGCGGCCATTCCGCTTTTGACAAGACTTTCATAGTATTTGACAGGACATATGTCATTGTCCCGAGTGAGCGTATGGGAGCTCGGTCTCGCTAGCACTCCCTCTCGTTCCGCGAACCCCGCACGTTTTCTCTGGCAAAACGTATCCGTCGGACGACTGTATGCAAGATGACTGTGATAATAAGAATGAAAAACCAACACGTTTAACTAATCACACGTAACTTTATTTAGTAAATTTACGATACAAATAAAATTCTTACAAATTAAACAAAAGGGATGCCCCTAAACAAATTATTGACCTTCCGATTAGGACGATACTTGCGCGCCTAACACAGCTTTCATTCACAATAAAAAAATTAAATGAGTTTCCTCCAGCCAGGAGAGAAACGTTTTTTCTCGTAATGCCATTTTAGGCAGGCATTACTCCTAAATGAATATTCATTCAGTGCGAAATCGTTTAAGAGATAATAGATTGAGGTTCATATTAGGATCACGATGAATTATGGATCTGTTTTATATGCCGGAATCCGATGGTTAGACTCGTCAATTTCATTTAAAATGATTAATTGATCACAGAAGCAATTACTTACAATTGGTTTTATGTAGGAGACAGCGTTAGATTATGTGGGTTTTTACCTGAAAACAAAACGGAATGTCATTAATTAAACGAATAGGTAGGTATCGTCTTGCTCCAATTTCCCCTGTGTTAAAAAGTCATTTATCTCTGTCTCATGTGAATTAAAGGATTCAGCATTCTTATTGCCAAGAACCAGATTTTCTTGAACCGTGTCCTTGATTTAAGATTTACAATCAGCGAGTTTGTGTTTACGTTTAAAAAGCTCGGCTACTTATGTAAAGTCTATGAATTTTCAGTTACCAATGGACAAAACACGAATCCCTCGGCGCTTCAGTGCGATCTAATTGAAAGTATTACATTTCGGAAACGTAAAACAGTACGGGTTCTTGTTTTTAAGGTAATTTCCCGAGCGACCAAGAAAAATACGAGCCATTACCGAGGAGACGTTGATGCCGACTACACGAAACTTACCATTGTCGAGACTTTCATCTCGTGCAAGTTGTTTCATAATGTAAGCAACAGGGACTAAAGTGGAGTAATTCTCACCAATGGGAATTTGGTTGTTTGTGGAGTAAGGAGTTATTATACGAGTAAAACAAACTGGACGGCAGTCGAGTACACGCTATTCCCAGGCGGGCCTTGTTGAAGCACGACAGACTCCGATATTCCCACATAAGCATGATTTTTAAAGTACTGTGGGGTTTGCGCGGAATAAATATAATTTCGTGTAGACCATATACATTCTATTGAAACTCACGTAGACTGGAGTAGCGTGGAATTCTTAATTTATTGTGTTAGTGTCTGTGTTGTGTGGGTATTAAATGGACTTCGCGGCGATAATAATAGACCCCAACGTCAAATTAAATTATTAATATTTTAGCATTCTAGAAATTGTAACAAGTTCCAAAAATAATAAGGGACTTTTTTGAGATAACAAAATTGCCAATCGAATACCGATGAAGTTGAGATATCGATACTATGTCTCTATAGACTTGATTTAAAATGTTCTGTCTATTGATTCCATTTCATAAACTTTGTAGAAGCCTTTTCCCTGGAGTACAGTGGCTCAGACTCAGATATTGCTTTATTTAGTTAAGCGTTTGTATCCAATAATACTTAACAGTATAGTTCTTCACAAAAATTTTATAAATGTGAAACATGGAACAAAAATAAACATTAAATTAAATTATCGAATTACTCTGTTTTATATGTTAAAGCTAACCGATAGTATTTTGGTCTATAAGTAGTAGCGACTATAGCTATAATGTGGCATGTTGTTGTTAAAGTATACAATCACGGGCAAAGCCGATTGTAGTTTGTTTTATAAGTATAGTTGGATATAGTATAGCCTGCAGAGTCCACGCTCACATAATAGGGTGCATCGCGCATCAATTCCCCGAACGGCTGTGTCACCGTTTATTATAGTATATTTCTATACCGAGTTCTAAATCTATATCTATACGGTTAATACTTCAATAATATATAACACACTCACATACACACACGCACTCACGCACGCACACCTGTAATCTGCAAATAATCTTTATTTTATTTTAGTGTTTCTGTTGTCAGAAAACACCCAGAACTGTTTCCACGTTTAAATGACGTTCCCCGACCTTATAGTAATTGTAGACGTCCGAATAAATTAATACTCCCAGCGATGCGAACAGCCCTGGGTTCTAGGAATAGTCATTCGATGGCTGTAAGAGTGTATAATAAATTGCCAAATGATATTAAAATACTTAATATGAACCAATTTAAAAATACACTTAAAAAGTGGCTAATTCAAAATTGTTTTTATAATCTCAATGAGTTTTTTGACTACAAAATGAAATCTGTATATTAATGTACTATTGTAAATCGACATTGTTAATAATTTTATATGAATCACTATCTATTTAACTTAATATGACATTGCCATGATTACAACTTACAGATGATGATACTAGTATTTTTTAGATTTTAGATTTCTATTTATGATTTGTTATTAAGTATATCCATATTGAATTTTATTGAATTGATTGTGACATTACGTATTAATTACTATTCTAAGACAACATTATGGATAATTTTAAAAGCTGTAAATTCAAATTATTAAATTTTTGCATGCCCAAGCTGGGTGAATGTGCCCGTCACTTTTTACGAGTTTATGATCATGTTATGTACCACATTCCTGCGAATAAAAGTATTCTATTCTATTCTATTCCTTTCTAGAATTAATAATTACCTTATCCATATAGCTAGATCTGTATCTCTTTGTTTTTTTTTTTTTTTTTTTTTTTTTAAACTTTGTTTTTGCGGACAATGGGTTTTATTGATTTATTATTTTTATATAATGATCATGAAGATAGTTCAGGTGTGAGGTCTAATGACCCGGTTTTGGAAATATCCCACCCTGCACCCCGACATGCGATTCCATACATGAGGGGGGGACGCAGGGATGTGTATCTCTTTGTTAATAATTAGAGTGAGTAGTATCACCATTTTGTAACTAAGTACAGTTGATTGTCACATCTGTCCGAGGTGGTGGGAGGCTGGTGACCTGTATGCTTACAGGTATTAATATACCTACTAATATAATATAACAAGGTTTAGATCGCCTTAAGGCACTACCAAGGTCATTGTTTGTGACGAGAAATAAAGATTTTATTTATTTATTTATTTACAATCAAAGGCTGACCGATAGTACTTTGGACTTTAAGTAGTACTATATAGCTATAACTGTTGTTATTAAGTATACAATCACGTGCTAAACCGATTGTAGTTTGGTCTATAAGTATAGTTGGGTAGCCTGCAGAGTCCACGCTCACATAATAGGCGTGTATCTCGCATCAAATCCTCGAGCGGCCGCGTGTCGCCGGTTGATAAGCAACCGATGGCTGGTGCGGTACGGGGCAGAAGCTGTCGCGGGGATTATTATCAGAAAAAATAATCTACACTAGGTTTATACTATAAAGTAAGCATGTTTAGAATACGATAGGACTGTATCTTGTTAGATTAAAATTCTTTAATAATATGTTTTTTAAAAAGTCAGAGAATAAAGATGCAAATCGCATTTGTGCAGGTACGGTTTGTGAGTTTTTTTTTATTATTTATTATTACCACACACAGAAATACAGGATTGTTCTCAATTCACCGACACCGAGCCTACATAGGTGGTATTCATATATATATAAAACTGAAAATGACGTGTTTTCCTTAGAGAGTTTTGAAATAGGTACATAGTTATTTTTATAATCGCTAAGCAAATGATTATAAAAAAAAACCTTTTAAAATCTAATTATAGAGTACTTATATGTATGTATGTATATCTCAAAACTTTCGCCAAGCTACATTTTGCTTCGCTTTGAAAATTCAGAAAATCTGTACCGCTTATAACTTAAGCCACCACAAAATAAAACTCCAATCTACGATAGTGATGCTTCATTAACTGCAAAGTATGAGAATGTCGCTCGCTAAAACAATTATTTACAACTAAACGCATTGCATTCAAGTCAGTCACCCACCGCCTTGATTCATCATATCGTTAGATCGTTCCCCGCTTCATTTCAATATTAAAACATTTACATTTAATAAGCGTAGCAATTTAGGCGAAGGGGGTATATAAATTATGACGTATCTTATCTCATTAATCGCGCAGCGTTTAAACACAATGAGCGATATGATGAAAATTTTCAATTAAACAAAACAAAAAGGCGACGCTTTCGCGGGCATTGTGTGGCGGGCGACAGCGCGGCGTGGTGGGGATGGCGTGGCGGAAGTCCGGCGTCGGGTGGCGGATGGCGGCAATGGCGGCAATGGCGTCGCCTCAGAATGGCGCGCGTCTCGCTCGCGCCATTGCGCCCGTGTGGCGAAGATTACACGAACTGATATCATACGGAAGTAACTCCGCTGTCTCGCGTTTGATAAGAATGGTTCCGAGAACAATTAGGTATTTAATTTTAATAGAACTGATACGTCCTCTTTAGTCTATATCAGAGTTATTAAAGAAAATTCGAAAAGATGCTGCAATGCATTTGCAATATCAATTATGATTCTTAAAAGTAATAGCTGTAATTTCCCAGTTCACTTACTTTCAAGTAAAGACAATAAAAAAACTTGAACTTGAATGGGTTCATTTCGCACGTACTCAAATTAAACATGAGTAGTGAATCTCCTTCTTTATTCATAAGTAACCCCAACGATGGAATGAATGAATACAAAACACGTGACAACACACAATAGTAATACTCAAAAGTTTAGGGACTTAGATATTCAATCACCCGACATAAACTTGTCAGCTAATACAGTATCAGCAGAACATCCGCGATACAAATCTCGCGACACAAACTGTGCGCAGTCCCCGCTTCCTGCATTGTAAGTTACGCACGTCATATACGGAATACCCGCAGAATTACAACCAGCACCAGAAACGAGATGACCTGACCCTTATTCAATTTGCGGTAAAGCCAAAAGTCGTACAATTTGCAACGTACCCAGCGGCAAACCGAAAATCGGCACCCCCGCGTCAATCTACGGAGTCAGTGAACGCTATTTCGGTCTGCACAAGCATACACAAGCAGTCTTTGAAATTTTAATCGTTACATTCACCCTGTCCCGATGGCACACTGGAGGTGTACCATGTTCATCACGAGAACGTAAATACGCCCGTAAAAAGCGTAAACACTGGCATGGTATTACGTGAATTTACAACTGCGAGCGTCTTGCTTGAGTCGTAGACAATACACAATGGTCTCAAAAGGGGAAGTAAAGATGATTAGATTTTAAGGGATTTTTTTATACCAATATGAATACGATAACAAAATAATTTTAAATTCAGTTGAAAATATTGCATTGATAATTTGAGATAGCTATATAATGAAAATAAACAATAAAAATGCCTAGACGAATCCCTACATTCAAAGCATTGTAGCGTCACCACACCGCACGTGTTTTTTTTCACACAACCATAATATCCCTTGACCCTTCTTGCTTTTTGTGACCGACCTTCCTTTTCATATTTTTTGTGGTATTATCCGACTCTACATTTTATTAAGCATATTGTGTTTTTAAATTATTCATATATTCGACTTTTTTAACAATGTGAGAAGGATAAATGCGTTACGAATGAAATGTAGGTATATTGAGACATCTATTTCGCAAGAAAAAAAGATTACACCTTTAAATTTCTATAAATAAAGGATACAAAACTACATATTCAAATCTTCGACATGACTGTATACATAGTTTTGGAGCTACTATTATAATTTTCCTCATAACTCGGGTAAATCAACTTCAACTACAATCGTACTAAATAATGCTACACGGGCCGTTGTTCGGGTTCCTTCCCTTAATTCAATATAACCCTAATCTCACCTGCCTTCTATAAATACATAATACTTGATGTGATTTCATTTGGGTAAACAGAGCGGCCTACTATTAATATGTAGGTACCTACCTATATGAATGGAAGATGGAAATCAATAAACAGAATTATGTTACGACGTACTGCGGATCATAAAGGAATGGTAATAGGAAATGCCGATTTCGTAATTACTACATTATTGAGTTAAAGACAATTATTTGACTAATTGAGTTGGTAATTATGATAGAACATATGTAAAGATAGTTATGACCCTTATGACACACAATGCTGACGTGCTATGCCTACCTGCTTCTATGTGTCGACAATTTAACGCCTCTGATAAACAAATAAGTTAAAAACTAACTAAACCACATCTTTTTAATTTTCATATTAGTAAAAGAAATTTTTTATTATGGTTTGGAGTCTTAGCCTTCATTATACCTGATGTTAAGTATTGATAAGGCCGAAGATTTCCATCTTCTCCTCTCCCGGAATCCTCAATGACTGAGGAACTGGCTATCTTATCTCTAACTGCCAGAACGACAATGCTGAAAACATTGTTGTTATGGCGTCAGACTTAGATGTAGTGGTGGTAGCTAGCCAGGCAGACTTACAACAAGCCCTACCACCAACCAAACCGAATACAATAAGTACCCCCGCTGGGAATTGAACCCGGGGCCCCTGGGTCTGATACCGGTGGTTGTACCACTAAACTACAGAGGCGGTTGTGATTACATATTTACATACAACGTACATTTATTTAGAACTAGCGGCCTCCCTCGGTTTTACCCACTGGGTTACCGTCCCCGTGGGAATATTCATTCATAAAAATTCATAAAAATCTTAGTGCTCGGCTACATCGTTATAAGATCCTGTATGAAAAAATTTCAGCTAATTCGGTCAGTCAGTTACGGTATTGTTTTATAGATAGGCCGCTCACGGTTTTACCCGCGTGGTTCCCGTTCCCGTGGGAATATCGGGATAAAAAGTTATCTAATATCTGTGTACCAAATTTCATCCAATTCCGTTGAGTAGTTTCGGAGCCTATTCAATGCTAACAAACAATCAATCAAATCTTTCCTCTTTATAATATTAGTATAGATAACCACCTTGGTTCAGATTGCCAAGGTCACGTACGTAATGACTACAAATTTCTAAGACACGCTGTCCTTGAAATAGTCACATTATTTTCGTGAGAGTTTTGCATTTATAATTACCAGGGTCTCTATTTACGTCTTCACAATAAAAATGGCGTGCCTCCGCACATTAGCCACCTTATTACGCAAATAAAAGTATTTCTAACAATGCGCGACAGACGTAAAGAAACATTATAAAATGCACCTCCGCATCGATAATACGAGGCATACCTCGAAACACAAAATAGGTCAGCTGTAAATAATAAATGAATAAAAATTTCACTCTTTACGTGACTTTTTACAACACATGTGCGTCTTCCTTTAAAATTTAAGCCCTCTTTACATTCAAATGTTAACCCCCTAGAGAGCCGTGGGTACCCGAAAACGGTAACTAACATTGAAAACTTGCCGTGGGACTATTTTCGTCGCCCTACAGGAATGTTAAAATAGATTGTAACAGTTTCGGGATATAAAATTCAGTAAGTGGAGTTGGGGGGTTAAGTTTTATGTCGTTATGGCTTATTTTGGTCTAATGCGATTTCGGTGTCGCCTTCTAACGAACAAGGCTTCCCCTGTCTTGATGCGCACGTGCGTATCACCATATCGATAACTTAGACTCGGGCTAAAGTACAATCGGCAATCGAAAATGCCGATTCGGCATAGTAGTGGGGATAGATGTTATATAGACTATGGTAATATAGTGAAATAGTGCTAGCACAACACCACTTATACTTACGGCTAGTATATGGCACATCCTTTGAAAAACTGTCATATCACAAAAAAAATAGTTTTGAGAAAAACGCGTTTTGGTTATGTATTTTAAAGCTTTATCATAATATAAAAAAAATAGGTGTTTTTCCTTTTTAAAATTGTAACTTATGTCGAATTTACTAAGCTTGTTTCCAGAATGTAAAAAAAACGCATTGATAAAAGAAATAATAATGTATTGATTAAAAAACATAATATTTGACGAACAACATCAGGATTTCATTTTCAAAGTTTTTATTATTTGTTATTATTTGAAGCGGTTTTCACTTCTGCCGGCACTCCTGGAGTGCAACCCGTTGTTTTTTTTTTATATTGTCCCATAATGTGACTATTTTTCACATTAAGTACGAACTTATCATAAATACTTTTTCAAAAATAAATTATTTTTAAACAAAACCTAGTTACATTATTTCAAAATAATTAACAAACCTTTGGGGATTTTAAAATCACAAAATTAAAGAAATGTAAGCAAAATATTTTTATAATATAGTCCTAACACAGTATATGACTCTTTTCATAAGCACTGATACACATGTACCCGTCATAAGCAATGAGGCGTCACTATTCGTGAAAAACCGTCACTTGCGTTGCGACATCTCTTGACAACTATTCAAACGAATGTTTTATTGATCGGTAGAGAAGAAAAAACCGAATCAAACTGAATATTCATCTCAAACTGAGCTTTTTTGTGTTATGACAGTTTTTCAGAGGATGTGTGAATTAGCTAAACAATATCTAATTAAATACTAACTTGCTGAAAACAGTATTTATATATATTGAAATATATATAAATACTGTTAAATACAGTATATATTGAAATGTATCCCATCAAACCGAAATTAAAACTTTTGATTTTGTATAAGTATTAAAAAATACTTTCGTCTGACGTTTATTATACCAACAAATTCCGATTAGCGACATGGTTTCGCAGTCTCCGTAAATGAGAGAAATCAAGCTCAGACTTGTGACTCTTGACTGTTCGACGTGATAAGAAATCACACAAAGAACTTTTTCATTTACGCTACCAGACTAACACTTGACGAAATAACGAAGATTACAATCAATACTTACTCAAAACATTAATCTCTAATGTTAACAAAATTTACATTTATAATAATAGCTATCTTGAATTTACATATCTATGCCTTAACAACTGTATTAGCTATGAACGTAAGTTTACAATAGTCTTTCATGTAATCACCTCGAGATTAAATCGTTTTGTAACCCACAGCTTCTAAAGCTTAAAAATAAACTTGAAGTCATAATATTTTTATCTTTAGCACAATACCAACTCCTTCATCTTTGAGGAACGATATTTGATCGATGGTCAAACCACTGACCCAAAAAAGCTTTTACACAACCCATTCAAAACCGACAAGTTACTATAAATAAATATAAAATCTTACCTAATGTTTGACGACCTGTTTGGCGCAGGGGTACTAACCCCGCCTTCTGCGCCAGAGGTCCCGGGTTCGATCCCCGGACAAGACAAATATTTGTGTGCATGAACATGTCTATTTGTCTTGGTATGTGTGTTTTATATGTATATTAAGTATGTATTTACAAAAAAAAAAAGTATATAAGTATGTTTATCCGTTATTTAGTATCCATAACACAAGTTCTTCATGAAACTTAACGTGGGACTAGATAATTGGTGTGATTGTATGCGAATATTTATTATTATTTATTATTCTAGCTGTATTCAAAGAGTATTCGAAAAAAGTTTGTTAGCTTTGCTTATTTTATTTTTAATACATAACAACATAGATTCCTTATGCTACAATCTTTACAAATCTCTATCGTTTCATAAAGTCACAACTGACATCGATAAAACCAACCTAAGCCCTACTGTCCACGGAGCGGAGGCGAATATTTATACGCTCAGCGAACGCCCGCTTGCTATTATGGCTCCTACTCAGAGCCTACTCTATAAGCTGTTTCCGTAGTTTCGGGTTACTTTCGGATCGCTCTCAAGACAATTAAGACCATTAATAACTAAAACTCTACTTGCGCATCGGGAGTAGTTTAAGGCATTGCATATGATGCGACATAAAAATCTAAATAATTGATTATAACAAAGTCTTGAGAATGATCCGAAAATAACCCGAAACCATGGAAACGCTTTGACTGCTCCTCGAAACAATCGCAGTCGCCGATGATAGACAATTCCCAACAAACAATTGTGTGGCATTTGTTGAAGGCAGTCCCCGGAATCGCCGATCAATATCGATGATCTGGGGGGTTACTCTTGACGGATTCGCGTTGAGATCGAGATTGAATGTCAATAATTATTACTGACTTTCGATGTTGATTCGATTTAAATTGCCGCTAAAATCGATTACTACAGTACAAAGTTACTTTATTTACTAATTTCAACTGTTCATTTTTTAGTTTAATTACATATTTTAAGTCATAATTACTGACGTTTGACATTAACTCAATCTCGATCTCAATGCGATGGCGTCAAGAGTAGGGGGCCTGTGCTGTGGCGAATGACCGACCCTTATTTTATTGCCTATATAATTAATAACTAAAATTAGTTTATTTTTTACTTTATAAAAAATAAACTAATTTTAGTTCATTCGACTAAAACGGAGTGTCCTTATTTCAAACATTTAAATTAAACAGATCGTTACTGTGAGGTATATGTACCGATAGATAATTGATTTTCCTCTGAAAATATAATCGAAAATTCATAAAGAATGTATGTTGCTAACCGCATCAAATTGCATTGACAATATTAAGCTCAATCACACATGCTAATCAAGGTAAATTAAAAAAGAATTTTATTGTTGTTCTAGAGACTGCAATGGCATCTAAGACATTAACATAACAAACATCGAGTTAATGTATTTAGCATTGGCCCGTCTCGCATGATTGGGAAATATTTGGATAATAGAAGACCTTGAGGTTTATTGTCCACAGAATACTGTCAAAACAGCACTCATTTCGCAAAAGAACAGGTAATTTACACAGGTGATGTCATTCCGTAATATTTATTCAGATAACGGATTATCATTTTTGATGCTCACACAAGAGAATGTCTATAAAATTTTATTTAATATACTTAGATGAAAAAGACATTTATTCTACATTAACTACTGAAATATAACTATTTGAAAATGATGCATTAATTTTAATAAAAGCAAAGATACTCGTAAGAACATTAAGATTTAATGATGTCGAAATAATAATCTGTAGTGTGTGAGTAAAATGCGTTTCCTCGTATAAGTATTTTCTTTCTGTCAAGAAGGTAAGATAGGATAAGAATTCTCTGATCATTTTTGAAGTATTCTATGTTATGCCTAAAATATTAAGAAGAAAAAATATGGTTTTAAAATTTACTTTACTATCGCGTTTGCGTCGTTTTGGAAAACAGGGGTAAGTACCAACATAAGGGCTAAGGAAGTCAACGATGTAACGCACTATACTATACGTATCATTCAGTACTGTCACAAAACGAAATTGTAACTTAACAAAAAGAAATATGTATCATAACATAACATATATGTCAAGTATCGGAGTAAGTGTCTCGGAATTACATTTCGTACGAGTCTGTTGACTGACGTAAGCTGTCTGAAATGTCATGCATTGTCAACGTCTACAAAACAGACGCAAATCAGCAGAACTTAAAGAAATAAAAGTAACAAGTTTTGTCATTTACATAATTTAGACGGTCATTATTTTGGTTTTCAAACCAAAATTATTAACCACTAGCGGCCGTTCGTGGTTTTACCCGCGTGGTTCCCGTTCCCGTGTGAATATCGGGATAAAAAGTATCTTATGTTCATAACCAGGCTATTTACTTTGTGAGTACCAAATTTCATCCAAATTCGTTCAGTAGTTTCGGAGCCTATTCAATCAAACAAGCAAGCAAACAAACAAACAAACAAATCTTTCCTCTTTATAATATAAGTATAAAAAACTCATCCCAGCAAAACTCGCTCTCAATCAAAATTTAACTCTCAATATTTTACTTTTGCCACATGACACTTCTGCGGCCTACCATCATATAATAGAAACCATCATGTCATAAGAACGGCCCCCTAATTGTCTAATTTAAAATCTATCAGAATCCCTTTCAGAGATATTGTGATTGTGATATTTTCGTCTGTCATATTGCTTAGACAGTTCAATTTCGTTTATTCCATACCTTTTAAAACGCGTCCCGATCACAATCCCTTTCAAATGTCAAATAGTGACGGCCTGAATAACTTTCAAATTACGAATTGAAAGGGATTGCGATAGATTTAAAATTAGACAATTAGCCCCCGGTTTTGTTTTTATTGAAGTTGTCACATTTTGACACACTTCATACTTAGTACGATGACGTCACAAAACATCCGTTAAAAAACAACTTAAGGCCTCCCTATTTTCTTTTATTTAAACTATCTAGTTCTTGTTTTTGTTTTTGTTTTACCTAAAATAATCAAGAGGTAAACGGTAAGATTTGATTTTATTGTTTCGTGGCAGAAGCTATAATTAATGAGGACTTTTAACAAGTAAAGAAGACCCTGTTTTTATACAGCGTGTTTTTTATATCTCATAACCTTAGGATTTTCATCAGACGAAGTTGAAGATTCAAATGGCATATAAATTATTTTCTAAATCAAAAGTTGTTTTTTACTTTTGCATACAAATTCATTCGGCAAAATACGGTTTTCGTATGGAAAAGCAAACAAGAAAACCTTTGATTTGGAAAAAAATGAATGCCATTTGAATCGGTTACATGGTCTGATTAAAACTCTTAAGTTATGGAATATAAAAAACGCATTGATAACGCTGAACGAAGGTAGAATCGTGTTTCACCCGGAATCCTCAACCACTAAAAACTGCCCCCTAATTGTCTAATTTCAAAGGTATTGTGATTGTGATAGTGATTTATGAAATTGTGTAACATTATAGTCGCAATCCCTTTCGAAACGAATGATGATTTAAATGTCACTTCACTTGACACTTCTCCATACATTTCTTCTCTTTCTAAATTAATGGCGTGCTCGCGTTAAATACGCGAATTTTGCCAATGTCAAGTAAATATATTTTGTAGTATATAGAAATTGTACGGGAGATTGAGTTAAAAATGGAGCCTCACAACACGTGTTATTACGAAAAGAACACGGGTGAAACTCCCTCCATACATTTGAAAGACATTTTCGTGTTCCACTTTGATTAGACGGTTCAATTTCGTTCATTCAATACCTTTCAAAACGCGTCCCGATCACAATCCCCATCAAATATCAAATAGTGTCGGACTGAAGGATGTAAAAATATCTATCAAATGACGAATTGAAAGGATTCCGATAGATTTTAAAACTAGACAAATAGTCCCCTGGTTATTACAAATTGAATATTAAACAAACTGTTATGTTGAGGTGCTCAGTTAGCTCAGTGGTTCGCGTGCTTGGCCTGCGATTGTTGAGGTTTTACCAATAAATTACTATCTCGAGCTCCATCGTGCTTCGGAAGCACGTTAAGCCGTTTGGTCCCGGATGCATTTGCAGTCGTTAAAACCCACCAATCCGCATTGGGCCCGCGTGGCCCATTGGCCCATTGTCTCATAAGTCTCCTGTAAGCAATAAAAAATTTCGTTTCGTTTCATTGTCCATATCCATCCATAAGGTAGGCTTGTGCTCCAGCGTAGAGACATCAAAAATGGCTAAAGACGAAAACAGACTAACATTATTATTACATTAGCTAAAACAGACGCCATAATAAACAGACTGCACTGGCTGCATGTTTAGTACTGAAACCCACATTGTATGTACGTACGAAAGCATTTGCCGGTTCAATTGATCGAGTGCGCTTTGCGGCTACGGCTCAGTCAAACGAGAGCCGAAACCAACTTGGCTTGGCCCATTCCTTTCTACTGTCTACTGGTAGGCTTTTTGATGCCCACATTTAGACAGCTAACTAAAGTAATACAACCTGTAACACTCGTACCTACAAGCTTTTGATTCTGTACTCCTAGTAGAGGAAGCTACTCGTATTAAAAAAATATCGCGCTGTTTTCTTTATATCCATCGATACTACGGCTATACTGTAAATAGTTGACACATTTTTAGGGTTTCAACTGTCACTAATTTTTGGTACCGTTGGAAAATACTTTATTCCAATTACTAGTAGGGTACGTCATTTACTTAGATTACTTTTGTCGCCACAGTCATATCCAATTTCATAATTATATCCACTAGTCCACTAGTCCGATAGTCGGCAATCGACGCTCAAGAAGATAAGTAACTTCTTGAGCGTCCATTGCCGACTATCGGCCGACTTTTTACGCCGCGACGTTTTAGGTTATATCTTAAAACGAATTGGTCGATTTTACTCTTATTAACGGGATTTGATAACGAAGACATGTGTTTCCTATATTTTGTCAATAGTGCAAGTAGTGTAAACTCAAAATATATTTTGGTGACTCAAAATCGACGCAATCACTGACTCGAAAAGTCACTCGGCGACTATTGCCGTATTTTCAAATATATATAAGTTGTTTAAACTAAATTGTAGTTATATATATACTAAATTATATAATTTACTAGTTAGATTTAAATAAACGTATTCCTTTGTGTAAATACTAAATAAATATCTATATATACTAAAATAATAATATATAGTATATATAGATATTTATTTAGTATTTACACAAAGGAATACGTTTATTTAAATCTAACTAGAATTTAGTTTAATCGACCAATTCGTTTTAAGATATGACCTAAAACGTCGCGGCGTTAAAAGTCGGCCGATAGTCGGCAATCGACGCTCAAGATGAAGACTAAATTAATGATGACAGATCTTGATCCGATTTGAGAAACTGAACACCTAAAAAGTATTCGTATTACGAACTAAATACGAAATGTCTACTACAGAAATCAGTGTGAATGAGAGAGAGATATTAACATTCATTCAGCCAACTCAAAGCTTTCAATAAAAATTGTATCCATTTTGTTTTATCTTTCCGAGCTTTCCAGGGTTCCCCTTGTTTCCAGTCGTCGTGTAACCGATTGAGTGTGAAACTGTAAGTGTGAAGCGACGGATGGTGACGTCCGTCACTCATCCGTGAAGTGTTGACGGGAGTGAACGCCGTGCTGCGGTCACCGTGGATGCTATTTTTAGCTCCCTTTTTAAGGTCGACTGTCAAATTGCTCAGTTAGCATGTAAAGAAGGGTTTTGGACAAGAGCTAGCGGGTTTTTTTTTTATTTTGATTGCTTGAAATATTGACATCTTTGAGTTGCTGCAATTTTTAGGTAAATTAAAAATTAAATACCTGAGAGTAGTATGGTAGCACCTACTACAGATGTATTTTCAAAGTAGACGGCAGAATAAAACGAAACAAAAGAACAACTCTTGCTGTATTGTAGGATGATCAGAACAATGTAGAACCTTATATCGCCTACGGACTTCATCAACCTAACGATAATAATAAACCCGCAGGGCAGCTAGTGACAAACTGTTGGTGAGTGGCGAACCCACATTATTCTGTGACACCACGGGTAAACCGAGTGCTTCAGAGAGTCGGACGCGGACGTCGCCTCTGGTTTGTTTGCCAGAGCGGATTTCAAGAGGGCGCGGAATTTTGCCCTGGTTGGCTTTCATCGGCTGATCGAAGGGATCGCTCGCAGAGTAGAAGTAAAAGTTCCTGTCCCTTGTACAGTGGGTAGAAAACGGTGCACACCTCTCGATACCCTGCGGCCGAAGACACCAATGTTGCTCGCTTGCCATTGCGGCTATTTTTGGAAAGCCCGTTTAGTCTTTGGCCAGTCACCGCCTACCAATATTAAGTCTGGAGACTATGATAAGGCAGGTGTCCAGTAGTATCTCTCCATAACCCAAATTCCGATCGATTCAAATCCCAACCCAATAGCCAACTAGTCCCTATCCAGTAGACGCAATAGACCCTGTGCAATTGTTGGAGGATAGTCTCTGAGTCTGTAGTACTGAGTAAGACACTAAGGGTGGCCTCTACGTGTTGGGTCCATATCTCCACGCAAGCTCTAAATGACCGGGTCACTTTTGAGAACACACAATAATAATAATTCATTTATTAGTCGAACAACACGGATAATATACAAACCTATTTATTTATTTATTTATTTATTTATTTAGAAACTCAACAGCTTTTTTTACAAAATCAATTAGGTAATGTAACTTATAATTATTAGACTCTTAAGCCAATTACAGAGTTTCGTGGCATTTTTAGAGGCTATACAGAATAAAGAAACTAACAGTAAAAATCTAGTTATCTAATAGTGACAAATTGCAAATTAAATTAAATTATTTCTTTAATTTGACTTGCATGCTTATACAATTTATGATCATGATAATTAGGATAAGTCACGGATAGATGCCGCAGTCGGATACATGCCGCGATTTCAAAAACTCCTATAAGAGTAATGCCCTCAAGTCTGGATTGCCCTGTATTTGATAGGCCGCTCCCCGTACCCCAAATGTAGGCCGTGAGAAGCGCTGTGAAGTACTTGTGTGTATCGTAATCAGCAATTACAAATTTTGGCACGCAAAAAATGGGTCTTAAATTATTTGAGTGCTTTGAAGGCCCCAAACTTTTGTAATGATGAAAGGATTTTGTTTCTTGTTGGTCTTAGGGTAAGGTATCTAATTGTTGTTTAAAACATGTTTTTATTAAATTATATTTATATTTAGAACATAAAGCATCTATCCTCTACGAAACGCATACTTGTAATAAAAAGATCTTTCTTAAATAAAAAGTTTAAAGTGGCGTTTGTGCGGAAAGTTTTTTTATACTCTGAACACAAATTCAAAGAGGCATCTATCCCCACAACAAAAATTTTAAGGATAGACATTTCATGGAATTATCTTTACTACTAGGATATATTCAATATAATTTCTATGGTGCAGCCTAGGTTAAAGTACGTTGGTTTAAAAACTTTAAAATTTTCTTTAAAGTACAAAATGACACGCATATCAGTAAAAACATAGCTTTTTGTACCGCGGCGTCTAATCTCTATGGAGAGAATTTCAATTAAAAACTTATTCTTAATGGAATAACATTTTTTAATGTATTTCATTTCTTTATAAAGTTCATTTTATGTAGTAGTAAACTCAAGTTTAAATGTGTTTTTCTGAGCGGCAACTATCCCTCCGCCCAATTTGACAACAAGTTAAGGCGACAATCCGGGGTGCAGCAAATATCCCCCAAATTTTAGAGGTCTTAGCAAATCATTGTCCCTCTTAAGCTAACTACAATAATCAAATATATGTGACATGAACTTAAAGAAAAAGGATCGCACTCGATGTATGCGTGGCAGTATTATAAGATAATTTTTTTTTTTTGCTAAAATCCAAGGGTTATTGCAAAAGCACAGATAATTAGACAATGTAATTTTTTTTTTTTACACAAATTATCTAGGCCACATTAAGTTTCACGAAGAACTTGTGTTATGGATACTAGATAAAGGATAAACATACTTATATACTTTTTTTTGTAAATACATACATAATATACATATTAAACACCCAGACCAAGACAAATAGACATGTTCATGCACAGAAATATTTTTCTTGTCCGGGGATCGAACCCGGGACCTCTGGCGCAGAAGGCGGGTTTAGTACCCCTGTGCCAAACAGGTGTTTTCTCAATATATCTATTTTTGCGAAAATCCTATCTATCAAACCGTTCTACGGCACATGCATAAACAGTTTGTTGATTTTGCACATGATGCTGTGAGGCAATTTAAAAGAGTGCGGCATCTATCCGTGGGTTAACCTATACTTAACACTTTCGCTGACAGTGAACGAGACACAATAGATGTTTTATTGTTTCGTCTATTAGCCTTTTACTGTCAGTGAACGTATTAATAAATAAGGTACTTTAAATTAAATAAGTACTAAAACAATAGGAGACATGAGCGTAAAAAGACGTCAAAAAACTGCTCCGCGTACGGCGCGACGTGCGGGCCGGCAGGCGGCGCGGTCGAGACCGGTTGCGTTCCGAAATGCGTTCACCAGGGTGAAGGTCACGCGCTCCTTGGCGCGTAAATTTTGTGCTGCTTTCCCGCCATTTTGTCTCGCCGTGCACGCTGTCAGAGTTGCCGGTAAAAAGGGTTAGAAATAAGGTACAGAGTTTAAAAAAAATGCGAGTGTAGATTGATGTGTAATTTTTTTTAATACATACATGGATGATTTTTGATCCAATCAATAAGGAAGGTTAGTGCACCAGCATATGGGTAATTAAAATGGCTGATGTATTTTAATTAAGTAATAAAAAGCTACTTAGTTTTCATAATCTTTTTATCAAGGAAGCGTACATAATTGACTATAGCTAGGTTTAAATTTGTTTTGGTAGTCATTAGCATTTAGTAAGTTCAAAACTTTGACTTCATGTGGCCTATAGTACCTACAGTCCCAGTTTAGAGAAGTAGAATGGCTACTGCCAATGGAATTTAATAAGCGGTAGTGCAATCAGCTCCGTCTCGCTCGAGCTGCGGGGATGCGTTCCGAAGTGCATTTACCTGCAATCCATCGGAGCGAGTCGTCTAGAGTCTAGGTGAAGGTCGCTATTTCACGTCCCGATTTAGATAGTGCTGATCGTTTGGAGTCAGACAAAACTGAACTGACTAATTAATAGTCGTCGAATTTGCATAAGTTACGCATAGTTAACCACATCTGACCAGTATCAGATCCAGAGGACCTGGGTTCGATTCTCAGTAAGGATACATATAATATTCGGTTTTAGGACGTGTTGTTAGTCCGCCTAGTTAGCTATCACCATCTTATCTTAATCTGTCGCCATAGAACAATGTTTTCAGCGTTTTGTTTCGGCAATCAATAGACAGATACAGCCAAGACAGTTTCTCAGTGGTTGAGGTTTCTGGAAGAAGCGTTCGTGATTCCACATTTAGCGTTATCATTAGGTATTTAACATCAGGTTTGGTGAAGGTGTACCAAAATAATGTTTGATTAACCACCAAGCTCACGATCTATGTACACATGACAGCGAGTCAGACTTTCCAGCATGACCTTGAAAGCGCCCTTATGCTACTCGTAAACTCGTAATAGCGACGGATTTCGTGGAGCAAATGTAAAGCTAGATGCGCTGTTGACTGTATGTATCCACATCATTGTCGAAAGCTGCTAATTGTTAAAATCGTCAGAAATATAAAATAGATCATTTATTTCCAAAGAGCAAGCATGCGTATCAAAGTCATTCACCTGCGCCTGCTATGAATAGATGTGAAGGTAAATGTGAAGGTTTAATAAGCTCAACTATAATAATATTAAGAGTCAGATATATCACAAAAACTTATAGGAAGAAAGAAACCTTTTAAACTACAAACAGCGCCTTAAAACTCATTAAGTATGGTGATTTTAGAAAAGGAGTGATCCTTCATTCAGAAAGATCAGAAACAGGCAAATTGATCATGATAAAAATAACTATATTGCAAACATTACCAAATGTGTTGAAGCTGATGTCAACACCATCTCCATCATTTGCTTTCGCAATATTAAACATACACAGTATATATATAATAGGTATATCTTTAAAGAGAGGGCTAATATAGAGTGACAACACGGTTACAATTTTAGTTTGAAATTCTTTAAAAACTTATGGAAAATTCTAGGTAAACTACTCGTCTTATTAGCAGTCTTCTAGCAAGCAACAAGTAAGCACGCCTGTGGATGGGGTGCTCTCCGAAACGCTTTCGACCTCGTTGCAGGTGAAGGTCATGCGCTGCTGTCCCGTACCGCCAAACGCAAATGTCAATATAAATATTGTGGACATTCCCGCCACGAGCGACGGCCATTTTGAAATTCGGCTCGACCGGTTTATAAGATGGACGAAAGCGAAAGAATGTTGATTGTTGAGTATATTGGATTTCGTCAAACCCTCTAAAAATAAGGAATAATTTTTCCACTCGTTGTTATTAGTACGAGTATGTAGCTTGAATCAAAATACAACTACTTATATTCAGAAATCAAAGAAAGGTTATCAAGGCTCTACTGAAGATTCAGAATAATTAATTTGTGAATAATGAATAACGGTTTTAAAATATTAATTTACTATTATTACTAGCTAAAAACGAAATTTCAAGTCGTTAAAATATATTTTGCCATTTTCTTTTCGCTCGTAGTATCGTGACCCCGAAATAAATCTGCTAATTAATCATTGTGACCTACGGTACCCTTTTAATGAATACCTAAAGAAATTAAAACTCCTGCAGTAGGACTGGCTCACTAAACAAAAAATACACAATCGCAGCTCTGTGCTCCACCGAACATTAATTAAGAAGGAAAAGATTTGCTAACGAAAGGACTTAAAGTTACTTCCAAATATAAACTCTAAGTGTTACGTGTTATGAGTTAAAATCGCTAGCTCTCATCTGTGGCTCGGTATCGAACAGATGGTTTGTTTGGAGCACGTTGTGGCTTTAGATGGGTTGGCATCGGCGCCAAATAATCTGGAATTAAAAAACAACTCATTGAAATCATTAGCGAGAAAAAATGTTTCGCGTCCTCCAATGAGAACTGTGTCAACCACGTGGATAGTACGATGGCGAATTTATTATTCGTTCTCTAAATATGGATCATGAAATGTCATAAGCGTAACTCAATAGACCGCTGTTACGTTTGATAACAGGGGCCATCACTGGCCACGGTAACTTTAACAAGCACCTTTTCAATTTAGGTGTGACTGACAGCCCACTATGCAGAGGTTGCATGGAGGAAGAAGAGACAGCTGCTCACGTCCTGATGGATTGTGACGGAGTAGCCCCTTACCGGGCGAAGTACCTCGGCTCACCAGGCAGTCTCCGGGAAGCCGTCTCTGACGTGAAGGCGCTGGGAGCAGTCCTGGTTGAGCTGGGATGGCTGGAGTGATCCGGCCTGACACCCTCCGGGCGCAAAATAGGCGCAAAAGAGTCGTCGATTTGCGGAAACCGCCCGTATTGAATGAAGAAGAAGAAGATGTCATAAGCGTCGAAAAAGGATAAAAAAATTCATTGTAAACAGGTACTTACATATATTTTATTTGGATAATCTTAACTATTGAGGAGCCCGTGGCGCAGTAGTTCGCGTGCTCGGCCTGCGATTGTTGAGGATAAGCAACTTCCGCAATGGTCAGCCACGGGAGGGGGGACCGAAAATTTACTATCTCGAACTCCTCTGTGCTTCGGAAGGCACGTTAAGCCGTTTGTCCCGGCTGCATTTACAGTCGTTAAAGCCCACCAATCCGCATTGGACCCTGGTGGGTCAGTGCTGGGGCCAGTGCCCCAGCAGTAGGGACATTTAAAATGGCTAATGACGAATCTTTTTTACTCGATCAACTTTTGTAATAATAAAAAAGGAATGATGTAAGTAACTGAGCAGTGGTACTACAAGGATAAAAATAGTGAGAGCTGTAGACAGGATTAGATCAATGACAATAACTAATTAACTCATCAATCTATGTATTTGAAAATGAGAATGTGATTAACATTTCATTTAGGCAATTAGGAACAATTACTACTTAAAACGTCTGAAGCTATGCCATGGGCTCCCAAATTCCTACGAAGGGAATCTTTGTAACGAGCCGAACCACTAAGAAACTCGTAAAAGTTTTCTTCCCCTTTTTATTCATACATTCATACAGAGTCGTGAAATTGAAAATGCTCTTGTTTAGCCTTTAAGACACCAAGCGTTGGTCGTATGATAGCGCCAAGAATTCTACAAAAACCGAATTACGAGTAGTTACGTATCATGATCAACAATTTTTATATTGACTTGCCACGTGCCTTCTTTACGGGTGAGGATAAGGGGCCACGATCCACTACGCGGACCCGATGTGAAATGGTGGGTTAGTACAAGTCTAAATCGTAAGAAATAGAATGATGTATGTACTTATAATAAAAGTCGAATGAAATACAAATAAAAGTTTAACCCTTCGATCTGTTTGCCATAATTGAGCGTCACTCGACACTTAGCGTCGCCGTTCGATAGGGCTGGGACAGTGGACCGGGTCACTAACGAGGGGAAAAGTGCCTATTTCCGCGACCTAATGACCGGTGCGCCCGAGCTAACATTCCAACTACGTTTCTAGTCATAGTCAGTGTCCGAATCGCGAGTAATCTAAAAATAGTTTTGACAACCTTGTAGATTGTATGTGAAAAACTATAGATATGAAAAATACAAAAAAATAAACACTGCATTTTCAAACAGGAACATCTTAAAATAAATATGAAACTAACGAAAAGTAACTTGATTGCCATTCCTGATTAAAACTGGTTCTTTCTTTGCTGGCACTTTAGGCTGTGAATCGTTAGGTTGTGAAGCTTTAAGCTGTGGAGCTTTAGGTATGATGAAAAATAAACGACACAAAAGATCTAGATACAGACAATTATGAAACATGATTAAAATTAGCCCCTTACAAACCACATCTTAAATTACGGATTTCGCAGTCCTATATAGAAACCAAATTTGCAAATAAAAACTGCATTTAAAATCCGTAGAAATTGTTGTATTTAACTAACAGAGGTAACTTCTATTTTTAATTAATAAATATCATAAATTGGAATGAGTAGATACTCAACCCGGTGATAGTTATCAAAATGTATCAAATTACTAACGAAGGGAAAACTACAGTTTCCGCCCTATAATAACCGTTGATACGGCCTGCCTAAACGTTTAGGTTACCATTCTATAGTAATTAAATTGTACGTGCTATAAAGGGGTTGAGTGTGTAAACAAATTAAGTTTCAGAAAAAATATTTCCACCTAAACTCGTAGAAATACTTTTTGTTTTATTTTTATGAACGACGCCGACGACGGTGAGACTTTGCATTTGGAAAATGCGAAAGTTTTTAGACTTTTAAGACTTTTAATGAGTGCAAACTCATTGGTTTATTATTTAACAATAACGATGAATTGTAAAGAACCATATAAATGTTTGCGTCCTTGAAAAAAAACAACTTTTACGGATTGAATACGCTCTATTTATTTTACTTATATCTCATTATTATCGTGATATTATGTGAAAAAAGTAAAATGTTTAAAGTGAAATAAGTAGAGCTTCTTTACAAGGTACCTAAGTGAAGAAGAATGAGAACTAAATATACTAGGCTGTGGTAGGTGGTGGTCTTAAATCTTGAAAATATCCTGTCTTCTAAAAAGGTTGTTTTTCGACAGTAGCATTTTTTTTAAATAAAACATAACCTCGCTTTACTAGCGGTGGAAATTAATTTCGTAAAAATATTACAGCCATAAAAAAGTTAATTAAACTTTTATTACAATGGAATGGATCAATATCAAGCTTCCTACAAGTATATTATTATAGGTAACTCAAGAATATTTTTAATAACTGGTTACACTATCTTTATCATAGGTTTAAAAGCAATGATTATGAGTTTCAATAATTTTAAATAAATGCTTGAAATGCAAGATCTGAAGTTTTACATAGTTTCTACATTCAATAAAATAAATAAAAAAAATATTATTGAATAATTGAACATTACAATGTACAAAGAAAATGGGTTTGTGAAGCTTATAATAATATAATGGGCCTGAACCAGGAACAATGCTTGATGACATTAAGTTACATGTAAATACGAGTATATATGAGAATTCCCAATATGTCTTCACCTCTACGTTTGCTTAAACATGTTGTGTTAAAAATAATTAAATTAGACAGTGGAAATGGCTATCGAAAACGTCGCTCGGATAGATTTGGACCCCTGTCGCTGTCAGAGATTTATTTAAAAAGTTGTCCGAACACTGGCGTAAATGTAACGAAAAGCAATAGAGTGAAATTCGGAACGATGGAAGCATGGACGGCGTTATGCGCAAGTGAAGCGAAATTAAAGACAGAACGTACATTGATTACAAATTTAGTGCTAAATGAATACAGTTCACTCTTGGAATAGGGTATTGATTTGACTTTTATTCCTTTGCAAATTGCTTTCACACTGCATGAGTATTCACTGAACGCATTTTCTGTGGAATTATTTTATTTTTGTGTAAGTACCAGGGCTTTGATAATTCAGAAGTTACAAAACTATAAGAACACACAATTCTAAGTTGATTGGTTAAGTAATAATTTATCATACATAAATTTGGTCTATCGCAAAATTATGTATTAATAAGATTATGAATAATTTTATTGCTCAATATGATCTCCTAAAACGTGCCTCAATTTTGTATTTTTCTCATGATAAAATACCTAGTAGATGTTAGATCTTGTTCAAATATTAAATGTTCAAAACCTGTTAAAATCGACGCAATTTTAACAATATCCTTATTGGTTTTTTTAAGTTCACATACCATACCTAGTATTATTCAACCAACATATGACTTGGCATTAAATATTGCACTGATATATGAAGAAACTTTATTTGTTTTCACAAAGTAAGACAAAAATCAGACGACTTTTAATATTTTCTTACCATACTATTGAAATGTTACACACCTATTGTTAAACAACCTACCACAGTCATACATATTTGTTATTTGTGCAAGCGTTTAAGCCAAATTGTCTCAATATTTATTTTCAAGCCTACAGAATAAAATTTTAAACGTATTTGGCAAATACTCACACATGGCGTAACAAATGAAGTTTCTTGAACTTAAATATACACTACAGTGTAAGTAAATAGCCGATCTTAAAATCGGTCATCATAAAAAAAAATGTACTAACTTTTTAAATAATAGGGTAGAGTAATAGTATGCTTGCTATTCCTAGGTATTAAAAATGAAATGGTGTAAATGCCGAAAACTACTCGTTGATAAAGGCCGCTGCCGGCCGTGCCGAACCGTGGCGCGTGGCCCCGGAACTGTCCAGGGCCCGTAGACAAAGTAACATCGTTATGTAGCGAAACGATAATTCGATTCGTTATTGTCTATATGCGCCAATTAACTTGTGGTAAGACCACGTGATTTGGTGCCGATTATACCAATCCGCCAATCCTATACATTTGTTTTTTTCGAAATTTGTTATCCTTTTTGAATTGTGACTTTGTTTAGGGGTCGCCAGTTCTCGACCGGAAAACTCTAATATCGCCGAAGCTATAATCAAAAACTGTAGGGAAATTTCCAGCACTTTTTACCGACTTCAATAAAAAAGGAGGGAGGTACTCAATTCAACACGTTTTTTTTTTTTTTCTGATGTATGTATACCGATTTCTCCGGTGTTGGTGATCCGATTTTTATAGTTGTTTTTTTGTTCGATCGGGTACACTGTCAATTTGATCCCATATAAGTCTCATTAAGATCCGATGATAATCTTCGGAGATATGGGGCCTAATGTCATGGAAGTCATGAAACAATTATATCATCCAGGTAATTGTTAGATTCTTGTTCGAGCTGAAGTTTCACGCAATAACTACTGAGCGGATTTGGATGAAACTTTTTATAATTCTTTTTTTATCTGAAAGAAAATGGTTTATGTGTGGTCTCATATAATTTTTACAGAGATTTGGCCAGTAGTTTTTTTAGAATCCTGAAAAATATCATACACGTTTTGGCAAGTAGTCGTTTACCTAGATGATATCATGGTTGTGTATGGGCTGATTTTTAGTGTAAGTAACGGCACATGATGTAACTAAAAAATCTGAAATAAAAACATTTTATAAAAAAAATCAAACTTCCGACTTCAAAAAGTAAAAAATAAAACTTTTGGAGTCGGTGCCAGCCAAGGCATTCTACATTGCACTTCTATTAACTATATTTTTTTTTGCCATAGCTAGCTAGCACCGACTCCAAAAGTTTTATTTTTTACTTTTTGAAGTCGGTTTGATTTTTTTTATAAAATGTTTTTCTCTTAAAAATTTTAACTTCACCTTCGGTATACCTATCTAAATGCTATTTTTTTCAGACAGTCTCACGTAGATTAAATAATTAGAGATAATTGTCAAAGAAATTGTAACATAATGATAAAATAAGAATGAATGGATAGGTATATAATATATAACATTTTTTGATGTTGTGCAATATAATAAACTTCGCATTTCCAGCGAGAGTCATGAATCAAATTATTTTGTTTAGTGTTAAATTAATTCCGTGATAACATTAAATAGGTAAAGTTTCAACCAACGACTATCAAAACTCCATTGAAATGCATGCAAGCGAAAAGTAAGTTGGAATTGGTTGCAGCAGTTCTGCAACATTTTAGAGAATATTACCATTTATTTTACGTTATTCTTATTATACTAACTACTAAACCAACGTAGCAAAACCTTCCACGTTGTTTATTTATTAATAGGGGTTAAAGTATGAAATTGCCGATTTTTTTCTTGCACTTCTACAGAACCTCACTACTTCTGTGATTAAAAGGTACATCTATTGCTTGATTTTATATTAAATTAAGATCATAATGATCAAGAATAATTAATCTCATAGTTATTATTTTCGTTTTTTTACGATAAAAAATACCTCAAAAAATTCTCCTTTTTACCGACTTCAACAAAAAAGGAGGGAGGTACTCAATTCAACGCGTATTTTTTTTTTTTTTTGTCTGATGTATGTATACCGATTACTCCGGTGTTGGTGATCCGATTTTAATAGTTGGTTTTTTGTTCGATCGGGTACACTGTCAATTTGGTCCCATATAAGTTTCATTGAGATCCGATGATAATCTTCGGAGATATGGGGCCTAATGTCATGGAAGTCATGAAACAATTATATCATCCAGGTAATTGTTAGATTCTTGTTCGAGCTGAAGTTTCACGCAATAATTATAATTCTTTATTTATCTGAAAGAAAATGCTTTATGTGTGGTCCCATATAATTTTTACGAAGATCTGGCTAGTAGTTTTTTCATAATCTTGAAAAATATCAATTACCTTTTGGCAAGTAGTCGTTTACCTAGATGACATTGTTGTGTATGGGCTGATTTTTAGTGTAAGTAACGGCACATGATGTAACTAAAAAATCTGAAATAAAAACATTTAATAAAAAAAATCAAACCGACTTCAAAAAGTAAAAAATAAAACTTTTAGAGTCGGTGCTAGCTAGCTAAGGCCAAAAAAATATATAGTTAATAGAAGTGCAATGTAGAATGCCCTGGCTGGCACCGACTCCAAAAGTTTTAATATTCTATTTGTTTTCTGGACACCGGTGTCCGGTTGGGGTTCTATGAATTAATGACTTAGGTCGGACAAAACTTTGACGTAGATCAAACTTTTTACACGCAAGGTAGGTAAACTTTTACCATCTATCTCGATATAGGTCTGTGGTTCAAACGCATGTACTCATCTAAATCAACAGAACGCCTACCAAAAAGATTACCAGCAACATCGAACGAATGAAGGAGGCTTGATTTTTTTGCGACTAAACTAAAAGGGTATCTTAAGTACTGAACCCGCAGACATTATCGTCAAAGTATAGACCCTTCCCTTAAGGTGAACACTTTTATATCCCCATCAAACGTTACGACTACAATAAAACACGATTGTTTTCCATTAACATGGACGTCCTCATGCCGTGCCGGTGTAAAAAAATTAAACGAATCAATTTTGGAAAATTGGCTAGTACTTACATTAAGTAGTAACTAGTCTTTACTGAACCCTATTACTTACCAGCAGTAACATATTTCTTAATTAAATGATATGAGTACTTTTAGTTTACAACGTCTAAAACATTAGAAGTTAACTGGTCAGTCGCAGTAATAATAATTTCGGAAAAATAACTCATTGAATGTAATTGAATCACCTGCAATTTTGAAAAATTTTCACCACCGCGACAAATGATAGAAAGTCATATCCATTCCATAGAAACACTCTAACAAGAAGCTGAAACAATGGCGCCAGATGTAGATAGGGGTCTGGCAGGGTGTGTTCAGTGAGCAAAATAAATTTTATTTACATTTAAAAAGCGTGGCGGAATCTTCGTCAATGGCCGGCCAACTGTCGGGTCGGTGAACAAATAAAATGAACCCGCTATGCAGGGCGACTACAATGAACTGGGAAAAGCTCTGCTTTGCTTTAATTAAAAGTAAATTGTTTGTGTAAGTCCATTCGTTCAACGCCACCCTGGAAATGGTTTCGCGATAACGCGCGTACAAAGTAGTTACACGCGATAAATACGATTCTTGTTAGGAAGTTTTCCTAATTGCCTTCAACAATAGCCTTTTGCACATTTGTAAACAAACGTCGAGTGTAATCTTTCCGTGACAGTGGTTCTCGGGTAACCTACCGAATGTTGCGAACGAAGATTTCTCTATCTTTTTGGTGCTTAGGTACGATTAAACAGAAGTTGATGGAAGATGAAAACTTAAGTGGAATAAGCTGATATAAATAAACACATTTTGTAATTTAATATGTAAGCTTATAAAAAATAAGTTCAAAAAGTAAAACCCGACTACTGAAAAATCACGCTCTGATTTTCGCTCAATTTTTCAGTAGGCGGGTTTTAGTTTTTGCTAACTGATTTTTTATTTGAATTATTTTGGAGTTGTAAAGTATGTAGTTTGAGAAGCGTTTAATGCTTAACTCCCTCCTAAGATGTAATCTTATGGAAATTATTACCAAAATTCGATTTATGCAAGCAAAGCTGAGAGCAAAAACTAATAAAATATATGTTTTTGAAACGAGCTTACCAAGAGCTTTCATATGACACCAAACACGATATTCTTTAAAATAAAAATTTTTTTAGTTCACAGCTTTATGTCGTCTAGAGGGCGCCATATTCAATTTCATGTGACTCGACATAGCCTATAACCAGCGGACAATCGAGACGCTTCCAAAGATACCTCAATTGTGAATATATAATCAGCAGTTTACAAGTTATGTGGATACAGATGAACATACATACATACATACCGGTCAAAATCATAATAACCTCCTTTTTTTGTTTTGCCGTAGTCGGGTAAAAATGCACCAAATTTATTCATGTTAAAATGTACAAGAGTTGATTATTGGAGATCGAGGAATTCTGATGGGCATCTCATAACGTCCTTATCAAAAATATTGAACTGCACATACGATATAGAGACGATGAGCTCGGCAACTCTTCTTGGTTTACCTAATACTTGCTGATCAATCAATTATTGATTAGGTTCTGGTTAGGTTAGTTAGTTTTTGGAAAAAAATCATAAAATACAAATCTCAAAAAATATGAAAAAATTATATAACACTAGCGTATCCTCGCGGTTTTACTCGCGTGGTACCCGTTCCCGTAGGAATATCGGGATAAAATATAGCCTATGTCACTCGGGAGAAATGTAGCTTTCTAATGGTCTAAGAATTTTCTAAATCGGTCCAGTAGTTCCTGAGATTAGCGCGTTCAAACAAACAAACTCTTCAGCTTTATAATATTAAGTATAGATACAAAACCAACAAAAAAAACACAATACTAGATCTACTAGAAGAAACTAGAACAACATTATGTTTGATTTTTTTGTAAATTAACTAAATTATGCACCACAATTGTCTCGAAAACACAGTACCTAATACCACATCAATTGTAAACCTGAGCTTAATGGCATATATAATTGTGGATATCTTGAGAATACAGAAAGTGATAGTTAGCATTTGTATATCATTAAAATTATAACGAGAGCACTTTTGATATCGGGATTACACATTTTAAGTAAGTACGGGACGAATGAATATACTAAAAAAAATAGGAAATTGGTAAATTTAAAAACTGAATTCTGAAAGTTAGGAATACCAAATTAATATGTTGCGTAGGAGCTTACTCATTCCTCAAGTACAATAGTAATTGTTATTTTTTTTTAATGAACGGCGGTGAGACTTAGCCTTCATCATACCTGATGTTAAGGCTGAAGATGGAAGCGAGCCTCTCCCGGAACCCTCAGCTACTGAGGAACTGGCTATCTTATCTCAAACTGCCGGAACACAACAATGCTGAAAACATTGTTGTTATGGCGTCAGGCCTAGATAAGATTGTGGTAGCTAGCCAGGCGGACTTACAACAAGTCCTACCACCAACCAAACCGAATACAATATGTGCCCCCGCTGGGAAACGAACCCGACCCCAGGGTCTGATACCGTTGGTTGTACCACTAGACCACAGAGGCAGTTGTTATGCTTCTATTTCAGTCAGAAAGTACGAATGCAATGAAAACTAAAGTACCAATTATGTGAACTCAAACAGATAAAACACGTCGTTTACAGTGCCCATTACAGTTCCAGACATTCCTTGAGACATCTCTAAAAAGCAAAACAATACTTAGCCCCCATTCAGAAGTTTTCCATAATCGTTTTTACATATTCATCGCGATGTCAGGGTGCGTTTGTGACGCGACGACTGCTATGAATTTGAATAACAAATGGCTGACATCTGCATGATTCTACAGGGATTTCACAGTTCCCTCAAATTCAGATCCAGGGAAACAATATAGGGTCTTAAATTGATAGCTATGACGAACGTAGCTAGTAGTTTTGGGGTAACAGGATAGCACAGAAAGTATTTTGAGGAAATAGGCGGGCTAAGTCACAAAACGTCTACTTCGCAAAATGTCTACACGTCACAAAATATCGCTTCCTCTTAATGTCTCTTTCGCAAATGCGATTGGAATTAAATTTCAATGTTTAAAGAATATCATATTAAATAGACTTTTCTTGAAATAAAACAACTTTTGGGGCCTAATTAGTGCGATTTATTTACCCGAAATATATATATGGTTCTATAATTTTTCGGTTTATTTGTGGTTTTTTGGTTTCCCGACGTTTTGGCACCTTTTCAGTTACAGTGGTCACACTGTAAGACCTAAAGATACGGTTATCTCTTTTTGTAGATATATAACAAACATAAATATGGTGGTCGGCCTGCTTTCGGAGTTTTCTTGGCAGTTTCTTTCTTCGAAAGTCCTCCCAATTTGTGAACAGCCAGTAGAATCATTAGTTTTTCTTTCTTTTCGCGCAGCCTGGCAAACCGGATGGTACAGCATTGCCAGGATCCAAATGTGAATGCTCAGCAAAGAGGTTGACAAATAAATTTGTCTTTCCTTGGCTGTGTGTGCCAAGGATTCGTCAGGTTTCAGCAGAGGAGGCAGAGTAGTTCGACAGAAGTTGACTACGACTGACTTAGCCAGGGACCAAAGCCCTTTACTACCAAACAGGTAAGAAGCCAGTTTTTTTCCCTATTCGGCTTACGTGATAGAAGCGAGCTCTTTTGACAGCCCTTTTGCAGGACTTGGCGAGAAGACGAGACTAAAGATTAAAGACTTTCTTCTTTTCGCGTGTATATTAAGCATTGCGGGATCATGCTTCAAACCACGCTAAATATGCCTCGTGTTTCAACGCTACAGCATCTCGACATTTGGTATTATACCGGGGTGAGCTCTGCTAGACATGGGCACGTCAGAGAAGGTGATAAAATATTCCATACCCTGATAAAGCACATCAGTCACAGCATCCGCGCAAGCTAAACGATCGCTCGAAGAAAAGCATAGAATAGAATAGAATAGAATAGAAAATTGTTTATTTTGTTGCAACACACATAGGTACATCTGGTATTTTAGACATATTACAAATAGGTAACATATTCTTATAATCACTTCGTCAGACGTAGTGCGGATGCCTCAATGTGCAGCAGCAAAACAGGGTCTAGGTTCGATGTAGTATTTTCGCTCGTCGGATGAGCAAAATATCGATTTTCAGCGCTCACCCTATTGATGGGTGGGCGGGAAATGGTGAAAATGACGCACTTAAAAAAAAGTATAAAGTCTTAAAAAATATATATATTGGAAGGGAAAGGATTGCGCGGACGACTAAACCAGTAGGAATCTGAATGACTTACAAGATTAAATAAAATATAATATCCATACTTGTCGCCATGGATAAGACGCAAAAAAGCAACGCATCCTATCCCAATGTGCTGACTTGTAACGCCAAATCCGCCGGGAGCCTTTTGGGCTTGGGTCGGGCGGAGAATACACCGACACCGGCTCCACCATACAATGGTCAGAACTACCAGGGGTGGTGAAACCGATATAGAGTAACGTTCTGGGTCTGTAGTCAACAGAAGGTCCAAGCAATAAGCTGTGTCTGCGTCCGGTACCTCTCGTAAGTGGCTAGCTCACTACTTGGGTCCCCTACTATCTGCGGTCGGCCAGCGAAAGAACCGTGCCTCGGATCCCGCTGCTCTCCGAATTCGGATATCCAATGCGTTGCCTTTACGCATCTCAAAAGCCAGCCAATGCAACCAGCACAACTGTCCTGACCCGTCCTCCTAAGTGGCTTCATCTAAATTAAAACACTGGAACACGATCAGGTAGAATCGTTTCAAAGTGTTGACTGCGTCTGATGGGTGGTAACACGCCTACCAACTGAAAGGTGTTTATGCCTTTAGCACAACCCAGGGGCCACGTGTGGGACATCGGGGGCTAACACCCACGGACGCGAGTAAGGACCCCAAAATTTATCTTATTTATGTCCATATTTCGTAAAAATATTATCGTTTTCATAAACTGCTGCAGGGTAAATTCATTTTGTTGGAATTATCTTAGTATTTTTTGTGTTTTGTTTTTTTTTTCTTTATTCGATTAACATCAACATGATTGGAACTTAAACTAAAGAAATGAGGTAAACGTGAAAAAAATCGCTTGGAAGCGTTCGCATCAATATATCTTTTGGCCCTCTGACTTTTGGCTGTTATAATGATCTATTAGAAAACAATGATTGATTGTTTACTTGTTCTAATTAATGTACATACAAACCAACGTAAGTGTGTGACATACATACCTGTGTGACATACATCCATTACATTCGTTTAGTTCCGTGAATTACCAATCAGTAGCACACAAGCTCTACATACAAAGAAACAATCTACTTATACAGACCAGAGGTCATCATTCTATTCCAATATTCAGTCATTACGTCACCCGGTCGCCAGACGAACGACTGTTGAATAACAATCATGAAATCCACTACCTAGACGATAATTAAATTTTCCACACGCGCTCCACATCCACACACCACTACAGAACAAATTCTGAAGGTCCTCGAACTCTCCACACCTAATATTATATTTCAAAAGCGTTTGGTGCTAATTTCTGCCACTTATTCTACCGTGACATAATTGAAAAACTTCCGCTCTTAATTAAAGTGACGATTTACAGACGCCAGGATGAGCTCAAACAAGAAACACGTTGAAATTATTAAAGTTCATATTTTTAATCACGGAATTGGAAGCGTTTGGTGAACAATAGAGAATTCTTCTCTTTCCATTATTTGTCTCTAGAAAACATGCTATGTATTGTGCGCGGCCTTCAAGGTTATTGTCATTACGTAGTTTACATTGAATGATGTGGTCAATTGCGTAAACTTTGTTTAATACATCCGTCACTTCAAGGTCGTCGTTATTGCTTCAAACTTTTCCTTTTCCCGGGAATCCGAGGAATGAAACTGCAAGGGAGTCTCAAGGTACCGATAAATATCCAGGTTATCGTTGTAAACTGTAATAGGCAGAAGAAACTCAGCGTAGCGGAACAATATAATCAGTTGTACACGCTTCATGAAAACATGATTCATGAGAGCTCTTTCGTTACAAGGCCTATGTATTTGCATGAGTTGTTGCATTTACATACTTTTTTCACCGTTAAGAGCAAAATATTTTCTATTCAAATTATCTCGATTGAATAAATCCTCCCAGACTGTCTGTAAGTTCCACATATTGTGAAGTATCTGAACTTTTTGCTTCAGTATTATATCTCTGTATCATGCATCTCAACAAAAACAAAGGTTTTTGCTCTTACTTCTTGTATCGCACGGAATTTTATGTGGTAGGTAATGTATCTATCAATGAACCAATGCGGACAAAGTTGATTAAAATTGCTGGATAATTAAATGGAAATAATATAAAAAATATAAGTATGTATTGTAAGAAGGCATGCAGTATACTATGATGATGATGGTGTAGATCGTTCATTTTTACACACCAGTTTCAGCCGTTTTAAGACCTTTTGACATCCGAGATTGGTTTGAAAGACTCGAGTCGTGTCGAAAGAGGTCCCGCCTCCATTTTGCAACATTACGCCAGTGATGAGACGGCAAATTGCTCATTTGTCTACGGGCTACGGCGACAGTGTCAAGGCAACTGCTGCCGTGATTATATCCACCTATGTACAACAGCTCAGCTTGGATTGCAGAGATCGCAGATTTGAGGTAATTACTACCATACTTTTGTGAGAAACCTTGGAATAAATTTTGTCAGGGAAGAAAAGAATTACCATGACACATGTAACGCAACGGTAAGATTTAAAAATATGAATAATAATATGATCCGCTTCATTGGCTTATTAATAAGATCGTTTAAGTTACTATTTTGATAATAACTTTATTAATATTGAAAGAAGTGACAAAGAAAGGACTGATCTTGTTTATATTCTCGATGAACACTAGGGAAAAAACGTAGAAAAGACTAGGACAAATGTCAGAAAAAGAAAAGAGACGGTACCGTTATTACCCGATGCTTAAAGATGGCTTTTGAGAAGCTGAGGTATTCAACCATCTTATCCACCTAGAGTGCAGTGACGTCACAATGCCCTGAAGCGGCCGTCCTGAAAAACGTTAATTGCGCGACACCATCCAACCCGAAGTGCTTTCTATCTCACATTGCTTCCAGAATTCCTGTGCTGAATGACACAACTAAACTACACCTTACTGGTCAAGCACTAAAATTCAATTTCGAATGAGGGAATGTCAAAATAATATTTAATAATGATCCCCGACTTTACCACCTACAATGAACTTTAGCACCCAAGGAAAGGACGACACTTTTTATAAGTGTCCGTGGTTTAAGATTTGTCTAGCTATAGTAAAGTTTTCAGTGAAAGGGTCATGATCTGAATTTTGACGCAATTTACATATTTGTTTGCGATAAAATTAAAATATTTGATTTATTTTCAAAAATGATTTTGCAAAAACACCAGTATCTCTAGCATAAGCGGCTTTTATCAACACCCGTTGCGTATTATTGTCCCGCTCACATCTTAGCGTGGTAAACAAGACAGCATCATGTGCCACATCATATCGCGTGATATAGCAGCGATTTTCATGCTAGGAGGGCAGATTTATAAAAAATCAAAAAGCTTTTTATATATATATGTGGTTGGTTCGGTCAAGGTAAAAACAAAACTGAAATAGTACATTACTGCAGCGGCCAGCAAAAGAGGCACTGATGGACGAACGTGTAAAAACAACTCTTTAAAAGCATACGAACAACTAACAACAATATTTTATCCCGCGTGTTCGTTTGTAGTTTTTTTTTCTTTAAAACAGCTTTCTATTTGCAAGCCAGTTCAAAATTTTAATGAAACCTTGGTAGGTTACCTCCTTGGTTACCATATTTCGGAGTAAAAGATAGTTCCATTTTTTTATTACACCACAGATATGAGTTTACTATGTAATTTATTTTCATACAACTTTTGCCGGCCGCTGCTCGCATGTATGTGGCCAGTACCACAGAATACTTAATAGTACAAGTACAGCAATATCGATTTATCTCGAAGAAGGTTGTCAAAATAATGCGCATATTTCCAAGCATTTTGAGAAAAGAACATAAACCTGTCAAGGTACCTAAGCAACAATCAATTTAACTGATGTACTCGTAAATGCGATCAATCAATTGTTTTTCAACTAAATAATCATTACTTTTCCAATCTATTAACAGCGGATCAAACAGACAAATGAACCTGTAAATATCGTGCAATTGAAGCAATACATTATACAGTACACACAAATTCATTAGTAGAAGACACCGAATTAACACAAATTAAAGCGAGCACATTGACGCGACAACCACAGCCATCAACAAATAAGCAATGTATAAAACGATACGAAAACACACCTAAGAAAATCCCAACAACAGTTGACGAATGAAACACAACCTAAACACATTTTGATAGGATCCGATGTTGCCCAAGCGTATAACCAATAAGGGGAAAGAACGACGCAACAGATCCCTACGAATATGTTCGCAGGCTCACTCCGAGTTACTAACACTCGCAATTCATTTTGTGAACTGAATATATTACGCAATGACAAAAGATAAAGAACCTTTTAGCCCTATAAATAAGGACGACTATCAAAGCTAGGCGAAGTCTTAGAAATAAGCACGAATTCCCGAAGAAACTTCGACGGAATATAAACCTTACTACACTTATGATTAAGTTCAAATCGACCAATTTGACAAGTGTATTTTTACAAATCCCAAATCATGATCATATGGCAAGGCGAACAATAAATATATTCGTTGTATTGAAATCTTACACTGTCATAAGAAGTTGTAAACTGATCTTAAAGAGCTTATTAATTTACCAAACATTGGTTTTATTAATAATAATTAGCAAATATCGGAAAGGAAAATGAATTAAATGTACTTGTATGCGAAAACTTTTGAGACTTTAAATGACCGAGTTAATATGTCATAAAATATTACAAGAACTCACGTCGAGGAGGTCGAATTATACCTTATTACCAAAGCTATAGCTTTTAACGGTAGAACTGGGTAGAAATTTAATGGCATTCTTGCCATTGAATAAAATTAACCTGGTGACCACTTATGACAAAACATCGAACCGAAGTCTTCTGATGGTGATGTTGAGAGCTTCGCACAATACGGTGAGTGAAACGAGTACTTCACATGATGTAATAATGGAATAATAAATGATTTCACGCAAAATCTATGAAGCAATTAGGTACTTCCAGTAAAAATAACAAAAAATAATTACAAAATAACAGGTACAGTTCTAAAAGGTAGGCAGGTAATTCCTTGAAATGAAACGCATTTTTGTGGGCAATACGTGTTTTATGTACAAATCGTAACCATTACAGCAAAATTGATTTCAATTTTATGGTTTCTGCTCTCCTGAATCCAATCATTGTTATCGCTTTTGTGTGCCATTAAAATATAATGAACTCAAGCAATTCTAAACTCGGTCGAGTAGCAGATTTAACTCTCCGTCTAATTACTAAGAAGAGGCCTTTTCGGCCAAAACAATTATAACAATGGAGCGTAAATTAATGGATTAATATGCATATTTGCTTTAATCTGGCTGTTACAATGTTCTTCAGTTCAAACACTTTTCTCACGAATCGTATTGATAGATGTGATCATAATCTTAAGTCTTATAGAAAAAGCGAATACCTGATAAAAAAAGTATTTGCTTTAAAATTCCCAAAAAAATCTCAAATTATTCCGCTTCGAGAAAAGAGTTAATAAATAAATTTCAATTACGTTAGAGTTTTTACTCGCTGCAAATTCACTGCTTGAGCAAAATGTAATGGTACTTTGAAAAAAAAAAACATCTAACAAGCGTCGAATTTGACGGTCCAAAATTTAATGGCCAATCAAAAAGTACCTATTGTTGCTTCACATGCATCATAATAATATGCTTAGTCATAAGTATTCAGGCTTCGTTGTAACACGTCGTTAAACAAACACATTATAGTGCAGTGTAACACGCAGGCTGGCGTTCAGGCGGCGACGGTCGTGGACCGGTGCCAGATACTTCCAGCAAGACATTTGGTGGCTACATAGCTGGGCTCTAATGACCATCTCGCAGATTGTAGAACCTTTCTGGTCATTATATAGCTCCTTTAATGTTATTAAAAACAGCATACTTGAATGCCTGTCAACTCTTAAATATTTATCAGGATTCTTTAATCTGATGGAAATATTGATTTTGCCAGACTGATGGTGCATTTGGTTTTAATCCTTTACATTGCGATAGTGGGCTAGATCGAATGTTTTTGCCTTGTGAGTTTGATTGATTTTAATTTGTTTCAGTAATGTAGGTGTGATTATCTATTTAAATATATGTTAGTAATTCCATCGTAGGTTAGAATATTCGTAAAACAAGTGCTTACGTTACTGGTCTTGAATTAGGGGTTATTCTATAAGCAAACATCGACGCTGTTGTCATGACTGAACGTCACATCACAAATAGTATTGAAAATGGAGCTGTCTCCGCTGTTGCAGCCGTCAATATGAAGGATGTTTGGTTAGAGAATAACCAATCAGATCAATATAATATTTGATGTTCTCAGAACTACAAAACATACGTTAAGAATAACAAGTTTCACAAAACAATTAATTTAAAGGGTGATCCTGATAAATGATCCTGATCGGCCGAGCACCAGCTACCAAAACCGGTAATCATAGTCAAGTAAGGAAAACAATAACTCGCTTACGTAGTGGAATTTCAGAAGTGCCCGTAAATTGGGCAAACCTCGCTAAGTACTATCGATCATGCGGCGTTGTCCTGTCGCATTGCCCTGAGGGTGTGTAGCTGTCACAGTTTCCGCGTGCCGTACAGTCAGCAACAAACAGCGACCTACCATATTCGCCCTTATTGCTACTGAGATAAGGCGATATGTAACGTCTATGAGTGACGACATGTGCTCACATTCTCATATAGGCCTAGCACCTATGTTAGAACTGTATCATTAGTAAGCATTTGCATATTATAAATATGAACAGAAACCATAATAAAACACAATTTATCAAAGATTTTTTTTATTTATTTCCATGAGCTTACTTTTCTGAACTTTGTTCTCTGACACAATAGGTAAAATTTTTGTTATTTAAGCGCCTCTGTGGTCTAGTGGTCCATCGGTCCGGGTTCGATTCCCAGCGGGGGTACATATTGTATTCGGTTTGGTTGGTGGTAGGACTTGTTGTAAGCCCGCCTGGCTAGCTACCACCTTCTTATCGAAGCATTCCGCCATAACAACAATGTTTTCAGCATTGTTGTGTTCCGGCAGTTAGAGATAAGATAGCAAGTTCCTCAGTGATTAGGATTCCGGGAGACGCTCGCTTCCATATTCGGGCTTATTACTTAACATCAGGTATAATGAAGGATAAGAGTCTCAACGTTGTTCATAACAAAAAAAAAACTTAATTTTGCAAAATAAATAATCATAACCACAAAATCCCGCCCCGCCCTTCTCTCTGATTCATAAATAAAAAAGATTTGATACAAGATATTATTGGAACTGGTCTCCTACTGCTGAGATAGGATTTAAACCCGATATTTAATTTAGCACATCTGACAAAGATTTGGTAATGGTAAACGATATTAAATAAGAAAATATACTAGAAAAAATCGACGTGTCCTCATAGATTATTGTAGCATAATTAGATAATGCATGGGGCCGGATTCCGAAGGGTGCGTGTTCGAATCCTGTCAGAGCGACATGAGACAAGTTGCTTTTTTTTACTAGAAAAAAAGCAACTTATCTCATGTCGCTCTGACGGGGTTCGTTTAATTTTCTTGTTTTTGAATCATAAAAATAGCATTGTATAATGCAAAATCAAAAAGTTATAATAAGACGGCTGTTCATCTTAATCGATAGTCAAACATTTGTAAAAATGTTTCTTTCGAATGCGAGGATATTTCTCTCATTGATGTAACGACGTTGGCCAACACCGTAGAAAGGTGAGTATTCTAGAAAAAATCAACGTGTCCTCATAGGTCTCTGTAGCATTATTGGTTGTGTATTGAGCTGGATTCCCAAGGATGCGAGTTCTAATCCCGTTAGAACGACATGAGATAAGTTGCGTTTTTCTATTATATTTTCTTGTTTAATCTTTATTTGATAATGTTTTTTTTAATCTTAGAAAAAGATTGTAAATAAACCTATGTATATATTCAAACTGATCTGTAGTTTGTGATATATCGATCGGCCATCATAAGAGATGCTGTGGGTGGCTGGCGACCCAGTACTGTCTATCGCCGCATTTACCATTCACACGCCACACAATGACTGCAACAGGTACAGTCGGGTAACATCTTAGTCAACCAGTAGAGTGTTTTAACACATTTAGTTCCACGTGTATATAGTGTTATACACGCCCTATGTGTATATATAGCAGTAGTCAACTTCACAGGCCAGTGTATCTGTGATTATACACCGTGCAGAACATTTTGTATGGGGACTTTGTAACCCTGCCCTGACAAATCGTTCTGTGATTTGGGGTATAAAAATGTGGGATATTTTTTAAGATATTAGCGATTTTATACAAATGGTTACAGACTTGTAAATACTTCTCGGATTTGCCTTGGCGCTGAACGTGTTAAGTATTAGACTTAAACGTTTATATCACAATAGCGGCCGCTCGCGGTTTCACCCGCGTGGTTCCCGTTCCCGTTCCCGTGGGAATATCGCGATATAAAGTATCCTATGTTCATAACCAGGCTATCTACTATCTGTGTACCAAACTTCATCTAAATCCGTTTAGAAGTTTCGGAGCCTATTCAATGCAAACAATCAAATCTTTCCTTTTTATAATATTAGTATAGAAATAATAGAACCCTTTTAGGTTTTTTATTTGGATAATACCTAAATTAGTTCAGTAGAGTTTTGTTCAGAAAGTACTGAAGTTATGGAAATCATTTATGAATCAGATGAAATACCTACCTGTTAATGTTCTATTATTTGAAATATAAACGTTTTCTATATATCTATTACTTTTTCAAATAAAGCTTCCTAAGAAAACTCTACTGGTCAACCGGGAAATTCCCCGACTGCACCAATGAGTAGCATTTTATAACAGAAACGGTCTTCCCCGCTTACGGTTTTCCACATTACTACCCTTACTGCAAGGGTTAAAAACGAAACTATTACGTACAGTCAAAAGGCAGCTACCGCTTTACCAACCAAGATTATGATCGTAGATCGCGTCAACGACAACTCGCCCGAAGTCACACAGATTGCGAACTGCGACGTGGTCCAAACCTACGTATATCTTGGAGCTTTAATCTCAAACAATGGCGGCTGCGTAGATGAAGTCAAACGACGTATGGCCATAACCAGAACTGCGATGGAGAAGTTAAGGAAAGTATGGAGGAATCGTAACATTACTAAAGCCACCAAAGTTAGGCTCGTGCGAACACTTGTATTCCCCATTTTTCTTTACGCGGCAGAGACGTGGACAGTGCGCGAGTTGGAAAAGGGGAAGATAGATGCTCTAGAGATGTGGTGTTGGAGGAGGATGCTGGGGATATCGTGGACGGAGTTCCGCACCAATATGTCCATACTCCAGGAGCTCGGCATAAAGCAGCGTTTATCGGCCGTAGTACAGTCGCGCATATTGCAATACTTTGGCCATGTCTCTAGGCGGGACAACGACTCCATAGAGCGATTGGTCGTACAGGGAAAAGTAGAGGGTACCAGATCACGTGGCAGGTCACCGATGCGCTGGACTGACCAAGTAAAATCCGCTGTGGGTAACCGCGTGTCTGACTGCGCCAGACAGTCTACCAACCGGGAGAGATGGCGGGAGATTGTGCGGCAAGCTGTGTCCGCCTCTACCACTGACGTGGACGCCTCAACGTGACCACGACCGCTCTGCCAAGAGCGAAACGACAAAGAAAAATGTTTGTTTGTCATGATCTTGTTAATTAATGATATTGTATTTGGTTGTTTAATTTAAGTATAATGTAAGTCCTTTTTGCCTGAAACACAGGGTATTCCTAGTTCAGGATAATTATATAATTATAGATTTTGGTAAAAATTCTAGGCTATAAGTTTTTAACACTGTAATGTTTTGATTATTGAATAAATTATTTATTATTTATTATTTGCATTACGAAAACCGCCGCTATTACGAGCGACGTAAGAGCGTTCTCAAGACCAAAGCGCAAAGCCGTAGGTGCTGTTGACTGTGCCTAGCACAGACCTATTTCGAGATAGACGGAAAAGTGTACCTTACCTACCTTGCGTGTAAAAAGTTTGATCCACGGTCAAAGTTTCAAAGTCAGTCCGCTTGAGACCATTGCCATGAAAACACGCCACTCAGAAACAAAAATGGTTAAAATGCAGTGCTATCTTGCAAGAGCTCGTCAATAAAATTTCCACATCACTAAATCACGCTCGTGAAGTCGACACGCTAGGTTCTCATACAGTTTGAAGCGCTCTTTTCGTCTATCTCGATATAAGTCTGTGATGCCTAGTTTGCGATGTAACGATCAGTCCCAAGACCCAGACCCAGACCCAATACTGTCTGTCGCTGCATTTACCATTCACAGTCAACTCAATATTGTACCAGCAATGGGACGGATTTACGCCTATTTAATAACGCAAACGATCTTCCCCGCTTGCAGTTTTCCACATTACTACCCTTAATACAAGGGTTATAAGTAAATAAAGTAATTAGAGTTTGTTTGCGATTTAACGATCAAGCATCAGAAAGGATGTTGCGACCGTTCCAAGGGATCCAATACTGTCTATCACAGCATTTACCATTCACACTCAATACAAGATTGTACCAGCCAGCGGTGGAACGGGTTGACGCGCATTTAACAACGCAAACGGTATTTCCCGCCTGCTGTGTCCCAACATATATCTTCATCAGTAATTTATTGTTCCAAGGAAACACATACTTAAGTAATATTATTTTCACCTCACACGAAAAGGGGCTTTTGTCATTCAATTTCTCCCTAGAAAATAGCATTTTGCGGCCAAGCGCGGATCTTTTTATTTAGAAATAAATGCGATTCACACTATTGACTTTTATGTTACATTATTATTATTATGTTAGTACCTTGAATCATAAAAACAATAACAATAAGATTAAAATATATTTTTTAAGAATTTTCAATTTACGGTGGGTTAGAATTACAACCTATGATTGGATTTCGGAACGTGACAATAACCTTTATTTTTTTAATTGTCTTGCACCGAAACATTTTCGTAATCGTTTTTATTTATATTATAACATTTTCACATCACACGCTCGGAAAGGGAGGTTTTGTCATTCAGTTTCTGCGTAGAAAATCGCTTTTTGCGGCCTAGCGCAGTAAAGTAGGTACTTTTTTAATTTAATACCTAAAAATATATCTATCATAATGCGTTCCGAATCGCACTATTGATTTTTTTTTCTTATTTTAAATAGCTTTGAATTAATTATAATACTCCGTTTTGGTTTTATTATATTATGTTCATTGAATCATAAAAACAATAACAATAAATTAAACTACTTGTTATAAGAATTTTATATTAGGCTGGGTGAGATTTCACAACCTATGATTGGACTTCGTAACATGACAACCTTTATTTTTAAATTGTCTTTCGTCTTGTACATCATGTCAATGTCAACATTTACCGAATCGTTTTTATTGTTATTTATAAGTACCAATACATTCCTACTTTAAATTACTTTTAATTAACTATAATACTCCCTTTTTTATTATTTTGGTTTTTTATATCATTAAAACAACGAGAATAAGGTAGGTATATTTAGATTAAACTTTTTGTTTAAAGAATTTTTTACCGGAAGTTGACCGCAGAAACAACCGTAAAGTGTTCCTCGCTGTTGTGAGTTGAAAAATTGTGTGTGTGCTCGGCAGAAAAGTTTTTAGCGTCTCGTACCTTTGAATGCCTCGCTATGCTTAGGATCCAATCTTTGATCCTAGGATTCTTCGCTTGCTCAGGTTTCAGTAAAGGTGACCCGCCGCGAAATCCAACTTTCCAGCCTTGCATGACAAATAACTATTATTGTAGGTAGGTTACTTGTATGTATTTTTTTGTTGTTTTAGTTTTTCTGCTATCAATACAGCCTTTCACATTCACACTTCTCTCGTGACTATACGAGTTGACGCGCATTTAATAACGCAAACGGACTTCCCCGCCTGTGATGTCCAACACAGTAGTAACTCGCCCTAAAGGAAAAAAGTTAATAAAAAATATAAATCAATATATATTATTCAAAAGAAACACGTAAGCAACATTATTATGTTGTAGGTAGATACTGATGTCTTTATTTTCTTTTCTTTTTGTGTTTGCGAGCGATCCATTCTTTTTGTGTAGGCTAGCTAGTCTATCGAAGCATTTACCTTCCATGACTGTACCAGCTTGTCAGACGCGTTGACGCTCGTTTAATTGTCTTCCGGCGACTAGGCCCACTTCAAACTGGGCTCGCAGGCCCTACGGTGTCCCACATCAGTAACTCACCCGAGGCGAGCAGGAACTGCGAGTATTAAACAGTTAATGTGTAGGATGAATATTGCGGACAGACTTATATTTGATAAATATTGGCAGTGGCGGAGGGTCTATTCATGCCGATGGATCCCACTCCCACCGATCCATCCACCATATAATTAAGAGAAATATTTGGGTCTGGCCTACCTTCGCCATAATTCGGCCCTTCGCCACTGTTACTGTCAGTGGTAAGTTGTACACAGGCTACCACTACTGGTGCCGTTACTGTGGGTAGTCTGACTGGAAATGAAACGTTACTCATCCTATGGCTCAACTCAACCAAAGTTGTTATACCGCCGCAACCGCACCTTGTGGTCTTTAGAATAATCAATAAATATGCAGGCTAGTTTATAAAGGTCATTCCATAACGCCGTCTAGCCCTCAAATTTTTATTACTTGAAATGATTCATTCAAACTTTTTTTTTAATTTTCAGTCAAGGTTAAAAGTCTAACCGAAACCTCGACCTCGGAATTTTATTCAGTCATTAAAGCATGAGGCCTTATGATTTATTTAATTAAATCCAGCATGCCCCACACAATGGTGTGAGCAATAAGATGTCGAGAACTCCTAAAACGTGAATAGGAATGCTTCAATTAGATCCTACTGCGTTATTATATTAGGTACTGCAATAATAAATAACCTGTAATTATAAAAGTGTCATTGACATCTCAACACGTTCGATTTTGATTAATCATTTTCAATCGTTATAAATTGACAGTATACAAAATTAATCTACCTCTAATTATAATTAAAATAAAAAAACAAAACAACAAAGTCACCTAAATCTAAAACTCGTACCAAGTAATTTAAAATCTGTAAATGACCAAATTTTGGTTTATTGGTTTGTTGCCGTTCCTAATTTAATTAGTAAAGAAGATTAAGGCCCCTACATAATGTTCTAAGCCTCTTGAGGCTTGACCTTCTTTCTCGTTAGCCCACTTCCAACATTATTACAAAGATACGTTCAATTCAAAACTCTCATACCGATAAATATGAGCGAAAGTAAATTGAATTTAGCTTACGACCAAAAATGGGGAATTCTTTACAGAAAAAAAATTACTGTCATTTATTCTGGAAAAAGTTTTTTTCCAGCGACAATTACAAATCCGCTTTAACAGTACCTATGAAATATCGTGTACTCGTGACATTCCAGCTTCAAACAATAACCTGTTAGCAATATCGCAGTAAACAATCCATGCAACGGCATTCAGAGGCAGTGAATGCATCAGAACGAGTAGCGGCTCGCATCATTACTACATAGGCCTGGCAGAACTGGGTGTTTGTGATGCGTCGCTTTTTGGTTATGGTTATGGTTACTTTATTACAGAATAATCTAATGTAATGATAATGACAGATATTTCAGATGTTATACTAATGATGTGAGTACTTTAAAGTCTTTTAAAAAAATATTATTTTGTTTTAATGTCATTTTCAAAGCGCCAAAATTTGAAAATTGTGATACTCAATTATATTCATTGAAAAGTTTACAAACATCTTGAAATTCATTCATTGTAGAGCTTCGAGAATATCGCGTTTGAACTTTATTTTATTAGGAAAACTTTGTGCATATCTGATTTCCCGATTAGACTCCGGAACATCAAGTTGTGCTCAAGCCAGGAGTCGACTTATGTTTTAAATCGCTGCTTAATTTTTTTAAACAATCTGCGAATACTACATTTCACTTTATATACTTCGATAAGACGTAAAGCGACGATAAGCCGCGAACCATTGGAAATCGCTCACCGGAGTAGTCTACTTGTTTGTACACAAAACGAGATGTAATAACTATAAAACGTTTTAGATAAAATAAAAGCAGATGTCAAACATACTATTAGAGCTTTTGGTTCCCTCAAATCAGGGTTCACAGAAAGCACTAATAATTTGAATGGTACGGGACAATCACTTACGACAAGTTCCCACGATGACACTTGAAAGTGAAGCGATAAAGGTTCTAGCAGAACCCGTATTGCATCTTAAGTTGGGGTTTAAATGAGAAACAATGACTTTTGAACCTCTACATCCGTTAAATAACTCCTTGATGTGTTCACCCCGCGTCGTGCGTCTGTTAAAATAACCTAAAGTCAATTATCAACTGGTACTTGTAAGTATTCACATTCACACAATTTTACTTGTGTGTGTGTTAATAAAAGTGTTTTATGGCAGTGATATTAATTATATATCTAATCTAGGTTGAAGCTCACAAAAAATGATGAATTGAGAAAATTTATTGAAGTCAGTGCCAATCCAAGCATGATCGAGTGTTCCTTGTACACCGCATTTGGCATGGACTTCAAAAGAATGAAAAGTTTAATTTACCTAATATCATTTTAGCACATCCGTCTTGCGGTCTTGTGCCACACTGCGATATCGGCTTACCAGAAAACCTGCTTAGTAATCATCTGTTTTTGTTTTTAACTTTAATTGATGATACAGAAATTGTTAATAAGCATGGTACCTAATTTCGTCCTGTTCTTTTGAAAACAATGTAGGTGTTTGTTAAAATAACGTCATCATATCCTAAGTCTGAAAGGTCACCAGTAGAGGGCAATGTTCTGTGGCCATTCGTGTTTATTTGTTGTAACAATTTATTCGACAATTTGTATCCATTAACGAAGTGAACGAAGGCTCTATAGGTGCTCGTAACCAGGATTTAACGTCTTAGTTCCCTGTGGGAGAGGGACGGTTTCCTGCTCGAGAATTTTGCCGTAACATTCCAGGACAAATTCCCCGCAAAAGTTAGCCGTGCATGTTACAAATAGAATAGCGATTTTGTACAGTCTTCATTCTTTTTATATTCACAATCTGTATGTCTGCGTTCTTTTTAATAAAATATGAAGATCCTCTTTTTATGATTGCATAAAAACTATTAAAAGACGATTACCTTCAATAGAACTTGTAACCTATTAACCATGGCCACGCACGCTTCCAAGATGACGCAAGTACGAACACGCAAAATGAAATCATCATTTATAAAATCTTCGAGCATCTGAGAAAGTTGCATCAGTAAGATAGGTAATCTAGGATGAACGTCGACGAAATAACATGCAAAACAATAAACAATCACTAACAACAGTAGAAAGGAGGCAATCATGTTATGGACTCTGAACAATGGGTAATATCGTTCTGCCTGTCAACAGCGTCACAGAAAACCGATTTATGCTCATTTGTCTCCCTCATTGTTGGTAACTTGACAGAAACTGTGCGTTTTATATACACACTAATTTCAAGTTGAGCAAAATTAATAAATCACTCACTCGTAAGCAATGTGTATCGCGGTCCCTTGACCTCGTCTACACTTAGATCATGAAAACGTTCATTAACAAGGTTAGCCATTGTTTGGTTCGAATCGTTCAGCTCTTTTTTACGAACGCGTTGTGTAATGAATTATAACAACCACGCGAAGTTCATATTAGATCTGTCAAATATAGCTTTTTTGTTACTCAACAACCATGAAGATGACTTTATTTTATTGTACTGATTAACGGTACGTAGGGAATAGAAATATGGTGTACCTTACTTATTTTTTCAAGCTAAATCATCAAAGTAATAGGTACCCAAATCATCTGTAAATATTGAGGATGTGTTGCAATCTGTATTTGAAAATGTTGATAATACTTATGATAAATATTTTGATAAATTGATAAAATATGTGCGGCATATTGTATTTTTGACATTTTGACAGCTGTCTCTCAGATATTGATAGGTAATAATACAAATAAAATTGTGCTATTCTTGATAAGATTGGAGAAACGTGAATATTTGGGCAAGAAAAATTTTAAAAACTTTACTTATACCTACGTCTTGTAACATTTATCCGGTTGCAATGACTGCATTCTGTTGTGTTAGAAATAGAAATGAAATAAATTATTTAGTCGGGTTTTTAAATAAACTATCCAATGTAGATATATGATCATTTCCTGTTAACGATGGAGTAAATGTAATCGATTGTTGGAAAGTATCCAAACTTTTTCTAACTATAATCTTGCGGCTGGCACTAGTTATCAACGAATGATATTTGATTCCCTGAACAAAATTAATTCTAATTTTAGGACGTTACAATCTGTTTTTACAGGAGACATCTTCGTCCATAGAGACCTGCCAGCTTGTTCATGTTGATTTAGGCCACACAAGCATTTTATAACAGAGATGATATTTTATTTTAAATACTTTTGTAATTCAAATTAAGGCGGTACCCCCACCGAAAGTGGCGCCGCGTTAAATTTTATTTAATATCGTAATTCTAATACACAATATTAATAAAACTTTACGTGGAATTTATAGAGCAGTATTTTTAGACGGTATCATTACATTCCCTCGTATTCACTGCTAGGAGTAGATAGCAAAACTGCTAAAAGTGGCCGTTTTTGACACATTTGCTATCTACTTCTACGAATGACTATGACGAGATGTAGCGATACCTTCAAAAATACAAGACAATGGGCTCTAAAAATTCCACGTTTAGTTTTATTAAAATTGTGAGTTAGAATTACGATATTAAATAAAATTCAACGCGGCGCCACTTTCGGTGGGGGTACCGCCTTAAGAAATCAGCATTCGTTGCTAAATCATTTAAATCTCAGATCTTCGTCAGTGCTCAATGCGCGAATATGAAACATTCTTTGAATAGCAAAGCCATCTAGTTCGGAATTCCATTCCATAAATATATAATAATATTCTACTGCGAATGAAGAGGTTAGTGACGTTTTGTCCGAAAAAGATTCATCCGATTCGGACGAACTGACACTTTCAAATTTTTTTGTGACGTTTGGTCCGATTTTAAGGTTGAAGCAATTTAGCAGAAAACTCTTCTTCTTGTTTTACGCTGTTTGATGCGATATCTTTCGAATATAAATATGTTAAGTTAAAAGTACCAGAGTTGCATAGCTAACCAGGAGTTACGAGTTGAAAAGCTGCTGCCTATAATAAAGTAAAAACAAAATCCCTTAATATAATCAAATCAGAGTTTAAATAAATTTTTATTTATAAATAAATAAATTTTTATTTAAATACATTTTTAAATTTTTATTTAATCTAAAATAACTCCTGTGGGCTGATTCATAACCATCGGCGGCAGGTTAGCTATGCGACCCTGGTACTTTCAACTAGAAATATTTAAATTTGAAATTAAAGATATCGCTTTGAACTACACAGTGTATTGCTTCAACTTTTAAATCGATTCAATTGCTTCAATTATCCGAATCGGACGAAACTATTTCGGACCAAACGTCACTAACTCGAATGAAGGTCACAGCAATCCGTCACGTGGAAGCCGTAATTTTCGGACATCAACCGATACGCTTTATGATTCCCGACGCCTTTATCTTCGTATTTATTTACATTAAAGGATAACGTTTGTCACTCATAAAATGATCTATACTTAAGAGTTAAAGTGTTTTAATTTAAATTCGTTAAATTAACAGCAGCATGGTAAAATAAAATATTGTATCAATATATAGAAAATACGAAAAGCCACAGCATCACTTCCAAGTAGGTACTAGTGATCAGTCTAGCCGCCAACTCTGGTTAATCTTCAAGACTGCGTTGCACAAGTTATAACACGGTCTAAATGATTGATCCAGCGAATCGAATATAGTATTAAATTCTAACTAGACGTAAGCCCAAGTATCAGTTTGGTAGTTGCTAACTAATTTACGGCAGTGTCGGCGACGGGCGTGAACCCATGATCGCTACTTATTCCCCCCAATTATAACTTCGGCCGCATTACATTTACACCTCATTAGGGGTACCACTGACGAACCAAGATTCCCGAGGCTACGTTTAGTTTGGTTCGACAAGAAGCTTGAAGAAGTTTAAAGTCCATCACTCTACTGCAAATCAATCAATTGAATTAAATTTTCATGCCGACCGAAGGGTTTTCAAACTGATTAAGAACTTGTCGAAACAGGCTCGAAAATATGAACGTCTCAACAGTACGAATAAACTGAATATTGATCTCACGACAGTATAGGTACCCCAACGATTATGTTTAAGAGCTTGTTAATAGAGATAACGTCGTCCCCTTCATCCGGTGATCCTAACTAAACAATTGGAAACTTCTACCGCAACGTATTCATTCAGCAAATCCCTAATCTTAACCCGAGCTATCAAAGTAGCTAATATTAGTTACATTAAAGAATAGGGTTATTTCGGAGTAACGTTTTATTTACATGACATTGAAATGGCTTATCGGAGCTTTATTGAATCACCTGTCGTTTCCAGATTATTTTAAGCTTTCTGAGCCCTCGCTAAATCTGCACCAGTAAAGGAAATCGATTCTAACGTTCTAGATTTTAATAGACTATATTTTCTAACTAGTCGGGTCGCACGTAAGATCTCAAGCACTTCTTTCAATGGGGCGTTGGTCCATTCTAATGTGAACGATTTATGGGCAGCACACACTCTGTAATATCAATGCGGGCTTAAGAGCCCCGCATGGCTTTTTATTAAATCGGATACCTATTGAAGTTGGAGCGCAATAAGGAGGAACAGGAAATAGGTCCAGTTTTAAAAGTATTTGTTGCGTAAGAAACATTAGCAAAAAATGGATTGCTTATACTTCAAACAATTATTACCTACCATCATTCGATGATTGTAACGGTAAAACAATTACTCACAGGTAATGATCTAATAAAATATTAAAATAGTCTAGATTCGAGGTTTATTTCGGTTTCACTAACAACGACTTGTTTCAGTGCCGATACTCAACGAATAAATGCGATTTGAATATATTATCGGGCGCATTACGTACAATTCGCTTGAGGCGCGTATCTTCCCTAGGCTGCAGAATTCAGTCGCACACTTTTCCAACTTCATCTTCGCCTGGCACAAAGACTTCAACTACATATTTGCATCTGGGGCGCTCGCCAAGATATTGTAAGACGAGCGCACATTTGAACGAAAATAACAAAATACTAAAATTGGCGCCCAACGTGGTACGGGACCACTATTATTTTTTATTTAGTGATTTATTTATTCATGAACATAAAAGTATTACATTCCATAACAAAAGTGCAAAACCTATTAATAGGTTTGCGAGTACGGGGTCAAGCTCAGAAGTTAAACATTTAATTACTTATACTTTTAGAGTACAAACTAATTAACAAAGATACTATGAAATTAGTTCTTTGCCGTTATTACAAGCTTAATGAAGTTCAAGGGATTCCATCGGACGTCAAAACACTGGACTCTGAGTAAACTACGCTTAGTTAACTTCAATCGAGTAGTACCGGCGGCGGGGTGAGGGCGAACCGTAATTAATTACCGCTGTCGCTGACAAGCGAAGGCTGCTAAGTACATGTCGCTTCATAAATAATCTCTACTAGACGCTACATATAACACCGTAATCGAAAAATTATCGGTTCCGTTATGAACTCAGTTCGGGAAAACTTAGTTACTGCACCAAACCGGCTTTTATGCAACACACTATTCGAAGCAAATTGCGTTACACAGAATATGCTCAAAAAGGTTGAGAACTTTGTGACGATAGTGAAAATAGCCATCCGAGTCAGTTAGTAGAAATTCTCGACACTTGTGACATACTTGTTTGTAATTAAATTCTTATGGAAACATAAATAAACAAGAGCGTCATCTTGGCGCGAGTCTCCGCAACTTACATAATTTGAATGAAAAACTTTGAATGAGAAAAAGTTATGATTTGTATTTGTAATTCATTTAAATAATTTCGGTGTTGATGAGGAGTAGTATCAATATTTAATTTACAGTGCCACTACATAGTTATGTTTCAATGGGCGAATGAAAATATGTATGAAAACAAATGCATTGATAGGTAGATCATGTAATAATATTTGTATTTTGTTTCATTAAAATTCAGTACTCGTGGTCAATGTTCCATTCATGTTCTCAAAACCTTAAGTTATAAATCACTACTCAGCTGAGCTCGAGGTGGGTCAAGGCAAACAGACACACATCCTAACAAAATAAGGATTGTAAATAAATTCGGATTCAACGCAACCCACTCTTCAAAAATCTCTTTATCTCTTAAATTCTATTTATAAGCGTGTTTTGAAAGCGACGTGGACGATTCCGCACCTTCTTCCCATTGCATAAGATACATAATCAGGTTCAACAAGCATACCTATATGGAACTGGTGTGGTCGGGAAAAATTTATGAATCTAACTTAAACCTTGGGCACCGTCTCGTGTCACCGTATTATTACTAATATAGTTGACACAAAACGCAGGGATAAATTATGGTTCATTTGGCAGTAAAGCCATAAACTATGCCACAATTAGTTTAAAAGAAAAAAATATAATACTAGACGTTGCTAATGACCTTTGACTGTAATAACAAACATACTTGAGGTTACTGTACCAGCAGAATTCAACTATTTCATAATAATATCGCCTATTCGCTGTCACTCACCGCACGGTGAAACACAGGCTTGTCAAAAGAACGAAATGAAGTTGTTTTTGTGTCTTGTGTATATTATGTATTGCTTCCGGGGTTTATTCATTAATGCGCCCCTTAAATAGGCCACACTAAAAATTTTATAACAGTCCATCGATGTTTTTGGCGCAAGGATACTAAGCCCGCCTTCTGCACCAGAGGTCCCGGGTTCGATCCCCGGACAAGACAAATATTTGTGTCTATTTGTCTTGGTCTGGGTAAAAAAGTATGTTTATCCGTTATCTAGTACCATAACACAAGTTCTTCATGAAACTTAACGTGAGCTAGAAAATTGGTGTTCGTATGCAATTATTTATTTATTTATTCATATTGTAAGTTATAGTAGGTTTTTTTTTTTATAAACTAAGTTATAATGCAACAACCCTAGCATTCTTGAACGACCTTCAACTCCGAATAGAACAAGAGGACAAAAACATCTGGCATTCTGTTTAATAAATATATTCATTGTAAATTAGTACAAAATTCTTTACTTGTAAAATAAAATTTATATATTTAATTTCAGATCAAAAACTATACATACGCCATATACATAGAATATAATAGTGGTAATAGTTGCGTAAAAGAGATAAAATTTTACCTGCACGCGCCACACATCAGTCGCGTCATTGATAAAAACCACGTTTTTTTTCAACTTGGCAAACGTTGGCCCCGAGTTTTTGTGTCCTTTTTTACAATCCACAAATTATTTAACTTTTATTATGCAGGACAGACGGCACAGAAGAGTTATTATTTTCCGAATTAAAGTGATAGAAAAATTGTTTTAGTTCACTCACTACTCGAAACTAAGTTTAATAATAAACGTTGCTCGTTTTGGACAAAAAAAAATGGTAATTTCGTTAGTTTGAGTTAAAATTTGACTTGATTTTGATATCAAACAAGTGGCCCCAACCTTACCCATGATCAGACTAGTTAATAAATAATTTAAATTTTTATAGCGCATTAATAATCATCAGTACACTCAAAGGGATCTCAGTAAATCCATTTCGATCGATGACATCAACAATAAATCTGCCGTTCTGTCTGTATGTCGTGTCTCACTCCCCCAGGGACGCACCCGGATCCGGTTGTTAAGCTAATAGAATCTTCTATTTTTAACACCATGTTAACATAAGACGTATTTATATCACATTACTTCATCATTTTGTGTCTTTATTAATTTTAAATAGAAACAACAAATGTTAAGATTTTTCGTTTATTCGAAACATTTTTACGTAGTAAAGCTCTTATAACGCTATTATATGTCTGTGATTTAGGTATTCAACATCTTTCTTCGCGTTTTGTGAGAAGTTTATGCTAGAACTTCAAGGCCGACAGGCATTGAAAAGATGCGATAAGAAACTCGCAGTCGCAGTATTATCGCTAGTATGAAATCTTCCTAAGGCTTTGAAGTTGAATTATACGACGTGTTTTTTTAACATCCCATAACTTTAGGGTTTTGATCGGGCATGTAAAAGATTAAAATACTTAGATCGATAAAACACTTTATTGCACACACAAAAATACAGACAGAAACACAAGAAATAGTTGACATAAATGTGGGCAAAGACGGCCTTATCGCTAAGAGCGATCTCTTCCAGAAAACCTTTTAGGCATAGGAAAAATAGAGAGAGAGCGAGAGGTAGTGCACCAGCAACAAGCAAATAACAAAATTTACTTAACAATATTACTGAACATATAAATAAATCTACCTACATAAACTACTAAATAAATAATCATAAATAAAAATAAAATATTTAAATAAATAACAATTAAATATATATTTAATATACTATAATAATATATACTTGTTAATAAACATAGAAAAAAGAAGGTAGTTGCAAACTAGGACTTAGTGAGAAGATGTGAATGCAGTTTGTTTTTAAAATGGCAAGTGACTTCGAATGGCGGATCTCATACGTCATAGCATGTACCTAAATTATTTGTCAAATCAATCAAAAGTTTTGTTCACTTTTCCATACAAATTCAAAGGGCAAAAGTACGTTTTTGTATGGAAAATGCATAAAAAGCTTTAGATTTTAAAAATTAATTATACACCATTTGAATCTTTCACACGGTCCGATGAAAACCTTAAAGTTGTTGAGAAACTGTAGTACTGCAAGAATTGCTATGATTTATTATTCTTTAATTAAAATAATTGAAATTGATTTAATGCCCAAAAAACATTGAAAAAAGTAGATCATGGTAAGTTAAATCTATTTTTAAGATAATCTATTTTTAAACATTTAAATTTTTATATATATATATATATAATCTGATTGGCATTTTTAATGGTCGCCTGTAATTTCACCTGCGTAAACTGTATCTAGTATATTAAAAAAAATAAAAAATTCAAACTTTTTCGAATGTTCGCCTGTAATTTCACCTGCGTAAACCGTATAGTATAAACAAAAAAAATAAAAAATATTGTAACTTTTTCGAATGTGTGGTTCCAGTGTCCAAAACAAAGAACTAAAGGTATTTCATTATATTAAATTAGTAATTATAGTTTAAAAAGGCTTATAAGTAATTATTGATGAAAACACATAGAAAATTTAATCAAAGACGCAACAAACTGTCCTAGAATTCTGGCAGTCAGTGTTTGTGCCAACGCACACTAAAACTAAAGCTATTCTTGAGAACTAAGTTTAGAATTTCAAATGGAAGTTTGTTTGTGATGTGCAGTTGAGTGTTACTTAGCTTTGCTAATGTTTCCATGACATTTGGCCTCGGCTGCTAACGGAACTCGAGATTCAATGGATTCGATTTAAACGATGATAAATAATTACCGACATAGTCGGCGATTGATGCAATGCTTGCTTACCCAAGGTGAACGATTTACTTTTAGCCATTCTCTAAAACGCATTGTTAATTAATCGCAACTGTTTTAAACTACCCATCATAGAAACGGTGAGATTCAACATCTTTTTCACGTGTTTCATCATCATCATTCAGCTTATTGCAGTCCACTGTTGGACGTAACCCCCCCACCTTTCTCAGGTCGTCACGTCGTCGGGCCATTTAGCAAGTGACTACGCTTGCCGAGACGCGGCCTCCATTCATGAACTCGTCTGCTCCAACGCTCGTTGGTTCTACCACTGATGGGACCGGCCCATTGCCACTCCAGCTTGCTACAATGACGGACTATATCCGTCACTTTGGTCTTCTGCCGGATGACCTCATTTCTGACAAAGCTCAATACCTCTCTTTTATGTAACGTTTTAATTTTTATAATTTTATTTTATATTTTCCTGTCTTCTCTATATTGCTAGTCTCTATGTGGTTTGTATTTTCTTATTTTATTATTTTTTCATGGTATCTTTTATTTACCTGACCTTGAGGTATTTATTTCCCTCTCCATTACAATAGCACGAATAGATTACAATATTACATAAATAGACTATAAAGTGAAGTTTTTTTTTCTAAAATGACTCTCATTCTTGATTCAAATGACAAAGATTAATACGAATAAAAAGCGCTTTTTACTAACAGATTTCGTTTTAAATAATTGTGTGTTGATTTTTTTGTATTATATTTCCACTTGATGATGCAAGATTACGTTTTATTATCGGAATATTGATTGACGACCTCCGCGGTAGAGTGGTACATACACCGGTTTCAAAATGTCGCCTACTCTGCGGTCATGGGCTCGAATCCCGGTAGGGGCAAATGTTTGTATCATGAATACGAGCATTTGTACCTGAGTCATGGATGTTTATTATTTATTTCTACACATAAATATTAATATATGTATAATTATATGATTATTTATATCTGTTACCCTAGTATCCCATAACACAAGACTTCAGTGCTTACTTTGGGGCTAGGTATTAACCTAGCCCCTTGGTGTAAGTGTAAAAAATATTTATTATATTAACTCCATTCCGACATTATCTTAGTTAACGTGGTCGTATTAAATCAAGAGAGGAGACGATCCGTGTTTCTATCTATTTTTCACTAACAATCTCGGAGTATGTTTCAAATTTAGCCTCAGGAAACCGGTAGTTTCCTCAGAAACATTATAGATAATTGCACGCGGTGTTTCTCCGTGGCGTAAGCTAATGTACCTATAAAATTAGACGTTTACGAAACCGTCCACACTAGAACTGAAACCTATAACAACTGACTTGTTATGAGGCAACAGAAAAAAACCGGCCAAGTGCGAGTCAGACTCGCGCACACAAGGTTCCGTATCTATCTATCAAAATTAGACTTCCTAATCCTAACTAATTTAAAAAAGAGTTGTGTATATAATGTTTGTTTGTTCTTCCTTGACGCCCTAACTAAGCAACCAATCAACTCGATTTTTGGCATAGAGTTAGTTGAAAGGACGGAGAGTAACACACGCTACTTTTTATCCCGATATTCCCACGGGAACGGGAACCACGCGGGTGAAACCGTGGGCGGAAGCTAGTAAAAACATAACCTCTCTTTTAGTTTTGTCACCGTTCATGAGATACAGCCTGGTGACAGACAGACAGACGGACTGGAGTCTTAGTAATAAGGTCCCGTTTTTGCCCTTTGGGTAGGTAGGTACAGAACCCTAAAATCAACGATGAGAAAGCTGGAAGCTATTTCTCAATTATTAACGGGATAGACACATGATACTGTTGACTAGACAAACCGGTCTTTGTGGTGATATATTCGTATCTAAGTATCTTCATGTGTTTGTCAAAGGTTAAATCCATTTTATTGGGTTCTTTAGTAGGAACGTACGCTTGCTATTTTAATATGTAATAAAACGTAGGTAGGTTTAGAATTGCATGTAGAACGCCTATGCCATGTACATGTACATGTGCCACGTAAAATAAAAATAAAATAAATATTAGTACAAAAACGTAGACGGGAAGCGGGACAATTTTTTGTTAGCTCTGTCTAAAATTTAAATACCTATTACCGAAGTGATATTGCTGAAACGGAACGAAAGTTGAAGACTAGATAAGTTTTCAAGTATAAATGTATATTTTAAAAATAGTCCTGTGAATGGAAAATTTAAGTCATAAATATTCGAGCTAATGTGGCAGTCATAAACAAAACAGTCACTATACTAATCATGTACCAAAGAAATGCGTATCGTAAAAATGAATTTTCAATAATACACACGTCTCGGCATAATGTATTCGTACTTCATTCGATAAGGATTTTGACAAACACTAGGCTATTACTCTTTACTGGATTTGAGGACCGAAATAACGAAAAAATATTGGGCATATAAATTCGTACATTGGCTTGGGTCGATTTCGAGTAAGTAGCCCACAAAGCGGTGATGCTAAGGTTGCCCAACCCTGTGTGCCTTATTTTACAGTACATGTGATGTGATATAAAATTACAGGATTTAAGGAAAAACTACGGGACAACGCTAATATTCTTATTATACCTACTATTAGTTTATTGACCATCTATGGTCCTGTATTTTTCCTATTAAAAAACAAGACACAGTCAATATGATAGGTTAAACAAGTGCAAGTCGAACTCGCATATGAAGGGTTTTGTCTCTCAGCCAAGGTTGCCTGGAAGAGATTGCTATGTAGCAATAAGACCGCCTATTGTGAGTTTTCTATTATCATATTAAATACACCTACCTACCCAAAATGAAACAATATTTTTCGCCTGCGTTTTCTTTTTTTTTCATAGTGTCTGTATGAATGACAAAGTTATATTTGCGGTTTTGGCAAATGTGCTATAGCTCTGAAACTGCATAATATATTTCGTTCAAATTAATTTTCGTTGAAATTTTTTATAAAGGTTTACAGCTTTTTTATTTTTTAGATTTTTCGCTTTCTTATTTTAAAAGTTAAAGGGGGGGACACATTTTTTCACATTGAAAGTGTATATCACTCAAACGGTTGGCTTTGAGAAAAAACTGTTTCGGGTACCTCAATGTAATTTTTTAAAGAACTATCTATTGATACCCCACAGGTATAGGTTTAATGAAAAAAAAATCAGTAACAGTGCCATGTATGGGGAGTTGCCCCTTAATTCATATATTTTTTTATTTTTGTGTAAAAACCGTAAAGCGGTTTACAGAACACATCTACCGACCAAGTTTCAACTGTGTAATTCTCATAGTTTTGGAATAAAGTGGCTGTGACATTTTACCACTTTGGAAGTGTATATCTTTCAAACGGTTGATTTTGAGAAAAAAACTGTAATAGGAACTTCAATGTAATTTTTAAAGACCTATCTATAGATATGCCTCAAGTATAGGTTTGCAAAAAAAATATGTTTCAAATCCCTTCAGGAAAAATGCTATATTTCTAAAACTGTCAACCATATTTCGTTCAAACCCATTTTAGTTTATATTAAGATCTACAGCATAATTTTTTTTTTTAACTTTTACTCTCTTATTTCAAAAGATAGAGGGGGCGTTTTAGAAACCTCAATTCAATTTTTAAAGACGTATCCTACGGTTTGGCCGAATCTATAAGGGTTTCGTTTTTTGCCTTTAGGCTACGAAACCCTAAAGAGGCGTCCTGTAAAATACAGGACCATTGGTCAGCCTAGGTGATGCTGTAGGTCTTATTTACCGAGCAAGCACTGAATACACATTGCCCAACGCTCAAATATTGGCAAATCTGATAGTATACCAAACCGAACCTTATTATCTTTGTGTGGTAGGAAAATGAGCAGATTGGTTTTTATTATTTTCTAGCGGTTACTTAAGACTTTGATCATTTTTACAGCCATACAAATGGTTTTCTCTACTCTTTCAGCTACTCCTCAGGTTTTTTAAAGATATTTCTTTGTTTATTCTTATGTTTAGTTCTATACATTTTTTTATCTGCAAGTACTTTGTTGGTAATTATGTAATTAGTAATACAAATCAAATACAAATCTGTCCAACTGTTTCAACAATAGTATTTTTTTCTTTTTATACCTATTTAATTTAACAACAACTGTGTAAATTAACAAACAATATTGCAGAATTGCAGAGTTAAAAGCTAATTATATTGTTGTTTATTCAATTGTTAAAATATTTGATAGGTACTCTACACTTTAATTTAACTTAAACCGTATAATGTTAATTATTATGTTTCTAAACGCGTTATGCATCTTAAAAAAATAAAATTAAAAAAACTAAATCTATTGGAAACAATACAGAAAATTAAGGATTTTATAGTTTTGGTATTACTGGATAATTTTATCAATATAGTAGGTATAAATATACATTTTTTCTCAAACATATTCAACGCAACACATGCATAAGGCTCAACTCACACTAACGAGTCTCGAACAGTTCAAACTCTGTTTTTCTAGCTTTTTATTTTGCATTTTATTTGCAAAGTTAAATGTATTTTTACGTGAATTTTTAAACAAAAATACATACTAGAAAAATCAACTTGTCCCGTCATGAGACAAGTTGTTTTTCTCTAGTATGTTTTCTTGTTTAAAAGTTTTTTAGGTATTTATTTATTATTTTCACAAATTTCAACAGACGGCGTCTTAAGACCGCATCGGTTAAGCTTCTAATCGAACAATAAGACATTGGTATCCTTGCGAGCTTTAAAGGCTTAAGCATAAAACATACTTCAATCTCCAAAGTATTAGCAGAAAACTTTGTTTAAGTAGGGCTTTATCAAACATCAGAAAGTTACGCAAAGGACTCGGTGGAGACGTAACTAACCATACCAGGGAGAGGTAGAAATTGTCGGTACCTTAGAAAAGCCGACTGTTTAATCAAACTACACGGAAGTTCCCCAAGTTATAAGTAATTTGACGTCAACAAAGTTGAGGAATAAAAATCTGAGTTTGGATGTTATTGGCAGGAGAGGAATCGTCCGAATTGTTTACATTCCTCAAAATGAACTTTCAGCTAGTAATCACTTATTGGACTTTCGCGTTCATTGTAATAAAATGATTTAGGATTACAATACAAACTTTTTTTATTACGTATTTTTTATTTTTTTATTACATTTTTTATAACATGGGGCTCAATCTTCGTCCAAGGGCTCAATGCTCATGCAATCGGAAAAGTTTACATTCTTAAAAAATTTCTTTGGAACTATTTTACAAATGTAAACTTTCCTTTGAATTTTCTTTAAAAAAATAAACAAATTTGAAACTTTGTTACGAATGTGAACTTTTTTTGATTGCATGAGAATTGGGCTTGGGCTCACATTCACATTTTGTTTTTTTTTTCATAGCGTCTACTTGTAAGTTTAGTTCCTAATCTTATCATTTACTTTAGGTCACTTCTGCCAAAAACATTCGTCATTGTCAAATAAAATTTCCCATGGTACAGGCGACCACACATCAAGCTTCACACGTAATCTTGAATGCGTTGCTATTGCCAACGTGATAAAAGTGATTTTTGGTAGGTAGTGTAACTAATAACTTTGATTTATCTAACGACTGATCATTGCGGAGAACATTACACCTATTAATGTAATTTCAATACAAATGTATTCATCATTCCGTTTGTAACCAATAAACCATCTGATAGGGTTCGCTACAATATAACGATTGACGCACTAATCTCGTTTCAAGATATCCATATCCCAATCGAAGTGCTCGATCCGTCACATGCCTAATCAATTAGGTACCTGACGTTCTCCACGTTTCCATTGATTGGGGATATTTCCTCATAAGGTCAAAGAAAAAAAAACAGTTTTACCTTTTTCAATGTGAATGAAAAGGAACATCAATTTGTTTATTTTCGTTGTCTGACTGCCAGTCTGTTAGTTTGGGAGGATAGAGTCAAAACCAAAGTGACAAAAGTGGCCTTTCGCTTGGACTCTTTTTAAAAACACATTAAAGTAATTTAAAAATATAAGTAAGTATATAATTTTTAAAATTATCAAACCACTTTTTCAGAAAATTGAAAAGGAAACCCATTAAGCACACATAGGTGATGAGGATTTTCTTTTTTTTGCAATGTCAAAACGTTTTCACTTTCCGTAAAAAAATATGGTACTTGTAATTACGCAAGTGTACTTATTTTACTACGCTGTCTTAACAACCCAAAGTTCTTCCGGTTTTACCTTATATTAGGTTCTTTTCATCATTATGTTGCAGGTTTAAGATAAATACCGCCAAATATTTCCTTCCTTGACAGATACTATCTGTCTTCGTTACTATCCGAATATGCTAGAGACATAGCTGAAGGAGAACCGAATTATGGTAATAACATTACATAGACAATTAGACATCCGGCAAAGCCTTAGAATCTGTCAGGTGAATACCAGTACACTGGCAGATTTTCGACAGTTCAGAGACATAATATTGTCATCAGTCTGTCGATTGTGTTTACATGGCATTTTTTTTGTATTTGTTTGAAATCGTATACTGGTCGCTCTTTACTATGGTACAGTCGGGGGACTTCCCGGTTGACCAGTAGACCTTTTTTAAGGAGCTTTATTTAAAAAGTAATAGACATATAGAAAACTTTAATATCACAAATAATAGAACATTAACAGGAATTTCATTTGAATACTAAATTATTTCTTTAACCTTAGTACTTTCCGAGAAAACATTTACCAAAAGAACTATACTGGTCAACCGGGAAGTCTTCGATTTTACTCGTGCTGTCACATCAAGTATCTAGATTAGTCAGTGGTACTATACGCTTTCAACAGTGCTGCCACGTAAACGTAAGTATGTTTTTTAAAAGGCCTTTTTATTTTTCCAAATTATAAGGTAAATAATTGTATGGTGTAAGTACAGGGTGGAAAAAAATTATTGGTCCTGGAGGCGAACTACCACAAATCCTTTAGTTAGCTTATTTTACTGAAAGGAAACATTCTATTATTTTCTAAAAGAAACAAAAGTGAACTCAAAGATTTTTGAAAAAATTTCAAATAAGCCTCGATTAAAAGTGCTTTATCCATTTGAGCTTATGTTATTTTTACAGATTTTTGCTGGTTCGATGCCTGGGTATGGGAAGCGTATTTACAAAAATATTTGAATGCAGTTTTGCTTGTTTTAAAAAATTAAGGAATTTTTTCTTTCATTAAAATGAGCTAAATAAAGGATTTAAAGGTTCTTCTCCTCCAGGACCCATATATATTTTTTCCACCCGTGTAATTGTGTCAGATTTATTTGGATCCTTTTTTAGCTACTTTATTACATCTTAAATTAAAAGAAAGGAACACTAAAACGTTTGCATTACCACATCAACCGACCGAAAAGGGCACATAAAGAAAAAGTGTAAACACAAAATCTTGGTAAAAAACAAATCAACAAGATTTATCTCGGCTTTTTCCCCCTCAGGTTCGTCTGTTTGTGAGAGCAGGACAAAACATTGCTTGGTATGCCACTTAGGTGACGTCATCTATAGACACCCGAATTTAACCACACGACACAGTCTGGTAAAAAACTGCTTTTGGTTCGTGTGTAATGTAGAGACTCAATGCACTGTCCAATTTTTTTTTATTTTAAGACTTGCATCCTCTAAATTTTTGGACGAGTTTGTCAGTTTTGGTTTTGTAATCACTACTCACACTTCAAACATCAATGCCTTAAAAAAAAAATTGATTTGGTACAATATCGGTAGTCACGAAATGTGACATTTGTACGGAAATCTAAGGGAAATCTAGAGCTAAAAGTTCTATAAAATTACATTATCCGTTAACAGAACATTTGTATGCTGAAAAGGAACCACTAAAAGTTTGGAAAAGTTCAAGAACACAAGAAAAACTTTTGAAACTCCATTCTGAACGTCGAAAATGAGAGGGTATTTGCATACGAGACCAATGTAGCATTTACGAAACTCACCTTGTAAAGAGGTTCCGTGCGCGCGCAGGTAAATCACCGAAATCCCACAGGTGAACGTTATCCTCGATTCAAAAATCCAAAATGTTTTGTACTGTCCCGATGACAGTCGGCGCGGAACCGGCGAACACTCGTGCGTTTGTACTTAACCACGCACCAAAACACAATGTAACCACAACGTTGACTGTTTGTTTATAAAATTATGAGCCACTTATTAATAATTTGTATGGGCCGAACTGCGCATGCCCGTGCAACACGCGCCGAGTTCGAAATAGGTTATGTTTTTAAGTTGTAGGCACGTCAAGACTTCACGCACTTCTCACTTCTTCCGAGAAGAATCCTATTAGAATGAAACTACGCAAACTTTTCGTTCCGAAACACCGTACTTCTGCAAACTTTATCAGTCGTTCCCATGAGAATTCTTCACGTATTATCACTGAGATACACACGCCTCACCTTTTGACCATCAGCCGGCTCTACCTGCGGTAATCGAAGGCCTCGTATGTATAATAAACACTTGAAAACTCCGGAACCGGTAATAATTTGACTCCGCACGTGATATTGACACTGTCAAAATAAAAACAGGTCGAACATAGCAACACACGAACTCACTCACGGACGACACATTTCATGTTTAAACGTCCTGGGGTCCGAGCGGCAAATTAAACGAATAGAAAAGAAAATAAACGAAGAATACGAAGGTCGTCGACTGCGTAGCCGAGCGTCCGACACTCGCTGAGCGCTGTACTAACGCGAGACGAGAGGCCGCGCGACCCGCCCCGCCCCGCCGCCGCTCCCGCCCCCGCCCGCGCCCTGCGTGCGACCCGCGCCTACATACCCGCGATGTATGAGAAAAGTCGTGATGGAAGAATCAAGAGTGCATTCAACAGATTAGACTTCCAAAGACAGTTTTATCAGGCGATTAGAGGCAGAGGTTAGGTGATCGGCGCCGCTGTTTTAACGTTGTTTTCCGGTGGCGGAGCCGGTGGGTGGAGGAGGAAGGCATTCAATTAAGTCGGAACGCCACGTGCGTGATGCACCCTCCGCTACAACTCAGGTTAACATCCGATTCATTGATGCTTTATGCTGACTGCGTTTGTTTTGGTTAGACACGATTAGATTAACGGATGTTGATGGACGTCGTCTTTTTTTTATACGTAGTGTAGAATATGCTAATGCCACAAGAGGATTCCACTGGCTCACCTTCAGTTAAGACAGGCACATATATCAACACACCAGAATCCCTGAAGCCGATTCTAATTGCGCAAGTTCCGCACTTCACCATAACTCCCTTCTTCTTCTTCTTCTTTGTGTGAAAATGACTAGTAGAGGTTTTGGTAGATTGTTTCTACAGTCTCAGTGCTTCATCAAGGCGTCTTGTACGAGCACAAACAAAACAATGCATAGAGGTGGTGAAATCTTGTGTGTGTGTGAGATAGAGTTTGTACTTTTTCATGATACAACTCTACATGTACTACAACTCTACAACTCTACACTGACTCTATTTTAAGTTTCTACGTGATTTGATTTCTGAATATTACTACAGGTTGGTACTAGTAATATTTTATTACTAGTACAGTACCCAACTTCCCGCTTTATCAGTAGATTTTTTTTGAGAAACGATATTTCGGAAAGTATTGAGGTTAAAGAAATATATTTTTTATAAAATGAAATAACTGTTAAAGCTCTATTATTTGTGATATAAACTTTTTCTAAACTAAAGTCTATTACTTTTTGTGATAACTTTGTTCAAAAAATCTCTACTGATCAACCGGGAACTTCCCCGATTGTGCCAACCTATAAAACAGTAGTACAGTAGGCTTATCCAATTAATTAGCTTTGTGGGATTATGAGAAAATTACACACCTGCGCTTACACACAGCTATTTATGGATTAATAAATTAAAATGGCTATTATTAGGTACCTCTTAATTTCGTTATACATTAAGTAGTCTACTGAAACCACAGTCAGCTCAAGCTCATATAGTTTACGTAATAAATAGCGGAGATTAACAAATTAATTGATAATATTAGAGGGATATCAAATGCAAGTAATACCTAACCTACCAATATCTGCTCACTCCACCGGAAATTGCATTCTTCTCGTTCGTACTTCAGAAATGAATCAGAGGTAGGTACGAAATGTGAAAATCTAACAAAATATTAACAGCAGATTGCACCAAAATTCATTTTACGATTTCGTAAAAAGTATAACGTAATTTGCTTGTCAAAGCTGACAAATTCCATACACTTTTAAAATATTTTATTCTATTACTTAAAAGCACTTAACTAACACTATATTACAATGATTTTTGAAATTTTACGCTTTTCAATGCGATTTTTTATCATAACTATATAACTACTTATATATAACTATATAACTTTTTATTGTTTTTCTTTATTCTACTACTTATACTTTTTTTTGTAAAAAATTTACTTGGGCTGTTTAAATTGTTTAATGTCTAACGTTGATTTGAGACTACTATATAGAAATAATACAACACTGTGATCCAGGACGTGGAGGCCTGGTGACCTGTAAAACGGCTTTCTTACCTTAGTGCGGGCACCAGTCTCCACAATAATTTATAATGTAATCTTGAAAAAAATATTGTGAAGAGAAAATAAAATATTAATAAATTAAATTAAACTTTTGGGAAAATTGACAAGCAAATTGCACTTTATATACCTATGAATTCGTAAAAAAGTATACATTATACTTTTATGAATTCGAGAAATGAATTTTGGTGTAACCGGCTGTAAGTATTTTTTTTTTACAAGAATAGGCCCATACCAGAATCTGTCCAAAACCGAATATACTTAACTACAATTCTCCCCAAAATATTTCTGTGGATGACTGTACAATATTTTGACTTTGACTATATCGGTCTTGTCAAGAGTCTGTCAAAAAGAGATCTAGAAGAAGAATCTGTCCAAACTAGAATCTGCCGAACAACGCGTAGGGTTCTGGGACAAATTTCAAGATTTCAAAGTGTTTTCAAATCGGGTAAACTCGGTTTTGAGACCGATTCATCATCCGATCATTCTTAAACAACCAATCAAAATTAAATCTTTTTTCTTTATAATATTAGTATAGATGTAAGAAATTAGGGTAATTTTTTTTTTAAAATGCATAATCGACTATATCTAGTGTTACGATATTTAGGTTTCCTAATCCTTTAATACTGACAACAGTCTGCAAATAATAAGCTAGAACTGTTAAATGGCTATGTTAATGTACATAATAAAAAATAGTGATGAGAAAAGAAAGTACTTATCACTAGTAACCTACTTGTAATATTTAGCTGAAATGACAGATGCGTCGATTTGATATCACCGCATGATTGAGCACCTCTAGGAACGTTTTATAGAGTACGTTGCACTTATCAGCAATAAAATAAATAAACAAACAACTATGTTTTTTTTTCTTGACCTTTAATTTCCGCTTAAAATATCAGAGGAAAGCTACCAAACGTATTTCAACGTAATAACTAATAAAACATGCATTTAGTAACCTTACCTTCTATGTGTCTTCATAACTTTTACATTTAAATGGCTTCGGTTTTTAAGTTTTGTGAAAAACATAAAATCGAAAATTTTCAAAAAGAATAAGTTCTTGAAATACTTACCTATCATTTTCAAACATGAAACGAATATCGAAATCAGTTCGACATTTTTTTTTAGATTTCCTGGAAATACTGAAAACTTGCACATACATACAGAAAGTAAGTATTCGATGTATGTAACATATCTACTAACATAGAAATAGTATATTCGTTACGAGTTGATAACCTCCTCCTTTTTTAATTCAGTTAAACAAACGTGACCTCTTTGATGGCTATCATCGATTCATGATTCTTATAAATAATTTCTACTAATTCTAAGATTATTTTCTAATATTTAAGAAACATTTCACGATCTAATTGTGCTATAAAATATTTTGTGACGAAAAGAAAATGATTGTATTTTCAAGATTACTTGAAAACTACTGAACCGATTTCAAAATTTAAAAAAATGGGACCAACTTGGATAAAAACACCTGCTAGGCGATTGCGTAAAGTCAATCGTATTCATTTGACAGATCATATTGTATCATATTAAATGTCATTCTATACAAATTGCAGCCGATTGAATACGATATGAACTGTCAAATTAATACGATAACCTTACGCAATCGCACCCCTGATGTAATAACTTACATCTTAAGTTTTGGCGCGCACTGTTCATTTAAATAAAACAACTTTTACGGCTATCAAACATGCTATATTTCACGAACTCTCGTGCTGCTGAAATGCTCGGCGTATCCCTACGTGATCGAATCAGAAATGAGGCGTTCTGTAGGAGAACTAAAGTATCTGATATCGGTCGAAGGATTGCTCAGCTGAAGTGGCTGTGGGCGGGACACATAGCGAGAAGAACCGATAGCCGTTGGGGCCACTGAAGATGGAATAGAGGTTAATGTTCTGTGGTTGGGGCGGAAAGGTTCTGGAATGGCAACCGCGCACAGGACGACGCTCCGTAGGTAGGCCGCCGACAAGGTGGACCGACGATCTGGTGAAGGTCGCGGGAAACTGCTGGATGCGGACAGCACAGGACCGATAGTTGTGGTGATCCTTGGGGGAGGCCTATACCCGTGCAGTAGCAGTACACCGTAGCAGTGGGTGTTATGTGGCTGAGACGACGACGACGACGACGACGATATTTCACGAACAAAAAAAACCTAAAGCCCTTTTAAAAACCTTACAAATACGGACAATTACAGCTTAGTTCGTGAAATATAGCGCGTTTGATATCCGTAAAAGTTGTTTTATTTCACTGATGTAATAACGTTTGACATTCTTCGACAATAAAAACAAAAAATGTACGAGACGAATTGATAACTTCCTTCTTACCTTGAAGTCGGTTAAATAAAAAAACCGACTTCAAGCAGAATAAAATAATCCTTCTGGAGTCGGTGACAGCCAAGGCAATAAAAATAAAAGTATAGAAGTGCAATACAGACTGTACTGAAGTTAAAAATATATTTTGTTATTGCAGAAAATTAGAAAAAAGAATGAAAATGTGTCATAAAACAACTTCGTCCAATACGAACAGCCAGTAATATCTATTAGAGCACCAATCTAATGTAGGTACCTACTTTAGAAGTCGATGAAAGTAGATCTCTATTAGTGTCGCAGGATGCTCCCAATAATCCTGCCAGAGTTGTCCGACTGAATTGCCTGTATTGCAAACTAAACTTAGATAGATTTGTGTACCTACGAGTACGAGTACGACCCAACTTGATCTGAGACTCAATTGCTAATTTGATGGAAAAATAAAAACAAAAACGAAATTATTAATAGTGCATTATCTTTCATTTATGTAAAAAAATATTAAATTTATTTCCCATCACTAAAACTCGCTTGTGACGTCATCGTAGGTACGAAAAATTCAACACGCTAGGTTCTCATACAGTTTGACTTGTTTTTTTCGTCTATCTCGATATAGGTCTGTGGCAGTTATCGTTATGAAAGTGTCAAAACCTGACATGCTTTTTGTAGTAAGAAAATGTACTACAGAAACATAGTTGTTGACGACATGTGCTGGATTTGTTAGATCAATATCACAAAATCCTTTTTGAGTAGCTTAGCAAATTTTTATATAAAGTTTCCACTCTTTAACCTTTACTATATAAACTTAAATCACTCTGACAACTTTTACAACACTGTTATACTCGCAAAAGTAACTAAATAAATATGACCTCGAATATTGGTCCCACTGCAGGGACCGTGAATATGGATAGTCAATGATATCAAAATTGACTTACGACGCATGGAGAAATGGAAAAATTTTGGCCGCTCATTTCTGATTGACCCTAGCGAAAGTTAATTCACGCCCACAATCAATTCATCTTCAAAAGGTAAGCGGAATCCTTAATTCGTCATTAGCTTGCAGGACACCGGTGTCCCGGGAACAATGAAGTATGTATTGTGTCTCATAGTTCGGGGCCTGAGAGGCTTGCTATCTAGACTTTCTAGGTCTAAGTTTTAATAAATACTTGTGTGTGCATTAGCACTAAGTTTTCATAAAAAAAATCGTGTTCTTGGTCCTGAAGCCAAATATAGGCACAGTGGCTCCAGAAGTACTTAAAATTACAAATCCAGAGCTGCCTGTTAACGTCGCGATTTCATTTCGTGTTAGATTTTTTAATTTTTGCCGAAAAAAATTGATAAGAAAAAAAATCAGTTTTGGAGCTTTTTTACGGATGTACTTTTTTCGATTACTTACATGAGAGTTGGGCCCTATATCGCAACAAAAAGTATTCACAAAATTTTGGACGAGCGAATCCAATATATACATTCAATAAGTGTGTATGGTTGTAAAAAATATTGTAATACATCAAAATTTTCAGGGTATTTCAATATATAAATAGTCATAATAGTAATCACAGAACAAGGAAAAGAGGTAATAGTGTGCAAATAAAAAAAAACAACTATTCCGGTTATTATATTTTTAGGATATTTGGAATATTCAATTGAGATACAGTGTTTAAAATATAATCATAATTCTGATTTAAATTATGAGAAAATTTTCTAAGGTGAGAATATGTAACGATGTGTCCCGAACGGGCAGACGCCGTAAGCGCACGTAACAGATCTAGAGAAATTTCAACGTTCTATGCAACAACAAAAATTTCAGATTTTCAGTTTTTAAACAATAAATAATAACAGATTTATTTAGCCCACTTGAACAAAATTGCCTTAAAAGAAGTCGCACGCGGAAACATTAGCTGTTGAAATTGTCGTCGGGGCGTGTCTCTTTGTCACTGCAAAATACGGAACAGTTTTGGAAATGTTCTCTATATTTCAACAACAAATAATAATATCCTGTTTCGATATTTTTATAATAAACCTGAAAGTCATCTTTAAATAAAAATAATTATAAATCAAGAGCACATAATATATAATAGTTCAAGAGTAACGGGACAACGCAACATTGATTATAATTATTATTGATTGATTTATAGTTATTATAATGGAACGCGAGAGACTAAAATCTTTACTAAAGAACTAAGTCGGTACATTATTTAACCTATTTTTTCACTGAATACCTATATCAAAATGAAAGTTTTAAAACGTGAAAGAATAACAAATGGCTTATCGCGTTGTATTGAACAGTGAAATAAAGCAATTTTCTTGTAATATTCGATAATTATAACTGTCAGGAAAAGCTTGACTCACGCAATGTTAACACAATTCTTTCCGAAATATTTGTTTTTGTGTCAGTCAATCGCCCTTCCGACGCAGAATGGGAATTATATCCCTTTAATTACTTGTTGTACCTACTGTCTAAAATTTATTTGAACTTTTATATTTAGGTAAAATTGGAAACACATTAAAACATTTTCTAAATGAGATTTTGATACCAAATAAATTTATATTAAACATATAAACATACTACACTACCTTATACTAACTATAACAAGAAAACGCCGTCTAACTCTTAGACGCGTGGCATAGTACCGAGAACACTGGCGCTGTTGCGCCGCTGAATACATAGACTCAGCCGCTGGGCAAGACAGGCACCAGCTCTCGGGTCTCCTGAGGCGTGGACCAGTCTTGTGGATATATCTTTCATAAACTTTTTTGTGTCCGACGACCAAGGGCCCATTGTCTCTACTGCAAGCGCCGCAAACTCGTGACTTACTGTACTGAGAGCGCCGCATACTTGCGGCGCTTGAGGAACTCCGCAGCGGCTCCAGCTCTTGAGGACGTACCACGTATATGGGAAGGACCTAAGGTGTCTACACAGGTTGCATCCCATACCAAGGTACGCCCCAAGCACCAGGGCACTAACGTGTCGCACCATCGGGTCTTTTACCATCATCCCTGAATAAACCACAAGGTTCCAGAGATTATGGGATCGAAACAGTGCCAAAGGCACGCTTAACTATATCGTTCATCGCACCATGCCGATAGGCGCGACCGGCGCTCTTGACGCAAGTGAGCCCATGGCGTCCGAACTGGTCCACATCTTTGTCACACGGACAGTGATAAGGTTCGCACAGCTTAGCACCTAAGCGTAAACAAATGGAGATGCGAAGGGTAGCGGGATCGAGGATGGTACCTAGGTTGTGGGAGGGAAGAGCGTGGAGCCAATGTCCGGATTCTTTTTCCGAGACTGCTAGCAGTCGGGCTCGGTCCGTGTCATCCGGACAAGCAGCCAGAAGCTCTGCGTGAGCTGCAATGAGAGCTGGTGACTCCCAAGCGCTCTGGTGTTTCAGATCCAAGGGACAATCCTCCTCCGGGAATGAAGCACTCCACGCAGATGTGGCATCCGACAAGCATGACACCTCTCCGTCAACGAGTGTAGGGCACTTTAATAACTCGCTGATGAGTGAGAAGGTGCTGTAGGCGGAGGACAGGAAAGCAGGGAGTGCGACACTAGAGGTTGTGCGTAAGCCCAGCCCACCATATCTAATTGGAAGAGTGGCTTGTTCCCGGTTGCGATCTTCAAGTTGTAAATTTAGAATTTTGCAAATAGTAAGCTGTAAAACCAGATTTGATGTTATATTGAAAATACGTATTTTTAGGGTTCCGTACCTCATAAGGAAAAAACGGAACCCTTATAGGATCACTTCGTTGTCCGTCCGTCCGTCCGTCTGTCAAGACCGTTTTTCTCAGGAACGCGTGGAGATATCAAACTGAAATTTATATCTAATACTCAGGTCTACTGTCCCTTGGAGCTGTGATAAAATCAAACTTCTAAGCCAAAGCAATCAAAAGATACAGCCTTTAACAGATACAAATTTGCGCTAATTTTCGAAACTCGCACGGGAATCAAAACCTACAAGGTACTTCCCGTGAACTTAGAATCTTAAAATTTGGTACGAAGTAACGTCTTATAGTACAGATAATGGAAAAATTGCGAAATTTTTAGTTACATCATATAATAAAAAAAAATTAAACGGAATCCTCGGTGCGCGAGTCCGACTCGCACTTGGCCGGTTTTTTTATCAGATATACAAAAAGCGGTACAAAGCTGACACCTTTGCACCGCTTTTCGGTTTAAAAGTCTATGCACGAAGTGTTTTAACGAAGCACATTTGTCTTTAAGTAATTTTGTAATTAAAATCAAAGTCGAAAGAAACTGTTTTTCTTTCCATTTATCATTGATCTATACCTAAACATCAATTCTCGTAACACACGAAGGTTATGATAGCAGCCATATTCCGCGAAAAGCCTGCTAAAATAAATACTCGCCTCATCTCTGGTTACGTCACAGAAAACGTGAGCTGGCAAAATTCGTCCGAATAACCCACTCCCTATTTTTTTTTAACCATTAACCTCAAAGTATCTTACACTCAATAGAGTTTCTACAGCGCAAAAATTCCAAAATTGCCCGTTGAATTGCCAGCGTGCATATAAAAAGTAGGTTACGTCCCGAAAACACGGTAATTGAAAAACGAAGTTAATTAGAGAACCGCCACTAAAACACGTTAACGACTGTCTGTGGTGGACGCTGCCATATCCTATTCATTTTGTTATATTGACCGCTTTTGCATTTTAATGGGCAAATGGTTGTCGCCATGCGTTTGTAATGGAATTGTTACAACGACCACATACCGTTTGTGTTCGACTATAGAATTATCATAGGTATCAGTTTTGAGTGCAAACGACGCAGTCTCACACAGCAGGTAACCTCTGTGGTCTAGTGGTAACAACCACCGGTATCGGTACCCAGGGTTCGATTCGCAGCGGGGGTACATATTGTATCGGTTTGGGTGGTGGTAGAACTTGTTGTAAGTCCGCCTGGCTAGTTACTACCATCTTATCTAAGCCTGACGCCATAACAACAATGTTTTCAGCATTGTTGTGTTCCGAAAGTTAGAGATAAGAAAGCCAGTTCCTTAGTGATGAGGATTCCGGGAGAGGCTCGCTACCATCTTCAGCCTTATCAATACTTAACATCAAGTATGATAAAGGCTAGGAGTCCCACCTTGTTTTATTTTTTTTAAAATACCTAAAATGATTCCTAATAGTATTCACGCGATTGGCAGGTAAAGGAACGGATTTGGCTTTTGAAGTTTGTATACAGATAGAACAAGACCCGGTATAGGACATAGGATACATTTTACCCCGAAATTCCCACGGGAACCAAGCGGGTGAAATCGCGGACAGCTACTAGTTCAAAAATAATCGGTACTACAGCACTTTAACAAGGTATACTTTTTTTTTATAATGACTTTACTTTTTTTTATATGAACAAATGACACTAACTCCACCTGATGTTAAGTGGATACCACCACTTAACATCAGGTGGAGGTAGAGTCATTTGTTAGCCAGGTGGAGGTAGAGTCATTTGTTAGCCAGGTGGAGGTAGAGTCATTTGTTAGCCAGGTGGAGGTAGAGTCATTTGTTAGCCAGGTGGAGGTAGAGTCATTTGTTAGCCAGGTGGAGGTAGAGTCATTTGGTAGCCAGGTGGAGGTAGAGTCATCTGTTAGCCAGGTGGAGGTAGAGTCAAAACTCTACTGGTCAACCGGAAAGTTCCCCGATTGTACATATGAAATAGGCAGGGAACTGAATTGTAAATATTTTTATTAAGTACTCGTTGATGCCAGCGACTTCGTTCGCATTACTTAATGTAAATATCGGCTTTTGTGGTAAACTGTTACCGCCTTCAACGCGTGGAGGTGCTCCCAGCTTGTGTTATTTTTGTATCATGTAACAGAAAAAGAAATACCCATACCCCTGATTTGTATATGTCTAGAGAAAACGCCCATCACGCTGAACAACTTTTGCTTAGGCGCCATTTCCATTGCTCTTATAGTTTAGGTGGTCTATTAGCTTCCCGCATATGGTTTTCCAGTTGTCAAAATAAATTGTAGCCTATATGTTGACCTGGGCCCTGTTTCATAAAGCTAGACAAGTCGACAATTTGTCAACTATGCTCGAATATACTTTTTTTTCAATGATCTACGCAATTTTTACCTTTGTAATCATTCCAGAAGGTAGGTTTTCTATTAAAAGCAAACATATATTATAAAGTTTTCTTTTCAAAATCCTATTACGAACTCTTTCGATCATGTGAGAATTTATAAAAGAAAAATAACTGTCATTCCTCATCCTGACACAGCCCAAGGATGCCTATAAAAAGTGCGAAAATTTTAAAAATATGTCAAATTTTCCGATTACAAATATGTCAGACCAAATCTTTTATGAAACGCTAAGTTGTAGAATTGTCGCGTCAATCTGACAATTATGCCGGCTTTTCCTATAGCACCAATGTTTTATGAAACTTACAATTGAAAAATTGACACTTGTCACAAAAATTAGTCAAAAAGAGTTTCATCACATGTGTGCTGGCTTTATTAATTAAGCGTTCTTAGATATTTATAATGATCATTATCTTATCAGGAGTTTTGTCTTTATCAGAAAGTTTTGAACCCGTCACGGTTATTAACAAACATGGAAACTATTACTAATTCCCAGTCCCCAATTGAATTTCACAAAATGAACTGAAGTTTTTCCACCACTAAAAATACTTTTAATAAATCAAGCCGAGTCGAGTTCGCTATGAGACACCCGGATCGAATGTAATGACACCAAGAGACCAAATTGGCACTTTTCTAAGTAATAAAATGTCATCTGAAATCGTATTTATTATTTATGACGGGCAGCCTTGAAAATGAGGGCACTCATATTTTTAACTGTGTTCTGGTCAGTACGACACTCCCAAAAATATACCAATCACTTTAATATCTGACATATTCGTCGAGAATGCTGGAAAGGTAATATGAGGTATGGCGTGCTTAATTTAAAATTTAGATCCTCATTCTTTCGCGTACGCCATTTTGAAAAGGGCTGTAAAGCATGTTATCTTTGTCATCATCAGCCTAGTTTATGGGTACTCAAACTTACACGGCAGTTCAACAAATTACTTTTTATATAGCTTACGATAGAAATCTCATGTTATTCCCTTTTCTTCGTTTACAATCACTTTGCTTTTATTATACCTTTCATTTCGTTAATAGAATCAAAGGTGATATACTACTACTAATAGTTGAAAGTTATACTGAACGGTTGGTTCTTATTACCCACTTCACCAACTGCAGTCGATTAGATAATCGTGGTTACCCCCTGAACTTGCAAGCAGACATTTATAATACACAACAATACAAATTCTATTGTGTCTCGTAACTCCTTCATTGCCAGCGAAAGGTTTTGAAAACATCGTTACCTACTTTCTTTTCAACTTCAAACAAACTACAAAATGTACAATGACATTTAACTGACGTTTAGTGTTAATCTGTCGGTTATTCATTTGGTGAACTCGGGCTGTCTGCAGCACTTTAACTAACCCTGAGTACTGAATACGTATAAAATTATACTGAAAATTATACTATAATTTCAGTAACTACCCACTCGCCGTCATTAATTTGTTCGGTGGGACAAGAAGACCGCGCTCACATTTCAAAGTATCTAGGTGTAAAGAAGTTGCTGACAGTTTACTTAGACAGTTTAGAAGCAGAGTCTGTAGAAAGAAAATTATTACTCAGCCGAAAAACTGGATACTGGCGAAATCAAAAAGGACATTATATAAAAAGAAGAAGAATGCTTCTGTCATTATCTTATTGAATAGAAAACCTATCATTAAACCTTGAACACAATTAAATTGCCTATATGGGACGATTCCTATAATAGCATAGCGTCCAAGATTTAGCATGTAAAAATAGTTGTAAATTTTAATCGTTGTAAATTTTTCAGTGGTCTATCACTGTATGAAACTAATCCCTTACCATGTTTAAAAAAAATATCCAACATAGTTGTCTCTGTTAGTGCACTATTGAAATGGAGTTCCAAACTCGTTCAATTTAGTAAATTGCACGAATTGCCTCACGCAGATGGACCGGAAGTTTGACAAAAATCAATACGACCTATTATGGCTTACAATCCAAATAGTTATCTGTTTTGGAAAAGTCATTGAACCCTCGTAATTTATTGAAGAGGAGGTATTGTGATAAACAAATATTTAGAATTGTTTCCGTCCATTATTATACACCCTGCTTGCTTTTTGTCTGTCCGTCCCTCCATACTGTGGGTTGTCTGGAAGAGATCGCTTTAAGCGATAAGACCGCCCTTATAACGCTTAAATTCATTAAAACTTTATTGTAAACGTAATATGTACATGGTGTAATAAAGAGTTAATGTATTGTATTGTATAGAGTGGATCGTCACTTCAAATTAAGAGGAAATCTATAAATCTTAAGCATTTGTTTGAACTTGCTAAGTTCTCTATGAACCAGAAATTGGATCATTCTATTTGTGAAGACCTGTAATGTTACTCGTAATTACCTGCTGTAATTTATGATCGGCTGGCCTTCAAAAAATAAAATAAATAAGAAATGAATAGGCCGAGAATAAATCTTAAGCGGTTGAAATAGGAGGTAAAAGTTTGTATGAGTCTCTGCAAAATTGACTTAGCGGATAATGTCGCTGGTGGCGACTAGGGAAGTTCCTTAATAATTGTATAATACTTATTACCAATTAATCTCCAAGAAAGGTTCCCGACATATCAGACATTGCGCCCACGAGCAACTTTTGTCTCCGCAACTAATTTGCCTGTGTCTTCTTCTTGCTGAGATTTCAAAGTAGCGCATACATTTAATTTTACGCATTGAGCAACTTTTTTGTCGTCGCAGCAGTTGCATCACAGTGTTGCCTCCAAACCCACGGTCATACAGTGGTGGTCAATAATTAACGACCCAACTGATCTGAACATTATTCTGAGAAATGTATGGATATGTTTAAAAAAAAGTGAAAATAGCATAAAAATGTATAGAATTTCTGATACATCTTTACAAATGTTGATCAGATCAGTTGGGTATGTATAGCAATCTGGATCTCCTCCATTCGCTCCTTGGATGGTCATTATCAGATCATAGCTATAGCATATGACGACCTGTTTGGCGCAGGGGTACTAACCCCGCCTTCTGCGCCAGAGGTCCCGGGTTCGATCCCCGGACAAGACAAATATTTGTGTGCATGAACATGTCTATTTGTCTTGGTCTGGGTGTTTAATATGTATATTATGTATGTATTTACAAAAAAAAAAAAAGTATATAAGTATGTTTATCCGTTATCCAGTATCCATAACACAAGTTCTTCATGAAACTTAACGTGGGACTAGATAATTGGTGTGATTGTATGCGAATATTTATTTATTTATTTTATAGCTCGGTCCGTTCTTGGCGGAGAACCAAGGCTCCAAAGTTAATTATGTGACCACCACTGTTAATGTCTCCCGGCTGTCGCGTCGATGCGCGTACTCTCATACAAGCTCCGGAGACTTAATGCAAGAAACAAAATAGTTGCGGAGACAAAAGTTGTTCGTGCGCGCTCTCAGTCGATCAAAAACAAAACATAAACGTGAGAACAAGTAGATTTAAATTAGGAGTGGTCTCAACAGTATTGTTTGTACAAACATTTGATCAGTGCATATCTTGTGTTACATCACAGCCACTCTCAATTAGATTCGATGAATAAAACATTGCGTTTCCGCCGTGTGGAATCTACCTTTCACTGTCTCGATCGGCCAAGGGACATAAATAACCAATATTATTGGTTTAGTAACGGCCGGCTAGCAAAGATTCTATAAACTACTTTGTCACATCAATTTCGACGCACAAATGCGCTTGCACATTTGTATAATCGTATAAAGGTTGGTTGAGTCAAAAAAGAAACTAAAATAACTATTTACAATTTACATTAATCCGGGCTATTTACTATTTGTATGCCAAATTTCAACAAAATCCGTTCAGTAGTTTTGACGTAAAAGAGTAACAAACATCCTCACAAATTTCGCATTTATAAAATATAACGACAAATCGGGGTTTATTCCGAATATTTCGTTAAATAGTTGAATAAACAATCCGAAAAAATACGTATGGTGTTTGAAATTGAAGAATCTCGAAATCGTTTTCGATTTAAGGTACCTTGTTAAAAATTAAATCATGTCAATTTTACAATAGTTAAGGAACCTTAGTTATTGGGACAGAAAAGTTTTTTTTTTTTTTTTTTTATGAAAGAAGGCCAGTCAAAGTAAAGGTCTACATTTCTGTCCAGTATGATAAAATAGAATGACAGGATATCAACGCTTCCAAATCGTGTAGATATGTCACCGTCTTTTTGCAAGAACCGATTGTTTGTAAATAATGGAGTGAATTTATAAACTGCCGAATTATTGTAAAAGGCTATGGATGCGATGTGCAATAACACAGATATTTTTTGGTTTATTTATAAATAATCATTGTGCAGCGGTCAGTTTATAAACAAACGAGGTCAGCAACGTTTAATTGTGAACGAACCCTTATCAAATGCGCCAATCGCGGCACGGTGTACAATTACCCGTATGTTACCCTAAACGTGTTATTATACGCGGTAAAAGACGGTGACAAGATACCTAAGAATACTTACAAATACCTTTTGACAAAAAACATTCTTACATTACTATCTTACTTCAAGGACAATTAATAAATCCTTAAGTAATAATTATCCTTTAAGTAAGATGTTGAAATTAAAATAAATTTTCCTTCATTATACAAAAAAACTCATGAGAAGACAACTTATTGCTTAAATTATCATCGCTGCAGCGACGACGGCCGTAACGGATACGTCAGCGCACGGTATTCATTACGCAATATTTTCCCCCAAGAGAAAATCGCGATGAGCCGTATAGAGAGAAACGGGGAACTTCGTTTCACAAACAAAGCGCGTGCTGAAAGGGACCTGCGAAAAAACATTTTCATTGTGACTGCGAGTCGCTCGATTTTTAATCTCCCCCCCGCCCCCTACAAGTTTACCGACGGCTTTGAAGGTTCCATTGGCGACTGGCGATGGTAAATCGGCGGTTATCAACAATGCGTTTACCTGACAATTTCCGTTGTGAGGTCCGCAGCTCCCTTTTGCAAAGATTGTAAGGAAGTTTCTTTGTAGCGATTCGTTTTTCTTACAGACGAAAGACTTCGAGCAGCGTTGGAATGTAAAATGTAGGTAGTCGACAAAAAATGAACTGGTATTAAAAAAAATGCCTAGCATACTGGAGCACTTGCAGCTTTTTCTAAGAATGAGATTAAAACCTCTATAAACTTTAAATTTCGTTATTTAACGAAATCATGGCTATAATAGGACGTCGGTCGTTGTGAAAACCAAGCATTAGCAACTTCCTTTCCCTGACACTATGTTGTTATGAGTCAAAACAATGTAACAAGCCTTGCACATTTCCTTTTAAATCCCCTTTAAAATCTTGCAAGGAAGATCTTGACGCCAGTTGGGCTGAAATTTTGTATAGACTTTTATTCTGATGATAACCGATAAACAATACTTATTATAGAATTTTCAAGGTACCACAATATAGTTCAAAATGATATCAAATTAAAAGTAGGTACTTATAGAGTAAAAGATGAATAAGCCAACTAAAATAAGTAAATGAATATCTCCTGTATTAACACATATGTACCTATTAATTTCTAATTAAAATAGTGACACGTGTCTGTTTTTACTGTACCTTTTATGTGTTGGATATATACAGCAAAATGGTTTTTTTATGAGAGACATGTTCAAATTTAAAAACTATTTATAGCTACATAGCTTCTAAGCGATCTTGCTCCATCAAAGATATCAAGATTAAAAATTAATAGTTACTTATGAGGAAGAAATATGCCAAAAGTAATTAGATAATCTTTAGGTACTCAAAAATTGTATAGTTAAAACAAGTATACACCATCGTAAACACTGTTTTTTTATTTAGCCCGCCCGCAAATAAATGCAGATGCAACTCCTCAGGAGTTGTTAGACCGTGGAATACCAGCACCGAGTGAGGATGCTCCTTGTGTGGGCGAAACACGTGAAGAGTAGTCGGTGAAGGTGCAAGGTGTGTCACTGTGTTGCATCTGCATTTATTTGCGGGCGGGCGGGCGGTGCATCTTGCATGTAAGTTTTTCTTGCGGAATTATGCTACATATTTTTCGTTTTCTACTGTTTTTTTAGGGTTTCGTAGCCTAAAGGCAAAAAACGAAACCCTTATAGATTCGGCCAAACTGATGTGTGTCACACCCTTTTTATTCCAAAACTATGAGGATTGCACAGTTGAAACTTGGTAGGTAGATGTATTCTGTAACCGCTTTACGGTTTTTACATAAAAATAAAAAATATATGAATTAAGGGGGGGCTCCCCATACATGGAACTGACACTGAATTTTTTTTTCATCAAACCTATACGTGTGGGTATCTATAGATAGGTCTTTAAAAATTGCATTGATGTTTCTAAAACGATTTTTTCTCAAAGTCAACCGTTTGAAAGATGTACACTTCCAAAGTGGTAAAATGTGTCCCCTCTCCTCTAACTTTTGAAATAAGAGAGTGAAAAATTAAAAAAATATATATGCTGTAGTTCTTAATAAAAACTTTCAACGAAAATTGGTTTTAACGAAATATGGTTGTCAGTTTTAGAAATATAGCATTTTTCCCGAAAGGGATTTGAAAAAAAAAATTTTTTTATCAAACCTATACTTGAGGCATATCAATAGATAGGTCTTTAAAAAATTACATTGAAGTTTAAAGTACAGTTTTTTCTCAAAATCAACCGTTTGAAAGATATACTTCCAAAGTGGTAAGATGTCACAGCCACTTTATTCCAAAACTATAAGGATCACACAGTTGCAACTTGGTCGGTAGAAGTATTCTGTAAACCGCTTTACGCTTTATACACAAAAATAAAAAAATAAAATAAAGGGGGGCTCCCCATACATGGATCTGTTATTGAAAAATATTTTTTTCATCAAACCTATACGTGTGGGATATCATTAGATAGATCTTTAAAAATTACATTGAGGCTTTTAAAACAGTTTTTTCTCAAAGTCAACCGTTTGAAAGTTATACACTTCCAAAGTGGAAAAATGTGTGTCCCGCCCCCTCTAACTTTTAAAATAAGAAAGTGAAAAGACTACCTACCAAGTTTCAACTGTGTAATCCTCATAGTTTTGGAATAAAGTGGCTGTGACATACATCGGACAGACAGACAAGTAAAGAATCTATAAGGGTTCCTTTTTTGCCATTAGGTGATCTGAGCGCTTAGTAGTTGACGTTTACTGTCAACGCTTTCGACAACTATCGGATTATGTACTAATGTCGGTAATGCAGTCCATGGATATGAACGAGTCAAAGCGATAGTTTCCGAAAACGATTCTATATAGTTATCCAAACTCGTACAAAGGGTGAAGTAATTTATAAATGGTTTAAACGCATAGAAAAGTTTACACATGTTCAGGGTGTATACTTTAAAAAAAGATAATACTATGTAACGGTTCTTAAAACCGCAGACTCCTAAATCTTAATCTAGTACTTACATTTACCTTAATTAAATCAAAAACCATTCACTTCACCATTCTAACTTGTTTGTTTACTTTATTTTGCTTTGATAAAACTAAACGCTGGTAGTTAATTCATAAAATATTACTGCATACCCTCGATACTGCTAACTTCACGTCTGGAAGATTTCGTATTTCGGCCAATTCAATTAGACTACGAAAATTAATTTATTTTTAATTAACTATTTATATATAAAAAAACTACATATTTTTTTAAGTATAACTATTATGTTTTTGTAACTTTAATATTCCGTACTTTTTTGGCCATAAGTATACAAAACGTGTGTGGATCGGTCTTACTATCATTACTTTAATATTTAGCGGTCACTTTAATATATTTTTTAAATAGTTTTATATTGCACTTTTGAGACTATTCAATTGTAGTCTGTCCCTTGCATCCTAACCTTAGACGGTCGACTTGTACGAACATTCTTTGACCCGTTCTTTAAAACATTCCAGGGTCGTATCCACGAGCAGCATCTATACCTGTTCCGTCTACTCCCCCACCTACCTGCCGAGCGCTCGCCTGTTCCGGCCTACCCCAGAGCAACTCCTCTCCGTGACTACGCGCGCACCACCACTCCGAGCCTACCTGTGCTACCGAGGCTGAACATCTTGCTCCCTAAGCGAACGTAGTCCGTGACGTCGGACTTTCGCTAAGCAGTTCTTAAGCTAAGTCCCTATCTTACTCTCGCGAGAGCCACCAATCGAAGTTCCCGTAGAACCCACACCCTGTGTTAATATCTCATAAACTTTAATTATACTTGTTAACCACATTACTGTGTTTCTTTTCATCTTTTCTGCACACCGGTCGTGCTTAACACGGCCGGGGCGTGTCAACTAATAATTAATAATCATTATAATAATTATGAATAATAATCATTATAATATTTGAATAGGTATAATTACTTTTGGCATGCCCCTCTTATTGTTCGTCAATAATACGTAAAAGCGGTAGTTCCTATAAAGCGGTATGCGCCATATGGTTCAGATTATCGAAGAATTTCCACACAGGCTTTGGTTTGTGCGCTACGCAAACTAGTTACACAGCTAACTTAGGGTAGGAATTAATGCTGTTAGTCAGAACGTCGGGTAACTCAACGGGTCGATATTTAATGCAATGGTGTTAAGTTGAAATTGCTTAAGCAGAATCCTGATTGTTTCTGTTTATACACAAATGAGAAATCCCCAAAACTTTTGGAGACAAATGAAAAGTTAAGTAAGTACCTATCTATTTTATATGTCACGACTTGTGAAATAGCCCGAGTATCCGACATTCAAGGGGCCTACCGCAATCTCTTAGCGGAGTATTGTTTCAATCTTACCATGCTATTTCGTACTACGATTCTTTTAAAGTAAGCTTGTTTTTTGTCGGAAGTTTTGTGACGTCTTCGCTCAATCATCGTATCCAAAGTGTGAAGTGTGTCAAAATGTGACAACTTCAATAAAAACTAAACATTCTTATGACATGATGGTTTCTAATAGATGATGGTAGGCCCGCAGGTTATTTGCTTTTTAGATACCTACAAATACTTAGCATGTCAATAATAATATCTCTCTAGGTATAAAGGTCATTTCCTCGTCACACTTCAACCATGGCTTTCTTCACTAGAAAGATGAATTATATACGCGACGAATTGATAACCTACTTCGTGTTTGAAGTCGATTAAAAAAGAAACTTATTTAAATAAAACAACTTTTACGGATATCAAACGCGCTATATTTCCACGAACTAAGTTGTAATTGTCCGTATTTTTAGGTTTTTAGGGGTTTTTTGATTTTCCCGACGTTTCGGCACCTTTACAGCTGCCGTGGTCACGGGATGACTGATTACAACTTACAACTTAGTTCGTGGAAATATAGCGCGTTTGATATCCGTAAAAGTTGTTTTATTTCAATGAACAGTGCGCGCCAAAACATAAGATGTACGTAAACTTATTTAACCCTAGAAGCCCAATCATGTTATTTTACTAGCCAAAGCCAAGCCCAAACTTACGTCAAAATTACCAACAAAAATTAAAATACCCGTGAACACCCGTAATAATTTATATATATATATATAACAAATTCGCATGCGAATCTTGCGATTCCGTATTGCAGTCATAGACCAAAAAACGTGGATTCCAAAGTACTCAAGCTCAAGATAATATTATTAGCCACCCATCCCGTGACCTACCATTGCGTGAGTCGCAGGCGCCACCGAGCTCCTGTAGTTTCGATTAAAAGGAAAAAAATCGAAATCTAAAATAGTACAGCCGTGATTTCTACAACTGCTTTAAATATTCTTTGTCTTAACCGTTGTTTCTATCACTGAAATGTAGTGAAGTGGCATCGTGTATAAGACAGATAGCCAAGAGCAGTAACAGTTTTATGTTTTATTCATAAACGCTCCACTCGAGAGGCTGCCGCCATCTGAACTTATATCTTTAAACGTTTTAATTTAGATAAAGGGTTTCAACAGGTGCCGATGTATTAAGTCCCATCAAAAGTAAAATACTTATAACTTTTTAATTTTGCATTTTACAATGCAATTTTTATGTGATAAATATTTAACAAGAAAATATACTAGAAAAAAGCAACTAGTCTCATGTCGCCCTGACGGGATCTTCTTTATTCTAGTATTTTCTAGTATATTTTCTTGTTAAATATTTATCAAAAGTAAAATACCTTAAATTCAATTATGGTTTTTGAATTAATTCTTTTGATATACATTATTATTAGGTTACTAAAACAAGATGGCATCCCGTCGACTGCTGAATGAGGGAAATTACCGCTTTTCAGATCTATATGATGATTTTGATGACAAAAAAATTGGCCAAGTGCGTGTCGGGCCACGCGCAGTAGGTATAGGGTTCCGTAGTTTTAGCCTTTACAATAGTTTTTAATGGTTATACTTATAATAATTACTCTTTTTTGACACTACTAACGACTACATATTTGTCTATTCAATGGCATTTGTACCTATGATAACTTTTTTAAAATTAACTTCAATGTACTACTCTCCTAATTTTTTTCACGTACCCGTAAGCTACCGTTTAAATTTTAGAGGGGGGGGGGGGGGGGGGCAAATAGAAGCTTATACAAAGAAGCAGAGCACCCTAAACCTCCACAGGATCTGAATGGTGAACCAGAGCCAAAGAACTGACGCTGTAGCTCGTATACATCAATAAAAAAGCCCAATGCTAAATTGGCACCGCACCAAACGCAAGAAACCCAAGTGTTAAAAATGCAATATTTATATTAGTGAAAATTAAAACAACTTTTGCGGAAATTTAGTGCGATTTATTTACCCGAAATATATATTAGGTACTATAATTTTTCGGTTTATTTGAGGTTTTTTGGTTTCCCGACGTTTCGGCACCTTTTCAGTTCTCCTTCACAAAGTTGATTTATTATTGCGTTCGGAAACGGTTAGATAATTACTAATTAAAAGTTAATAATTTTTACTTAGTTAATAACTTTTAATTAGTAATTATCTAACCGTTTCCGAACGCTATAATAAATCAACTTTGTGAAGGTAGACTTATAAGTAGCTAGTCAACCCGTGACCACGGCAACTGAAAAGATGCCGAAACGTCGGGAAACCAAAAAACCTCAAATTAACCGAAAAATTATAGTACCAAATATATATTTCGGGTAAATAAATCGCATTAAATTTCCGCAAAAGTTGTTTTATTTCAGTTATGAGTGCGCGAAGAAACTTAAGATGTGATTAGTGAAAATTCCCTAAGCGTTTGACATTCTCATGACAGTTCTAGTGTCACTTTACTGCACCTAATTACAAGTCAGAGATATTTTTTCTGTAAAATATGAAATTTGTTATTTAATAAGTTCAGCGGTTTTTCCATAGAGAGGGGTCCTGAATCTTGATTCATTGAATATTATAGCATATTAACCTTCTTTGTTACAAGAAGATCATGAATACATATACATACGTAAACCCACCACTTCTCAAGATTAAAGTTGGAGATGTAAAAAGGAAGGTCATGAAAAAAAGATAAACACATGTTCTTGAGTCCCCGAAGTGCCACTTTACGGCCTGCAATAATGTCGCGAACGGCTAACGTCATACATTATTGTTTTAATGGCGTATCTGTTTATACTTTCGGGTGATCCATATATATGAAAAAATCATATAAACTTTAGAAAAACTAAAATAGAGCTAGAATAATCTTTATAATCTTTATAAACAAATGAATGTAATTGTTTGATAGAATCAGGCGTTACTTGGCGGAAATCCATAACTTAAAAGAAAACGAAAAATGTAGCTTAATTCCGCAAGATAGTTGAGAGAATTGTATCTACGAAAGTCAAAGTCAAAGATTTTTATTCAAATAGACTTATAGATAAGTAGTTTCGAATAGTCCAACAATTTTTTTTCCCTACCAGCCATTCAGGACAGCTTTTAACTGATAAGAAGAACGGCCGCAAGAAACTAATGCCGTAACAGAAACAACAACATTTACAATACAAATCTACAATCTTGAAATATATTTAATAAAAGAGGAAAATTTTCTCATATTCATATTAGAATATTTTCCTCTTACACAATTTACAATAGTTATGTTTTATGTTAGTATCACATCCATGCATTTTGGTCTTTTAAATAGTCATTTACCTTGTAATAACCTTTGCTTAAGGTGGTACGACTTCTATACAAACAAACATTACACAATTATTGGTTCATCATACCTTAATAATCCATAAATACATGCGCAACTAACTCGTGTCAGTTATTTGTTTGCGCGAAATAATAAAAAAAAATTACATTCATACATAAAACACGAATATACTAATATCTTATAATTTCAATAATTCTACGTATGTGTGTGTGACCCTTCGCGTTTATATACCCCATGTATGAAAGTACATTTTTTAATAATTTCGCGAAAACAAATAACTGAAACGAGTTAGTTGCACATGTATTTATGAATTATTAATGTATGATGAACCAATTAATGTGCAATGTTTGTTTGTATGGAAGTTTGTAAGAGCGTTTTTTTTAAGATAAAGAGACTTTCTCTCTTCTCCTTAAAGATACTCTTTTTTAAAAGTCATAAATTCTTTGTCTCTTTTTTAAAGAGACAAAGAATATCATCTATCTGTTCGCACCTAGCACGTTGTTTAGTCAGGCCGCGGTAGTAGCAAGGGAAGTAACGTCGTAATCAGTGAAGCTCTCAGAATCCCGGAAAGATATTATTTACTGAATAAATCAAAAAAAAAATGTAATAATGGGACACTCTTAACCTTCATCATACCTGATGTTAAGTATTGATAAGGCCGAAGATGGAAGCGAGCCTCTCCCGGAATCCTCATCACTGAGGAACTGGCTATCTTATTTCTAACTGCCGGAACACAACAATACTGAATACAATGTTGCCATAACAACATTGTATTCAGCATTGTTAGCCAAAGTTAGTGCAAGCCAAAGTTGTCGCTGAAAACACCGTCGATAGCTTGGAAAGTCTTCTGACATTTTCCTATTTCAACCCTTCATGTAGACATAAAGACCTACAAACAAATCATTACCAGCAAAATTAAAACAAAATACCATTGGCAACAGTTCCCCAATTTTTAACCCAATTTCTCATCCGCGGATTCAAGAATCATCGTTTAATTATAATCTGATTGAAAGGAAAGTGTCAGACGGCAACGTTAAGAGTGCGGCAAAATTGCTATTTACTAGTGACGCTTTGGCTACAGACTCCCCAAATATGCTGGCTGCCCTGAAATACAAACACCCGTTACCCTTAGCAACTTCCCAACTTCCTGGCCCTTGTACACAGCCAGCACTTGCAGTTGATGACGAAGTCACTTTGCACGGAATTAAGTCCTTCCTAAACGGTTCTGCCGGCGGCCTAGATGGTCTCACACCACAACACCTCACAGACCTTACAGGCCCCTTTGTTGGTGTGGAGGGGAATAGACTAGTCCGCCCTAATTAATTTAATGCTTTCAGGTAAAGTGCCCGCAGACATTACGTCCTTGGTTTATGGCGCTAATCTGGTAGCATTAACTAAGAAAGATGGTGGGATCCGCCCGATCGCCGTCGGTAGCACCCTGAGGCGTTTAGCTTCGAAGCTTTGCTGCCGTGAGTTGCACGAATCATTCCAAAATAAGTTCCGTCCTCATCAACTGGGTTTTGGGATTAGAGGAGGCTGTGAGGCAGCGGTTCATGCAGCCCGCACTTTTCTGCATTCAAAAAATTATGATATTTTCGTCAAAATTGATGTAAAAAATGCATTCAACTCGGTGGACAGAGGCGCCCTTCTAAGAGAAATAGAAACAGAAGTGCCCTCTATCTACTAATATATGTGACAATGTTATGGCTCCCCTTCAAAATGAATGTTTGGTCAAAATGAAATTGATTCATGTGTGGGCTGTCAAAAGGGCGATCCGCACGGCCCTGCCATATTTAGTTTGGCTATTCAACCCATAATTTCTACACTAAAATCAAAATTTAACGTTTGGTACTTACATGACGGCACTTTGGGAGGGAGGATTTGTCATCCGTACTGCATGATCTGGACTACATCAAAAACTATTTTCTTAATGTGGGTTTATGTCTAAATTTCAATAAATGTGAGATCTTCGTATCTGACCATAATTGTCCCCCAATAGTATCCCACTAGTAATCAAACAATTCGAATCCATAGCTCCATATATATCAGTACAAACTAAGGCGTCTCTAACGCTATTGGGAGCCCCTTTGTTTGAGGAGGCAATTCCCTCGCTAGTGAATTCAAAATTGATAATTTCAGCAAATTTGCACCACGGCTCCATGGGTTGAAGCCACACACAGCTTTTGACATACTTCGGCTTTGTCTATTCATTCCAAAATTCTTGTACATCTTACGCTGTTCCCCTCTTTGGAAGTTTCCCTTGATCACTAAATCTATTGATGTGGTATTGAAAAGTATAATTTACAAAATCCTAAATTTACAACTTGAAGATCGCCATTGGGCACAAGCCACTCCTCCAATTAGATATGGTGAGCTGGGTCTTCGCACAACCTCTAGTGTCGCACTCCCTGTTTTCCTGTCCACCGCTTACAGCACGGAGAGGTGTCATGCTTGTCGGAGGCCAGATCTGCCTGAAAGTGCCACATCCCCGGAAGAAGATTGTCCCTTGGAACTAGGACACCAGAGCGCATGGGAGTCGCCAGCTGGGAATCTTTAACTTGTATACCTTGAGTTAAAGTAATTTTACAACTTTTGTGCCATATCAACTATTACTCCAAATGACGTTCTAATTATTCAATTCAATTTAATCATTTTATTGCTTTCCATAAGTAGGAACTATTATTGTCAAATAAAGTATGCAACTATACGTGTTCTTGCTGTATTTCCAAAATGATATTATAGGTACTTTAGAAAAATATAAATAAATACATCTCCCCCATATTTTTTTTACACCACAAACCTAATAAAAGGACACCTAATAAACGCGACCCGCGTTTTACGACGCGACTTGAACATTATTTTATCAATCCCAAAAATTTAAAACTCTGATGTGCACAACGCCGCTAAAGAAGTTTTTAATTAAAAAAAACTGCTCGTGCCCAGCACAATTGGGCATGCAGACGAAACCACAATAACTGACAGATATCTGTCCGATGCAAGGGTCAGTGGAGATGAGATCCAATCCTGTAAGATGAAAAAGGTACCTCTCGACGCAAGAAAAACCGCGTTAGTACTTCCGTGAATTTTCAGCGCGCGCCCCGTTGTTTTCTCGAGACAGGTACAGTCGTTTTTACTATGAAAGTAGCGCTCACGCGTCACAGTACCATGTAATTTGTATACCCACCGTTTGATTTTGCCAGATGAGAATAAATAATAAGAAAATACTTACCAAGATTGTTTTTATCATGCCCCCGTAAGATGCGCATATTCAACCATATATACTCGTAACTAGAGATCTCCGGAATAGAATTTGATACGCATTGGCACACAGTATCATGGATGTGCTATCTTTCAAACAAGGGTCTCATCAATGGAGGTTCTGCAGGTGTGCAGCCCATACATTTTTGCCCACCATCCTTTATATCATATTTTTACATAATAATATTCATTACCGCTCCGCCCGATTCATTCTAAAAATTATAACTAATGTTTAACTAATAGGTCAAGTTTGGTATTATTTTCATAAAGATTAATGACGAAGAATTAATTTCTGGTGTAAAAAAATCGACTATCTCAATAAATTTCTTAAAAATTACACTATATTCAAAATTTTCTTTATGTCACTGTAATAAATAAACTAGTGTTTTTATTTGCAATATAAATATATTAGGAAAGCCTATTAAATGGAGATTCAAAAATATATAAAAATTTAAGTACCTTTACCATCATTAAGTAGCGAAAATAAATTGTGAACATCGCGCACCATCAATTTATTTTGGGTATAAAAGTACTTTCTTAAAAATTACGCTTTAGTCAGAACTTTTGAAAAACTGTTTTTGAATTTAAGTTACTATCATTAATAAACTAGAGTTTTTATTTGCAAACAAAAAATATACTAGTAAAGCATATATAATGGAGATTTCTAAAAATATAAATTTCAAGTACCTTTACCAACAAAAAGCAGCGAAAAAAAATTTGTGAACGTCGCGCGCCCAAAATTTTTATTTTACCGCTAACAACGAAGAGCGCTTTCTGGAGGTCTATCCAAAACGATTAGGTAGAATGAAACTTGGCGCCGTCGTTTCCTGGTTCAAAATAAGCCGATTGAGATCCGTAGCCCCCGGAGCTTCTCCTTCTGGTGCTGCAAAATGAAAGCTGCTGCGGTCAAATCACCGAACCACCCAGCTCAACGGTTTTGGATGAATTTTGCTTGCCTACAGTAGGTAGATAGAGGTGGACATCGATTAAGTAAGACATACGATACGAATACAATACTTTTTATCCCGATATACCCACGGAAACGAGAACGAGCTAATAGATTATAACATACATGTGGAATTGATTACTTCTTTCTTTAAGTCGGTTAAAACTAGTTTAAATACACCTCACCTACATTCGCACACCTTCAAAGTCATATAATAGAGTCGGAGTCGTCCAAATTGTTTTCCTTACGCATCCGTCCCCAACCAGACCCTGAACCTTTCTACGGTTGATCAATTTGTCATTTGCAACAAAAATCACTCCGTCGTGAAAGGATAAAGAGGCCCTAGCTGAAATCACTTCGGTGAGACTATTTCATGGCATTTTCAGTCTTATTGCTGGGCTATTGAGTCTCAATCCGTTTAAAATTATTTAACTTAGTGGTTATTGTTTATGTGAGTAGTGCAATGTACGTTATGTATGTAGATATGTGAATTTTCCTGGGATTTTTGATATTTTATATTACTTATATAAAACAATTACTAAGAGGCTCGACGCATTGAACACCTGTGCAAGAGAAGGAAAACTTGAAACAAACCCTCTACCAATCCGTCTGGCCAGCTTTTATTAAATGGTCAGTTATGCGGCTTGAATGGAAGTACCTACTTATTGAGTTGATTAAACTAACAAACTATATAATAACATAACCTACATATGCGTTCTTGAAAAAAAAAGTTACTTTACAGATTCTAATAAGGCGTCCTCCCAAAAATACTAGCAGGGTGCTATGTTTGGTATATTTATCCTATCACATATATATGTGTGTACATATATATGTAAAGATATCTTCACATAAATGCATAACCGAGACCTACTTAGTAAATATAAAAGCTTCACTTGGCTTGCACAATATAAAGAGGAGGTCACACTGAAGTGGGCAGCGTAAAACTTTTCTTTTATTAGAACCGTGTGCGGTGAGCGAAGCGAGCGAGCACTATTTCAATAGTACAACAGTACGATTGTTGCATTCTACCTGTTGATTTGCAGTGCTAAACTTTGCAGTAGAGGAGTTTAGCCTTCATGGAGTTATAATACATGTATTTATTATAGTATGTGTAAATATGTTTAGTAAATGTTATATATGTATTTGTTATAGTAATTAATTAATTAATGTGCTTGTATGAAATTTATTATTATTATTATTATTATTATAAATATATTTAACTTATATGTAGTGCAGTGCGCGTTTAGATTTCAAAAACATATAAAGCACAGCCACACTGTGAGCGAAGGTAAGCGAAAAGAGGTCCGTTTAGCTGTGCATTACAGTATACTTCTTATGACGACAAAATAACAGTTATGGATTGTGGTGATAGGGCTGCCATCCGTCCGGGTTTCCACGGTTTGTCCTAGTTTAGAGGGCGTCCAGGGAGCTTTCAGGCGGGGCTATGTCAGGGGAAATCCGATAAACTGAATGATTTGCAATATATTAGAACGTATTATAGTGCGGCACGGCGCGGAGAATATAGCCCTAGCATAGTATACATTCTAGTTTTGAAAGGTACCAAACCAAAGGAGAGTATCTAATCAGAGGAGTAGAGGAGTTTAGCCTTCATGAAGTTATAATACATGAATTTAGTATTGGTATGTGTAAATATGTTTAGTATATGTTATAGTAAATATGTTTCACTTATATGTAGTGCAGTGCGCGTTTAGATTTTCTCAAAACATATAAAGCACAGCCACACTGTGAGCGAAGGTAAGCGAAAAGAGGTCCGTTTAGCTCTGCATTACAGTATACTTCTTATGATGATATAATAACAGTCATGTGTCGTGGTCGGGGTACCCCTAAGTGTACACCTCATTGTTTATGACTGTTTTGACGGGTAAGAAAAGTGCCCGTGGTACACCGAGGTGAACCAAACAGGTGTACGATATTGTTTGCTTATTTTACAGTCAGTAATATTCAAATTCAAATTCAATATCGTTTATTCAGTCTAGGCTGTTACAAGCACTTATGAACGTCAAAGAAGCTACGCCAACGGTTCACAAACCCTACGGCGGGAGACCTTGTAACGAGAAGAAGAAATCCGGCTCCCTGTTTTATTTCATACAGAGTCGTCAAATTTAAAAGTGACCTTAACATATCAGTTAGGTCAATTTCCATCACAAAAAGAAAATACTAATTATAATATTACATTTTATGGTTATCATACAATATCCTAGCCAAAACATTTTCAATTTCGCAAACTATTTCTGTAATAAAATTTAATCCTTTGAAAGTGGTTCAATTGAATGATTAATGATTTTAAAACTTAATTTAAAATTATATTGAAACACGGGAATTTCTCGGCGAAACTTTTCTTAACTCGGATGATTTATCCGGTCTGAATAAATTAATGAAGTCTGGTAGATTTTATATATTTACTACAAATAATTATTCATAACAGCTGCGTTTTGATAACGTTAATTAATTCTGTTATTTGTACCTTTAAAAAATTTATTAGTGTTTTTACTCTTTGCCTCATATCGTGTGTGTATAATTAATGTTCTATCTTGTGTGTTTGATCATTGTTTCTTTCTTCTTTCTTTCAAAATACCTATATCATTTTAATGGGAAATGATTGAAATCAACTCCGAATTCCGTTCCAGAGAACCGTTTTATAACACAGTTTTATATTTTAAATGTATGTTTTCTTGACGTTTCACCCTCACAAGGAGCCGTGGCAACTATTATCCCATTACCTGCGGTACCTACACTATATTAGAAACATTAGTCATCCTTGCCAACGAAATAAAACTGCAGGCGTATAGCACTGAAGGGGTCACTCGAGTATGTGTGTCCTTCTCTTTTGCCCCGCGACGACGGTACGGAGAACGCAAATATACGCAAATATTATGTACTGGGAACGGTATATGCAAATGTGTTAAAACGTAATTGAAATAGGATAAAATAATTTTAAAACCCCCGACTTAATTATCCGTCGGGGGCTGCCATGACTATTTTAAATTTCAACGTAAATATCAAGTTGGGGTAAGAGCGGATTGGCTAAACACCGGATCCCTGAAATAACTGCTAAACTAGTATTTCTTACTTCTGACTGAGACGGCGACGCAATTTTGTTGTGTACCTACCACAATTTATTGTTTGGTGTCGTTTGCCAAAATGTAACGAACCAAATATAAAAACGGTTATTTTTCTCGTCACAGTTATTCTCAGTATCAAAGTGGGTATTTCGCATTCAAATAAGTGTTGGTGCTGTATTCTGTTATATAATTTATTTTTTCTAGGTTAGGATACCGAAAAATGCATATCTTAGCCTGTAAGCCTTTATCTAATCATTCCCGTTTGGGTTAAGACCGGATTAAATTTCGTCCGAACTTCTCCCGTATGAAAATGTAAGGAATGAGGCAGTGATTCTCAACTTTTAGTCATGATATTGATATTACGGGAATTGATATAATTTTAATTATTTGGTAATTTTGTTAAATCAATTCTAATAAAAAGCTAAAAATACAGCAAAAAAATCTACTTGAAAAATATTTTAACTTTCATATACAAAATTTACGAACTATCCAAACTTCATAGTACATTTTATATAGAGAGAATGACAATTTTAAGCGAAGAAAACTTTTTTCTTCGGGAGGCGTGTAGAATCACTGCGCTGCGACAACAAAACCCGGTATATTTAGGTGCCAGCATATAACCCTGTAGTTGAAATAGCTCAGGCCGTTCTTACCTTTTTGCTTTATTTTAATGTATTTTTTTTCCTGAAATTCCTTATTTTCACTTTTTTTCCTTTTTCGTGTTTTCTTTAGCTTGTCCGAATTGCGTGTTGTTTTTGTTTTTTTTTTAAACATAATAATTTTGAGAGCTACTATTCATTAAAGTTTGAGAAGCATGGGTTTGTTTTATTTTTGTATGGGGTAAGATCGGACTACACCTAAAAAATAAATCCCGTCCAAAAGGCGAAATAATCGAGATAAGTCTTATTTTAATTTTCGTCTAGGGAAATATCGGAATCTATATCTCTATGAACCTTATGCGTACGCTAATAGGAATGGATTTTAAACGTAGTCTGGTCTTCCCCCAATGTAGAACGGACTTTCCCAACACTTCTTGTCACTTTGAACTCATTTTAAGCATTAACCGTGTTTTAAATAGAATTTAAGTTTAGAGTTTCTCGAAATATAGTTCTTCGGTACTCATGTGAACCCCTTTATAAATGAAAAACTATTAACCTTATATATTTTTTCAAGTGTGTCAACAATAACAAAAAAGCATCCGAAGTTACCCCAACATACTGGCAAAAAATATCTCCAATTATTCACGTTACAACAAAACTGCAAAAATAACTACCTTTCATTTAATGGCAGCCCCCGACGGATAATTAAGTCGGGGGTTTTTAAATTATTTTATCCTATTTCAATAACGTTTTAACAGTCGCAAGTCTCTTCAAAAAATTTAATTTTGTTTTTTATATTGGATACGTGTTAACCAAATACTATAAAAACTTTTTATTTTACTATAAAAGCGTTTTAATACACGTACAGTTTCGGAAGAATTCGGGCAACTAAGGCCACAAAAGCATAGGTAGGCTAGCGTGTATCCAAGTAAACCCACTGCGCGCTTAGCGCCTAAGCAGGCGCCTATTTATATATGACCACGCAGTGCCCGCAACTTGTATCCTAGCAAGTAGCCAGGATGCAAACAACTAGGCTCTAAGCGCTTAGCAAGGCGCCTGCCTAAGCGACACTAGTAGTGTCTAGCGGCAGGCAACAATCAAAATGGTGACCTCATCCCGCTATGGCCGCTAACAGATGACGCTGTTTATGAGGTTGCCTAGTAAATGTATGAGAAACGTCAAGAGCTATGCGTATGATCTAGTTCGCCTCCTTGGTGACTATGATTGCTGGCACTCCTGAAACGAAAACTCATCTACTATTGCCTCCCCGCGCAAGCGCGTGTTTCGGTCCCATCTCCCTGTCTTTCAATCAAATTGACCGGGTGCTTATGTATATAAATAATAAATAAATATTTGCATACAATCACACAAATTATCTAGCCCACGTTAAGTTTCATGAAGAACTTGTGTTATGGATACTAGATGACGGATAAACATACTTATATACTTTTTTTTGTAAATACATACATAATATACATATTAAACACCCAGACCAAGACAAATAGACATGTTCATGCATACAAATATTTGACTTGTCCGGGGATCGAACCCGGGGCCTCTGGCGCAGAAAGCGGGGTTAGTACCCCTGCGCCAAACAGGTCGTCAAATATATGTTAACCAAAGTATATTTAGGTACCTACCAGAGTATATAAGTATACCTATCTTATAGATATGTATGTCGCAGCCATCTGGTTAAATCAGGCATTTGACTGGAAGGCCAGCATTCAGTTGAATGCCTAGGCCGATCGTTGATTCAACTAGCATCACTTAACATTCAACTAGTTGGCTTTTGTAAGTTAGCCCTTTGAAGATGGCTGACGTTAATTCAGCCAAGTGATTCAAATGCCGCTGGTAGTCTCAAAACAAATATGGCGCCAGATAACTCGCATCAGCGGGCAATTTTATGTGTTTTGTTTTCGTTTCAACATAACTTAATATTGATATAATAAAAATGTGCCTGATATTACACCGCCGGCTTCAAGTTTTCAGGAATATTTTATGATTTTGTAATTTTTGCATTTTTCAATGCTATTTTTATACTTATGGTAAATTTTAAATAGAAAAATATCGGAAAAAATTAACTCGGCTACAAGTGAATTCTCAGACGGGAATCGAACCCGCGACCTTTGGAAATCCATTGATCGATTTAACCAGTTGGCTACGACATGTATACGGAAAACAGTTATCCTCTATCGACTTTCTTCAATAATGAACGCCCGATGCGGCGGTTATCCGGCACTGTCGGCACCGCGTCCGGTTTTCATCCGGTTTTCGCTCGGTTTCTGCATTACATTTTTTTTCCATTAGCCCTACAGCTTTCAACTATTTGTTTGTGGTGCTCCAAGCCTAGAGTTGTTGCCAGCTTCAGAATCCATTAGGATTACTGTATTTTTTTAAAGTAACACCTACCTAAGTAAAATAACGCAACACAATTGGCAAGGTACAACTATTTGTGCCTTATGTTAACGACAGCTATTAGTCGAGGGATTTTATTGGTATCGTATCGTAAGGAGGAGATTATTAAATCTTACCGCAAAGTTAACAATAGAAGACAAATGGCAATAACGAACTATGGGTATTAATGCAGCGAATATAACCACTGCAGAAAACTCTGCTCGCTTTGCCCAGAGAAGTTGTGCTTAAAACTATGTTAAGGTGCTCCCACACCGGTGTGCTTAGAAACGTTTGTAAACAATTATAAACATCCGGTGTGAGGGCATTTTCCTCGTAATTCGTTTGTTTTGTTTGTTTATAATTATTTACAAACGTTTCTCAACACCGGTGTGGGAGCACCTGTAGAAAACATCAAATTCAAGATCTTAAATCATGTCAAACTCATAAAAATGTTAGATACCTATACATATTAGGACCTAACTATCAAAAAGCTATCCCTACGGCCAGTCGGCCACCATACTCAAGTAACAAAAGGTTCTATAATCAAGTTGAAAACACTATAACAGGATCAATCCGCATTGGGCCCGCGTGGTGGGTCATGGCCCGTTCTCCTTATCCATCCTAAGGAAGGCCAGTACCCCAGCAGTAGGGACATTAAAAATGGCTGATGACGATACAAGTTACGACAGAGTTACGGACTATGAATGATTCGTAGTATGTACTTTTTATTATTATGTTACCTTAAGCAATAATGGCGAATGACATAAAGAATAATTTGTCACGACGACAGAGTTAACACAACCACACCATCAATAAAATGGCAACCAATTGTGATGTAAAATATCCTTCAGGACGACTGCGTCCATTTTCCTATCTGGTCCACTTCCGAACTGGTCCACTATCCTATCTCGTCAGAGCCTTCAGGATGACTTCGTCCACTTTCCTATCTCGTCCACTATTCTATCTCGTCCACTTCCTAACTGGAATCGTTTATAGTTCAAAATAGCACTATAACCATGTTTTAGTTACTCTAATAGAGCGAATTTGTGACATAAACGGTCATGACACCACTATTTTAGTACAGAACGGTGTTCCTCGACACTATTACATTTCAACTAAAGAGCTGATTTATCACCATAAGAGCCTTTATGTAATGGTTATAGTATAAATAAGTGATAAAACTAGGGCCCTATTTTGGTTAAAATACTATTACAGTGCTAATCATGAACATAAATTAGCACGTTCTAAAACGTTCTAAGTACTTTTATAGTACCAAATTTTGTTACTTAAATTCTCTATTTGACCTCAAGTCTAGGATTCCTATAATTTCATTACATAATTGTGATCGGCCGCAAGAATTCAAACTTTATGACAATTACAAAGAGTGAAAAGAATTACAATGTGTTTGTGACATAAGTTTATTTTTTACTTAATTCGTTTTTTTGTAAAATATCTTTCAATAATCAATAATAAAGACTCTTTTCGGAGGGTTGGAACTTCATCCTGTATCCTCATTGATTTTGGCAGGTTTTCCTGGGCACGAAATGTGCGGCATTTTTATTTTTTCATATTTACCGTGGCGTGTACCTATCCGAACGCTTCCGCGAGTTCGCGGAGACAACCGCGAACGTAAGACGGCTTTATAATTTCATTTGTTGGGCGCCCCGGGCACTCGAATGGGAATCAGAGGCAATTTTGGTAAAGACATGTCTTGTTCACTTGAACAACTGTCTTTAAAACTAACAAAAGTTGAGATTTACTATAATTGTTAGGAATAGTTATGTATATAAAGTCTTCCCAGATATGTGAGAATGTACTTACCTTAGCAAAGACAGTTGTTTAATGTTAGGTAAAGGCAAAAGAGCAAGTATGTTTATAGGCCATATACCTACAACTACCGTGTTTTTTTTCTTTGTGCCGAACGTCAAAAGGTTGTGTTATGTGTTTATAACAAAATTATGAAATAAATTATATGACAAATAACTTAAATTTAATTAACTATAATAACTAATTAACTATATTAATTGTTAATTTGCATAATTTATTAACGCGTAAGGTTTAGCTTATGTGACTGTAGATAATTAATTAATTGTAATTTACGGGAATGCTCACACTATCGAAAAAGTCTGTTTCAGAAAATTCTGTTAATTTTTATATCTAGTATTATTTACAAAAAATATACATTAAAAAGTCATAAACATTCTATAATACAACGTCAACTTTGTTTACGAAACTTTGAGAAGATTTTGAGACTAGATTTCATAATTAAATTGGAGCCACAGAATATTCTAGAATACCCAATTTGTACGAGTATCTAAGGGAATTCACCAGCTAACAAGTATTGTTGTAGTTTAAGCACGTACATAGTTATTTAGTAAAGATTTATTATTAATAACATTGGGAATAGTGAATACTTACCAATATTAAAAAGGTAAAATGTTTATTATATATCCTTCTGATATACTTGCATGCATTCCGTACCCATGGCATCCCCGGTCAGCTCAGGGGGTGCCAGTCACGGGACCTTAAATTCGGACCCGTGGCACCCCCAGGTCAATTAGTGGCTGCGCTTTTGAAGTAACGGAACCACACGAATTTAGGTAGATATTTTCGTAGAAGGAGAAAAGCGAGTCACACACTACGCAGATACGATAAGATATCTGTATCTGAGAGCATATCTTTCAATATCGCTCTCTATATATTTCATATGAACTAACACACACAGCGCAGATAATTTGTATTTTATCGTACAGTATCTGTGGGCACCGACATATATCGACAGATTGTCAGATAATTATCTGCGTATACAAATATACTGGCAGATAAAATCTGCAGATAAAAATATAACATCATATTTTATCTGCATGTAAATACAGGATGTGGGTGCAGGGGCAGGGATTGTTTGCGGTGAGACAGAGACCAGAGGGGAGGGAACCACCCGGTCAAGCTCACAGTGGGTCTAAAGTTCTAATTGAGGGTCTGGGACTTTTTCTTCAATTCGTACAACTTTTTTAGATTTATCGATAGATCACTTGATCCTAGTGACCAATCATTTCAAGGTATTTCTTTAAAATCTATATTTAGATTAGATTTTTTTTGTTTTTTTCTTTTGTACGGAACGATACCTTTCATGAGCTCTTGTTGCCAATTTCCCGCTTTAAAAATTTTGAGCATCAATATTGACTATACTACAATACTAGACTATAAGCACGTGGCCAAACTTGCCCATTCAACTTATATTTAAATTATGTTTTCAAAGGAAACAAAATTCACAACAAAGATCATCTCATGATGACGAAATGGTGTAAGGCAACAGTTTTAGTTGTTGTGCTTTTGTTTAGATTAAGTTCTTGTACTTGACAGTTCTTGTCATTAAATTCGCCTCGGTCCTTTTTACGCTTGGACGAATTAACCACTGGACACGAAACCCGAGAAGAATGTATGAAATCACGTTCAACCAATTCTTGAGGGGGTGAGGGGCGATTACTAATGTCAAATAATGACAGTAGTGCTTGAAGTAATCGATAATTTTTTTATCGATAAGTAAGGAGTGAATGAATGAACCTATTGAGTTTAATAAATCATGTGTGTTTTAAAGAAATTAGTAAGTTAATTGTTTATTTCGTGGAAAAATAAAAAGCACGATAAGTAAGGAGTGAATGAATGAACCTATTGAGTTAAATAAATCATGTGTGCTTTGAAGAAATTAGTAATTTAATTGTTTATTTCGTAGAAAAATAAAAAAGCACCTAATAATAAGAAAATCTCATTTTAAAAAATCCCTCAAATTCATAAAAACTATAAAATATGGTTTCCAAAGCGTTTGTGTTTGGGGTTTTTTTTTGTGAAAAATGGGTAGATACATGCAACCTGATACTAAGTACTGAAAAGGTTTAAGATGGAAGCGCGTCTCTCCCGGAATCCTCAATCACTGAGGAACTGGCTATCTTACCTCTAACTGCCGGAACGGACTTAGATAAGATGGTAGTCGCTAGCCAGGTGGATTTACAAATTACTTACTAACACTTTTTAAGTCAGTAAAAAACATTAATATTTGGCTTTGGCGCGCACTGTTCATTGAAATAAAACAACTTTTACGGATATCAAACGCGCTATATTTCCACGAACTAACTTGTAATTGTCCGTATTTTTAGGTTTTTTTAGGGGTTTTTTGATTTCGATCCCGTGACCACGGCAGATGTAAAGGTGCCGAAACGTCGGGAAAATCAAAAACCCCTAAAAAAACCTAAAAATACGGACAATTACATCTTAGTTCGTGGACATATAGCGCGTTTGATATCCGTAAAAGTTGTTTTATTTCAATTAATATTTGGTTTATATAATAATATAATTCATTATTTACATTAACTTCTTCTTCAATCACTCGAGCTTTTTTATATAGTTTATTATTTATATATTTATATTTATTATTAGTTCATTACAGAACCTTTGTATAGGACATACACAATAGCAACCCCTCCATAAGTGTTTAATTTTATAATTTTATAATCGATTGCAATTCCTTTCAAAGGTCAAATAGTTGTGGCGCGATGCTCATATAATATGTACCTTTTAAATGAAAAATTTAAAGGGATTGTGATAGATTTAAAATTAGTCAATTAGCCCCCTGTGTGCTTCTCGAGCTGTGATATCTCGTATTCGACATTTTTTTGGAGCCAAAAATCTAAGTATACTAAAACTTACTGAAAATAACCATCGACATTATAGGATTGTCAAAGATCGTTGAGACTAAAACATTTTAATTTCAACTCTAGTATCCATTTACATTTAAGAAATATGCATATTTGTAAGAAAAAATATAAACTTGTTTTCACTTTATAAAAGATCTTAAAATTTACGCCACCGTACAAAATTAGCACAATCTAAACCTAAATTAGAAATAGCGTTTGGATAGCGTATGGTCTAGCATACGCTATGACAGTTTTAAACAACAAACTCCCAGAAGTTATCAATAAAACATCGCATATAAATCACCTATATTTAAGAAAAAGCCAAGACAGTATCTTTCTAGCAACTACTAGCTGAAATACTAATTGCAAGAATATTTCAACCAGTAGTTTATTGTAGTTTTAAGATAATTTTACTTGAATAATAATGAAACGATATTAAAATTAAAATAATAAAAAAATAGTATAATATAGCTTACGTACATACATTATATAATATAAATATAATTAATTTTATGTGATAAATATTTAACAAGAAAATATACTAGAAAAAAGCAACTAGTCTCATGTCGCCCTGACGGGATTCGAACCCGCATCCTTGGGAGTCCGGCCCAATGCACTAACCAATTATGCTACAGAGACCTATGAGGACACGTCGAATTTTTCTAGTATATTCACCGTTCTACGGTGTTGGCCACCGTCGCTTCATCAATGAGAGAAATATCCTCGCATTCGAAAGAAACATCTTTACAGATGTTTGACTATCGATTAAGATGAAACAGCCATTTAATTATAACTTTTTAATTTTGCATTTTACAATGCTATTTTTATGTGATAAATATTTAACAAGAAAATATACTAGAAAAAAGCAATTAGTCTCATGTCGCCCTGACGGGATTCGAACCCGCATCCTTGGGAGTCCGGCCCAATGCACTAACCAATTATGCTACAGAGACCTATGAGGACACGTCGAATTTTTCTAGTATATTCACCGTTCTACGGTGTTGGCCACCGTCGCTTCATCAATGAGAGAAATATCCTCGCATTCGAAAGAAACATCTTTACAGATGTTTGACTATCGATTAAGATGAAACAGCCATTTAATTATAACTTTTTAATTTTGCATTTTACAATGCTATTTTTATGTGATAAATATTTAACAAGAAAATATACTAGAAAAAAGCAACTAGTCTCATGTCGCCCTGACGGGATTCGAACCCGCATCCTTGGGAGTCCGGCCCAATGCACTAACCAATTATGCTACAGAGACCTATGAGGACACGTCGAATTTTTCTAGTATATTCACCGTTCTACGGTGTTGGCCACCGTCGCTTCATCAATGAGAGAAATATCCTCGCATTCGAAAGAAACATCTTTACAGATGTTTGACTATCGATTAAGATGAAACAGCCATTTAATTATAACTTTTTAATTTTGCATTTTACAATGCTATTTTTATGTGATAAATATTTAACAAGAAAATATACTAGAAAAAAGCAACTAGTTCTCGATAGTCAAACATCTGTAAAGATGTTTCTTTCGAATGCGAGGATATTTCTCTCATTGATGAAGCGACGGTGGCCAACACCGTAGAACGGTGAATATACTAGAAAAATTCGACGTGTCCTCATAGGTCTCTGTAGCATAATTGGTTAGTGCATTGGGCCGGACTCCCAAGGATGCGGGTTCGAATCCCGTCAGGGCGACATGAGACTAGTTGCTTTTTTCTAGTATATTTTCTTGTTAAATATTTATCACATAAAAATAGCATTGTAAAATGCAAAATTAAAAAGTTATAATTAAATGGCTGTTTCATCTTAATCGATAGTCAAACATCTGTAAAGATGTTTCTTTCGAATGCGAGGATATTTCTCTCATTGATGAAGCGACGGTGGCCAACACCGTAGAACGGTGAATATACTAGAAAAATTCGACGTGTCCTCATAGGTCTCTGTAGCATAATTGGTTAGTGCATTGGGCCGGACTCCCAAGGATGCGGGTTCGAATCCCGTCAGGGCGACATGAGACTAGTTGCTTTTTTCTAGTATATTTTCTTGTTAAATATTTATCACATAAAAATAGCATTGTAAAATGCAAAATTAAAAAGTTATAAATAATTAATTTTATTCTTGCTGTGACCTAACAAGGTCTATGTTAGAAACAAATAATAAATGTAACCACCAGTTAAGATAAATTTTAACAAGAAGAATATTGGAACAAATGAACTCGGTCACAAGCTTAGTGAAGATGGGACTTGAACCCACGACCTTTGGGAATCCGGCCCACTGCTCTAACCAATGAGCTACCGAGACTTGCGGACCACTGTCGAAATTCTGTAAGAATATCCTACCTTGCATTCGAAAGAGAAAAAAAACAAATGTTTAACGATCAATTATGATGCAACAGCTAATAATTTATGATTTTTGAATTTTTGCGTTGTCAATGCTATTTTTATACTTATGATAAATTTTAAATGTTAATGTACAACACACTATGATAATGTACAACATAAGTCTAATACTAAAAAACAATACCGTGACTGATTGATAGGCAATGCACAGCACAAACGGCTAAACCAATTAAACTGAAATTTTGCATACAGGTTCTTTTAACGATATTGGCGAGTACTAAGGATTTTTGATATTACCACGGGCACGGGAACAATGCGGGTGAAATAAGCAACTTTTTTTTAAGTTTGAAGCTATATTTAAAATATAACCAGCTCAAAGTTAGTAGGGTCGTTTAATTACGGAGTTCCTATAGTTATCTTCTGGCTCCATCATCAGACCTTAGATGTTATCTAAGACCTGAGTCCTCGTCCATGTTATCTCCCTGCGTACCGCTTCCACCCAATTTCTTCTTGTTAGGGGTTCAACTATAAATCTGAAATTAATTTGAATAGTTCGTACATTACATAAGTACATAATATAACATAATAACATAAGTACATAGGACTCATAATTGATTATAGATTTAATTGGTCTCCACACATAGAATATATTTGTGATAGGTTGCGGGCCATAGCCTCAAAACTTTCAATACTACGTTATAAACCTTATACTACATTAAGGATTTTGTATATGGCATTAGCTGATAGTATAATTGGATATGGCTTAAGTAGTTACGGCCGAACTTTCAAAACACATTTGCAGAAAATTATTAAGCTACAACACAGGTTATTGCGTCTAATAGTTCCAACTAAGATTCAAATCAAATTAAAGGAAAGCGAGACTAGCTTATTTGAGCATTGTAAGGTATTAACGGTTTACGATAAAACTAAGTTGTCCATCCTAGTCGATGAACATTGCAATTGTTTTAAATTAATCACTTACACGCGTCCGTCAAACTTAAGAAAAGTACATAATAAAAAGTTCAATATACCTAAATTTAGAAATTTCTACGGGAGACGAAATTGGAAATGTTTGTTACCGGATTTGCTTAACGAAATGAGTGACGATTTTGTTCGGAACTATATAGAAAAGAATAATTTTAAAACAGTTGTTAAGAAATATTTTTCGGATAATATAGTTAACAAATAGCAAGTCATATAATGAATGTGTTATTATACAAAAATCACATGATTGTAACTATAATTTTTTGTGTATAAAAAAATAATCTACTAATCAAAATTTCTTTACTAACTACAATATGTGTTTCTTATTAAGTTATAATACTTAAAAAAAACATGTACTTATATTTTTTATGTTTTCTAACAATTTATTAACATTTTAAATTTGTTATATTTGCTGAACTCCTCGGCCACAGTTAAAGCCGAAACGGCTTTTGTAGCGGTGTGTTAATTAAATATCATGTATTTTGTAATACTTTTGGTCAATAAATGAAAAAAAAAAAAAAGATTAAAATTGGATTCGTTCGTTCATTTACAGACATCGATATGTTTATCGATATGTTCAAGCCCTATACGACATAAAAATGACAATTGATTGAATGAGTGATACGTATAACCCAACCAAATTACTTATGCAATATCTTTGAAGAATTTACATGTACAATGATTACTTTTTGAAATGACGTATTACATTTTGTTTACATACCAAATTATATTTATTATACGAAAAATTGCTACTCTAATAGATTGAAATTGTACTTACGCGTGAAAAGAAAAAATTTTTGATTGTCCGGTATGATTTTTACAAAGTAACACAGCGCATTTACCCATTTTTGAGATAATGTTCCACTTCGAGATCTCGCGTCATACTGACAACGCCATATTGCTTACTGTGTTTAAAAGGCAGGGTAAGTGACAGAGGGGTAAAGGCGAACGCGGTCCTCGTTACGCGTCCAGTGGTTAATTCGTCCAAGTTTTTACGCTTTATATGGCGTTCTATCCAAATTCTTCGTGTTTTAAAAAGTGAAGCAAGACGTGCACCAAATTCGTTGTTGTGTTCCGGCAGTTAGAGATAAGATAGCCAGTTCCTCAGTGATTGAGGATTCCGGGAGAGGCTCGCTTCCATCTTCAGCCGTACCAATACTCAACATCAGATATGATGAAGGTTCTCCCCGTTATTTATAAAAAAAACAGTCACTTGGCGGACATTCTGCTCATTTCCAGTTTGCTCTAATTGTATTGTTTTTGCAATATAAATACTAGAATGAAAACTTTAGTTTTTAAATACACACTCTATTGTTATAGGCACTATCCGTTGAAAAGCATTTTCACTCGTAAAAGCCGAGACTGAATACCTAAACGAGTTTAATTTTTACTAGATATTTTTACATTAGTGATGTAGAAATCCGAAACAGTCAAACTTACATTATAGACATACAGTTGTTATACTTTGGTAATACTTTTGTTGAAATTGAAATAAGAGCTAATTTATACATCATCACAACTAGGTTATTTGTGAAAACATAAAGATAAATAATAATTATAATATTTATTATTATTCAGAGGGGGACGCCAGCGAAGCCGGACGGGTGATCAGTCTCCATAGCCGGAACCATGTCGCCCAAGGCAAACAGTAGATAAATTACATAAACTATTTATTAAAAACACTAACACTAACACGGGTCACTTCCTCCAGGACCAATTCGTTCCACGTAATGAATATGGGGAAGTCACAGTCCCACAAGTAATTCCAATGGGGCTTGATAAAGACGTTAATATTTAACTAACACAACCTCCTAGAAGCTCATTTGCCAGAGGACCTGCTAGCATAAAGAATTCACGAAACCCACAGAATAAATAGAAGTGGAGTATTTATTACCACGCACTGGTTCACGTTGTTTTAAACTAATTGTCTTTATACTTATTCAGAAATAAAGAGACCGGCCAAGTGCGAGTCGGATTCGCGCACCGAGGGTTTCGTAAAATATTTTTTATTATATGATGTAACTAAAAATTTACGGTTTTCGCAATTTTTCCTTTATCTGTACTATAAGACGTTACCGCACCAAATTTCAAGATTCTAAGTTCACCGGAAGTACCCTGTAGGTTTTGAACGAGCTAGTTTCGAAAATTTGCGGAAATTTGCGGCATAAACGGCTGTATCTTTTGATGGCTTTGGCTTAGAAGTTTGATTTTATCACAGCTCCAAGGGACAGTAGACCTGAGTATTAGATATAAATTTCAGTTTGATACCTCCATGCGTTCCTGAGAAAAACGGTCTTGACAGACGGACGGACGGACGGACAACGAAGTGATCCTATAAGGGTTCCGTTTTTTTCTTTTGAGGTACGGAACCCTAAAAAGAACCTACCATGGGTTACCATGTGGTTAGTACCTAGTTTGGCAACCGCACTAATTAAATTTACAAGTCTATGGACTTGAAACTGATTTTAACTTAATAAGAAGCAGAAGCTAGGAAACTACCCACGCTTTTAAAAAAAAACATTGAAAGTTTTAGCTTTACTATAATTTTAATAAAAATAAATAGTACAACATCATAAAGCCCTTAAGCCCCTTAGCATACTAAGCGGAGCTAGAAAGGGGTACAGACAACGGATAATAACATTTATGATAAAAAAAACTTCTCCTGTAGTTCAAATGAATGAAATTAAAAGGAAATATACAGTTTCAATTTTCAATTTTCTCTCCCGTACTTTAAAGCCGTAATTGTCGATTGGTGAAGGTACAATCTAATTCGCATAACACCTTGCGTGTGTTATTCGGGTTCGTATTCAAGCGGGGATCGAAATAAGTCTGATTTCTCAGGAGAGTCTGAATACCGGTCGCTGGCCCACTGTGCCAAAGAGGGCTTTAAAGAGTGTTTGTAAGGAGACGGAATCTTCTAAACGAAATATCTTGAAATTAGAAATTCAATAGAAATTAGAAATTATCGAGTTTTAGAAAGTCCGAGCTCGGTGGCGCCGTGGTTCACGCGCTTGACCTGCGATTATTGAAGTCAAGCAATTTTCGCATTGGTTGATCACGGGATGGGTGACCAAAAATTTATCATCTCGAGCTCCTCCGTGCTTCGGAAGGCACGTTGGTCACAGCTGCATTTGCTGTCGTTAAATCCCACCAATCCGCATTGGGTCCGCGTGGTGGGTCATGGCCTTATGGCCCATTCTTCTTATCCAACCATAAAGAAGGCCAGTGCCCAAAGCAGTGACGACATTAAAAATGGCTGATGATAATGAGTTTTAGAAAGCATTGATTTTTATTAAAAGTTATCTGAAATAAATGGAACATTGTAAATTAAGATTAATGTTATACCAAATTTCGATTGGGTTAAGAATTAACATCAATATCCTCAGTTCATGTAATTTCTTCAAAAGTGTACCGAATATCTAAGTTTATCTTTTACACGTTTAACTTTGTGCCACCTGTCATATACTTGCCTACTTCAATTATAAACATCACATTATGAGTGGATTGCACCATCTAACTTTAACGATATCGGTTTCTGTTTCGTTATCTTATTCCCAAAACAATGTTTTTGTCGTCGTCATCAGTCATTTTTAATGTCCTCACTGCTGGGGCACTGGCCTTCCTTATGGATGAATTAGGAGAACGGGCCAGGACCCACCACGCGGGCCCAATGCGGATTGGTGGGTTTTAACGACTGCACACGCAGCCGGGACCAACGGTTTAACGTGCCTTCCGAATCACAAAGGAGCTCGGAAAGTAAATTTTTGGTTACCCATCCCGTGACCGACCATTGCGAAAGTTGCTTAACCTGAACAATCGCAGGTCGAGCGCGCGAACCACTGCGCCACGGGCTCCTCCAAATATGTTTGTACAATGGTACATCTACAAAGTTATAGCTCACTTGCGAACTACAAAGTAAAAAGACTGTAGAGTCATACATCAAAATAAAATAAAATGCTGCAAATATATATAGGTAATATATTTAAATGAAACCCTCTCCATATATTTTAACGAAAGCAAGACTTCGATTTCTTTGTAAAGCTTCACGCATTACAGGTGGCCTTATAAGCAGTTAATTTCGTGAATTTTGCCAAAATTTCATTAAGTTAATGAACTGAATTACATTTTCTATTCGTTGAGTTGAGTTTAATTTGATAAAGTATTACAATTTTATTGGGCGTTTTCCTTAAACGATTGAAGTAAGTAGGTAGGTATATAACTAAAGCTTTTGGGTGTGTTTCCATCTCTTTATTTATAGAGATGTCACCACACTTTTGAGGTGATCGTCAAGTTATTAATTTGTCGTAAACAGATTCTGACTTCGAAATAAAGATACAAACTTAATTCAATTTTCAATTAAAATTAGTTGTACGGTTTACTCGTACATTGACATACATTTGTTCACCTACTTATTGAGGTCAATGAATCACGCATACTAAATAATTTTATTTATTAAATTATAATAACTATAGAGTGCAAACTTAGCAACCGTAAACAACTGACGTCGCGTGAGAGTCACTTTTCGGTAAACTATATTTTATACTGTGTACGATAATAAACAGTGAAATATTTGATGTGACTTTCATCTTCTGGCACTCCACAACAACTGCAACTTATCTCAACTACAACTTACTTTCCTGTATAACGTAACACGCTATACATTTTGGTCCTTCGAGCCGGATAAAGGGTGCGTTTTATTTTTCTTTATCTTTGCACGGTAGCGAATCGGTTTGCCTGGCCTCCCACAAGCGGGTCTCACCGGGCGAATTGAGACGAGAACGCACATATCGTGTGAGGAGAGAGAGAATTTGACGTACCTTACCAGCGACCACTCCAGGATACTGCATCACTCCGCCGTCAACTACGCTGAGCTGCAAGTCTTGGAAACCTGTGGATAACTATCTAACTGCACCTGTAGCGATCCTTCGAAACAAATACTACAAGAAGGAAACTCGAAGAAACTGTCACTGTAAACTACATACAAGGTTCGAGTAACTAACTAACTTACATACTACTTATTAACTAGACAACTAAACTCTAACTTAACTAACAAAATGGATAGTCTAACTATACAAGTAGCTACATTCGAAAGCATTAAGACGCTGTGCTCTAACTACAAAAAGGACAGCGCTACTAGAAAAACCGAGAGCTATTTAGAGCAACGTTTATCTGCCCTGGAAAAATTATGGGAAGAATTCGACGAACGTCATCAACTGAAGCTGGAGTCCCTTGAAGAAAAATCTAAAATTAGCTATTTTTTGAATGATATCTATGGGAAAACTAAGCAAATGTACGAAACCACCAAACAACATATGAAGTCTTCATTAACGTCTCTTCAAAAACAACAACAAGATGTAGAAATGAACTTAACTCAAATGCTTCAAAATAAAACCGATGAAAAAACCAAAGAACTTATAACTCAACAAGAAGTTCGATTTAAGTCCTTGAACAGAACCATGCTTAAAATCAATTTGGAATTCGTCACGGAAAAGTGGGAATTAGAAGACTATCTTTCTATTCTAAAATCAAAATGGGACTGCATTGAGAAATCTCACTGGGAAATTGAAAACGCTTTGAAAGATCAAAACTTAAAAGAAGAATACAATCAGCGGTTTGAAGATATTGAACTCAAGTATGATAGTTTAAGAAGAGGCTTACACAGCAAGATGTGGTCGAATGTTCATTTCCAACGAGCAACCCCACAAATAGAAATTCCTGAATTTTCCGGAAATTATATTCAGTGGATATCTTTTAAAGACATATTTTTGGAAACTATACACAGCAATCCTACCATACCGAAGTCACAAAAAATGCAACATCTCAAAACAAAACTCAAGGGTGAAGCCGAGCGACTGGTCCAGCATCTGTCGATAAGTTCGGATAACTACGATTCATGTTGGGAAATACTAACCCATCGTTATGATAATCGTCGTCTACAGTTTACGTCATTCATGAACACGATGCAGCAGCTACCTGTGATGCAACATCCTACCGCATACAATCTCAAGAAGATGCATGACGTCATCACAGAAAGCCTGAACGGTCTTGCCAACATGGGTGCTGAAGTGTCGAGCTGGGGGCCGATTATCGTACACTATATGTCACAAAAATTGGATTCAGTGACATTTAACGAATATATAAAAGATATGCAGAACAACAGGGAACTACCCAACATGCAAGAATTTTTATCTTTTTTGGAAAGCAAATTCATTGCTTATGAAACTATGAAGAATTGTCAAAGGGATACTTCAAACACCCCGAAGCAATTATTCAACAAAACTTACAATAAACCTACAAACAAAATTTACTTTGGAAATGGAAATAACAACTTTAAATCATACAATAAGCAAAATAACTATGTGAAGAAATCAACTTTATATGAAGGCAATAAGGAATTCACGAAGACATTTCATACGTCATATGGACAATGCCCTCTATGTGACGGCAATCATGTGTTGATGCAATGCGAGAAGTTCATTAACCTAGACAACGCACATAGAAACAAAACTGTTGCAAAACTCAAACTTTGCAAAAACTGTCTGTACAGTCACGGCGATGCAAACTGCACGTCGATGAAAACATGCAAGGAATGCAATGCTAAACATCATACGTTATTGCATATGACTAAGACAAATACTGTATGCAACAACATCCAACAAAAACCTAGCACTTCATCTCAACAAGGATCTTACCATCTCTCTTCAAATGATACTGAAATACTTTTAACTACTGTCCAAGTGAAGATCAAATCTATAACTGGAACTTATGTAACTATGCGAGCTCTTCTTGATCAGGGTTCGCAAGTTAACTTAATTACTGAGAACGCAGCACAGCAACTCCGTCTTCCTAGATCAAAACTACATGCTACGGTGTCTGGGGTTGGTTCGGTGGCTGGAAGCTGCAAGGGACTAGTAAACATCAGCTGCAAATCTATACACTCCGATTACAACTTTGAAGCTCAAGCTCTTGTCCTTCAAAAGCTCACAAACAAACTTCCAAACTGTTCCTTCAGGAAGGATAACTGGGAACACTTGAAAAACTTAAAACTTGCTGATCCTGAGTACAACGTATCTGACTCTATCGACTTACTACTCGGGGCGGAGGTTTACTCAGACATCATCCTGGATGGAGTCCTGAAGGGGAATCAAAACACACCAACCGCACAACACACACAACTGGGTTGGATTTTGTGTGGAAAACTGAAGACTTTTCAATGCCACGTAACTCTTGTGGACACAACTGATTTATCCAGATACTGGGAGAGCGAAGACATAACTGTAAGCTCCACAGACATCAGTCAAGAAGATCAATGCGAGATTTATTACAAAGAAACTACGAGAAGGGGTCCAGATGGAAAATATATTGTTAAAATTCCCATGATAAAAAACTACGAAGAAAATCTCGGAAAATCTAAACCAACTGCAATTTCGCAATTTTTACAATTAGAAAAACGATTAAACAAAAATGAAAAGTTATCGTTAATGTACAAAGATTTCATGAATGAATATTTACAACTACAACATATGAAATTAACACCGCGTCAAATTTCTTCACATAGCAACAACCAAGAATGTTTCCTTCCGCACCATGGAGTATTGAGGGAAAGCTCTTCAACAACAAAACTAAGAGTTGTTTTTAATGCTTCGCAAACAAATTCGAACGGAAAAAGTTTGAATAGTTTGATGGAAAAAGGGCCTAACCTACAAAAGGATATTCAAGATCTTATTCTTAAATGGAGAACCTATAAATATGTTTTCACTGCAGACATCGAGAAGATGTACAGATGCATATGGATCGATGAAGAGCAACAACATCTACAAAAAATAATATGGCGTAACTCCGCTGACGAAATACTACAAGAATATGCTTTATGTACTATTACATACGGTACAAAGAGCGCTCCGTGGCTTGCAATGCGAACACTGAAACAACTTGCATTCGACGAGAAGCAAAGATATCCTGTTGCATCACAAATACTAGAAAACGAATGCTATGTCGATGACGTCATAAGTGGACATAATAATCTGGAAACTGCAAAATTACTACAAACTGAACTTATACAATTATTACGTAACGGTGGCATGAACCTGCGCAAGTGGTCTAGTAACAAAACAGAATTACTAGAATCGTTAAATAAAGATCAAATTGCAAAAACTAACTTTAACTTTAAACAGGAAGACTCCACGAAAACTCTTGGATTGAGTTGGAATTCCCATTCAGACACTTTTACTTTTGACTGGAAACTTAAGGAAAAACCGAAGAAAACTTTAACTAAGCGAATTCTACTATCACAAATTTCTCAGTTATATGATCCTATGGGATGGCTGTCACCGATAACTATAACAGCGAAACTTATCTTTCAACATGTATGGACAGAAAAATTACAATGGGACGAGCCGCTACCTGTTAACATACAAAACAATTGGATGAAACTGAAAGCTGAACTACCTGAAATAAAGACTTTGAAACTTAACAGATGGATTGGAAGTCATGATAAAAACATTGAATTATTTGGATTTTCCGATGCAAGTGAAAAAGCCTTCTCTTGCGTAATTTATACGCGGGCAATGAACGAATATGGCCAACCAATTGTTACCCTACTTACTGCGAAGACTAGGGTTGCCCCGCTCGCACAAAAACTGTCTCTGCCGCGACTCGAACTTTGCGGTGCGTTACTACTGTCACGACTAATTGATAAAACTACTAAAGCGCTAAAAGGATACAACATAACAACATGGGCTTGGTGTGACTCCAAGGTAGTACTAGCATGGATACAAGGAGAAGCATCGAAATATGAGAGATACGTAGAAAACAGAGTATTGAACATCAGAAAAGTGATACCAGCTTCACATTGGTCATATATCGAGTCAAAGAACAACCCTGCAGACTGCGCAACTAGAGGTCTATACCCTAAGAAACTGTTGAATACTTCTTTGTGGTGGACAGGCCCTGAAGTGTTGAATATTTTCAAAGGAAAAAGTCAAAAAAACCTATTGAACTGTTTATTTACAACGAACATCGAAGAAAAACAAGTAGCGACAACCCTTAAACAAACTGAAGAAGAAACTATAATTTATTATTTATTATTCAAACACAGTTCATTAACTCGAGTGACGCGCGTTATCGCTTGGATTTTGCGATTCTGCAAAAATGCGCGAAGTACCAACAAACCAATAAAGAAAAATGACACCATTTCGCACATGCTACATAATTACTTAACAACAAGGGAATTAAATGAATCGATGAATATAATAACAATGAATGTTCAGAGATATGAGTTTGAAATAGAATATAATTTATTGTCAAAAAATCAACCCTTATCTAACAAGAGCTCTATTTGCAAATTGAACCCTTACTTGGATAAAAATGGTATTTTGCGTGTGGGCGGTCGACTAAACAAGACAAACTTACCTACAAACATGAAAAATCCTGCAATACTTTCAAAAAACGGAAGGTTAACACAACTAATAATAAATCAAGCCCACTATACTACGCTTCACGGGGGTGCACGACTCACCCTTGCCTACATCCGTCAACAATTTTGGATTCTGGGTGGCAACAGAGCTGTTAAAACTGAAATACGGAAATGCGTCCGCTGTCAAAGGTTCCGAACAACAGAAAATCACCAAATAATGGCTGATTTGCCGACACCACGAGTTACACCTGCACGACCCTTTACTCACACTGGGGTCGATTTCACTGGGCATGTGGATGTCAAACTTAATAAAGGCAGAGGAGTGAAAACATCGAAAGGCTATATCGCTATCTTTGTGTGCATGACAACGAAAGCAGTACACATTGAGCTCGTGTCGGACTTAAGCACAGAAGCTTTCATCCTCGCTTTTCAAAGAATGTGTTCACGACGGGGGACCCCACAGCATGTTTACTCCGATTGTGGGACTAACTTCATAGGAGCTTCCAGAATGCTTAACAACGAGTATGAACTTTTTGAAAAGGAGCTTTCTACCGAATTTTTTGATGAAATAAGCAAGATGAAGGTGGAATGGCATTTCAACGCCCCTGCCTGGCCGACTGCTGGGGGTCTGTGGGAAGCGGCTGTACGATCTATGAAACACCACTTACGCCGAGTTCTTGGAGAGCAAAAGCTCACTTATGAGGAGTTTTCCACACTACTATCAAAAATAGAAGCTTGCATGAACTCAAGGCCGCTGTGCTCCCTCACTGAAGACCCTGACGAATTTCATAATTATTTAACTCCTGGTCATTTTCTTACTGGCAGCCCTACTATGACACTTCCAATATCCGACTACGAACATGAACGATACTTTAACTTACGAAAAAGATGGCAACTAACTGAACATATGTACCAACGATTTTGGAAAGTCTGGTCAAATGATTATCTGACGTCATTGCAAGCACGCAGTAAATGGAGAAAACCAACACCAAATATCAAAAAAGATGATATTGTGTTAGTAAGGGAAAATAACTTGCCCCCTGGAAAATGGGCCATGGGCCGGGTGATAGAAGTTCATCCCGGCAGCGATAATCATGTACGAGTCACAACTATAAAAACCCAAGTTGGTATTATAAAACGACCCATTACTAAACTATCACTATTACCGATCGAAAGTGACAAGCAAACGAACGATTCAGCATATCAAGCCTGAAACCAGGTCAACTGTACCTACGCGCAAACTAAAACAAAACAATTTACAACTGGAAAATCTAACTATTTACCACCATGTTTACTACACTTTTAACTATATTTGCACTGATAACGGGAGCACACGGCACCACCATGGAAGATGCTACAGGATACGTTCAAGTTGTCAACCTTGGAAGAGACCGTCCTATTTACTACGACACCGTTGGAAAAATACAAATAATTCATGATGAATGGAGGTTGCTGATGTACTACAATCTCACTACCTACTGGGATGGGGTTGAAAAGCTGGACAACTATCTGCAAGAACTCAAAACTTTATGCGAGAAAATCGATCCGAGATACTGCGAAACAACATTACATCAACTTTCACATGAACTAAAAATCTTACATTACTATAACGACGTTTTAGTGGCACCACACAAGCAACTCTCTGGTCGCAGCAAACGAGGATTGGTCGATGGTGTAGGTTATTTGGCGAACAACTTATTTGGAATACTCGATCAGCGATTTGCAGACCAATACGAAGCCGATATAAAAGCTGTTCGAAGTAACGAAGCACACCTCCTGAAACTAATAAAAAATCAAACATCCATCATCGAGCTGGAAAACGAGATCCTGAAACGAAATGAAGATAACATCAATCGACAATTTACCGTCATCAACCACTTTATGAACCAAACTGACATTAGATTAGCAAGCATCGAGTCTGAAGTTGAGATAACTATGGCTACAAGCTTTTTAAGCTCTGCGTCGCTCACAGCGTACCTACTACTTACGAGCCTGAAAAACACTCAAGAAACTCTTTACGACACTTTAATGGATATATATAAAGGACACATGAATGTTGAACTAATCACTCCTGTCTACTTAATCGAACAACTGGACAAGATATCTGGAAGATTGCCGAAAACCTTAACTTTACCGGTACAAAATATGCAAAACGATATACGAGACTTATATAAATTACTATACGTTAAAGCTCGTATTACCGACAGCTATTTCCTGTTCGAGATTCATATACCGTTGGCGAGTAATGAGGACTACAACTTGTTCCGAGTTATACCACTACCTATGAACTCGCAAACTTCAAATGAGACCTATCCTATCATCTCATCTAACTACATCGCAGTGAACTTAGAAAAGAATACCTACACTAACTTAAGTGAAAAGGAAATAAATCACTGCATTCAGCGAAGTCCGGAGAACTTTGTTTGTATTATCAATTTACCGATTTATAATTTACAAAACCCAAATGCGCCGTGCGAAGCTAAATTAATAGGTCATCAAACGACCTCGCCATGTACTGGAAGAAAAATGAAATGTGAAACAAACTGGATCGAGTTACACACAACGAACACATGGCTGGCTGTCTGCTGCGACTTATGCACATTTCGAACTGTCTGTGCCGGTGACGTCAGATCGATCGTCATTAATGCGTCATCGATAATAACACTGCGGGAAGGATGTCTTATTCAAACTAAAGATATGACTATTTACTCGCATAACAACTATGACAGCCAAGCAAAAATTGACTACAGTTTAGAAATTCCATCGTTAAACAAATCCATAAACGGGATTATTGGTGCACATCAAACATTTCATATAAACATAACAGGAGATAAAACCATCAACGACGTCAAAAATAACATAGAAAACTTAAAGCACAGAGAGGAACTACCTAATATCGTTACCACTCACGATATTCACCAGTTCGTCATTTGCTACTCGCTGTTGGTAATAGCTGCAGTAGTAGCAATAATATGGATTGCAAAGAAACATGGATGCTGCAATAAAAAGTCGTCACCAAAATCCGACGAAATACATCATTACGAAGATGTAGAACGGCAACCCTCAAGCACTGCACTGCGGAAGGTGTTCCAGCCTCGAGCAGCGCGCCCAGCGCCGAAGATAAGCAGCGAGCGGCCGCAGCACCCGCCGGTGTCGGGAGCGCCCGGACGCGGCAACTACGCGCGTCCTAACTCACGTCGGGCACCGAACCCAGTTACAGACGTGGAATTTAATTTTGAAAAATAATTTTTAGTCTTGTTTTTTACTAATTTTACTTTTACTACTTTTACCATTTACTACTTTTACCTTTTACTACTTTTACTTATGCTACTTTTACTTTGTACTACTTTTACTATTTCCAATTATTTTTTTATATTTACTTAACTCTTAATTCGACGCCGTACAGTATACTTCCCATTGAATGAAAAAAAAAAATACATAAATAATAGACCATTATTTCTTAGTTTTCGATGCTATAATTGCATCTGAACCTATTTAACTACGTTGTCAAAAATTAGCAAAGCGTGTGCATCGACGGGACGCGAGCAGTCACCAGCGAGATGGCGGAAAGGAATAACACGCTGCGTGGGCTTTCGGCAAATTGCATTTTATTAATTGTGTTATGGCTTATTTCCTAGCAATGTTATTAAAAACTAAAGATAACATTCCCGAAAAGCTTCTCGTATTGTTTTGATTCTATTACTGAGTTTTATTTAGTTTTAACGACGCCCACAACTTGTATGTCCAGTATACTACACGTCGTCGAATCACTAGTAAAGTAACTGCTAAATACTATGTCCAGTATTCTTCCCGTTGCCGTATTACTAGTATATTAACTTTCGTTGTTTCGCGTATTAATATTTTTAGGGATCCGTAGATAAAACGTTTTATATCTTTTTATTTTTCTTTTTTAGAGCTAGAAATCGAGAGGGCACCACTTGGTAGAGTTGGTGCCGCCTGAAAACGCTCTTTCATATATAGATAGTGGTTCTGAACCTGAAAATTAAGAGGAAATTGCTGATAAAACTGAGGAGTTATCGTCCTCACCCTGCCCTTCCATCGATTCATACATACAGAACATTAACATTTTAGACAGGTCTGAAAACTATACACAAGACAATATTTCTATTGACACTGATCAAGATAACGTTGGTACTGATACTTTCATCGAGACAGTAAACGAAAATCTTCAAACAGAGGACTGTTCCAGCATCAGTGGGAGCGAGAAACCTCTGTGGCTTAGTGTTAACAAGCACTGGTACCAGACCCAGAGGTCCCGGGTTCGATTCAAAGTGGGGTACATATTATTGTACTCGGTTTAGTTGGTGATCGAACTTATGTTTGTAAGTCCGTCTGGCTAGCTATCTAGCTAACACCATCTTATCTAAGTCTACCGCTATAAGTAACAACAATGTTTTCAGCATTGTTGTGTTCCAGCAGTTAGAGACAAGACAGCCAGTTCCTCAGAGGTTAAGGATTCCGGGAGAGGTCTCAGATCTTCGGTTCTTCAGCCTTATCAATACTTTACATCAGATATAATGAAGGCTTAGAGTATTCCCGTTGTTCATAAAAAAAGACAGCAACCCTGCTTAAGAAGCCGAAGACAACTTGATCCATAAACCGTTGACTTCTATTATTGTTACCACACCGACTGGTGAAGGCTTTACCAAGTTTGGCTTCGGAATAATAAGGCAAAACAGACTGAAAGATTGCAAGGAACTATGTGACAAAAATCTAAAGAAATGAGGCAGAGATTCAACTAGCCAAGTTGTCGACATGTGAGATTATTACGTATTATATACAATTATACGACATTATGGATTTTGCAAATTCCGCAAGAACAATAAAACGAACGTACGTACATTGTTCCAAATGCAAGCAGAGGTAGTGCTTAGTGGCCAAAAGGAATTGTTTTTCTTATTTCCACAATAAGTAAGTAGGGTAGGGCAATAAAAAAATAAGTGACAGTTGGTACTTATATTGATTGTACTCTTAAGTATTCTGTGCTTATATAGATTAAGCTATATTGATATTTAAAAAAAACCGGAAGGCTAATTATTTTTGAATAAAGAAAAATGGTGATTATTATGAAGATTTTATAAGTACTTAATTATTAGGTTCAAAACATAAGTGAGTTTTTCGTACTTATAAGTTTTTGGAGTTTGTACTAGTGTTTTAAGCATAAGAAATGTGATTAAGAGACTGATTTGCTTTAATATAATTACTATTTTTCCACGGAATCACTTGTTTCTTTTATTCTTTCTCTTTGACAATGGGAAGTATACTGCACGCGGTTGGAGTGCATTAGTTTCTTATGAACTTGATAATGTCCAGTATAGTGGACGTATGTTTTTCAGGAACCTGAAGTGGGTAGATTTTTCACTAATTTTTTCGCGGGCTCTCTACAAGCTAAGAATCGAAATCAATAACAATTTTACAAATTTTATTTAAATAAAAATCCGTCGAATGAAGGGTTAAATTGTTTACATAACTTTGTTACAAGTGGCTCTCACTTCGACTTGTTTTTTTTCTTTCTTTTCGGGATAGGAGTATGTACGGTTTACTCGTACATTGACATACATTTGTTCACCTACTTATTGAGGTCAATGAATCACGCATACTAAATAATTTTATTTATTAAATTATAATAACTATAGAGTGCAAACTTAGCAACCGTAAACAACTGACGTCGCGTGAGAGTCACTTTTCGGTAAACTATATTTTATACTGTGTACGATAATAAACAGTGAAATATTTGATGTGACTTTCATCTTCTGGCACTCCACAACAACTGCAACTTATCTCAACTACAACTTACTTTCCTGTATAACGTAACACGCTATACATTAGTACTGGATTTAATCCGTACGTTTCTATAATCTTGAGCAGTGGTGAAGGGTGCATACATACGTATTCCTATCGGCTTCCCTTTTTTTAAATCTCATCCCAGCTATCCACCATGCAGATCATAAAAATTATGTCAGTAACTTTTTGTCACCAATTAGTTAAATATACGTGGATGCCAGGCAGTTACAAAGTTAACAAAATGTTTTCTTTTTCATGTTTATTATTGTCTGATTTGTGATTTTTTCTTGGTCTTGCTTACCTTCGCCATATTTGATCTCCTCGCCACAGCTACCTAGTCAAAATATTTCGTTACCTTAAACATGCAAAAGTTCTTGCAACTACAAAACAATAAAAATTATAAATAATAGTTATTTTCACCTCACACGCTCTGAAAAAGAGGTTTTGTCAATCAGTTTAGGCGTAGAAAATCGCTTTTTGCAGCCTAGCGCGGCAAAGTACTTTTTTAATTTAATACCTAAAAATATGTCATAATGCGTTCCGAATTATATTTATTTTAAATAGCTTTAAATAATTATAATACTCCGTTTTGGTCTTATTATATTAGTTAATTAAATCATAAAAACAATAACAATAAGATTAAACTATTTGTTATAAGAATTTTATATTAAGTTGGGTGAGATTTCAGAACCTACGATTGGATTTCGGAACTTAGCATAAACTTTTTCACCTCACACGCTCTGAAAAGGAGGTTTTGTCAATCAGTTTAGGCGTAGAAAATCGTTTTTTGCGGCCTAGCGCGGCAAAAGTACTTTTTTAATTTAATACCTAAAAATATGTCTTAATGCGTTCCGTTCCGTATCGCACTATTGACTTTTTTGTTATATTTAATTCTTATTTTAAATAGATTTAAATTAATAATAATACTCAGTTTTGTTTTAATTATATTATTTTAGTTAATTGAATCATAAATGCAATAACAATAAGATTAAACTATTTGGTAAAAGAATTTTATATTAGGCTGGGTGAGATTTCACAACCTATAATTGGATTTCGGACTGTGATATAAATCTTTATTTTTAAATTGTCTTTGTCTTGTAACACATGTCAGTGTCAACATTTACGGAATCGTTTTTATTCTTATAATTAAGTAACAATATATTTCTACTTTAAATAACTTTGAATTAACTATAATACTCCCTTTTTTATTATTTTAGTTTTTTATATCATTAAAACAACGAGAATAATTTTTTTTGGGGCAATTCTACCGAAAAATACACTGTCTTCAGAGCTCAAAAGAAATGTGTTCGAGCTATTTGTAAATTAAGATTTAGATATAGTTGTCAACCGCACTTTATAAACCTGAATATTATGACCTTACCTTGTTTATACATATATGAAGTAGCTGTTTTTGTTAAAACCAACAAAAACATGTTTCCAAATTTTAGAAGCAACAGACTAAAAAACAATATTAAATTTCCTCCCAGTAAAACTGCCCTGCTTGATAAAAGCATATTTGGTATGGCACCGCGACTTTATAATCGTTTACCAGAAAGTCTTAAAGAGATAACTAATGTCGAAGGCTTCAAAACTAAACTAAAGATATTACTAATAGAAAAATCTTATTATACAGTTGACGCATATTTAAGAGATAAATTTTAATTATTCTAATGTAACGTATTTATTATTATTGAAATCAACATGACATATTTTATTTTATTTTTTATTTTTTCATTTTTCTGTATTGTATTTTGACATTAGTTTGAAAAAATCAAGTGTGAATTTAAGACATTATTTATCTACCAATTTAAATTTAATAAGTATTATTATTTTATTGTTATTAAGAGTTTCATTTACCTAATGTTGCATGTCAAAAAGTCAGAATACGGCTGGCCAATTTTATTGAGATGTATGAACTTATGTAAACCTGTATTCGCTATAAAGAACATTTGATTTGATTTGATTTGATTTGATAAGGTATATTTAGATTAAAACTTTATGTTTAAATATTTTTTTACCGGAAGTTGACCGCGGAAACAACCATAATGTTCCTCGCTGTTGTGAGGTGAAAAATTGCGTGTTGCGCTCGGCAGAAACGTTTTTAGCGTCTTGTACCTTTGAAATCCTCGCTATTGAAATCTGAGCAAATGAAGGATTCTAGGATTGAACCACGAGCGTATCGAGTGTTTCAAATAATAAATCCTGAGCGTAGCGAGGGTTTCAAAGGTACGAGACGCTAAAAACTTTTCTGCGAGCTCAACATACAATTATTCACCTCACAACAGCGAGAAAAATTTAAAGGGCCCGGTAGTGTTTGTCGAAGTTGTTTGACAAATAAATTTGATCGCTTACCGGGCTCCTAAGGAAGACCGGCATTTGACCAACAGTGGGAACATAATAATGGCGGATGGTGATAAAGGTCAACATTAAGAGTTTGGTTGGTGGTAGGTAGGACCTGTTCTAAGTCCGCCTGGCTAGCTACCACCATCTTAACTAAGTCTTACGCCATAACAACAATAATTTCAGCACTTTTGAGTTCAGCCTTACCAATTCTTAACATCATTATAAAGCTCAAATCCGGTCGTGCATGGGATTTCTCAGCTATATACCTCTGCGATGGCTCCGCTATATACCAACTCGCTTCTCTCGACTCGGTAGAACGCAGAGCCAGAGGACTTATCGGCGACCACGAGCTAGTTAAAAAGCTACACAGTTTGAGTCACCGCCGTAACGTCGCTTGTTTGTCGATTTTCTACAGACTTTACTATTTGGAGTGTGCATCGGAATGAGGTTACTCATTCCGCCTTTTCATTTTTCCATCGGGATACCCGACGTACTGCAGGTAACCATCCATACTTGGTTCCCATTCCAAACTTACGCACAGAGCGCTTTAAGTCCTCTTTTATCATGCGAACAACCACAGAGTGGAATGCCCTGCCGGTGCCAATTTTCCGAGCACATACAACCCAACCCCCTTCAAGGTGCAAAAGGACTTAGACCTAATCTAAGCCCTTCGGCCAGATTGAGATCAAGAGTAAGCCCATTCAATATAATAAAAAAAAACATAAAAGTCAATAGTGCCATTCGGAACGCATTTGGACATATTTTTAGGTTTTAAATTAAAAAAGTACTTTACCAAGCTAGGCCGAAAATGCGATTTACCAAATTTAAAGACAAAGCCTCATTTCCGAGGCGAGGTGAAAAATCATTTATTTGCATAGGTACGTCGTCAATGTCAATGGTTTATATTTTAAACTATCGACAATTTGTAAGCACATAAGTCCTAGTTTTTATCCATTGAGAAGCTTGCGTGTACGTTTATGTAATATTGTTTTAGTTCGTCATCAGCCATTTCGATGGATAAGGAGAACGGGCCATGACCCACCACGCGGGCCCAATGCGGATTGGTGGGTTTAACGGATGCAAATTCAGCCGGGACCAACGACTTAACTTGCCTTCCGAAGCACGGAGGAGCTCGAGATAGTAAATTTTTGGTCACCCATTCCGTGACCGACCATTGCGAAAGTTGCTTAACCTCAACAATCGCAGGCCGAGAGGCGGGAACCACTGCGCCACGGGCTAACATTATTTTAGTTAGTTCGAGGCTATTGTGGTTAAATCTACTATAGGAGACAAGAAGCACCGCCTAAGAGCGAAAGAGAGTCTAAGTTATCTTCATTACAATATGTTTTCATTTACACCACAGACTTAAAGTCATTTGTGTGAAAAACCTATGTCGCTAGCAATTTATGTTTAACCCCAGTACGGGTTCGGTGCCAGGACAAGTAAAATTGTTGACTAACTTACTATTCATGAGATGCATATCCTAGGCTCGGTAGTTTAGCACGAAAAACTATCGAAATAGTATAATGTCTAAAATTTATAGGAAATTCGGTCAAGTCTGTCATATCGTTAATAATGTTTGAGTCATACATATATATAATAATAATCAAACATAAAATAAATACTAGTTACTGTTTGAAAGAAAATGCTAGTTCATCCATCTATCGGGGTTGCAGGCAAGACTGCAAAACGATATATCTAATAACCTCTCATATCAGTAAAATTATACCTATTACAAATTAAAATAATAAGTAACTAATGTTAGTAGGAGGTCGTTCGTTTGCTTTGCTTAAAGTTCACTTTGCTGTTGGTGGGATTCTGTTTTCCACGGCTCAGCCGGATTATAGACTTGCTCTGTGGCAGACGTGCTTTGAGCAGAAACTAATTGCAATAGAGCCACACGACAAGGATGTAGAGAAACAAACATATCGTTACTAAGGCGACACAATTTTTATTGGGATAACTTAAATGATTACTAAACTACCTAACCTAAGTTAGGTTAGGTAGTTTAGTTTTACCATAATGCTAAGTAGTCATCTAAAAACACTAATAAATCAACAATTTTGGAGTGAGCTTAGTATTATTGGTTCTAATCAAGTATTTTCTGTTGCTCCATTTATTATATTTACCAACAATTATAATATTCTGCTTTATTAACTTTCATTAAAAAGATCATTAGATTACTATTAGTACCTATACTAAAATTTTAAAGGTAAAAGGAGTAAAAAATATATCATAAAATTGGAATCGTGAATGCGTAAAATTAAGATAGAGAGAATTGAACAATATGGGCTATAAGTATTATTACTTACTCAAAATTTCTATTGGACTAGAGATAAAGAATAATTCATATTTGTTACTTGGTGACAACTTCAATTATTTTATTTAAAAAAGTCGACGGCAGATACCTAACAAAATATTTTTAACAAAGGCTTATGCAATAAAGTATTTAATGAGTACACCTACCTATCGAATCCCAAAGTCAGTAAGATCACAAAAAACTAAAAAAGTGCCAAATCCAGTGATAGCTTACTCCGGTATCCGGACCCTGGATTACAGCCAAGGAAGATGTTTGCCGTACTGGTGAATAACTAGACGGTGGTTGTATTCCGTTTGCAATCATACCCGAAATACGTGGTGCCCGGCGTTGTATGGGCGGTGATTACCGTTGCCTGCGCCCAAGACAGGTGACAAAGCCCTACAGATGAAATTTAAGTAACATCTCCGCTTTGAATGCAGACGACCATTGAAAGCGGTCGTGGAAATCTCCGAATTGGTATCTCCACATGTTGCGTTCTATTGAAATTCAGATTCAATATTCAGAGTAGCGTTACAGCGTCGCTTCCTTTGGTGTAACTTTCTTGTATTTTCTAAATATACGTAGATACTAACCCTGTAAATACTTACATATAACAAGCTCGTAATAAATATGTGCAACTATAATTAACCTATTTATTATACTTACAATCAAGTTCTGTAAATTTATTTAAAATCTTGTAAATAGGACTGCAATAAAGAATGCTTTGGTTGGCACCGACTCCAACGGGCTTATTTATTTGCTTTTTTTAAGTCGGTTTTCATTAAATTAAGCTACGAAATTATGTCCACATGGTTGAAGTTGGGAACCCGGTAAACGATTACATGTCAAATAAACCGGAAGAAAAACGCATCAAACATAGCCGCAATGGTAAAAAAAAATTGTTTACAGGGCGCTTTAGTTGTGAAACAAAACAGTTAATGCCTTCCAAGTAGGTAAATAGAATATCTAGTTACCAATCATGCATGAATTCTAATTTTGCGGAAACTAACCGTAAGATTCAGTTCATTCAACGGTCGTTTAGTTCATTTGATCGCCAATTGTTCTTGATAATTCACCAAACGAAGTTACGCTCGCGTGGCAAACATGCGTGTCTAATATATTTAAGGGAAGTGACATCTTGTCTCGCGACACGTTTACTCTCGTCGCGTGTTTGACAAAGCCGGCGCAGGGCGGTAATTACCATCTAATCCTCGATCCAAGCCTTCGTCGCCTCCAACAGATTGCTTGGTGCTGTGTGAGATACTTCTGCATCATAGTACAGTGGTAAAGTTCAGGTAAGTAAGTTAAACGTCTCAGAGACCATTATCAACCATTTTATTCTCCACACTGCTCGGGCACTAGCCTTTCTTATGGTGGAATAAGGAGAATAGGCCTTTACCCACCACGCAGGTTTGGTGCGTTTTAAAGACTGCAAAAACAACCGGGACCATCGGCTTAGCGTGCCTTCCGAAGCACGGAGGAGCACAAAATATTATTTTTGGTCACCTATGTATATATCGCTCTTGCTTTCGCCTACTCTCTTCATACATAATACATACTCAAGTCAGCAAATCGTTTGGTGAAGTAAATTAGCAGCGGGAATCAAAGATAGCCATGGGCCTTCGACGGGAGAGGATCTTAAATACGATAGTAGAAGAAGAAAAAGAACCAGATGTGAGAGCCTTGCTTTAAATTACAAGATCCTAAATCTAATCGTTTCTGTCAGTCAGGACATAGTCCCAGCTCTGTTGCTTTTTTCTATTATTATATCTGACTCCTCCTACTGTTGCTAACATATACTGTGGGTTCAGCACAGTCGCAGTCCTTATCAGCACGTTTATTTATTATGTGCGTGAAGATGTGTTCACTGGGTTTAGCTGTTTGAACAAGATCTTGGATGAGTGTCGCTGTTCTATATCTCCGTGTGGATTAACACGAGTGTCCTTGGAGAGATTAGCTCTATCTTATTGTGTTTTAATTATTAAATTTGAATTTGATTCTTCACACTAGGTATCAATCTAGCAACCAACCCGCTCTTTCAACCGCGATGATTCTAAATTATAGCAGCGTGAAATGTTTAAAGCCGTATTTGTTAAAGGTAAACGTTTGTTAAATTTTCATAATAGTTACCTAGTTCAGGTACAATCGGGGAACTTCCCGGTCGTCCAGTAGAGTACAATTACTGTTGGCAACAAGTTACTTTGAATAATCGATACTTGAAATAACAGTATCGAAGAAAAAACATCATGAACCTTTACAAAATAAGTATAGATGGATAATAAGTTTACTTAAAAACAATTTATAAAGTAGTTTTCCGTTATCTTATAGCAAAATAAATAATAACCTGCCACCATGGGATCCTGATTTGACATAGCCAACTGCGTTTGAAGTGAACGAATTATATAAACTTTGAGGAGTCGTCGTTTTTGTTTGAGAAGTAATTAAAAGTTGGGATCTGTTACGGAATAACTTGATGCCCATCACATTGACGTGATATTATTTACCGGGATGATGGTGAATTTTTATTTAACATAATACAGGATTATTAAATCCGACGCCTGCTAATGTTGAAAAAATATCGCCTTATAAATTGAATCAACGGGACTAAAACGCGACATTTGTTATAAGTACATACAAATAATTATGTTCTTAGGTACAACTTAACGTTTTCGCTATGTTGCTATTAGCCATAGTCAGAAGCAGATTGAATTATAGGTAATTAGTTATGAATATTATATAATAATATATATTATTGGAACGCGAAAGTTTTAAATCTTATATAATAAATATGGCCTGATTTTTTACTCAATTTCACTTTGAACATTATCGTGTATTGAATCCTGGAAGAATGGCTACTTGGACAATGTTTCTGATAGCAATGAAAGTAGAATATGATCAAAATGTAAATTAATTTTCTTCACCATCTTCAGCGATGATTGCGATTCTGGTTTAAACCAAAATCTGCAATAAATAAATACAAGCTGATTTTTAACGTTTGGTAAGTGATTTAGTTTTTGAATAAGTAGGCAAGTAGTGTAGCCGATTCCATTAATATCTTCTATAGATTAAAAAAATCATTCAAACGTATACCTAGGCAAATTTTTATACATTTGTGTTTTTTTGTTTAAATTTCTTATGTTTTGTTTTTGACACGAAATGAGTAACTTATAGGTCTTTTTTGGAAAAAATTGTTTTAGGTATATCTCGTTTGGATTCCGTTAGATATTATTTGCTACTTATCTTATATTGTGTTAGTCTGAAATTTAAATTACACCAAAAATCTTTTTAATACTTTATAATTTGTGCAGTACATGTTAGTATTTCATGAGTTTTTAGAACACTTTATTTACTTATAAAGTTATTCCACGAATTTTTGACGCAATACGATGTTAGTGTAATTTGGGACCGACTAATGTTCTTTTTACGATCCACTGTGTAAAACTGGCACTTTTGATGTCCGTCCAGCTGCACTCATTCCGGGAATGAATCTTGGGGTTCTGTACACGAGAACCATTAGAATTATTTAATAAAACATTAGGACGGATGTTGACGAATGTTTTAGGAAAAACATTTAGAGGCTATATAAAATCTTATACGTATGTTCTCTGAATATTCTTATGTAAGTAAAAGAATGAACTTCGACTGAGACTGATAGGGATATATATTTATAGTACTATATACTGAAAATAAATATTAAAGCGTGTGACGGGGCTCCTAGTCCGGCAGCACTACAGTCGCCGGAACGTCGGAACCGCCGCCCTTATTTAATAATTAGGAACGGAAAAAAAGAATCGATCCAGGAGACTTGTCTTTTATTTATATTAATGGAAATAAGGAACTGTAACAATATAAAAATACAAAGATATAAAAAAGTCCTAGTTATATATAAGAATACTTAATCTAAATAATGAGTAAAAAAGTAGGTAATCATGCTTACCCCGGGTATCGGGTTCCTGATGTATATAGAAAAATAAATTATTTACACAACTTTAAAATAGTAGCGTTTAGCTAGCTGGTTTCTGTAAGATTACGTCAAAATGAGCTGAACAGGAATCGTGGAACGGATAAAATTTGAATTTAGACAGAACAGATAAAAATACAACTTGATTACCATAGAGTGAGACTACGGAGTTTCTAGCTATTATAGAGGTTTCATCCATTCATAAGGCTAGAACGAAATGGCATGGTTACAAGCGTGTTAAAAATAGGCTTAAATTAGTAAAGGAATAAGTATGGAAAAGTCTTCACAAAGCACGGGCCGAATTACGAGGGACATGATCATTAATTTAATTTTAAAATAAACATTTACCAAAATACATTCTACTTAATATTATTTACTAAATTATACCTAAATGCAAAAGTTTGCGAGGCTGTTTAGATGGATGGATGTTTGTTACTCTTTCATGCAAAAAGTACTGAACGGATTTGGCTGAAATTTGGCACACAGATTGTTTTGGTGCGAAATAAAACGTAAGTGGACTGTATTAAATAGTCATAATAGTCATAGTCATAGTCATAACATTTATTGCAACATGTTGGTTATTACAGATGGTAAATACATAAAAAATGACCCATAAACATGACCCTGCGAGGGTATGGCAATTAAAATATTTTAAAAGTATGTGTTCTTAAACATAAACATTTTAAGTATAATCAAAAAATTCCTTCAAGGTATAATAACATTTTTGTATTAAATATTCCTTCAGTTTTGAGCAAAAGATCTTTTCTGTTTGTATTTCCTGGAATTCCTTTGGTATTTTATTAAATATTTTAATTGACATATGGTAAGTGCCTGAGCTCACCATATGTAGTTTTGCGAAAGGTAAAGCCAGTCTATTTTGGTACCTTAGGTTACGTGGATGTTGGTAAAAATCTTTTGCTTGTGAATACAAATGTATGTTCTGTTATATAATGGGTTATATAATGATAAAGTTCTAGACTAATTGTTAGCAAAACGGTACAATGGACGCGACGTTTGCATGGCCGGTCGATCGCGAAGTGCCGAACGGGCCGCGGAATCCCCCGCTCGCCGCTCAGCTAGCGATGTGACGTTTGTGCGTTTGCGCATGAACACAGATAGTAGATAGTAACCGTAACCGCCTCCGTGGTCTAGTGGTACAACCACCGGTATCAGACCCAGGGGTCCCGGGTTCGATTCTCAGCGGGGGTACATATTGTATTCGGTTTGGTTGGTGGTAGGTCTTGTCGTAAGTCCGCCTGGCTAGCTACCACCATCTTATCTAAGTCTGACGCCATAACAACAATGTTTTCAGCATTGTTGTGTTCCGGCAGTTAAAGATAAGATAGCCAGTTCCTCAGTGACTGGGGATTCCGGGAGAGGCTCGCTTCCAACTTCAGCCTTATCAATACTTAACATCAGGTATGATGAAGGCTAAGAGTGTCCCCGTACTTCATAAAAATAAAAAGTAAATAGAAAAAAACAAAGAGAACGTGAGAGAAATCGCAGGCAGCCGCTAGTGTTAACAAAGTACGACTATATACTAAAATCGCGATACCATGTTCCCCGTATGTATCTCAAGTATTTTACAATGATCTAGTTATTTTCTTTCTCTCTCTTTTTATATAATATACCTACAATAAACTGATAAATATAAAAATGCTTATAAAATTAAAACCTGGACCAAACCAAAGCATCTACTAACCAGATACAGTCTTAAATAGCGTTTGATTGAAGCATTTAGGTCACTAAACGTAAAAGGCAATCCAACGCAACAAATGAGAGATCGTAAACACGTTACGATTGTCGTAATTTTTTGACTGATGCTTTCGGTCTATTTTGTAAAGAATACACTTTTATTTTTACCATTGGTTGCGTAAGGACGTAAAGTTTTGTAACTACTGTTCGTAAGGCAGTTCTATTCTAGCGTTCTTTGTCTATGGTCGCTAGCGGATATTCTTTGAAACGAGTGCATTGCTTGTGAATCGTTTCAAGAATTAAAATATATTGTAATAATTTACAATAGTCTAATATTTGAAGTCCGAATCTAAGACAGACAAATGCCTGAATTGAAATAAAATGTTATTTAGGTTATGTACTCGCTTTTAAAATCTTTCGAGTTTTTGGGTGTTAAATAAGGTATGCAACGCTCTCATTACTCTCCCATTCCTATAATTTTCGTTTTTTACTAAAGCATCATGTTAACCTTAACTAATACTATAAACTAGCGGATCCTCGCGGTTTTACCCGCGTGGTGGCGTTCCCGTGGGAATATCGGGATAAAATATAGCCTATATCACTCGGGAGAAATGTAGCTTTCTAATGGTCTAAGAATTTTCTAAATCGGTCCAGTAGTTCCTGAGATTAGCGCGTTCAAACAAACAAACTGTTTAGCTTTTTTACAGTATAGATTCTTTTTGTTTGTGTTTGTATGTCCTTTCTTCACGCCCGAACTACGCAATCAATGGAATTTATTTTTGTCATATAGTTGAAAGGACGGAGAGTACTTGTTATCCCGGGAAAGGGAATCACGCGGGCAAAAGCTAGTCTAAAATAAGAATGAACTTTTAAATAGGATTTTGAATTATATTGACATAAATTGAAATTAAATGTTCTACCAGGATCAGGGTTTCAAAGCTATTTCTTAACAAATGGCCCCAACAATAGACCTACGCTTCTCACAAAAACCTTATTCCATTGGGAAAACAAATGTAACTTTTAGAAGAACCTCCCTCGTAATTCAAGTTTAAACTTTACAAGAGTCGGTAATTATTATAATCCTGGCAATATCAGAGCAACAATGCTTATTGTTTAAGCTGTGTTGTCCCGAAAGAAACTTTTAACAGGCAAGAAACTTAAGACGAATACAACCAAGTGATCGCTATCAACACAGTACGGTAATGTGCATATTAATTTAGAAACCCAATTTGGAAGTTTCAAGCCCTCATTAAAAGTTTATGGATTAATTATGTGTTAAAATATTGATTACTTAATACGTACATTTAGAACTTTTTGACAAAGTTACTTTTTGAATGAGGTGTTTCATTAAGGAGTCGCTGTTAAATTGACACAGTGGGATGTAGGTATGTCTCTGTGTGTAGCTTCATAGGATTACTAAATATTTAACACGCCGAGCAGCGCCTCATAATAGAAGCGTTCTCTTGTCCCTCGTCAAGTCCCTAAGTCAACGATAATATATTCTCTGTTTTCGTTCTGACACCAACGCTGTTTTCACTTATTAATAAAATTAATATATTTTTAATAGAAATGAGCTAACAAAATCGAGTTACCTACAGCTAATTACTTAAGACGCTTCATGGAAAAAGTATGTACTTTTACGTATAAATCAATAGGATGGTTAGAGATGTTACAAATCTGGTAATAAGATATACATTGCTCATACCTTTATCTAGATTTGTAATGTACCAGAAACACGATTTTATGATTTTGCCTAGACATTTTTTCTTTTCGAAACGACCTCCTAAAAATCCGAAAATTCACGATGATTCTCAAATGGGGTTACATTAATACTATTGGATATGGGTTTAATTAGTGGACACCATATTTAACATCGTGTAGTTTATTTCTCTTTAATCGCTATAGTTATTTACTACGAAGGGTCAAGTGATTTCGTAGTTTTTTCGTCTAATCTGCAAAATCGGCCTTTAATCGCCTAATCTGCAAAATTACTATCTCACTTCAGCCGTATAGCGCCTTAATAGCAGCGGGGTGAGTCTGTCGTCGCCATCAAAAAGTAGTTTATATAGCACCTGCATCTGTAGCAGTATTAAATATCAAGTATTCTTAATTTGAAATTAAGCTATTAATGCCCAGAGTAGTAGTGATAATGTGGTATGGAACTTCCCTTGGGTAATTATGATAACATTTAAATTTGGAACGCCAAAATATCAACACAAACTTCTATCAAAAATAGTTGCGAAAAAAACAAGGCTTTTCAAGGCATAACTTCCTGGTCCAAGGAGATTTTAACTATAAAATGGACTCTTCAAAGAGACTTTACTCCTATGAAAAATATAAACGTGACTGTATGTATCGGGGTCTATAGCAGCAAGAAATCATTTGAAATTGGAACTATGTGATATTGTGCACTCATTCCAGCAAATTTTAATTAAAATGCTTTTGTTGTAGAATTGTAACGTCTACACATCAGTTTTACTTTTAATGATAACGTCTGTTCCAAAATTAACAACAATAATATAGTCTATTCTTTTTGTATTATGTTATGTGCATAATACTTCTGTTCTTTATTGGCACTTCAAGGTCTTTTCTAACTTATATCTACATTGTAAACTATATGTAATGTATATACGACTGTTTGTTGCCAGAATAAATGAAAAAAAAAACCAATATAATGTTATAGCTATCTCTTTCATTTCCTTGCTTTTTCGTATCTTTTGTCTTACTTATCAGTAAAACATGGCAAATCATCAAATTGTGAATGTGTGTAGTCTTGACTCTTGGTCACAGATATAATGAAAATTATCATTGCATTGCCTACGGAACTATATATCTAAAGAAAAAATCGGTGATTTTCTATCCTTTCGATATTTTTTTCGCGAATTATTAAATTGTTGTTAAGTATTTATTAGTTTTAGAATTTATAATTTCTTTTTTATTTAACGTCACAGTAGGCACAGTAGGTGTATAAAGTAGAGTATGCTCCTCGGGGATAAAAGTGTCTTAGCCTTGGGCAGACTTGAATCCTTCGCTTCATTCAGGATTCTTACCATAATCAATTCACATCTTAATTCCCACACTACGTTCAGGAATTAACTACAGAATCCTTCATTTCGCTCAGGATTCAATATGCTGCCCGTGATATAAGACACTGCTTTATCCCCTTAGTGCATAATCTACTATAATATTATATGGTTGTCTAATTAATGTATGTGTTTAATGTAAAATGCGTTTGATATTCTCTCCGTTACCTCTTAACTTGGCAAAATCTGGTTTGCCTTGACACTGAAAAGGACAAACATTACGTTGAACTATTCTGAAACTCACTAAAGCCAAATAATATTCAAAGGATCAACTAACAAACCATCTCAAGAGTTAAGAATACCGATATTAATCTGAGATAGTAACCTTTCTTTGCTTTAGATAAAAAGGTCCGACCTTTAGGGGTAAACTAAATAAGTAAGTAAGTATTACTAATAAAGTAACAAGTTCTTTGATGGCTATCGCTGAATGGCTTATAAAATTATTCTGAGAATGAATTTAATGTTTTGATAACTGTTTGAGAATTAGATTATATCAATCGTTAAGATTTCATCTAGGATTACTAAGGTAATAAACTGAAATACCTTCTCGGATTTGGATTTGGACTGATCTAGATACCCGCTTTATACCATAGACCATACTATATACTCTATACCAACCGTCTAGTTACTACCTTACCTACGTCACAGCTATCGTCACGTCATCTAACGTCACTACTACTAAATAAAAAATATCTCGATCTTATTTTCGAAAATTTCTTTGACACCGGCTCCACAAATTGGCCTCAACATTGGCAAATACATCGTAAATTGACACTTTCAAAGGACACTACGACTACTATATTTATTCAAAATCAGCATATTTTATGATAATGCATTGGCGGTTGTTTAGACCAACAACATGCGGAAGGAATAAATATTAAACAAGAAAACAACTAGAAAAAAGGCAACTTGTCTCATGTTGCTCTGACGGGATTCGAATCAAGGATGCAAAAAATGCAGATAAATCAAAGGATTGTAACGAGTAGTAAAATAGAAACACGTCATAATAAAATAAAACAACTGACTGACAGTCATCCCGTGACCACGGCAGCTGAAAAGGTGCCGAAACGTCGGGAAAAATACGGACAATTACAACTTAGTTCGTGGAATATAGCGCGTTTGATATCCGTAAAAGTTGTTTTATTTTAATGAACAGTGCGCGCCAAAACATAAGATGTGACGTACGTCATAATAAAACAGGTTAGTTAAATAATGTGAGCTTCATAGGTGGATTGGGCCTGTAGTCAAACTGTGTTTCTATCATATCGTGGCTCGTGGTCAGGCAAAACTGTAGCGAGTAGATAAATAACGAGCCGAAGGAGGCTGTGAGATTATTTTATTCGAAAAAGAAATATTTATTTCTCAAACATGCTTAGAAATGTTGTCGAACTTAAGTATCGAATTTAAGGACAAAGAAAATCAAATCCATTGCAGGAGCGTTTTTTGAATTTGGAACATTACAGAGAGTATTTAACAACTCTAGCACGCCGTTTCATACAACATTGCTGGAGCGCTGTAATGTTCCAAATTCAAAAAGACGCTCCTGCAACGAATTTGATTTTCTTTTAGTTATTATTAAATGTATAATATAAAAAGTACACATGTTTTTTTTCCCTGCATTCTTTTTAGAAAAGCACTATATATGCCTCGGCGGAAATGGCAATTGCCTGTCTCGTATTAGTGAAGTCCTCGCCTACGGCTCGGCCTTCAAACTCATACTCGACCTGCAATTGCCTATTTCACGGCCTTTGCAATAATGTACTATTAATTCATTCTTACACTTACAGGTAAACTATTAGTCTTTAAAAGTCAACGTAAGGAAAATACATGATTATACAAAATTATTAATTTCTTGCCTAATTTCTCGAGCTCGAGAATAATCCTTATCTGAGGGCCTAGCGTGAGTTTTCAAATGTCCAACCATCGCGTGAGAGTAAAATATTGACAGATAGCCTTAATGCAATAGGAATAAGGTTAAGAATTAAACTCTATTTGCAAACTTCGGCGTGAGCGAGTAAGGTGAGACAACTCACAAAGCACTCAGTTAGTTACAAGTACTTACCTACGAAATATTTTACAGGATTTACACCCAGTTGTAGTAAGCCCCATTAAAGTTAATGCTTCATTAAATCTATTGCTGTCACATTTCGTTGTCAAGAAATAAAAAGTGACAGCAATAGTTTTAATGAAGCATTAACTTTAATGGGGCTTACTGCAACTGGGTGTTAGGGCTGAATTCATTAATGCAACACATACCAATACAGACAAGCCATGCCATTGTAATCACCCAGCGTCCGTTGCTTCGAACCGAATCCAGTCCAAGACAGTTCTTCTGTAACTCAACTGCTTTGCTCCATCGGCTTCGCTAAACAAGAATAATGTTATTCGAGAAGTATTGTTTAAAATAATTAATTTCCGAGCGACTCCAATGCACTACTGACTGTGTTAAACGAATACGGAGCAATCCATGCGTGCATTCAAAACGTACGAGTAGCTCTTAGCTACGGCATGAAATAACCCCGCGTAGTCTATGGTCGTGTTTGTCTTCCCCACAGACATAGATCTATGTATGTGGTCTTCCCTGACTGCTATGATAATTTGTGCTGCTATGTTATGTCAAGTTATGTTTATGAAAAACGTGTAAGCAAATATTTAGAGACTTTTAATATATATTGGTACGTAAGTAGTTGATTGGTTCGTGTTTTTATTACTGGTTGTTTACTTACTTTGTAATAAATTCTTATGTTTAAGGGCCCGCTATAGGCCAACGAAAATCAGATTGCTTTACATGATCGTCTGTTATATCAATATTAATGAAAAACTGAATTTCAAATTAAGATGCAGCAAACTACAGGACTAACACTAGTGACTATGTTACTCAAAAACACGATTGCATAAAATTTTCTCGATAGAAAAAAATTGCGAAGTTGCCTCCAAATCACTATAATTAACACTATAAACTGCTAGTATTCAAGTAATACATTAAAATAAAGCTTGGAACTTTTTAGTATAATTACACTTTTTTGTAAATAACCTTTAAATATCCTTTATAAAAAGAGTTTCCTTCATTTCTTCATTCCGGACCGGCCGAATGGGGCCGGAGAATTATATAGTAAATGCTGCCTTATTTCTTATAGAAATAAGGCAGCATTTACTTTGCAGTTCGCCGTTGCAGTTATTACTTTTACTTTTGGCCTAGAGCGGGCCCTTAAGTAGTAAACTAATTTCTTCGTTTTTGGAGGGTCTTATTTCATTTTAGATCGGCACTGTATTTGGAAATACACAAGCTAAATATTGTTATAATTAGGAAAAAAAATCAAATAGAAAGAAACCATACTTTAAAATTTAACCAAACATTATGACCTATGCCGCCATCTAGTGGTAAAGTACGAGAAACTTTTAAAAGCAGCTGCCCATTGTGCTTCGTTTAAGTTTCCCTGGTTTCGAAAAGATGGCGATGTGTGATCTTAATCGTAATGTAAATTGTAAAGAACAAGTTGTAAGTTTTGAATAAATATTCGACGCGTTGTTGCTAAAGCGCTGCTAGAATGCTATATGACGAAAATAAATAACAATGATTATTTTAAATAAATTAAAAGTTATAGGGCCAAATATTTAGTATTTATTTTTGATCTGTATGTTCTAATTCGAAACCATTATTAATCTAAACATAGAAAGCAAGATGGAATATAAAATAACTAATAATGGACAATGCAACTTTGTTTGTCAACCAACTTTATTGACAACGTCTGTGGCTTAGTGAATCAGACCCAGAGGTCCCGGGTTCGATTCCCAGTGGGGGGAACATATTGTATTCGATTGGTCCGTGTTAGGAAGTCCACCTGGCTAGCTACCATCTTATCAAGTCTGAGGTCATAACAACAATTTTTACAGCATTGTTGTGTTCCGGCAGATAGAGGTAATACTTATCCATTTAATAAGTTAAAAGCCAGTTAGTTCCTCAGAAGTTGAGGATTCCGGGAGAGACGCGCTTTCCACCTTCAGTCATAACATTACTTACCTACTTAGTATGATGAAGGCTAAGCACTATTATAGCTTAGCCTTCATCCCTGTTGTACATAAAAAATACATAAAATATACACAAAAATAAAAATACATAGATATGATGGACAAATAAAATTATACTTATTTAATAAAATATTACACAAAGCAGTCTCTACAAATTTTATTTAAAGAAAAACGAAATTTATTATTTCTATTTTTGTTTTATCGCTAAAACCATAAAATGAAAATTTATTTTGGATTAACAATGCAATTTAACTAAAGCACTTTGGACACAAAAAAAAACAATCTACTATTATTCCAGCTGTTAGGTATTTGTAGTACCTACATAAGATTATCTATTTTTTTAACAGTGCCTTTGCGAAGCATACGCACTTATAAAAAGCGTTATTTAATAAAATTAAAATGAGAAACTATGTTTCGAAGTTAGAGGTGAAAACAACTTTATAAATATATCTATAACCAAATCTCAAACCAACAAATATCAACAAAATTCTTATGATAACTATCCTTTACAATCGAAAAGCTTGCAGTCGGATTTATCTAGCTTTTCTAACGGATCACACGGTTTTAGACATACCTAAGTCTAGAATCTAGATAAAGGGTGGGTTGGGTACTAGTGGTCCGGTCAGGGGCGATCAGTCAACGTCGCCGGCGCATTGTTATCCCCCCGTAATAAAGTGCAAATTGCTGCTCGCGCCGTTTCAACAACTTTATAAAATATTAACTCGTCAGTCTTCTGAGTTCGAGTTTGAAAATGTGAAACAATGGGTACTGGAATACGATAAGATAAACAAGTAAAAACATAGACTAGTAAATAAGGTTTCGATAAAATGCTGAATGTAATTGGAAATACTAGCGCATTGTAAAAAGACCTTTGTTAAACATTCTTTTACACATTTAAATGTAAATTCTTTGAATGTCCATCATAAATTAAAAATGTTATCTTTGCTGTTACCTATGTATTTACTTGAAATATTTCGTTACCAATTTATGTCAATAAAAATTACTGTTAAAAAGTTTAAAATACATACAAAATTAGGGACAATTCACAGATTATCACTTAATAGTTAGTATTATTTGTTGTAACTGCATGATGCCCTAACTTTGTTAATTATATCACCAATACGATTGAAACTTTCCCTGCTCTACGCCATGCATACAAGCAATGTAAGTACCGGCATTCGATCATATATACTCCACCGTCCTCGAGGAACCGACCATTTTCTCGTATTTTAGGAAACCTCGGAGGCACAATCAGTCAACGTCACGGCGCATTGTTAGAGGGAATAAAGTGCAAACTGCAGCCGGAACAGGGAACTTTTATAAAATATTAGCTCGAACAGCGCTTTGTTGGGGCCCAGATTGATTGGAATAATGTTGAGTAATTTATTCAAAATCTATACTTCAAATATGTCAGGAAGCTTCTTTAGAAAACCTTTAGCAAAGAATTTGCTGAATATGTTAGCGTTGGAGCTTTTACACGTAATTTCCTGATGCTTTTCACGTCCTACGAGTATGTTTTTCTCAGTATTTCCGACGCTACATCTACACTAAATAGACTACAGATTTGACTGTCACAGACTAAAAATCCTATTACAACTGTTTCAAGAAAAACTTAAGCTATACAATTACTTCTATTAACAACGAGTTGTACAAAGTTTTTATTATTTTCCAAGAACTGGGCTCGGCCGATGCAATACTTAAGCCAGGCTGAGGCAGTCCCACTGGTGGGCAAAATAAACTGGAACAAGCGGCTCTGACAAATAGCGTTTTTGTGTTGCAGCGGGCGGTTACGCGCTAAACGGTTGACTCGATTGCTGCCAGCCTCCTACCCTTTTTAAAGCTCTACTATCGGTTCTCATTTTCTACTAACTCAATAGAGATTTTATGGTCGACAAATACTTAGCAAATTACCTCCAGTAAACTTGTTTAATTTGATGTGGTATCAATACGAGGATATTGGAAAATTTGTGGAAAGTGCTGTCATACACTATTTTACAAGCTTTAAAAAATGTAATTCAAGAATTACATCACAATGAACTCCACATGATTGTTACGATTGTTTACTTAATACTCTTAATTTTTTACGAATCATGAAAATGGTAATTACTTACCTATATTTGTTTATGTACAGTGGTGGTCATTTAGAAGAACGTTTATTTAAAGAGTTTTTTTTTACATTCGTGTATACACACGATTGCCTAAAAAATAATTAATAAACTTAATACATTAAATCTGAACCTAGCATTAATACTAACTGGGCTGGTCACATTATTAAGAACGCTGAAGAGTTTATTTTTTATTCATATTTAAATGAAGAAAACTCTGTGGCTCTTTGGTCGTAGGTCAATATTCGTTTAATTTTGGCGCCATTTAGTGCTTTAAAGGTGATTGCTTCTTATAAAATCAATGGCAAAAAATAAAAATTGTGAGAAATCTACAAGGGAAGTAATAATAAAACTTCACGAGAAAAATTGGTTGTATCAAAAGATAGCGGTCCATCGGCAACGCTCAAAAACGATGGTTTTCCACACTATAAAGTATACCAAATCACTTCAAATGTTCTGCGTCTACCCAACCAGAGAAAGTCATCTCGTCAAGACGATCGAAACATCGTACGGTTGGCAAAACAATATCCATTTAAACGGTCTTGAGCTGAGAAAAGAATATTTTGGTGAAAACAACCCTTCAACAATCTCAGCACGCACTATTCGAAGGCATTTGGTAGAAGAAAATTTGCACGGAAGGATAGCAAGGAAGGAGCCCATGTTGAAATGGTCCCATAAGCAAGCCCGGCTTGCATTTGCAAGAAGGTATGAAAACTGGACAGACAGACAGTAGAAAAAATTTAAAAAATTCTTTCCGATGAGACACAAATAAACAGTGTATTTTCTGACGCAAAACAATATATACGATGCCCTTCAAATAGTGCATTCGAACCCAAGTACACAAAAGTGCCATGAAAGCATGGCGGGGAAAATATGAAAATATAGGGGTGCTTTTCTGGACATGGTGTTGGACCTGTATCCTTAGTACGAGTTTGGCAAACTAAAATTGTTTTCGAAAACTATCGCTTTGTCTCTTTCATATCCATTGACTGCTTTACCGACATGAGAAGAGGATTCGATAGTTATCGAAAACGTTGACAGTAAATGTCAACTCGTACTAAGGGCTCTGTTAAGCAGATAGAGGAAAACATGGGTCGATTCCAATACAAAAATATACTGGAAGAAACAATGTTACCTTGCTCAGGACGTACTTCCGGTAATTTGGACATTCAAGCATGATAATAACCCAAAGCATACTGCACGCGTCGTTAAGGAATTTCTCTCACCGTAATCAGTTTTTGTCATAGATTGGCCAGCTAACAGCCCGGATTTAAACCCAATACATTATCTTTGGTGCGATATCAAGAGAAAGGTTTCATACTTATGGTAAATTTTAAATAGAAAAATATTGGAAAAAGTTAGCTCGGCCACAAGAAAGGTTTCAAATCGGCAATGTGGCAATTTAAGAGCTGTACGACTTTTTTTTTCGAAGAATGGAACTCTATTTCTATTGAGAAATACCAAAAATTGATAGAGTTGATGCCTCGTCGCAGTAAAGCAGTAATAAAAAGCCGTGGACATGCTACTATTAATTTTAGTTTAAAATGTATAAAATAGCTTTTTTTCTGTACGCACTTCACATGTGATTTATTTTATCTCAGTGTCAAATAAAACAACTGCCGAGCAGTTTAATAAATCGTTCTTAATTATTTGTCCAGCTTCATTACTGTTTGAATTTCTTAATCTACAGAATAAACAAAATTAAAAAAAAACATGTTATATGATTATGATTTTATTCTATATTCCTAGTTTCGTTTGCTTTATGCTTGTGGCTATATCAAAACATCAGCACAGCGCAGGACCGACCGTTGTGGAAATCCTTGGGGGAGGCCTATACCCAGCAGTGGGTGTCATGTGGCTGAGACGACGATATCATAACATAACTAGTAACATCTTAGAATGAATACATGACTGCACATGACATGATTTAGTTAAAAAAAAACTCTGCAATTTCAAATCGTTCTTAATTATATGACCACCACTGTATATGTTACGGTAAATATTAATAATTTGCAATTATTCATAATAACCAACGATTCTTAATAATAACCATTATTATAGGTAACAGTGATTAATTAATTCTTTTTACCGCACATTATTTAATAATTGCACCTTACTTTTGATTCGGTCAAATATATCGATATTTACAGTCTTTTGACTGGTATCATATTTTAGTACTTTTAAAAGAAAGTCGTCTCGTCTGGTGTTTCTATGGAAGCTCATTTTTATCGTAAAAGTTAATTTTCTTTGCTTTTATCGTGCGTGGCGTCTTGAAAGAACAATCAAAATGGCGACGGGTGAAAATTTCAAAAGGGGAATGCGACAAAGGTGAAAATACCTTAGTGGAATTCCCCTTATAAAATATATTCATCCCGGAAAATGCGTGAAACATGGTTACCAATTAAATGTAAATATTTTATAAATCTACCTTTTATAAAATATTAAATGTTAATATTTTATAAGCGTGAATTGATCGAGTTACGATCGAGAACCCGCAGTAGAGACTTAATAGTTTCCCCTCTGGAACTTTTCAATCGCACGATAAGAGGCTTGCGGGGACGTCTCCCGATATTTATTTACCGCAGGAAACTTATTCGCATCGTCTCTCGTCGCCAACTGAATTTGTTCATTATTCAATTTGTTCCATTGTCTTTTTACAAATGAAACTACTTACTGTCTGCGGTGCGTTTGCGGGTACTTTTCGGTACTTAGTTGAGTATTTCATTTTTGTTAAAGTACTTACTTTTGATAAAAGCTTTGTGTTCTGTAACGTTTTTCGCTTTACAATTGTGCTCATTATTTAATATAAGGTTTTAATACTACCATTCTTATTATAAATCATTTATTTAAGTGAGGTTGAGATTTATTTATTTAACTAAGTGGTATTTTTTCTATTCGCTCACAGTGCGTCTTAACGCGGGTATCTTAATACTTATTTATCAAAAATATTGTAGTAATAATATTTATTATATTATTGTAAAATCTATACACATTTTAAAACATTATGCACTTTGACCTAACCTTCCTTTTTAAAATGAACAAGGAACAAGCAAAATATATGTTACAGGCACTCTGTATAATCCGGTACGATACAGAATTCCTAGAACATTCAGACATAGTACTATTTGGTAGATTTAATTAATCACAGAAGCCATTGTTACTTTTATATTTTAATAGGCCAATCAAATAAGACTCAAACTTATTTCAGTAAAGGCATTAATCGATTAATTTCCTAGTAGGAAGTGTATACAATTCCTGAGACCTAGGTTTGATTATCTAATTAATACTTAGATAATGAAATTCGTAATAAGTAAGTATTACATACATTTCCTGAACAACCCACGCCTAGGCATTTTATATAACGTCTGGATTATACACATTGCCGCTAACATATAAGTACCTACATGGAAAAGCTTAAAGAATTAAGCCTCTCTGGCTGCTTAATGATTCAGGGAGCCTAATTGCCTCTTCCGAATCTCGGATGATCGTGAATAAAACCTTACGCTTAGTCAATTTAGAGCCTGCATAAGCACGCACGTCGTTACATCAAATATTCAAATGTTTCAAGGTCTTTTTTTGTGAAAGTGGAAATCAAGCTAAACGGTCTATTCACACACACCAGAGCCGTGCACAGGCTATGAGATTGGTTGGTGGTAGGACTTGTTGTAAGTCCGCCTGGCTAGCTACCACCATCTTATCTGATTTCTAAGAGTGACGCCATAACAACAATGTTATCAGTATTGATGTGTTGGCAGGCAGGCAGTTAAATATAAAATAGCCTGCTCCTCAGTGATTGAGGATTCCGGGAGAGACTCGCCTGCATCTTCAGACTTATCAATACTTAACATCAGGTTGTTCATAAAAAAAAAATCCGTTTCGAGAGTCCGTATCATGTCAGGCGCTATGAAGAAACTAAGAGAAGATTTATAAATAAATGTTGACATCTAATAATGATCTTCTTCTTTGATTTAGAGTCCCCCTCTTGTCAGCAGGATACGAGTGGGATCTTCAAATCTTCTTTTTATCTGCCAATATCTTCATCTCTTGTATTCTTCTTAGTTTGGTTGAATGAGCTTGTTCTAGGTCTACTCTACTCTTCCCCTCTCTATTTATGGTTTCATTATTTTAAGGAAACTGTCGATTAGTATCATATAACTTTTGATCGTACACAGAACTAAGTATATCGAGATAGACGGTAAAAGTTTACCTTGCGTGTAAAAAGTTTGATCCGCGGTCAAAGTTTTCCGACCTAGGTCTGTCCGCTTGAGACCATTGCCATGAAAATATGCGTCACCCAGACACGAAAATGATTAATTGTGCAGTGCTTTCTTTTACGAGCTCGTCAATACCATCGAACGTCATCGAAGAAGTACAAAAAATTCGACACGCTAGGTTCTCATACAGTTTGAAGCGCTCTTTTCGTTTATCTCGATATAGGTCTGTGAGTGTACCTCTTCTATTCTCAATAGGTTCCCTCTTTTCTCGCCAACCATGGTCAATACTTCCTCGCATATCTTTCTTTCTGTCCAGCTAATTCCTCCTCTATTCTCCTCCAACACAACAGAAATATTAAGCAGTCATGTAGTGAGTTGACGACTAAAAGAAGGCTTAATTATTACTGTAATTAATCAATCGTCGTTACTGATTCTAAGCTACGCTAACGGCACAGGTATTGACGGGTGTGGAATGATCATGGGTGAGATTTTTTGGCTCTAATCACAACACGTCTCGTCGCTCTCACGTCTCAAGCACGGCTCTGATTTATCTCTATTTGAAAATCTAATCTAATTCTTTAGGTCAAAAATTTTCCCATTCTTAACTTGTTGGGAAATAAAAAAAAACCTTCAAAAATCAAAAACTGAAAAATAAAAGTAATAGAAGTGTAATGCAGAATTCCTTGGCTGGCACCGACACCAAAAGCTTTATTTTTTACTTTTTGATTTTACAAGTCGGTTTTTTTTTATAAAAAGTTTTTTATTTCACAATTTTTAAAGATAGAATAAGGCCTGCACTTTGGTTTGACTCAAACTAGTAGCGTAGGCAACTACTTGTTTGAGTCACCCTTTGTGTCAAACTGCTTGACCGAAAAAAAGACAGTTTTTTCAAGATTTCTTCAAAACTATTGAACCGATTTTAAAATTAAAAAAAATGGGATCAACCAGGGCACATACCCGATGTTATAACGTTTGAATCATCTCGATCGGTTCAGGCGTTCTCGAGTAATCGATGAACATACATAAAATATATATATATATATATATATATATATATATATATATACGCGACGAATTGATAACTTCCTTCTTTTTTTGAAGTCGGTTTAAAATTGAGACCACTGGGAGCTCTCTATCTTTGGAGCTATTAGACCTAAAAAATTGGTTTAAGGCACAAATTACTAGGAATTTTATAAACTTTTAATAAATATAGCGACTCTTCTCGTCATAGCCTACGTCTGTTATTTTTTGCACAACTAAAAAAAGAAAAAAATATCAGTTTTTCAGCAATAACTCAGCGCGCTTACATTTTAGAACGCTGCAAATCTCGTTAAGTACTATATCTAGGTGAACCTTCGAAGAGGTGGACCCAAAGAACATATGAAAAATGCAAGTTTAACATTATGACCGGCTTGTGAATATAATTGTACATTTTCCAGAAAAAAGTACATTACAGGACATTTTCTAACAACTGCACCTCACAAGTAGCACTCACACATTTTATATCGTTCACCAACCAGCGTAGGTACATACTGTTCGAGTGCTATAAAGTGTAAAGTGGCGACATGGTCTATAAAATATCTCATGAAACATTTAAAAACCATTAAAACATCGAAACGCGTTTAAAATTTCACCCCACTCGTAAAATAGGCAATTGTGAAGGTGCGCTTTGAACATAAAATTTGGCCACTCAAGCAATACTGAAAAGGTCGTTAACAAATCTGGTTTAGGCTTTGATGACTCGTATACCTACATTGTTTTAAGATTAGCAAATCAAAATTAGTTGTCTACATACTACGTTATCACTAGTATTTAACGTAAGTAGTTCTGCAAACCCGCAAAACACCACAAAACCGCGTAAAGAATGAGTCGAAAATTTGTATTTTCACAGTTCTTAAATATTGGCAAAAAAGAGTCATTGGCTTGGACAAAATTCGTCCAAGGTTATTGGACATTTGAAATCAAAATTTTAATTATACCGTAAATATCGGTCATTGAGATCAGCCAATTTAAAGCAGTTAATATATACTGTGGTTTTTAGGGTTTCGTACCTCAAATAAAACCCATATAAGATAACTTTGAAGTCCGTCTGTCCGTCTCCGTTTATCGCGAGAACGCGTGATATTGAGTTTTAAAACCATATTCAGGTCACCAGTCTGTTGAAGCTGTAAAAAAAAACTAACTTGTAAATTAACGTAAAAAAAGGTAGGACCGTTTATTTCGCAAAAAACGTAGGGTCAGGTGGGGCACAGTAGAACGAAAAACGCATTTAGATTTTTAGAAAAATCAAATTTTATTTAATCATGATGAGGTGAACATTTAAATGTTAAGCAGCCTTTGCTTTATCATTTTGCAATAAAAGTTCATATTATAGGTAGGTAATCATTAGTGACACTTTTCCGAGAACAGAATTTTGTTCCACTGTGCCCCAGGTCTGTTGTTGAGTGGAACACCCCCCTAGGGGTGCACAGTAGTACTTACGTAATAAACCTAAGAATTAGTAAATAAAACTGTCGTTTAGTTGATGTTGGGCTTATACGTGGCAATAATTTGAGGATAATCAAATAACTTCTTTCTTCATTTAGGATGTTTTCTGAAATAAAAACACAACAATAACTATCTATTAATATTTACACTCTACATTGGCGAACTGATATGCAAAAACCTCCTTACAACCTATTCCAAATGAAAAAAAAAAATTACCATGGGCAAAGTGAATCATGTTCCACTGTACCCGTTCCACTGTGTCCCTCACCCGATTTTATTAAAACAAAAATAATTAAAAACATTAGATTATCTTTATAGGTTATGTTTTGCTCTTTAATATATCACCAATTACATACCTATAAACAGTACAGAATGTTTCTTACCAGTTTTGCATAAATCGGAAAATACTACACGAACATGCTAATGGAATGTATGTCGAAAGACCGATTTTCCAAAATATTTAACGCGAAACTGCGGCGGCATTTGCGCGTTTGATTATGCTGTCAATAAAAACAATCGAAATGTTATAAAACGACAGAGTTATTGCGGGTGTTTCACTCTGCCCCGTGTTCCACTGTGCCCCCTCTGACCCTACTTATATTTCGACACTCTCAAGGTAATTAAAACTCATAGGGTACTTCCCGTTCAGCTAGAACTATGAAGTTTGGCAAGAAACATCATCGTTTTCTACAAATACAGGAAAAACACTGAAAACTATACATTTGTTTTAAAATCATAAGAAAATATTTAGTTTTTAGTTTTGGAAATTAATTCGGGAAAATTCGGAAAAAACTGCGAGACTCGATTCCTACACAGTACAGTCGGGGACTTTCCCAGTTGACCAGTAGAGTTTTTTTAGGGGGCTTTATTTAAAAAAGTAAAAGATATGTAGAAAACGTTTAGATCACAAATAATTCATAATTAGTAGGGTTTCATTTGAAGATAAATTATTTCTTTAATTTTAGTACTTTCCGAGAAAACGTTTCCTTAAACAAAATCTACTGTTCAACTGAGAAATTCCCCGATTGTACCTACAAATTTGTGCGGAAGCCACGGTTGGCGAGTCTGACTCACACTTCGGTTTTAATTTTTTAATTAATTCAATTGAGACACTTAATTACTCTTTTTTTATAATAGAAATAGCTGAGCTTGGAGACCTTTTTGACTAAACATGTTTTGTTTTTAATTTTGTGCAACATGTAGTCGAATAAATTTTCTTTCTTTTTTCATAGATTGTTTGTTTCCCTAATAAAAACTTTGTAGGATAATCCTTCGGCGATTTTCTATATTTTAATATTACGATAGCAATTTCACAATTTTATACTTTTAACGCATTATAAATTAGATCTGAATCAGCTAAAATCTAATTTAAAACTGAGTTTACTAAGCGAACTACGTATGTACATACTTAATGAGGATTTAGCTTGCAACATAATCTTGTTCCTAATTACCTAACGTTTGCATGTGAAACCTATTATCATTAGTGGTAAACAGCATTATCTAAATCTAGACAAGAAGCGTAATTGAAATGTCTAATTCTACTATTGGCTTTGTCCGTATCTATTGAGGTTTCCTGTGTAATTACTTAGGAACATTAGTACAAATTAACCTGATGTAAGTCAATCAGCTAATTTATAGCATAAGTTATTATTACGCATAGTATTTTATGATCCTGTTTGAAATATATTTTTGTGAAAATATATATTTAGTTGTGATAAATATTAAACAATAAAATATACTAGAAAAAAGCAACTAGTCGCATGTCGCCCTGACGGGATGAAACATGAGACTAGTTGCTTTTTTCTAGTATATTTTCTTGTTTAATATTTATCACATAAAAATAGCATTGTAAAATGCAAAATTCAAAAGTTATAATATATTTAGTTGTTAACATTTTTATATGCTAAATTTAAATGTAAAGGAATAATTGAGACGGTAATAAAATTTGTGACAAAAATATTAATAATAGTGAGAATGACTAAGACGCAGTTATCTGTTATTAAATAATGTTATTATATTTTTCAATAAAGTAGTAGTAGATATTTAAAAGTTTTCATTCTTAAATATTACATTTGGAAACAATCACACCTACACACACCACTTACACTACAAAAGTAAGAACTGAAATTAGTCATATATAAAAGCTTCTACAAATCCGACTGCAGCATAACAAAGCTGCATTATACCTAAGTACCATTTACACACAAATTATTGGGCCCACATACTACGCGTATTGATTAATAAACCAAATCCCGTGATTCTCGTGAGCTGCTAGCACAATATAAATATACGTACAGTATTTTATCTCCCTATAAAAGGTTCGTGAGTATAATACCCGACGAAGACGCGGACGCGCCTCTTCTCGGTGAGAGCTCGGCAAGCGTCTCAACTCCGAATGCGCCGCCCGCCCCGGCCGCGCTGCGCCCCGGAACCGCAGCCGCCGGAACGTGAAGTTTTGTATGCAGCAAGCGATAAGCGTGCTATGTTTGCGGGTAGCCAAGGGGTAGCCCTATCGCGTATAATAATTAAGTTTTCACCTCACACGCTCGGAAAAGGAGAATCGCATTTAGCGGCCTAGCGTGGTAAAGTATTTTTTTCCTAAAAATACTACCTACTACCTAAAAATATGTCCTAAGGCGTTCCGAATCGCACTATTGACTTTTTATGTTACATTTTATTCTTATTTTAACTAACTTTGAATTAATTATAATACCTACTCCGTTTTGGTTTTATTATAATAATATTATGTTAGTTCCTTGAATCATAAAAACAATAACAATAAGATTTTCACCTCACACGCTCTGAAAATGAGGTTTTGTCAATCAGTTTTTTGCGGCCTAGCGCGGCAAAGTACATTTTTAATTTAATACCTAAAAATATGTCATAATGCGTTCTGAATCGCACTATTGACTTTTTTGTTTTAATTGATTCTTATTTTAAATAGCTTTAAATTAATTATAATACTCCGTTTTGGTTTTATTATATTATTTTAGTTTATTGAATCATAAAATCAATAACCATAAGATTAAACTATTTGTTATAAGAATTTTATATTAGGCTGGGTGAGATTTCACAACCTATAATTGGATTTCGGACTGTGACACAAACCTTTATTTTTAAATTGTCTATGTCTTGTACCTCATGTCAATGTCAACATTTACCGAATCGTTTTTATTGTTCTTTTAAGTAACAATTTATTCCTATTTTTAATAACTTTAAATAAACTATAATACTCCTTTTTTTATTATTTTAGTTTTTTTATATCATTACTAGCTGTGCCCCGGGGCTTCGCTCCCGTGGAATTTCGGGATAAAAAATAGATAGTAGCCGATTCTCAGACCTACTCAATACGCTCACAAAATTTCATGAGAATCGGTCAAGCCGTTTCGGAGGAGTATGGGAACGAAAACTCTGACACGAGAATTTTATATATTAGATAACATCAAGAATAAGATATATTTAGATTAAACTTTTTGTTAATAGTACATAATTGCAAAGGCCGTGAAGTAGGCAATTGCAGGTCGAGTATGAGTTTGAAGGCCGAACCGTAGACGAGGACTTCACTAATACGAGACAGCCATTTCCGCAGAGGCATATATGGTGCTTTTCAGGGAAATAAAACATACTTTTTATATTATACATTTAATTTAAATAATATTATAAGTTACATTAGGCATATTGGGGCAATTACTAAAAGAAAATGTTATTGATTTCCCCGGTATATTTTTGTTTGTTGAACTTCTAATGAGATTTGCAGGTGGGCATTGGATGTAGTGCTAAATACTTTGTCCGTAAATTTGATACTTCGCGTGTTCTTTTTTCAAAAATAATGACAATATTTCCATGCATGTTTGAGAAAAAGATCTTTTTACCGGAAGTTGGCCGCGGAAACAGCCTTAAAATCCTCGTTGTTGTGAGGTTAAAAATTGTGTGTGGCCCGCGGCAGAACAGCTGTTTTGTACCTTTAATTAAAACCCTCGCTACACTCCAGGATCCAATCTTTGAATCCTAGAACCCTTCGCTGGCTCAGGTGTCTATTTGACACCTGAGCTAGCGAAGCCGCGAAATCAACTTTCCAGCATTGCATAACAAATAACTATTTATCAACAAAGAGTCTAAGAAGAGTTTAGACAAAATACTGTACTATGCCGTTCAAATAAGAATAGGACGGGCCGTTCGTTGGCTAACTTCAGATGCGAAAGTACCGTTTGCAAAAAAGTATTAATTCATCCATGTAACACTATTTTTTTACAAATAGCACTTCGTTCAAGTCCAATTTACATTACGAAACTATTGTTATGCATGATGAAAGTGAATTCACGAAACTTTTCAGTGTCGTGAAATTAATTCAGCGCTGTGAAACTTGATATTTACATTATTATTATATTACATTACATTTGATAAAAATTAGTGTCGCAACATTAATTTTATGCCACTAGTTTAGTAATGTAAATTCGGCTTACCTACATACAATACATACTTTATCGAATTTCATTATTTATTTAATTTTTCCTTGATTTCTTTTTTTGCATACCGTACTAAAGTGAAGTTATTTTGACAGAATGACGTCACAAAATAGCGCATATTTCATACTATTCTTATTTGAATGGCATAGTCTGTTTCTAAATGCTGTGCTGCTAGTCTGCTACTACAACAATCATCGGCTTTGACATTAAAATCGGCCATCGTCCAACCTCTCCGATCCCGATGTTGCTATTAGGCGCTCTGAATAATTAATATTAAGACTAATAGCTCCTGTTTTGGACAGTCAGGTAAGTACTTAACTATTAGTGGTTCTGGACTGATGAAATAAGTACTAGCTATGTCTTGTCAGGACTGTTTACTGCCTCATTTAAGTATGTTTTGGGCAATGCAAAACTTTGGTTTTAAATACTATCAATAACTTTCCTTGAGCCTGTTCAGTAAAACTATATTTAGTGAGCCCTGTACATGTTTTGTTCTATACGTGTGGGGTATCTATAGATAGGTCTTTAAAAATTGCATTGAGGTTTCTAAAACGATTTTTTCTCAAAGTCAACCGTTTGAAAGATGTACACTTCCAAAGTGGTAAACTGTGTGTCCCCCCCCCCCCCCCTCTAACTTTTAAAATAAGAAGGTAAAAAATAAAAAAATATATATGTGATGTAGATCTTTATAAAAGCTTTTAACGAAAATTGGTTTGAACGAAATTGATTTAGTAGTTACAAAGCTTTAGCACATTTTCCAAAATCACCAGTATAACTTTGTCATTCATACAAACACTATGAAAAACAAACTTATTTTTGCAGACGAAAAATTATAATGGCATTTTGGCAGTAATAATAATAGAAACTTTATTGCACACGATACAAAAAAAAACACATACAGAGAAAATGTCAAAAAAGAGGAACACACAATAGGCGGCCTTATAGCTACGGAGCAGTCTCTTCCAGGCAACCTTGGGTGAGAGACGAAACCCTTCATGTGCGAGTTCGACTCGCACTTGGTCGATTTTTTTATAGTCAGATCAGAGTAATAATCCAGTTTACTTTAAAGCTATTGAAACAATGCATTTTCTATTAAAATTTTACATACGTGATTATAACCGTAAAGGAAAATAACGCTGACTTGTTCTCAGGCTGTTCTCAGAATAAAAAACATCTAGGTAGGTAAAAGATTATCTGAAAATCTATTTGTCATTAAATTTTCCCAACATTTTTAATTGTATTTCACGTTTTGTCCTTCTTATCGACGACGTCATCTCCTGACCCATCAAAGACAAAACCATACATGAATAATCGACGTAATGAAACATTAGCATAATTCTATCCAGCGCAAGTCCGCGTCACACAATTAACCTTATGTTAATGAAGGCCTGAATTAACATGAGGTTGCTCATTAAATGAACAACTAAAATGCTTATGGTAACTTGATGCATCTTGGCATTTCATCACCTAGGTGCTGTCGAGTACACAGGTTTACTTAATTTTTTTGTTTTTCATTCATCAATCGACCGATATCCATTGCGTCAACTACGCCATCCCCAAGTATCTGTAGTAATGTCTTCGAGTGGTCTTCGACGACAAATCCTACGCTGGCGCTACCCACACCCTGTGACGACGAGATAGAGCTAAATGCAGGTAGTAAACTTTACTTACAACTGCTTTGACAAGTATCAAATCGGCAAACTTTCGCTGTCCGAGTGACTGCTCTTCAATTTGAGCCATCCAGTCATTATAAACACCCATAGATTTTTACTTTGTAAACCTTTGAAGCAGCGGGTAAAACCCCCGACATTCGAACTCTTTTTCACTTTTTAAGCAATAACACAAATGAAGCTCAATCAATAACATAAATCCACGAACAGTATATTCAACAACATACAGTTCCCGCATTTCTGCATAATCAAAGCCTACAATTCAGAGTCCATTTTAATTTCGGCAAATCAACGAAGTGAGCATTGGCGGTTGGCGGTTCAATACAGGCATGTTTACCCCGAGCAAACACGGGGTACCCGGCATTGTTAGAAATATACCAATTGTTTGCCACAAAGAGTTCACTCTACCGAATTGGCAACAACCATTGGAACTAATAATGAACACAATAATGAACACGTTAGTGCTTTACGGCTTATGCCCTCACCTGGTTCGGTAATGGAATAGCTCGTTCACTAATTGTGTTGGATCTTGGATGAGACTTTGTTTAGATCAGACTTCGAAATTGTTACATTTTTTTATCTTTACATCTTTGGGGTGGTTCTTCGGAAATGTAATTCTCCGAGTAATTTCCAGGGCTTTTTTTGAAATCGCCTATTAAAGTGAATTACATTGCATGGAATTATTGCAGCCACCTCTAATACTAGTATAATTACTGTTTGCCTACAGCTGCCTCTTTTAAATTAATCTCTAAACTTTCCCCTATGCTATGATATGAATTATTGAACGCTCAATTTAAATTCATATTCATCTCTTCCACTCCACACCTACAACATTTTAAAACCGATTGCACAATAGAATATGTTATTTCAAATAAGTACATAACTTTCAATTAGCCGAGTTTACTTTTGGAACGAAAGTTAAATTCACAAAGCATTTTGTAAAGGTGAACCGCCGCGGGCACCGGTTAGCAAACTAAACTATAGTTTGAGCCGACCAACTATAGTATCCGAACGTTTTGGATGGTATAATAACACGGTGGATAGACCTCTACAAATACACCGTTATTATCTTGAAGTAACACGTAGTTCAGTCTTTGATACAAGAGAAAAAGATTTAGTTCGCAAAACTGTGTTAAAGCAATGGTTTGATTTGAGATAAAGGCATAGTTTCTCCCATGAATTAGCATTGGCACATGGGCTGTAACTCAAAAATTGATAAGCGTTTCATGCATTTCATGTGTAACAGCACAGAATAAATATAGTAACAGTCTGCAGGCCTACCGCCATCTTTTAGAAACCGTCATGTCGTAAGAACGTTTTGTTTTCCTTTTGTTTCAATACTGTTTAAATTACTTTATTTGACACAAGACGTCGTAGTAGGTTTGATTGATAAAAATCTTGTTTGAGTGAATGATTGAGCGATGACGCCACAAAACTTCCGTCAAAAGACAAGCTTGTTTTAAGAGGTTCGCGGTACGATATGACATATATAACAACATTGCGCCGATACAAACTGACATTAAACAATATTGCGGTAAGAGATGGCGGTAGGCCCCCTGATTACAGATACCATTCCAACAACTAACAAGAATACCGCGGGTAACACCAGAAACAAATACACAGTGATTTTTTATTATTTTTAGTACAATTTAAAAAAATACTAATCTAAATAGGTCATAATTACCGTATTGCATCAACTACAACAAACTTTATCAAACTGCGAGAAAAGTAGATTTATTTTGTATTAACTAATAAAAAGATATTGCTCCTGCCTACAAGATATGCCTAAACTTGCAATATATTTATAACGAACTAAATAAACTCACAAAGCTTTTTGTTATGCTGCCAAATAAATTGCTGGAAATTAAAATAAACATGTAATTTACACCAATTGCCTTTTCTTAATTAAACCAGAAAGCAAAATATTATGACTCAGAAAGGATTGAAAAGTGGTCATGTCGACCACTTTCAGTCATGAAATCAAATACATACTTATTAATTACCTGCCTAGACTTGAAGCTCTTTATTTAACTATAGCAAATATTTAATACGTCCCTCGATGATCAGGTATAAATCCTAAATAAGCAGCATCGCAAATGAAATCTAAACGGAGAATGGTGGAAAGGTAAATACCGCCTTTCGAGCTTCTTCCTAAACAAATTCCAGTTTTGTTTATTAACTAGTATTTTGGTAACTAGACATGGTTGTGTAAGTGTTCTTACTTCATATCTCTTTTTAACCCCCGACGCAGCGCAAAGAGGGGTGTTATAAGTTTGAAGCCTATGTCTGTCTGTCTGCTGTCTGTACGTATATTCGTAGAGCCTAATCGAATCAAGCGATTTCAATGCGGTCTTTTTTAATTGAAAGCTAAATTAATCGAGATGGTTCTTAGCCACGTCTGATGAAAATCCATCCGGCTATTTATGGAGGTGGTCAACTGCCTGCTGAAACGGTAAAAGATACAAAGGTGGCGCTTTGACTAAAATAATGTACAAATTTGGCTGGGCAAATTTAGGTACAGCATAAAAAAATAACAAACACAACAATTTTTTTTTGTTTTTCTGTACATAAATATTCGTAGTACCTAAACGATTTTTTTTTTTAATTTTATGTGTAATTTAAAAGGATGAAATAAAAATAAAATTTTGACATTTTAAAAAGCCCGACACAAAAAAAAAATTAAAAAAAAAATCTCTCTCGGTCGGGGGACCACAAAAAGAGAAGTACTAAAAGGGTATATTATACATGTTGGGGGTCCCCGAGAGAGAGTTTTTTTTTTTTTAGTTTTTTTTTTGTGTTGGGGGGTTTTTAAAATGTTAAAATTTTATTTTTATTATATATACCTAAAATCAAACTAATTGTATCATGAATCATGACCCACCTTGCTCATAATTCATTTGAAACTATCAAAAAATAAGAAAAAGATTTACTATTTATTGAGTATGCTGCACTTACTCGTACATCGTTTACCTAAAAAGTGTTTTAATCACAATCAAAATTATATTGTATGTCACTCAGCAATAATGTTGTTTTCTACTGCTAACCAAATTTCGAAAAATCGGGTCTGTACTTCCAGAAATACTTTCAACAAACAAACTCACCAGCTTAGGTGCAAACTTTGTATCTCTTACTAGGTATATTATTAAAATTCATCGTAAAATGAAACTTTCAACAGACACCGCTGAATTGAAATTCAACAACATTGACTGTAACAAAACTATAATAGTTCAGAATTTTAGAATTATAATATGTAAAAAAAATCCTAAAACTATATTAATTTAAACCGGTAAACGACAAGCCTATTAGTTAACTGGAATTATTTTCGCAACTACAAACTTTCTGGCGTTACTTCCAACTGAGCGCGGTAACGAATATAAAGACGTTACATTGAATTATTAAAATTAAACCGTTTTGAACCGGTTTCAGCCGCTCGTTTGCCGCAAGAAAGTTGTGAATTCAGTCACAAAGGACAAAGGATCCACACCGGAGGCCATTTGTTCAGCGCACGTATTTGTTCCCACCTAATTAAACATGAAACAGAGGCAGGTATTATATAACTGCGAATGATATTATGACCGCTATGAAACCTCAACGTACCTACCTTCCAAAACGAACGATCTCATGCACTAAACATTTTATGTCTAAAAAATAGAGGTCCATTGTTTCGTGAACAAAATTACAAGACTTTTCCAAGTTTTTATTAATTTAGTCAATTCAATAATTGACTAAAGCTCTGCCTTTAACTAGAATTCTCAATTATTAGTCTTGTTTCGCCTCAGAAATCTATACTAATATTATAAAGAGGAAATATTCGATTGTTTGTTTGTTTGCATTGAATAGACTCCGAAACTACTGAACGGACACAGATAGTAGATAGCCTGGTTATGAACATAGGATACTTTTATCCCGATATTGCCACGGTAACGGGAACCACACGGGTGAAACCGCCAGCGGCCGCTAGTTGTTTGATAAAGTCATTCGCAGATTCAAACCTAGAGGTAACCGTTGCTGCTTGAAGCATGCCGTTGTCTCTTTCCTGATTACATGCAAAAAATAAATAGTGCAAAGCTTTTTGGACATAATATTTGCGTAGGTAATACAATGTTATCTAACCGTCGCCTACCGTTCTCGTGAAATGGTCAACAGATTGGCGACGACCTCATTCAGTAATGAGAGCAATCCTCAAACATTTGCATTCGAACGGGTGTTTATCTGCTCCGAACGTTTGCAATCAGGACCAATATGCCGAATATTAGTTACTTATGGGTAAATTGATACTAAAATTTAGAATTGGTTTTGTGGAATCAGCATTGCATTTACTTGGAATCTGGTATTCGTTACATAGAACTTCTGTTCATACACAAAAATGTGTTATTCATTCTCAGCAGCACTAATCTAGTGATCGCTTTCGTATTTGTACTGCCGTCACAAAATAGTGACTATCCAATTCGAGAGTACACCGAGGTTTTATTGTAGAGGACAAATCTCTTTTACTACAGAAAACCGGAAAATAAGAAGCATATGTGGGTACTTAAAACTTTTATATAATTATGGTGATGTTTACACTTGAATCAGATCACAGTTTTAAAATCAACCCATTTTATTATCAATTTTAAAATTACAAAATAAAGGACACACAAAGAATTAGTACCATTGAGAATTCTTGAACCGTTTATTAAGTAATGTTGTTAGTCAAAGGGATCTCTGAAAGCCTTTTCTTTCCAAGAGGAATCCGCGAATCTTCGTTATCAGAAACTTAGCAACCGCGAATAATTAACAAATTCCCACAAATATTTTATCTGTGTAGCAAATTGCCGTTGTCAGATTAGTTCTGAATGTTTCCAAAACAATTTCACAAAAACAAAAGCGGCTTAGCAGGGAAGCTTCGCGAAATAAAATATTCTATTAGCAAAATCCGTTGGCTCATAATTCTTAGAGAGAGGTGCGTTCGTAGCCATGGCAGGTGGTCTTAATAAATACGAAAATGGTCTATCGTCGAGTTAGTAATAAATTCAAAAGGCAATCAACGCCACAGGGTGGGTAAAAATATTAATAGCCGAGAAATAATTATGCATTCATGACTCCCTACTCTGGAGCGGATCTGAGGGACTGAGCTAAATCCGTGGAGATTGGGTGACCGGCTAACCGACCTTTGTGAACTTCTGCAAGTGAGGATTATGAGCACCTAATGTTGTTAGGTGCCTACTCGTTAACTTTTGAGTTGACTCGAGTTCTTGTTTGGGAACATCTGACGTTTAAATGATGGTTTAATTAGCTCGATTCACATTGTTCGCGTTTAGTAATGAAAGTATGAAAAGCCGTTACGGATTGTTTGAAGGTATTACTGAAAATTATGAAAAGTTTTATATCAAAGTGTAGGTAATTCTGGTGTTACATTAGCTGGACTATGTATTGAAAATTTTAAATCATATAACAATTTTAGGTAACTCTAAAAACTTGGATGTAGAATCGTGAATTAGGCATATAAATCTCATCATCTAATATGAAGATAATGTCCGTAGACACTACTAGGTACCAAAACAAAAAAAAACAAACCAGAATTGTAGTCCTGATTGTTCCAAACCTATCTCAGATGTTCCATCATAGGAAGGACCGGTAGGACAATTGGGTCTACTAAGAATAGATACACGTTAAGTATATCAAAGCGCAATTGATCTCTTAGAGATTAAAAATTTTCTTTAAATATAATTGAGTTGAGACATCAAGTATAAAACTACAATCTTCTTAGTTATTCTAATAAAACAACACCGGACTGACTGAATGACAGCGCACAGCCCAAACGGCTGAACCGATTAACCTTAAATTTTGCATACAGGATCCTTTAACTATGTAGGCGAGCTCTAAGAAAGGATTTGTTTATATTCCCACGGGAACGGGAACCAGGTGGGTAATAAGTAATATTTGAAGTCGGCTCCAAATTGGCGGACGAAGATTTAGGGTTAGGGCGTAATTATTTATATTCAGGCTATTGGTATTCTTTTTTTCTAATAAGTGATGTTAGGTAAGTATAAAGGTAAAGTAGGTAAACAAGATTCACAAAAAATTCATCCCTCAATATGAAAAAAAAGCTTTACCGGTATCTCCAGCAATTTCTCGCAACAAAACAGGGCCAACACACGCTCCGTAAGTCATCAATCAATCGTTAATCTGTCGATGCAATATCCATAAAATGAATCGCGCGCACCGTGTGAGCTTGCATTGCTGCGTAATTCTACGGCGAGACCCTAGTGCTGTCCGATGTACTATTTAGGAAAGTCAAATGAAAAGTCTCCACATCAAGTTTCGTCGCGCACTCATAATTGAAATAAAACAACTTTTGCAGATTTTAAGTGCACTATATCTACCCGCAACATATAAGTATTTGGCAGTATATTTTTGGGTTTTTAGGGTTTTTAGGTTTCGCGACGTGTCGGCACCTTTTCAGTTGGCGTGATCACGGATTGAAATATAGTACCAAATATATATGTTTCGAGTAAATATAGTGCACTTTATTTTGTTCATTTACCATTATAAGCATTAGTACAATTAATATTTCATTTACAAAAGCACTAAGCAAACCACTAAGGTTTATAGTGAGTGCTAAATACAGCCTACTTTACATTAGTAAAGAAAAAAGAAAAAATAAAAACCATTAACTAATTAACAATATCGGTATTTCCATAACTACATAACACTAAGAAACATTGTATTTGTTATTATAATACAATAAACAAACTAGCTGACAATGTATGATCGATATTAATTAACTCCGCAAAATTTGTTTTTTCGAAAAAAGTCTTGTTCACTAATCTAATGGATATCGAAGGGTAGAATAGAATAATGTTTCATAGTTACTCTCTAGATTTTCGGGTATACTTTTAGTAAAATTAGTTTTTTACGTGGTAAATACAACATATTTAATAAACGGTGATTTTACTATATTATTATTAAATCATAAATCATGAAGTTCGAAATCAGTCCCAAAACAAAGCGTTGTATGTAAATTATAGGCTCAGCATCAAAAAAATAATAAATTATTATGAACTCCCTAAACTTCGGTAATTACAGTAGGCCTAGCACGAATAACTATAGAGTAAGTATCGAGGAAATAAAGTCAAAAAATGTATGAGATATTGAGCAAAGTTCCTACCGGCCGTAAACAGACCTACATTTTCCTATACATTTATAACATAGACCATAACGAATTTAGATACCTACATAATTAAATAATGTAAGACCAACGATTCTTAATGTTTCAGTGTCTTTAGTTAGTACGCCTCTTTTGAATTAATAAAAAAAAGCTTTTTACAGCTTTTACATGAAGACAGCGCATTTTACAGGGGTACTATCCAGCGCAACACTATTTACGACGACAATGCCGCAATCGGAGCAGCAATCTGCATAATGGATTGGTCGGCCGAACGCGGCGTCCGGTCGCCGCTCATTCAATTGTCGCGCCGCCGATGTGTCGCTCCGTTATTACGGAATACGGAATTAATAATTTCACAGGTTGCGGATCTGCGGTTTAGAAACCCTTTTTATTAACCCCCCTTTTTAGGAAGCGTAATTTTTTATTTAGATTTGCTTTGTTAATTAATACGGATAACATGGGGCTGGTTGGTGTTGAACTCATCATTTTGCAATGTCTGTAATGTGTCTGTTGGAACTCTTTTGAAGCGTTGATAAAGCCCAGCGTTAGCTGTTTTTACCATTTATTTAAACCTAATAGAAATAAATCCAAACAATAACATCCTATATTGTCGCAATTATGTATGTTTAATATGTATATTATGTATGTATTTACAAAAAAAAAGTATATAAGTATGTTTATCCGTTATCTAGTATCCATAACACAAGTTCTACATGATACTTAACGTGGGCTAGATAATTGGTGTGATTGTATGGAAATGTTTATGTTTATGTTTAATTGCTGTTTAATAAAATAGTTAAAAATATAAGAATAAAAACTAAAAAGCCAAAAATAAGCCATTTGGAGTCGGTGCCTGCTAGCCAAAGCATTCTACTTTGCGGTCCTACTATTTTATTTTTTTTGCCTTGGCTTATTTTTTGCTTTTTAGTTTTTTGAAGTCGGTTTTCTTTTTTTTTATAAATAGTTTTTGATTTCACAATTTTTAAAGGTAGAAGAGCCTGTGCCTACGCTAATAACCTTATGTCAACTCCTGATCACCTTTTACAAAATGCTGCTTTTCCCGGCGCAGGGACATTACTTATTGAGGAGTTCTCCCGATACTTCATCACCAGCTCTACTTCATCACATGCATTGAGTCGAGCATAAATTGCTTATGAACCACATTAAAGTAATCGTATCGCTTCCGTGAAATGCTAAGTATTTAAAAGTTCTGATGACCATTTGTGGTCTTCATCATCAGACCCACTTCACAAAATGGTGCTTTCCGGAAGCATATGCATAAGTTACTATAGAAAACACCGAAATCGCTATAGGAATGCCTAAAATATTTGAAGAGTTCCCTGGATTTCTCCAGGATTCCATGATCAGATCCTGACATGATGACAATGGGACCACATGGGAAGTACCCTTTCGAACAAAAAAGAATTACCCTAATCGGTCTAGCCGTCTTCGAGTAATCGAGTAACATATATATATATATTTATATATTTTTTTTTTAAATCGTCGAATTGAGAACCTCCTCCTTTTTTTGAAGTCGGTTAAAAACAGGTTTCGCTTTTAGTATTACAAATGTAGATTTAAAGATTCCATGTCATTATGTTTAGTTTCCTGAATTTCAAACGAATCGGCAAATTAGCAAGGTAGTGCCACGCAGTAGTGCCACGGGCAAAAAATGAGGGCTAACAGGTACTGTAAGTACGAGTATAATCTTATAAGTACTGTACAATAGTTATTTGTTATGCAAAGCTGGAAAGTTGGATTTAGCGGCGAGTTACCTCTATTGAAACCAGATCAAGCGAAGGATTCTAGAATTGCGTAGCGAGGGTTTCAAATGTACGATATGAAAACTTTTCTTCCGAGCGTAACACACACTTTGTCACCTCACACCAGTGACGAAATTTTGATTCGGTAAATGTTGACATTGATATGAGGTCCAAGACAAAGACAACTTAAAATAAAGGTTTTTGTCACGTATTATAGGTAGTAATCTCACTCAGCCTAAATATAAATTTCTTATAACAAATAGTTTTAATCTTATGGTAAATTTTAAATAGAAAAATATTGGAAAAAATTAACTCGGCCACAAGTGAATTCTTAGAGCATTGGACCGGATTTCCAAAGGTCGCGGGTTCGATTCCCGTCTGAGAATTCACTTGTGGCCGAGTTAATTTTTTCTATTTAAAATTTACCATAAGTATAAAAATAGCATTGAAAAATGCAAAAATTACAAAATTATAAAGTTTTAATCTTATTGTAATTGTTTTTATAATTCAAGGAACTGAAATAAAAATAAAACCAAAACGGAATATTATAATTAATCCAAAGTTATTTAAAATAAGAATTAAATGTAACATAAAAGTCAATAGTACTACATATTTTTTATTTTAAATTTAAAAAGTGCTTTACCGTGCTAGGCCACAAAATGCGATTTTCCACGCAGAAATTGAATGTCAAAACCTCCTTTTCCGAGCGTGTGAGGTGAATATATAATTAGCTATGCTTAACCGTATAATGTCATATGCTATTGCACAAATGGCCTCGGTTGTTCTATTTCCCCGAAATGCTAGCCATAGAGCGAATAGTATACAAATACAAATACAAATATATTTATTGTTTCATGAGTAGATGTATACATGGTGGTATAGTAAATAATTAGTAACATCATGAACCCCGTTAGGGCACTACAATTTTTATGCTTAAGTATTTAAGATGGTGCAAACATTCTGACCAACTTTTACATAAAATAGGTACTTATTTATGAGTTATGTTTACAACTCGCGCATTATAGTTTGGAGGACTCAAAAAACTCCTGCATAGTGTAGAAGCAGTTTCCCAACAAATACTCCTTCAATTTTTTTATAAATGAATTTGTATTGATTTCGTCTTGAATTATTTTGGGAAGTTTATTATAGATTTTAATGGCGTTAACGTGTGTTCCTGAGCTATGTAGTTTAAGGGTAGATTGTGGTAAGGCTAAGCGGTTTTTATGTCGTAGGTTCATTGTTCCGGTGTAGCAGTCTTTTGTTTGCGGGAATAAGTGAATATTATTTCTGACGAATTTGCAGATTTCTAATATATATAGTGAGGTTAAGGTCAAAATTTTTAAATTTTTAAAATGAGGTCTACAACTTTCTGTTACAACTATATTTGCCAGGATTCGTATACATTTTTTTTGAATAAGGAATATCTTAGAGGCGTCTGTGCTGTTCCCCCACAAAATAATGCCATAGCTTATCCAGGAATGGGCGTATGCGTAATAAGCGATTTTTGCAGTTTTTTGGTCAGTCGACTTTTTTAAATGGTATAGTGCGTAGGTGAAGCTAGATAATTTTCCTGCTATTTTTATTACATGACTCTTCCAGTTTATGTTGCTATCTATATTAATTCCTAGCAGATTAAAATCCTGTACACATTCCAATATACAGTTATTCTTAAAGGTGTAGTTTATGTTAAGTGGCTGTTTCTGATAAGGTCTAAAATGGATAAGTTTAGTTTTAGAGAAATTTATTAGTAGATTATGGTCACTGAGCCAATCTGAAATGTTATTTAATATTTGATTAAGGCTACAATTTAGGCTTTGTTCATTTTCGCAAGGGAAGATCACTGACATGTTATTAATAAATAAATTACCTGTTCCTTCCATTCGAAGGAATGTCTTCAGGTGTAGGTACTTACTCATTAACAAACAGAGTGTGCCAACACTATGTACCAAATTGTTCAAGTTAGAAGTTTTGAATTTCAAATCTGGGTATGAAGTGACAGTACAAACAGTCAGCTTCACTGGGACAGATCCCTGAGGAGTTCTTTGCATATTTGACAAACTGTTGTTCTATTACTGTAATAAGTATTATTAACTAGAACTAGATTGTGAGAGTAGAATTTTGCTATTTGTAATCGTAAATTTCTTTCTTTATAACGTTGTTTTTTGTGCATTGTGTAAATTGTTCTTTCTCACATACTTAAAACAAACTTATGAAATCCTTCAAATAGTCTTACTAATCTTACGAATAATCATCAGTCACAATATTAGACTCCCTTGATTGACATAAAAATTTGTTACTTGAAAATAAATTTCGCTTCAAATACTTTCTGGAATGATGTTTTCGAATTCCTATTTAAACAGATTTTTTCATCTTCGGCGTTTTAGCACAAATTTAAAACCACTTTTGATGGTGCTACTAAGCTCAAGTCTCCTGTAATGACAACGGAAAATTGTTCTGTTTGCGCCTTCTCCGCGATAACGAAATTATTCTTGACCGCAATGTGCTGCCGGCTCACTGCGGGTGGCAAACTCTCAAGATATACGGTGCAATAATGGCCTCATCTAAACCCAGCTTTCGAGCTTTAGATTTACTGACCACACATATATTATTGCATGTAAGTAAGTTAATATAGCCGCCGTAGAAAAGGATTTAAGATTGCTTACGCTCGGAAAAGGAGGTTTTGACATTCAACTGCGTGGAAAATCGGATTTTGCGGCCTAGCGTGGTAAAGATCTTTTTTATTTTAAAACCTAAAAATATGTCCTAATGCGTTCCGAATCTCACTACTGACTTTTAATGTTACGTTTTGTTCTTATTTTAAACTAGCTGTACCCGCAACTTCGTTCGCGTGAGAACTTGTGTTTTTATGATAGAACTTGTATTACGATAACCGCATCTAAATGAACGATAAGGTAAAGGGCAATCTCAAGCACAAAGTATAAAACCTGACCTGCTGTTGACTACATAAAAATACCACTTAGATTCGCGACACATTGATAAACTCATCCTTTTTTTGAAGTCGCTTAAAAATTTATAAAAGAACTAAAATTTTTAGAAATTACGACTAAATATCAACTCCATCTTTCGTGTTTTAAAATGTAATTACTTTTGATAGAGTTGACTGATTTTGATGAAATATAGGGTAAGTTGAGATACGGACTTTATCAGTGGTAATTCTAGATCAGTGGTTTTGGTGTGATGCTCATTCAAACACACAGACATACAGACAGACGGACCGACATTTATTTCTAAAAAATATAGAAATTGGCTCTCCTGCTTATTCTGAGTCCCCCCCCCCCCCTATAATTTTTTGAAAATCCAATCAATGTACAGACTCGATGAACTTTGATTCTTATTATAAGGTAGAAATAACTTTCAATTAATTATAATACTCGGTTTTAGATTTATTTTATTATATTATTTTAGTTCCTTAATTCATAAAAAAACACTCAAAATAAGATTAAATTATTTGATGTGAGATTTCACAACCTATTATTGTATTTCGGAACGTGACATAAACCTTTATTTTAAATTGTCTTTGTCTTGTACCTCACGTCAATGTCAACATATACCGAATCGTTTTTATTGTTATTTTAAGTAACAATTTTTTCCTCTTAAATAACTTTGAATTTATTATAATATTATTATCGTATTATTTAATTTTTTATACCATTAAAACAACAAGAATAAGGTATATTTAGCTTAAACTTTTTGTTAAAAGAATTCAATTCAATTCATTTATTCGCAGCTATAGGTAGATAACAGTGGTAGTACATGGTGTCATAGAAAATACATCAGAACAGCTATATCAACATAAATATGCATGCGAAAGATAATAATAATTGATATTATACAGCATTGAATAAGCAAAACGTCATACTTATGTAGGTACCCTATTCAGAATTATAAGCAAAATGACAATTTACAGATAAAAATCACAAAATAAAAAATAAATTCAAAATATTACAAACAAATTAATTACATAATATTGGAAATTAAAAATAATGATAATAACATTTTAAAAAACAAAAATAACATTACAGGTCAAATAAGCATTTTTGATAATTTACAATATAATTGATTTATCTGTCAGTTACTCATTTAATGTAAACAAAAAATTCTTTAATTTGGTTTTAAACACAGAAAAACGTTCAATATTTCTTATGTCCTCTAGGAGCTATACAAAATACTCACTTTTTATAAAGTTCACTCTTGCTCGGTATCTGCACTAAGTAATTATTTCTCCTTGATGACTTGAATGTCGTAAAGAGGTGCAAATTGGACTTAACTTAAAGAGCAACCTCCAGAATAAATAAGCTAGGTAGCGTAAGAATTTTCAATTTCACAAAGTAGAGCCTGCAACTATCTGTTTGTTGAAGTTTACACATTGCCCTTATGCACTTTTTTGACCCTTGAATACATCCTTTAGGCAAGAATTCCCCCAGAAAACAACACCATACCTTAGAATTGAGCCCGCATAGGCATGATACTCGTATGAAGTGATCACTGTTTCGATATTTGATACTTTAGCAAGCATGTAAAGTGCATAGGAAAATTAATTCAGTTTACTACGAATATGTTCAGCATGAACCTTCAAGTTTAAATTGTGGTCAATGTATATTCCTGAAAATTTTGTAATGTCAATGGTTTCAATTTTTTTCTGAATTTTTTAGCGGAAGTTGACCGCGGTAACAACCATAATATTTTTCTCGCTGTTTTGAGGTGAAAAATTGTGTGTTGCGCTCGGCAGAAAAGTTTTTAGCGTCTCGTACCTATGAAACCCTCGCCACGCTCAGGATTAAATCCTAGAATCCTTTCCTTGCTCAGGTTTCAATAGAGGTACCTCGCCGCAAAATCCAACTTTCCAACCTTGCGAAGCGATGGCTGGTTCATGCGTCATGCTCGTGAACGGGTGCTGCCAGTGGGATGGGCCTGCTCTTGTCTGATTGTGTTAAAATGTGTTGAGATATTTATATTTTTGTTTCAATTTTATAAATTCTATGTTATTTATGATGTTTTGAATTGAGAACGTGGCACTGCTTGATCAGAATAAATAAAAATAAGTAATGTTCTCCAATTATTGTAATTAAGTATATGAAAACATTATTATTATTATTTTTAATTTACTTTAAATACGCTTTATGATTATGACCCAGATGATGCGTCTTCCAGTAACATTGTAAGTTGCGTCTTATATTAATGCACTTTTATCTTTCTTTTTTTTTGTTTTTTGCCATTGTATTTTTTATATTTATACACTTTAGTACCTGAAGTACGTCATGTTCACTCAAACGTTTCTTCGGCGGTGTCGTGTGAGGCGGATCGTTACGTTCCCTAAAATATGGTTGAGCGAAGCGATGGCTGGTTCATGCGTCATGCTCGTGAACGGGTGCCGCCAGCGGAAATGGGTCTACTTCAGTCTGCTTGTCTTAACGTTGTGCTTAAAGCTTAAATATTTTCATTTAAAATAAATTGCTATCGACCTGTATGTACGTCACAACTTGCAGTACAGTAACCTTGTAATGCGAGAAATCTTAAATGTAAGTCCTTCCTTGCGAGTTGAAAATTGTTTACGGTTAGGATAACCATAAAATGTAATATTATAATTAGTATTTTCTTTTGTGATGGAAATTGACCTTACTGATATGTTAAGCTCACTTTTCAATTTGACGACTCTGTATGAAATAAAACAGGGAGATAAAAATAGCCCTTGACGAGTTTCTTGCCGGTTCTTCTCGTTACAAGGTCTCCCGCCGTAGGGTTTGTGAACCGATGGCGTAGCTTCTTTGACGTTCATAAGTGCTTATAACAGCCTAGACTGAATAAATGATATGGATTTGATTTGATTTGATTTTGCATAACAAATAACTTTTTCTCATTTAAACTAATTAAACCACGACCCTTTCCAAATTAGCATGAATCTAAGGATTTGAACTGTTGCTCTTTTACATTTAAATTAAAGACTCTTCAAAATTAGTTAACTTTTACATCTTAAATTTTTGTCACGTAACCTCTGAACGAACTAAGCTTCGGCCTAAAGGAAAATGACCTAATACTAATCCCCCATTACGAAGGCAGACGAAGGCGATGTTCAATTTGAAAATACCTAATCCAGCAATCCCAGTCGCTGTTACAATTACAGTAAGGTAATTGAAATCCGTGGAGAGACCATTCTCGTATGAGCCTCCATTCCATATGAGCCGTTGGTCAATAGAAAAACACAATAGGCTCGAACAATGGCCGACTGAATGGTCTTAAACGGTCCCAGTCGAATGGAAATTTTAGTGCTCGCGAAACTTTAATGGCGTGATTCGGTTTTTTTTCTATGCCCGTAAAGGCCCCAATTGACATACGAATGAGTTTCGGCAAGTACTTGACTATAGCACAGCACAGAATACATAATTATATGACCTTTACTACGAAAGCCAGGGAAAAGGCGGAGTTCAACAACTTTAGTAAATAAACACGGATTACGGATTTAAGTCCACTATACCTATATTTCACCATTAGCTTTTTTGGTTTGTCGCCAGTATTCTTATAAGTAGCCAGTCATCCCGTAACCACGGCAGCTGAAAAAGTGCCGAAACGTCGATAACCCAAAAAACCCTACACCAAATCTAAAAGTAATGTGCTAATGTACTTGTACTATTTAGTATTCAGTGCTAATGGTGAAACATACATAAATTGTTATTTGTTATACAAGGTTGGAAAGTTGGATTTCGCGGCGAGTTACCTCTATTGAAACCTGAGCAAGCGAAGGATTCTAGGATTATAGGATATAGATTGAATCCTGAGCGTAGCAAAAAGGTACGAGACGCATAAATCTTTTCTGCCGAGAGCAACACACAATTTTTCACCACACAACAACGAGGAAAGTTTTTAAGATTTTTCCGCTGATAACTTCCGGTGAAAAATTCTTTTAACAAATTGTTTTATCTAAATATACCTTATTCTTGTTGTTTTTATGATTTAAATTACTAAAATAATAAAAAGGGAGTATTATAGTTAATTCAATGTTACTTAAAATAGCAATTAAATGTTTCTTATGATTAAAATAAAAACGATGCCGAAAACGTTTATTTGCGAGACAATTAAAAAATAAAGGTTTTTGTCGCGTTCCAATAATAGGTTGTGAAATCTCACCTACCGTAAATTTTAAATTCTTATACTTAACAAATATTTTTTTTATGATTCAAACAACTAAAATAATAAAAAAACCAAAACGGAGTATTATAATTAATTCAAAATTATTTAAAATAAGAATTAAATGTAATATAAAAAGTCATTTATATTTTTCATACTAGTAGCCGCCCGCGGTTTCACCTATCTTCTAATCCAGGCTATCTTTATCTGTGTGTCGAATTTCATCCAAATCGGTTTAGTAGTTTTTGCGTGAAAGAGTAACAAACAAACAAACTGACATCTTTCGCGTTAATAATATTAGTAGGATTACAATTGTCTGATGAACTGTCTTATAAGCTATCCAGAACTTTTGCGAAATGTAAATAAGCTATCTGTAACATTATGTGCTACGAACTACGATGATTGTGCTTGAAGTTCGCTACGAAGTGTATTAGTGCTACGAGCTATGTTTCTTTTTCAGAGCGTGTGAGGTGAAAAATACTTAAACACGCTAGGTCGGGAAATGCTATTTTCGCGTTTCCCGACCTCGTGAGGTGAAAAAGTTGTTTTATTTCAGTGAATAGTACGCGAAGAAATGAACTTTAATTTATCATGTTACTGGCGTAGGGGTCACATAGCAAGTTTGTTTGCCAACAACTTGTAATAGCGTTTATAAGGTAAGCAGTTCATCTTTGACATAATGAATTTTCCCAAAAGCTATCTGGCAAATCCTTACCCCACGATTTCAAACATACCCACTAGTCCAACTTTAGTGTCTGCCTGCCATTGACACGCTAAGAAGAATAGAATAGCTAATGAAAAGCATAATCATACTTTAGTCGTGCTCAAAAACTCCGTTGCAAGCGGTCAAATTTCAAAAAGGGTTTGAATCTTGACGGGAAAGGGAAATAAAAAAATACAGATTGCTCTGGCTTTTCAGGGAAAAGGATGGCGACGATGTTGCCCCGCAACTGTGTTCTATTGCTTAGACAGATTGAAGTTTTAAAGAGAAAAAAAATATTTTTTGTCATATACATCATGTAGGTATATAAAAATACAAAAACCGTTTTTTTTAATTTAAATAGACTTTTCCGGGGGGTTTTACATTTTTTTTTAACTTAATTCTCCTGGGCGAATTTACTTTAAAATCAACTCGATGCAGAATTTTCAGTGGTTTTTCCTAACATTTTCTTTGACATTGTCCCATTGACTAGGCAAAATTTCCCAAAAAGATCGAATTATATATACGGAATTGTAGGATTTCCGAATAGCGAACACGGGCCAGTCCACTCCATAACGAGCGTAACATATCATTTGCCTGCGAGCGTGCAACTCGCAATGCACCTAAACTCGGTAACAATGGCATTCCACTGTTTGCAGGCTGCACTCGTATTTGAAGAATACACATCACGTTCATTCTACCTTCGCCGAGGTACTATTTTAATTAAAGACTAAATTCGGTAAAAAAAGTACAGTCGGGCACGTCTCGTAAATCTATATTATTTACGAGACGTGCCCGACTGTACTTTTTATTTTTTGACCTCTAAAATAATTAATGGGCCAATTGACTACTACATATTTATGAGGGTGTCAATCCGCACGCTATTAATTTTCATACACACACACACACACACACACACACACACACACACACACACACACACACACACACTAACACACACAAAACATCTCACCAATGCATACACACATTTACCTACACTCACTCTCTCGCTCACACTCATCCACACACCGATTTAATCTTATATACACAACCCCTCACACAGCCTTTTGGACGCGTGCAGCTCACACATTGTTTATTTAGATAGTTTAGTCATGTTTATTTTATTGTTTCACTTTTTTGTTATTGTTTTTATTGTCCTTATCTTATCACTCGTCCGATGTAAGCCCGTAAGTACCTACTTTTTGTCCTTGGGTGGGCCTGGCGACCTGTAGCTCAGGTTTCTACTGCTGAAACCTATTTCAGGCACCAGTCCATCACAGGTATAGGAGATAGTTATACTTAGCACTACTTGATTGTAAGAACCCTATTTGTGATGGAAAATAAAGTTTTTTTTTTATTATTAATTTCATGCGAATCGCCTAGAGAAAAATAATATTTTTCAAAAGAGTCGATTCGCACATTTCGGGCGAATTAAAATCGTGCGAATCATCCAATAACCCGATAAATCAATTGGATCTTAAATATTTTTTTCACTAGTCTCTCTTACAATGTTTGCCGTTTTTTTTTGTATTTGTATAAATGATTTCGATATTTTGCAAACAATCAACTTTGATCAAATGAAAATTAATTAACGGACTTTAATCACACTGCACTCGGAGTATTTCTTACCCCTTCAATAGATAAGTTTGTAAGTATATGTATGGTAGTTCGCCGTCTTTTCTAAGAATATTTAAATTAATAAATAAATTTGTACTAAAATAAATTGTCCTAAATATATTAAGGGGGTCCTTGAAACTGTGCTTAATTTTCTAGACGTCCGTGAACTGAAAAAGGGTAAGAAATGCTGACATAGGCTAAACCTTGAGTCACGGGTGGCTAGTCTAGTACATATTTACAAAAATCATTTTATAAAAAAAAATTCAAACCGACTTCAAAAAGAAAAAAATAAAACTTTTGTAGTCGGTGCCAGCCAAGGCATTCTACATTGCACTTCTATACATCATGTGCCGCATGTTGCCGTGTTGATGTCATCTAGGTAAACGACTACTTGCCAAAACGTGATTGATATTTTTCAGGATTATGAAAAACTACTAGACAGATCTTCGTAAAATATATGGGACCACACCTAAACCATTTTCTTTCAGATAAAAAAAGAATTATAAAAATCTGTTAACAACTGGCGAAGTAAAATATACATTTAAAAAAAAAGTCGACTTGGGAACCTCCTCCTTTTTTTGAAGTCGGTTAAAAAGAAACCTATTTACGTGGGAGAGACCACAAACAACGATTAAAGAAATAAACTAAATTAATTTATACTATTTATTTTCTACAAGCTAACAAAACTGGTATATTATTCTACATACTCTGTGTGTATCTCTGTTTACATTGTCAACTTTTGACCTTTTGATAGTAGTTTTTCACTTCTTCAAACATTGGTTTGTGAAATTGCTATGGAGAGTTAATTTTTTCCGCATCTATTAATAATAATATTTTTGTACCTAACCTGCAATATACTAACTTTTAAATACTTTTACTTTCATAACTCTTCATAACTGTATAAATTGTATAAGCCAATCGAGTTATCTGAAACAATAAACAAACCATTAGTATTATCAAATAAATGAAGAAAAACTTATTTAGAGAACAACTTCATGACGTGGTTGGGTCATGGCCCATTCTCCTTATCCATCCGTAAATAAGGCCAGTGGTCCATAATGATGGTGATAAACTGTGTCCCAAATTTCATTCAAAACAATTCATCCATTTTTGTTTGATTTTATGGTATTGGTATTGATATTGATTGATAATAACAATGTTTTAATACCGCAGCAAACGTAGTTAGCGACACGGGAATCACACTGGAAACACTTGGAATCACCCGGTAGTGCCACCGACTCATTGCTATCAAAATCTGACGTCGAAATTTGGGAGATACCGACAACCAGTCACTGAAGTATATGGCAGTGTTCACTGAATCACTCTGAAACATTAAGAAATCTTATTATATATCTTATGTTTTAGTTATAAAACTAAATAACTACATCGATGGTCTTTAATGAAATGTAACATTCAATGCAACATGCAATGCAATAATTTCCATAAAGGTGTTCGCGCACTACGCGCCCATTGCGCGCAAAATCCTACTCAAAGAGTAAAGTAATTATATGAGCCTACTCCATACTAAGTATTACCACAGAATACATTACATTGCATGTTACATTTCACCAATTTGTACCCGACATTATAAAACAAAATCATTTATCAAAACAAACCTCGTATTGAACCAAATGTCCACCATAACAGTACATAAAATTTTGAAATTGATACACGAACAATGCGGCGAACATAAACATGAATTCAACAGAAAATACGTTTACCTGAAAATTTTAGGAAATATTTAGATAAATACTTTTTTCACTCAATAGCTTTTCCAATGTGAAACTCATCATATACACGGCTATTTTCAAACAGTAACAGTGTTCAAAATGTTTGAGTATCGGTACAAAATACAAAATATTTATTCAGCAAGTAACATGGTATACAAAATAAGGTCTCAATAACTAAGTCATGTCTAATTGTCCACTACACGTTACACCGATTATTAGGCAAGCAGAATATAAATTGGAAGAGAAAACAAAAATATAATAATGTGAGCAGTATCAATGTCGCTGTTATCGTTATTATTAGCGTTTTTTATATAATTCTAGTTTTAAATTAAATACAAATATGTCAGACGGTAGTATTAATATAAAAAAATTATATGTTTCAAAATTTAATGTCACAATAAATCATTTAATGTCAATATACCTGAATAAAATTCATTAGCTTAATCGAAATTATATAATGTTATGTTTTAAATTCACCATATTCATTTATAGAGTAGAAACATTTTCTATCAACCATTTTTTCAGCCAGTTTTCTATTGCCATTTTTCTATGAATCGTTTTTCCAGGTAAGTGAACAACTTGCTCTTAGAAGCATGCATCGCAATTCTACACAATTTTTTTGACTTTCCATACTAAATCGACGTCGAGTTTCTAGGAGAAAGTTGTTCAGTTACAGATTCTGAAAAGAACTTTAAAATTTTGGATACTGTTTATATATAAATGTATATTTATAAATGTTTATTCAATTTGACCAAGGCTCTATTAAATTTTCAATATACGGGTCGTAGGAAAATATTGACAATTCAAAAGACCCTTTCAATACTTTTTCAGACAAGAAGAAAAGAAAACTTAAAAAACAAAAATTAATTGTAATATTTAAGTAGATCTTAGAAGGATAAAAAACAATGCCTAATTTTGTATGGAAGGTGGCGACATTTTTTTCGCGCGGCCGAAACTAAATCTTGATATTTGATTTACGTAAAATGATGATCTTACTAAGACATTTTAGTGTCTAAACTCAGTCCGAACCGAGCTATTAAGGTTAGAAGTTAAAAAGAAAATGCATTTATTTTATGAAATATTTATATTTTGCAAATTTTTCGTTGTGGAAATTTATCGTAAAGCCATAATTTACGAACTAGCTAGAAAATACAATCATCATTGTATTCATCCTTTTGCTCTCTACGTTTTGTACATTCCTATGGAATTTGGAGAAAACAGTAGGTACGGAATTTGTTTTCTTGACGATAGTTTAATTAACCGATTTTGTTAAATCAATAAAAACTTATAACTATATAAACTCAATTTTGTTTTGTAATATTTGCTTAACGATATATATAATACATATGACGAGGTTTGGCCACAAAACAACATTTCCTAAAATAAGAGTATTTTATTTTTAGACTTCTAACCTTAATATCTCGGTCCGGGCAAAGTTTTGACACTAACACATTGTAATAAGATTTTAATTTTACATCATTCTGAACCGAAATAACAAGGTTTGGTTGATGGCCGCGCGAAATAAGACGCCAATATTAGTAGAATGTTCTAAAAAGGTCTTTACTAATTTACGCCTTATTTTCTTGAGCTTGAATTTTCTAACGTAATCTTCTAGAAAATTGTGTGTTGCGCTCGGCAGAAAAGTTTTTAGCGTCTTGTACCTTTGAAATCCTCGCTTCGCTCAGGATTCAATCTTTAAAACCACGATCGTAATCCTTCACTTGCTCAGATTTCACAACGAACAGAAGATTTTCCTAGTGACATTGCATTAGTTATTACTAGCAGCCGCCCGCGGTTTCACCCGCGTGGTACTTACCGCGTGATACTTTTATCCCGTAATTTCCAGGGAAACGGGACGGTGGAAATTACGGGATAAAAGTATCCTATGTTTTATTCCAGGCTATCTATCTCTATGCCAAATTTCATCCAAATCCATTCAGTAGTTTTAGCGTAAAATAGTAAATAACAAACAAACAAACTGGCATGCTTTCGCATTTATAATATTAGAAGGATTAGCATAGACAATCTAATGTGTTTTTTGTACTTATATTTTTAATCATGTAAATATCCGTATTTACCGATCCCAGGCCGTAAACAATCATACACATTGCTAACGATAAAGTCATGAAATTCACTAAAATCCCAAAATTCAGTGTAGTGTTAAGATGATTAATAAACCTGAAAGAATAAAAAGGGACCAATTAGTTTAGTAAAATTTGTTAGTAAGTAACCTATAAAATACCTAGGCCATTTTTGTAACAAACATTTTGTTATTCGATACAAGTCTTGTTCGTAAGTTACGTCGGCTTAAAACTATTAATATAATACCGTGTTTTCTTTTCTTTTTGTCAAATGTTAAGGGAGAGCTTGTGTTAACAAAATAACAAAATTAGGTTAAAAAAAATGATTTTCTTTCCTCGAAGCGCCGTGATCAGCTGATATCGCCAAGCCGCTGTTTGGTGCATGTTCAATAATTATTTATTTAAAGTTTGTTTTCTTTTTTGGAATCTGTTGTCTTGTTTTTTGTTCCTAATAAGTACGTAACTACTCAATATTTTGTATTGTCTTGGTAAGACCGAGTCAATCCCAACACAAGTATTACATTACTTTCTGGGGTCTCAACACTTTGTAATAAGTATATTGAGTAATAAAGATATATTTTTTGTAGCTTAGGTAGGTTTAATATCCGAATAAACAACGCTACACTTGATAAACTATAAAAAATACTAATTTTGTTCTAAACACATTTAACACAACCTCCCTCTTATCTTTGGGCACAAAGAAGTAGAGGTAGGTATGTACAATCGGGGAACTTGCCGGGGAACTTCCCGGTTGACCAGTAGAGTTTTACCGCGATTATACCTAATCTTCAATTAAAAACATTCTCAATTAGTTACCGTAAGTACAAAAATTGCTTTAAATTTTATTAGAAGATCTACTATGTTAACTTGGGAAATTACGAGTTCCAGATATTACATAGACAAAAGATAAAAGAACTAGGAGATGAGACGTGAAAATATGTTTAACTTAATTACTTCCACGTTAAAATCGAATATGTCACTAGTCAGTCATCATCAGCCATTTTAAGGTCCCCACTGCTGGGGCACTGGCCTTTCTTATGGATGGATAAGAAGAACGGGCCATGGCACACCACGAGTGTCCAATGCGGGTTGGTGTGAGTTTTAACGACTGCAAATACAGCCGGGACCAGGGGCTTAACGTCCCTTCCGAAACATGAAAGAACTCGAGTAATAAATTTTTGGTCACCCATCCTGTGACCGACCATTGCGAAAGTTGCTTAACGGCTACAATCGCAGTCGTCGTATATGAATAGTCAAATATGAAATTCGAAAATTAAAACAACTTACCACGATATCTTTCCATATCTGCGAACATAATAAATGAAACGTTCGTTTAAAGTGTCATCCAGTTCGTCTTTGTAATTAAAAGAACGGTTGACCGGTATCATTGAATTCACAGAATCTTCGTCAAAAACGTGTTGCAGTTTATATTTAATCGACTTGAGTTGACTGGTGGCTTGCAAGTAGTATGAGACGATCATGCAGTCTAAGCCATAGTGGCCGAAGCCAGACCAGATGCCTAAGAAAGCTTCATGCATACAGGCACAGATAAATCTATAACATTAGAGAAAAAAAATCAGACAGTGTCGCATAGGTTGATTGATTACTAAAGCTGCGTCCAGATAACCGTACCGTACAGCGTTTCGTATGCGTCGCGATCGTGATAAAGAACGCTAGTCTGGGGGCCTACCATCAACTGTAATGCGATTCATTGTAGGTTATTTTCAGGTAGTAAGAGCGGGACGCCGCTATACGCGCATCTCACAATCTAAAAAGAATCGCAAAAAGTTGATGGTAAGGCCCCGGACTGTGGTCTGGACTGGCTGGCCGTTTTATACGGTACGGTGGTACAGCGCGACAGGTACGCTCCGATCCATCGAGAGTCCAGTGTTCGCTTCGTTTCAAAGGAAACGAAGGCGCGATTATCGCAGCGACGAACCCTGCGTCCAGAGTTTTTGGTTCGCGACGCTGATACGGAACGGAGGTAGGTACTATGATACGGACAGAAAAACATATCTGGATGCACCTTGATATATAAGTAACTCAGCCCCCTAGCATGACCGCCGAAACGCGATATGATATAGCGCTTTATCCACACTCAAACGTCAAAACCCATTGTCTTTTGACGGTTAAACGTGTTAAAGCGCTGTATCATATCGCGTTTTGTTGGTCATGCTAGGCTAGCTGTTCCTGTACCCTAGTACGAGATTAGCAAACTGTATTCGTTCTTTCTTCTATATATCCACTTTCTAAATATCCTCGGCTCACGTACCGAGATGACTATGAGCAGTAAATTCAATGGTTTAACCGACTTAAAAAAAAGAGGTTTTCAGTTTGACCTGTATGTATATACCTATGTTTGTCCGCGATTATCTCGCGTTTGGCTGAACCGGTTTTGATGCGGTTTTCAGAAAAGTATTTGTTACATTTAGGAAGTTTTGGTATTTTAAAAAAAGGGAGGAGTAGTAAGGCATTCTACGTTGCGCTTCTATTCTTTTATTTTCTTACGTTGGCTGGCACCGACTCCAAATGGCTTATTTTTTGCTTTTTAGTTTTTTAAGTCGGTTTTTTTTCTATTTTTTTTTTCTTTGTGATGATGTTATAACGTTTGATAGTTATCAAGTCTTACTGCGTACTATATTTTAACGAAGAAGTACCAAAGGGCAATGCCTAGTTCTGGCGCCTTTTTGAAAATCCCTGCACACCATCCAAACCTTGTTCATAAGTGGACAATAGTTATTGAGACAGCGCATTTCTAAACCGTATCCTTTCCGAGATAAATCGCATGCTGAGAACGAAAGTGACCTAATACAAAATTTACGGAAATCGACTTTCACTCAAAAATAGACTCGAAAGTCAATGCTTTATTACCTATAAAATCAAAAACTGACTTTTTCTCGCTACGCAACGCTGCAAGCTATATTAATATGACTTATATTGGGACACAAAAATAAATAAATAAAAAATCTGACTTATTTTCTTCATTATCCAAAAAAACATTAATTTTGGATTAGGTCACTTTCGTTCTCATTGTGCGAAATGCATCTATTCATCACTATTAAAAATAAATATATATTTTTAATAAGATAATTAAAGAAACAATTTTATAGGTACTAGAAGAAGTACCTATCAAATTTTGTCTTTAATTATTTCATGTGCCAATTCGGCTTACAGGGAGAAGGAGGAAGAGTTGAGTTGAAGAGCAGATAACATTTGTTTATTATTTTGCTTTGCCGATACCTACTTTAGGTTTTGACAACCTCTGTGGTAGAGTTCGTATACCGGTTTTAAGGTGTCGCCTACTCCGAGGTCCCGGATCGAATCCCGGTAGGGGCTAATGGTTGTATGATTAATACGAGCATGTATACCTGAGTCATGGATATTGATACATATTTCTACTAAGAAAAAATGAGGTAAGTTTAGGTAAAGTATGTAAAATACGTTACCCTGTATCTCATAACACAAGCCTTACATTGCTTACTTGAGGCTAAGCTAATGGTAGCGGTGCCGGTGTACAAAAAAAAATATTCATAGATTAGCTACTTATGTACATACGCTGTCCAACTGCTGGTGTCAAAAGGCACGTACGACGGTATAGTAAAATTTGGATTCTCAATTTTCTTTACGATCCTATTTACTACCCATAATACTATAGAAAAAGCCATCCAACCACTGACAATTTTAAACAACACCCATGCTTTTGCCTTATATTCTTTGATATATTGTTCATCTTTTTCATTTTCCGGAGCGAAAATTGGATCTAAAACATAAATTAAATCTGATAACTTAATATATTTGTAGTTCTTGAAAAACAATAAGCAACAATCATGATTGATAGGTTTAACTGGGGTACACTCAAAATCAAAATTTAGTAACTAAAAAGCTTGATGGGATGTAGTTGACTATACACTGGTGACAGGTACAGCTAAAAACAAAAACAAAATAATATAATCCTAATCCTTCCTAACTTATAAATGCGAAAGTGTGTTTGTTTGTTCTTCCTTGACGCCCGAACTAAGCAACCAATCGACTTGATTTTTGGCATAAAGTTAGTTGAAAACATAGGCTAAAAATCAAGTCGGTCGGGAAATAATAAAAAAACAAAATAACACAAACATTGTTAAGATTAATGCGCGATTAAATCCAGATTTTGTATAAAAAAAGCATGTATAAAAAATATTAAAATTAATCTTAGCATTGAAAATGCACACATAAAAAATTAAGTCAAGTTATTTTAGTTTCTTTACAATAATCCTTGTTTATGTTTACTGACTGACGACTTCTATATGGTAATAAAAATCTCTTTTCTGTATTAAAGCAAAATATTTTCTTACGACTAATTTAAAGTGTATTTGAATATCGTTAATATTTTCCCATTGTCTGTACGTAAGTCTACGTCAGACATGTATCCGTTTTCTTAAATAAATGCCACTCACCTTCAATAAGAGTATGGACAGCATCAAGTTTCGATGAATTCAATGAAAGAGCTATAAGCTTCCCGAAAAAATTTATATGCGATATTTCTTCTATAAACATTTCATACTGCAAAGCATTTGAGCTTGAGAACACCTGGAATTATTTTTAAAGATAAGATAAACCCTTTCACGTTACATCGCGACCTTCTAAAAATTGGATAGGTAAATGATTCTTAGTAATAGAATAAATAAATAGGTATCAGACGACATCATATGCATTGGTCTGAGTCCAAAACAATACATAGTTATGTATAGAAAAAATAATAGTAAATACAAAAACACTACTGACCTTAGGGCAAATAGATATTAAACATGCGTTCGTTTGCTAAATGGTTTGCACATTTCAAATGTTTGATTTGCCATTAAATCACACCTCATTTTTTATCGTATATAAAAACCAGGATTTTTTTTACCATGAAAAATACTTACGTCATACATATAAATAAGATGTTGAAGATTGAGTACAAGAGTCGCAGCTATTACAAACAGCCTGTACGCAAAATGCAAGCGTTCTAAATGCGGATTGGGAGAATGCAATTTGTAGATTCCCAACCAAATCATGGCCCAGTAGATACGGCGGTGAAGGTCGAATGCGTCTATTTTACTTATATAGGTACTCATCTTTTTTTCCATTCTGTTCGTGGTTACGATATGGTTCTTACCAGTGAAATGAACATTTCTGTGTCGCCCGAATTATAAGATTCGTGCGCTTTGGGCATAATTATACCTGCCATTTCATTCAGGGTGTTCCAATGTTCTGAAACTTATTAAAGTGCTTTTAAGGTACTGTGGAGATCGTATAGAACTTGAAATAGCTCATAATGACGATGATAATGTACCTATATACCCTGCCACCGAATACGAACTTATTCTTCTTCCAATACGGGCGGTTTCTGCAACTCGACGACTTTTTGCGCCTATTTTGCGTCCGGTATGTGCACAGAACATTAAAAGAGGTATGTGTCAGGTCGGCGGTGCGGGGATATTACTTACGAAGTTACTATTTATTGATCACTCCAGTCATCCCAGCTCCACCAGGGCCCGTATTCACTATGACCACTTAGCGATTCCTTGCTCAAACCACGCCAATGTCGTACTTGGTTTTGACATTTTTAAAAGTAGTTTTCTCCATGATACTCCCAAATTATAGAGTTATTGTACAAGTACATGAAAGTCACAAGTTGTATAATTATTAAACAAGTAAAATAACTCTAAAATTTGTGAGTGTCATAGAGAAAACGAATTTTGAAAATGTCGAAACCAAATACGACGTTTGCGTGGTTTGAGCAAGGAATCGGTAAGTGGTCATAGTGAATACGGGCCCAGGATTGCTCCTAGCACTTTCACATCGGAGACGACTTCCCGAAGATTGTCTAGGGAGCCGAGGTAAGTAGTACTACGTAGTAGTTACTAAATACTTCGCCCGGTAAGTAAGGGCCTACTCCGTAGACGGGACGTTTTTATAAATTTGTTTAGAAGAAACAAATTACCACTTAAGTATATAATGATGTTGGATCTGCATAACCAGTCCCCCATAATAATTTGACTATCTTATTTTAAAATCCCAAGTCACCACATCAACTACCGAGCGAAGTAACTATTTACTAATAAACCGACTACAAAATACCGACAATAAAAAAAAGTAATAGAAGGAGGTTATCCATTCGTCGCATTTATATATTTTTTATGTATGTTCATAAAAAACGGCTAAACCGTCGAAGACGGCTAAACCGTTTTCAATGATTGAAACGTTATAACATCAAGTTTGATCTCAAGAAGGTCCCATTTTTTCATTTTTTTTTAATCAGTTAGGAATTTTTCAAGAAATCTTGAATATAATGTTGTGTTCGTTTAGGTACGTAGTAGTAAATAAAAAGTTTTTTATAGCAAAAGAAAAAATTTTTTTTAGTTTTTTTCTGATACCGAGTCTCCAGAAGCTATAATTACTTACATTACACGCAAAGCCTAAAGAATTGATTCAAATTTGTACAGCGGGCATTACAAGAAGTCACATTATAGTATAGTAAAAATTAAATATTATGTATAACATCACCTTATTTAAAAAAGACACCCTGTATTGTATGTGAATTTAAAAAGATAGGTACCTAGAATCAAAGCCCACCTGCTCAAGCATTCTGTGGTAATTATATACTCATATGAAATTATGAACTGCTAATCATCAATTAAAAAATTACAGGGTCGTAATAACTATGGCGCAATTAACGTCTGACTTATTATACCTAGGTACTTATTAGTAGATACATATACTAATGCACGACGAAATAGCAGAATAAATTGTTGACGATTTTTTTTAAATTAATAATTGCCTTATGGCCTTTCTATAGCTCCTCGTGTATTTAGTAAGATAATGAAAGAAGCTTTAACTTCCCTAAGAAGTCAAGGTTTAAAATCAGTTACATACTTGTATGATATTTTATGCATTAAAAATGATTATAACTCATGTTTATCAAATGTAACGGAAATATTAAAGTTACTTGAAAGCTTAGGTTTTATAATAAATTATACCAAGAGTTCTATAAAACCGACACAGTTGTGCAAATTCTTAGGCTTTAAGGCTTTTTTAATACCGTTAACATGACACTATCTCTTCCCAGTAAAAACAATATAGCATATTATAGAATCTTTAAAAAAAGTTTAATTCAAAATGTACTATCAGAGAATTAGCTCAATTGATTATTGGAACACTTACAGCTGCTTGTCCGCAACAAAGTATGGTTGGCTCTACACGAAAACTTTAGAAAGACAAAAGTTCTAAGCTTTGCAAGGAGATGTGATTATGATACCGTTATTAATTTTCCTCAAGTAATGTTTAAAGATATGAATTGGTGGTTACTAAACATTTTCACAACATTCAATCATTTAGGGTCTATACCATTTAAATTAGAAATTTTCACTGATATCTAACACGCTGGGGAGCATTATGTGCTGGTAGAAGGGCACATGGGGAATGAAAAAACGACGATGCAGCACGCAGTATTTTTAGCATCAAAAACTTTTGCCAAAGACGGATCTAATTGTTCAAATTGTTACACATTGATAACACAACAGCAGCATCATACGTTAATCATATGGGGGGAATTCAATTTCCTCATCTTAACGATTTAGCTAGGACAATTTTGGCAGTGTTGAAGGAACCGTAATATATGGGTATACGCTTCATCTTAATATATATAAATCTCCTGTCACGATGTTTGTCCACGATGGACTCCTAAACTACTTAACCGATTTTAAATTAAATTGGCACACCGTGAGCAGTCTGGTCCAACTTAAGAGATAGGATAGCTTTGATCCCAAAATTCCCACGGGAACGGGAACCACGCGGGTGAAACCGCGCCCGGCCTCTAGTATATATATAAATACAAAGGAAAATCGCGAAGCAGATAAAGAATCTCGTATATTGAACACGGACACAGAGTGGTCATTACCCGAACTTGCTTTTATACGCATAACCACAACATTTCGTATGCCAGAGGTAGACCTTTTTGCTTCCCGCACCACTGCCAAATGCAGAGATTATGTGTAGTGGAAACAAGATCCCGACGCAATTGCCATAGATGCGTTTACAATTACATGGATAAAAAATATTTTTATGCTTTTCCCCCTTTCGCTATGGTACATAAGGCAGTCAAAAAAATTGTACAAGATCGAGCTTGTGGAATCTTAGTTTTTCCCATATGGCCTTCCCAGCCTTGGTATATATATTTTGGTTACTGATATGTTAATTTATAACCCTGATATAAACTTATTATATTCTCAATACAGGCCGCATCACCCGCTTGACAAACAGCTTACTCTGGGTGCCTCGATAGTCTGCGCGCGGCCTTCATGCAGAAGGGGACACCAGCGGCCGCCATAGACCTGATGATGGCCTCACTTTCAGACAACATTGTTAAGCAATATAATGTAAGTTATAAACTTTGGTGGCAGTTCTGTCAAAATAAAAACTTAGATCCATTATTGCACAATTCAATTCAATCAGTTATATGAGTATGAAGCGACGAAAGATAATATCGATCGAACTTCAATTCCAGAAGTTCGTTTGATCTTATATTAAAAAGTTAACCAATATTTACAAAACGCGAGCTGAGCAAATACCTATCCTGCACTATTCAGTAAGTCAAAATTGTTAATGTATTTTTGTTTCTGAGATCAAGAACGCCAAAATTGGCCATTTTAAGCGAAAATCACAGTCGATGTGTAATAAAATATGGCTCTTAATAATTCCATGTGCTATCTACAATGCAGAGTAACTGTGTGCTACTGTCTTATGCAATGCAGGCCAATAGTGAGAACACGTCGGGATAGTGACAGTACAGTAGTTACAGTACTATAGTGATAGCAGACAGAAGGCCCTTTTACTGACCATTGGGTGGTCAAGCTAAAGTTATAGTAGCTCCGGAACAGGGGCGTGCATTCCATATAGGCAATTAGGCAGTGCCTACCTCATTCAAAACCTAAATAAATATATAATAAGTGTTAAAGTTATTTTATTTTAGTTTAAACTTCTACTCAACACTCGCCCACTAAGATTTTCCTTACGCTAAATACTGAATACCTACCGGTAGGCAGTCTCGAAATTGCCTACTCGAAACAAGCAGCGTTTCATACAAGAATACAACTTATTTAGAAAAAGTATTGCTCAAGTATAAACCGCCCACGGCAAGAAGGGCGCTATTTGTACGTGTAACGTTCTTACTAAACTTCCGGAATATATCAGTATAAAGTAAGCAAGCTTACCTGACTAATGAATTTGGTCGCGAATTATTTTGTTGAGGAGTTATTTTAAAACTATCATATTTCCTAAGATATTCATTAAAATTAAATGATGTAAAGGACAATTTTGGTCAAAATTAAATACTTGTTATGATTAACGTATTTATTTAGATAAGGATTAATATCATGTTTATGAAAACAGCTTCTCAAATAATACATTAGTTTAGAACAAACTTTATTATCTTAAAAATTGTTATAGTGAGTTAACCATAAAACATAGACAAAAGCTGTCGCGGACTTTTTTTTAGAACTTTTGATGGGGAACAATTTCGTCATACAAAATTTTTACGTAACTTTAACCGTTTGTGTGTAAACGGTTAAAGTTACGTAAAACGGAAGCTCCCAAAAATAATATTTTTTCCCCGTTTTTGCAACGTTTTACATGAATGCTCTGCTCTTATTAATCGTAGCGTGATATTAAATATCGGATAAGTGTCGGATTTTATGTTAGGAAGGGACTTAGCGTTCGCGTGTGCGCTCATCCTACGGATCCTAGGTTTGGGGAGGTTGAGCAAATGTGGTTGAAACTTACCGTGAGTGGTAAAAAGATATGTATAGGTACGGCTTATCGACCACAATGGTTGAATGTTGATTTATTTTTGGATGCCATAACCGACTCAGTTTCTTCGTTGGGTGATGTCGATCATTTTGTTATTCTAGGCGACTTTAATATAAATATGTTAAATAAAAATGATGCCAAGACGAAAAAAATATTGGAATGTCTCGATTGCCTCGGCTTAGTTCCGTTGGTCACGTCCCCAACTCACTTTACGGACACTAGCGAAACCCTAATTGATCTCATCTGTACGGATCTGCATTCTAGGTGTCTGTCTGTTGAAGCTGTGGGAAACTTACTTGGTCATTCAGTGCTGGTATGCGAGTTCTACATCAGGCGCGATAAGCTTAAGCCGTACACCACCCAGACCAGGTCTCTAAATAACGTGAATGCGGAACTTGTATGCTCTGAACTATTCCAACAAGATTGGAGTGAATGGTATCGCCTCTTTACACCGAACGACATGGTACAAATGTTTAATTCTAATGTATTGACTATCTTCGATAAACTTGCACCGGTCAAGCGTATTGTAATCAAGGAAAATTCGGATCCTTGGGTAACGGAAACAATAAAGCTGATGATGAAGCTACGAGATAGGGCGCTTTCTAGGTATCGAAAGGATAAGTCCGAGTCAAAAAAAGATTATTATAAACAGCTCAAAACCTTTGTTATATCCTCGTTGTTTCACGAAAAAGTTGCTTTCTTTCGCTACAATGTTAATAACAAAATTAAGAATCCCAAAACTTTGTGGAAAAATCTTAAAAACACTGTCTTACCTCGTGAGTCATGCAGAGATCTGCCAATCCAGTTCAATGACCCTGATAAAATTAACTGTCATTTCCTAAATGTACCGGGCTGTCTACACACTGATGCCACGTATAAAGGTTACTTTGAACAACATCGCCACTCTGATTCAACATTTACCATCAAGCCTGTTAGTCAAGACGTTATTTCTAGATATGTTTTAAGTCTAAAGTCCAATGCGGAGGGTTACGACGGCATTAATTTAAAAATGATTATCATGATCTTCCCTCAGTCGCTAGAATATATAACGGACATCATAAATTGTTCAATTTCGTCATCTTCCTTTCCGGATATATGGAAAATAGCAAAAATTCTTCCATTGCCTAAAAACAATAGTCCAAACGACGTAAATGATCTGCGCCCTATCAGTATTCTTCCCTGCCTTTCTAAGGTATTGGAGAGGGTGGTATGTACACAGCTAACGGAGTATCTAGAACAACATCAAATTATCCCATCGCTCCAATCGGGTTTTAGGAAGGGCCGAAGTACTACTACCGCTTTAATTGACGTGACGGACAGTATTTTGGCAGAGCAGGATAAGGGAATGTGTACACTGCTGGTTCTATTGGACTTTTCTCGCGCCTTTGACGCAATAAATACGAACCTTTTGTTGGGCAAAATGACTTATTATGGCTTTGATACTAAAACGATTCTTTGGTTCCAAAGTTATTTGTCTAATAGGAAACAAATCGTTAAACTTGCGCAAAGTGATGGGACCAGTCTGTACTCTACCATGACTCCAGTAACTAGAGGAGTCCCGCAGGGCTCTATACTGGGCCCAATTCTTTTCATTTTATATTGTGCAGACATAATTAAATGCTTAAAAAAGTGTCGCTATCACTTGTATGCGGATGATGTACAAGTCTACATATCATTTAAGCCAGAAGACTTTGAATCTGCAGTGGAAGACCTTAATAAGGAGTTAGGTGCTATAGCTGAGTGGTCGGATAAGAATTGTTTGGTCTTGAATCCGTCCAAAACTAAGTACATGCTGTTCGGTACGGAAAGGATGAAGCGCGACCTCCCTGTACCTCTGAATGTCATGCTCTTGGGCGAGCCTGTAGAGAGAGTAGAAATTGCGCGAAATCTTGGTTTGAGCTTTGATTCAAACTTGAGATTCGAGAAACATGTATCTAGTTGTGTTCGAAACTGCTTTTATCGCCTCAAAGTATTGTATAAAATCAGACCATTCTTAACTGAGGAACTACGTATGCAGTTGGTGGAGTCTCTAGTTTTGTCAAAGCTTAACTATGCTGATATAGTCTACGGTCCTCGTTTGTTAGCTCGTACCAAGCAACTCATACAAAGAGTTCAAAATGCATGTGCACGTTTTTGTTTTGCCATTCCTTATAGAGATCATGTCACTCCGTACCTGAACAAACACTTTATATTAAAAATGAAATCTAGACGCAAGCTCCACTTGGCATGTCTTCTCTTCGGTGTAATTAAACATCAACAACCGCACTACTTATATTCCAGACTTGGCTGGGTTGGTAGCAGTAGGGAGTGTGCTAGAAGACAGTGTTCTAAGCAATTAGTAACACATCCACACAGGTCTGCTGCGTTTAGGGGTAGTTTCCGTTACGCCGCATCTAAGATTTGGAACAACATTCCTCCTCCCTTCAAGAATATCGGTACTATTGGCACCTTCAAGCTTCATTTGCGTAGATATCTCTTGAATGCACAGCGGGAGGTAGGAAACATAAATTTGGACAAATCTCATATTTAATAGTGGGTCTGGGGTATGCCAGTCTATTGCTGAGTACTGTTGTATGTGTAGTTTATTTATCCGTTATTTTATATTCTTTTTAAATTTATTAGTTAACTCATTTACGTTTTTGGATCCTCTTTTTAACTACCTATTTATTGATTATCTTTGCCGTAGTATATATTTATATATTTTTTTATTTTTTTATTATCGCATTGACGTCCACATGTCAATAAAACATTTTTTAAGGGATCCAGTTGAAAATCAGCGTCAGCCTTATCGCTGACTTAATGCTGAACTGGACACCCATTTGGTACTGACGTGGGACACAAAATTTCTTGTATTTTTATATCTTTAAATGTTTCTTGTTCTTGTACCGCATGTCTTTGTTATACCTAGGAGTAAAATATAATGTTAATTTGTAAATGTCCTGTGTTTGGTACCAAATAAAAAAGTTTGTATTGTATTAAAGTTTGTATTGTATTGTAAATATCTTATTATCTTCCGAGATAAATGGACTATCCAGCACAAAAAAAAAATCCAATTCGAACTAGTAGTTCCGGAGATTAGCGTGCTCAAACAATCAAACTCGTCAGCATTTTAATATTCCTACAAAATATTACGAACCTTATCATTTATGACTAGCGGCCGCTCTCGGTTTCACTCGGAGCGTGGTTGCCGTTACCATGAGAATATCAGGATAATTATAAATATTTGCATACAATGTCTTTTTCTGATGTATAAGCTACATTGCTGTAAAGTTTCATCTTAATCAGTTCAGTAGTTTTTGAGTGAAAGAGTAACAAACATTCATCCACCCAAATATCCTCACAAACTTTCAAACTTATAATATTCGGTAGCAGTATAGGATAATTGCAAAGTTACTAGTTAGATCTACAGTGCCTACTAAGCTGGAAAACCAATGCACGCCCCTGCTCCGGAACATAGTAAAGTAGGTATGTATGTCCGTAGTCATAGTAAACTGTGGTCGCAACACCTGTTTAATACACTTTTGCACTTTTATTTATTTATTTATTTATTTAACACCAACAAGATTTACATTGAAATGAATACAATATATAACGATATGAGGGATCCGAGCTAAATGCAATCTTAATTATAGGTGCTACACGAGAACAAACAATAATTGAGTAAACGTATTATGGAAAATAAAAATTGATAAGAGTGAATTACGAGCACACATGCATGTTAATCATACAATTCAAAATTAAGAATTAAAATTATAAATAATAGAGTAATTTATGCAATACAATTATTAAAAAGGTTAAATTTAAATGTAAAATGTAATATAATAAAATAAAATAAAATAATTTGATCGGAACTGACAATTGAGAATTATAATAAATTAACTTTAATTAACATTAACATTACAATTAAATTTAAATGAAAAAAAAAAAAGAAAATGTACACATATCAAACATACAGGACTAAGCATCGAAGTTTTTTTTAAATTTTTTCAAATTATCTGAGAATAGGTCAACATCTATATCAGGAGTATCCTCTAATCGCTTAGCGGTTCGAAGTCGCGCAAGACTTCCATGCAAGGCGTTATAAGCTATTACGACTCTATTTAGTGGTGAGAAGCGACCATGACGAGACCGGGATTTTTTTTCCACGAAAGGTTTATAAGCTGTAAATCTAGGAAGTCGTGAAGGTACGCGAATATTAATAGATGATAGTAAGTGAGGCGCGTCGAGCGCCCCGCTCACCAACTTATGCAGAAAGACAAGATCGAACAGGCGACGTCGGTTTTCCATGGATGGCAATTTAAAATATTCAAGTCTTTCCTTGTAACTTGGTAGCTTTTTAGCCATGTTGCATCCATAGGATAAGTACCATAAGAATTTTTTCTGTACCCGTTCGATTCTCTTCGCATACACGTCATAAGTAGGGTTCCAGACAACACAAGAATATTCCAAACTGCTGCGCACCAAGGCCGAGTACAGAGTTATTTTGGTGCTGGGGTTTTTGAATTCTTTGCAATTCCTCAAAACAAAACCGAGAACCTTAAGGCTCTTATCAACTACAGAATCGATATGTTTATGAAAACGAAGTTTTGTATCCAGAATGACACCAAGATCGCGTACGTGTTCAAATTCAGAGAGTTCTCTGTCATTCAAATGGTAGGAACGTTGCAGTAATCGCTTGTTTCTCGTGAATCTGATCACAAAACACTTATCAGCATTCAGCGTCATATCATTCCTACACACCAGGATACTAAGTTGTCAATGTCTGCCTGCAGTAGAGCAACGTCAGAACCCGAATTTACCGGTCTAAAGAGTTTGAGGTCGTCGGCATACAAATAATATTTTGAGGACCGAAAACAAGACCGAATGTCGTTTATAAAAACATTGAAGAACAAAGGGCCCAAGTGTGAGCCCTGTGGAACGCCCGAGGTTGCAAGGAAATATGAGGAAGAGTAACCATTAACCACAACTGACGACCTTCTGTTATGCAAATAGGAGTTGCACCAGCACAACAGGGAACCAGAAACGCCCGCCGCTTCTAACTTTTTAACAAGGAGAACGTGATTTACTCTGTCAAAAGCTTTACTAAAATCTGTATATATAGCATCGATGGAATCACCGCAGTCGAGTGCTCCTGTGACATCCTCAACGAAAGAAACAAGGTTGGTTGCGGTAGATCTAGCCTTTACAAAACCATGTTGTTGTGTGATTATAGTATGCTTGAGTAACGTTGACAATACTGGGTAAACCAGAGACTCAAAAAGTTTTGCGAAAACACACAATATGGAGATGGGCCTATAACTCTTGACAGAGCTCCTATCACCACTTTTATGCAGGGGCAAGATAAGTGATTCTTTCCAAACAGAAGGAAAAACTCCATCACTCAGGGATCTATTGAAGATCAGAGACAAGGGAAGAGCCAGACCCTTTGCGCAATTTGTAGCGAATAGAGCGGGAATGCCATCAGGAATGCCATCATATTGAGCATCTCAAATTGCATCCATAATAAAAAAAATGTTTAATGAAATAATTAATATATACAATAGTATCGTGGCTGTATGAGCATAGACTCTCGATACCTACTCTTTATAGGACTATTTTTAAAACCTCAAACAAAAGTCAATGTCAAAAATTATAACCTAATTTTTTACCGTGTTCGGCGGTGGCACTTTTTACATTGATACACGTGATTGTTGAAAGTTTTACGGCAATAAATCAGAATGGCGAAAATAAAATCTAATAAAAAGAAGGAACAAAATCTGAAGTCGCAGACTACAGTTCAAGACAATGTGGTTCATTTACCCCCTGTGCGAATGTCTGATGAACCTGCACCAAAACAGGTACATATTTAATTATATATATTATTTCTTTTTCTTTCATAAATTATGTTAAATTTCCAAATGTATTCTGTATTTCCTAATATTTCACTTTAACGCGGTCGTTACTATTTTTTTTATTTGAATACACTTCTCTCTTATTTAATGGTTATTATTCACAAACATAATCTTAATTTTTAGGTAAAATGGATAAATAGACAAAGAGTATTGGTGTTTGCAACTCGTGGCATTAATCACCGCCACCGGCACGTTATGGAAGATATCAAGAAGTTGATGCCACATCACAAAACAGAGTCAAAGATGGAAAGAAGTAAAAACCTGTATGTAGTAAATGAAATCAGTGAGATGAAGAACTGTAACAAATGTTTACTGTTTGAAGGTCGAAAAATGAGAGACTTGTATCTATGGATGTCTAATATACCCAATGGGCCAAGTGTGAAGTTTTTGGTGGAAAATGGTAAGTGCAATTCCGTTCATTTTCAAATATTTTTTTGTTGGTAAAGTAAATGGAACATATCTTGAACACCAAGTGAAAACAAGATAAAAAAACCAACTTGTGCTGGGTATAGGCCTCCCCCAAAAGGGGGGGTTTGCCATAATCGCCACGCTTGGCAGGCGGGTTGGCGATTGCAGTATGGCCAAGTTTGTAGGAGACGCTGCTGCCGCTGGTTTTTTATCAGCACTATGTCTATACTAACTCAAAATATTAAAAGTTACATTATATTATAACTTTTTAATTTTGCATTTTACAATGCTATTTTTATGTGATAAATATTAAACAGGAAAATATACTAGAAAAAGCAACTAGTCTCATGTCGCCCTGACGGGATCGGGATCGTCAGGGTAGTATATTTTCCTGTTTAATATTTATATTATATTTTTCAATAAACTCCTTTTTTACAGTGTATACCATGGCTGAACTGAAGATGACAGGCAATTGCCTAAGAGGGTCTAGGCCACTGCTATCTTTTGATCCTCAGTTTACAAAAGATGCACATCATACACTCCTCAAAGAATTACTTACACAAATTTTTGGTGTTCCCAATCACCATCCTAAAAGTCAACCATTCTTTGACCATATTTACACTTTTATGATTTTGGACAACAGGATTTGGTTTAGAAACTATCAGATTCTTTCTGAAGATGGTGCCTTAGCAGAAATTGGTCCAAGATTTGTGTTAAATCCCGTAAGTAATAAATGCAAAGAAAAAGTATCACAATTCAATTATCACATCAATGAACTTCTATGATGTGTAATATTATAGTTTTTTTTAATTTGATAATGCTGCTAGTAATGAAAATTAATAGTGGTTTAATAATTTCTTTCAGGTGAAAATATTTTCTGGGTCGTTTGGTGGAACTACTTTATGGGAAAACCCAAAATACATCAGTCCAGCTAAACTTCGACAAGCATTCTCCAAAAAGGCTGCTAACAAATATGAAAGGAGAATTGAAAAGAAAGTAGTGTATGAAGCCACAAAACCAGAAACTGGTTATCCTGACATTGAAGGTGCTGACTTCTTCAAAGGAGATCCGATTGAAAAAGCTAAAGAAGTTGTAGTAAAAGGTAAGTTTGGAGAAATTTGTCACTTGAGTCTGGCTCATGAAAGCTGACACTGAGTTTTTTCCGAACTTTTATTATGGCAACAATTACACTACTAAAAGTGGCTCAAAGGCAGAAGTCCACTTCTCATAATGTCCACTGGTCGCAACAGGCCTCTTTCGCATGATGTCCCTTTCACAGAAAGTGCACTTTGCAAAATGTCCATTTTGTATATTGTTCCCATTTTATTTCTAACTTACTTTAACCATACAAATACAAATCACATGTTTTTTTAAATTATAATCAATCAAATTATTATGTTTTGGTTTTATTCTATTAGCTTATGTTTAACACTATGTAATTGACTTAAAACACATCATTAAAAATATTTTGTTGTGAGTATATTAAACCTTTCGTTGGCAACGGCAAAGGCAAAAAAACCTGTTATCATAAAAAAATAATCACGAAATATGAAAAACCGTTCAAGCCATTAATTATGGTTAAAGTACCAGTTAGAAATTTAACTGCCCCTGTAGTCTACTGGTACAACCACCGGTTTCAGACCCAGGGGTCCCGGGTTCGATTCCCAGCGGGGGTACATATTTCGGTTTGGTTGGTGGTAGGACTTGTTGTAAGTCCGCCTGGCTAGCTACCACCATCTTATCTAAGTCTGACGCAATAACAACAATGTTATCAGTAATGTGTTACCACAGTTAAAGATAAGATAGCCAGTTCATCAGTGATTGGGGATTCCGGGAGAGGCTCGCTTCCATCTTCAGCCTTATAAATACTTAACATCAGGTATAAATTAGTGTCAGTTTTCATTAGCCAGACTAAGCAATATTATTATTAAATAGGTTTTAGATTTATATATTTCACATTGACTATGTTTTACAGAAGAAGATGAAGATTCTACAGAAGATATTGATATGGAACCGCCAAAACCAGTTGAAGTAACAAGCATAAAAAAGAAATCTAAAAGCAAACCTGATATGGCTATCAGACGCAAACAATTAAAAGCCAAAAGCAAGGCTATTTCTGACCAAATTAAAAAAAGGAAACAGCAGTTCAAGAAGAAAAAACCATAATCCACTCTGTAGAAGCAAAATAAAACAACTTTATTTTACACACAATTCTTTTATTTCAAATGACATAAACATTATTCTGCATAAATACTTAATGATATTAAAACTAAATGGAAGATGTTTGTTAGAGGTAGAAAAATAAATGTAGGCAAGTTTTGAAACTTATTGCAAGTTCTTTGATTGTCTTGACAATCAATGTGAATGTATTATAATTAGAAATTATTGCATCCATGTTTACTATGACAAACGCAATAGTAAACATGGATGGAATAATTTCTAATATGTGCTAAATTACCTGTTAAGTGAACATATATTTTTCATCTTCATGTTTCATAAAATCTTTAAAAGCATAATTATCTTCAATAACAAATTTATAATTGTACAATATTAAAAACAGGAATGATAGGTTTATAAATGCTGCCATTGTACACTAGACGGCACATCACTAATTAACACTATGCAGCTTAACAAGTTAGGAAGAACGTGTATACTTTAATGAAAGATAAGAGATTCTTATTATGATTACTGGACGGTTAAAACAGACCACCATAAAACTCGGTACACAAGTTATATTATTATAAATTAGAAAGTGTTCACATTTATTTCAGAGTTAAAAAGTGAATAAAATGCAAGGTACACGCAAGTATTATGCCATTTAAATATGTCATTTCAATTATTACAATAAATATTATGCATAAGTAGTCTCGTACCCACATATAAAACTAGTGTGCAGCAATAATGCAACAGTACATTATCAATTCATTTAAAACTAAATCAGCACGAAAGCTCTACAAACAGTCTTAGTGAATATAATAAAAAGTATATTCTATTCTATAATTTTATAAAGTCACAAATATGTATGTGCTATAAAATATTTTAAGCAATTTTAAGATTTATCAGCTTTATTTTTCCTTAAATACTAACTTACTAAATACTTATTATAAAAATATTATAAAACTTTGTGCTTACTTTTCAAAAAGTTCGTTAAAAAAAGAAAAGTAAATTATTCTAAAATGTGTTTAATAATTATTACGATCTTGTACTGTAAAATGTAAAAAAAATACTTGTAAGTAAATTTATTAAAACTTATTCGATTGATTACTAAGACTTAGGTAAAATTTATTATGTAAAAAATATGAGTTTCCTGATTCACAGCGGTGGATGAGATTCATCTGTGAAAGAATGGTAGGTATATGCTTAATTTTATGTAATTACCACATAATCTTGCTATTTCTAAACGCGTCACTGAGGAAAGAGTAAAATGTCTTATTCAGTTTCAGTCTACATTCGTGAAATGAACGAATGTCTAATGCTTCAGACCGCGAAACGCGAATTTATCGCGAATCAAAATTTGTCTCACTCTTAACTCTATTAGTTAGAATATGGCGAGCCATATCGCGTTACGCGAAATTCGCAATTCGTTTGCGGCTTTGGTGTGAAAAGTTCCTTAAGCATCTGCTATATTTTAATAACCAATCGCTAATTCATAAAACTCGGACCTCCATTAACGCTGAGTAAGCAACATTCTTAAATCTACTGCAATTTATTGGTCTACATAACAATGCAATTTCGAGAATATTATATCAATTTCCATTGCTCCTTTAAATTTATATTTAAGCCAGGTACAAGTTGGCACATGTAACGATTTCGGTTATCTAAGAGGTTTTCTGAAGCTCCAGTTGATGGTTTCGTTTTCTTTGTCTTATAGAGTGCCAACTTATATCTGATTTAAAATATGCAGCAATGTTAAATAAAACATTTATTCGTTAACACATACGACTATAAAACAACCTTAATTAGTTTGGTACCACAGACAACACCAATCTTTACTGAACTGTGCATGCACATTAATATAGTAACTCAACCAATAACTACACAACCATCCATATATTATATAAAATTATCAGATACAATACAACACCAAAAGGTAAATAAATATAAATTATGATTAATTAGTAAAATCATTAACAACCATAAAACATTGTTTTCTTAAGACTAGACTAAGGGTTGAAAGTTTAATGCTTTAAAAGTTTAAATAAAGAGCTGATTAAAATATTCAAGACATTAGTTTGTATGCATACAATTAAAGCTTAAAGCAACTATATTAGTAGTACTACAGGTCGACATGGCAATCGGTGTTCCTCCATCATATCGTATCAGGAGGACAATTTAGGAAATAGTTCTTGTGGGATAAACAACATGAAAGTAAAATGACCTACTAGTAAAACGTCTGAAATTTTAAATCGACTTATAAGTAGAACGTCTGAAATGAAAGAATGTCATGTTGGGCAAAGGGTTAAGTTATTGCTTGCCTATGCTATAATGTTCATTCAAGTGCACAAAATACGATACGGGGACGATAGCTAAGGTTTCTGAAAAATAATACGATAAAATAAACGCATTTTAGTTATCTCATACTTATGAAAAAGGGTATATAAAAAATAAGATAGCCAGTTATATTAAAAAAAATCAAATATTAACCTAGGTATTGTCTTTGATTTATTTTCTGCGTCAGTGCACAAGTCCTTTTGCACATGCCTTTTTTCATTTCAGACGAATGTCTGTAGTCTGTAGTAGAATTACTAGTGTGACGATTTAAAATTTCAGATGTTTCACCAGATTATTTAACTTTCATGATGTTTATCCCACAAGGACTAATTACTAAATTGTCCTCCTGATACGGAGGGATCGGTGTTATGAGTCAAGTATGAGTTGAGGCAGGGAACCCCTTAATTCACATTGATTGTCCTGAATTTTCGCGAATATTCTAGGGATATTGCGAAAACATGGATAATTAGACAATGGTGACGACATTTTTCAATCTAAGTTTTCAAAACCCTATGGTTTTGAAAAAACATGAATTGCGTCAGTAATATTGAATATGCTTTACTCTGATTGGCTGGATTATGGCTTGCGTGCCAATTCTTATTTTGATTGGTTTAAAATTAAATATGTTATACCCAATGGTTCAGAGTAAAACTAGGAACTAATCTGAATAAGAGTTGGCTAGCAAGCAAAAAATCAAGCCAATCATTACTACAGCTATTTGTGTTTTCGCAAACCCCCTACCTTTTTTGAGTAATATTGAGAAATGTCGTCCCCATTGTCGTTTTTTTCCATGTTTTCGCAATATCCCTTAGATTTTCGCGAAAACTCGTTTTATCAATTAACCCACACGACACTTAAACTAGTTCACAAAACACACCATACAAAGTTACCATGTCAACCTGCCGCGAACTATAAATAAATGTTAGACGCGGATATTAGTTGCGCAATTAATGTTTTAAGACATTCCGTAAGCAATAAAAAGCTTGAATGAGATTCAGTACTTTTCTTGTAGATCTTGTAACTCAGGGCCGTCAGTTTCGTCCGCGTCCCGTTTGTGTCCACCGAGCTCGGCCAGGCGGGATCGCTTCCATTTTCCGTCCGCTCCATTCATGTTGCGATCCTCACACACGCACAAGAAAAGGGAATCGACGACCATCTAGAATCAATAAATTGATATAAACCATTAGAGGAAATAATGTCGTGTGTGCGTTTACATTTTCAAAGCTTTTTAGAAATGATAGGATTTCATGAGCCCCTAGAGTAGATGGTTGCAGCCCGCCCGCGCCACCTTCGGTATGCGTTGAAGATGAGGATACAATAATGAATTTGACAGCTAGACATCAATATCGATCATCATCATCAACATCAGCTATTTTAATGACCTCACTGCTGGGACACTGGCTTTCTTTATGGATGGACAAAAAGAATAGACATGACCCACCACGCGAGCCCAATGGGGATTGATGAGTTTTAACGACTGCAAATTTAGCCGAACACAACGCCTTCCAAAGCACAGAGGACCTCAAGATAATAAATGTTTGGTCAATCACCCATCCCGTGACAGACTCTTGCGAAAGTTGCTTCCGCTTCAATCGCAGGCCGGACTCAATTTCGACAAAAATATTAAAAAAATCACCCAAGTACAGAAATATTAGAACGTAACTTTTTAAATAACAAGGTATTGTAAAGAATTACAATTAGGTCCAAATTAGGTAACAAAAACCTAGTTTATTAACAGATTTACAACTTACCTCGTAAAGCGAAAGTATGCAGTGCGCGATGAAGAAAGAGAACACGCATATGATGAGAGTGGGGGCGGCGAAGAAGTGCAGATCCGTGTTCCGCTTCAGCAGGAGCAGTCCAACGATGCCGGTCACTGCGGTCACTATGCACTTGCCCAGGAACAATATAAAGTCGCCCACACTGTTGATTGTCGCCACTTGAAGAGCGTTGTTCACTATCGTACTGAATGCCTGGAAGATGTTGGAATTTGAATAGCAGTGATTTACTTGCGAACATTCAGTCGGCCGATGTTTGATCGTTTCGGAAATAATCTTTATGGGAGAGCGCGCAATTGACGATTAAAAATCTGTCGGTTCCTAGCTTGGGTTAATTCGTCCAAAGTTCCTGGTAGTCTTATGATACCGACTAAACTATCAGTCGATTAAATAATCGTAAGTGCGCGCTGGCTCTTAAGGTTAACTCCATTTGTTATAGTATGGATTTGAATTTAAGACTAGAAATATTGAATTATAATCAGATTTCTGCTTTGATAAATGTTTATCCTGGTTGATTGATCCTACGATCACTGGCGTGCCCTGCCCCTGGCTCGGTCAGTACGCAGGATAGCTTCCCAATGCGCCATCGGTTTATTTTAGTGACTATGACTACTCATTAAAACACAAATTAATATCCATTTAAATGTTCAATGTTAAGAAACATTATCACTTCCACTGAATAAAATTACCACAACAGATAAAATCAGGTAATGAATAATATTTCCCCATCCTCATAATAAGTTATTATTACAAATATATCCTTAGAAGAAGGCAATGCACGATTTCCGCGTTCTTAATTTATATTTTATTATGTTTCCTCAAATGTAAAATATTTTAAAATTTTACCTTAGCTGCAGCCTTACAAAAGTGGCATCTCTCAATGGTAATTATAGTGTAGGCATTGTGATTCAGATAACGAATGAACTTTTCGAGGCAATAGAAACAGCAGATGCCACATTTCAGTCCACATTTAGCACAATCGGATCCCTTTTCTGCGCTGGCTGATAACCTGTATGACAAGTATCATTATACATTTTAAGAAAAATGCAGACGCGGCGCGGACAAATCAGAATCTAGAAAGTTAACAAATGATCTCTTTATAGTCCTTCGAAACGGATGGAGGCTTCGCACCCATAAAAGCATCTGATTTACAATTTAAATTCACTGACAACTGTAATTCACTTACTTTGCGTGTAAAAACGTGAGAATAAGGCGTGGAATCTTAAACAGGGTAATCAAGAATGAACCCTTAGCAACCGAACCCAAATGATACTTCACAAGCTTCCCAATTGAATACATCACGGGAGAATTGGCATTAGGACCTCTGAAAATATTTATTTGAATATCAAATAATGTTTATTCGTTGAAAGAATTGTAATATGTATAATATGTACGCACATGCCTCGAGGCTTTCTTACCTAAAGTACCAATGTGAAACAGCACCAGCAATGGTCATTTGTTGACACCCGAGAATGAACTCACTACCCCATATTAAACAAATTAGGCATATCCACCACATACTCTTCACCCACATAGGATCAAACTCCACAGAATCTAGTGTAAAAGCTACAACAAATATAAATTAAGTTTAAAGTCCATAAAAATACCAATTACCTACAATATATTTGTCAATCTCAAACAAATAAAGGAACTTACTTTTCAAACTAGCACTTTTATTAAGGCTTTGGGTTTGTATTGCTGCTTTATCAACATGATCAGGCAAAGGTGTTCCATTTATAAAGAAGTTGGTTTGGTATGGTATTCCTGGATAATTTGCTGTTGCTAGACAAACCTGGAATGTTCCATTATTGTGTTCACCAATTCAAGACAATTTGATATAGGTAGACATTCTTTGAGGAAGTTGCCGGTCGACCACTTTTAGGCGAAATTCGCGTACCCTTGATTTGAACTGTAGTCGTATAGGCTTACAAGCGGGGTTATTTTAACTTGTGCTTTAAAGAATGTGATAGCTGGCTAATCGATCGCCGATGATTCTTATCACGTTTCCTTGTCTCACTCCCTCGCGCTCCTGCCTAGAGTGAGAGAGTGAGCTATGACGCTAGCGCCAAAAATAATTTGGCAGCAATAACAGGAACTAAATGAATGCACATTGTAGTTCATCGATTGTTCGGTAGAGGCCGCACTGTAATAACATTGCGGTTGCTATGGTGATACGTGACGTAAAGCAATTTTTCTGTCGCATTGCTCTCGCAAAGATAGATAATAACCCCGAAGGTCACCCACTGAGAGCCGTTGAATAGATTTTGCGATAAAAGTGAACTACCGGCAACTTCCGGCACGAAAGAAGTCCCGTGAAATATTACGGGAACTAAAATGTGGTTTGCTTATCTGTATAGCAATAGAGCTTAGTTTCGAATGTTGAACGCGACTGCAGCGCCGCTCTCAGGGGACTTCTTTCGTGGTGCGGAAGTCTGGTTTTAGAGTCGCGCTGACGAGCACTGATCGTCATTTCCGGTGTCGGCGCCGACGGTCAGTGAGCGGTCAGCGCGACTCTAAAACCAAGCTTAATTAATTTACTTACTTACCACAACCAACGACCAAAACGTGAAGAATAATATCAAAAATAGAAAAGTTATAATTGGTTGTAGGAACAGAGCTGGAATGGAGCCAAGGCAATGCGCTGTTTCTTTGAAAAGTGCTGCCAGGAAAGACACTCGTGAACGCATCACCCACACCAGCAACAGCAAGATAAACTGTTGAAAATAATATAAAAAAAATATATTAATATTCTTTGGCAGGAGCAACAGATCATCTTTACGTCCCGGCTACACGCTCCGTTTTACCTGAGAGCATGCCTGCAAAAACCGGTTTGCACAGAAAAGATGTAGCTGTCCCGGCTACACTACACGCTCCGTCTTGCCTGTGCATACCAGGTCTGTGCAGGCATGCTCTCAGATAACACAGAGCGTGTAGCCGGGACATTAGGACCATGATTTGTCTTTATCTCCAAACTTACTGTTATAATAGTTGCAATAATGGCATACCACAAGAACGCCCTCTCATTTTTTAAAGATTCCTGAAAAGATAAATATGGAAATGTTATGTTAGAATTTTAAGACTCAATAAAAATTAAACTCTTATACTCTAGCCATCTTAAATAAAGAATGTTTGTAAACATACCTCTCAGTATTTTTTGTAATTATTTCACAAATTCGTTGTATTTCAGTTAACTAATACCATATACCAAACTAATTATTATTATTATTTGGAATATATCAAACTTGGACAACATATGTAAGCTATCTTAGAAGTGCATATTTTTCTAAAATGTGTTATGATAAAGTGGTTTTGAGGTTAATTACGGTCAGTTTGTTTACAAACATTCTTTCCGTATAATGGCTGAAGTATAGACCCATACATGGTTTACTTACTGCCAAGAAAGGAGTATCAGAAAAGTCCCTTTGTTTAGTCCTGAGTTCATGATATGTGTACCATAAAAGTGCTGTACCAGCTACGCTCACTATGGATACTACTATCATGAATATCCAGGACACAAAAGTTGCCAGCAAGTGTAGGATAGACACCATTGCCAATGAACAAACTACATAAAAAAAACGCAGTCAGTAAAATTCATCTATTATGTAACTTGAAAACTCAAACCAATGGCATGCCATGATAATGTAATTATTTATTTTCATTATAAACAAGCACACATTCAGCTTAATCTATGACTCAAAAAGCTTATAGGTTTCGTCATTAAAATGCTGTACACATAATAGAAGTTTGTTTTTCATCACAGTGTAGAGTTTTTAAGAAACTGTTACTTAGAATAAATACAATGACATCATACTCATACAATCATACAATGACTAAGTGTAAAGAATACAATTGACTCCTACACTATATTAAGGTGTCTCAGCATTAAAATAGATTTGACCTTCTTTAGTCATTACTTACTCAAGGCTATGGACATAAAGCATAAATTACAAGAAATGATTTTTTTCTTTTCATTTATATGTACAAATGAAACCATATTTTTTATTTTACATAAATGCTTGCAATATCAAATATATTAGTAGTCTTATCAAGAAGCCAAGGAACTGGCTTTGGACTGAAACAAATCAAGGAAACTACACAAGTGAGAGTGTAGCTCTTAAGTTAAGAAGAAGAAAAGTATTCAGGGAATATATTATAAATAGGGCAAACAAATTATCCAAATCAAAAGTTTTTTTAATTACTCTTCCATACTAAAACATAAGTTTTGCCAAATGAATTTGTCTGAAACCCTTAAGTTAGACTATATTTGCATGAGAGCTTTATGGACGCTTTAAAGCAAGTTATTACTAAAGATTCAAAATAGACATACAACTTCTGACTGTGTGTTCACATGCGGGAACTTCTTACGTCCGGGGTTTGCATAAAAGAAACCTCCAAAAGCTTTATTAAGCTCCTTCGCGAACATAGTTTTATAGGATAACAAATTTTTTTAGTATTTTACTAAATAGCACAAGTAAAAAAAGCAACTATATGTTGTGATATTACATTGAAACTTGTCTGAGTACTTACGGAATGCTACAATGACGCAGATGATCATTTCCTTCCAGGATGAATAGATATCAGAGAGCATTTGTTCAATGGTATCCCAGCTATTCAATAAATCATAAAAATCATTAAATACTCTATCTGCTAGATCTTTCGCCGATTTTGGAAAGCATCTATTTAAAAGTGGAAATGAGTCATATACAGGCAATGTAGGACATGGCCCAATAAAATTATTAAGATCTGCACTGTAAGTAATATTGTTTAAATTTATATCATATCTACATAGATTTGAGCCAGTTTGTTTGTAGAAATCTTGTAAGTCAGTCAAAGATGTCATTTTTTTATTAGGACATTGTTTAACACAAATCTTTAGTGAACGTCTCAATTCCTTTACATCCATGAAAAATAAATAACTCTTGTCAGCTGTACTGATACCAGCCAGTGGAAAGTTGATTAATTTCTTGTTAGTTTTTACTCCACATGTATTCCCAAAAGAGTCATATCCATTAATCAGTCTTTGTGGATTTCCATACACAAAGGATATTGCTGCAACTATGATCTGAAATAAAGATATTTTTTAAATCCAACACCTTAAAATGATGGGTACAAGGAAATGATAGTTAAATTAAATTATATTTACCATTAAAATCCAAAACAATACGTAAATAATGAGCCACAGCACATCAGTGCATCCCTTTTTCGGTGCTTCATTTTGAGGTGAGATTTCACTTTGAGCACAACCCATGTTATGAAAACAATGTATACAACAATAAAATAAGTCGCTCACTTTCCTATGATTTATACATTATTAAAATTTACAATGTATGTATTTTTTTAGTTTATTGCAATTTTTTTAAATACAAACAAACAAACATGAATGAATGAAAAATGTCTTGTCTGTCAGTTGTGTCAGTTACAGCAGAGCAGACAAATCACAAAGAGACCAAAAACAAAACAAATCCACAGATCACTTTATGTAGCAAGTTAACAAATCCAAATCATTTTTTTTTTTTCGTTCCTTACAGTAACATGCTCAAATCCAAATCAATCCAAATAACAGCCACAGACAGACAAGAGCCTGAGCTGAGCAGGAGCACAAAAAGCAGTGAGACGTTTCACTTCCTTAGTAAGTTGTAACTGAATTTGAAAAGCATCGCATAGAAGATCTGGATGCAAAACGCTTACACAAAAAGACCCGTCCGAAGCCTTCCTACATCTACACTTACAATGCTGACGGCCAGTTGTACTGTGCGCCTTGCAACAGGACATTTAAAACCAAATTTGGCTTTGCAAGCCACATCCGTGCACACGATCGAATTTAGTCCAGGTTCGCCATTGACGGATACGTCAAGGAGGACCACAAGTTGGACGCGAATTTACTTTACGGAATTTATTTATTTTACGGAACTTCCTGAATGCTGCCCATCCGAGTTGGATTCGACGTTTGACTAACTATGAGCTTACTTAACGAAGTACAAAGATTTGATAACATCACCGATATTAGATATTCAGAAACACAAAAAGCATACAATCATACACCTGATTTTACGGACTTAAAATCAAACGAATTAGTAAAAGCTTACGATACGCTGCTTTAACATTTGCAATATTGAACCAAAAATATTTTTTTATGAATCACCGGAGGCATCTCTTGTTCAAATTAACAATATAATTAAAGAACTCTTGCATAGCGGTGAATATAATAAAATATCATACAATTGTTGTGTGAGGCAGGCGAGAAAGCGAGAAACTATAGAAATGAGGCGAGATGGAATTCTTAAAATGTTCGTGAGCCATTAGTGCAGGCTTCTTTAAACAAATATCCACCCACCCTCTAATACACATTTATTTAATTTTGGGCAATTAACCAGTGTACTAGAAAAATCAGGAGGATTTAGAAAATGTTTCTGGTCATGGCCAGTGAATCAATACAAATCGAGTGGTTAGAATAACCGCCACTTGATTTTTAGTTTAGCGTAGTTAGTGGAGTTTGTTTGTGGAGTGGGGAGGGGGCATCGTATAATATGTCTCCGCACTACAAGCAGCAGCTACGCCGCTATGCTGGCTGTGTCGGTACATCAAAGGGTTCTCGGCTAGTTTTGTGTTTAGGCGAAACTTTACCGAGACTTTACCGCGAGAGGTAGCTCAGCGGTTAGAGCATTGGACCGGCTTTCCAAAGGTCATGGGTTCGATTCCCATCTGAGAATTCACTTGTGGCCGAGTTAATTTTTTCCAATATTTTTCTATTAAAAAATTATCATAAGTATAAAAATAGCATTGAAAAATGCAAAAATTCAAAAATCATAAAAAAAAACATTTGGGTCTCGGCAAAACACGAGAATGCGTAGTAGCGCCTTTAACCTTTAAACAGAAATCGACAGGGGTACCAACCTAGCGGAAAAGGGAATATTCTTATTTATCAATTCTGAGAAGGAATATCTGACTATGTCAATTTCTTATCAGAAGTTGCCAGAAGGTTACTTATGTAACCTTTTAGGTGATTTGTAACTCCTTCAAGTTACTTCTAGGTTACACGACACAACAGGTTACATTTAGGTGGTTTTTTTGGAATTTGCGTGCGGAATGTTTTTTCAAATTCACTGACCACTCCAGTTACTTGTATTATTATGTATTCTGTGGCAGTGGTGCAACCACAGAATCAAATAGGCGGAGTGAATAGAATAGGCATTTCCTGGGCAAGCATGTTACACCTTAGGACCACATCCTGTTTACTAAGCACGATGGTGGTCAAATGCCTGCCCAGTTACTTGAAAAAAAAAATCTAGTATACTTTTCTATTTCACACCAATCTATAAATCAACGGTCCATTACTCTCATATATAATTTATGCTTACTCTACTCGCCCAGTCAATCGGATTCGTTCGTATCCTGTCGGTCTATATTCGTGACTCGTGAGTTTCGCGGTTGCCAGTTCGCCACTCACTCACTTGAATTTTTACTTTTTGTTTCGATACGAAGTCTATTAATTTTGTTTCATTGTGTTTTGTTATTGTTTTAAATAAAAATGAGCTGAAAACTTGATGTGTACTAAGTAATAATAATAAGTACATACCTACTCTTGTAAGTTATTGTTTTTTCTTTTTTATGCTTTTGGTCATCTAAAATGTTAAAAAAAGGTTACTGTACATTTCAGGTAACTTTTGACAAGACCTCGCTGGCAACACTGTACCATTCATGCAAAAAAAATCAATTCCTCAATTTCCTCTTTTGATTTTCTGGTCTAACTAATTTTAAAGTTTGGTGTCGTAAGAGCGAGCTTATTCTTAAACATCTATGAGAGTTACATAAAATCCTTTCCAGATACACTGTGAATCATTCCTCGTTACTCTGAACTCGCTTCATGTCTACATTTATGTGAATGTGAAGGCAGATTGCAGTATTGAAGCATGGATATTCCGAATAAATTATTAAAAATCCAATATTCCTTAGTAAACATCTATTTCAAGAGATATTTAAACAATAACATAGCCAGTGTTACTAAAATACACAGGGAAGTGTACTCAAGAACCTATCCCACAAAGGTGGTTCTAGCTGATGGTTCTTCAATAGATATTAGATACCATGAGCCCAGAAAAATTATTAAGGTGAGTAAGTGTAAGGTTTTCTTTTTGTCCATTGATTTGATGAAGATCTTGGACTGTCTGCAGTCCTTTCTGTTCATCCATCGTTGGTTAGTTTCTTTGATTGTCCTTATCTCAATGATGTTTTTGGTAATTCTGTGTGAGATTAAGAAAAATTATTAAGGTGAGTAAGTGTAAGGTGGAATACATTGTTCAAGCGGTTCAATTAATCTAAATACCATAAAACGAAACAATCTATTTTAACCATATACACAATGTGTGGATTGTTATTTAAAGTGTAAATTGATTCTTTATCCTTAAATGGTTCAACCAAACAACAACAGGCGCAGGGGTACTAACCCCGCCTTCTGCGCCAGAGGTCCCGGGTTCGATCCCCGGACAAGACAAATATTTGTGTGCATGTAAATGTCTATTTGTCTTGGTCTGGGTGTTTAATATGTATATTAAGTATGTATTTACATGGTGACTGATCGCCCGTCCGGCTTTGCCGGCGTCCCTCCTTCTAAATAATAATGTATTTACAAAAAAAAACGTATATAAGTATGTTTATCTGTTATCTAGTATCCATAACCAAGTTCTTCATGAACCTTAACGTGGGCTAGATAATTGGTGTGACTGTATGCAAATATTTATTTATTATTTAACTAAACATGTTTTTAACTTTTTTTATAGTTGCCACTGGATTTATCTTTATTATCAGAAGAAGAGCGCAAAATCAGGCTAGAAAAGAGGAAACCCAAGAAGAAAGTAAAGATAACTGATGATCTAGAAGATAACTACAGTGCTAAGAAATATTTGAAATACTTGAAAAAATGATTACTTATGTATTTGTTTTTGAGTTTAACATTATAATAGGTAGGTATTGATATGTGGTGCAAAGTTTTATTTATTACCCTATATCCAGGCTATAAAACATGTAATGTGTGTGAGAATTAAATAACATAAACCAATCAACCGTTTTTGTGAATATTATTTAATGAACAGTGATTGGTTAATCAATGCATATTAACCTAAAGTAGAGGTGGTGTCTATTATAGAATGCACATTTGTAATCTTTGTATCGATTTTGTATCGGTCATTCCCAGTCGCCACCACCAGTTTCGCCACCACTGATTCTTTTTAGATAAAGTTCCAATTCGTTACATACTAAATAAAAAAAAACAACTATTAAAATATCTTCCATCTTTCGCAATATACCTACCTACACAAAAATTAATGTCAAAACTGTCTTAATTATTTTGTTACTAGCTGTGCCCGCAACTTCGTTCGCGTGAGAACCGGAACATCGTTTGCAATCCTTTCCGACAAAATTGTTGGTAAGGCAGTCTTTTTAACCAACTTCAAAAAAGGAAGAGGCTATTGAGTCCCCTATATTCTTTACTTTATGAAGAGAATACTTAACACATGATAGCATTTAATTACTGTTCGGGACGGCCGGCAAAAACAGTGTCGTAAATAGTGTAATAAAATGAACAAAGACAGTGACTAAAATAATAAAGTTCAATTGTGTTGTGTTTCGTGTTAGTTGTAAGTATAATAAAAAGTCGAACTCGCACATAAAGGGTTTCGTCTCTCACCCAAGGTTGCCTGGAAGAGATTGCTATGTAGCAATAAGACCGCCTATTGTGTGTTTTCTCTGTATGTGTTTGTTTTTGTATCGTGTGCAATAAAGCTTCTATTATTATATTAAATACACCTACCTACCCAAAATGCCACTATCATTTTTCGCCTGCAAAAATAACTTTGTTTTTCATAGTGTCTGTATGAATGACAAAGTTATATTTGCTGTTTTGGCAAATGTGCTATAGCTCTGAAACTGCACAATATATTTCGTTCAAACTAATTTTCGTTGAAAGTTTTTATAAAGGTCTACAGCATATATTTTTTTAGATTTTTCACTTTCTTATTTTAAAAGTTAGAGTGGGGGGACACACGTTTTTTAACTTTGAAAATGTATATCATTCAAACGGTTGGCTTTGAGAAAAAACGGTTTTAGGAACCTCAATGTAATTTGTAAAGACCTATTTATAGACACCCCACACCTATAGGTTTATTGAAAAAAAACAGTAACAGTTCCATGTATGGGGAGCCCCCCCTTAATTCATATATTTTTTTATTTTTGTGTAAAAACCGTAAAGCGGTTTACAAAATACATCTATCGACCAAGTTTCAACTGTGTAATCTTCATAGTTTTGGAATAAAGTGGCTGTAACATTTTACCACTTTGGAAGTGTATATCTTTCAAACGGTTGATTTTAAGAAAAAACTGTATTAGGAACTTCAATGTATAGGTTTGATAAAAATAAAAAAAAATGTTTCAAATCCCTTCGGGAAAAATGCTATATTTCTAAAACTGACAACCATATTTCGTTCAAACCAATTTTCGTTGAAAGTTTTTATTAAGATCTACAGCATATATATATTTTAAATTTTTACTATCTTATTTCAAAAGTTAGAGGGGGGGGGGCACATTTTACCACTTTGGAAGTGTACATCATAGAGTAAGTAATCACTACGTTTTAGTGTACATCTTTCAAACGGTTGACTTTGAGAAAAAATCGTTTTAGAAACCTCGATGCAATTTGCAATTAGATACCCGACACGTACAGGTATGATGAAAAAAAAATTTCAGTGTCAGTTCCATGTATGGGGAGCCCCCCCTTAATTGCATATATTTTTTTATTTTTCTGTAAAAACCGTAAAGCGGTTTACAGAATACATCTACTTACCAAGTTTCAACTGTGTAATCCTCATAGTTTTGGAATAAAGTGGCTATGACATACATCGATTTGGCCGAATCTATAAGGGTTTCGTTTTTTGCCTTTAGGCTACGATACCCTAAAAACAGTTGATTTCGTTGTGTATTTCCGCGCGGTCGCCGGCAGCCAAGGCCGCCCCGGCAGCCAAGGCCGCCCCGGCTGCCTCTTCTACCTACAACTGGAGCACCTGGAGCTCTCCGAATTGACCCGCCTCTACGGCGTTACCGAGCTCGTCTGCATGCCCGGGGTGATCGAAGAGGCTTGGCGTCCTTGGAAGGGGCCCGCCCAGTGACACCGGTGCCAGTCGTTTGGTCACTCGTCCGCCAACCGCCACTGGCCGTAAGAGTGCGTGCGATGCGCGGGTGACCACGCGCCGGCGCACAGAGAACGAGGGCCAGGGCCATACCGCGTAAAAAATAGGAATATGGACATGGGCTTCATTTGACAGTTAAATGACCATATAAAGTAATTTTATGAGCTTCAACTTTCAAATGAAGCCCATATCCATATCTATATTTTTTACGCGATAATGGTCCGACCCGCCCACATGCGCCAACTGCGCACTACCGTACGCTGCCAACGACCGGCGGTGCAGGGTATTCCTGCGTGAGGCAAATGGCATGGGAACCAGCGTTCCCCCTCCCATATCGACAGGGGTTAAGCGCGACCCCAGCCGCCCCCGCCCGCAGGCACCCCTCACCGCACCGCCGAGCGCTGAATTGCGCGACACGCAGGCGGGCGCTACCCTAGCACCGCCTGCGAACCCAGCCCCCACCTCCCTTCAGGGGGTTCACCCAACCTCTATCCCAGTGCCCGGCCCCCCAGCACCAACAGCAGAGGCAAGCACCGCCAGCCTCCATCCAACAGCGGTGGGGCCCACCTCAAGGCCTACCGCGCCCACACCCGGCCCCTCAGAGCCACCACATACACCCTCAGACCATACAAATGCTCATCACTATATTGGGGTCCCTGCTGCAGAGCATCCAGCAAGGAATAGACGGGGGTCCAAGCCATCCTTCACGAGATGACAATGACATCATAAAATTAAAGAAACGTAAAGAAAGCAAACGTCAACGGAATTGAAGAAATAATGTAAACATTTTCAGTTTTCTTAAGAACCGGGGAACCGGGATTACTCCTTTCGGAACCAGGGGCCCTACCACGTAAAACATCTGGGTATGGATTGGGGCTTCATTTGACAGTTGAAGCTCATAAAATTACCATATATGGTCATTTAACTGTCAAATGAAGCCCATGTCCATATCCATATTTTTACGCGATAGCCCCCCAGTTCTTTTACACTTTAAAAAGAACCTGGTATACCCGGTTCTGACGGAACTGGGTAGAACCGGTGCATGCCCTAGTGACGTCATTGTATAACGCCCTCTATCTGGTCGCTGTGGCCGTGGCCGCTCGCTCCAGTCTTTCTGTACGCGTATACTTCGTTAGCAGCTTTACATTGTAACAAGCTCAAATTTTCGATTATTTAAATATACTCTTTAGTGATACACGGCTTACAAGGATAATTTACAATCATGGAAGATGAGCTGGTAAAGGGATGCTCTAATAACTTACCCGCGACGTTTGTAATCCGCGGCGCGCCGCGCGCAGGCGCAATAGCGCAACCGCGCCTGGTGCGTCGCGTCGTTTGTCGGCGCAATGTTGCCGGTTCACGTTCATTCATCCCTACGCAGAGGCGTTATCTTAGGTTTTACTCCGCGATTAAACTTTCAGTGATCGAGCTGTTTTGGCGTGATATATTAATTTACTTGAATTAGTAACAAACATTGGTTGCATTTTTTACTAAGCCGGATGAATTTTAACATTTATAGTCCCTACTAGTAGGATTGAGTAATAGAACTTCTAAAGAATAATTTAATAATGATAACATCATTAATTAAAGAAAAAACAATAAATTTATTCTAATTCTGATTTTGACAATACGACAAGGCAGTATGATCTCTGACCTTAGCTTGTTTAACTATGGAACGAACAATTTAAAAAAAAGCAGCAAACTGTCAAAGTCACAACCCACGCAAAATCAGTGTTGCCACTTTAGCCAATTATTAGCTAGTTCTAGCCACATTTAAGAAATAGATAGCTACAAAAAGAAAAATTAGTGGCTAAATTTTTTAGCCACACTTTATAGCTACTTTCAACACTGTTACTACTTAGGTAATATACCAATTTCAATCAATTTCAAATTGTATTGTAAAACTTAGTATTCAGAATGCAACGAATGTTCTGGTAAGTTTTTGAGTTATGAGGTGGCAACCCCAAATGGTCGAAGTAATTTTGTCGGATACTTTGATTTCTCCGTCATGAGCATTATCAAAACCAAACATAGGAATAGAATGGGTCTGCGGACTTTAAATTCAATACTGCGAATCAGAGATTTTTTGAAGAAAAAACTCGGAGTCGTGCGCTACCTACGCAATTCCTGAGAACATCCTTCAAGAAATAGGAAAAAAATTAAGAAATCGGACCTTTAACATCACAACATGACATCGATTTTGACGTATTTTTTCAGTAAATAATAAAAATTAAAGACATATCCCATGTTGCCTTTTTGTTTTGTTTAGCCGCTTTTGGCAACTTTTACCAGAGTATTATTTTTTCGAAACTAGCTACTTCGTACCATAAGTTTAGCAACCTTTTTTTTGGGCAATGTGGCAACACTGCGCAAAATATGTGTCAAAAATCGAAAAAAATCTGTGCCCTTTTCCCGTGCGCCGAACTTTTTTTAATGTGATTTACATCTTTAAATTATCTATTTAGAAAATATTTCCTTTCAACGCTCATCTAATAATAATTTTATGATTCGCCTGCAACTTGAAAAGTTATTCGATGTTAGTATAAATATATAACCTCTAACCCAGTTCTTACGTAATTAAAGTAGTTGCCAAAGTTTAAAGATGGGTAACAAGGTTTCTGCTGAGGCTAACGTGGATATTAAGCGAGTAGTCAACAACGCACAGCCTCCTGCTGAATGTCCCATGCATAACAAACTGAATAATGCACCCATTGATACAGTGCAATCAGGACCTAAGCAACAAGAGGGCACGAAACTTGATACCAAAAGACCTTCGGAATGCCCTGTGGAACATGGAAATAATGATATAAATCCCTATAACATGGTAAGAAATCAGTCAAAGTTATTTTAGTCATATCATATATCTAATAGAAAATGTATTTATATGGAAATAATACTATTTTCTAATTGTTTTCAGATGCCTGCAGCTAACCAGCAACCATCGCCAGACCAGCCGTTCTCTTTGCCTACTAATAGACAGGTTTCTTCCATCCCACGAGCCATGCCAGATGGATCTACAGAGTTCTGGGTGTACCCAAGTCAACAAATGTTTTGGAATGCAATGTTGCGTAAAGGTTGGCGCTGGAAGGACGAAGACATAAAACAAAAGGATATGGATGATATTATTCGCATCCACAATGCAAATAATGAACAAGTAATAAGCTACAATCATTTGCTACCTCAATTTAGTTTTAACTGGTTTTTTGATAGTGTAAACTGCAAAGTTATTTGATTAGCAAACTGCAAAAAACATTGCAGTTTACACTATGAATATTATAATGTATTTTCAGGCCTGGCAAGAAGTTTTGAAGTGGGAAGCACTACATGCGAAGGAGTGTGGACATCCACGTCTTAAAAGTTTTGGTGGAAAGGCAACCCAATACAGCCCTAGAGCTCAATTTCGTAACCTTTTGGGGTATGTATTTGAGTTTTTTTTTAAACATATTTATGCAATGATATAAGAAGTGGTATGCTTTATATTTATAACAAATATGAAATGTATTTTTTTATTCTTTCAGGTATGAATTACCATTTGATCGTCATGATTGGATTGTAGACAGGTGTGGCAAAGATGTACGCTATATTATTGATTATTATGATGGCGGGGAAGTTGATAATAAGTATCAGTTTGCACTGTTGGATGTAAGGCCAGCATTTGACTCAATAGAAAATGTCTGGGATAGAATGAAAGTGTTTTACATGAGATACCGTTATGAATTGATTGGCAATAAAGAAAATCCTCAATTAAGTAATTAATATTATACCTCTAAAATAGTTGTTCACAAGTTTATTTAAGAATTAATTTAACAAAATGCATTAGTAAAACTTTATTTTGTGGAGTTCTTCTGTCGGCTTGAATGTCACTGTTGTAACTCTTTGTGATTGTATTTTAATGTTATGCCAAATGAAATATTTTAAATTGCTTTCTGCCCCCATTGTCTAATTTTAAAATCTACTACAATCCCTTTCAAAGGGATTGTGATAGTGATTTATGGAATTGTGTAACTTATAGTCATAATCCCTTTTGGAACAAATGTTGTTTAAACAACCACTACATTTGACACTTCTCCATACATTTGAAAGATATTTTCGTATTGCTTAGACAGTTTTGTTCATTAAATACCCTTTAAATCGCGTCCCGATGACAATCCCTATCAAATGTCAAATAGTGGTGGCTTGAAGTATCTAAAAATATCATTCAAATGACATTAATTAGCCCCCTGATTTAGAGTATCATTACTTATACTATGTTTATACCTTCTCCCACCTGTTAATAATTTTGATCTGTAATTATTTGGTCTATGTATCAAATGCTGTTTTGTAGAAACATTTCATGTATCATCAATCATTAACAGCAAAGGTAGTCATTTGTTAGCGTTCATATTCATAGCAGTTCTTGAAATGAAAACTAGGTACTTAAATTATCATGTTAACTAATATAAAATACTGACATTAATATTATTGTTTTATTTAATCTTGTCCTTACAAAAAATACTTAATTAAAGATAGTTGTTACTATCAGTTGTCAATATTTACAACTTGATTTATATGCACAAATCCTTTGCATTCAGTTTTGAATATTTCCACTTGCTGTTCAATGTATCCTTCAAAATTTTTGTATGGGCATGCCGGGAGCACTTTGAATTTTGGTTTACCTTTATTACAGTGGTAAACAGATCTTAATGTTAGTACTGGAGGTTTTTCTGGAAATTTTACACCTGTAAGTATTTTCTGTATTGAATCTGACTATTATCAATACCACACACAACATATACACATAAAATTTATTAGATATGATATTTGGTAACTATGGTGGAGTTTTTTTTTTACTTTTAATATAGAAATGCTCACCAATATCTACTTGTAGTATCCAATGAAAGTCATTCATTTCGAAAAGAAAAGCTGCATTGTTAGCATCATGTTCCAATATGGCCCCTTCGTATTTGACAATCAATTGTGCAAGCAATTCCCTTTTTAATTTTTCGTTATTCAATAGCTCTTGAATCTACAATTAAAATCAATTTATAGATTGTGGTTTGAAAGTTAAATGTGAATAAATAAATACACATAAAAAAAAAGCATTTCACCTTATTATTTAGTAGTTCTGTAACCATTGGCACATAATCCATCAAAACACCTGAATGATGCATTCTGTAAAATAAATACTAATATCACAGATAATAATATTATACCAGCTAATATTATAGACTAGAGGCCGCCCGCGGCTTTACCCGCGTGGTTACCGTTGTCGTATAAATATATGGATAAAAAGTAGCCTATGTTTTAATCCAGGCTACCATCTATCTGTGTGCCAAATTTCATCCAAATCGGTTCAGTAGTTTTTGAATAAAAGAGTAACAAACATCCTCAAAAACTTTCACATTAGAATATTATTAGGATGTCAAAGTTTGAATGTTTGTCATGATGATCACGCAAAAACGGCTGAACAGATTTGGATTAAATTTGGTACACAGTTTGTAAATAGCCAGATTAAAACACAAGATACATTTTTACGCAGGCCAGGCGCAGGCGGCCACTAGTGTAATTTAAGGATTTTATTTAAGAAATCTTGTCAGTTACATGGTAATTAATTCAGATTTTATTTAGCTGTACTAATTTTGTAAATGGGAAAGGTTTTTGTCGTAACTAATGAAATTACTGATAGTAACCAACATAGAGATAGATACAGATAGATCCAGGACATTGACATTGAATAATTTTTATCATAGTTTTCCCCATGGGAATGGGAAGCAACTAATAATAATCTTTAAACATACACTGGTAACACTATATTTCCAAGTGACTTGGTGAGAAGGGGTGACAATATTAACTCGGCATTTGTAGAGTTAGGATATCTTACAAGTAGTAGTGCTGTATCAATTCCTGGATTCTGTTGACTTCTGAAACATAAAAAGAAACTGTTATTCTGAAAAATACATTGTAAAGTTGATAAAAAGAAACTAATAGTCTTCAAGTTGCTCAGATAGCAACTTAGTGACTATTTGTTTTTTCAAGTATCTTTAAATTTTGAATTTGAGATAATAAATAAAAAAGTTTAAATCAAAACTAATATAGAGTAATTGAATTAATGCTTATGCATGTACAAACCCTTCATTGTACAGCTCAGGTAAACTAGAAGTATCTATGTTCAGTTTAATCAGAAACTCAACAACATGTCCTCCGACCCAGACTTCAATGTCGTTTTCAGAAGTAACAGCATCACCAAGTAGTGCACTATATTCAAAATATGCACGAGAGCTTTCATCTTCATTTAACTTACTTAACTGAAAAGTAGAATTTTAATGATATGCTGACCAGCAATTTCATTGTAATAAATATAACAATCAAATTACTTACCTGATGGATTTTATAAAGAGTAACCAATTCAGATATAACATCACTCAATGCTTTGGGATCACATTCATTCCATTTAGAAAGGCTAGGTAATTTAGATTCCACAAACTCTTCATCAATATTATTCAGGAAGCTATCGTCATCGAATCTAAAGTCAGGTGCAAACCATGGAGTTGAAGAATCGAAAATCACTTCCCACTTCAGTTTTTTAGAGCAGTAAGGCAAAACAAGGCGGAATTGGTTTTCTGCACCTTCTAAATTACCAGAAATCCTTTCTATATCTACTTTAGTTTTGCATAAACCTGTAAATAAATGAATGTTCACAAAATGAAGTTCCATACAATAGTTTTTACTGAGAGCTTGGAGTTTATAGAGAACCAACCAAGTTTTAAATCTTGATAAACACATTGTATGAACGGACGAAAAGCTGGAGATATATCGTTTAAAATGCCCTGACAGTTTTCATTAGACATGGCTTAATACTTTTTAATATTTACAAACGATTAATGAGTAATTAAAAAGCAAAAATAATGTATCCGAAATCCGAACAAATTCCAAACAAAACATTTAGATCACAAATTTGTTTTTAATACCTACAATGACAATGACACGACATAAGCAACCATTGACTTGTAAATAGTTCTGTTGTATCTCTATGCTACTAACACTGACAAATTGTGCCCATGTGCCCCTCGGGCTACCTTGCTTGCTATTTCTTATAGAAATCCACCTGGGAGAAATGTGACGATGATATGACTTCTTATTTCGGTACTCACTTTCAATGTTCCGGCTTCACGGCAGAATGATTGATCAAAATTAGTAAGCTAGAGGAGCACATGTTTTTGAGGTTAGGTTTAACAGAAATTGACAAATTCCAAGAGCATTACGGTATGTGCCGACGGGATGTACAATTCAAAGAAATGTGACAGCTACTGATGCTTTCAATACATAACATACGCAATTGGGAAAGCGAAATAAGCATTTTCTTCTCAAGAAGCATGTGCCTGTCTGGCTCATTAGCAAAAGTCGAAAATCATCGTGAAATTGGCATCATAATAAACATAAACCGTGAATCCTAAGCCTTATAGTTACGGTAAACAGCTCATAAGTCTATTTTCGCGACTTCTTCATTAGTTTTGAAGAAAATTCAATAAAATGTTTACCTACTATGGACAGTGCTAATGTAGGGTGACCATGGCCATAATATTTATACCAGGATTTTTCCTTCTTATAGATTTTATAGTCGAGTCTGAATTAGATCTAGATTTTGAGATTTTTATTTCTGGAATTAATTCTTATTTTGATGCGACTTTCCGGACAACTAACCAAGGTCCCAAACGCCACCTTATTAAATCATAATTTTTTATAGTATTTTGGGACCAGTACAAACACAGTTGCTATCTTTATTTCCTATGTCAAGAAAGTACAGTCGAAGAAAAAAAAGGTTTAATAAAATAACAATATATTATTTTATTTAAAAAAACACAGTTTTAGACATAAGCTCTTCTTAAGGGCAACCTATTTGGCGAATCAAAAAAATACTGGTTAAATCAACCAGGATTAGTACACGTCAAATCCCTTCGAATCGAAGGCTATTCGCAAAAGCAAACTGCTGAACTTCTAGAACTCAGCAGAACTAACATAAGTGCGATAGCAAGAGCCTTAACTGGACACTGCAAACTAAAAAGGCACCAATTTCACATGAAATTAAGTGACACTGACGTTTGTCGTTACTGCGGATTAGAGAGAGAAACACCCAAACATCTCCTATGTGACTGCGGACCCCTAATTCACAAACGCAGTATCCACCTGGGCCGGCATATAATTCGGCCAGAGGAACTAAAATCTCTCAGAGCTAGAAAGATTTTAGACTTCCTGGAAGCCGTCAGGCTAAAAGAGATACTATAACAAGGTGGCGAGTTACAATAGATCTTATAGGTCGCAGTGACTACAGTTCCAACTGGAGCTGCATAGCCCCTATATCCTACAATTGATTAATTAATTAAGCTCGCTACTTGCTTGAAATACCCCTCTACCAACGTGAGCGCGCGAGTGGTAAATCGACTAGCGAGCTTACGTCTACATACGGAAGGTTGCTATTAGCCTTATCGCCCCGCCAGTAGTAGGTCCATTTCGCAGAGTTTGGATTGAACCGGTTTATTTAGGTTTTGGAAGCGCTCTCATTCCGAATACGTCGGAAGCGGTTTTTGTAAAAAGCTTAATCAAAAAACACAATTAACCGCTCTTTTTCAAACGGGTTACAAGCCCTGCTGTCTAGGGATATTATATTACAATCTTCATTACTTAAAAACTATCTACTATACAGAAAAAGTTTGTATGGGGGAAAACCACTCCTAGGTTCCGTGTTTAGGAATAGAAAAAAAATATAGTGAAACAAAAGAATCCATGATCATTTTAATATAACTTTCGTAAAAGTTAGAGCTCTTAGTCGTATCTCAGACCTGGAAAAGGAATTGATTGCTGCAAATAAACGCATAGCTGAATTCGAGGCACTGAGGAACGCACTCATAGTCTTTTTGAGGAACTGATGCTGTCTCCAGGAGCGTGTTTTTCCCCACAACCACTAGAAAATAATACTAATTGCAATAACAAACTTAAATGTACTTTAGGGCATAATAAAGTAAAAAAGTATATCCGCATTAGCAAGTTTATCAAGAAAACAGAAAAATTAATCAAAAGAAAAAATATTGCACTTAGGAAAGAAAGGATAGATTTAATTGACTCATTAGATATTTATAATACGAAACTTATTGAGAGTAGGCAAATGTATGAACAAGATACCAAGAGTTTACAAAAAGACATACAAAGATTGCATGAATCTCTTGACTTCATGCAAAATCAGTACTCAAGTGCGCAAAAAGAAATTAATGAACATATTCAGTCAGCCACAGAGCTGGTAGAACTCTGTAATTATAATGCTGACAGATATGACTCATTACTCAGATCTGAATTAAATTATCTTAATGAAGAATCAAATTGTTGCTCATTAACTCAACATCCGGAATTTATTAATTTAAACCAGAATCCAGAACCAAGTCATACATTGGTCTCTCAAAATAAGATTGAGTCAAGGTATAATACTGTTAGTTTTAAGCCAGTATTAAGTAATAAATGTCAAACAATTATGTACTACTACTACTACTAGTGAGAAACTTGACAAAAAAATTATTAATTTTTGTACTCCTGGCCAGACTTTTAGCCAAATAATTACAAAAATAGATGAATCTCAGATAAATAAAACCACAACTTTAGTAATATTATGTGGTAACAGTTCCAAATTAACAAAAAAGGATATACTTAAAAATATAAATAAATTACTGACATTGCAATCAAACACAATATGCAGAATAATAATAAGTGCTTTGCCTTATGCTAGTAATTTAAACAGGGATGAGAATAAACGAATCTTTGACCTAAATATGTATATTTAAAATTTGATTTGTCGTCATAGTGACGTTATTTTATATTTTGACGTTAATAAATTTATTAACAATTTTACCTTGACTCCAGATACTATGTATCTGTCTAAAAAATATAGGTTAAAGTTAGCTAATTTATTAGCTTATAATTTACAAGACTCCGTTACAAAGTGTGTAACTGAGTCGAATCTAACTGATATTCCTTTGACTTCTACTAATAATAGTAGAAAAGTTTCAAGAATAACTTTAAACTAAGGCATAAGACAACAGCCAAGCCTCCTTGTCTCAATATGTTATGTCAAAACATTCAGGGCTTGTCTGGCAAAGTTTTAGAATTAGAATTATTTGCAGAATATAATAATATTCATATCATTTGTATAACCGAACACTGGCTGAAGCACTGTGATGTGTCTTGCAATGTAAACAATTTTCAATTATCAAGTTTATTAGCTAGGAAGACAGCGATTCATGGCGGTTCTTTAATTTTCGTGAGAAATGATATACATTATAAAGTAAGAAAGGATATTGAGAACCTCTCTATAGAATGCCATGTTGAGCTCTCGTGTATAGAATTAAAAAACTTATTTATAGTATGCGTATACCGACCCCCGAAAGGTAATTTTGAAACATTTGAATCGGTAATGGAGGATGTGGTAAAAAAGTTAAATGTTAAAAACAAACCTGTAGCAGTGTGTGGCGATTTCAATATTGATATTCTTGTTAACTGTACATTAAGTATTCGGCTGCTAACCTTGTTCAAATCGTTTAACTTAATCAATCAGTTTTTTGAACCTACAAGGGTAACATCCCACTCAGCCACTTGCATAGATAATATGTTTACCGACTGTGATCCAGTTGACAAATTAGTTGTTAAAAATATTACATCCGACCATTACGGATTAAAAGTGACGTACCAATTAGATATCATTGATGCACCTATGACTGTACAATGCAGGCCTATAACAAAAAAGCGCTTAGAATTTTTTAAAAATAATGTAGCTGATAAAGTAGCTTTAGTACCATATGTGCATAATAATCCTAATGCACTTTTTGGAAACCTTTTTGGGTTAGTAACTAACGAGTTTAATAATAACTTTAAATCCAAAACTATTAAATGCACCCAGAAATTAGAGTTTTGCGAATGGGCTACGACAGGAATTTATAAAAGTAGAAACAGGCTTTATGAACTTTACAACTTACGAGAAACCAATCACAGCCCTAGTTTTATAGAACATGTCAAACAATATTCCAAGATTTTCAAAAATACATGTTCTATAGCAAAGTCAAATTATAACAAAGCAAAAATTAAAAATTCTAATAATAAAATAAAAACAACATGGGACATCATTAAGCGTGAAACTGGCAAATCTAAACCACGTGACAATAGTTTCACACTTAACATCAATAACGTCCAAATAAATTCGAAAACAGAAATTGCTAATATTTTTGACAGTTTTTTTATAAACATACCGTTGGAAACCACCGCTGATTTGGACTCTTCACCAGCGTCTGCAGTCTGGTTGCTCGAAAAGCATGTATCTGAATGTAGTTCATCGTTTAATTTTAGATATATTAATGCTGGAGACATATTAAAGGCTTTCAAATCCCTTAAAATGAAAACAACCACTGACTTATGGGGCATATCTGTTACTGTTCTTAAAAGTATTATTTACACTATTAATAATAAATAATAAATAAATAAATAAATATTTCCATACAATCACACCAATTATCTAGCCCAAGTTAAGTGTCACGAAGAACTTGTGTTATGGATACTAGATAACGGATAAACTTACTTATATACAATTTTTTTGTAAATACATACATAATATACATATTAAACACCCAGACCAAGACAAATAGACATGCCCCCTTTCTTGCTATTATTTTTAATCAATGTATTGCACAGGGAATTTTTCCTGATCTAATGAAATTAAGTAAGGTAATACCTTTATTCAAATCGGGAAATAGAGAAGACCCAAGTAATTATAGACCAATATCTATATTACCCGTCTTAAGCAAAATTTTTGAGAAAATCATGTTGGAACAGTTATTGGCACATTTTACCTTAAATAATCTCTTACATAATAAACAGTTCGCTTTTACGAAGGGACGGTCTACCACTGATGCAGGGGTTGCACTTTTAAAACATGTTTTTGAAGCATGGGAGAAGTCGCAGAATGCTCTTGGCGTATTCTGCGATTTGTCCAAGGCTTTTGATTGCGTGGATCACCGGACGCTGCTGTTGAAACTAAATCATTACGGTGTAAAAGGTGATGCTCAAAAGTTAATACTGTCGTATCTCAGTTCCAGAACTCAGACCGTTGATATTAATGGAGTGAAATCTGCCGGCTCAAATATAAAACTAGGCGTGCCCCAAGGCTCTATCTTGGGCCCTTTCCTGTTTCTAGTATATATTAATGACTTGCCTTTCTTTGCCAAAAACTTATGTGAGATTGTCTTGTTTGCGGATGATACTTCTTTAATATTTAACATTGATAGGAATAAAACTGATTTTGACGATGTAAACAAAACACTCTCGCAAGTACTAGCTTGGTTTAATTATAATAATCTACAGCTTAATGCAAAGAAAACTAAATGCGTTCTTTTTTCTTTACCAAATGTTCAGAAAGTACCCATGGAAATTGTTATGAACAATGAAAAATTAGATTTAGTAGAATCAACAGTCTTTCTGGGTGTAACTATGGACTGTAAACTTCAATGGAGTCCACATATTGCAATACTAGCTGGCAAGCTTAGTTCTGCTGCCTACGCTGTGAGAAAAGTCAGACAACTGACTGATATAGAAACTGCTAGGACTGTGTACTTCAGTTATTTTCACAGCATCATGTCGTATGGTATTCTTATGTGGGGAGTAGCAGCTGACATTAATACAATATTTATACTACAAAAACGAGCTATAAGGGCCATTTATCAACTGGGTTCCAGAACATCTCTTCGGGAAAAATTTAAAGAAATTGGTATACTGACAGCTGCTTCTCAATTTATTTTAAATTGTATTCTTTTTGTACGTCGTAATATCAACCTGTATATCAAACATGGTGATTTGCACGATCGCAATACTAGAAATAGAAATAAACTTGTTATGCCTCGGTACCGATTAAAGAAGGTCCTTGGATCTTTTATGGGTCTAGGTATACGTATCTATAATAAAATTCCAGATAATATTTTGGATTTGCCTTTCGAAAAGTTTAAGATGAATGTAAAAGATTGTCTTCTTAAAAAAGGATATTATACTATAAAAGATTACTTGAATGACGAGACAGCTTGGTCATAAATAGTTAGTTTTGTTTTTTCGAAATTGTAGTGTCATTCAATTAATGTTTAGTAAAGTATTAGATTCAACTTTTAACACAGGTTGCTTGGGTATGTCATGCTCTCTGTAAACATTTCTGCGATGGTGTCGTGTGAGGCGGGTCGCTACGTTCCCTAAAATATGGTTGAGCGAAGCGATGGCTGGTTCATGCGTCATGCTCGTGAACGGGTGCTGCCAGCGGGATGGGTCTGCTCATATTTGCTTGTGTTAAAATGTGTAGAGATATATGTTGTTTGGATTTTATGTTATTTATGATGTTTTGAGTTGAGATGCGTGGCACTGCTTGATCAGAGTAAACAAAGGTAAATAATGTATTCAATTATTCCAAATATATAAAAGCTTTTCTTTTTTTTATTTCTTTTTTTAACTTTAATTACGATTGAGATTGTGACCCAGCTGATGCGTCTTCTAGTGACATTGTAGGTTGTGTTGTGTCTTACATTAAGGCACTTTTATCTTTCTTTTTTTTGCTGTTGCCATTGTATTTTTTTTATATTTATACAGCTTAACATAAGTACCTGAAGTACGTCATGCTCACTCAAACGTTTCTTCGGCGGTGTCGTGTGAGGCGGGTCGTTACGTTATCTAAAATATGGTTGAGCGAAGCGATGGCTGGTTCATGCGTCATGCTCGTGAACGGGTGCCGCCAGCGGAAATGGGTCTACCTCAGTCTGCTTATCTTAATGCTGTGCTTAAAGCCTAAATATTTTTATCTAAAATAAATTGATACTGACCTGTATGTACCTCACAACTTGCAGTGTGGTAGTCTTGTGGTGCGGGAAATGTTGTAATGTATGATAGACAAGTCTTTCTTTGCCAGTTATAAATTGTTTACGTTTACAATAACCATAAAATGTAATATTTTAATTAGTATTTTCCTTTTGTGATGGAAATTGACCTCACTGATATGTTAAGGTCACTTTTCAATTTGAATACTCTGTATGAAATAAAACAGGGAGAAAAAAACAGCCCTTGACGAGTTTCTTGCCGGTTCTTCTCGTTACAAGGTCTCCCGCCGTAGAGTTTGTGAACCGATGGCGTAGCTTCTTTGACGTTCATAAGTGCTTGTAACAGCCTAGACTGAATAAATGATATTGACTTTTAGTTGACTTTTGACTTTAAGAACAAATTAGAGCTGCAGGCATGTTGAAAGCTGGCGCTATCCAACGCATGGTTGCTGACTGACTTGAGTTGATCCTTTGAACCCACTAAAGCGTGATTTCCTGATTATGGTCACGTTATCGTGTCACGAGAGATGTTGCGGAACGGCATTCTGGCAGAAAACGCCGTGCGTTTACACTCTTAGACATGGCTGTTTTTTTACGAAATATCGCCAGGAGTCAATCCAATATAATGGCTTTGGAAATGGTTCATCTAGCCACCAATTATTTGTTAGTAAGTGACCAACCAAACTGGGAGGAGAAGTTAACATGAAGTCGGTCTTCACTCTCGCACACCGTTTCGTGTTCCAGCTTTGCAGCGTGGCAATCGTTGTCGATGAGTTTAATGGACTCAAAAATTTCTGGCATGGAGTTACGAGCAGTTGTCATTTTCAAAAATAGCGCCGTTTTGTTTACAAGAAAAACTAACATAACTACCATAACATAACTTAAATATCGATAGCTACGTAAAACTTGTAATTTTCGTTATTAAACCAAATCATGTTTTAAAGATTAACACTTTGGTTATGATAAAAAAAAATAACTAAACAAAAAAAAAACGCATAAATTTGCGTTCATGAACAATTATTTTTGGTATTTAGAATTGAAATGTTTATTAAACCATATTCAAATTTAAGGTTTGGTATTTCATTAGTGGAACAAAAAAGAACCACTTAGTTGAACACGCACAAATTTCTGACCCGTGGTCCACCTGCCTGGCGTCGCGTGGTGGTTTAACTAGCAAACCGTAAAATATAAATAAGCCGTAAAAGCCGTAAAATTTGCAATGCAAAACTGTATGTGCTTTTTTTTGTTTTTTTCTTTTATACTTCGTATCCCGTTTAATCTGTTTTTCCTTTGTGTTAAATTATCAATGTTCTTCCCGTTTGGTATTGTGCAATGTGTTAATTTATGTTTTTTATTTTGTGCCGAACTGCAGATATCGTTGTGCTGTGATCGTTTTGTTTTGTTAATTTATATTTTTCTGTTTCTTTTTTTTAAATTTATTTTACTTGTCTGTTTAAATTGTAGTATGGTATGTTGTTTTGTTTGTGTTGTCCGGAACGTCATCGAACCGGTCACGACGGAAGACCAGCGCGGGTCGTAAGAACACGCATTATGCTGAGTCGTGACCGTTTTGGGACAAATTTTTAATGTTCTTTGTGTGTTTACTGCTTTTCGTTAACATGTTATTTGTCCTAAATAAATTTATTTTCTTTCTTTCTTTCTTTCTTTCAAACATAATAAGTAAATCTATTGAGCAATAATCATAAAAACAATGTATTCCAAAAAACTCAAAACAATCACAAACTGTTGTTTCATGACGTTTTAATTGGCCTTATGTAAATTAGAAAATATTGAATATCGATATAGAATAACGATTATAGAATAACGATTTTGATCGTTCTTTCACTACTTGAGTTGACTATGGGCCGGTTTCAATAATCTATCCATAACAATAGGTAGGCCTACCTTGGTTACGTTACTTAGCAACCGCTGTTATTTTGGGTTATTTTAGGCTGATTAACAAAAATATCTAGGCAACAAAGCTCTAGTAAGCCTATCTCTTACTGAGGATAGGTTATTGAAACCAACCGTATATCATTGTCAACCTAGCCTGCGATGCGATTGCGTAAGGTAATTGTATTTATTTGACAGTTCATATCGTATTCAATCGGCTGCAATTTGGGAATGACATTTATTATGACACAATATGAAATGTCAAATGAATACGATTGACTTTACGCAATCGCCTAGCTTTTCTGAGAACTATTTTTTTTTAATAATAGTCAGAAATTCAAAGTAATGGCAGGATGAAATGCCTGACTTTCTCGATTTGGACTACATTTTAGTTTTTATTTAATATCTCACGAATTACCGATCAGAAAATTAAAATAAAAACTGTGAGCTTATGACACTAAAACCTCGAAATGGGTTTTTTTAGTGCTTTATAGAAAATAAAATGTTGTCCATTGGACACTACAATAAAATCGAAAACGCGTAGCGTTGTTTCCGACTCGAACGTCCAATCCGACCATGGGATTGGATGTGTATTGTGTCAAAGTGTTCAAAGAAATGTATGGCACGACTCATCACGAGCGCCTTCCGATTGTCTCCAGACTATCTCACAAATTATATAGTAGTACAGATAGGAATCAAGCCTGCTATTGGCCGTTTCTTAGTCTAATGTCAGCTTCACATTGATAGTGCGGCAAAGTCTATCGAACGACATATCGATATACTAAAATTTATCGATATCGATACAAGCAGCACTACAGCCCTAGTGTACTTTTTAAATCCTATACTTTTAAATGCTCAAATGAATAAAACAACAAAATAAGATTAATTTTTTATTTAATTCAAATCACAATAATACAACAATATGACTAACCTAGTAAAAAAAATAAGTTATTATTAATAAACTGTAAAATTGCATTTTTAATGAAGTAATAAGTCATTCATTACTTATAATCATTACCTATAAGCTAAAAAATAATGTATAAATACTAATTTTCAATACATAAGAAGTGTGAATGACTAAAATATAACATTTCTTTTATCAGTACATAATTGATGGAAGAAGTTAAACAATTATAAACAGTGATTTCAACAACTTGTGATACAACCCATGTGTTTAATGAAAAAGAAGAAACTTTTATTTAAATTTTTTAGAAGTGTTATGAGATGACAAGTAATACACTAACTATTACTAAGCGATGACATGTAGGAACCAGGTACCGATTTCATTTAATAGCAAATTTAGTGTTATTACATACTTAATGTTAGAATTAAAATAAGATTGCAAAAAAAAGAACGAATATGGACTCTAGTTCTGGCTTTTTTCTTATTATGCACGGGAAAAATGCATTTACGCATTAGCACACTTAATGTAATGTGGGACTCGCCGAGCACAATGCCCGTCCTACCCATGCTGCCACTGGTCTCTTCTCCGGGATTCTGAGAACAAAGATAGTTACATTGTATATAATAGCTGTATTGCAGCTACAAGCAACATATTTAAATGAAGCAAAACCTGTAAAAAATCATTGCCTGCCAATCATCATCACATATAAAAAAATACAATTATTTTATTGATTGTAATTTTCTTTCAGTAGGTATACCTTTTGCGCTTTTCAAGTGCCAATTGATGCATAACAAAATTAATATTAATACTAGATTCTGAAAAAGACCCTTTTATATTTTTATTTATTATTGTACAAAACTTATGAATTTGGACTCTACAAACAATAACAATGAAAAAATTTAAAGCATCAGCATGATGCTGAAGACCTCCAAACCAATCAATGTGAACTGATTTAAAAAACTTGTTTCTGATGTTGATCAGTATGTTTGGTTGGTGTGGATATTTGTTCATGACTTATTAATTATTTCAATCAGGATTCTTAAAATCATGACAAAAGAGGCATTGGGTCAAGGGCAAAGACAAAGAGTTTTATTCAAATAGAAAAAATTTTTTCCCTACCAAACATTTGGGACATCTTTGAACTGATAAGACGAACGGCCGCAACAAACTTATCAGCTTTAACAGAAACAAGAACATTTACAATGGAATGTTGTTGCCAAACACAAATCTACAATCTTGAAATATAAAATAAGAGGAAAATTTTCTTACACTCTGTTTTTCATACAAAAGTATCACATCCATGCATTTTCTTTTAAATAATCATCTACCTTCGCTTAAGTGACTTTTTAACATATAATTTAAATTTATGGAAAAACATGTCATCTAAAAATGTTAGGTAACAAACAGTTAGGTACTTTCACATTTATGACATCAGTGAGGATATAAATTTACCTTCATTTGTTGTGATGATGTTGGTTGAAAGTGGTCATCTGTAGTTTTATGCAGCATTCGTATATCAGTTTTGCCACATAATGACAGGTCTTTGCTTAGTATGTATGCCCTTTATAAGGATGGATCTTAAATAATACAGAATTTGTGTCCATTGATGGCGATTTAAATTTTAATGACCTGAAAAAATATAGCAGCTTGGTATTACAAAATGGGTGAATTAACTCAATGATCACAAGACATAGGTTTATGTGAAAAAATATAATATAAATATAAATAAATTTTAAAGTTAATGATTTCCATTTCTTCAGAAGTTCTAAGTACTAACCTTCAGGCATCTCATTAATCAAGTTTTCACGCTTGGTGTCTGCTTGAGATCTTTTCAAGCATGTTCAGAATGTAGATCCTTGGTCACAAATTATCGCCATAGGAGGGACCTGTTTGTTTTACAGCCTTCACAACTTCCTGAAAACAAAAATACAAGTTTTTTTATATAGGTTATTGAACATAAACTCACACTCCGTAAATCCTTTGCAGAGTTGGCAGATCATCAAGCTACTAATTTAAACTTACTGTTATAATGTTTTTCAATGTAGCAGCAGCGGTAGTTCCTTCACAAACATAAAATGCTACCAATTGTTGTGGATAATTTATTCTCGTGAAAGTCGTTCGTTACTCGTTAAAACTTTCACAGAATAATGAGAAACTATGATAATTTTAAGAGTATTAGTAAGAGCTGTCAAATTGCGCGGCTCGGTAATCTGTGGTTCGAAAATGGCTACCTCAACATGGAGTTTTGACTTGTAAAGCATTTTTTTTTTTAAAAACTACGAACCACCTTGTTGTAGGGGTGATTCCTACGGCTGGACTATCTGAGGGAAAAATCTGACGTGTATTCCCAGCCTAATTGAATGAATAAAACAAGAATCATGATCATGACTTTTTACTGATTCATTCACTCACTTCACTTTATCCATCCAGTGATTTCCAGCGTTGCCAGATGTACCGCTTTTCCACTTTTTACCCCGCCATTTTGATAACGGTTCCACTTTCCACTTTTATCCTACGCGGTTCCGCTTTTTACGAATCCACTAGCTAGATCAACTCCTTTTGGCGGTTACACACGGCACGTCCAAGATAAAAAGCTGCGTTCAGTCGTTCAGTTTGATCCGTTAATTCCGTTATCGTGCCATCTCTTTTGCGCGCATTAAAGTATTAAGTTATTCTGTGGTCAGATTCTTCCAGAGTTTGCGCTCGCAGCTCTGTCCGTTCCAATTTCAAACGCGGATTGTGAGAGGAAATTCTCAAAAATCAATAATATCAAAATGGACAAGCGAAATCGTTTGATAACGTCAACTGTTAATGGAGTACTTTTAGCCGACCAGGCAGTCAGAAAGAATGAAGGCTGCTGCAAAACTTTTAAAGCTTCCATAAATATGTTAAAAAAAATGACAGCTAAAATGTACAACTTCCCAAAAGCGGAAGTTGGAGAAACAGGAAACGATGCTGAGGATGTATTTTCTTTCGGATGATTATTCCTATTGAGGATAGTTTCCTGATTTTTTAAATTAGGTATAAGTACAGAATAGATAACATTTAATAAATAAATGAATGTCTTTTTTGTTTTTACTCTTTAATTTGCAAATTCCCTTGCCTTTGTGTGAAAAAAATTATAATCATAAAATGATAAATGAGAAAATAAGCACACGAATCGAGAGAAAAATCGAGGTAAATGTTAAAACAAGAAATTCCACTTTTTTATTGAAAATCCGCGTTTTTTAAGCACAGCTACCGCATTTTCATTTTGCTCATCTGGCAACACTGTTATGATGAGTGAGTGAGTGAGTTTCATATTTTTTTGATTAGAAAAAATTAAAAAATACAAATTACAAAATGCTTGCTGCTAAAAAACTTTCGGGTTAAAATACCAGTGCAAATACTATAGTAAAGAACCTAGATCGTGTGCTTTATTAGCAACCTGAAACTTCTTCTTGCCCTGCAGAGAATAAAAATCTTCCTGTTAAAAAAATCGTTTGATCGGTTCGATTTGACTTTTGCTTGTGTGTGGTTTTCGTCGTACATCGTGTATTCTTTCAATTCATGAATTGTTTTGTTGCGTGGAAAGGTGGGAATTGTATGTGTATGGAGTAATACAATGAAAGAAATGAATTCGATTGCACTGAATACCTCTTCTGATCTCCTGAAATTAGCTAGAAAATTTAACAGTTTTTACCTATCAGGTTGGTAATTACACATTGTCTGAACACTGCCTATTTTGATAAACGCAAAGAATTTACATAACATGATATTGATGAGTATCTGTTTTAGGTCTACATCAAGGTATTTGTAAACCATTTATTGTTGCTGGTCATCAAGTTGGATTAATACGGCCTAATGTCATGAAATATCTTCAAAAATTCCCTGAGGTATGGAAGATGGTCAAAGAAGCTCTATTTTATATGTCCACTGACATTCAAAGAAGTTTAATTCTACATTAATAAATTTCCATATTACAGGTTTTTAGAATTGCAGAAAAATATGTTGAATTGAATCCAGCATTTAGAGACTACTCTGAAAGAACAACAAAAGTAGCTGAAGCACTTGAACATTTAAGAAAAGATGAAGAAATTTGCGCCCTTAAAGGTTGGCGTGATGAGGTAATGCCTAATATTCCTCCGAAGAAGGGGTAAACAACCTAAAAGTAAAATATTTGCACCTACAACAATCCAGATGGCGACTTTGACCCAATATAATATTACAAGCGGCCGCCTGTGGTTTCACCTGCGTGCTTCCTGTTCCCGTGGGAACATTGGGATAAAAGTATCCTATGTTTTAATCCAGGTTTTTTACCATCTTTGTGCCAAATTTCAACCAAATCCGTTCAGTAGTTTTTGCGTGAAAGAGTAACAAACTGACTTCAAATAGCAAAACATAAAACAGTTGGAGTAGGTATCAGGCAAGGCAAGAAAAATCAAGGTAATAGAAGTGCAATGTAGAATTTGAAGAATGCACCACCGATGCCTCGGCTGGCACCAACTCTTATTTTTTACTTTTTGAAGTCGGTTTTTATTTTTTTATTTATTGAATGTCATTCGCTCAGTAATTGTGTAAATTAGAAATTCTTATGCTAAGTAACCGATTTATGGTTGTCAAAGCTGTCAAATCCTATACATTTTTCTATCATTAAAGTAATGTGGTATAACTCAGCATGTGTGATTATGCAAATCCCTATTTATTATAATTTTTTCAAATATTAGTTCATAATCTGAAGTATACTGAATAATTAATATTAACAAGACAACAGCCACTCGGCCACAAGTGAATTCTTAGATGGGAATTGAACCCATGACCTTTGGAAATCCGGTCGAATGCGCTAACTGCTGAACTTATGCTAAGACTCAGCAGCTCAGCGGTTAATTTTTTCCAATATTTTTCTATTTAAAATTTATCATAAGTATAAATTCAAAAATCATAAAAAAAACAAAAGACAAAAGCCATAGGTACTAAAAGTTCAATGTTAGTAAAATGTACTTATTTGAAATAAGGTTATCACTTTCTTAAACAATAAAATTTCTTTACAGTGTTTTGAAGTAAGCACCCCATTCTGCCATGAAAGTCTCTTGGAAATGGATAGAAGTGCAATCTGTTTGTTTGGAATAAGAAATTATGGAGTCAGTGTAACTGGCTATTTGAACCACCCTTCCAAAGGATTGTGTATTTGGTTGCAACAACGAAGCTTCACTAAACAAACTTGGCCAGGTCAGTGATTTCTTTCAATGAAATTGTATGAAGTACCTCTGAATTGTAACTCCTTATTACTTGCTAGGTGCCGCCCGCGGTTTCACTCTCGTGGTTTCCGTTCCCGCGGAAATATCGGGATAAAAAGTATCCCATGTTCCTCTCCAGGCCTTCAAGTATCTGTTACCCAAATTTCATCAAAATCCATTCAGCCCTTTTTTGTGTGATTGAGAAACAAACATCACATCCACATGCTTTCACATTTATAATATTAGTAGGATAGTAGATGGGAATTGAAAAGTTTTTGATGTGATGTCAGAATACAATCATTCCCTAATAGATCTGGACTGGGAGTGAAAGAAGAACTATAATTATTATAGGAATGTACCAGAATGTACCAGTTGCTAGCATATCAGTGCAGATAGTAAAAGCCTATATTGTTTTATATATATAGTTTATTAACTGATATAGGCAACAATTTGACCCAACTAATGGCAAATGAGGAGTTGTTGAGCGGAGGCTATTAGAGTGATGACATAATAATTACTCTCAAGGGACACCCCTGATACTTTGCCAACCCGCAAGGAGTGAGGCTATGTATATATGTCTGTATAAAATATTTCAGGTAAATGGGATTGCTTTGTGAGTGGAGGATTGGCAGTTGGATATGGTATTCTTGAGACCACTATAAAGGAAGCTGCAGAAGAAGCTTCTGTTGAAGGAGATCTTGTCAAGAAATTGGTTCCTGCCGGCTGTGTCAGGTGTGTAAAATTTTTGCTATCTGAATCATAATGGAGATATGTGTGATTTAACTTATATGTCAGCAGTAAAATTCAAGTCTTTTATTCAATTATTTTTAAATGAGCTGTGTAGTGTCGGCTTAGAATAGCACTACCCCCTCTCATCCCGTGGGTGTCGTAAAAGGCGACTAAGGGACTAAGCCTTCAGGAGACGGGCAGCAGCGTCTCCTACAAACTTGGCTATACTGCGATCGCCAACCCGCCTGCCAAGCGTGGCGATTATGGCAAACCCCTCCTTTTGGGGTAAGCCTATACCCAGCAGTGGGTGTTATGTGGCTGAGACGACGACGACGACGAGTCACTACTGTCACAAACAACCATGTTTATGATAAATGACAAAGCAAAGCGACCTGCCACTCACTGACTGCAATTAGTTTGATTATGATTAATAATGACTTTTTCTTTTAAAATCACCTTGCTCATCTTTCATTTTAGTTTTTATTTTGAAAGTGAAAGAGGTCTATTTCCCAATACGGAATATGTGTATGACCTTGAGCTGCCATTGGATTTTGTGCCACAAAATGCAGATGGAGAGGTTGAGAGTTTTGAACTACTAACTGCCCAGGAATGCATACAAAGAGCTCTCACACCACATTTCAAGACTACAAGTGCCCCTGTGTTGATTGATTTTCTGATCAGAAAAGGTTACATAAATCCTGAAAATGGTATGTATAACAAGTTGTTTTACCTCTGTCACTTCTCGCGATGTTGATTGTATAGCGATTATAAGACCATTTGTCGAGAACAATACAATTGATAACAAGTACTCTATTAACTTTTAAATTTTGCATTTTACAATGCTATTTTTATGTGATAAATGAGAGTGGTTGTTTTTTTTTTGTATATTTTCTTGTTTAATATTTATCACATTATGGATTTATTTACTGTTCAAGTGACATGAAAATCAAAGTATAGGACTAATTCCTATTAACCTTTTTATGTTTGTTATTATTTGTTTTTTACAGAACCAAATTACCGGTATTTGGTAGAGCTACTGCATGTTCCACTACAGTCAATTTATAATTGGCCCTACACCATGGTTTCTGCAGTAAATGGAGATGGACAAGTTGTAAACAATATAAATTGAAATAGCCTAATAATTACATGAATTCAATATTTTTTTGAAATCTTAATTTGTTATTGATATGATTACGCTGTATTCCGAATGAAGAATAAATTCAATAAGGTAATTTATTTATAGTACTTATTATGATTTTTGTCAACACCGTGATTAATAAAATGGCCTAATTTTTTATTGAAATTGCCTTATTCTAATAGTTTAATTATTGTAACGAAAATTATTGGCTTCATTATATATATTATGAAGGTGTCTAAAATTGTAAATGATTCGAGAAATATCTGTTATTGAAATTGTCGACCAACATTATAGTGCAGTTCAAAACAATAAATATTTTTAACACCTTTTTACCTTCCGCGCCGCTCTGTTTCCTCGTAGCCGTAAATGTTTTCGTATAATTCTTGTAATACTTCTACCGAATGAATATTTATTAAAATGTTTCGTTATAATGACCGACTTATCATGGTAGGTGGTAAGTATAATTAAATAATGATTATAGATTTGGAATTGAGATTGTCTTCTTCCTAAATACTTATATAATTTGGTTATATTATTTTTAAAGACTATTCGGTCAAGCTTTAGATTTACGAAAACAGCTTTTTTGCCTACGTGAAAAGGGTGCTCCAAGGTCAACGATGTTGTGCTGTTGTGTGTACAGTATCACAGTACAGGCAAATTCACCTTGATATCGCCCTTATGTCGCTCAGAATAGCGGCGGTTTTCGTAGTGCAAGTGCAAAGCATAACGTGTTGTTGAATGTAGCATCACATTCATATATTTATTTCATGTCAAAGTATGGCCTTTACGAGGAAACAGAATTACAGTTTGCCTAATAATGATTTGCCTACTTGTATTTATTGTTTATCGTAATTTAATTTGTAAAAGAATTTATTGACCAAATTCTGATAAATGTGGTATTGTTCAGATATTATTATTATACATTAAATGTCAACATAGTTTAGCTAGGTATGGTTAATTTCTGTGATACTTTACCAGTTTGGTATAAGACATTGTGTTTTACTTGGAATTGGATTTTCGGTCACTCTTTAATGTATTATAATTTTATATTTATCACACATTTTAGATGATACCAAATTGTGTGATAATTTTAATTACGCTATTATTCATATTACAGCGGTACTTACTGGTGAGAATGTAGTTTTCTAGTCATTTGATGACAATTCTGTTTAATTTATTAATTATCCTTATTTCACACAAAAAAAAATCAGCATAGTAAACTTTTCGAAACAATGTATAAGTAAACATTTTGAAGATTTTATGTTGAATAACAATTAGTGGCTACTGATGACTTTCCAATTTTTGTGTTATAAGTGCCAAAACGATGTTTACAACAATATTGGCTTCTTCCTTTAGTCTATTTCAATAAGTTGTTTATATACCTTTTATTACAAAACCAATATCAACAACTCATATCCCTTTGATAAAGGAATGAATGACGATCTTTTCAACCGCTCTATTGTTATGTTTTCCATTCAGCTTAGCCTTATTTTATTTATTGATGATCACTGTTTTATTTAAAGTCCCTAAACGTGTATTGAATTCATACCGTATGAATATAACAGTAAAATTGTGGCCTGTGTATTATAGTTAATTATGTATGATTTGTATGATTTTAAATTAGTAGTATTATGGTGCGTTTCCACTAGAATTAGACATTGATACACATTCGGGTATCCGAATTCGATAAGTGAGACATATTTCGGTGATGACGAAATGTTAACTTATAGCGCGGACGACGGATAACTGAGGACTTATTGTCCGCGACACGTCTTTATTGTTAACCAAATAAGATTGAACTTATATCGCGTATATCCATGAAAAGTACGCGATAGACCTCGTTATATATTCAACTTTATGTTCTTAGTTATAAGGTCGTGTCGCGGACAAAAAGTCCTCCAATGTCCGTCGTCTGCGCAAGGCCTTATACTCGTTCGCCAGTATGTTTCCGAATTCGAATGAACCACATAGTGTAATGATGTACGTGTTTATATGCTTATTGCTTTGTTTATACTTATTCAATAGTAATACGATGGCTTTGTGCGATATATACTGTGTTTATTATTTCTGTTACATCTTTCTTACCATCTCAGCAAAAGCAAGTTGTTGGCCTAATGATTCTCAAGAGATAATATTTCAATCAGAAATTAGTTTCTATTTATCGTACTCCCACGCATAGCACTTATAATTATCATGATGAATATAATTATCTGATTTACTGTCGAATTCAGTTGTTGTATCCAAACTATTGTATTCGTGATTTCAGGGGCGTGCATTGGTTTTCCAGCGTAGTAGGCACTGTAGATCTAACTAGTAACTTTGCACTTATCCTATCCTGCTACCGAATATTATAAGTTTAAAAGTTTGTGAGGTAGGTAATATCGGTAGGTAGCGTGAGGATATTTGGATGGAGGAATGTTTATTACTATTTCACTCAAAAACTACTGAACTGATTAAGATGAAACTTTACAGCAATGTAGCTTATATATCAGAAAACCACATTATATGCAAATATTTATAATTATCCTGATATTCCCACGGTAACGGCAACCACGCGGCGAGTGAAACCGAGAGCGGCCCCTAGTCATAAATGATAAGGTTCGTAATACTTAGTAGGAATATTAAAATGCTGACGAGTTTGATTGTTTGAGCACGCTAATCTCCGGAACTACTAGTTTGAATTGAAAAATTATTTTTGTGCTGGATAGTCCATTTATCTCGGAAGGTAATAAGATATTTAATATCACGTTACGTTTAATAAGAGCAAAGCATTAATGTAAAACGTTACAGAAACGGGAAAAAAAAATTACTTTTGGGAGCTTCCGTTGCGGACGGTGTGTAAACGGTTAAAGTTATGTAAAAATCATGTATGACGAAATTATTACCCATCAAAAGTTCTAAAAAAAAGTCCGCGACAGCATATGTCTATGTTTTATGGTTAACTCACTATAACCATTTTTCAGATAATAAAATTTATTCTAAACTAATGTATTATTTGAGAAGCTGTTTTCATAAACATGATATTAATCCTTATCTAAATAAATACGTTAATCATCACAAGTATTTAATTCTGAACAAAATTGCCCTTTACATCATTAAATTTTAATGAATATCTTAGGAAATATGATAGTTTTAAAATAACTCCTCAACAAAATAATTCGCGACCAAATTCATTCGTCAGGTAGGCATGCTTACTTTATACTGATATATTCCGGAAGTTTAAGCTAGAACGTTACACGTACAAACAGCGCCCTTCTTGCAATGGGCGGTTTATACTTGAGCAATATTTTTTCTAAATATGTTGTATTCTTGTATGAAACGCTGCTTGCTTCGAGTAGGCAATTTCGAGACTGCCTATCGGTAGGTATTCAGTATTTAGCGTAAGGAATATCTTAGTGGGTGAGTGTTGAATAGAAGTTTAACCTAAAATAAAATAACTTTAACACTTATTGTATATTTATTTAGGTTTTGAATGAGGTAGGCACTGCCTAATTGCCTATATGGAATGCACGCCCCTGCGTGATTTTAAGGTTTCTTAGTGATTCTTTATTACCGACTTGATTTTGACTGTAGTGGTTACTGCTGTTTTCTTAACTGGCATGTTCTATGGTTATCCAAGGATTAATTTGATTATTTACCAGGGGGGCTAGGTCCCGGTTCTCGTGCCTTCGACATTTAGAATTCGACATTTTTTGGAGTCAAAAATCGACATTATAGTATTATCAGAAATAATTGAATTGAAGGATTTTGACAGTAGTAGAGATTTTACTTACTTTTTTAATAAAGAAATCAAGGATATAAAAATGTCGAATTCGTCGAATTGACTCCAAAACTTCGACATCTTGAATCCGACATTTTTGGAGTCAAAAATCTGTATTAAAGGCTCACTAAAAGCAATCTTCGACATTATATGATTATGAAAGATAATTGAAATTAAAGGATTTTGACAGTTGTAGAGATTTTACTTAGATTTTTAATAAAGAAATTAATAATATAAAAATGTCGAATTCGACATATTTTAGCGCGAGAATAGCCCCCCTGTACTCGCGCTGAGACATCACGAATTTGACAATTTTCTAGCCATAACTTCTTTATTAAAAATGTAGGTAAGTGAAATTCTTACTACTCAAAATGTTTTAATTTCAATGATCTGCTGAAGTTTGTTTTCAGTTAATTTGTAATACAGATTTACGACTCGAAAAATGTCGTATTCGAGATGTCGCAGCGCGAGAATAGCCCCACAGGCATTTGCAATCGCTGCCTCTTTGTTCGTCTTGAGCTTGGACTCTGCTACAATGTTATGGCATAACCATTTAAGATATCTTTTCCATAAATGAAAGAAGGAAGAGATTAAAAATGTCTTTAAATCCACTGTTAAATATTGCGAGTAGGTATTTTTTATTTTTCACCAAGGAATATGGACTATATTTCTTGTCTCAATATTATTTGATGTGATGTGTCAGATTATGATAAATTAGTGCTCGGGTTAATTCGACTTAAACTTTTGCAGTCAGTGTTACTATTTTTTATATCACTTTTTTGCACCAATCTAATATTATATCTACCAGGCGGTTGATGTGGCACTTTTTAATAGCTTGATATAAATAACTTAAGCATATACAAATAACTTCTCGCAACATTTCGCGAGATAAGAGATTTCGCATCCAATTTTTTGCAAATCATCACAGGATGTTGTTACAAGAGACCGCAAAAGTTTTCAGCTTAGGTATATTCATGAATATTGCGGTCTCTTGTAACTAAATCCTGTGATGGTTTGCAAAGTTCGAGTTCGAGAATACTAGTTAATCAAGCTGATTCAAGCTACGAAAGTTATTGAGGGTGTGAACTTCTACTAAGTACTCAAACAACATTTTCGCGTACGTTGTTCCGAGTGCGTGTGAGTTGTCTCACTCGCTTACGTCAATGTTTGTGAATAGAGTTTAATTTTCAACCTTATTTCTTATTGTAATAAGACGCGATGGTAACGTCTGGATATTTGCAAACACTAGGCCCCTCCAATAAGATTTCAATAGCTGAAGCGGAACTTTCCTACCCGCAATACACACGTTTGGCATTTTCTTGTCTATTTAGTATTTTTTGAATATTTCCACATTTTAAGATCATGTTCTCTTCGTCAACTTTATGAAATAGCATAAACGGGTGTATAGACATTTTTCTACAAGTATGATACAATTCGTAGTCTGTATAGTGGAGTTCAAACGAATCGTATTGCAAATGTTAGTCAAATATAAATATTACAAAGCAGTTACTTTTACTTAAGGCAATGCTAGTTAAGGTTTTATACGAGATTTAAAATAGTCGTAGTCGTGTATGTGTAGACAATTATTATTGTATAGAAATTGATGAATTGTGTAACGCTAGCGATGTATTATTTTCGTTGACCAAGCGCAAAGCAGATTGTTGTGGGCTTGATATTGTAATTAGGATGGATACATAGTAAAGCTGTGTTATGGTATTGGATAGTACCTTTACAAAGGCTGTCAAATTTTAATACTTACTAGAACAATAATTGGGCGTTATTCAGTTGTAAAATATCCATAATATATAATAAAGACCTAGTTTTTAACCGACTTCAAAAAGGAGGTTATCATTAAAATTCGTCGCGTACTTATATATTTTTTTATCGCCCCGAGCGGACATCGTATCGGCGTCCGATACAGATATCGGGATATTGCTTCCTCTCACGAGCTCTATTTTTTTTTACGGAAGTACTTCCGTAATAGCGTCCTTGCACGTATACAGGGTGGAAATTTAAAACGGGGCACGAAGGGCAGGTACCTTAACTGTTGTAGCTACATGAAATATTGACTGCATTCACGGATTATGAAAAAAAAAAAAAAAAAAAAAACGGCAGTTTTTTTTTATTTTTGATGCTAATCGATCCTATTTCTTATGAGGATCAAAACGGTCTAAGATACCAACTGAGGTACAAGTACTAGAAAAGTCAGAAATCGCGAAAAAGTATTTCCACATATTCGCTAAGAAAAAAGGATCCATCAACAAAGGTACTCGTCGGTGTAGCGGATACCGCGGCGAGTGGCGCGAGCGCGGCAAGTGTTTTTTTGCGATTTCTCCCTTTTCTTGTACTCATACCTCAGTTGGTGTTCTAAAGTGTTTTGATCCTCATGAGAAACAAGATCGATTGGCATACTCTATTTACCTGCTATATATTTTTTTTTAAATGCGTGAACGCAGTTCAAAATTTCTCAAAAAAAATTAGCAACAACGAACGGTTAAGGTACCTGCCGTTACTGGCCCGTCTTAAATTTTCCCCCTGTTGTAGCTCACATAGCTTCTTTCGCTTGAAATACCGCCTCCCAACGCGAGCGCGCGAGGGGCAAAGCAAAAAGCGAGCTATGTCTACTACACATGCAAGGTCGCTATTCGAGAGACAGATGGCTGAAATGATTCAAATCAAACAAGGTTTTTGAGGATATCAGTTAGGCAATCTTCAAGTTTTCGAGGTTTGCTTATGTCTTCTTCAAGTTTTCGGTCATGGAATGTTCGCGCAATATGTAATTTACGTCACCTACGGGATGAGAAATATTATTCCAGAGTTCTGGCATACGATGTGGTGGTAGTGGTATGTACTAATGTGTTGTTATATCCATCAAAAGAAGTAGAATTTGCGCTTGGTTTATGTAACATTGTTGATAACATGTTAAAGGCGAAAGATTTGTACCATTTGGTAATATTTAAAAATAATGTGTACTCGTTTTCACCTATTTGTGAAAGTAGTTATGATATAGTGTTTTCCTAAAAATTATAAATTCTAAGTAAGAGGAGCGCTTTTCATTGTTTTTCCTTTTCTTCAGGAGCCATTAAATAAATAAAAAAATCAATAAACACATTTTTTGATCTTTATTCTATCGCACTTTTTACAATTATTATTATGTAAATTGTTATGTAGGAAATTATCCACTATTCTTAACAAAATATTGCCACCAGTTTATATCTGATATGATACATATTTCGTAGAACAATGTGACTTGCAGATCGATGCATGAAGATAAACCAAAAAGTATTTCCAACACTTAAAAGCTGACATGATTCCATCATATTCTTCTCCAAGCATTTTCTAATATTTTTGCACCAATGGTAACTCATAATTTGCAGTTTTAATTCCATTGGTAATTTGAGATTTTTAAACCTCAATTTAGTATTTTTTAAAGGTTTATAGACACAGTATGACTATTGAACAGGGAGTACAACAATATTAGTAAAGAAAAGCTTATTAAACAAACCGCACCAAGAAAACTAGCACTACAAAAGCTGTTATGGTGAAACATGAAACTAAAACATATCAGAGAAATCTGAAGTATAGATATTAGTAACTTTCAAGTTATCTTAAAAACAACAAAATAAATGTAAAGTACATCATTTAAATCGGGGTTCTATTTTGACAGAATACCTCTGGCGTCTCTTTCTTAAAAAAAAACGGAAAAAGTAACGGTCAGAGTCTTTCGATGATGTCCGATATGAAGATACAGCATGATTTTTTGTGCCTTCATAGTAATGTGTGCAGTAGATGCTAGTAATCGTCTCCTCGAGAGATGATCTCCTTGCAAGTGGGTCTGAGTAGGATAGTGTGTTCAAACTGTGCTGTGTAGCAGCCTTTGATGTCACAGAGGGGCGGGTAGGGGTCAACGACCCCTTTGTCGCAGAGGTCCTTCAACGCCATCGCGTAGCGGGACGCGCCCGCGCGTTCTAACCACCGCTTGCAGAATGCGAGGGTTCCGAAATTCTTGTTTATCAAATTCAACAGCTGCTTTGATGATTGCAGTCTGAAATTAAAAACAAATCGGCGAAGTTATTACAATATCTTTGCAACAACAACGCGAGAGCGATAAGTCACGTATCACCATATTAACCGCACGGTTGCTATGATTATACGTGCGGTTGCTATGGTGATACTTATCGCTGTAGCGTTGTTGCAAATATGGGTAATAGCCGCGCATGAAATAGTTTAAACATTGGTCAAAGTCATCTATCTGCTTACACGAGTAAATAAAACCATTATTGGTAGAATTTAAGTTCAAAATCAGCTGAGAAAATTTTAAAATTTTGGAATTTACACTAGCATTCAGGTTTGAAGGCAAAATAAAAAGTAATATAATTCTTGATATATATCCATACAAATTCATGGCTCTTTTACCTTAGAGGCACAAATTGCTGATCGAAGTTCTTCATGTAATGGGAACAGTCCATGTCATCGTGTACTTGCCCACGGCCTGTAGAGCCGAACGTTTCGATGGCGTAGAACTCGTTCTCTTCCATACGTGTAGTCTCTCCACCCTTTACTATAGGCACTGTTTTGCCAGCGTGGATCCCTGGTGAACGGTGATAAAGAGTAAAAGGTAAGATGCAAATCTTTATTTATGAAATTATTGATTCACTAGCGGCCGCTCGCGGTTTCACCCGCGTGGTTCCCGTTCCCGTGGGAATATCGGGATAAAATGTAGCCTATGTTACTCGGGGATAGTGCAGCTTCCCAACCGTGAAAGAATTTTTCAAATCTGTCCAGTAGTTTCGGACCGTATTTAATTAAATCAAACAATCAAATCGTTCCTCTTTCTAATATTAGTATAGAGGTATAGATAAAAAAATTGCCTTTCTACAGATACGCAGTTTGTCCACCGCCGCCGTTTGAATAGTCATCGAGATAACGGCTGAGGTAGCGACACATACATTTTCTATAGCCGCCTGACCATCGCCCTGGAGCTCTATTTTTGATTCACTCGTCTTGAGGATTCTACTGATTTTCGTGCGACGTTTGAATTTCGTTATTCCGTAAAAGCGGCCTTGCCTGTATATATGCCGTAGGAGGATTTGATAAATAGAATTTTCGCAAAAATCCTAGAGATATTGCAAAAACACGGATAATTAGACAATGGTGTTGACATTTCTCAATCTTACTGAAATAAGATAGGGTTTTTGCAAAAATACGGGTTGCATTAGTAACAATGGATATTCTTTACTCTGATTGGTTCACAGATTGTTTACTACACGTGAGAGAAAGGATTGACATTTGAAACGTCAACTTGTCAACCAATAAGAGAAGATGTTGTTTTGGACGGTCCGACCAGCCAATCAGTGTTCTTATTTTATTATAGCCAGGGATTCTTTTCGTGATCTTACTAAGGCAACCAATTTTTTCGCAAAAATTCTATCTATTTTCAGTAGGATTGAGAAATGACAACGCCATTGTCTAATTATCCGTGTTTTCGCAATATCCCTAGGATTTTTGCGAAAATTCTATTTATCAAATCATCCGACGACATATACATAGCTTCGCTTTTCGCCTGTATTACCGCCTTCTAACGCGACCGCGCGAGGTGCAAAGCGAAAAGCGTTCTATGTCCACGCATGCAAGGTCGCTAATCGCCTGATCGCCTCCTCGTTCGCCTCGCCACTCGCGCTACGAGTAATAAAAAAATAGAGGTCCTGGGCCCGTAGACAAAGTAACATCATTATCTAGCGAAACGATAATTCGATTCGTTATTGTCAATATTCGCCAATTAACTTGCGGAAAGACCACGTGATTTAGCGCGGCTTATGCCAATGCGCCAATCCCATACGTTTAATTCTTTTCGAACTTCGTTATCGTTTTTTAATTGTTACTTTGGCTAGGGGCCCTGAGCACAAACGGCCTGTGCCACCTCAGCGCCGTCATCTCGTCTAGTTTGTACTTCGTCTAGAACAAACGGCCTCAGTGGTAAAGCATGTTAAAGTACCTAGTCCAAAGTAGTTTGAATTTACATTTATGCTGTACATGTTGAAAAATACATAATAATGCTAAGGTGTTGGACAATTATATTAAAAAAGACTTACTGTATGGTCCGATAGAGTGACCATTCAGATTCCGAATTGGTTTCACTTGATAAACTTGACCATCTAATTCAACTTCATGTGATTCCATAACCTGTGTGATAGCGATGTTTGTATTAACAAATGGCAGAAATTACATTTTATGTATGTAAAAGACAGAAGATGTCTAAAATCTCATATTTTTTTATTAACGACGGGGACACCTTCATCATGCCTGATGTTAAGTATTAATAAGGCTGAATATGGAAGCGAGCCTCTCCCAGAATCCTGCACCACTGAGGAATTGGCTGTCTTATCTCTAACTGCCGGAACACAACAATGCTGAAAACATTGCTGTTATGGTGGTAGCTGGCCAGGCGGACTTACAAGTCCTACCGCCAAACAAACCGAATACAAAATGTACCTCCCGCTGGGAATCGAACCCGGGACCCCTGGGTCTGATACCGGTGGTGGTTACCACTAGACCACAGAGGCGGTAAAATCCTTAAATTCCTTCAGTTGCAAATAAAAAGCTTATTGTAGTTTTTCTTGTCAATGTGGGCGATTTCTGACATTCTGGGACCAATTGCGTCTATTTAGCGTCCGTGTATACAGCTATGAATTAAATTATTATTATTACCTCCTGTACTTGATCTTTTAGGTCACAGTACTACTCTTTCAATGGCATTGCAAGGTCCCTAACCTCAGTCTAAACGTAAACATTCGGTGCACGAGACTCGCTATCGCTACTCGATCTCACTGGTTCTGAGTGTAGTCCGAGCTTAAAACAGTTACGAGCGCGCGTGTAGCGGCGTGTGTGAGTGGACATTTCACCGTTTGTAGGCAGTGTAAAGTCTGTGTAGACCACAGTCTAAATATAATAAACAGCACCCCGACCGCTTAAAGGTATAGCTTGTGCTGTTGCTATGGCTATCGATTTTTCAAACCCCCTACAAGGGCTCACGCTCACGCTATCACTTTCATACTAAAAATGCAATATTTAATACAATAGATGAATAGAAATATGTAGGAATTAGACAAAAAATCCTTTCTTTGAAGGGTTCTAAGAGAGTTTGAAGTTTGATAGCTATAGCGATACCACAAGCTATAGCGTTAGGTGGTCGGAGTGCAGTAGTTGCACTTGGTCGATATCAAGCGCTTACACATCGGCGCGTATCTGTGTGAGTGCGTCGTTTTGGCTGTTTGTAGGCAGTGCAAAGACTTTTGGATGTGGCCTAACTCTCACAAATAATAATAAATAATACCTCCTGTACAGCAGAACCAACGTCACAGAGCCTGACATCTACACCTGAAGCTTTGATGCCAGCCTCCGTAGCCTCTTGAACTCCCTTCACTAATGGGTCGTAGCGAGGATTGAAGTGCAAGGTGAAGGCACAGTCAATGATGCGCCCGTTGATGTGGGTGCCGAAATCAATCTTTACCACGTCGTCGTATTCAAGAACAGTAGTGTCACCTAAAAACATAATACTGTTTTGAGGCAGATCGGACTTGATACAAGCTTTTGATTGATTGATATAGCAATTTTTATCTGCTGCTTTTATCAACAACCTTGATTACATAATTAAATTTAAATATCTTTTATTTAATCTAGGATGACAAAGAAGCTTCGCTATTGGGTCACAAACTCTACGGCGCGAGACCTTGTAACGAGAAAAAACAGCAAGAAACTCAGGGCTGTATAATGTTTCTAAGTATCGACAACTCGAGGCTGTTTGGGAGCCGTACGTTCAGTACAAGTTTGAAATTCCAAGTTCTGCTTTGTCTACCATGTCGCGAGTGCGAGAGAGAGGCAATACACATGCTTCCCTTGAGTACCTTGAAAATTGGCTCACGAGCCAGCCTCGCAATGCCGATAAAAGCCATAATATTTTATTAGGTTGACTGTTTAACAAATTTTTATGTGACACAAATAAGTGTTTCCTATTCTCCGATGTCTATCACTATCTAAAATTTCTTGGTTTAGGTGTAAAAGACATACATAGCTACTCTCGCGTTTTTAGAAATGCACAGTTAACAGAATGTAAGACTTCACATTTCAACCTTGAGCGATCTTATGTCGCTCGTAATTTTTCATAGTACAAGTAGAAGATTTTTATAGAACTTTTTTCTGATAGATTATTAACACTTTTGTACTAAAATGGTGATGTTATTTAGCAGTAGTGGTTGAAATTATTACCTGTGTTAGGTGTGTAATGTGCAGCACAATGGTTACGACTACAACCAGTTGGAAAGGCAAGGCCTGCTTTGAGGCCGTCCTCTCCTATCAGACGTCTAGCAGTTGACTCCAGCTCTTCACAAATTTGTATCATAGTCATGCCTGGTTTTATCCAGTCGCGAATATACTTGCGAGTCTAAAATAAAAAGACTTCTTTATTTATACTGGTGGCACGCGGTTTTTTTTTGTGAAATACAGTGAGACTCTTAGCCTTCATTATACCTGACGTTAAGTATTGATAAGGCTGAAGATGGAAGCGAACCTCTCCCAGAATTCCATGTGGTTGTAAAATGTAGCCTATGTTTCAATCTAGGCTTATAAACTGTATATCTGCCAAATTTCATCCAAATCCATTCAATGTTTTTGCGTGATTTAGTAAAAACATCCACACATCCTTTGACATTTATAACATAAAGTAGGATTTTGCATCATATTTTTAAAGGCGAACGCTAAAACACGGGCGGATGCGGACGCGGATGCACGCGTCGGAAGTCCGCCGCGGGCCACGAATCCGCGAGCGGGTATCCGTCGCGAGCGCCCGTCTCATTTAGCGCAGCAAGTATAATTTTGATCTCGAGCGTGTACAGTTGTGTCGAGTAGATTACCATGGATTATTTGCTAATTTATTATTTGGCAAAAAGCGTCAACGCAAACAACGTCGACTGCCTAACCCGTTCGTGACTAGCAGGCTACTCAACAGAGAATTGAGGGACAATAAAAAAGAATTTTACAAATATTTGAAATTAAGTATAAGGACATATGATAAATTATTTTCAAAATTAGAACCATACTTGTAGGCGAAGACTTAAAGATCAAAGTCCACGATATATAAACTTCAAGCTATGCTTCTTGACGGGCATCTCTATCTTTATATAATTCATTCGCCATCCCATAAGACTGGCTGAAATTACACCTCAATTATTACACACTCTGTATCGATGTTCATGGTTGTACCTAGCCTCCGACGCGTGTGACCGTGGCATCTAGCGGCGCTCGACTGATTTGTAGAAAAAAACCCGCAAGCGGACTTCCTAAATGTCTTGATATAGCAAACATCACCTGTCTATGAGCCTCTGCTGCATGCCTAATTTCCTGATAGATATCCTGTTGCATCCTGTCCAGGGCTCTTTTCTCTTCACTTGAGAAACGGTCCTTAGCAGTTCTCTCATCTATGCCTTCAGCTGGACCATGTTCCGTTATTTGACCTTCTGGGAAGTTGTCTGCAAAAGTAGATTTTTTTTAAACGAACAAGTTTAATATAGCACTAGTGTTTGCCCGCGGTTTCACCCGCGTGGTTCCGTTCCCATGGGGATATCGGGATAAAAAGTATCCTATGTTTTAAACCAGGCTAGCTACAATCTCTGTGCTGTGCTAAATTTAATCCAAATCTGTTCAGACAGAAAGAGTAACAAACTGGCATATTTTTGCAGCATGTGTAGCAGTAGCAAGGGGTCGTAATATGGGAAGATAAGCTGGACAAAATGTTCTTCAAAAATTCTCTTAATGTATGTATGGATCCTTCGCCACTGGTCTGTAGTGAAGTAGATGCCACCATTAACTTTGTAAAAAATTCTTAATTCATAAGACACCAACCAGACACATGTCCTTACAACAAAATATCTATTGTTCGCGTCTAATTTTTCTGTACCTGATGACAGGGTAAATTATGTAATTTATTTTTTTAGGCTTATTATGCCCACAACATAATGTAATAGTGTGGACATAAGCCCCATTTGCCCATGTGCCGTGTGGTGACGGCCTAAGAATGTGCTGTGTGGTGACGGCCTAAGAATACAAGTGCCAAAAGAATGATTATGCTGTAAGTCAGAATAGGCTATTTGTCAGGTTTTGAAAATCCATTTTATATTATGTAGTGAAGTTTAAGGAACCCAGTAAAAGTAGTTTTTTTTAATTCTGGTACATATTTGCTGAAAAATATCAAATTAAAAATTCAATATTTAAATAGCGCGCCAAAAAGCTACTTTGACAATATGGCGCTGCAATGGGTTTGGTGACGTCACTTGCCTGTATTCTGCATATCATCCACATACATAGTCAAACGAGGTTTACAAGCAGATGACGTCATTATAAACTCGACAAATCAGGAGCGTTTTGTGTCACATGACAAAACATTTAAAAAATTCATTTTTATTTACGGATTTTTTAATAAATTTATAATTATTTTCAACTTACGTTAATAAAAAACCATTTTTAAACTCATAATTTATACTGATAACAGTAATTGACATTTTTTGCATTGTCAATTAGCCTATTATCTAGCCACATCATTTTACACATTTGATTTGTTATTATGAACCATATAACTTATATTGGAATCACTAGTATGAAAGGGTGCAGTTACACCTTTGATTTAAATATTACATTCATCTTTCAATAAAAACAAAACATGTTTATGTAACATTACTGTGTATGTATATCTAAGGCCCATATTACAGAACATTACCCGAGCAGTGTTCTGTACTTGAGAGCAGTTAGAAAGGAACATCGCTACATGGAATGTATAAGCGCATCCCTTGCTGACTGTACTCAAGTATCGATCACTGCTTCAGTCAAGTTCTGTAATACGGGCCTAGGATATGCAATGTCTTCAATGTAAAAGGAACAAGACAAAAAAAGGCATACTCACTGTCAGAATATAACTCGGAAATAGGTATAGTGGGAGGGTTAGTTTGCTCTTTGCCCGCACCCTTGCCTTTGCTTTTATTTTTCTTCTTCTTCTTCTTAGAGGCATCTCCATCTGCTGCATCTTCAATTGTTGCAGCACCGACTTTATCTGATACGTTAGTAACTTCAGCTTCTTCATCACCAACGGTTTCTGTATCAGCTGAAAGATGTAAGGTTGTTGTAGGCTATTTTATATTACACTCAGAGAAGTATTTTACTCATTTGATGCAACAACTAACTAGTACAAACAGGATAAACAGGTATACTAGTTGGAAATAACACTTTGTTTACTGCAAGATCTTGCTACACTAAACGTATAGTATTATTAGGTAATTTATGACTAAGTATGACATGCTAATAAAAAATTTACAGTTATCTAACATCTTTATTCGTAATAATTATATGTAATTCTTGTTCTAAGTACTTCAAATGCGGTTTGGTTCACGATGGAAACTAACCTGACTTCTTCTTCTTTTTTTTCTTTTTCTTCTTCTTAGCGGGATCTTTCGTTTCACCTTCTTCTATGACATCTAATTCTTCTTCTTCTTCGCCATTTTCTGCTACCTCAGCTGACTTGATTTCATCCACACTTTTTACCGCAGCCATTGTTCAAAATTTTAAAATAAAAATTAATGCGAAGCACAAATTACCACTGACAATCACAGACTAGCTAGATAGATTGTTACCTCAGATTAGAACATTTGAACTGAATTTGAATATGACATACAGCGTTGCCAGACTATGTTGCCAGAATTACCGTAAAAGGGGTTTTTGTGAAAACCTTAATCAAAAACTAATTAACCGCTATTTTTCATACCGGTTTCAAGCCCTGGGCCCTTATTCACTATGACCCTGCGAACAAAATATGTTCGCAGCTATGACCACTTTCCCGTTCCTTGCTTCAAAACCACGCCAATAACGTACATGATTACGACATTTCGTACTTTCTATGACACTTGAATAAAACCTTGTGATATGACGTGATCAGCGCGTGGTTTGAACTGTAAAAAATTCCACGTTTGAGAAACGCGTGGAATCAATGTGGTAAAAAACGTAGTGATTACTTGCTCAGTGCAAATCTTTGTGACTGTGAAGAAATTGATTGTTTTTGTGCTAAAAACTATTTAAATAAATATAAAACGTAAGAAATATTTGTCTTTCGTGTAACCTTCTAAACACCATCTTTTTATTTAGGTATATCAGTGATATATATTGTCAACTATATTAAATATTAATATTTACCTACTACTAAGAATTTGTGAAAATTGTATCGAATTAAACCACATGTAACTAAAAAACTATTTTATTTTATGTAACTAGTGAATTTTTTGGTAGTAACAAACGATTAGGTACTTACAATAACAAATTGCCTCAAATAAAATACCGCTATAATAAAATTATTCAAACAAAAATATACTCGTAGGTACGATATTAATGTTAATTAAAGTGTAAGTACCTATATATTTCCATCGAAATACTAAGTATTTTTATTTCTAGCTTGTAATAAACTTTTAATAAATTGATAAAATTGAATCAATTAATTTTCTTGGTGAAAATAGATAATAATAATAATAAAAAAGTAAAAAGGAACGTTCACAGACTACTTTTTAATATACGGATCGTTCAAAAACGTTCAAAAGTTTTGCCTTAGCAGCGTGCCTGTTTAAATTATTGTGTAATATTTTTACTAAAATTTTATTGTTTTATAATAAATTATAAATTATGAATATAAGGATAATAAAATCACGGTTGATTGTTAGGGAAATACATTTTTGCAAGAAATAAATTTAAAATCTAAATAGTATTAAGCACTCGTGTCTTCTCGTGAACGTGAACTTTCGGAACGTTTTCTTTTATTTTTAAATGTCGGCTTCCTGTTCTGACAGCCATCGGCCTATTTTCGGCCTTTCGCAGCCATTTCTACAATTTAGGGGAAAATTAAAGTAGTCTAACAATATCACCAGCAATTTTTTTTGTAAATCAGTTTTTTATTAGAAATCTGTAACGGGAAGTCGCAAATAAATTGAGTGTTCAAGTGCGAGTAGAGCGCTTGAGCAAGTTTTTAGTAAATTCAATATCATTTATTCAGTCTAGGCTGTTACAAGCACTTACGAACGTCAAAGAAGCTACGCCATCGGTTCACAAACCCTACGTCTGGAGACCTTGTAACGAATAGAACCGCAAGAAACTCGTCAAGGGCCGTTTTTTTCTCCCTGTTTTATTTCATACAAAGTGGTCAAATTGAAAAGTGACCTTAACATATCAGTGATCATCATTGGCCACGACATCTTGACAGATGATTGTTGCGTGTCATCATTTCCAGTCTAAGTAGCGCGACAACGTCTTTGGTGGCTCTGTAGTCCGATTGCAGCACGACATTATTTGCCACATCTGCTACAGGTAAAACGCGAATCCGGAGGAGAAGCATAATTGCGACGAAGCCATTTCTGCTTTAGGTTGTCAAGCCAGGCTTTGTCATGTTCTGACACTCCTTCGGATATATCACGTCGCCATTCTGGTCTCATTTCGGCGCGTGCTTCCCAGCAGCTTGTGTCCATACGGAATGCCTCCATGTCTCGCTTACAAGAATCCTTAAATCTCAGCATAGGACGTCCTACGGGTCTTTTGGAGTCAGCAATTTGCCCAAACATGACTTCACGCGGAAATCTCTCGGGGCCCATACGGTAGACATGGCCCAGCCAGCGGAGACGTCTTTGTTTAATAATTGCTGCAATGCTGCTGCAATGCTGCTGCAATTGGCCTTTGAAAGAACGTCTTCGTTAGTCATTCTGTCTTTCCACGTGACTCCCAGGACAGATCTTAAGCACCGCATATGAAATGCGTTAAGACGACGTTCTTGTTTGGCGTATGTTGACAACGTTTAGGAGGCGTACAAGAGGTGCTTAGGGCGCATGTTTGGTATACGAGGACTTTGGTGGCGATGGGCAGTTTATTATTATTCCAAACACGTGCGGTAAGTTTGCCGAATGTCGTCGCCGCTCTGCCTATACGGTATCTAGCTCCTTGCTATTGGATAGGTTAGATTCTGTGGTGGAGCCCAGGTAACAAAAGTGGTTTACAACCTGAAGTGTTGCGCCGCCAATAACAATGTTTGGCTCTATACTTGTACCCTGTACCATTGTTACGGTTTTCTTGATGTTAATACTCATCGAAAATAGGTGGCATGCGTGACTAAATCGAGTAATTAACTCCTGCAGTTCCTCTTCTGAGGTGGCAACAAGTGCAGCATGACATTCAGTAAGGTCAATTTATATCATAAACAGAAAATTCTAATTATAATATTACATTTTATGGTTATTGTACCCGTAAACAATTTTCAACTGGCAAAGAAAGACTTATCTATGATACATTACAACTTTTCTCGCATTACAAGGTTACTGTACTGCTCTGTAGTTGTGAGGTACATACAGGTCAGTATCAATTTAATTTAGATAAAAATATTTAAGCTTTAAGCACAACGTTAAGATGAACAGAAGCAGAAGCTGAAGTAGACCCATTTCCGCTGGCGGCACCCGTTCACGAGCATGACGCATGAACCAGCCATCGCTTCGCTCAACCATATTTTAGGGAACGTAACGACCCGCCTCACGCGACACCGCAGAAGAAACGTTTGAGTGAGCATGACGTACTCGTGTATCTCGTATCAGGTACTTATGTTAAGATGTACAAATATAAAGAATACAATGGCAACAGCAAAGGAAAGATAAAAGTGCATTAATGTAAGACACAACTTACTCATAATCACAAAGCGTAATTAAAGTAAGTTAACAAAAAATAATACTTTTATATAATTGGAATAATTGAAAAACATTATTTATTTTGATCAAGCAGTGCCATGCATCTCAACTCAAAACATCATAAATAACATAGAATCAAAACAATAATATATATCTAAATCAACACATTTTAACACAAGCAGACATGAGCAGACCCATCCCGCTGGTAGCACCGGTTCACGAGCATGTCGCATGAACCAGCCTTCGCTTCTCTCAATCATATTTTAGGGAACGTAGCGACCCACATCGCACGACACCACCGCACTTGTCTTAATACAGCAGACACGACCACGGCTAATGAGCCATCTCAAGAAATGATTATTTTTTGAGATAAATTAACTGTGAATGGATGTATGTGTACGAGCATGTGTATCTATTTTTCATTACCACCATAAAATATTGCTTGACAAATTATATAAATATGGAATTCGAGGAAACTGTCTAAGTCTTATAAAATCCTATTTAGAGGACAGAAATCAGTACACTGAATTAAAACAAATATGTGTCGCCACAAAAGAGGAAAAGACATATACATCTAACAGTGAAAAAGTTAAGTATGGCGTACCTCAAGGCAGCGTACTTGGGCCGTTATTATTCTTGATATATATTAATGACATAATAAATTGCACTGACCATCCCACGATCCTGTTTGCTGACGATAGTACTGTTTTTATTAAAAGTGACGAAAATGATGACTACAATATGGACATATCTAATACTCTGACAAATATAATTAATTAGTTAAAAAATAACAATCTTAATATTAATTTAGAGAAGACAAATATAATGCATTTTTCACAAAGAAAACCTGTTCTAAATTCTGACATAGAGATTCAAGGAGTAACTGTCAATACAACAAACACTGCCAAATTCTTAGGTGTCCTTATTGACAGTAATATGTCCTGGGAGTCCCATTCAATAGGAATCTGTAAAAAACTGTACAAATTCTCATATGCACTGTACATGCTATTAAGATCTGTAGATCAAAAAACTTTACTGGTGGCATATCACGGCTTTGTTGTTTCTTCATTGCGATATGGCATTATTTTCTGGGGTAATTCAACGCACAGAGAAATCATATTTAGAGCTCAAAAGAAATGCATTCGAGCAATTTGTGGACTGAAAACGATAGAAAGTTGCCAACCTTATTACAAGTCTTTAAGATTATTAACTTTTCCCAGCCTCTATATCCTTGAATGCTGTATGTTTGTTAAATGTAATCCTGAGTTATTTGAGTTGGTAAAGTTTGCAAAAGATTCTCGCCTTCGCCCTAGGAAGCCCTATATTCGTACTCTGCGTTGTAAAACAGCAATGATGGATAAGAGTGTCGTCAGCATGGCTCCACGTTTTTATAATAAGCTGCCAGAAGACTTAACCAACTTAACCAAAACTTAATTCAAAAATGTATTGACTAAACTATTGATTGACAAATGCTATTATGACATAAGAGATTTTTGTAATGATGATTTTGATAATATTGACATGATACTATAAAATGAATAATTTTAATGATATAATTTATTAATTTGTAACAATGAATAATTTGTTAAATTTTGCTAATATAAATCTGTTCTTTTAAATTTCGTACACCGAAAATGGTAAAATAGATAGGACTTTAAACATGTTAAATGTAAACATATAAGACCATTATAGTACCTATGTTTATGAATAAATGATTTCTATTATTTCTATTTCTATTTCTATTTCTATTTCTATTTCTATTTCTATTTCTATTTCTATTTCTATTTCTATTTCTATTTCTATTTCTATTTCTATTTCTATTTCTATTTCTATTTCTATTTCTATTTCTATTTCTATTTCTATTTCTATTTCTATTTCTATTTCTATTTCTATTTCTATTTCTATTTCTATTTCTATTTCTATTTCTATTTCTATTTCTATTTCTATTTCTATTTCTATTTCTATTTCTATTTCTATTTCTATTTCTATTTCTATTTCTATTTCTATTTCTATTTCTATTTCTATTTCTATTTCTATTTCTATTTCTATTTCTATTTCTATTTCTATTTCTATTTCTATTTCTATTTCTATTTCTATTTCTATTTCTATTTCTATTTCTATTTCTATTTCTATTTCTATTTCTATTTCTATTTCTATTTCTATTTCTATTTCTATTTCTATTTCTATTTCTATTTCTATTTCTATTTCTATTTCTATTTCTATTTCTATTTCTATTTCTATTTCTATTTCTATTTCTATTTCTATTTCTATTTCTATTTCTATTTCTATTTCTATTTCTATTTCTATTTCTATTTCTATTTCTATTTCTATTTCTATTTCTATTTCTATTTCTATTTCTATTTCTATTTCTATTTCTATTTCTATTTCTATTTCTATTTCTATTTCTATTTCTATTTCTATTTCTATTTCTATTTCTATTTCTATTTCTATTTCTATTTCTATTTCTATTTCTATTTCTATTTCTATTTCTATTTCTATTTCTATTTCTATTTCTATTTCTATTTCTATTTCTATTTCTATTTCTATTTCTATTTCTATTTCTATTTCTATTTCTATTTCTATTTCTATTTCTATTTCTATTTCTATTTCTATTTCTATTTCTATTTCTATTTCTATTTCTATTTCTATTTCTATTTCTATTTCTATTTCTATTTCTATTTCTATTTCTATTTCTATTTCTATTTCTATTTCTATTTCTATTTCTATTTCTATTTCTATTTCTATTTCTATTTCTATTTCTATTTCTATTTCTATTTCTATTTCTATTTCTATTTCTATTTCTATTTCTATTTCTATTTCTATTTCTATTTCTATTTCTATTTCTATTTCTATTTCTATTTCTATTTCTATTTCTATTTCTATTTCTATTTCTATTTCTATTTCTATTTCTATTTCTATTTCTATTTCTATTTCTATTTCTATTTCTATTTCTATTTCTATTTCTATTTCTATTTCTATTTCTATTTCTATTTCTATTTCTATTTCTATTTCTATTTCTATTTCTATTTCTATTTCTATTTCTATTTCTATTTCTATTTCTATTTCTATTTCTATTTCTATTTCTATTTCTATTTCTATTTCTATTTCTATTTCTATTTCTATTTCTATTTCTATTTCTATTTCTATTTCTATTTCTATTTCTATTTCTATTTCTATTTCTATTTCTATTTCTATTTCTATTTCTATTTCTATTTCTATTTCTATTTCTATTTCTATTTCTATTTCTATTTCTATTTCTATTTCTATTTCTATTTCTATTTCTATTTCTATTTCTATTTCTATTTCTATTTCTATTTCTATTTCTATTTCTATTTCTATTTCTATTTCTATTTCTATTTCTATTTCTATTTCTATTTCTATTTCTATTTCTATTTCTATTTCTATTTCTATTTCTATTTCTATTTCTATTTCTATTTCTATTTCTATTTCTATTTCTATTTCTATTTCTATTTCTATTTCTATTTCTATTTCTATTTCTATTTCTATTTCTATTTCTATTTCTATTTCTATTTCTATTTCTATTTCTATTTCTATTTCTATTTCTATTTCTATTTCTATTTCTATTTCTATTTCTATTTCTATTTCTATTTCTATTTCTATTTCTATTTCTATTTCTATTTCTATTTCTATTTCTATTTCTATTTCTATTTCTATTTCTATTTCTATTTCTATTACTTCGCCAGTTCGCCTTATTTTGTGTGAATTATTGATATTGTAAAAAAACGAAAAAAATTAATAAGTAAAAATTAAAATCTTTGGTGTCGGTGCTTTGCTGATAACCAAGGCATTCTTCATTGCACTTCTATTACCTATATTTTGTTTTTTTTCTTTGGCTGGCACCGACTCCAAAAGATTTTTTTTTCTACATAGTTGGTTTTAGTTATTCGTAGAGCCTAAACGGATCAAGCGATTTCATTGCGGTTCTTTTTTAATTGAAAGCTAAATTAATCGAGATGGTTCTTAGCCACGTTTGATGAAAATCCATCCGGCCATTTATGGAGATGGTCATCTGCCTGCCGAAACGGTAAAAGATACAAAGGTGGCGCTTTGACTAAAATAATGTACTGTGGTGATTGGAGGCTGTTTTTAGAAACTGTTTTTAGAAACGATACACCCAGGGCAAATTTAGGTACAGCAAAAAAACAAAATGGCGGCAAAAAAAATTGTCTTTCTGTACCTAATATTCGTAGTGCCTAAACGAATTAAAAGCGATTGCAATGCGGTTTTTTTTATTTTGTGTGTAATTTAAAAAGGATGAAATAAAAATAAAATTTTAACATTTTAAAAACCCCTAACAAAAAAACTTCAAAAAATAAAATTTCTCTCTCGGTCGGGGAACCCCCAACGTATTATAATAATATAAATATTGATGAAATATTCACAATTATCATTATTTTAATAAAAATTGTTTTATAAAAAAGTCGGCTAAGTGCAAGTCGAACTCGCACATGACGGGTTTCGTCTCTCATCCAAGGTTGCCTGGAAGAGATTGCTATGTAGCAATAAGACCGCCTTTTATGTGTTTTCTCTGTATGTGTTTGTTTTTGTATCGTGTGCAATAATGTTTCTATTATTATATTAAATACACCTTTTTGTTTTTTATTTGAGTGAGGGGAATGCATTTACGCATACCGATCGGTTATGCTGGGCTCACCTAGAACACCACCGCCCCCCCGGGGGGGGGGGGGTACTACCAGCTAAACCCCTCACTACTTGCCCTCTCGCCGCCTTACGCCCTGGGGGACCCTTGTGGTAATCACCCCTATATTAAATACACCTACCTACCCAAAATGCCACTATAATTTTTTGCCTGCAAAAATAACTTTGTTTTTCATAGTGTCTGTATGAATGACAAAGTTATATTTGCAAATGTGCTATAGTTCTGAAACTGCATAAAATATTTCGTTCAAACTAATTTTCATTGAAAGTTTTTATAAAGGTCTACAGCATATGTGTTTTTTTAGATTTTTCACTTTCTTATTTTAAAAGTTGAGGGAGGGGGGGGAACCACATTTTTTCACTTTGAAAGTGTATATCATTCAAAACTGAATTTTGAGAAAAAACTGTCTTAGGTACCTCAATGTAATTTTTAAGGACCTATCTATAGATACGCCACAAGTATAGGTTTGATCCCCTCCTTAATTCATATATTTTTTTATTGTTATGTAAAAACCGTAAAGCGGTTTACAGAATACATCTACCGACCAAGTTTCAACTGTGTAATCCTCATAGTTTTGGAATAAAGTGGCTGTGACATTTTACCACTTTGGAAGTGTATATCTTTCAAACGGTTCATTGAATCATAAAAACAATAACAATAAGATTAAACTATTTGTTATAAGAATTTTATATAAGGCTGGGTGAGATTTCACAATCAATGATTAAGGGTACTAACCTTTACTAACCCACCTTCTGCGCCAGAGGTCCCGGGTTCGATCCCCGGACAAGACAAATATTTGTGTGCATGAACATGTCTATTTGTCTTGGTCTGGATGTTTAATATGTATATTATGTATGTATTTACAAAAAAAACGTATATAAGTATGTTTATACGTTATCTAGTATCCATAACACAAGTTCTTCATGATACTTAACGTGGGCTAGATAATTGGTGTGATTGTATGGAAATATTTATATTTATTATTTATTTATTATTATGATTGGATTTCGGAACTGACAACTTTTATGTTTAAATTGTCTTTGTCTTGTACCTCATGTCAATGTCAACATTTGCCGAATCCTTTTATTGTTATTTCTAAGTAACAATATATTCCTACTTTAAATAACTTTGAATTACTATAATACTCCCTTTTTTACTATTTTAGTTTTTTTCATTAAACAACAAGAATAAGGTATATTTAGATTAAACTTTTTATTTAAAGAATTTTTTACCGGAAGTTGAACATAAAATGTTCCTCGCTGGTGTGAGGTGAAAAATTTTGTGTGTTGCGCTCGGCAGAAAAGTCTAATCCTAGAATCCTTCACTTGCTCTGGTTTCAATAGAGGTAACTCGCCGTTCATAACCAACTTTCCAGCTTTGCATAACAAATAACTATTACAAGTCAGTTACAAGGTATCAGTTACAAGGTCTCCCGCCGTAGGGTTCATAAAAAGCTCATGGTTCTGAGGCTGAAGGCTGAAAAGGCTGAAGAGAGAAAAGCTGAGGTTTTCCGGGAAGTTCATAAGTGCTTGTAACAGCCTAGACTGAATAAATGATATCGACTTCGACTTTGACATAGGTAAAGACCTATTATATGTTACGGTAAATGTTAATAATTGAAAATATTAATAATTACCATGATTAAAGGAAAAAGTTAATTAATTACTTTTACCTCACATTATTAACAATTGCAACTGAATTTTGGTCTATGTATCCATACGACCTCTGCAATTATAATTTTATTTGGTTGTTTTGGTGCTTTAGATAAGTTTTAAGGGAGAACTATAGTTTTACAGACATGTGACGTTTTATTTTTATTACTCCTTTTATGGTGCAGTAAACTAGAACTGGGAATTAAGAGCTAGGGAATTGCTGTGTCAGCCTTTAAACACCGTACGTAACTAGTTTTTTAAGTTCCTAACTAATCTCCCTTTTTGTCCCGATGAAATGTTTGGCATTTGCTAAGGCTCAATTTTCGCTTTTACGAATGTGAACTTTTTTCGATTGCATGAAAATTAGGCCCAGTCTTTAAACATCTATTCATTGCTCATATTCATATTACATAGTCTTCCACTCTATGTAATATGAATATGAGCAATTAATGAGTAGATGTTTACAACTAGAATAGGCAATCTTTAGCTAACCATTACTTAGAGCAATATAGGTAGTGCAGCATTACGCTGCATTAAAACCTTTTTGACCGCCTAGGTAGTTTCTCTTTTCGAAAACAAATTTATTGATTTAGGATTTTTTTTGAAAATTTGGAGAGAAAATTTTCTGATCTGATTCGTAGGCCGTCGGAGAAAAAACTGGTTTATCTTGGAAAAATATGGTGTTCAGTCAGTCAAATTCGTTTTAAATCTTTATTTGATATTAGAATAAGATCTTACGGGGTCTTATTTAGCCGCCTTAATTGCTGGTGGTGATCTCAGCGTGGGAAACTAAAGGGAATCGAGTGCTCTGGAGATTCCACCCGTAGTGCCGATCGTCCGCGTTGCTGTTGTGTCGGGAACCATTCTGAAATCTGTTCCACCAGGTGGCTACAGATTAGTAAAATTGGTGACCCCTTCAACTTCCAATTTTATCCAGGATACCCTAGGTACTTCATCATCGCGCGACCTTAGAAGCCCTGTGACTATTTTTTATCGTGTGCAGAGTTTGTTATTTTAAATTGTATACATAAGATATTCATAAAGACGTAATTATAAGTTCGGTACTGTTCTTCCGAGGCGAGGTTTTTTTCATTGCGTTCCAACAATTCTACTATTAGACCTATCATCTACGTTTGCAAACGTTGGACAGGTAGGAATACTACATCCGCGTTAACTTTTAGTTTTAATCTCCCTTAGGAAAATAAAATTAAAATAGTTTAAAGCCATAAATTGAAATTGATTCCCGAGGCCTATAAACACCAGATTTTAGAATTATAATCTACTCTATTTTATGTCAACCTTTTTTTTAAACAGTTTATTATTCTTATTCAAAATATATTATATGTGAAATTCAACGTGACTACGTATTATTACGTAGTTAGAGCTTTTTTTATTCTACAGTACTTACTTAATTAAATAAACAGGACTCATAACAGTAGCGACGTCGCGTCGCGCCGTTACAAGCACAGAAAAGTATATACAGTACTCATAGTTAGTATGTGTTTATTTTAAACAATGCCTAAATAATATACACTCACCGGCACAACTAACCGCCCACTCCGTTATTTTCATACAAACATGCTCAATTTGCGACTCCACCTACATACAAATGTAAATTATTTTTGTTAAGATTTCGACTGAAATACTGATTTATTACTTATACTTCATGTTTGACTTAAGTTAGTCCTAAAATACGTTTAAAAGAAATAAAGTTTTATGATATTATGATACTTAGGTAAAAAAAAAACAAAAATACCGAGGGACAAAGTTTCACAAAGCTTCTTATTCTGCAAATGTCTGTAGACTTGTATAACTTTGTAAATGGGGAATGATGGCAGGATTATTTCTTGCCAAAGATATCGTTTGAAGTCAGACCTCAACAAGCTTTTATATTATTGCAGTTGCTTTGTACAAAAAACACACTCATAATAAGTAATATACCTAATAAGTTATTATACTATTTTTTTTTATAAGATTATAATAATTTTAGGATATTTCGCATTTACAACGCTATTTTTATATGATTTTAATAGGAAAAAAATATAACAATATAGTAGCCACAGTCTATGCAACGTGTTTTTTTATATCCCATAGAGTTTTGATCAAACCATGTTAAAGATTGAAATGTCATGTAAATTATTTTCCAAATCAAAAGATTTTTATAAACTAGAGTCAACAACAACGGAACTCAACGCGACATTTATTATGTAGTACATAATGTACTTACAGCTTGACGTTTCCGCTGTTTTGCTCTTACTATCTAATTTGTGGTGTTGCTACAGCCGTAGTCACAAGCAGACTGACGGTGCTCGGGCCTTGACGTGCGCGGCTGTAAGTACATAATCTAAGTAATAAATTTCGCATAGAGTCCCGATACTCTTGTTATTAACTATAATAGAACGCGAAAGTTTAAAATCAAAGGCTTTTTCTTTACTTTTCCATACAAAAACATAGTTTTCCGAATGAATTTGTATGGAAAAGGAAAAAAATCTTTTGATTTGGAAAAAAAAACGCCATTTGAATCATTTGCCTACATGGTCTGATTAAAACCCTAAAGTTATGGGATATAAAAAAACAGTAAGTATAGCTAGCTTGGCAGTACCTTGAAAGCGAAAAAATAGATAGTATCTACCTAACCTCTATATAGTAAGAATGGAGTGTTTTTGATTCAGCCAAGTCTAATTTTTGGCGCAGCTGGTGGTAAATTACGAAACAATGTCGTAAATTCGGATGTTACCGAGAGCGAAAGAATACCTAAACAACAAAATTGTATTTCTTCAGGAACCTTCATGGGGTCCTACTATGAAATCTTAAGTCAGTCTAATCAATTAATATTAAATGAGGTTTACACTTCTAAAATCTAATATTTTTCTCTCCTACTCAGTTGTTTTTACAGAGTTAAACGCAGCTTTCGCGTTTTGTTATAAGTTTTCTCAGTCGTAATGACATGGTCATCACCGACTCTACCCAAGCCGAACCCTTTTTTTTGATAATTACTAATAACTACTTACTACTTACCCAGCAGTGGGTGTAATGTGGCTGAGACGACTTACTAAGGCTAGGTATATAAAAAATGCACTTCACTGCGGTTCACTCACACTGCAATGAAAAATGCATTATGATGATAAAAGCATCATATCGTAAATAACGGTATCTCGCCAACCCCTGTGCGACGAACCATTTCCGACGTGATTACTATCTGCGTGAAATTTCTTGCTACTTTAAAATAAATCAACTAAGTTGTAATTGTCCGGATTTTTTAGTTTTTACCGGGTTTTTTTATTTTCTCCTTCTTCTTGTTACCTTGTTATATACTGCTGTACGCTGTACTTTCAAATTGGTGTTACATAATGTTTGTATGCTTTCGACTTCACATACGTTGGGATTTTATATATACTGCGCTGCACTATCGTGTACTTTCGAAATGACGTACATCGAACTCGTATATTTACTTGAGGAAATGTTATACTTCGAAGTATAGTAGCGGAGTCGTGAGTGCGAGTTTTAGCGTACGTCCCCGGGAACTCGTGGTTGGGACCCAAGAGGTTCTGTAAAAGCACGGGGGCGTGATCTAACTGGGGCCCGACAAGCTGGGACAATTCGGGAAGTCGTTACCAAAGTTAGAAGGGAGCTATTGAACGAGTTTTGTTTCTTTGTAACTAAGTAGTGACCGTTTGTTATCGAACACGACGAAGACTGATTAAGAAAAGGAATAACCATTTGGCTACTAACTTTCTTCAGTAATTTGATGTAATAATTGAGCAGTTTTTTGTAAAATATCATCCGTTGAGTAACTCAACTTGAAATTCTTAATTCAGAAACCAACCTAATGCGTGGCTGAGGTGAAACTACATATAATAAGCATTAAACAATATCACATAGATTTGCCAAATAAATTGATCTAATTCTCATTATCTAAATCTAATACTTTGTATTGTAGATTTCAAAACCAATTTTATGCAATGTGTACTTATTTCATAATATTGGTTTTGAAATCCACAATACCATAGTCTATAGTAATATTATGTAAGAAAAACATAAAATTGTTTTAATACTTTATGTTTGGTATTATTCGCCTTGCATTGCGATTTCTCTAATTATTTTTGTATATAGAAATCAAAGTCCTATTTAATTTGTATGTAACCATAGATATAAATACAAGTACATAATGGGTAATAACATCGGACCACCAAGGACTTTTTTTTTCAAAACGTAATCCTATTTTATTACAAAAAGAGCTCCAAAAACAAGTGAAAGTAATTAAGTGATGGCAAGTTTGTAAAAACGACCGTATCAAAATAATAGCCGAAGTCGTCTCGTTTAATTTTTCGATTTGCGGCGGTGTTATTAACTGGAACAAAGCGGCACGAAACTGAATTAATTGGTGGATTAATTTTAATATACCTCAGAGGTTGTTGTAATTAGGCGATTAAAAGTGGTTATAAGGAATTTTATGTTAAATTAATAAATATTTTGAACCATGATGTAAAATTTGTGCTCTTATTTTTCGTCTTTTGCTGTGTCCAGAGAACAACGGAATCTCTATTGTGTCTCGTAGGCCGGTATTTACAGAACGTGACTCAAGCAGTGATATGTACTTGAGCACAGTTAGAAAGGGACTAACTACTAACTGCTATCAAGTATATCTATACTACCAGTTAGAAAGGGACGTGCTTATTCACCGCATGTTAGCGACGTCTCCTTCTCACTGTGCTAAAGTACATATCACTGCTTGAGTCAAGTTCTGTAATACGGGCCTTAAACTCGGGATGATTCTCGCGCCTTCGCCATCTCGTATTCGATATTTTTAGAGTAAAAAATCTGTATTAAAAGCTCACTGAAAGCAATCTTGGACATTATTGGATTATCAAAGATAAATTGAAACTTAAGGATTTTGACAGTAGTAGAGATTTTAGTTACATTTTAAATAAAGAAATTAAGGATATAAAAATTTCAAATTCGATATTAGTACTTATACAGACTTCAAAGGTTTAAAAAAATCTTTGATTATTCTCAGTAGATCTATTAACAAAAAAAACATTGTCAGCTGAGCGAGCTATCTGACGCCATATTTGTTTTGGTGACACCAGCGCCGCAGTGGCAAATAAATAAACTAAATTTAAATCACCTGCCTGAATTCACGTCAGGCATCTTCAATGGGCTAGCTTACAATAAGCCAACTATAGTGATGCTATTTCAATCAACTATCCTAGGCATTCAATTGCATGTCGGCATTACCGGGCTAGTCCTCCAATTGAACGGCTGATTTATCCAGTCTCGCGACATCTCTAAAACTAAGTATAATGGATCCTTAATTGTTTAATAGTTTACTGTTGTATTGCCATGATTTTAAGTGAAAACCCCCTAACTTTTAGCTAACTTCATAAAGTTTACTTCATGGTCTAGTCTTACTCAGTCTAGCTTGGTATCTGCCCACCTCATGTGTTGATAAAGTACCAAACATTTTACGTATCTGGGGGCGATTCTCGCTCTGAAATCAACCAAAACAACCAAATAGTAGGTCCATAAAGTAGTTTTATCCTAACCCAATTAACGAAACGCCGTAATATGACGTTTAGCCAAGTAGTTAAACGTTTCATTCAACGACTTGTCTAGTTGTTCTTTAGCCATTTAACTGAATGCCGGCGTTCAATGAACGGCCTAGCCGTTCAATTAAACGGCTGATTAAACCTGCAGCGACAGAGACACCACCTTTATTAAAAGTAAGATGTATATTGAATTAGGAACGACAATAACAATTATGAAAGAAACTTCGTTTATAGGTAAGCAGCTTATTATACCCCGCAAGTTGTAAAGTTGATGAAAGGACGCGGATTTTATGATGTCCTTTGTGTATGGAACAAGCACCCATTATTAGTTGCACGAAGTTTATCAAAGATCGGACTAACGTGGAATCTTAATACAGAATTAATTGCCAGATGTGGCCATCCCTGGCACACCTTCATGGCCTGCGCAGACGACGGACATTGAAGGACTTTTTGTCCGCGACACGACCTTATTACTAAGAACATAAAGTTGAATAAATAACGAGGACTATCGCGTACTTTTCGCGGATATACGCGGTCTAAGTTGAATCTTATTTGGTTAACAATAAAGACGTGTCGCGGACAAAAAGTCCTCCGTTATCCGTCGTTTGCGCTAGCTCTCATCGTTAAAAAGTTTTACATACCTAGAAACTAGTATACCTAATATCATACAATCTGTGCGAGTACAAAGCTTATTCTATAATTTAAGCTCTATGGTTATGATTAGTATTTATTATTAAGGCGATACTCAAAAAAATTGAAGCGAGATAGCAATGAGAAAACGACGCGCACGCGAGCAAGACCGATTTTGCAGATTAGGCACAAAATCACACACACAAAATCACTTCGTATTAAAAAACTACAGCGTTTTTAAAAAAATGCTTCTATACGATCCTAAATATAATTGGTGTCCACTTATTAAACCAATTTCCAATAGTGTAAGTAACCCCATTTAAGAATAATCTTGAATTTTCATATTTTTAGAGGTCTTTTTAAAAGAAAAAGTGTAGAGGCAAAATCATAAAATCGTGTTTTTGAAACTATACGAATCCAGATAAAGGTATGAAGAAATATATATGTTATTACCAGATTTGTAACAACTGTAACCGTGCTATAGTTTTATATCAAAAACTCCATACTTTTTCCGAGTAGCGCCTTAACTAGCTTCCGCCCGCGGTTTCACACGAGTGATTTCCGTTCCCGTGGGAATATCGGGATAAAAAGTAGCCTATGTTACTCTCCGTCCTTTCAATTAACTCTATGCCAAAAATCAAGTCAAGAAAAGACGAACAAACGCAATTTCGCATTTATAGTATTAGGATAATATGCTCTAGGAAAGGTGTAAAACTGTCATGCAGTCATCTCGTGAGAACTGCTGCTGAATCGTCGGAAAAACAAAAACCCGAAAGTTATTTTGATTGAATTTGAGTTAAGTATTCCTATCCGATCCCCTGTAACTGATTCACCGAGAATTTTAAATCGCAACCGATCCCCTTATAATTTTCAACTCCCAACGGATCTCCTTATTGTATTTCTAAGCAAGTATCAAAAATAAGCTAATAAGTATTAGGTTATCAGATGGGAATAAAATATTAATATTTATTCTTGATCCCCTGCACAGGGGATCCGAAGGGAATAAAAATAATAACAAGTAAAACAGTTCCACCAGGGGATCGGTTGCAGGGGATCGGATGGGAATAACTCTTCAATGTTTCCCATTAAAAATACCACTTGTTTTCTTAAATAAAGTTTATATAACAGACTAGAAAAAAACACAACACACACAGCTGTGTTAAATTAAAATGTATGATATAAGATTAAAATCTGAATTTATGTAATAATAAAAGAAAGAAAGCGTTGTTATCCACAAAAGGTTTAACCTCACTGATTTGTTATGTCGAATTTTCAGAATATTAATGATTCTCATTGTCCAAAACACAATGGTTATACATTATGTTACATGTTTCAATTATTCCTTCCATTTTAAGAGTGAATATTCTTTAAATTAAACCATTCCAAAGATTGGGTATTCCAAGAACCCACATCAAACTTAATAAAGAAGCCTTTTTTTGAAATGTGTACTATTTCTGTATTTGAGTGAAATTTTCTATGTTGATAAAAACATATTATGCCAAGGGAAGGTGTTTCTCGGTAGAAGATATTGTATGTACATCTTATGTTTTGGCGCGCCTAGTTGTTCATTTAAATAAATCAATTTACGGATATCAAACGCGCTATATTTCACGAACTCATCATCCCGTGACCAGGGCAGCTGAAAAGGTGCCGAAACGTCGGAAAAATCAAAAAACCCCTAAAAAACCTAAAAATACGGACAATTACAACTTAGTTCGTGAAATATAGCGCGTTTGGTATCCGTAAAAATTGTTTCAGAAGATTTTGTATTTAATGCAATGATATTTTATACTAGATATGTTACATTTATAGTAATATGCGTTGAAATCTGTGACGTCAAGACAAATGTCATATTTTACTGACAAGTAGGACAAAAGATAGGAAAAAGCACGGTAATGTAAGAGATAGCAATTTGATTTGGACCCCATATAGAGTCTTTAAGCTGCGTAGTGTCGGCTTTAGAATAGCACTACCCCCTCGTATCCCGTGGGTGTCGTAAAAGGCGACTAAGGGACTCAGTCTTCAGGAGACGGGCAGCAGCGTCTCCTTACAAACTTGGCCATACTGCGATGGCCAACCCGCCTGCCAAGCGCGGCGTTTATGGCAAACCCCCCCTTTTGGGGTAGGCCTATATCCAGCAGTGGGTGTTAAGAGGTTGAGACGACGACGAAGATAGAGTCTTTCCAATTTTTAGAATGCCCGCTCGTGCGTATCACATATCTGCTTCAAGTACACACAAAATAATATAATCATCCAAGTATATCATTGATTTAATATGTGTGGGTTGATGGGCTGTCGGTCGTTTTTTAGCATCGAAATGAATAAGCAGCTTTATCATACTACGGTAGCAATCTTATCAATGGATCTAGGCTAATCGTTCCACTTGATCGCGTAACCTTTTTGGGTACTAGCACAAGGTGATAACGTACTGGTTTTATTTTAAGATTACGGACGTAATACTTGGGCTCTTTGACGGTAATGATCGCGTTTAATAGCAATCTGTGTGCCGTGTTATTCATCACATTGTCATAGATACAGCCGTTATAGCGGTTTGGAATGCCGCCGTAAAGCGGTATGCTGAGCTACATAATTTGGATGTTGATATCTCAATGATAGGGAATCCATTAATTAAAGGAATTAGTTGTCATCATTATGTTACAGAAATCAATGATCTATGTAGTTGGAAAAAGACGTAGAAATAATATGGAAATGAGGTCGGTGTTAGACGCAGTTCTGATAGGTAAAGTTTTGTACTTTGCATTGAAATAAGATGGCAAAGTTAAAATAAACTTTAAATGTGCTGTAACATTATAAGAGTCGCCTCCGGCATTCATTTTGCTGTGAGCCGATTGACCCGACCGTGCCAGCTGCAATGCCGTAAAAGCCGATTCGCCAGCTTCGATTTAAACACAGTTCACACCCGATTATTATTGACAGACAGCTTATTATTTATTTATATTTATTAGCTTTATTTAGTCCTTTATATGTTGATTTTTATAATTATTATATTGTGTGTACCTATTTTATTTGTTAGTAATGTTAGTTTTCTGCTTATAATAATGTTAGTTCCCCCTTCAGGGGGGAGAGTACTGGTGTCCTGAGATACAGGCTTAACGCTTAGTTCAGACATCAGTCTCTCACAATCTTTGTTAATGATTTATATTGTTATGTTAAGAAACCGCCATTATAATGTATAAAGATTGTGGAAGAGTAAATAAATAATTTATTTATTTATTTATTTTATTAGTATTATTAGGTGTAAGGGCCGCCTTCTGCGGTGAAAGCCGCCTCCAAACTGTTCCAGGGTGACTATCTGTTGCCAGTCTGGGCCTTAAGTTTCCGGCTACCCGTGCTATATATATAGTCACAAATGTCATGTCTCCATCATTTAAGTGGTCAACCCTTTCACCTTTTTTCATATATTGGATGCCAGTTTGTAATGATTTACAGACAGACAGCTTATACGTACATAATTATTACTAAATAGGTAATATTATTATGTGGGGGAAATAGTTAAGTCCGACGATAGGATCGAAAGCGATTGTGTGATAAGGAATGGGCATGCTACGGCGTGTAAACGAGGCTACCCCGGCTGTGTGTGTAGGTTAGCCAGGGCTCATGGTGTCTGCTACGGTAGGTGTTTTGAGGCGACGCGACGCGAAGCCGACAGTCGTGACTCGATTGCCCGCCCGACGGCACGCTACAGTTCCTCGCCGAGCTACGAGCTACGATCACGTAGCACTTTTAAGTATAATAAACACAGTTACATTCATACGATTTAAAATAATGCAGTTGACTTATTGTGATTAGTTGGTTGAGTGTCAAGTTTGTGTGTTGTTGTTGTTATTCGCTATTTGTGAAAACTATTAAGACTGTTAGGAGTACACATTCCTTTCGCGCTAATTCTTAAGTAAACAAGAGATCTAGTAAAGGAATTGTGATAAATGTGACGGTTCTGCAGTGCAGTTGTTTGTGTTATTGTGCATTCAGTGTAACTTGTTTTTTTTGGTGAGTTGGTATATAATTTTTTATTAATTACATTCTAGGTCGTCCTTACAGTGGATATTGCTAACTTTAATAAGTTTATTCATAAAATATTAATCTTGATGAGCCTTGTAATCAAATAAAAAAAAACTATAAAAGCTATACACTAAAGTAAATTTTAAATAGAAAAATATTGGAAAAAATTAACTCGGCCACAAGTGAATTCTCAGACGGGAACACTTGTGGCCGAGTAAATTTTTTCCAATATTTATCTATTTAAAATTTACCATAAGTTTAAAAATAGCATACAAAATCATAAGCTATACACTACTGAAAAATTACATTATGATAAGCAAATCATACTGTACTATACAAATCACAGATAGTAAAATTTCACAGGTTTTATTATCAAGACAAAATGCGTTCCACGACGAATTTACATATAAAAGCTGAACTGCTGAAACGTAGGCACTATAATTATGTAGATTTGGTTAATAAATACCATTTGACCTAATTTAGAGTACCTATTGTACTTAACAATGCTTTTAATAATAATATGATTTGTCATTGCAAGTTATGGTGGACTAGTAGGTATACTAATAAAGGAGTTTTCGTAATTAACGCAGCATGACTTGAGAAACGATGGAAATTAAAAGTACCTAAAAATATGTGAAAATTACGTTTTGTAAAATATTCTTAATACTAAGCCTAGAGCCCGAGACTACGTAAGCCGTTTTGTTTAAATTCTATAGTAATGTTTGTGCAAAAAATAAACTGCAGTCTTTACAAATCTGTCATAATGTTCCATTCTATTTCAAACTGAAACACGTCAGTTATTGAGTTCGTATCTAATTATCTTTTAACATATGTATGTATAAGAACAAGTTTTCTAGCTTTATGTGCTATTCGCTGTACATTCAGAAAGTCATTTAAATATTTTGCCGGTACAGTCAACAGCACGTGATGTTTTACACTTGTACTAAAGAAAATCCTTGCTACTTATTACGAGAGCTATAAGGGCGCTTTCAAGGTCGAACTGTAGTTTGACCTGCTGTCATTGTGTTCTTTTGATAGTGAAAATATAATTATTTGGTTGATGGTAGGACTTGTTGTAAGTCCGCCTGGCTAGCTACCACCATCTTATCTAAGCCTGACGCCATAACAACAATGTTTTCAGCATTGTTGTGTTCCGACAGTACGAGATAAGATAGCCAGTTCCTCAGTGGCTAAGGATTCCGGGAGAAGCTCGCTTGAATCTTCAGCTTTATCAATACTAAACATCAGGTATGATGAAGGCTAAGAGTCTCATAGTTGTTCATAAAAAATATACCAACAAGAGAGTGAGACGTCATTATACCGTGAAAAAGCTTTTAATTCTACAGTTGAGTCTTAAAACATTATGCGAAGACATTTATTGACAAAGGACACATAGCTGTAAGTTCAGGCAATATAAATAATTAGTCAAAAGGGTATTAAAATCATAATCATATACTATGCCGAGGGTTTGGCTCATTAGCCATATGTGGATAATGATTATTTACATACATAATTATTATAATATAGATACATATTAACAAATCTGTGACACATCGAAACACGAGCCAACAGTATTGATTTCTTTAAGTATAAAAAAGGCGTAGGTTTACATCTGTTGTGTTTACTTTACGTAAAGTTTTGCGTGTCGTTGACTGATTATCGCTTTAAGCCTGTTATTAGCATCTCCGCCGATACTTGACATTGATCTTGACATACATCTCTACCAAAGTACATCTTTTTTTTTATGATTGACGGGGAGACTCTTAGCCTTCATCATACATGATGTTAAGTACTGATAAGGCTGAAGATGGAAGCGAGCCTCTCCCGGAAGCCTCAACCACTGAGGAACTGGCTATCTTATCTCGAACTGCCTGAACACAACAATGTGAAAACATTGTTGTTATGGCGTCAGGCTTAGATAAGATGGTAGTAGCTAGCCAGGCGGGCTTACAACAAGTCCTACCACCAACCAAACCGAATACAATATGTACCCCCGTTGGGAATCGAACCCGGGACCCCTGGGTTAATAGGTGTTTTATTCAAATAATAAAAAAAAATATTATTTGAATAAAACACCTATAAATATTCTATTATTTGTGATTTAAATGTTTTCTATAAATCTATTACTTTTTGAAATATCGCTCCCTAAAAAACTCTACTGGTCAACCGGAAAGTTCCCGGATTGTATCTACTAAAAGTACTTTTAACATATTTACTACTTTTATGGTTTGATTATTTTTTATATATACGATCACATTATTAAGTTGCAATGCTAGTGATAGAAGCTGAAGTTGTTTCGGATAATAATAATAATAATAATTTATTTTTATTGACACATTTTTCTTACAAAAATAAAGATCAATTTTCTTATCTTATGTACGTCAGGATTAATTGATTAGTTCGATGACACATAAACTTTCCTTAACTTTCCTCACCTAAAACGATTTGACAATTGGAATCAATTGACATATGTGTCGAGTGTGTAGAATCTCTTTATCTATCGCTTTACGACACCAATTTGACATAAACCCTTCGCGGCGAGCAGCTTTCGCACAAACGACGGAATACCGATTTGATTATTCACGAATCTAACAAAGGACGTGATCTCAATTTTTTTTCTGATTTGATGATCTCCACGTTCGAAATGGCTGACATGTCGACGTTGCCATTTCCGGTGTCCCGAGTTAATCATAAGTGATTTCCTATCTCACTGCAATTTATGTTGTTATTGGAAATTAGATCTTAAATTCAAACCTTTTTATATTGGTCAAATTGGTCGAACCACCGGTCAATATATGGTCGAACTACCGGTCTAATCGGTCAAGCCTTAGTACAAATTGGTCGATTAGTGGTTACTAATTTAAAGTACAACAAAACTGTTTGTCACTTAGTAAAATTATGATTCCTTTTAATGCTCACCCAAAGCAAAATTACTTATAAGTTATTATGCTCATTGTTGTAATATGCTCATACAAAGCTCGTTTCAAAAGAACCTTTAGAAATCGCATTATGTTTAGGATCAGCTCGCCATTTGGATTCTTCGCCGTTTCGAAGCTGAGTCATGACATGGAAAGTAAACAAATTCCAAAGAGTTTTACGATCTCTGTAATAATAATAAACAGGCCTTAATGTAACTATGAAATATTGATACCGGTTATATATAGACTGCCTGTCTGACCTTAATGTAATGTATGTTTTTTTTTCTTTCTGTTTAGGTACACTCAGATGTATATACTTTACTTGACACATATTTTTACGAAAATTGCCATGTAAATAATATACAATTCTCCTCTTTATTAATGACTAGCTGCCGCCCGCGGTTTCACCCACGTGGTTCCGGTTTCCGTAAGAATATCGGTATAAAAAGTACCATAAGTTTGTTTTTTTTTGTTTTTTTTTAAATGCATACCATATATCACCAATTATCTAGCCCACGTTAAGTTTCATGAAGAACTTGTGTTTTGGATACTAGATCACGGTTAAACATATTTATATAAACTCATATGCAAAAAAAACGGGCACCTAAGCAATGAACCATTTCAAATGTTAATATTGCTTTATTTGATAATTATAGGTAGTTTATCCTCACAATTTGGTAAATTAATAAGAAAATAATCGTTTCCATCAGTATTTCATAAAATTTAGATACAATTTATGGGAAATAATGCTTAACCTCGCTAGTAGTGTATGTTCGCTAGTAGTGCATATACTCATGACGTAAAAATAAAAAAGTTTTTTTGTTTGTTTTTCTTTAATAAAGTAAAAGCAGATAAATGTTTAGTATCGAGTGTGACCCCCTCAAGCTAAAATCACAGCTTGAATTCGTCTGGGCATGCTAGCGAGTATATCCCGGATACTTGCTTGCGGAATACGTTCCCACTCCGCAGTAATCACATTCTTCAGCTCTCTGATGGTCTGCGGAGCCGGGTGTACTGATCTCACACGCCGTTTCAGAACGTCCCAGACATGCTCTATGGGATTGAGGTCGGGACTTCGAGCTGGCCAATCCAAACGACGAATGCCGACCTCTTGTACATACGCATTAACATCGAGTGAAAGGTAGGCGCGAGCATTGTCGTCCATAAAAAGTCTTCACCTAGAGCGGCCAATGCGGGTTGTGCATGAGGAATTAGAACTTCCGTTATGTATCGATGCCCAGTCAGTGAGCCGTTTTCAATGAAGACTAACTCTGTACGATCCATTGAATTTATTCCTGCCCAAAACATAACAGAGCCCCCACCATAAGGTGTGATTTCTTCGAAACATGCCTATATGCAAAGCGTTCTCCTTGTCTTCTTAGCACTCGCCGACGTCGATCTTCACCGAACAGAGATATCCTGGCTTCATCAGAGAACAAAACCCTATTCCAATTTTCTTGAGTCCATGATTCACAATTTCTAGCGAACCTAAGCCTGTGAACTCTGTGCTCACGGAGTAATTTGGGGCCGCGGGCCGGGCGGTGACTGCGTATATTGGCAGCGAGAAGCCTCCTCCTGACCGTCCATAGACTAATATGCACATTTCTTACTTCTTGGAGGTTGTTCTTAAGATCCACATACGAAGATTTGCGATTTCTCAATGCGCGACTCACAAGAAAACGATCATCCCGTGGTTGGGTACATGGTTTTCTTCCAGAACCAGGCCTTCTCTCGACGGAACCAGTCTCCTGATATCGGTGCCAGGTCCTTTGGACTGTTGAGCGACTAACATTTAGCCTCCTAGCCACGAAACATTGGCTGCAACCCTCTTCAAGCAGCGCGATAATTTTGGTAGCTTTTACCACTTTATCTACCATTTTTGATACAGCCAAACAGCAATAAATAAAGCTTTGACTTGATAGAATAAAAGTTATGAAAGTCGATGTTAACTTCTGGAACTTCGCGCCAAAAATGTAGGATAAAAAGGGGTTTTCTGTAAAAACGAGCATCAAATGAAAATTTGAATTTAGAACGTACTTTTTTAAATACCACAGCATTTTTAAAACCGGCCAGTAACGTGTACAAACGATTGAAACCTTTTTGGTATTGTATCTTTTTAAAGATGAATGAAAATCAAAACCGCCTGTTTTTTTGCAAATGAGTGTATATTTTTTTAAATACATACATAATATACATTTTAAACACCCAGGCCAAGACAAATAGACTTGCTCATGCACACAAATATTTGTCTTGTCCGGGGATCGAACCCGGGACCTCTGGCGCAGAAGGCGGGTTTAGTACCCTGCGCCGAACAGGTCGTCTACTAATCCAGGCTATCTTCTATCTGTGCTAAAGTTCATAAAAATCGGTTCAGCAGTTTTTACGTGAAAGAGTAATAAACATCTATTCCAAACATCCTCACAAACTTACGCATTAATATTACTAGCGGCCACCCGCGGTTTCTACCGCGTGGTTCCCGTTGCGGTGGGAATATCGGGATAAAAAGTAGCCTATGGTTTAATCCAGGCTATCTTCTATCTGTGTGCGAAATTTCATTTCAAACACTTTGTTGGCTATATAAGAAGATGTTAATACAACTACCTATAGTGAAGTCAGGGAAGTATGAACTAAATGTTATAATACCTGTGGGTATCTCAGAAATCAGTCTCTATAACGTTATATTATGTTATTTATGCCTATGTATGCAGGTACATAAGAACACAGTCAACAAACAAATACAACAAATTATACATAAAAACATTTCCATCACGTATTATTTTCAGACATTTGTTTTGAGGTTAGCCAAATGTTATTATTTAATATAACGCTTTATTATTTTACCATTTATTAGTTCGGTAGTTGCTCTTTCGAGAAAGCATAAGTAGGCTGATCGATCCAATCAAAAGAAACTTATTTCGATACTAATATTCATCGGAATGTTCAGTATGTACCTACAGCAAATTATCCTGCCCTTTCCCATTCACGAGCAGCAATGTCATATTATGATGAAGGTTTGATGGAATGTCCAATCGGGAAACTCGCAGAAAAAGTGAAAAAATATTGGCGCAGACCTTTTGTATGCCTGAATTTAATACAGATCTCAGTTTAAAAAGTGAAAAAAAATTATTTTGAAATTGTAGTAATTTTTTCCTCACATCGATAGAGTTTTACCTTCTTATTTTATTACTCACTAGATGAGTATATCGATACTTAGATAAACTTTATAATGAAAACTTTCTTTTTTTTTAAAAATCAACTGGTCACAACAATTTTATCAATCAAGATTTACCTGAGATACGTTAATACTATTATTATTCTATATTCTGTGCCTAAGACTTTTAATAGTAGATTATTAACCAAGGGGATAAAGCAGTGTCTGCTGTCGCGGGTAACGATTTAAATTGCGAGCGTAACGAAGGACTCGAGGTTTACTCCCGAGCGCAGCGAGGGTGTTAAAAACTTAAATCACGAGCGAAGCGAGGGATTTAAGACGAGTCCTGAGTGTAGCGAGGGATTTACGTTCACCCAAGACTAAGACAGCTTTATCACCTAGGAAAATACTCTACTTTTTGTACCATTTGCGAAAAAATTAACACAATAATAATATGAGATGTATTTGAAGAAAACAAAAACGCGGCAAATTCCTAGACTAATATTTTTTTGTCGGAAAAGCAAAGGCATCAAGCTCATACGGCCTCGTCGGTTTTCGTAATTTTATTTAATAATCATAACTGCATAATAAATGCGTATTCCTTTTTCAAAAAGATGTGTAATGCTTTATATACAAACTCAATGGTGTAATCACAGATGTAGTTCAGTATAAATTTCGGTAAGTATTCCAAATTTAAATCACATTCTCCCCCTAGAGGATGAATGAAATTCAGTACAATTTTCTTTCCCTGTTTTTAACAGATTACAAATGACTATTGTTATGTTCGCTTTTTGTGGAATAGAATGTCACTTTTTTGAGCAAGTGGTACGAAAAATAACTTATTACTTCGTGACACCGTCGTTCGCTGCACACTTGAGTGCTCTAACACAAGACGAAGTTCTCGTTCTCACGTCCAGGAATAACGTACCCACAGTCTCACAACTATATTGGAACATAAAAGAAAAGCTATGTTTCTAACAATTATTTTAAAAATCTAACTCGGTCACTGGACAAAGTAAACATGTTTCAAACGTATTCTTTACATCGCATGTGTAACAATTGACAACATTTCATAAAATTTGTCCTACGTTTTTATTTTTTATTTAGAAATAACATATAGTAGACACGTATTTTTCCTTTTGCATTTTTTTTTATTTTAAGTCATCATAAAAGTAATATGAAAAATTACCCATTCTAAAAGAGCTTAAGTCCAGTACGAAGGATTTCTGGCGGACATACCTTGGCAAATTAATTAAAAAAATACACTGTGACGTTGTCAAGTCAACATGACTCTTTAATGAAGTTTGTTTGAGAACTTTTATAGGCAAAGGATGAAAGGATGTCATTATTATTCCTTTATCACGACAAATCTGGGTTTATTCCAAATATTTCGTTAAATAATTGATTAAACAATCCGAAAAAATATGTACGGTGTTAGAAATTGAAATATCTCGAAATGGTTTTCGATTTAAGGTACCTTGTTATAAATGAAATCATGTCAATTCTATGCGTTTTATCTTTGTCATTTTTATTGGTTCTCTCGCCGCTCAGCATGATACCTATGGCTCTTTTAGAAAAATAAAAATAAATAACATAATAAACGTAAGTAGGTAGTCCCAACTGATCTGATCTACATTCTAAAATATGTAAGGATCAGAGCTTTCAGTTTCAGGAATTCCATACATTTTTATGCTATTTTCGCTGTTTTTTAAACATATCCATACATCTCTTAGAATGTTAATCAGATCGGTTAGGTGTGTGTTCACTCCCTGGATGTCCATTATCAGATCACAGTTCGGTCAATCCTCGACAGAGAACGAAGGCTCAAAAGTTACCTCGTTTGTATGAAAATCGACTAGTGTCGTTAATTATGTGACCACGACTGTACATTCGTATATTGTACAACTTATTGTATTATTGTTTCCATGTATGTTTTTGTTTCTATCTGTGTGTGCTAATGAAGTGTAATCTTATCCAAATCTAATCTTTATTTACCAGTTATTACCTCAATAGGTAATAACAACCAGAAACAGTTGAGCAAAGTCAAAGATAGATAGATGAAAAGTGCTTTCGAATACTATTTTTCCCTTACCAACAACAGTCTTTAATGTGGTTTAAACAACATTTAGGATGACGTTTTGTTTGTTTTAGTTCTGGATATATGACCCTGGCGTCAATCATTTTCTAATGTTGTTTAAAACCGCAGAAACGATGACATTTTGCTATTAAAAAAAACATAACTGGAGTTATTGGAACTGTTTTTATTTTATTCCAAAGTCAAAGCGTTTGTGTTCAATCATTCAGAAAAAAATGCATCGTCTCATACAATTATGAGATTAGAAAGAAAAAGAGATAGGAAGTTAACTCAGTGCGACATTTCTTTAAAACCGGTTCAGTAGATTTTGCGAGAGGCGACACAGACATACGGACAATCAACGTATATTATTTTGGTGTCTATGCCTAGCAACAATAAATAGCAATCAATTATAATATTATAGCTTTTAAAAAGCTTCATATACTCGTAAATAGGTACTCTTGCTTTATTCACTATTTTAGCAAGGGTTAAAGGTTGAGATAAAAGTCATTTTTTTTTTTATCTCAAGCCAAGTAAAAACTGCCCTGTAGAGGCGTAGACTTGTTTCAAGAAAAATAACACATTCGCGATCGAACTTTGCTTTTTGCGACTTACTAAATGCGACTGAAAACTTTCCCAAGTCTCAGTGAGGCAAAATCCACTTCACGGTAAATTAAACAAGACTCAAATTGCTAAGTCAACAATCCTTCGGCTTGGCTTTATCGTGCTTTTAGATGGAAATCTACTTAAAATTGTGTTTTTATAAGTAATATAGTATTATTGGGTATTTACGATTTCTTGATCAAATAAGTACTCATTTGAAATACGTATTTACCTACCACGATATTTCTTGAAGGAAAAGGACTCAAAGTAATAAGATGAGTACTTATTTGATATACTGTGTAAAAATAAGCCGTGACTTTGGGTCCTCTTTTTTATGGTGAGGGGAATATATTAAAATAATGGAGATTCAAAGAATGAAAGTCGATAAATCTTTAACAAGAAAATATTCTAGAAAAAACAACTTGTCTCATGTCGCTCTGACGGGATTCGAACCCGCATCCTTGAGAATCCAGCCCAATGCACTAACCAATTATGGTACAGAGACCTATGGGGACACGTCGAATTTATATTTATAATAAAATTTTAAAAAGTAAAAAAAAACTAGTATTTTATGGTAAAGATATCTGAAGACGAAAGTCTATGACAGTGTGTGTTGCCAGTGATGACTTACGGTAGTGATACGTGATCGCTAACTATGTGTCTGATAAGAAAGCTCAAGGTCACCCAGCGTGCAATGGAGTGGGCTATGCTCGGCGTTTTCCTCCGTGATCGAATCAGAAATGAGGAGATACGTAGGAGAACTAAAGTAACTGACATCGCTCGAAGGATTGCTCAGCTGAAGTGGCAGTGGGCGGGACACATAGCGAGAAGAACCGATATCCCTTGGGGCCTATACCCAGCAGTGGGTGTTATGTGGCTGAGACGACGACGACGAAGGTAGAGAAGCTCATTGTAAGAAATTGTCTTTCTAACTCGGTTGCGCAGTGCGGAAAAAAACAGCTGTTTCATACAAAATTACATTGGACTCTGCTAAAATGTATGAAACAACTTTTTCGCGATTGTTCGCGATTTCAGGGTTGCTTCAATACAAAAAGTTGTTCGTAATAATGACTTCTACAAAATGGTTTTAAAGTACTCGCAGGATTTGCATAGAAAATATTTCGTAATATTATGCCTTGCTATGATTTATATTAATACATATTACAGCCACGTGTGTGATGGGCTTTATGTATTTTATCTAACGCATGTCTTGAGCATAATATTGTTTAGCAGGGAAAAATATTTATAGTGCGTTCAGCCACGCTTCGTTATTTACGCGTCATTGCTGAGGCGGGTGGGCAATTATAGTAGCTATTAGCCACCAGCGGCGACGCAATATTGCGAGCTTATTAAATGTTTACTGCTGTTAGATAATTGGTTTGTCGGTTTCAGTTTGAAATTCTATTATGTCTAGTGTCCATTCGTATTGTTTTGTATAATCACAAGTGTAAATATAACTGCCTCCCACCTTGGGCGTGTGTTTTTAATGTGTCACTATCTTTGTGGATTCGGGACCTCTTGCGCAGAAGGTACGTATCCGTACCTCTAAGCTGGACAGGTAGCCACTATCGAAAATAATAATTATATTGTAGTGTGCCTTGCTATGATTTATATTAATACATATTACAGCCACGTGTGTGCTGGGATTTATGTATTTTCTCAAACGCATGTCGAGAGCATAATACTGTTTGGCTAACATACGGAGGTGGCGGCGAAATATATTTTATTGCGTTCAGCCACGCTCCGCTATTTACGTGTCACTGATGTGGCGGGTGGGCAATTATAGTAAGCTATTCGCCACCAGCGGCGACGTGATATTGCATGCTTAACAAATGTTTATTGCTCCTAGATAATTGGTTTGTTGGTTTCAGTTTAAAATTCAAATTATGTCTAGTGTCGATAAGGCAGGTATCCGTACCTCTAAGCCAGACAGGTCGTCATTAAATAAAGTAATAATTTGTGATGTGTCTTACTGTGATTTATATTATATTATTACATATTATACAGCCACGCAGCTAAATGTGTGATGCGCTTTATGTATTTTATCAAACGCATGTCTTCAGCATAATGTTGTTTGGCTAACATAAGGGGTGGTAGGGAAACATATTTATAGTGCGTTCAGCCACGCTCCGCTATTTACGCGTCACTGCTGAGGCGGGTGGGCAATTATTGTAAGCTATTAGCCATCAGTGTCGACCCGATATTGTATGCTTATTAAATATTTATTGCTCCTAGTTATTTGGTTTGTCGATTTCAGATTGAAATTCTATTGTCTAGACCCTAGAGTCTATTCGTTGGTTTTTAAGTCCAAACGAATCAAATTTTGGGTATAATCATAAGTTTAAATATATATAGCTGAATTCCTCCTTTGTCGACTGGTTTTCATGGTGTTACCATCTCTTCGGATTCGGGTCGGATCCTGGCTAGGTCTGCAGCCAAAATTTCTATGTTTCGGGTTTGTATGTTCGTGGTAACATCTTTACTTCCTATGTCCAAAGCTCAAGTGTTCTACTTTGGAATATTAAAATAACATTTTAATTCATTTTACGCAGCTTAATTCTATAACAAAAACAGATAAGTACTACTCAATTTTACCCAACATACTCAATTTTACCCAACAACCCAAAGAACTTTCCACTATTCCACTAAAGTGAGAGAACATAACAAAAATGATATTTATTTGCTCTTTCAAACGTTTAACAGTCGTGATCTACTTCACTTCGTTTTATTTCACTCAAAAGCGGATACGTCCTCTATTCGACTTCATTTCGGTGTAAACTGATATAAAACACCGAGTGTGGCGTTTCAACAGTTTGCCGCTTTACGATCGCGTTGGCTTTCAGAAACATTGGCAAAAACAACAAAGTCATTCCACAACACAAATATGAAATATCTTAAAGTGAGTAATAAAATAACATTGTTAGTAAAAATGTAGTATATAACACAGTGGTTATTGCTTTTTGTGGTGAGCAAAAGTAGTTGAAGAGAAACGATAGTAATAAAAATGCTATCTTATGCTGTTACCTGTTATCGTACAGAGTGATGTACTTTTAATAATAGGCATCCAATGCATTGATCGTTACTTTATTCATAAAAAACCTCTCATCTTATAAAACACTCGAAATAGATCCTGTTAAATTTTCAGGAAGAAAAAGGAAAAATACACGGCCATTGACACCTTGACAGACAGGTGGATCAACGTCAAAATGGGTTTAATAAAAGCCAAACTGTAATTTTCTTTTTTCTTTGTCTTTGTCATCAGTCATTTTTTGACGTCTCCACTGTTGGGGTACTGGGCTTCCTTATGGATGGGTGAGGGGAATGGTCCCTGACCCAGCACGCAGACCCAATGTGGTGGTAGGATTTATGGACTGCAAATGCAGCCGGAACCAATGGCTTAACGTGCGTTCCGAAGCACGGAGCAGCTCGAGATAGTAAATTTTTGGTCACCCATTCCGCGACCGACCACTGCGAAAGTTGCTTAACCTCATCAATCGGAGGACGAGCGCGTGAAGCGCTACGCCACCGAGCTACTCAAGTTTCTTTGTGCAGTAGCAGTGTTTTTTTTAGTGTGGGTCGCGAAGCCCTGTCGGGGAGTCGCGATAGGTCGTGAGAAAAAAAAAGAATAAAGTTTAAAAAGATAGATCTATTAAAAAAAACTGTTAACAATAGTATATTCTAATACGTAAACATTTGTATTTTAATACAAAAAATATTTATAGTCGAATTCTCACCTAAGTAATCATGCAAACGGGTTAAAAATGTTGTTTGGATTAACTAAATATTTGTTACATAATAACATACTCGTACATGAAAAAAGCGAAGGGGGGTCGGGGGGTTCCGCGAAATGTCCGTCAGACGACGGACATTGGAGGACAATGTCTGCGACACGACCTTGTAACTAAGAACACAAAGTTAAATATATAACGAAGATTATCGCGTACTTTTCATGGATATATACGCGATCTAAGTTCAATCTTATTTGGTTAACAATAAAGACGAGTCGCGGACACAAAGTCCTCCGTTATCCGTCGTCTGCGCTAGCTCTTATTCTGTAAAGTGGAGGCCGAACTCTGAACACATACAGACAATTTACAGTTGAATCTAATACAGATATTAATAGCAGAGACTGACAAATATAAATAGAGGGCTTAGTTTTACTGTTTGATTATTTCGCTTATCTTGTCAGAAGGTTGAAATAATTCAGGTTATTGTCCTTGCTTATCTATTCCAAAACAGATTACTCATAATAACACATACATATTTGCATAAAATGAACAATGTCACATCTCTTTCAATATAAGAAAGAAAATGAACAAGGTGATTATTATACAAGTAAGTAATTATCTGTTAATGACACAGATACATGAAAAATTCATCTAGCTAGGTATATACAAATAATAAATGATTATCAGATAATGGAAACTCTCACAATCTTTCAATTAATGGGGAAAAATCTTTTCAGCAAGAAACAGTCTTTTGTTGCGGTGTCCATTAGATTTAATAGATTTACAATTACCTAAAAGATACGGCAGGGATACCTACAATGGATTTTAAATTGAATCGTGATTTAAAAAATACGTTAGGTCCATAAAAGTTCGTTCAGGATTCTGTTCCTTACTTTTATGCAACGTTATTTTGTCAGCTCTATTCTCCAAATGATTTTGTTGTTTTTGGTAACGATAAAAATAGCAATTTCACTAACAGTCAATCGAGAATCACGATTCACACTAATCGTGCCTTTAGAAAGAAGAAAGAAAGAAAGAAACACATTTATTGACACACCACACAAAGATTATACAGAATGTCAGAAAAGGATGAAAAAAGAAGTATAAACGTACACTCAATAAATACACATCCTCAGTAACAAGCAAACAGACAGAAAATAAGAGAATAAAAAATAAAATATCATCTTATCCCTAATGTCTGGGGTCAATCAAAATCTCTATCTCAGCATTTTCAAACCTTTAAACTGCTAACAAGCGACTGAAAAGCAATGAAAACATCTTGCTAATTAATCTTGCGTTAATCTGTCGGTGAAAATGGATTTACAAATAATAATTTCCACTAATATCGTGCAGTGTAATTCTAAACAGTGCGGAGAGCTGATTATCTAACAAAAACACGGTTGGTTTCAGTTTCGTCGCTGTTGTGACTATGTATGTATGTATGTGTCACACAGTATGAAAATGTGACAGTAATGACAGGACGAAACTGGTTGCTATACTTAGCCATCTTAGGGAAAGAATGTTTGTAAACAAACCGCCCATACTTAACCTCAAAAGTACTTTTTTATTACATGTTTTCGAAATATGTGTACTTCATTAATAGCTTAATAATATTGTTGAAGTTTGATATATGACATTAGATGTCTGAAATATAAAGTATTTGTGGAATAATTACAAACATTCTTTCCGTAAGATGGCTGGTATAGGTGATTTTTTGTTAGAAAATCAGCCTGCCGGACATGAACGAATCCGTTTTTTATTTAGTTAATTTCAAATATCCGTAACTTTGGAAGACACTTCGTATTTCAAATTCAATTAAATACCGAAATTACTGACGATTTTGTATTTGTTTCACTTTTGAGCCGTTACTTACTTACAATATTGTTATTTGAGAGGTACTTCAAACATTTGACTTGACGATCGGGATGATGAAATGCTAAGAGAACGCTGTTATATTTCACGGGTGTTATTTATTTTTTATCTTGAGAACGACTGTGTTTCCTCGTCGGTTATTACATTATAATACAACATTTGTGTACTTACAACTTTTGTAAACAGTTACATTACGAATACTAGCATTAGAATAAATAAGATAGGGTAAAAAATGTATTATAAATACATTTCTGAGGAGTAATCTATAAGAGACTCGAACTTAATTTTGGAGTACGAGGAGGAGGACGTATAACGAAGGAGGTTTTTATGACCATAGATTTCTTTCTTTCTTAATTAATGGCTTGCTCGCGATAATATTCGCGAATTTTGCCAATGTCATGTAAATATATATTTTATAGTGTATAGAAAATCTTGTTTTTCTGACCATAGATTATTAAACAATCTTTTTTGTTATGACGCTTGTTACATTAACATAATATGAAGTACAGATACCTACATTATTTAACTAGATAAAGTTCAATATTCCTGCCAATCCTTTCACGGGATACTGTAAAATCTGAAGATATCCGCAGTCAATCGAAAGGAAAGTGATATAAAGCTTTCAATTCCCAAAATAAGGCCGGCAAATAGAATGGGTGGCACGTTATTGAGTATCTGAACTTGACGAACTGATCACCAATTCGGAATTGTATCATTTTGTATTAACTTTATATTATATCGCTTGCAGTATTTGCCAAATATGCAAGCAAGCCCTCGCACACTTACAGGTAACACTTAGATTTAGTTACCTGGCACTGAATAATTGTAATAGTGATTCATTGCCTAATTGTGATTCATGTTTTATTTTCGTAGTTACTAACATTCTTCCATAAAAAAAAAATTGACAACACATAAATAGTTTGTTCTATATATATCACTATCACAATCAATCTATCTTTTCTGACAGTTTACTGCACATGTAAAATGATACTCTAATGTGCTGTAGAGGCTCTTTTTTATATATTTACTTAACTTCCGATATTGAAACTGATTGAAGTTGGAAAATGGGTTGTGTACCGACATGAGAATGCTTTAATATCATTGTTTCAAACAATGTTGGAATGTACTTTGTCTTTGCGTCGTCGTGCATCACACATTCCTTCGAAAACCTGTTAAAAGGAATAACAAAATTCAATATCGGAAAATCGTGCAAGATTCATATTACATATGTGTTAAAGTACAGAATACGTTATAGTACAATCGTATTACAAAATGTGCTATTGACATTGTAATTGAAAATTATTTACTTCGAATATCTTTGGTACCAAATAAAGTTCCTTGATTTCTAAAATAAATAAACAAGCTACAAATAACCCAAAATTTAAAAAGCAGTGCGCGTTGTTTTCGGTAAAAGTTTTATTTCAAAGTTAGGTCCACATATTTGGTGAATCAAAGAACATAATGCATCATGTCAAAGTACAAGGAAAATTCAGGAAAATTCATGGAATTAATCTATGTTTCATCACAGCGGTGGGTATTAATAAACACTGAACACTGTACTTAAACACACTTTTTAAGCTTCTTCTTTTAGCTATAATTTATTATAAATAGAACCATTTGAAATGTCTATCTTCAGTGAATGAAAATACCAATTTAATTAAATATTATTTGTATTCCAATAACTTAGTCACAATTTCGCTGATAAATGTATCTATGGAAAACAATCGTAAGTAATAAAGGTAGGCGTGGACATTGTAAATGCCACAAAATAAATAATTCCAGCGGTTCATTCTCGCGGCTTGTTCTGGGTTGACCAGGCTATTATTATTTATCAACAACGGCCTCTACTTATTAGTTTGTAGGTAGGTACAGGCTTGAGACACATTGATCGGCGGCACTCGACGTCTTTAGAATAGCCTTGAAATGTCCTATTAAATATGAGTATGTTCAGCAGGTTTCTATTGAGTTCTTTCATAGTCTATATACTTCTATATACTTATACTTATGATTAATATTAAATAGAAAAATATTGGGAAAAATCAACTCGGCCACAAGTGAATTCTTAGATGGGATTCACTTATGGCCGAGTTGATATTTTCCTATATTTTTCTATTTAATATTTATCATAAGTATAAAAATAGCATTAAAAATGCAAAAAATCTAAAATCCTAAAAAAAACTTGTATAGTTCTCTGTGGTTTTTAACGTTCTGTTGTATCTTTTCTGTATTATTCAAATATACAAGGTATCCTCGTAGAATTCGGTTATATCGAGCACTTTAGGTATTACTTTAAATTATCGTGACAAAAACATCTAATCTATCTTTATGTCGAAATTCGTCATAATTGGTCAGTGGTTTAGGCGTGTAACGGCGCGCGTAGATATGTTTAGTTTCGCGTTTATTTTTGTTTCAAAATATAAGATAGATGAAACCCAGTAAATAAATGTAAAATAATTTTCGCGTCAAAATCATAGAAAAATAAGGGTTCTACCTTCCTACTCGTATGAGGAGATAGTCTATTTTTTTTCTAGACATAATGCTTAGGTTGTAAATCACAAGGTACCTAGAGGAGCGCGCCAACGAAACCCGTAAATCAGGACCGCGTTACTTCCTGCCTCTCCTTATTAAATTAATTTTGCTACCTACGGGAAACAATGACCGAATTTTTTATATTTTTCGCTTTCTTAAGATCGCTGGGGTTTTCGAGATTGTTATTTTGTCAACAATTTTATAATAATGAGTTCTTTAAGAAGTGTATAAGTAAGATTTATGTCGTCAGCTCCTTTTTAAAGAGCTTCTTTTTTGTAAACTACCAGTTTACTAAAAAGGAACCTCAGATTTTTAGCTAAAACAATTCTTAAAAATTCTTATCTTTTAATTGTAATACTTAGTAAATCATAAGTAAATCATAGCAGAGCAAGTGTTACGTGCTCTCCTATGATTTACTTATGATTTACTCAGCATTATCAAAGTAGCGAATTCTTCTTCTTCTTATCGAATGAGGAGTAGCGAATTATCTAGCAGTTCTTATTATATATAAGCTGTATTTTTTATGATTTTTAAATTTTTGCAATTCTCAATGCTATTTTTGTACTTATGATAAATTTTAAATAGAAAAATATTGGAAAAATTCAACTCCAAACCCACGACCTTTGGATATCCGGTCCAATACTCTAACCACTGAGCTAACGAGACTCGAAGTCTCGAGTCCCATCTGAGAATTCAATTGTGGCCGAGTTGATTCTGTGGTAGCCAAACGAAAATCCCAAAAAAGTTGGATTAATTTTTTTTTTACTTTTGAATATTTACAAGGTTATGCTTAACTTCAAGAACATGGATGATGCCATTCTGTCACCCGATTGTTCAGCTGTTGGTGTAGGTCTGTCAAAATCGGCTGAACAGATCTTCATAAATTATAGGTAACATCTCGATCACGCCAGCTTTCAAATAAAAAAAACCGCATCAAAATCGGTCCTGTCGTTTAGGAGCTACGTTGCCCCATACAGACAGACAGACAACCAGACCCCTCTTTTTGCGTCGGGGGGTCAAAAACAGAATCTCAAGTAATAAAGATTGCAAGAGCTGCATACAATTATATTTTTAGTACAATAGCATCCCGTAAATCTAGGGTATCAGAAAAGTGGCGGCGTCTTCCACATATGAAAATAATTTTACTAGGAACAATAATGTCAACTATATAAAACCACCATAGTTACTTAACAACATAGAAACTTTTGGTTTGTGGTAGGGCTTGTTTTAAGTCCGCCTGGCTAGCTACCACCATCATTTCTCAGTCTGAAGCCAATAACAACAATGTTTTCAGCATTGTTGTGTTCCTCAATTAGAGATATGATAACCCGTTCCTCATTGGTTGAGGATTCCGGGAGTAGCGCGCTTCAATCTTCAGCCTTATAAATGTAACTTAACATCAAGTATGATGAAGAAATAAACATCTCCCGGTTTCATAAAAAACTCAACTTAGAGAGATTGCAAGCGCACCATACAACTATGTATATCCTTCGCACAAATAGCTCTCCGTAAATCAAGGGTATCAGGGAAAAAGCGCCTCCCAGATATGAAATTAATTTCACCAGGAACACATAATGGGTGGAATTTCACCTCCGCGCCTATGTGACACGTGACAAACAATGTCGTAGTTCATAGCCGATATTAATTTCTACAAGATTGTCGTAATACATTTCTGCGTTACCTAACCCAATCTAACGTAACCTGAAATCAATCTGAACCCAATGCATTATTAGCATCGTGTTACGGTGTTACAAAGAAATTGATCGCTTATTGAGTATTGACCGTAAATAGTTCATCTAGTTAGATAATAAAACATACTTATACAAATAAAATATAGCATAGCCGAAACGTCGGGAAAAAAAAACCAAAACACCCCTAAAAAACCAAAAAATACGGACAGTTACAACTTAGTTCGTGAAATATAGCGCGTTTGATATCCGTAAAAGTTATTTTATTTCATACAATAACTTGGAGAGATTGCAAGCGCTACACAGAACTATCCATCGTACAATAGCGCTCCGTAAATCAAGGGTAAGCCTCCCACATATGAAATTAATTTCACCACGAACATAATAGGTGGAATTGCACCTCCAAGTCTGTGTGACACGTGACAAACAATGCCGTAGTTCATAGGCGATATTAATTTCAAAAAGATTGTTGTGATCTTTTGCTATAAGTAAATGGTTGTTCTTAGTTATATTCATTTGCTAATTCATTATTATTAATGGGTGGAATTTCACCCCCGCCTTTGTGTGACACGTGACAAACAATGCCGTAGTTCATAGCCGATATTCATTTCTAAAAGATTTTCGTATTCTTCTGCGGTAGACGCAAAGGCATGTTATTTATATTAGCTACTTAATTTCTTTTATTAGAAATGCCTAATTTATATAGTAAACTTTTGTTTTTTTATATCTATGTGCTTATGAACACTTTCTACTTTCCAAAATATTTTCGCTGAATTTTGTTAAGTTAATATAAAAAATATTGGAAAAAATCAACTCGGCCACAAGTAAATTCTCAGATGGGACTCGAACCCACGACCTTTGGAAAACCGGTCCAATGCTCTAACTACTAAGCTACCGAGACTTACACCCATATTCTAAGTCGTTCCTCCAAAACTTACTCGTCCTCGACTTAACGAAACCTCATTGAAAACCTCTTCGAAATACTCCTCGAAATCGGTATTCGAAGTCGTAACTCTGTCTCGACGTAAGGACCTGGAGGAGCCAAAGAGTACGTAGCCACTCCGTGTTAGGCATGGCGCACACTACCAATTTTACCCACGACACGTGACGGTACGGAGATGGTTTTATGCGTTTGGGGTGAGAGGATGTTTGTTTGTGCAAACCAATGTTGCCATTTATCTCCAAAACTACGTGTCAGATTTTGATGCGGTTTTCAGTGATAGGTTCGGGTTTGTTTAGTGCTTTGTTTTTAGACAGGTGTTATGGTGACAACTCACCAGGGGGCACTGCAGTAAACATTTGATTGTGCAAATCAAAAACTACTAGTCTGAATTTGATGTGCCTTTCAGTAATGGCGTTTATTAGTACAAAGTGCATAATACCTATGCTAACAAAAAAGCTTGAAAAAAAGCAAAATTTAATTTTTTTTAAAACCCACTACGGTTAAAACGTAAATGGAAAAGGTTACATAATTAAAATCCCCCAACTTAATTATCCGTCGGAGGCTGCCATTACTATTTTAAAAATCAAAAAATATAAATAATCTTATGATATCTTTCTTGTTTAATATTTATCACTAATATAAATAGGTATTACAATTATCTCCAGATATTCCGTCACTATAAAACTGCAAAACTAGTTCATTTAATGGTAGCCCCGGACGGATAATTAAGTCGGGGGTTTTTAATTATGGAAACATTTCGAATGTTCCTCCATCTCCTGATGGGTATATATTTCACCATAAATTTTCTATTTTTTTAGCTATGGTTACTTAAAAGTTGACAAATAGAAAAAATGGCGTAAATATTCTCGAGGTTTCTCAAAGGCACTGTCTGTCGCAAAGTTTGACAGTTGTTTCCTCAACTCTAGCAAAGAGTTCTATGCCTTAACTTCGATTAATGCTACAATTTTTGTGCAATATCAACTATTGCTCCAAACGACTAGTTTTATCCATACGTAGCATTTTTTTTTGTTAGCCGGCACTTTCATAAAGGACCCAAAAATGTATGGAGCTCGAATGATCTCCTTCCATAATTCTAGGGCAACGGAAAGTACCCTACGAACTTTGATTCACTTGAGTATCGAAATATATGTTTTGCGGCATAAATGGCCTTACCTTTTTTAACGTTAATTTTGAAGTTTTATTTTTTCGCAGCTACAAGAGCTTTTGACGTGAATATATGGTTTTGATTTCAACTCGATACCTTCACACCTACCCGAGATTTTCCTGAAATTCAGTTTCCGAAACTAAATACTATATTTAAAATAAATTTTTAAATAGAAAAATATTGGAACAAATCAACTGGGCCACAAGTGAATTCTCAGATGGGAATCTGAGATTTGTCCCATCTGAGAATTCACTTGTGGCCGAGTTGTTTTTTTTCCAATATTTTTCTATTTAAAAATTTATCTTAAGTATAAAAATAGGATTGCAAAATCCGAAAAATAAAAAAAAACATAACAAAAAATATATATTTTTATGATTTAATTACAATTGTATATAAGCATATATTTTTTTCCTGCATTCGTAGTAAAAGACGATATTACTTGCCAAATTTCATAGTTCTTGGTCATAGGAATGAATTTTGACTCCCTTGAGAGCGTCGAAATATACGTTTTTAAACGACTTCAAAAAGGAGGAGGATCTCAAGTAGAGTGTTTTTTATGTATGTTTTAATATAACATCGTCATTTGTCAACCGATTTTAATATGTAATTCTTTTTTATATGATCAATCAATCAATCAATCAACATCATTTATTCATGATTTTGTCATTTTTGCATTTTTCAATGCTATTTTTATACTTATGGTAAATTTTAAATAGAAAAATATTGGAAAAATTAACTCGGCCACAAGTGAAATCTCAGACGGGAATCGAACCCGCGACCTTTGGAAATCCGGTCCAATGCTCTAACCGCTGAGCTACCGAGACTTGCGAACCACCGTCGAAATTCTCCAATACTTTTATATTTTTAATACGCTGTAGGCCAGCGTTGTTACATCAATGCTAGGAATATCCTTGCATTCGAAAGAAACATCTTTTCAGGTGTTTAACGATCGATTAAGATGCCACTGCCAATAATTAAATTAAAAAAATTAAATGGGTTCGATTCCCGTCTGAGATTTCACTTGTGGCCGAGTTAATTTTTCCAATATTTTTCTATTTAAAATTTACCATAAGTATAAAAATAGCATTGAAAAATGCAAAAATGACAAAATCATAAATTATTGGCAGTTGCATCTTAATCGATCGTTAAACACCTGAAAAGATGTTTCTTTCGAATGCAAGGATATTCCTAGCATTGATGTAACAACGCTGGCCTACAGCGTATTAAAAATATAAAAGTATTGGAGAATTTCGACGGTGGTTCGCAAGTCTCGGTAGCTCAGCGGTTAGAGCATTGGACCGGATTTCCAAAGGTCGCGGGTTCGATTCCCGTCTGAGATTTCACTTGTGGCCGAGTTAATTTTTCCAATATTTTTCTATTTAAAATTTACCATAATCATTTATTCAGTCTAGGCTGTTACAAGCACTTACGAACGTCAAAGAAGCTACGCCATCGGTTCACAAACCCTACGGCGGGAGACCTTGTAACGAGAAGAACCGGCAAGAAACTCGTCAAGGGCTATTTTTTTCTCCCTGTTTTATTTCATACAGAGTCGTCAAATTGAAAAGTGAGCTTAACATATCAGTAAGGTCAATTTCCATCACAAAAGAAAATACTAATTATAATATTACATTTTATGGTTATCCTAACCGTAAACAATTTTCAACTCGTATGGAAGGACTTACATTTAACATTTCTCGCATTACAAGGTTACTGTACTGCAAGTTGTGACGTACATACAGGTCGATAGCAATTTATTTTAGATAAAAATATTTAATCTCTAAGCACAACGTTAAGACAAGCAAACTGAAGTAGACCCATTTCCGCTGGCGGCACCCGTTCACGAGCATGACGCATGAACCAGCCATCGCTTCGCTCGACCATATTTTAGGGAACGTAACGACCCGCCTCACACGACACCGCCGAAGAAACGTTTGAGTGAGCATGACGTACTTCAGGTACTTATGTTAAAGTGTATAAATATAAAAATACAATGGCAAAAACAACAAAAAAAAAAAAGATAAAAGTGCATTTATATAAGACGCAACTTACAATGTTACTGGAAGACGCATTAGCTGGGTCATAATCATAAAGCGCATTTAAAGTAAATTAAAAATAATAATAATAATGGCTTTCATATACTTAATTACAATAATTGGAGAACATTACTTATTTTTATTTATTCTGATCAAGCAGTGCCACGTTCTCAATTCAAAACATCATAAATAACATAGAATTTATAAAATTGAAACAAAAATATAAATATCTCAACACATTTTAACATAATCAGACAAGAGCAGACCCATCCCACTGGCAGCACCCGTTCACGAGCATGACGCATGAACCAGCCATCGCTTCGCTCAACCATATTTTATGAAAGAACATAGTTCAAGTGTGAGTAGTGAAAAATATAATTTACGTTTTTGGCAAGTAGTCTTTCATCTAGATGACATCACTGTTGTGTATGCGCTGATTTTATGTGTAAGTAACGGCACTTGGTGTAACTAAAAGTTGTGAAATAAAAATCTTATTATAGAACCAACTTTAAAAATAAAACTTTTGGAGTCGGTGCCAGCCAAGACATTCTACATTGCAATCTATGTTTTTATTTTTCATGCCTTGGCAGGCACCGACTCCAAAAACTTTATTTTTTACTTCTTGAAGTCGGTTTTTTGGAGCATAAACGGCCCTATCTCTTTTTGACGTTAATTTACAAGTGTGATTTTTTAACAGCTCCAACAGACTGTTGACTTGAATTTATTGTTATAATTTTAACTCGATACCTCCACGCGTTCTCGAGATGTTTTTTTCATTTGAGGGGCGCAACCCTAAAAAGTGTTTACTTTTTATTTATATTTAATTGAGCCCATCAAGTTAGTACTAAAAATTTTTTCATACTATGCGTTTCAGCCATAATTATATTAAATTGAGATAAAATTACCTTCGTCAAAAGCGTAGAGTATCTAATTTTAGATAACCACCCTTTCTAAGGGCTTTAACGGTCGCGTGAAAAATAAACCATGTTTTTGTATAAGTACTTATATTTATTTTATTTAGTTGTTAAAAGTACAATAATAGAATACAATTTTTAAATTTGTATCCCAATAAAAATGGTACACAGCATTGACCCAAAACAACAGTAAACAAAATATTTAACTAACTACATAATTTAACTAATTTAAAATAAAAAGTTAACAACTTTTGAACTATTTGGAAAATACAAGAACAATTTAAATAAAGCAATAAGCGAGTGCTACGAACAAATTCAAACAAAAAAAAGGATATCAATTTATATATCACGTAACAGTGATACCTTAAATGAACTTAAGCTACAATCAAAAATGTATTTTTGAGAACATAAGTTATTATATTATGCATGACACATGCGTAAAAGGGGTGCGTTTTCTGACATAATATTGTTCACACCTGATAAAATAAACAATTGAAAATTACGTACGGAACGAGTTGGTACTTTAAAGTTAATATGTTTTAAGAGTTCATCACAATATTCACCATTAACAATTTTATGCCAAACACATAAGTCATTTGCCAGTCTGCGCTTCTCCAAACTGATAAGTGAAAATTTTGTCAGCCGGTCAGCATATTCTGGTAATTAACGTCTTAGATCCAGCCATGTGAAAGAAGAGTAATTATGATTTCCATTTAATATAAAATAACTATATGAAATGCCGTAAAATATATATCGTCAGCAGCCATTTTTAATGTTGGGGCACTGGCCTTACTTATGGATGGATGAGCAGAATGGGCCATGACAACATGACAATGCGGATTGGTGGGTTTAAACGACTGCAAATGCAACCGGGACTAACAGCTTAACGTGCCTTCCGAAACAGGGAGGAGCTCGAGATAGTAAATTTTTGGTCACCCAACCCGTGACCGACCGTTGCGAAAGTTGCTTAACTTCAACAATCGGTCGAGCGCGCGAACTACCGGGCCAAAGACCAATCTATAGACACCCCGCACGTAAAGGTTTGATGAAATAGTTATTTGTTATGCAAGGCTGGAAAGTTGGTTATTTAGCGGCGAGTTACCTCTATTGAAATCTGAGCAAGTGAAGGATTCTAGGATTGAACCACTGCCGAGCGCAACACGCAATTTTTCACCTCACAACAGCGAGGAACATTTTATGGTTGTTTCCACGGTCAACTTCCGGTAAAAAATCTTTAAACTTACTATTATCTTTAATACTCCCTTTTAATTAGTTTAGTTTTTTATATCATTAAAACAACGAGAATAAGGTATATTTAGATTAAACTCTATTTAATCTAAAAAACTAAAGTAATTAAAAGGGAGTATTATAGTTAATTCAAAGTTAATTAAAGTAGGAGTATATTGTTACTTATTAATAAGAATAAAAACGATTCCGTAAATGTTGACACTGACATGAGGTACAAGACAAAGACAATTTAAAAATTAAGATTCATGTCACAGTCCAAAATCCAATTATAGGTTGTGAAATCTTACCCAGCTTAATATAAAATTCTTATAACAAATAGTTTAATCTTATTGTTATTGTTTTTATGATTCAATGAACTAAAATAATATAATAAAACCAAAACGGAGTATTATAATTAATTTAAAGCTATTTTAAATAAGAATCAAATATAACAAAAAAGTCAATAATGCTATTCGGAACGCATTATGACATATTTTTAGGTATTCAATTAAAAAAGTACTTTGCCGCGCTAGGCCGCAAAAAGCGATTTTCAACGCCTAAACTGATTGACAAAACCTCCATTTCAGAGCGTGTGAGGTGAAAATATATTTTTTCAGCTCCTTTTTTTATTTGGTTCACAACTTGAAACATTCATCGTTACACATAATAGTCCAGTAATTTTAGGGGTTTCACCTCGAAATGAGAGAGAACAAGCTGTAATAAAAACCTGTAAACCTGGTAATAAATACAATTCATATGCTGATGAGCCGCTGCACCCCCAGGGCAGTTTTTTTGTAGAAAAACTTGAGCCCGTTTGTTAGAAATAGGTAAGTTTTTGTAGATATTTGATGAAAGTTTTTTTTTTCACTTTTTTAAACAATGCAGAAGTTGTGACACAAAGCGATTCTATGAGACTTTTGAGAAAACTTTTAGAACACCAAAATGAAGGTGTATACGAGTTTACAGCTTGTCATCTCTCATTCCGAAATTGACCACTTTTTAGGGTTCCGTACGTCAAATAACGGAACCCTTATAGGATCACTTTGTTGTCCGTCTGTCCGTCCGTCCATCGGTCTGTCTTCGATTATCACGGGAACGCGTGGAGGTATTGAGTTGAAATTAAAACCATAAATTCAGATCAACAGTCTGTTCAAGGTGTAAAAAAATCAAACTTGTAAATTACGTACAAAGACAGAACCGTTTACGAAGCAAAAAAACTTAAATTTCTACACACTCAAGGGAATCAAAATTCATAGGTTCATCTGGTTGACCTAGAACTATGAAATTTGGCATGTAATATCGTCTTTTACTACAGGTACAGGAAAAAATCTAAAAACTAAACATTTGTCATCAAATCATAAAAATATAGTCTTTAGTTTTTGAACCTGAATATCGGGCAAAACTTGGGAACGCGTGGAGGGATCGACCTAAAACTAAAACCGTATATTCAGGTCAACATTCTCGTGAAGCTGTGAAAAAATACATAAGGTAGGGTTGTTTATGCCACAAAAACGTATATTAATATTAGTTTAAGCAATATGTATAAATATTTTTTTTATTTTTAGAAATGAACCAATGTATGAAACTGGCTAATATTTGAACATGGCACAATAAGAATAATCTCCTTTATACAAACAATGAATTTTCTACCCGGAAACATTAACTTGCCCAAAATCGATGAAGTTTTTAATTAAAGTAGTGGTAGGTTACACTTACACCCTACATAAAAAGAGAATTATTCGATGACACAGTTTTTCTTAATTACGCTAATGTTTGGCTTATTACCAACGGATGTCTATCAGGAATAATTAACGAATGACACGATATTATTACAAAATGAAGTATTGTAGCGTTTTTAATCTAAAGGGTTGAAACTTCTCCATATAAAATAAATATAAAATTATCAAATGCATTTTCTCTGATCCAATAAACCTATAGGTTTAACGCTTTGTAAATAAGAATTCAATGAAAGTGGCCACAACCGATACTATCTTTCACATAATATAGAGTACTTAAGAGTACGACTCAATTGTGGCTACTCTAAGAAATTCTATGTATGAATGTATATCGAATGTAATATTAATTATAATATGAAAAACTGAAAATGTTCATAATTTATCTTTTTATTTTTAGATTTGAATTTTCAATGCTATCTTATATAATAATTATTGAATAGAAAAATACTAGAAAAAAATTACTTTACTTACCTACTAGTTCTCCCACCCTAAAACTTGTGAGTCAAGTCGTTTTTTTTCGTATTTTCTATAAAAAAAAAATTAATGTAACTTATTGTTCATAACAAAAAAGACAACCATAAAATCTGGATGAGCGCATAATAATACAGAAAGAACGGCTCTCTCTTTTAAGATCTAATTTTGGAATAAAATATTATGGCACTTGATCATAAATAATGGGAGCAGGAGATGGGATTCCATAAGCAGGACATTAAAAGTCAAGTGCTGAAACAAATTCAATGATTTGAAGATATAAAGGGACGTGCAATTATTTCCCTTCCGAAAGGTGACTATTTTTCCCCACAAAATTTTGAAAGTCAGGATTATGACGATTTTTAGATATGACTTTCAATTTCACTTATCTTTAGACATTTATATTTAAGTGTAATGTAAATGATTACATTGTCTATAGGGATTTCCAATAAGGACGGGTCGTTGTGAAATGGAATAAAATAAACTGTGTGTGAAATATTAACGAATTTATGCCATACATGGCAATTTGTATGGAATATGACTTTGCTCAAATTTCCGCTGCGGTTCCTCACGGTGGTTATAGATCCGAGAGGTCTAAGTTTCGATGACTTGCCGCATAAATCTGGCTGAATTTGATCGATGGCCTTATATGATTGGATACACTATCGCCAGGTGAATCTAGTGCGAGTTGACATCGTCCTACCTACACCAATTTTGCTTATAATAATACAATGGAGGCCCAGCCAGCGTAGCATGCGCACCGCGACTTGCTGTCAACCCCTATCGCGCGATGACTGTTCCTCTCATTAGTACATTGTGAGCGGGTCAGCCAATCCGCTCGCTCGAGAAAAGTGTCGAGAAAGCTCTGTCAAGGTGCACATGCTACGCATGCAGGTAGAGGAAGTGGCGGCGGATATTTAAACTTTTTTATATACCATAGTCATTGCCAAACATAAGCTTTTCCATTAAAAAAATAAATTTAACGATTTTTTTTATACCTCACACACAGCTTATTTAATTTCTTTTCAAATTCGACCCGTCCTTATTAAAACAACCTATATAAATTTTCATTGAAATTGTATGCACTTGACATTTTGGGATCCCTTGCGCTTTGGTCTAAGTTACAATTTATATTTTTCTTCCAAAAGGATATTTTTCTGTTATTTAGTGCTATCGTTCGTTCAAAATAAGCATAGTTATTAGTAGAGCTTTTTCATATTCTTGTACATCTTAACTACTTATGGAGATTTTTATATAAGAATACTTTGTTAGCGAAGTTAATTAACACCGAAACTTTGAGCTCAAAAAGTTCTCCTTCAGTGTCGATACACCATAACAATCTATAAGTATGTTTTGAAATGAATTTTTAAGAAACTTGTACTCCTTAGTTGAAAGGTAAATATCACCCATTTTAAATTGGTATTAAATATGTATTTTGAGTTATCATTTCTCAATATTATCAAGTGTCAACACATTTCGGTATTATTTGGATTTAATATAGCACCTGTGTGCTACTAATATATATAAATAAGGAAGGTACCATGCAATCGAACTTCTCCTATACCCTTGTCAGCTAAGAAGTTACTTCTGAAGTTTGTGCTACTTACTGACAGCGGGACCCATATTGTTAGACACTACGTCATCCACAAGAAGATAACAATATAATTGTACTGTTAAATCTCCATCCTTCACTAAAAGTAACACTGAGCGTGAACCGTGGTTAATCAACTATCGCTGACTGCCTTTACGATCTAGTGGTGACTTTACTACCGACCGGTATCAGACCCAGAGGTTCGAGTCCCGGTGTACTGTGTACCAACAAATTGTATTAGATTTGGTTGGTAGTGGGAATTGAAGTAAGTCCGCTTAACTAGCTACCACCATCTTGTAAAGTAACTAGTTGAATACTTTTGTAATTTTTATTACTTCTATTAATCACTATGTAAATTAAATTAAAGAATGTTTTTTTTTTGAACGACGGGGAGACTCTTATCCTTCATCAAACCTGGTGTTAAGTATTGATAAGGCTGAAGATGAAGCGAGCCTCTCCCGGAATCCTCAACCACTGAGGAACTGGCTATCTTATCGTTAGTTTATGGTTAGAGATAAGATAGTCAGTTCCTCAGTCGTTGAGGATTCCGGGAGAGGCGCGCTTCTATCTTCAGCCTTATCAATAGGTACATACTAGGAGTATAATGAAGGCTAAGCGTCTCATTGTTGACACTAAAACCACAACAAAAACCTAATCGAAAAGGAAAGGACTGATGTTTGTTACCTGTCAGCAGTAAGTACCAGATATTTCAACATCATCATTATTATATTATTTATTTTATTTTCATTTTGTATGAGTTACTGATTATCTTTGTTATAGAATTAATAAACAAATAAGCTACACGATTGTCGTAAACTAAGCAGAGTTTTTACTACGGCTACTGTTAAATAGTGAAACCGACACAAACATTGTAGTTGTCGTTATATTCACCATAAAATATTTAGAAAGTCATCGCAGATGTCGTCAAATTACAACATAACTGTATAAGTTGAGTCACAGAGAGATAAGATGAATTACATAATGACCCTACAAACTGTTTTTTTTTTCCAGTACGTTTTAATAATAGAATAGAACCCAATGCATTTCTCCACTTCCCCGTGGTACTTAGCATATTTCTAAACCAACCTCTGTTTGTCAAAAGCGCATTTTTTGTTTATTTAACTTTTGTCCTTATTTGCCGAGTGTTATCTTTAACCAAGCTATTCCCAGAACCATTACTTCGTTTGACACCAGAGTGAGCCATCATGATTCCGATCCGGTCGATCCGGTTTTTCAAAATTGGACCGGCTTAACTGATGAAAGTGCAGAACGAATTGGACGAAAGAAGTGGACGAATTATGACCGAATGAACCGTGTCGGTTGACTTATTTTCAGGTTTCATTAAAGTTGAATAATTGTATGTAATGATTGGAAACATTTTTCAAACTAAAATTAAGCAAGTTTTATTAAACTATTTAAAAAAAACGCTGTAGGGATTCCATGGGTTAGAACCATTTCATCGTAGTTTTGTCGATTCGTGCGCAACAAAATTAGGGCAAGCTCTAAATTCCGAGAAAAGTGGTTTCTTCACTGACTCAAAAAAATTGGTATTTACTGGTTTTATCGCCAAAAGACAAAAAGTATCAACCACAGTACCGACACATATAACACTTTTCCAAATTATTGCGAATATATTGCTGCTAACAATAAAATACGGTTACAATTTTTATATAAAAATACCTTATTTTCATTTGAAAATTAAGATGCAGTCATGTCATGTTTACACACATGTCTAAGTAATTTGTTAAAAAAAAAAAACACTTTTATAAGCTTAGGTAAATGTATTTTTGAGGTCTTACCTGACAACATCAATCCTAAGAACCGTCTATCATCAATCATCGCAATCGGCATTGTTATGTTTTAGTAATAGCATTTTCTTATAAGAGCATATTAATATATATATTCTTATACTTTCTACCATGACGATTGCGTTTGCTTCGATTATGTAAGTGCTTGTCTTGGCAGGATAAATGATGAACGTAGAAAAAAGAATGTAAGGAATGTAGCTGATGTGTAAAAAACGTTAAATTTTTATGATTTTGCAATGTGATTATTGTTTATAGAAGTAAAAACGCTCTTAAGAAGATGGATTGTCGTGTGAAACTTCCAAATTGCATAATCTTGATTTTCCAAAGCTTAACTCCCGTAACTGATAAACAAGAAACATACCTTGTAAAAATAAATTTATGCGTTACCTGGCTTTGGGTTGGCAAGATACACCTTTGCTGCAAATATAAGGGCTGTAACTATATCGGTTTTGTTGCTAGACTGAGACGACCGACACGGACGGATAGACACACGGACACATGAGTGATAGCAATAGGGCTCCGCTTGGCTCCTCCGGGTACGGAACCCTTAAAAATAAAAGACAAGCCCTCGAGGCGAGACGAGCGATGCATAATAGTTTTGGGTCACTATATCTAATCAGAGATGCGGTCATGATTCTAGGTCAACGGAAAAACTCAATATATTTGTTTGCTATTTTTCAAGTAAATATTCATACCGGAGAGTTAGAATTTTGTTTAATTAAGGTCTGTGGTTACCTTTAAATTTATGAAGTGGCATCTCCGTCCCTTCCAAATATTGGACCACAACGTTAAATGGGTAGGTATAGCGTATCTTTCAGGCGAAGGTACAAAGAACGTTCATCTGTGCAAGGTGTAATTATGTGACATGCATGGAGGGGATAACTTTTTAATTAAAATGAAAGGGCTTGAGAGACGTTCTTATTAAGATTGTTTCAGTGATCCTCGTAAAAACAATGTTCGTCATTTCAGCGAAAATATTTTTAAAAGCAATATTCTTTATCAGAATTCCTGTATAATGGACTATTTTAGTTGTGTTGTGTTTCTTCGACTCCTGTGGTGCAATATTCTTATTATTTGTAGTAAGCTTGAATCGTTCCATTGCAAGAAAATGCTCTCCACTTTCTTTCCAGACTATGGTGCACTATATTTATCAAAATAAGTTAATAGTAGCTATATGTAAAAGGTAACAATCAGACAGATGCCATTTCGCATTTGTAATATTGTATTAGTATTGAATTACTTTTATCAAATTAATATCATAAAACCCAAGAATACTAACTATTATTAATGTAATAAAACATGAACTCGTGTACTTGGTTGTGTGTATATCTCTTCGAAAATATAAAAAAGAAAAAGTCTTGTCATTTTTCTGTGAACTTAGTTTCATTTGTACTTTGTTATTGAATAGGCTTTTGTCTGCGAACATTTTGTAGAGATAAAGTTCCATATGGTTACTTTATTTCCAATACAAAATGAGAATGTCGTAGGAATTCCTAATAATTAATAAGTTATTTACTAAATTACATTACTTACTTACTTAATTAAGTATTTTCAGCATGATTAAAGATTAAAGAACGTCACTCACACTAGTGCCTGTAATTGAACGTATAATAATTAAATTTAAAGCGAGACATATCGTAAATACAAACGATCAAACAACGACATGAGTAATTATGTAAATCATTTCTATAGTCTTGTATTCCTTAAACCATAAATGGAATAAAACATGGTGCTGAGGAGGTTCCAGATTGTTAAGAATGTTTGAGTACCTAATTAATTAATTATGTGAATACTCATGATTACCTTATGAATATTATTCTGCTTTATGATTGTTAATTGTTGTAACAATAAAAAGGAAAGGAAATTAAAAAAGCGTTGAGTTTTATCAATTAACTCTAACAGCTATATTGCATGTTGAATTTCAAACGAAATTGTTGACGAAATTAGTTCAAACAAAGTTGCCAAGCACGGTAACGAAGATAAGTGGGAATAGTGTAAATGAAAGCGTTGTATGTTTGCAAACTTTATGTAAGAATAAACAATATTTACCCGCATTTAAGATTTATGTTTTTATTGTATCCAATATGTCAATCATTGTTTGACGTTGTTAACAGAAAGTCAATCATTGTTTGACGGGATTGTTAACAGAAAACTAAGTCGGCAAGCACGGTAACGAAGATAAGTGGGAAAAGTGTAATTGAAAGCGTTGTATGTTTGCAAACTTTAGGTAAGAATAAACAATATTTACCCGCATTTTAGATTTATGTTTTTATTGTATCCAATACGTCAATCATTGTTTGACGTTGTTAACAGAAAGTCAATCATTGTTTGACGGGATTGTTAAAAGAAAACTAAGTCGGCAAGCACGGTAACGAAGATAAGTGGGAAAAGTGTAAATGAAAGCGTTGTATGTTTGCAAACTTTAGGTAAGAATAAACAATATTTACCCGCATTTAAGATTTATGTTTTTATTGTATCCAATACGTCAATCATTGTTTGACGTTGTTAACAGAAAGTCAATCATTGTTTGACGGGATTGTTAACAGAAAACTAAGTTGGCAAGCACGGTAACGAAGATAAGTGGGAATAGTGTAAATGAAAGCGTTGTATGTTTGCAAACTTTAGGTAAGAATAAACAATGTTTGCCTGCATTTAAGATTTATGTTCATATTGTATCAAATTCGTCAATCATTGTTTGACGGGATTGTTCACAGAAAACTATGGTAGAGAGAGATACTAACTCAGACATAAAATTGATAAAAATTTAAATTTCAGTAGTGTATTGTTCTTTTGCTCACCAATTATCTGAAACTGATTAACCGTTTTCTAATTCTTCTTTTTTAATTAATGACAGATTTCGCTGTATTATAATCGTCATCATCATACAGCCGTATGACACACACACTGTGCTGGGTATGGGCCTCCCCCAAAGGTGTATGTATTAGAAGTAGATGTATTATAGACCTTACTATCTATCTTTATAATACACCCTTAAGTTCCTGTCTCCTATCATAGAGGCAAAGTAATCGGAGCCCTTTATCCCCAAACTAACGATTCTAATTATCGAGGGTCACTCAAAAGCGTGTGTTGACCTCACAAACACGACTTCTTAATTAATTTTCGACATAAAACACAATTAGGAGATGGGATACGTGAAACTTGTGATTCTCGGCAGATTTAATAAGGTGTGTAACATTTGGTATTTGAATATAAAAAATAATAATAAAAATACATATTTCTTACACTCACACCAATTAACTTAGCCCCAAAGTAAGCACTGTAAACCTTGTGTTATGGAATACTAGGGTAACGGATATAAATACATATAATTATACATACTCGTATATAGGTATTTTTGTGTAGAAATATATATAAACAGCCATGACAGGTACAAATGCTCGTATTCATCATGGAAAAACATTTGCCTCTACCGGGATTCGAACCCAGGACCTCAGAGTAGGCGACACCTTGAAACCGGTGAGGTGTACGTACCACTCTACCACGGAGGTCGTCAATATAACGTTTGATGAGTTATAATATAACGTTTAAATATAATTATTTTCTTTCAAATAACTATTCTCAAATGATAAGCACATCTTAAGTTTCTTCGCGCACTCATAATTGAATTTTTGCGGAGTATTTAGTGCGATTTATTTAATCGAAATATATATTAGGCTGTCAACCAGTCAACCCGTGACCTCGGCAACTAAAAAAGGTGCCGAAACGTCGGGAAACCAAAATACCTCAAATAAACCGAAAAATTATAGGTAGTACCAAAATATACATATTGGGGGAATATTCTCGAATGGTTTCTTCTACCTATATTATATCTTTCCTTATACACTAACTCAAAACTTTAGGTATATATATCTCAAAACACAGAATATTAAAAAAAAAACAGAATCTATACTACTATATACAGTTCCTGATTTTCGCATTGTTTATCTTTGCAATTTCTGAAACTGCACGTCTGATTGCAATGAGTTTTAGTCAAAAATATTATTAGCTTTAAGGGGTAAAATTAGCTTGTATGGAGAAAAAAATGTATGTATAGTTATTATTATTAACAAAACAAAAATCTGAGGGTTCCGCACAAATTTGTAGGTAACACGTGCATTATATTATAAATAGTTCAGGGTTTTATCGAAGTTTTCCCGAAATTCCGTTTTCCAAACTTAAAACAAAATTTTTCATGATTTAATTACAAATGTCTAGTTATCAGATTTTTTTCTGTACTTGAAATAAAAGACGATATTACTTGCCAAATTACAAAGTTCTAGGTCAACGGAAAGTAGCCTATGAATTTTGATTCCGTTGAGAGTATCGAAGTAAGTATACGTTTTTGCGGCATAAATAGCCTTACCCGTTTTTTACGTTAATTTTGAAGTTTGATTTTTCACATCTTCAAGAGATTGTTGACGTGAATATATGGTTTTTATTTCAACTTTTTCAAGTTTTCGAAACTAAAGACTATATTTTTATGAATAACAAATGTATTGTTTTAGATTTTTTCCTGTATTCGTAGAAAATAGGATATTGCTTGCCAAATTTCATAGTTCAACGGCCCTATCTTATTTTGACGTTAAATTACAAGTTTGATTTTTTTACAGCTCCAACTTTGTTGACTTGGATACATAGTTTTAAATTCAACTCAATAACTCTACGCGTTCCCAAGTTAAACTAGGACGGACGGACGGACGGACAGACGGACAACGAGTGAAGAATTTAGTTTTTTTTCTTTCTTTGAGAGTTCGGAATCCTAAAAACTACGAAATCATTTCGTAGTGAATAACTATAGCGGTTAAAGAGAAATGAAACTACATGGTGCTAAATATTATTGGTGTCCATTGATTAAACCAATATCCAATAGTATATGTAACCCTATTTGAAAATAATCTTGAATTTTCGTACTTAAGGCGTCTTTTCGAAAAGAAAAAGTGTCGAGGCAAAACCATAAAATAGTGTTTCTGAAACTTTACAAATCTAGATAAAAGTATGAAAAAATATATCTTGTTACCAGATTTGTAACATCTCTAACCTCTATAGTTTTAAAACAACATGTGCGTATTTATTCCGTATAGCGTCTTAATAAAATATTTTTTTAGTCTTCTTCTAATTTTTTAGACACATACAGTAGTGAGTTTTAATACTAATAAAATTAATTTAATACAGATTCAGTGATGTAAGAGACCACGGAATCGCAACGCATAATAAGATATATTAATATTGACGAAAATGTGGGTATTTGAGATTTTACTAGCGTTGCTTGTAAGCAACAAATATTTTCCGAATAGTAGGAAAATATTTTTTAATATTTTTTTTATTATGTCATTTAATATTTATTTATTATTATATAATATTTATTATAACAAAAATCACTAAGTTATAATTCATTAACATATGTCAGTAACATCTGGGTAAAAAGGTGTCGTGATATCACGTCAATTTAAAACTACGGTTTTTTTTTAAATGAAGTACGGGGAGACTTACCCCCATATTCTAAGTCGTTACTCCAAAACTTTTTACACTCCACTCAACCTCGTCGTGGGTAAAAATGTTAGTGTGCGCTAGGCCTAACACGGAGTGGCTACGTACTCTTTGGCTCCTCCAGGTCCTTACGGAGTTATGACTTAGAATACCGATTTCGAGGAGTATTTTAAAGAGGTTTTCAATGAGGTTTCGTTAAGTCGAGGACGAGTAAGTTTTGGAGGAACGACTTAGAATATGGGTGTTAGCCTTCATCATACCTGATGTTAAGTATTGATAAGGCTGAAGGTGGAAGCGAGCCTCACCCGGAATCCCCAATCACTGAGGAACTGGCTATCTTATCTTTAACTGCCGGAACACAACAATGCTGAAAACATTGTTGTTATGGCGTCAGACTTAGATAAGATGGTGGTAGCTAGCCAGACGGACTTACAACAAGTCCTACCACCAACCAAATCGAATACAAATGTACCCCCGCTGGGAATCGAACCCGGGACCTCTGGGTCTGATACCGGTGGTTGTACCACTAGACCACAGAGGCGGGTTAAATCCGTGAACTAGTTTTATTCAATGTACACAATGTACTGTAACCCGTAAACCACATTATTTGGGGTCATGATCGCAGCGTACCTTTCTAAAAGCCTAAAAGCATTGTAATGTTGTATGAGACACATTCGTAACTTGAAGTCTATTTTACTTACAGAAGGTTGTTGATAATTGTCGTTGTAAATGGTGCCAGAATAAGCCGGTAATGGCCGTCCTCAGTTCATAATAGGGATTTCTCGGAGGTTAAGGTGGGATAGGGATGAGTTGGAATTAAAAGAAGCTGTTATGATGCCCCTTCATTCTTTGTATTGTCAAAAAGCCATTGAAGTATCAATATCGCCATAAGGATTGCCATAAATAGATGAAACTTATTATGGCCTCAGAGAATTTAATGTTCGCGATATAATAATATAACAAATAGCCACATACAGTGAGGCTTATACACTAATTCCCATCAAAATCCAGAGGAAGCTCAGCCGAGAAGTAATCTTTTATGTAACCTTTTCCGCCGACAGAAATTCCACAATTACCCAAACGGAATAAAACTTTCTATGTGGTAATTGTAATTTCCTATTCTTTGATGTGGAACATTTCGAATTCAATGCACCGAACGTAAATGGAGGCAGTAGGAGTACAATGGCTTCGTTTGGTTGATTGCATGGGCAGATTTCATTGTGTCGTTTTACCTCAATAGCAACAATTTCAATAGATAGGGCCATTTTCTCGGTACAAAAATGGCGGATCTTGCTTAGATTTGACCCATCACAAAATGCGTTAATATGTTTCTTACTAACCTGGGTACTTAGAGGGTTTTGTATTAATTTTTCATTCAAGCTTATTGTAAACAACAAACTTCCATACAAATTACTTTTTGTATGAAAATAAGTTTGCAATCGCGAAAAAACAGCTGTTTCATAATTTTGAGAGAATGCCAAATACAATTTTGAAACAGCTGTTTTTTTGGGATATCAGGGTAGTGACGGTTGCATACAAGAAGTTGTTCCTATTCATGCGTTCTACAAATAGTTTTCAGTAAACATAAAAAACGTTTTATTGCTTAAAATAATGCCTGTTGGTATTTTATGGCTTGTCTATCCAGGCAAGACGACACGGGGAATGCTGGCTGGCTGTTCTAAGAGGGCAGAGCCGCGGTGAGACACGCAGTATTAGCATTTATATTAACCCTTAACAAAACAGGTTTGTGGAAATTAGAGTAAATTAAATTATAGCTCCATTTCCTTAAAAATAAACGTTATAGCATCCAGCTCCCTGCGTTCGTGAGTAATTAACGATGTTAGAGATTTTGTGCTTTTTATGTTTTCCTTGGTTCCGACCTTTTTGTTGATGATAATTTCAAGGCACTTTTGGAACAACGTTTGAGATATTTAATTAACTTAATTTCATAGCTCCATTTTCCAAAGACAATGAGGTTTACGTTTAATTAAAAGTCCAAATATGGAGCAAAAAAAATTAGTAAAGCAAACTTTATTTAATTACCTTCCAATTATTTTCACATCTTCCTAGATGATTGATGACAAGCAAACATTGAAATAATTGATTACAAATGCGATGATGGCTAAAACTTATAAATCGAAATTATTCATATCATTGTTGTTGATCTGACATATAAAACCGGATAAGTGCGAGTCGAACTGGCCTACCAAGGGTTACGCACAAATTTGTAGGTAACACGTACATTACATTATAAATAGTTCAGGAATTGAGTCTCGCAGTTTTTTCCGATGTTTTCCCGAATTTTAGTTTCTTAAAAATTGTTCATGATTTAATTACAAATGTCTAGTTTTCAGACTTTTTTCTGAACTTTTTATAAAAGATATTACTTGCCAAATTACAAAGTTCTAGGTCTAAAGATAGTAGCCTATGAAATTTGATCCCTTGAGAGTATCGACGTATACGTTTTTGCGGCATAAATGACCTTACCCTTTTTTACGTTAATTTTGAAGTTTGATTTTTTCACAGCTTCAAGAGATTGTTGACGTGTATAAATTGTTATTATTTCATCTCGATACCTCCACGCGTACCCAAGATTTTCCTAAAATTGAGTTTCCGAAACTAAAGATTATATTTTTATGATTTAATTACAAATGTTTAGTTTTTAAATTTTTCTCTGTAGTAAAAGACTTGCCAAATTTCATAGTTCTAGGTCAACGGGAAGTACCCTATGAAATTTGAATTTCTTTTTAGGGTATAAACGGCCCTATCTTTTTTGACGTTAATTCACAAGTTTGATTCTTTTACAGCTCCAACAAACTGTTGACCTCAATATATAGTTTTTATTTCAACTCGATACCTCTATGCGTTCCTAAGATAAACGAGGACGGACGGACGGACGGACGGACGGAAGGACTGACATGGACGGACGGACAACAAAGTGATCCTATAAGGGTTCTGTTCTTTACTTTCGAGGTACGAAAACCTAAAAAGGATAAGAAATCCGTAGGATTTAAATTTCATGTAAAATCTAAAAATAATAATTAATAAAAAGCTCATGGCTTTCTTCCCAATTATTTTGTTCTTATAAATTTAATGAAGAACAATACCTATCCATTTTAATTAACAGCTTGACAAGCTCATGACGTGGCGGTATAATAGGAATCAGTAATCTAAGACTTTCTCTCAAATTACATTTCCAAGGATGAAATGTTCGTATAGATGTTGGAGTTTAGCGTGAAGTATGCGGTGCACTACTGAAGTGTTTGAGGGTTTTTCTATTGGGGTGCCGGTGTATAGCATCGCCTTCAACCGTGGCACAACCACTCACGCAACCTTCCACAATCGATAATCCATTGACCCCTGTAATATGTCCCTTCGAACGAAAAAAATAGAAATATAATTTATGCATCAACACCTCCAGAGTTTTTTGTACGTAAATAACTGACGTGGAGTGTTGAAATTATAATAATCTGCTTAATTTCAATCTTCAAGAGGGTGATCGTAAAAAGGAAGGGACGCTTAATGGCCGATTAAAAATCAGTCTGAGAGGTAATGGATATTTTTATTAGATTTGACATATTATACGTGATTGAGTGTAAGAAAGATAACCAAAATCTATTAATGTAAACAGAACCAAAGATGAAGTTCAGAGCTAAATAGGGCATCCAAATAGGGCATCTAATTAATTATAATGTGGCAACGGTCAGCAATGTTATTCGGTTTAATGAACATTCATCAAATGTTTACGAGTCACTACCTCCAGTTTCAAATTTAATAATGAATGTTGCTTGTTTGTTTAGGGCACGCTATTAGGAGTCTGTCAATAGTGTTGGGACGATTTCCATTGAATTTATTTGACTCTGTATAGTATCTTCAATCACAGTTCCAGTACTTTGGAAGGCGTTATGAGGTCTTTTCCCGTCGGGAATTAGGATATTAGGGAAACGATCTCTCATAATGACTGCTATTTTCAAACAGTGAATATTATTTTTATTCTTTTCCAGTGTCATGGAGAGAGGTACTTAAAAATTTGTTTGAAGTTTAATGTCTGTGACATACTTTACAGTTTTTGGTTCTCATTAAATCGTCAATCACAGAATTCTGGAATTATACTACATTATATTTTCCAAGTATTCATAATTTTATTTTTATGGCTGAAGTTAAAACTGACTAAGTATTTATTATATTTTATAATGTCAGTATTTATTATTTAATGTAATCATTTGGGTATGATAATGTTCGACGTTATGTAACGATAACATACCACATTTATAAGGAAAAAAATAACATTTTTTTTAAATATTACTTTAAGGGTTAAGTTTATGCGACAGTAGATATACTTAGTTAGTATTTAATCTGGAGATAAATGAGTTTTAATCAGCACACCTAAATGAAGAAACTGCGATGTTTTCTGAGAAGTAAAGCAGAATATTGTTTTCTCGAAACAACTGAAGCTTCAGGACAACAATTTACTTGTGGATACATAAGATTTACTTGGTGCTTAGGAAACTTGAGAAGCAATTTGGAAAGTATTATCGAGACACTCTGAAGTTAAGTTTACAGAATGGCTAAGTGTTTTATTTTATAAATAAGGCTTGTAATTCCACACAGATGGAACTTCTGAATGATAAATTCGTACATTTATACTTAACCTGAAATTTCAGCGACGAAGGGATATTATCGGCCTTTCGCAATATTTCGTTAATGTCAATTATTTAGTTTTGATTACTTTGTAAATATTGCAGAGTTGGAGCATTGAAGTTTTGTTTCAATAGATAGCCTTATTTCGATTTTAAATTGAATATTCAACTTTAGTACACATTCTAGAGGACAAAGGGCTGGTAAACAATTTTGATTTTATAAAACTCTGTAGAACACGTTTTATATTAGATTAAAGCCTTAGTTCTGAAATTTAGAACTCAGTTAATCAAATCCTAAAGAGAAGTTGAATCACATTATTGAAACAGAAGGAGGAAAGTAGTTGTGGAGTGCTTTTAATTTACCGAGGACTTCATCATCAGCCTGTGGACGTCCACTGCTGGACATAGGCCTCTCCTAGCTCACGCCTATTTTGGCGTTCATAGGAGGATATTTGCCTACTCCTACCACGATGGCCAGACGGGTTGGTAGAGGGTTTGTTTTAAGTTTTTCTTCTCTCGCACAGGTGTCCATTGCGTCGAGCCCCTTAGTCGACTCTTACGACATCCCAGGCATGTAAGGGAGTGGTGACACTTGTATTCTTAGACCGTCACCACACGGAAAACACGTACCGAGGACTACTGGCACTATACTTGGCATTTGCAGCTTGTACAGTCAACAGCAGTTACGGCTTTACACTTTGACCTTGTGTCGCTCGTAATAGCGGCGGTTTTCGTAGTGCAAATGTTAAGAGACAAGATGTAAGACGACCAGCCCCCTAATTTAATAGTTTCAAAATCTATCACAATCCCTTTCAAAGGTATTGTGATTATGATAGTGGTTTATGGAATTGTGTAACTTATAGTCGCAATGCCTTTCGAATCGAATGATGTTTTAAATGACACTTCATTTGACACTTCTCCATACATTTGAAAGGTATTTTCGAGTGTTACTTTGCTTAGACAGTTCAATTTCGTTCATTCAATACCTTTCGAAACGCGTCCCGATCACAATCCCTATCTAATGTCAAATAGTGACGGTTTGAAGTATGTAAATAAATAATAAATAAATAAATAATTGCATACAATGACACCAATTGTCTAGCCCACGTTAAGTTTCATGAAGAACTTGTGTTATGGATACTAGGTAACGGATAAACATACTTATATACTTCTTTTTGTAAATACATACATAATATACATATTAAATACCTAGACCAAGACAAATAGACATGTTCATGCACACAAATATTTGTCTTGTCCGGGGATCGAACCCGGGACCTCTGGCGCAGAAGGCGGGTTTAGTACCCCTGCGCCAAAGTCATCCCCGGACCAAGACTCCCTGTCGTTCATAAAAAAAAACTTTGTACTCTCGGCACTACGTCACACCATCTGTTACGTCACCGACTGATCTCATTTATAGCCGTGCAGGTGTCGAGCCGCCACTACGGAAATAAATGTAGCTAGTTTAATTTGTTGCCATACAAACAAAGAAATGAAAGTTTTAGGGGTCCGGGGTCTGGGGACTACTAAATGGAATCCATATAATTATGAGAAATTTCAGTTTTTTGTTATATCGCTGAAATAGAACAAGGAAAAACTTTTAGTTATGAACGCATAGAATTTGGGATCGATATCGATTGATGAGATTTACGGTAACAACAGTATTTAATATTTTCACATTTAGTAAAAATTATAAGTTTCTTAGTCAACCCCTTGTAGATTGATCAAGGAACTTGCAATTATTACTAGGCTTCTAAAACAAATATCTTGAGATTAATAATATCATTATGTTTTTTGTCGAAAAGTATAAACATGTTACAACGTGTTACGTAGTAACAACTCTAAAAACCTTTTGTTATCATAGACAATACAAACAGAAGGAAGCCTAAACAAATAGTTGCCAAACTTGACCCATAAGTCCGATGCCGTCTTTTAAACAAAGAGAAGAGAGCTCATATTTCAGTTGTGGTGGTGAAGAAATGAACAATTTAGAGGAATAGTAGTAGAGGTTTTTAACCGATTTCCAAAAAGGAGGAGGTTCTCAATTCGCTTGGTAAGTTTCATTTTTATGTATGTAAACCGATTACGCCAAGATTTTTGAACCGATTTACGGGATTCTTCGATGCGGAATAGTCCCAGCCTTTAGCCTTTTGGTCCCATAAAAATTAGGTCCAGTTTGGCCCATTAGTTTTCAAGTTGTGAGCATATTTGTAAACTTAGACGATGTAATTTCACCATACTTTTTGTACATGAAACCTAATCTTAGGGTAAACCTCCTGTAGTTACTTCTATAGTTAACAACTTATAAGATAAACTAAAAAGTAAAAAAAAACTGCGTTAAAAAAACCGATTTCAAATACTAAATAGAAAAAAATAAGCCTTTTCAAAGTCAAAGTCAAAGTCAATATCATTTATTCAGTCTAGGCTGTTACAAGCACTTATGAACGTCAAAGAAGCTATGCCATCGGTTCACAAACCCTACGGCGGGAGACCTTTTGAAGTCGGTGCCAGCCAAGGCAAGAAAAAAAAAAGAATCCTCAACTACTGACCACCTGATTCTCAAAGTAGAATGCCTTGGCTGGCACCGACTCCATAAATCTTATTTTTTAGTTTTTAATTTTTGGTCGGTTTTTTTAACGCAGTTCTTTTAGAATTCCGTACCTCAACCGAAAAAAGAAGAATCCTTATATGGTCTGTCCGTCCGTCCGTCTTCCTTTATCTCGGGATCGCGTGGAGGTATCGAGTTGAATTTAAAATCATATATTCAGGTCAACAATCTCTTCAAACTGTGAAAAAATCAAACTTCTAAATTAACGTAAAAAAGGTAAGATCATTTTTGCCGCAAAAACTGATATTTCGACACTAGGAAGGGAATCAAAACTCATAGGGCACTTCCCGTTGACCTAGAACTTTCAAATTTGGCAAGTAAACACAAAAAACTATACATTTGTAATTAATTATACAAAAATATTAGTTTTGGAAACTGAATTTCGAAAAACTGCGAGACTCGACTCCTGAACTATTTATAATATTATGTAGGTAGGTACCTATACATTTGTGCGGAACCGTCGGTGGGTGACTCCGACTCGCACTTGTCCGGTTTTTTTGTTTTATGATCACCAATATTTTTAAGATTGCTTCAAAAACGTCTACATATTCTTAATAAATATAATTATTCTGTACGTATGTATGTTTGTCACCTAAGTCCACCTAAACGGCTGGACCGATTTGGTTGCAACTTTGTATGTATATTTCAATGGGTTTCAGGATGATTTGAAAACACAACTGGACCCGGTGGCGCTGCTGGGTGGTATAAAATTTGCCGGGTCAACTAGTAATTATACAATTTCCTGAAAAAAGGTACGCTGCGCTTAGCATCAAACTTTTTTTAGTAACTCGGGGTTTATGAATACCGTCTTTAATCGTAAGTGGTCTAACAAAATGAAACCCGACGTCGTTCAAACGTTGTCTCTGCGGTAAATTCTCACCACATTTCCTAAGGTTATTGGGTACACCCCCTACGCAGAAAACAAAATGTTTGTCCGCAAAATGATCTTTATTACATAGCGAATAAGGTCAAGCTTTTTTTTATTCGCGAACGATTCCAACTTTACTATCTTAGTAATAAAGATCAAGCGCGGACTTGACGGAGCAAAGAGCTGAGGTCTGCTCCAGCACTTAAGGGCTATATGGGTCATCGTGGGCCTGTCTGTATACGGGTGTGTCCTGCAATCACTGTCAATGCAATTTACCTCATTGTGTGTGCCACGTACATATTCAGTCGCTTGTCTATTAGCGATGATGGATCCGACGAACGTAATATATCTTCATTAATGTTTGTGCGCCATGGATAAACTTATGGACGGAATCGTGGGGAGAATAAATGAGATACGATATATTTTTGTAAAACGTGCACTCGTACGAAACAAGAACGTCGAGTGGCTTACATACACACACCCACACAATTGTTCCTGACATCATAAGTTTTGTCAATGTTTTAACATGTAAGGTTTTAGAAGTGAAAACTTACGCACATCAGAGTTTAACATTTTTGGGATGGGTAAAAAATGTTAAAGTCACGTGACCCTGATCGAAAATTCGTAAGACCATTAACCGTTGACCTATTTCAAATTACATAAAGTCTCACTCTTGAAAGATCTACTTGTATTAGTTAATAACAATCATTATATAAAGATCTCTCATTACTACCAAATTTCATGTTGATGCCAGGTCAGTTTTAATTTCAAGGGAGGAATATTCTTTTCTTTCATAACAACGCCATCTAGATATAGTTGCCACTAAGTTTTTGATACTTGATGACATTGAGTTGGTGCCTTGAGAGAGAATTTGAGTTTCATACTACGGTACCAGATGGCGTTTATATTGTAGATTCATTATTCATAAATAAGTATTGTATTTGTAATTAAATCAATTATTTCAAAGTTTTTGTTATTTGTTATTATTTTAAGCGGTTTTCACTTCTGCCGGCACTCCCGGAGTGCAACCCGTTGTTTTTTTCACATCACCGAGGCTTATAAACACACCAACCATGCATACTGTATCCTTTCGAGGGGGAGGTCTGGTGACCTGTGCAACAGGCTTTCTTTGAAACCTACTTCAGGCATTAGTCTCTCACACCACAGGACAACTATTGTAAGTATATGATTTTATTATTATTATCATTATTATTATTATATCCAGCTGCTTTAGACCTACATACACTATTATATTATGACATACGAGGTATTCTTCTTGAAAATATTTTTATCACAGAAGAGAAGGTAGGTATATAGACTGTAGTATTAGACAACAAGTCTCATGTCGCCCTGACGGGATTTTTCTAGTATATTTTCTTGTTTAATATTTATCACACAAAAATAGCATTGTAAAATGCAAAATTAAAAATTTATAATATATCCCAAGTGTTTCATCGATCGATCGAAGCGCTCATGGCTGCGCTTGATCTTTGCACATGGAACTTAGTCCATGTGGACTGCATAACAGTCTAAAATTTAGGATTTTTCCACTAGTTGCCCCTTTAAGCGACCAGTTTTGGAAAATTTCTTTACACTTTTTCAATAAAAATGTTACTTTAAAGTATGACTGTACTTTTCTAAGTTCTATTATTTAATTTTCTTCGCGTCTTGATGCAACCCCGTTTACCTTCATTCCTCTTTATTAGTAGGATGTCTTGCTGATTTTGATAAATAACATACTCGCAAGGTAGTTTTCTCTTACAGTCTCACTTAATAAATAGGTTAGAGCTAAAGTCTAATATTTTTTTAAAGCTTCGTAGAATTATATTAACGTCAAAAAAGGTTATCATAATTTTAACTTTATTAATAAGTTAACTTGTGTTTTAATAAGTAATCTTTGAATATTTAAAAAAATATTATCACCAACAGAGCCAATTTTCGTGCAATAGAGGGGTGTAAAATGATCATAATCGGGTTAAAAAAAATTGATGTACTTAAATAAAATTATTTTGTATAAACCTTTTTGAACCAATTGAAATTGGAGTTAGCAAAACAGAATAAAAAGTAAAGTGCGTTTCAAAGTATAATCAATATTTTGTTACGATTTGTTTAATCAGTCTTAGAAGTAAAACTTCATGCCCAATAATTAGCAAAATTGATTTGTTCTTTGCAACGTTGGATTACTTTACGATTAACTTGCAGAAGTTTTAAGTACTTTTAGTTTAGCACACTAATATTGATTGACCAGGACAGTATTTTAGTTCTTAATTAAGTTGAGAAAAAATAAGCTAAATTACTACTAGAGACTAGATTAGATTGACTGTTGGTCAATCTAACATTGGCCTCTCTTTGATTGGATTTTAATTATTTTATTATCTATTAATCTTTCAATCCTGTCCGTAATTGGATGGTAATGATAATAAACCTACCTACTTGGTTTGAGTTAGCTTTAGATTGAAATACTCCATATTAACATATCTCAGATGTTAATATGGAGTAAGTTGTTTACCTTTCGCAATTGCGTTATAGATAGAGTCAATGGAAGTATTACAATCTATGGTAAATTTTAAATAGAAAAATATTGGAAAAAATTAACTCGGCCACAATTTCGTTCTCGCGAACGGATTTCGACGGTGGTTCGCAAGTCTCGGTAGCTCAGCGGTTAGAGCATTGGACCGGATTTCCAAAGGTCGCGGGTTCGATTCCCGTCTGAGAATTCACTTGTGGCCGAGTTAATTTTTTCCAATATTTTTCTATTTAAAATTTACCATAAATATAAAAATAGCATTGAAAAATGCAAAAATTACAAAATCATAAAGTATTACAATCTCTTTATCTTTTTATATTTTTACTAGCTTCCGGTCGCGGTTTCGCTCGCGTGGTTCTCCTTCCCGTGGAAATGCCGGGATAAAAAGTCACCTATGTCACCTGGGGATAGTGTAGCATCCCAACTAAATCTTTCCTCCATATAATATTAGTACAGACAAAATTCATATTCATCTGACTCTGAGATTTGAAGGTTTTAAGCACTTGTGTTTCAGACATCAGGAGCGACGAAGGTATTTAAACTATACATACATATACACATATAATACACCCCGACACTGAACAAACACAAATGTTCCTCAAATTAATGTTTCTCCCGGGGTAGGGATCGAACCCACAACGTCTGGATCTACAGATATGATCAGTACCTACCTCTCTGCTAGTAGCCGGGACAATAATAAACATATAATAAGTCCGAGATACGGAAAAAACATAAGTATCAATTAGTTGAAAGTTTGTCGCACGTGGGAATCCAACTCCCGACCATTTCTCCAAAAGGCCAGTCCCTACATGTAGATCTGTAGCACACAAAATACTGGTCAGCCGTCAGTCTCATCACTGCATTTGACATATTGGCGATATTGCCCCGGAGATAGGATGCTTTTGGCATCCTCTACGATTGGATATAGACCGACTTCATGAATTAGCGACGACAGGTCTCTATTTATTTAAGTATCTAGTCTTTCGAGTTAATCGACTTGGTGCTACTAATAAGTTACTAAGTATGTAATAAGAAGCTACTACAAATAAGTCGTAGCTAAATATAACCAACTCATAATTTGTATCGCATTCGCATATATCCCTTTGTCTAAAGGTTGACTGGCATATAATGCTTTTAGTATTAATTCCGTATTTTGTATTTAACATTGTGTATTTTGTACAATTGCATAATCCACAAAGTTAATTTTACGTAACAAACTTTTTTAAGTTACAAAGATATCTAGAGACAACCTTTAATAAATATTGCAATATAATCAAGTGGTATTGTATCCATATGTAATCTATTCGTAACTACCAGCGGCTAGGGGAAGAAATATTGCAAAGGTAAGCCGGAACGAAAAAATTCTCCAAAAAATCTCGTAATTGTATGGTGAATCGGTGGTGTGGGATTTCTAAAAGCGAACCCGATCGAAATCGACATGTATGGAGCCTTCGCCACTGGTACCTACAACTTTAGTGATTAAATTATTGCAAAATCCACAAGTTAGCTAACTTTCCGTAACAAACTTTAATAACGTTTTCCAAGTTAAAAAGATATCTAGAGATTGAGTTATTCTTTTTAATATTTGGTTGTGTTGCAACTTTTAATTGGTGTAAAATCAATTATTTTTCGGGCCGGTTTCAGCGAGGACTGGTTGGCAGATAACCTTTCCAGAACATATTTGTCAGTGGTGAAACCGGCCCTTATAATATATTTAAATGAAAAATGAGATAACTGGGCACACACGCCACTTTTATTAAGGGCGATCGGCGTCTGAGTCGCTTTTCGGAAGCTCGATGCAGTGAACGCTACCGTGCAGACTACGGATGCCGGTAGCAGCGTCTTGTCATCTGCGGAGCAGGCAAGGACCCGATCTCGGGTCACTCGAAATAATTTAGTTAAGAGCATATTCTGTTGATTTGGTCAACGTGCAAATATTGATAATTAAATTCATATATCTATATATATAAAATTCAATATCCTGATTGACTGATTGACTGATAATCAACACACCCCAAACTGCTGGGTCTAGAAACTGTAAATTTAGCACATAGGCTCCTTATAAAGCGCAGGGGTGGGCTAAGAAAGGATTTTTCGAAAATTAACCTCTAAGGGGTGAAATAGATGATGAAACTTTGTATGAAGGTCTGTCAGTTTTGAAGAGAGGATCTTTAAATTTTGTATTTAGGTTGTCGATTAAAAATAAACATTTATTTATCTCGACGTTTTCGAACATTCTACACTCAAAGGGGTGAAATGGGGGATGAAATTGCATTAGAAAAGTCCTTTATTTTCAAAGTAAAAGTGTTAGGGACTTCAAATTTAGTATTTAGGTTGACGATTGAAACCTCTTTCGGCGTTTTTGAAAATTCCACCCCCAAAGGGGTGAAAAGAGGGATGAAGTTGAATAAGAAAAGTCCTTTATTTTCATAGTATAAGTGACTTATTTTTTATCAGGCTGGAACTTAAATAAAATCCCCCTTATAACTTTTTAATTTTGCATTTTACAATGCTATTTTTATGTGATAATTTTTAATCAAGTAAATATACTAGAAAAAAGCAACTTGTCTCATGTCGCCCTGACGGGACTCGAACCCGCATCCTTGGGAATCCGGCCCAATGCACTGACCAATTATGCTACAGAGACCTACGAGAACACGTTGAAATTCTCTAGTACATTCACCTTTTTCTACGGTGTTGGCCACCGTCGTTTCATCAATGAGAGAAATATCCTCGCATTCGAAAGAAACATCTTTACAGATGTTTGACTATCGATTAAGATGAAACTGCCATCTACTTATAACTTTTTAATTTTGCATTTTACAATGCTATTTTTATGTGATAATTTTTAATCAAGTAAATATACTAGAAAAAAGCAACTTGTCTCATGTCGCCCTGACGGGACTCGAACCCGCATCCTTGGGAATCCGGCCCAATGCACTGACCAATTATGCTACAGAGACCTACGAGAACACGTTGAAATTGTCTAGTATATTCACCTTTTTCTACGGTGTTGGCCACCGTCGTTTCATCAATGAGAGAAATATCCTCGCATTCGAAAGAAACATCTTTACAGATGTTTGACTATCGATTAAGATGAAACTGCCATCTACTTATAACTTTTTAATTTTGCATTTTACAATGCTATTTTTATGTGATAATTTTTAATCAAGTAAATATACTAGAAAAAAGCAACTTGTCTCATGTCGCCCTGACGGGACTCGAACCCGCATCCTTGGGAATCCGGCCCAATGTCTGTAAAGATGTTTCTTTCGAATGCAACATGCAACAATTATTTAAATAAAAACTAAAACGGGACCTTAAAATAAAAAATAAAAAAGGTTGTTAGGCACTAAAAATTACGACTCCTTTGCCGAAATACATAAAATAAAAAATAAAAAAACAAAAATGGCTATTTGATCCTGACCGATGACCCTATGACCTTTGGCATTTTATTTGATCGCTATAGCTTTGGAGCATTTTCTACTACTTTCCATTCACACTTATTCATTCGCTTATATTATAAATGCTAAAGAAATACTGCACTGTCTGGCTGTTCCTTTTCACCCGTAAACCGCTGAATCGATTTTAGTGAAATTTGATATGGACATCACTTGAACCGTGGAGATGGACATACAATACTTTTTACTCTGAGAAATGCTGATGATGATGAGATTACTGTAGTGAAACGTGGTCGCTAACTATGGGCCTGATAAGAAGGCTCATCACCCAGCGTGCAATAGTGGTCACATAATGGCTATGTTCGAAGAGGGAAATGAGGAGATCCGTAGGAGAACTAAAGTAACCGACATCGCACCAAGGATTGCTAAGCTGGAGTGGCAGTGGGCTAGATTCATAGCGAGAAGAATCAATATTGGGGCGGAAAAGTTCTGAATCTGAAAGTCACCGGCCGACGCTCCGTGACCGTGAGTAGTACCCCGACAAGGTGGACGGACGATCTGGTGAAGGTCGCGGAAAGTCGCAGGGTGCGGGCAGCGTAGTACCGATCGTCGTGGAGATCCTTGGGGGAGGCTTTTACCCAATGAATGGGAGCTATGTGGCTGAGACGACAAAATGGCACCACCAGGCGACATCCTAAATCCACTCGATAACCTAATTCAATGATTGACAAATTGATTAACTTTAAATATATGTAGGTAATCAATCACAATACAAAATAATTATTATTCCATGGTTACGTCAGATACATACAAGCACAATTGTGTGATATTCGTATTTGCTAAATATTTTCGAATACCAACGCCAATGCAAACACCAAGTAATAAGTGTATACTCTGCGAATACGGATGCGAATATTCGTTACATCACTATCCTACATTGCAATTCTATACTAAAGAAAAATTTTGACATCATATAATTTTTCCAACGGCGTACCACTTCAAAATGTTTTCGCAGCTGCGTGTTTTCGCAAATCCGTCATTCGAAACAACAGTTTTCGATTTAATGACTTTTCGCAAGGGCGTACCACTTGAAATTTTTATCGTGACAGCGTATTCAGTGATAGTTTCATCAGTCATGTTTCAATGTGGCTTTGTAACACACCTTAGAAATTAACAGACTTGCTCAAGATTGTTATCTTTGGTCACCCACTCCGCGACCAACCTTAGCGAAAGTTACTTAACCACTTTAATCCGCATAATTTTCCTTACGTAGGTTGTAAATAGCTGGTAAAATAGTATACACGTATAGATAAATAGGTAACACTCCATAAGTCATATCATCATAACAATCATGATTGGACAACATGAACCCATTCTTACCCCCTGTACCATTTGCTCTATCCACAGAACAAAACAACTTTACGGGCCGGTTTTATCACCTACTAATAAGTTCTGGATAGCTTAATTGACAGACCTTTTGACAGTTTATTATATGAAAAAATGACAAATTATATGCCACATAAGATAAGCATAATTTATCAGTAGTCGGTGAAACCGAACCTTAATTTAAAACTCACATTTCGATTCGTTGTTAGCCATTTAAAGTATACTTTTCCTCTGCGTTTGACAACGGTCAAATCGCTCAATCTATGGTATACGATTTTAATCACGAGCCAAATGTTACGTCCAACTTAAGCATCATATCCTTTTCAGATGGATGAAGTCAAAAGTGCTTTAAAAAACTTAATTGGAGAAAAGGTGCGGGTTCAGATGGGATTCCAGCTCTTTTTGTGTTAAAATGTGCTGACGTACTGGCCTCACCTCTTTCCATGATATACAACTTGTGTCTTTTAACGGGTAAATTTCCATCAATATGGAAGGAGGCTTTGGTTGTGCCTTTATTTAAGGATGGATCAAGGTCAGACGTAAGCAATTACAGACCGATCTCAATCCTACCTGTATTTGAAAAGGTTCTGGTATCTCTTCTGTATCCGATTATCTACTGGCATGTGAAGCAATGTCTCATTCCACAGCAGCATGGTTTTGTCAGCTCTCGATCCACAAACACTAACCTAGCTTGTTACGTTACTGATTTGGTGACTGCTGTAAACTCCCAAGCTTCTGCTGACGTCATCTATACTGACAGACAGGGTTGACCACCGAACCCTTGTCGCGAAGCTCTCATCTCAGTTTGGCATACACGGAAGCCTTTTTAAGTGGTGCATTTCTTATCTAACCAATAGAAAGTTTAGGGTTGTGATAAATGGTCATTCCTCTGGGTCATTCGATGTATCCTCCGGTGTTCCCCAAGGATCCCATTTGGGACTCTTATTTTTTAACTTATTTATTATGATGTGGCGCATTGTTTCAGACAGTACATTTTACTTATATGCTGATGACTTGAAAATTGTCAAACAGATAAGAGAGCAATCCGATTGCTTGCTTCTACAGGAGGACATTAATAGATTTGTTGTCTGGTGTAATGCCAATAGAATGTATTTAAATATAAAAAATTGCAACTTCATTAGATTCACTAAAAAAATATCTCAGTTCCTCATAAATACAAAATAGAACAACACGATGTGCAAGAAGTTACTGATATTCGCGACTTGGGCGTTCACTTCGATAAAAAATTAAATTTTAACATTCACTTAGATAAAATGATCAGTAAACGCTTTAAGATTCTTGGCTTCGTTATGAGAAACATTAACAATTTTAAGCTTTCACATTTAAAAATTCTTGTCTTTAACTCATTGATACGATCTTCTCTAGAATATTGCAGTATAGTATGGTCTTCTCGTTATGATGTACATATCAAACGCATAGAATCTATCCAAAAACGCTTCATGTGGCATTTGGCCTTCCAGCACAATTTGGTTAAACAACTGCCCTCCTATAATGAAAGTTTATGTCACTTCAATATCCTTAGTTTACAAAAAAGAAGGCAGTTGTTAGATCAATTATTTTTGCATAGTCATCAGTGGCACTCTAGGCTGTAATTATCTTTTACATAAAATAAGATTTTCTGTACCTCGTAAACTAGTCAGTTTATCACGTTTTAAATTACTTTCACTAAAGTCATTTAAGACTAATTTGGGTCATTTTTCTCCTATAGACAGAATGCAAAGTCAGTTCGGATCACTTTTGATCTGATTTAGATATCATCTCCAGATTTTCCGAGTTCAAGAGAATGTTATTGAAAATTCTGTCTACTAAGTAACTTACACATATAATAAGTGTATTTTTATATAACTATTTTTTGTTTATATAACTTTTTTATTTTCATGAACTGTTTCATATACTGCTTTTTGTGAACCTAACATGCCGTGGCAGTTTGTAACTAAGGCCACACTACGTGTCTTTTGTACCCGATCATGTTTTTCACTTATAAGTGTGAGTCTTGTAAACTGTCCTTTTCTTAAAAATAAATATAAAAAATAAAAATAAATAAAATAAAGTCAAAGTCAAAGTCAAAGTCAAAGATTTTTATTCAAATAGACTTATAGATAAGTACTTTCGAATAGTCCAAAATTTTTTTTCCCTACCAGCCATTCAGGACATCTTTTAACTGATAAGAAGAACGGCCGCAAGAAACTTATCAGCTTTAACAGAAACAACAACATTTACAATGGAACATGTTGTTGCCAAGCACAAATTTACAATTTTGAAATATATTTAATATAAGAGGAAAATTTTCCAATATTCAATTATTAGAATATTTTCCTTTTATCTAATTTATAATAGTTATGTTTTATGTTAGTATCACATCCATGCATTTTAAAAATTACTGAGGCCTGTTAGTAAGAACAAAAAGGTCATGACGGCCGTGTCATAAATTCGTTTGCAAAAAATACGCCAGAGTTGGTGCCAGTGTGCTAACGTACCTAAGTGGTTAAAGTTAAGGACAATAGTTATAAGGTTGATATAATTTTAAAGGCAGCGAAAACGACAGCGTTTTCAAGTTTTCTGAAAACTATAGGTACGGCATGAGGAGGCGCAGTGGTTCGCGCACTCGGCCTACGATTTAGTTTCACAATGGTCGGTCATGGGATAGGTGAATAATCATTTACTATCTCTTCCGTGCATCGGAAGGCACTTTAAACCGTTGGTCGTGGCTGTATTTGCGGTCATGAAAACCCACCAATCCGCATTGGAGCCACGTGGCGGACCATGGCCCATTCACCTTATCTTATGACTTATCCTTCCATAAGGAAAGCCAGTGCTCCGGCAGTGGTGACATAAGAAATGGTTAATGACGACTGTTCAATCTGTTCAAAGGTACTGAAACATAAAACTTGTGTATAATGAATGTTAGATAATGTTAAAACTTGTATTACGAAAACCGCATCTAAAATGAACGACATAGGTAAAGGGCAATCTCAAGCACAAAGTATAAAGCCTTACCTGCTGTTGACTAAATTAAAAAAAAAACCACTTATATATATTCACGATAAATAATTCGCGATAAAAATAAACATTGATAAATTCCTTATTTTGAAGTTGCTTAAAACTTTATGAAAGTATTTAGTATTATAGTTTAAATTTACAGAATATACATACAACTCCATCTTTCACGCAATACCGCTAAAGTAATAAAAAACAGCAAAAAGGATATACTTAGTTACGTCAAAATATATTTTTCAAGAATTAAAATTGTTGCTAAGCAACCAAAACCTGAACGACGCGTAAACTCCAACTCTGCCTTCTGCAGACGCGCGTCACAATATAAAATTCTCCGTCCGTCCTCTATTTAAAATGTAATAACTTTTGATAGAGTGGACCTTGAGTGGATTTTGATGAAATATAGCCTATACGGTAAGTTGACATACGGACTTTAAACATATAAACAATTCTGTGGACTTAGATCATTGGATTTGGTGTGACAGACAATAATCCAAAAAAATATAGAAATATAGAAATCCCGCTTATCTATTTTTTTATATAATTTTTTTTTGCAAATCAGAGCAATGTACAGACACGATGAACTTTGATTCTTATCATAAGTATAGATATAGATTGTATTAAAAACTATTTTAGTATGTAATCTTAATAGTTTTGATGTCTTGGTTTACACATCTTTGAAAAACTTTTTAAGACTTAAAAACAAAAATGACATTCCGGTCTTAAAATTTCTTAGAAAGTTAATGTTTTTTCTTTCCTTTTTCTTATTTGTTTTAACAACCAGTTAACCTAATCAAACTGGAAAAGAGGAATTTCAAACTTCAAAACCTGTTCGTCATTTAAGTTAACAAAAATCTTTTAACTAAAAAAGGAACACTTATAAGCAGTGATCGGATAATCGGATGCAAATTTACCTCAACTTAGTTTTTGGCTAGGAAATTATGGAGGGGCTTCTTAAAATATAAATTTTATAATGTAAATCCTGAGATTCCAGAAATTTTCGATATATCTCGGAAACGGAGCATCGTAGCACAAAAATAAGATATTTTTCGTCCCCCTACGTTACATAATAAAAAGACCAAAAACCAAAAAAAATGCAAAAAAAAAATTCGATATTCCATTTCCATAGTAATTTCACTTGCCCATACAAAACCGATCAAAATCCGGGATTTTTTCGATACAAAAGTGCATTCCATAACAGCCAACACCTCAGCTTTAGGTAAATATGCATCTGATTATCTGATCACTGCTTTTAAGATCACGCCGCTGTGCGTCTGACTGTCTGTACGTTAAAACCCTTTTCGCAGAAACGCGCAGAGTTATAAAGATGCAATTTATACAGAATACTTATTTTAAAGTCTATGGTCCCTTACAGCTGTTAAAAAAAAACAAGTTTTGTCAACGCAATAAACAAATACGACCGTTTATTTATACCACCATTCGTCCAAGACCACCATATTATAAACTAAATTAAACGCCGTACTAATCAAAGCTTATAGGATATTACTTCCTGAGGACCTAGAATTATGAGCAAGATGAAAAGTCTCACAGCACAAGTAAAGAAAAAAGTCTCAAAACTGTGTCTTGATCTCAATGCTACACCTACTTTAATATTGAATTATAATTTACCCACATGCATGAATTATAATTTATGCAATTTAACCATCAATACTGTTATGGAAACCATAGCAACCGTTTCCAAAGTACCATTATAACAAGTTTTGGACGCCGATGCTAGCGATCAAATGCAGAGTCGCCGAAACGCGATGCAGCATCGATACAATCGTAAAAACGTCGATCGTCAATGCTAAAAGTAGCGAGTGTGGCCACCCTCGATTATTTACAAACAATTGGTTCTTGCAAAAAGTCGGTGCCATATACATACATAAAACAGTTCGCTTGGAATCCGTAAAATTGGTTTTATTTTAATGAAAACTTAAGATGTATTACATGATAAGTTAATTGTTTCTTTACCGTTCTTCAAGTTGGCAACAGGCCTTATCTTTCAATATTGTGTGATCCAACATCACAATAATACTATAATATCAAATCTACTCACCAAACTTTTGGCAGCCCTGGACTTAGTAACATCTTTTAACTAGCTAGGCGCCACTAGAAGCTCTGCTTAGGACCCTCTGGAATATGTCTGAGTAGATGTGTATTTATGTATTATTATGTCTTGGGCTTTATATTTGTAAGTGTTAGTTTATTTTCGCGCCAGAAATTGAATAAAATATTGCAATTTAAGTGGTGATAGACACTACTACTAAAATCACTCTTATTACGTTCGAGATAAGGGCGATCAAGGTCAACATGTAAAGCTTTATGTCCTTTCGACTGTACAGTCACATGCAATAACAAGTAACACTATAGGACTTTGTCACATTGAAACACACAAAAGATATCGAAAATTGTAAATTGTGACAAGGTTGTATAGTGAATGTACATTGAATGGGTTAACATAATGAAACAAAGGTTGACGTTGAGGTGTATACGTTCCGAATCTCTGACATTGACAATAGGTACTATTTGTTGTTAACATCGATTATGGTAACGATAGCTTTGTGTTGTTTGGTAAAGAGATAATCTCATACTTGTTATTCACCGGTCGCGGGTTCAAGTAGCTTTTCAAATGTTTTATGTTGAACAGCTTCATTATAATGTTTGCTTGGATAAAATTATATGGTTAATCTCGTTTTGGTCAAATGGTGCGTTAGTCGGTTTTATCTCTAAGGTGTACAATACTGAAATAATTATTATCTCATTTTCCTGCACCTGACGAGTTGAAATATTATCAACTAGTTGATGCCAGCGCCTTCGTTCGCGTGTACTTAATCTATCAGCTTGCCTCCGCCGACATCGAACGTAGTACACTGCTACCGCCTTCACCGCGCGTAGGTACTCCCATCCCAGTGTCATTTTTGTAGCATGTAATGGAAACCTATACGAAATGAGGCGATTCTGGGGGGCTATCGCGTAAAAATTATGGATATGGACATGGGCTTCATTTTTCAGTTTATTTGACCATATATGGTAATTTTATGAGCTTCAACTGTCAAATGAAGCCCATATCCATACCCAGATTTTTTACGCGATAGCCCCCCTGTACACCGTAAGTTGTACGGTTTTTTTTAGTAATTCGGTAAAGTTAAACTTAAATGAATTGAAACGCTCGAGGTAGTTCTTTAGTGAAAAATATGGATATTGAGATATTAATTATTTTTGTTATAAGCAATATTTCTTTAAAATAAAAACGTACGTCCCTACTTATTCAATATATCAACAACATGTAAAAATACATCAAAATTAGATTATGTTCAAGGGAGGAAAATTTTTGTATGAAAATTTACAGCTACACAATCCTCCCAACACCTTTTGCTTGGACGCGATTTCCACATCTATTATAGTTAAGCTCCTGCATCAGGTTTTCCAGATTTTAAAATAAATTGTAACCTATATTCTGGCTAGACAGTAGTTACATAGCCAAAAGTTTTATTTAAATCATTATTGCGTTAATTTAAACTTCTTAACTTACTAGCTTTGATAGTCTATCAGCCATTTCAGTATAGCTGGACACTCGGACTCTAATATCAAAGCTTCGAGGCGAGTTATTATTGCATAAGTTGAGTGTATCCAAAGCAGACTGTTAAATTAGTTGTAAAAGCTAGTATCGTCGTCGTCTCAGCCACATAACACTTACTGCTGGGTATAGGCCTCCCCCAAGGATCTCCACAACGATCGATCCTGCGATGTCCTCATCCAGCGGCTTCACGCGACCTTTACCAGATCGTCGGTCCACCTTGTCGGGGGTCTACTCACGGAGCGTTGTCCTGTACGCGGTCGCCATTCCAGAACCTATTCGCTCCAACGGCCATCGGTTCTTCTCGCTATTTGTGTCCCGCCCACTGCGACTTCAGCTGAGCAATCCTTCGAGCGATGTCAGTTACTTTAGTTCTCCTACGGATCTATCTCCTCATTTCTGATTCGATCACGGAGGGAAACGCCGAGCATAGCTCTCTCCATTGCACGCTGGGTGACCTTGAGCTTTCTTATCAGACCCATAGTGAAAGCTAGAATAGAAACTAATTATTTCTATAAGAAATTAACATTCACAAAAAATATTTACTTATTTATTTAGTTTCCGGAAAAAGTACAATAATTATCAAATAGAAACATTAGAGAAATAGCTAGTGGAAACTTTATAAAGATAACATTTGTGACCAATCTCAGTGGGATCTATTATGTCATTATTCAAAAGCCGATCTCGGGTCCATAAGTAGCCTTAGAAGCTATACGATGTAAACAAAATATAACCCGAGATTAGTTTCAAACATTGTTCTAAGCTAGAGATTAAATAATCTATGCCAAAGGTTGGGGTCGGTACTTACCAGTACATTTATTTCATTATTTAATAATTATTTATAGAATTAATCCTTTTAGTGTTGAACCTAAAATATGATCATTTTAATTGATGACTTTACTAATTCAAGTATATTTATTGAACGATAAATACGGGGCTGTTTATTTTATGATATAACGATATTTTGCTATTTACAAAAAAGTCATGTCGTAAACGCCTTAACGCCAATTTGCAAAGGATATTAATTACATATTCTGTTAACATACTTTCCGTTAATAAAACTGAAATAATATATGTGTGTCTTTTATTTTCCTTCTATCAACAGCTTAGATTGAGTGTCGGGCAAAATTGATGACAATTTTCCGGGATGACAGAGAGGATATGAGATAGAAATGTGGTTAGAAATAATGAAATATTAGGAAGCGTGCTCTTAATTTGACGAGATAATATTTTATTTCTTTTATTTGCTACCACAAAACAACTTAATTTATTTTTTTATCTATACATATAATAAAACTGTAAAATTATTATTTCTGTACATTGAATATATTTACCAAAAACCAATTGAGGATGACGTAAAAACAGTAAGAGAATATGTTAAGACGATTTTTTAAATTTTTGTCTGTCTGTTTGACTGTTGGTCTGTTTGTATGTACACCCTTATCTCCGAAAGTACTGAACGTTTTTGAATAATTTTTTTGTGATATGTAGCTAATAGGACGGGCCATAAAATAGGCATTTTTTTTTTAATCTGTAGAACCAGGATACCTACATCGACACATCGACTTCATTTGACAGATGGATGTGACACATTGCTGCTTCTTTTTGACACAAATGAAAACTTACCAAAGACTAAGAGCAATATGTCACATCCGTCTGTCAAATGAAGCCGATTTCGATGCCGACGCCACTTGCGCGCTACAGCCCCTGATGTAGGAGACTAAGAGATCAGCTAAAGTATGAGAGTTATGGAAATGTCACAAAAGCAAAAGTTGTTAAGCGTGATGAGCATTTTCTGTTGACATATTAAAATCCAGAATATTTCAACCCAATTTAGGACAATGGAAATGCCAGAAAAGTAATAGACCAGCTACTATTAGAGATATGGGAATGACCCCTTAGAAAAAGTTGTTAAGCGTGAAAGGCATTTTCTATTGGCATATAAATATCAAGAATATTTGATCCTGATGTAGGAAAATGGAAGTGGCAGAAAGTAATAGACCAGCTAAACTATTAGAGATATGGAAATCACTCCTTAGCAAAAGTTGTTTAACATGATGGGTATTTCCTGTTGAAATTAGAATCAATGGTATTATAACCCAATGTAGGAGATTGGAAATAGCGTCTAGCCTAGCAAATTTGTTTGGGCATTTTCTGTTGAAATAAGAAAATCAAGGACACGTTTTCTTCATTACACGAAAAAATAACCAAAAACAAATTAAGAATGTTAATTATTGCACCTGTTGCTCCATATTATTCGAGGAACAAACTCTCTTACTTTTTTAAAGACAGTTGATGCTGTAGAGCTTCCTGCGTTTCAAGCAACCTGTAGGGTACTTCTTCTTCATGACGATGATCAACACTGGGACAAGACTCTGGAGGAGGGCTATGTCAGTGACAGCCCCCGCTGCTTACGACATTTGTTCGCCACTATGTAAGTGTTTTGTGGTCTTTTGGATACTTTAGTATTGTAAAAAAAATACAAAACATTCCTCTCTGAAGACTTCTAAGGCCATATCAACCATAAGGCCTCAGATACATAAGCTGGGATTGACAACCGATATGAAAGCGCAGCTTGGCGGTTATTTACATGCCCAAGAAATTTCAGCATGTTATCAAAAATCAGAGAAGGACTCCTCCCTGTAGGTCAGGTAAGTCTTCCACAAATACTGACAAAAGTCGTTGCCTCAGAAGAGGAATTTATGCACGCAATATTCGGGGACCTCCAGTGTATCTCAAGTTAGGAGAATTCTTGGTTATGTGAACACGCCACATTAACACCAAAAAATCGGCCAAGTGCGACTCGAACTCGCACATGAAGGGTTCCGTCTCTCGCCCAAGGTTGCCTGGAAGAGATTGCTTACATAGCAATCTCTTCCAATAAGGCCGCCTATTGTGTGTTCCTCATTTTGTATTATTATTATTATTATTATTCTATTATTATTATTATTATTATATTAAATACACTTACCCAAAATGCCACTATAATTTTTCGTCGGCAAAAATAACTTTCTTTTTCATATGAGTGTCTGTATGAATGACAAAGTTATATTTGCGGTTTCGGAAAATGTGCTATAGCTCTCAAACTGCTAAATATATTTCGTTGAAACTAATTTTCGTTGTAAGTTATTATAAAGCTCTACAACATATATATATATATATATATATATATATTATTTTTCACTTTCTTATTTTAAAAGTTAAAGGGGGGGGGGGGGGGGGCACACATTTTGCAACTTTGGAAGTGTACATCTTTCAAACGGTTGACTTTGAAAAAAAATCGTTTTAGAAACCTCAATGTAATTTTTAAAGACCTATCTAATGATACCCCACACGTATAGGTTTGACGAAAAAAAACTTTTCAGTTTCAGTTCCATGTATGGGGATAATATATATATTTTTATTTTTGTGTAAAAACCGTAAAGCGGTTTACAGAATGTATCTACCAACCAAGTTTCAACTGCGTAATCCTCATAGTTTTGGAATAAAGTGGCTGTGACATACATCGGACAGACAGACATGGCGAATCTAAAGATTTTCCGTTTTTTGCCATTAGGTTACGGAACCCTAAAAATTACCGATGTCGCGAACGGCCATAAAAAAAGTCATTACAGCAAAAGAGGAACAAACAAACAAACTGACATACTTTCACATTTATATTTAAGTAGGAAGTAGGGTAGGATAGGATAGTAGGATGTTTTTTTTTTGTCACATTTTTCTTTGACTGAAGAGATTAGATATCAATTTATTTGCTTGTGTCCATATTGGAAGACATCAGAGCAAAAGTAATCAAACTTTCCGCCAGTGTAACAGCGCACTTGAATAATATTTAAGTATAAGTCTAATTTTCGCTTACTTTTATGTAATACCTGCTAACGTTTTTTAGGTTGTGGTATATATTTTTGAAGTGAAAACTTCTTTAGCGGCGTTGAGCACTTTTTCTGTAATGGGTATAAAATCTTAAACTCGCGTCAGGACACGTGACCTGATCGAAAAAGCGTAGGACGGATGGAGAATGTTGAGGTGACAGGTTGACTATGGTCTCGGTTGCTTAGCGACAGACTGTTGATAATGTCTTTTACTTGTCTCTTGTTTTATTGTCAATATATATTTTTCGATTCTCTATAATAACTAATGTTTTATTATATCTTATTACCTAACTTAACGTTCACTTTAATATGGTTTGTCATGTTTGTGTACGATAGCGCAATAAATGAATATTGTATTCTACCACATAAATGATAGTACTTTTATACTGATAAAGCAATTGGTGCAAAATTATTCCCTAACCATTCCAAAATATCAAACATGCTCAACGTTAATAATCAAGTTTTCACTTCTGCCGGCACTCCCGGAGTGCAACCCGTCTATTTTTTTTATTTTACAGACAAAAATGAAGTACCTTTCGGGATCATCGATTTCGGGATCATAGCAATTAGAGGTTATATCTGTTATTGTTTTGATAAAAATAATAATCTTACTAAAAAAGTCACTGGACATTCGTTCTATCGAAGCTTAGTGCTTAGCCATTAAGCTTCTGAATATCCGTCTGGCAAATTGCTAGCGGGTTTTATGATAGCTCTTGAACAAGCCATTAATTTAATCCATTCTCTACTGACGTCAACATTTTCGGCGATACAGTTTGGCGCTAAACAGAAATCTTCAACTATCCGCGAATCACTTTTCACGTGTTTTCATCCATTAAGGAATTGAATTTTACTTTTATAGGGGTGGTTTTTCAATTCCCAGATAAAAAATATTCTTTTGATAAATTTTAAATAGAAAAATATTGGACAAAATCAACTCGGCCACATGTGAATTCTCAGATGGGACAATTGCACACTCTCACTTGTGGCCGAGTTGAATTTTTTCAATATTTTTCTATTTATAATTTATCATAAGTATAAAAAAGCATTGAAAAATGCAAAAATTAAAAACCATTAAACATATTCTATGATTTTACGCATAAATGGAGAACTAATTGTCAATTAAACCCTTTTTCATCTACTGATTAACAAACCGACCGAATTAACGCTAAATACAATTTTAACAACTGTCTACTAGATAACCGTGGTTTAACACATTGTTATATCTCTTAAAACTTCAAACAAATGTCTGAAATGCACTGACCTTTTCAATGAAACAGCTTAAACTTCTAGACGGATTCAAGTCAAAGGCTAAGTTAAGAACTTAATTACCCGCTAATACAGGATTTTCCAAATTCGAAGTTTATAAACCTGAAAGTTGAAATTATTGGACTACAATGGGCTTTACGATTTCACGAGCGTCCGACAGTTAAATACATTCGTTATCCAGTTTCCATATTACAAAATCTTTGTATAAGTAGGGGTGATCAACAATAGATTGCTCATTCTCTAGACAATAGATATTATTACAAGGGGTTACAATCTCGTGTCGGCAGACGGCGTCCTATTATCAGAGGCGGTTTGTTGTCCTCAGAGCGAGGTACACCACAAATACCGACGTCTGTGTATCGAGTCCTTTAAAGGATTTAAAATGTAATTAATTTTCATATTCATGTAGTAGACAAGGATATTAAACAGGATATGACATATGTTTGAAGATAATGTTTGCAGCTTCGTCGTCGTCGTCTCAGCAATATAACACCCACTGCTGAGTATAGGCCTCCCCCAAAAGGGGGGGTTTACCATAATCGCCACGCTTGGCAGACGGGTTGGCGATCGTAGTATGGCCAAGTTTGTAGGAGACGCTGCTGCCCATTTCCTGAAGGCTGAGACTTTTACGACACCCACGGGATGAGAGGGGGTAGTGCTATTCTAAGCCGACACTATACCGTTTGCAGCTTACTTGTTTGTTAAAAGGATTTAAAGGCAATTTTTTACAAAGATTTTTAATTCTCCAGGTTATTGATAGCAATCAGTCAATTTGAGCGGAATAAACTAATGTGCACGGCGATTTACTTACAATTGTTTATGTCATTACACAGTCACAACGGCCAGGACTCCTTTAGTCTTTTTAGGATTAGAAGCAGCCCTGTCGGTTGCAATGGACAAATTGATATGGGTCACGTAAGGGGTATCTGAAAACAGTAATTGATTCCGCATTTAGTCTGCGCTAGTATACTTGACAAATTGGAATTCCATCCAAGTAATGAGTAAAAGATACTTAACTCCCTATTTTTATGAAGTACGGGTAGACTCTTAGTCTTCATCATACCTGATGTTAAGTATTGATAAGGCTGAAGATGGAAGTAAGCCGCTTTCGGAATCCCCAATCACTGAGGAACTGGCTATCTTTAACTGCCGGAACACAACAATACTGAAAACACTGTTGTTATGGCGTCAGACTTAGATAAGATGATGGTAGCTAGCCAGGCGGACTTACAACAAGTTCTACTACCAACCAAACCGAATACAATATGTACCCCCGCTGGGAATCGAACCCGGGACCCCTGGGTCTGATACCGGTGGTTGTACCACTAGACCACAGACGCGGTTAAAAATCTCACTTGTCACTACCATCCTTTTAGAAGATGCGTACTGAAAAAATAATATAATATTTTTAATTTCAATCAAAATCGATCTCAATAAAGTTTCTATCTGAAAAATATTATTGACAGACCTGGCGAAAAAATTAAAATCTCGTACAAGAAACATTTACTGTATACACAAAAGAATAGCTAAGTGTGAACGTCAGCTCGAAATTCCGTATATGTGGTTACATTAAAAATGTTAACATTATTTAAATTTTAACTGCTCTATTATGTTTATGCTTTATTTATTCTATTTTAAATTGCGTTGCTATTTTCTGTTTTAAAGATTTTATATTCAATGACGAAAAATTTTGTTCATATAGTGTCTTGCATGTGTCTTTGCTCTCTAAAGGCATCTGCAGAAAACCAGTGCCGTGGTGACGGTAACGTTATCATGGCTTATACTGAGCAGAGGCCTATTTGGTACATAGGTTAATATTCTTTTTTTTTTTATTTTTTTAATGTTTTTATGTATGTTTTACCTGGACCAAATAAAACGCTTTCTATTCTATTCTATTTATTGAAAATAGAAGAGAGTTTTTTTATCCAACGTATGACTAGAGTTTGTATAGTATTTCGTTTAACCGATTTCTGATTGTCAAAAGTGTCTAATCCCATACATTTTCTGTAAGTTTCTTAGTTATCTTAAAAAATGTCATGGTTTACTCTATAGTCTGATTTTTTATTCAGGAGAGTAATATGGCAGGTGCCAATGTCATTTTGTAAAAATAATGCTGCCTTAAAATGTAACTAAACCGAATGAAATCAATACTTACTGGACTGGAACGGATCTAAGCAAATCATTACGAAAACCAGTATAAAGCAGTATTATTCTAACAAAGTGACATTGGCACCTGTCAAATTACTCTACTGAATGAAAAATCCGATTATAACCTTAAAAATCGGAAAATAATCAGCCAAACAATTCTAGTAAAAATCGCTTGATCGAGACTATAGCAGCGTTATTAAGGAAGCGTTCATTATTCGAAGGACGGTGTAATGGCGGCGAGACGAGACGACTCAAAGGTTGTACCTACCGGCCGTTTTTTCTTGTCTTCTTTATTCTCGTTACAATAGTAATATTATTTGCCAATAATTTGAAGACAAGCTTTATATGAAACTTTTTCGTAAATTAAGGGTAATTTGATTGCATTAGCTACAAGAATAAATTCGCTCTCCACCAACGAAAATCTTTGAAATCGGTCTACCTTAGCTACCAATAAATAAAATAAAGTGTCCAAAGTAAAATAAATAACGCGTTTATCTGTAAAAGTTGGTTTATCCAATTAGCTAAAGAGACAGGATCCTCGGAGGATCCGCAGAGGATCGTGGCGATTGTGGCGGTTAAGCAACTTTTGTAATGGTCGGTTACGGGATGGGTGACCAAAAATGTAGTATGTCGAACTCCTCCGTAAGTTAAGCCGTAGGTCCCGGCTACACTTGGACCACATGGAGGGTCATGGATGGCTCATTCTCCCTATCCCACTATAATATTATAAATGCGAAAGTATGTCAGTTTGTTTGTTTCTTTGTTACTCTTTCACGCTGAAACTACCGAACGGATTTGGACGAAATTAGGCACAGAGATAGAAGATAGCCTAGATTAAAACATAGGGTACTTTTAATCACGATTATTTTTCCTTTTATCCCGATTACTTTTTATCCGATATTAACTTTCCTGGGCAAGCATGCAACACCTTAGACTACATCCTGTTTGTTAAGCACGATGGTGGTCAAATGTCTGCCCAGTTATGATTTAAAAAAAAACATAGGAACGAGAAGCACGTGGGTGAAACCGCGGGCGGCCGCTAGTTATCCATAAGAAAACTGCTCGCGCCAGCTTAAATATTTAAATCTGTTAAATTTAATAAAATAATGGTATAAGATAAACAACACTAGATGGGCCCTTCGAATGGATTACTAACTCCCGCGATTGTTCGTCATTGTGATAGAACTAATTTATTATTTAGAACTAATATAAATCTGTACAGTTGACAACAAGTCCAAATTTACATGTTTCCGTTGACCGCACCCTTATCGCGAATGTACTAAGAGCGGTTTGTAATGTAACTGTTTAGTTTGACGTGCTGTTGTCTGTACCTACATAATCAGTTACTCTGGGAGTAAATGTATTAACAAACATAAAATAGCAGGTATCCCCATCCATTTTGCCAGTTTGATAAAATATTGGCGTAATTTGGAACCATTTTATGCGTATTTTTTCAGTGAAATACAACACATGAATCTTATAAGAGATTGAATACCAATTTCAGCAGTGTCAAGTTAGGTCTTGATAACACATAATTTACGTAAAAAACATTTTATAAAAAAAAATCCAACCGACTTCAAAAATGAAAAATAAAACTTTTGGAGTCGGTGCCAGCCAAGGCATTCTACATTGCACTTCTATTAACAATATTTTTATTTGGCCTTAGCTAGCTAGCTTTTTTTTTATAAAATGTTTTTATTTAAGATTTTTTAGTTACATCATGTGCCGTTACTTACACAAAAAATCAGCCCATACACAACAATGATGTCATCTAGGTAAACGACTACTTGCCAAAACGTGATTGATATTTTTTAGGTTTATGAAAAAACTTCTAGCCAGATCTTCGTAAAAATTATATGGGACCACACACAACTGGCGTAGTTATGGTAAAACATGCATAAAAAAAATACCGTCGACTTGAGAACCTACTCCTTTTTTTGAAGTCGGTTAAAAATGTAAAAGGTCCTTTTAAAAACTTTTTAAATATTTTAATAATTCGATTTTGCACATTATTATAGGACAAGAACTTGGTGCGTAGGAGGCCCAAATAAAAAGTCTGTGTCGAGGTGCCGTGATAAACTAGACCATAAGTCAGCCACCACCATTTTACGGTTCATAAAGCTAATTTCTATCAATGTAGGTCGTAAGGCGCTCGCTGGCACTATGGTTATGCGTTATTCGCATTAGTAGTCTAGTAGAGTAGAATTTCCTTAGATCTTACGATAGCAAATTATTAAAACAAGCGTCACTAAAATACGCAGTCAAAAAGGCTTTAGTGCGTTCTGCTTGCAATAGTAGCAGTCAATCAACTTATGATATGGTTAGTCATGTGGAAATGTATGATTTCGAGCTACAACGTGCTTCGAAAGGACAGTTGAGCCGCTTTGGTCCCGGGTAAATTAGCAGTCGTTAATATCCCCCTCCATCTTTAGACCTAGCAGTGGGCGTCATGTGGCTGAGATTATGACGAGATTACGACGATAATTTGACGACTCTGTATGAAATAAAACAGGGAGAAAAAAACAGCCCTTGACGAGTTTCTTGCTGGTTCTACTCGTTACAAGGTCTCCCGCCGTAGGGTTTGTGAACCGATGGCGTAGCTTCTTTGACGTTCATAAGTGCTTGTAACAGCCTAGACTGAATAAATGATATTGACTTTGACTTTATGATGATGATCATGGGTCAACCTGCTTATCTGTAGTTAAGGAATGGTTGTGCCTTTAGGGTATTAAAATATGACCTATAATTATGTCATAAGCACATCTTATTTTTTTTTTGCATATCATAAATTTAATGAACCTATTTAAATGAAGCATCGTCGAAGTGATTTAATATACTCGTAGTATATTAAATCACTTCGACGATGCTTACAGGTATTCGAAACTGAAAATATCGAATTGAATTGATATTGTTCCACACATGGAGATAATGTACGATATTCCGATAAATGTGGATCATCATGTGTATTGAGAATATAAGTCGTAGTTCAATGAGATTGAAATGTTTCATGAGTGTATTGGGTTCGAGGATTATTGGATTAAAAGCAATAAAGTAGGGTCTATGTTATTAGCTGATTGGTCTCGCGCGACGCGTTTAACATTTGACTAAGAGTAAATTTGTCTTTTCGTTTTTTTCGTTTTTGTTCGTTATTTGTGATTGTTATAAATACTCAAGACTGTATTGATAAATACTCAAAACTGAGTTTAACTGTACATTTGCAAAAATATTTTCCTTATAATAGTTATCTGTGATGATGATGAGATAATAAGATTAGATTAAATTGAGTGGATTCGTGTTTTTGTTAGTTCAATTTCTTTTATTAATGGTTTTCATTGATAACCAGATAATGATATTAAAGTCCATCTTGCATACGTTTCTATAGATTTATCACTTACCTATTTGTTAACAGATACTAATTTCAGTTTTTGTTTCAGATCGACATTGGTTAGGGGTAGATGTGAAACGATCGAACGTACGACATTCTCGTGTTTGAGAACTGTGTAAACTTAATTAAAGAGGTGTCCAAACGTATCGGTGTGTGTTGTGGATTGACGTAATAATATTTACAGTGCGAAAACAAAAGAGAGTGGTAATTTCTGTAAAAAGTTTTAGTGCAGGGAAAAAGCTGTTGAGTGGAAATTTTGTATTGTTCGTGTGCGCAAAGATAGTGATGTCGGCTTGTGTTGTGGAGGAAGGGAGGGAGGAGGGGGGCGGCGAATGTGCCGTTGATGAAGACGTGCATGAGGAACGTGAGCTGCCGTATGAGCGCACACGGCGAGAGGTGCTCATGAGCGGGCGCGGGCGCCGGGCGTGCTCCGAGCAGGGCCCTCACCCGGGACTCCATTTGCGTAAGTGAAACTTAAATAATTTCTAATAGAGTAATGTATAGTGAAGCTCAAGGAGGAGGAGCTCGTCGAGTTCAGTTTCAGCAACTTTTGTTCAAGGGATGTGTGACCAAAATGGATTATCTCGGGCTCCTCCGTGCTTCGGAAAGCTCGTTAGTCGTTTCTCCTGACTGTATTCACAGTCGTTAACATCCACCAATTCACATCGGGAACGCGTGTTGGATCGTAGCCAATCTTCCTTATCCAGGAAGGTCTGTGCCACAGTAACGGGGAGATTAAAAAAACATTTTTGATGAGGATAGCTTAGGGGCACCAGTCTTCGTATATAATGAAATATACGGAGAGAAAAAGCTGAATGAAGCTAACATGCGTGTTCCGCACGAATTGATGGTTGTTGATGACAGGAAGGGTCGACATAATTTTAGGTCACTCGTCTGTGAGCCAACAATAGCAGTCTGGAAATATTCAGGAACGGAGGCTGAACGTTATATACCTATATAACATAAATAGTACTTACATTATTTTGCGACCTAATTATTATTTATAAGAATAATTAAGCAACCATAGCCGGCTAACCATAGGAGCTAAATAAGGTTTTTGCCTACTGATCGAAAAGTCTGTAGGCATACCTACCTACTATAAAAAAGGTCAAATAACAAAATGTTCGGAGTAAATCACGTACGAGTACATTCGTGAAAAGGGATTGCACAACAAAGTTCGCTCATTTTAATCACGTATATTTTATGCCAATTCACTTACACGAATCTGAAATTCACCGGGGCTAAAATTTACGTCGCTACAAAGATATTTTCACATGACTGACCAATAGTTGTCCGTTGTAGGTCGAGGGAACCACAAAAGTCGTGACTGATAAGATAAAATGTAAGAATTTGAATGAGGCTGTGTCAGGGCTCTCTACCCTTGTAACGCTTGTCATGGACCAAGTATGACAAATATATCGTCTACATAGTTTATATTCATACTAGTATCGATAGGTTATTGTTCAAGTAACGGGCGGTTAGAACTTATTTACGGCGATGTGTGATGAAGTACTAACTATATTTACTTACTGTAATAAAAGATAATGCTACAGATTTTGCATAATATTATTTGTATTTATAATTTATTTAAAGATGCATACATATAATAAATTTTTAATTATCGCGATTACAATTTTTATGGAAAAGAAAAATAAACATAGTACAGATGACGACTCACATGCGGAAATGTTTATTGAACGTATGTAGGTGTGGTGTTTTGTGCCGTGTGGTGACGGCCTAAGAATACGGCCTAAGTTTCACCACTCCCTTACATGCTTGGGATGTCGTAAGAGTCGACTAAGTGGCTCGACGCATTGAACACCTGTGCGAGAGAAGGAAAACTTGAAAGAAACCCTCTACCAACCCGTCTGGCCAGCGTGGTAGCAGTAGACTAATAACCTCCTTTGAACGCCACAATAGGCGTGAGCTAGGAGAGGCCTATGTCCAGCAGTGGACGTCCACAGGCTGATGAATGAGGTGTGGTGTTTTAGTTTAATCATTGAAGCGCTCGTGGCCGCGCTTACACACTGATCGTAATCGATAACGTTTGTGAAGCAACGTTCGGTCCGGTTAGGTGTCGGATGGGTGACCGTAAAGTGGTATTACAACTGAGCGCTTCCGTGCCTCAGAGGGTACGTTAAACCGTCGGTCCCGGCTGTTGTCATCTGATAATAGTCGTTAAGCCAAGTCAGAGCCCTTTGAGGCGGCTTTGATAAACTCTGACACCAAAGGTGGCAAGTAATCCTCATACGATAAGAAGAAGAAGAAGAAGTTTGATCGTATTTTTATGACGAAGAAGTGATCCCAAGACTACGGTCCCTGGAATGGTGCTGAAAACTAAAAACACAAAATCTAAATCCAAACCTGTTAATAAACAGTGCACGTAATATAAAGAGCAATTCAATAAAGCAGCAGTCAGCACTATAGCAATGTGTGTATGTCATGTCATTAACTTTTAAGATCAAATTAATATTAATGACATAAAAAACAAATAAATAAAGTGGGTTACTAAAAAGAACATCCATCATCATCATCCATCATCAGCCTGTAAACGTCCACAGCTGAACATAGGCCTCTCTTAGCTCACGCTTATTGTGGCGTTCATAGGAGGCTATTAGCCTACTGCTACCACGTTGACCAGACGGGTTGGTAGAGGGTTTGTTTCAAGTTTTCCTTCTCTCGCACAGGTGTTCAGTGCGCCAAGCCTCTAAGTCGACTCTTACGACATCCCAGGCATGTAAGGGAGTGGTGACACTTGTATTCTTAGGCCGTCCCACAGGGCAACTAAAAAGAACGCATAGGTTTTTATGACAATACTTCAATGCTTTAGTGTGAAACTAGAAACCAATCAGAATAAGAGTTGGCCAGCAAGCAAAAATCAAACCAATTGGAGTTAAGGATATTCAATATTACCAACCCAATTCGTGTTTTCGCAAAAACCCTAGTAAGATTAGAAAAAATATTGGAAAAAATCAACTCGTCCACAAGTGCATTCTCAGATGGGACATATGCTTATTAAATTTTTCCTAAGCCATCATTATGACAATTTACGTTATGCGCATAAAAAAATTGCATATTCAGTTATGCAGAATAATGTTAGCTATGAGATTTAAAAATTATGCGTTATAACGTTTTTCCAATTTGAATTAGGGGTATTACTTTATGTGAATTAATATAGACCCGTCAGTATTTATCACAATCTGCCAATACGGAATTAAGAAATCTAGAAATATGCAATAAATACTGACAGTCGTCAGTACACTAGACTACACGATCAGTATTTAACACGAAAAAAATAATAATAATGATGGATCACAGTATTTACTGAGCGTCTAGGGGGCACCTCAATCGAAGTCTGTTTTTATCAATACAATAAATAATAATCCAAATTAGTTCCTTTTTGTTACTATCTCTGTAAATTAGGTAAAATTTACTGTCCATATTAATATAAAATGGTTGATTCCTTCCTATGCAGTTTTTGTAAAACATGAAGAAATGATTTGTAGGATCGCTGAAAACTTTATCTAGTTAGAAAAAGTAACTTTACCTGTGTAGAATTGGTCAAAACATTTGTCTTGAGTAAGGAAAGTTTTCGTCTGGTAACACAATTTCAGCGCCCATCGTTATTATAAAAAAGTAACAGTAATTTCTGAATTCTTTCTAAATCACTTTTGATATCAAAGTCTAAACGAGGTCTTGATTAATTGTTTGTTGCCGGGCAACGTAGGAATAATGAAGTCACGTGATCCAAAAGCGTTTTGTAATATCTTTTCTTTGAATTCTTTTACAGTGGAGTTATCAAAAGGTGAATTTTAAATGGATTTGGTCGTGTTGCTTTATGATTCATCTTTAGTATAAGCTAATTTGCATGCAAAAAGGCGATGAAAAGCTTGGCACGAAGATCAATAAACTGTGAACAGGCTTGGAGCTGATTATCATTATTATGTTGACCCACATCTTCCATGTCGTTAGATTCCCCGTTTTTGGACGGTTTGTAGGGGTTTACGGGATTAACGCGGAAAAATCTGGGCCAGTTTTAAATTTCAATCGTTTGTTTTAGACATTTTTGATTGGATGTTATGTAGTTTTATCGCGAATCAATTTACTTTCTTGACGGAATGAATATTGGTGACTCGAACTAAAGGTTACAAAAGTTCGTGGAGAAAAATATTTCGCTAAGTCAATTTCTGTGGTTATATGATAGGTGATATTCTTTAACAGACCCTCGTCATCATTTATATTTTGGGTTCTTTTGTTTTCACTATTATTGTTCTAATCAATCACGTACGAAAAGTATTATCATCGATTTTATTTGTGACAATACTTTAGCGAGAAGTAAAATTGAGATTACTTTTTTATGTAAAGTTTTAATCGATGATATTTATATGTATAGAAAGGAAGCCCTAATCGATATTGTTTTACGTATATTTATAAAATACTGCACCAAGGTCAAGTTATGCGGGTTCTGCGTACCGATTACCAATATCGGTGGTAACCTTGGATTTGTTACTATACCTGCCAAGGTTTACACTGAATTTCAGTTCTGTACAATTACTTACCTGGATAAACCGTGCATATTCTAAGTATTTGAAGGCTTCTTCGTAGGGTTTCTGGGTTCTGAGAATGTTGTACCATACATGATTCAGAGAATTATTGCTGATTTATTAACTGTAGTAGGTACAGACGTTATTATATCTCGTTTTATATTTACGACGTAGGTTTTTAAAGTCATTTTCATAATGCCAGTGTTAATCTTGATGTGCAGTTTTTTTTAATTTTCATTTATTGACCAAAAGTAATACAAAATACATATAAATTTACTCACCGCTACAAAAGACGTTTCGGCTTTAACTGTGGCGGAGGAGTTTAGTAACTAAACTCCTCCGCCACAGTTAAAGCCGCAAATACAACAAATTTCAAATGTTAGTAAATTTTTGTAAAGAAATATATATATAGGTACATGTTTTTTTAAGTATTATAACTTAATATGAAACAAATTATTGTAGTTAGAAAAGAAATTTTGATTAAATGATTTTTTTAACACTAAAAATAATAGTTACAATCATGTGGTTTCATTTAGTACAATAACACATTCATTATACGACTTGCTAATTGTTAACTATATTATCCGAAAAGTATTTCTTAACAACTGCTTTAAAATTATTCTTTTCGAACAAAATCGTCACTCATTTCGGTAAGCATTCGTCACATATTACGTTGGTGCTAGCTCGGTATGTTGTAAGAAGCTTTTTTTATAGGTAAGTTATAGTTAAGTTTTAGAGATAATAATAGTAATAGTAATAAATATAATAAATGAATACAATCACAAACATTATCTAGCCCGCGTTAAGTTTTACTAAGAACTTGTATTATTTATTTTTAACTTTTTAGTGTCTGTATTTTTTTGTAAACGAGTCTCTATCAGAATACCCACGTTGTAAAATGACAATATCACCCAAACGTCTTGATATTATTAAAACGCCATTGTTACTAAATAGACATGAACGCTAAACGCCTTAGTAGCGAAACGTCTGGATTTTAAAATGTCGTTATTCAAAATACTCTAGTAGCAAAACGTTCTTATATTAAAACGCCATAGTTACTAAATAGACATGGGCGGTGAATGATAAAGTAGCAAATCGTCTTGATTTTTGAATGCCATAGTTGCTAAATAGAAAAGAACGCTAAATGCTCTTATAGATGCAGAGTTTGTATATAGATTAATTGTTTGTTTGTGCCTATGAACATCAGCCATTTTTTAAGTCCTCACTGCTGGGGAACAGGCCTTCCTTATGGGTGGATAAGGAGGATGGGCCATAACCCACCACGCGGGCCCAATGAGGATTGGTGGGTGTTAACGACTGCAAATGCACCCGGGACCAACGGCTTAACGTGCCTTCCAAAGCACGGAGAAGTTCGAGATAATTAATGTTTTGGTCACCCATCCCATGACCGTCCCTTGCGAAAGTTGCTTAACCTCCGCAATCGCCGGGCCAGACGCTAAACCACTGCGCATCAAATAAAATGTTTTACAGAAACATAAACGAATAATAATTCTTTTTCTCAAACATGCATGGAAATGTTGTCATTATTTTCGAAAAAAGAACACGCGTAGTATCTAGTTTTTTTAATTAACAACTCCAGCACGCCGTTTCATACAACATTGCTGGAGCGCTGTAATGTTCCAAATTCAAAAAGACGCTCCTGCAATGCATTTGATTTTCTTTCTCCGTAAATTCGATACTTCGCGTGTTCTTTTTTCGAAAATAATGACAACATTTCCATGCATGTTTGAGAAAAAGAATTATTATACGTATATAGTATTAAATGTTTAATATAAAAAGTATGTTTTATTTCCCTGCATTCTTTTGAGAAAAGCACTATATATGCCTCGGCGGAAATGGCAATTGCCTGTCTCGTATTAGTGAAGTCCTCGCCTACGACTCGGCTTTCAAACTCATACTCGACCTGCAATTGCCTATTTCACGGCCTTTGCAATAATGTACTATTAATTCGTCTTGGATGACTATGAATAGTGGCAGTCAACCCATCCTATGGTAAAGTTACCAGAATTAATGGTACAGTGGGCAAAATTGTCTTTCGGCATAAGTACCTTGCTTTCATGTCATCCAGCGAAAAGGTCATTCTGGGCCCTTATTCACTATGACCAATTAGCGATTCCTTGTTCAAACCACGCCGATGTCGTACTTGGTTTTGACATTTTCAAAAGTCGTTTTCTACATGATACTCCCAAATTATAAAGTTATTGTACAAGTACATGAAAGTCACTAGTTGTATAATTATCAAACAAGTAAAATAACTTTAAAATTTGTAAGTGTCATAGAGAAAACGAATTTAAAAAATGTCAAAAACAAATACGACATTGGCGTGGTTTGAGCAAGGAATCGGTAAGTGGTCATAGTGAATACGGGCCCTGATTGAGAAAGGTAGTTGAAATACGGTTCAGACAGTTCAGACCATTTTCATTTCCAAATGTTTTCGCTACTATCTCATTCTGTGTTTTTGTCATCCAACTGATTTGACTTTCGGCTAATAAGGTATTCTAAACAATAGACCGATAGGATAGGTTTTGAGGTTTCAAAAATATTAAAGTTCTTGATTTTTGGTATACAGTTCCAGGACCATTTACTTAACCTAATATATGATTTTGTGACATCTTAGGTGCAGGGATAAGTATATATACCGTGCAATTTTTTTATTGACCCAAGCTTAAGGGGAAGGTCATGTTAAGTGTTTAGAATAAAATGAATAAAGAATTTTATTTTTTAAAAATATTTTAATTTTTTAATAATTTTTATTTTTGTATTTTATCGACAATCATTCGGATATAATACCCAAACAACACCAAAAATAAAAAAATAAAAGCAAAAAACAAATTAAAAAAGTAAAAATACTAAAACAGCTGATCGCCGGCGCGGTAGGTGCTCGCGCGGTCACTAGTACATACGGACTATTCGCAATTCCAGACGTTTTGCTACTAGCTCATTCTACTTTTATGTCATGTAGCTGAATTGTCTTTCGGCTATCTAGGTACTTTGCTTTCTTGTCATTCAACGTGAATTGTCTTTCAGCGAAAAAGTCATTCTGATAGAGAGGGATTCATTTCTTTCTAACAAAAATTCACGAATACTGAGCCAAACTGAACCAAACTTTTATGGGACCAAACTGCAACTATTCCGCATCGATTAAAAAAGAATCACGTGAATCGGATCAGAATTCTCGGCGCCATCGGTGCACATACTTAAAAAAAAACATACCAACCGAATTGAGAACCTCCTCCTTTTTGGAAGTCGGTTGAAAAGTAAAATAATTTTCGGTAAGTAACACAGAATATTTGTCATAAATGTATACTTATATTATAATGAGGAAAGATTTGATTGTTTGTCTGTTTGTTTGCATTGAATAGGCTCCGAAAGTACTAAACGGATTAGGATGAAATTTGGTACACAGATAGTAGATAGCCTGGTTATGAACATAGTTTTTATCCCGTTATTCCCACGGGAACGGGAACCACGCGGATGAAACCGCGAGCGGTCACTAGTTCAAAAAAATAAGTAAAGGGGTATATCTCTTTGTTATTCGTTAAACGGATGGATCATCGCGTATTCATTAAATAGGTGAAAAGTTTCATAGTGCAAGTAAAAAAAAAGTTGTCATTCTTTAGTTAACACATTATCATTATCATGTACCCTCGGTTTGTGAGCCCAGTTTATATTATAAAAATCGCAAAATACTTCATTGGAGCTGGGACATCTCCTATTTGTTTTTTATCATGATCATGATCATACAGTCCTTGCACATAAACCTTGTATGTCGACCTTGAGTTCTCTCTTATCGCGTATGTGAGTAGCAAGAGTAGTTTTCGCTATACAACTGAGAAACTTGACGCGCTGTCGCTAGTACCTACGGTAAGTTGGTCGTGGAAGCTGTAAGATTTCCTCGACGTTTTTCCGTTGTTTTCTGTCCCATTGCTGTCATCAATAACGTGGTGAAATTTGGTATGGGCGTAACTTGAATCGTGGAGATCGGACATATAAATACTTTTTTATTCTGATGAATGGGACCACCACGCGACATCCTAAGTTCGCGAGTTAACCTAATTCCTCGCGGACGCAGTCGTGGGTGGAAGGCTAGTTTTCTAATAAATGAAATTTGATATAAAGTACTTTCATCCATTTAACAGATGGGTGAAGATCGATCCTAGTTCTTTCCCTCTACTAGAACGCTGATTTTTTAAATAAGAAACTCTTATGTAAATAATATTATTATTATCGTTTTATTTAAATTGTACATTTACTTAAAATATTTCTAAATAAAATGTGAGAGAGGGGCATTCCGTTAGCATGCCGATCCCCATGGCCTCGAGCTTTGGAGCTTAAATATTTTGTTTGCACGGTGACGTTAGGTGTTATTATTATTATAAAACAAATTAGTACCGGATTATTTAACGGAATTGTTTCACTCATTTTAAAAAAAAATCTGCAAAAATCAGATACTCTTATGGGGTAGAGTAAGTAGGGCTAAAGGAATTTGTTTATTTTGCATTTGTAAAATTTAAACAACACATTGTCATGTGGATTCAAAGAACATAATAAAAATTCACTCGGCCACAAGTGAATTCTCAGACGGGAATCGAACCTGCGACCTTTGGAAATAGAGCATTGGACCGGATTTCCAAAGGTCGCGGGTTCGATTCCCGTCTGAGAATTCACTTGTGGCCGAGTTAATTTTTTTCCAATATTTTTCTATTTAAAATTTACTATAAGTATAAAAATAGCATTGAAAATGCAAAAATTACAAAATCATAAAAAAAAAACATAATAAAACTTGAGATACCTAGATAATAATGAAATTCCATTTTCAATGCTTGTTTCTAAACTCTTTCGTAGAAAATAAACGTTGAATAACGAATTTCTAATATCTTTTTCGAAGGAAATTATTCTTCGCCTGCGTATATTTTCCAATACGAAGATTAAAAAATATTTGATCTTTACCTCGATAAGGTAATATACAATTTTTAAAATCGTGTTCGTAGATAGGTCAGGAATTTATGTATTACCTACGCTGTGAAAAGTCATGTATAGGTATGCCATGGGCTTTATAGAACTATCGGCGGCATGCGTCTTCGTCCGCGTGTGATATCTAGTATTCGTTTCGTGTCTAGTACTTATCCATACCAAAGGTTCTAAATAAAACTTATATTTAGCTAGATATTTGGTGTCCCTAATTGTGAGAAAATGTTTAATAATCAACCTTCCTATACTCGCGCACGGTGTCACAGACCGATTGTTCGTACCCCTTCAAAATATTTATTTACTAAGAAGACCAAAAAATATTACTATTATTCCAATGTTTAGGATATAATGAAACAAAATAGTATGAATAATATTTAATATATTAATTATTTTACTGACTTACGGTCAATCTATCACAAATCAGTCTTCGAATAAGAGATCATTTTCTTAAGTACTAGGAAAACAAAAATAAAATCTGAACTTCGTTTGAAAAACAAAATAAACTTCTATATAGTAATAAAAAACATATCAAAGAACATATTTATCTATGTTTGGCTTAGTTTTCAGCCTCTACATAACAATCCTATATTACACTATTACGTACACAAAAAGTAGCACCTATACTCGCGTCGGACTCATGGACCAATTGGCGCCAAATGCTACAACACGTGCACGCACTTCGCACGAACGCGCGGTGTGCACTAAAATGAAGTTAGGCACAGATCTGGCAGCTAGCAAGGAACTCGATTCCCCAGAACTTTCGTACTTAAAAATAATCCCGAAAATGCGTTTCGTCGGTCTCACAGACCATAGCGCGAGTATAGGAAGGTTAATATTTGGAAAATCTTTTAACTTCCACTTGGCTTTGACAGAGCACGGGACAGCACACCTGTGGGGCGCCAACAGCGGCCGCCGCGGCTGGAGTCGCAAGCGCACGTCCGCGCCGCAGATGGGCGTCAACATGCACGGCTCCACGCCGCGCATCGCGCTCGTTCTGCGCTCGCGCCGGAGCTGGCCCGTCGCGCCGCAGTCGTATCGCAGGTACATTAATATGGTTTTTTTTATCATACAAGTATTTTTTTAACATGTTATCTTTCATATACATTTCAGTCTTATGGAATTAGCAAAGAAAAGCGGAGAGCGCATGATAAGTATAAATTTTTAGGCAACGTAACCTATTTTTGCTGTTTAGCTTATTGAAGTGATAATGTACTACACCTATCTGTCTAGTGAGGGCTTTCTATAAGATATTGAGATATAAAAACAATAGCAATCTTTTTGCAATTTTTTTAAATCTCAATAACTTATAAAAGGCAAAATAATTGCTGGTCTTAATACCAATAGTATGACATAAGTACTCAGTCCGTAAAATGTGTCAAGAACATTATCCTTAACTAACCGCGTGCATAAATAGATGTCTAGAACTGGGAGATTTCCCTGATAGTCTTAAAGTAGCGAAAATCCCATAATAAATCAGGATGTAAAAGTAACCCAGGAAATTACAGTCATACATACGGGACAAAGTTAGAGCCTCGTTTTTTGATCGGCTAACTTTTTTGATTCCAAAACCTTCTCCTAAATGTAACAAATACTAATGATTAATTTTAAATAGTTTTTTTTGGAAAAAAACAACTCTGCCACAAGTGAATTCTCAGATGGCACGAAGTGGCGAGCCACTGTCGAAATTCTCCAATACTTTTATATTTTTAATACGCTGTAGGCCATCGTTGTCACATCAATGCTAGGAATATCCTTGCATTCGAAAGAAACATCTTTTCAGGTGTTTAACGATCGATTAAGATGCAACAGGCAATAATTTACGATTTTTTAATTTTTTGCATTTTTCAATGCTATTTTTATACTTATGATAAATTTTAAATAGAAAAACATTGGAAAAAAACAACTCGGCCACAAGTGAATTCTCAGATGGGACAAATATGTACTTTTCTGAAAACCTAATCAAAGTCAAAAGCGAGATAATCGCGGACAAACATATATACACTAAGGTCAAACTAAGATCCTAATTTTTTTGTTTGAACTCGGTTATCAATATCCCCTTTCTTATGTTTATGTTATATATTATATGTTAGGTATATATATATATATATATATATATATATATATATGCTTGGAAGAAATTGCTTATTAGCGATAAGGCCGCCAATTGTTCTTTTTTATATTGTCCTATGTAATTTACCATGGTGCATTAAATCTTTTTTTTAATCTTATGTACCTATGAGGTTGTTATATTCTATGTTAGTATTTGCATATTAAATATGGTTTTGTTTCATACACATTCAACCATAAACATGTCGAGAAAAGCAAAAGTTCCATAAATCATAGGTACTTACTGATTTCTTGCTAGGTAGTAAATCAGCGATGTATGAGAGTGTTTTAATTTCACTGAGTGCAAAGTCCGACTCATCATGCTGAGAAGAAAGTAGTCGTCTTGTAAAGGTCTTTTCAGATGTCAAATTTAAGTCAAAAGCAACTTTGAATATTGTTAAGATTGATATTGCATAATTAATTCTTTCTCGATCTTTACTCGAATTCAATAAAAGACAATTAGTTTTCCATTATAATATGAATGAATGAATGAATGAGCAGTAGCTTAGCGCGGTCGACTTGTCATTAAATGGGTGACCAATAGATAATAATTTGTGAACCCCTTTCATACCTCCAAACGTTGGGTCGGACGCCCCTGAATTTTATAAAGGAGAATACTTGCTCCCTTATTAAATTTTTGGGGCCTCCGCAACAGAGGCGTCGGCAACTGTGGGCCTCAGCCACGGACAATAAATGTTTGAATCCACATTGAGACCTCGTGGCTCATGTTCCATTTCATTCTCCATACCCATTTTTAAATCTTCTTCTTTTTCTTGGCGTATCGACTCTGGGTCTTATATTTGTGAGGACCAAAACTCACCCATGTTAAAAATATTATTTAAAAGGTCGTCGTTGCAACCAACTTCATCAGATAATGTTACGAATGTTGTCTAGTACAACAATGTACATAATTATTTTACTTTCTGGCCATAAGTAATACTTATTGAACACAAAAAGCAAATGATTTCCTCGAGGGCATCTGCCGTTATCCGTCTAATTGGATTGAGCGATACTGGACACCACCAAATGAGCCGTAAAAGCAATTTGGAATTTGACGCGCAGCCATATTTCTCTAAGCCCAGCCACGTTTCACCAAAACACCTTACCTATTAAGAAAGTTTGTATAGCATACACCTATGTAAGTACTACTAATTTGACCCCGATAATTTTGCAGCTCTACCTCTTCCAGTACTTATTCTTCTTCTTCTTATCGTATGAGGATTAGTGGCCATCTCTGGTGTCAGAGTTTATTAGGCCGCCTATAAGGCTTAACGACTGTTATCGGATGTCAACAGCTGCGACCGATGGTTTAACATACCCACTGAAGCACGGAAGCGCTCAGTTGTAATGCCACTTTACGCTCACCCATCCGACACCTGACCGGACCGAGCGTTGCTTAACAAACGTGATCGATTACGATCAGTCTGTCAAGCACTTATTTAAACTAATAGTAGTTGAATCGAAACTAATATCAATAGTGTGGAGTAACTGTCTGTTTATCTGGTATTTTGTCTACGTACCCTAAACCACTGAATAAAGTTTGATGAATTCCACTTAGGCAAAGTCGCGGGAGGATTCGTGTTATCTCGGTTTTTACGGATATCCGCAGCTTGAGAAAACACGTTTCCCTAAAGAGATTAAAGACAAAAAAATAGACTAACATAAACAAATAAGCATCAAATTGCAACTATATTTGTCTTGACCACAATTCTTGAAGCTTGATGAAGCATACAAAAGTCGGCCAAGTGGCTGTTGAAACAATAACGAAAAGAGACGTCAGATTCAACGGTAGGTACGTTTATACGTACGAGTAACTGGCATTTCATGTGATATTATTGAATAGTTCGTTTTAGGGTTCCGTACCTCAAAAGAAAATAACAGAACCCTCATAGGATCAGTTTGTTGTCTGTCCGTCCGTCTCCGTTTATCTCGGAAACGCGTTGAGGTATCGTTATGAAAATTAAAACCATAATATTCAGGTCAACAGTCTGTTGAAGCTGTAAAAGAATCAAACTTGTAAATTAACATAAAAAAATACATAGGACAGTTTATGTTGCAAAAAAGCCTATATTTCGACACTGTCAAGGGAATCAAAATTTATAGGGTACTTCCCGTTGACCTAGAACTATGAAAGGACTTGGCTAAAAGTTCATAGATAAAATACCCAGAATCGCCAGCAACGAAATGTATAAAAATCTGAATGAGTTCACTATATTGTAAACTCATTCCATTTCCAAAAAAATCTGCCTCCTAATCCATATACGAGTAGTACAGAAGATAGGGTATTATTTAATCGATCAGCAAAAAAAACTCTAACCTAACCTAACCAATAATTGATTGTTCAGCAAGAAAACCAATTTGGTCAGCAAGTACTAGGTAAGCCAAAGAGAGTTTCTGACCAAATTGATATTTAGCTGATCAAAATATTTATTCCTCAGAAGATATTACATTGTATAATAATTACAGTTACATTTATTTTTGTCGACTTTTATTTTATCACTATCACTTTACTATATGATGATATATTAAAACAATCCTCAGTGGCTGAGCATTATCTTCAGCCTTATCAATACTTAACATCAGGTATGATGAAGGCTAAGAGCCTCACCGTCCTTCCTTCTTTCATAAAAAAAATAAGTAAAAATGTACCGTTTAATATTGTTGAAAAAATGGCAACAAATATTTTTAGTATCTGTTGCAAGGCTGACTTTTTACATGTGACAACATTGGTGTGTCTTGTCTCTGATACTTTTTATCTCGTCGTTCAATAAAGGTTTGCTGCGTCCATCCATATTGTATTAAACACGTGTTCGTTTCTTTCAATACCAAAAACCCCTATATTTTCATCTAATATAGCCTAACTAATAATTATAAACGCGAAAGTGTGTTTGTTTGTTTGTTTGTCCTTCCTTCGCGCCCTTAGTTAGTTACCAATCGACTTGACTTTTGGCATAGAGTTAGTTGAAAGGAAAGAGTAAACGAACTATGATATTTGGCAAGTAATATCGTCTTTTACTATAAGTACAGGAAAAAAAATTAAAACTAGACATTTGTAATGAAATCTTGAAATATTAGTCTTTAGTTTTGGAAACTGAATTTCGAGAACACTTCGGAAAAAACTGCGAGATTTTAGGAATTGAGATTCTTAAACTATTTATAATATTATATATAACCTCGGTCCGACTCGACTTGTCTGGTTTTTTTTTATCGATATAGCACCATTGCACACGCAAAAAACCACCCCTCTTAAACGACACAGCGTATGTGTGTAATGAAGACAAGATAAAACGGGAGCATATTAAGTCGACAAAATATCAACTTTATTTAACAATCGCCTGCGTTTTAAGGACGCATTTTTTTCTACGTTTACCTAATACTGACGTAGGCACTAAACAAAATTGCTTTTCTTCTCGGATTTAGTCAGTCATCTCGAGACCTGCAAACGCTGCAAAGATGCTGAAACGTCTAGACGTTGTTTAATACTAGTACTATTATAAATTCTGTGCCGAAACGTCGAGTTAACTTAAAATTTAACTAAATAATCTAAAATTGCCATAAAAGTGAAACGCGTTGTTAGCATAAATACTTTACATATTTGGTATATTAATAGTTCTGTAGCTGTTTCAATTGATTGGCTGAAGTTAAAATTGATTTTGCATTTCAAAATGATTGTACACTATAGTTGAAACAGATATGGCTAACGTTTCTTGAAGTAACGAAACTATCGTTTGGTCCCAATAAGTCACATCACAACGTGTCACACTGTTACTCACTGGGAAAAAATTCCCATCGAGCCACAGTGTTACTCGTTAGGACAGAAAATATAAAAATAATTCCCAACAAGTCACACCCCGAAGTAAAAAAAATCTTAACCTGCCCCTTAATTGTCTAATTTCAAAATCTATCACAATCCCTTTCAGAGCTATTGTGATTGTGATATTTTCGTCTGCCACTTTGCTTAGACAGTTCAATTTCGTTTTTTCCATACCTTTCAAAACGCGTCCCGATCACAATCCCTTTCAAATGTCAAATAGTGACGGCCTGAAGTATGTAAATATCTTTGAAATGACGAATTGAAAGGGATTGCGATAGATTTTAAAATTAGACAATTAGCCCTTATTACACTCTGAACAAGGACTCTTAGTAACTTCTCAAAACATCTTAAATAATGTGCGACTCTGCTAATGTTCCATACCTTCGGTTGCCTTCGGGATGTGACTCGATGGGATTTTTTTTATAAATTGTTCTCCCAACGAGTAACACTGTGACTCAGTGGTTTTTTTTCCCCAACGAGTACTAGTGTAACTCTTGGGAACAAATATGCCGCATCAAATAAAACGTAAACTGCGTGTTATACCGTAACTTTTATAGCTTTAATATATAGTAACAATAACCGTTACATTCCGTTAGCGCAACATCGACTAAAAGCATTCAGCAAGCTCTAACGTATTTCGTGTGAACAAAATAATAGATTTTCGCGAAAAAGCGCCATCGCTGTTCGATTAATTGAATTGCACGCCACCGGAGACCCGAAATTATTCGTGACAGCAATTTGAGACGAGTTTAGCGGATAACTATGTTTATATAATTAACGTAATCTACGTCACTTAAGGGCTTAGTAAAGTGCCTTAAGTATTAACGTAATATGATTACTTTAATTCATTATCATTATTTTTGGGCGGTTTTAGGGTTCATTAGTAATTTGACATGAATGTGTATAACTGTCATGCCGAAAAAGTGCTGGAATAAAATCTTAAAAAAAATATACTATTGTTTGAGGTAAGGTAGGGATGACAAAAAGGTTGTTGATCTCAAAGCCTGTGGTGCCATTGGATAGGTATTTTAAAAATATTATAGATTACACTTTTGGATTTAGGAATCGAATATAAAACTTTAAATTGCAAAATATTGATTGACTAGTGCGTCTAAAATTTATTCGGTAGCTTATGGATATGTGAAAAAAATCAGGACAGTTAGCATATATTAGGTTGGGGAAAAAGTCTTTTCGCATATAGTATGTATAAATTTCTAATAAAATCTCTTTGGTCGGTCAAGATGAGTAAATCTAATGAAGAGATTCGAAACATTAAAAATTTTACTACTTAAAAATATTTGCGATTTTATGGACCTATTGCAGTGTATGTGAGAGTAGCACAAATTTGGTTTAAGCGTTTTCAACCCGGAAATTTTGATTTCAAAGATGCACGTCGCTCTGATAGCCCTTACGGATAAAATGAATGCCATTTTTTAAAAAGTGGAACATTTCAGTAATTACGACGTAGCTAAAGAACTGAGAATTGACCACAAAACAGTTTTGGCGCATTTGAAAAAAATGGGTAAACAAAAAAGCTTGATATTTGGGTACCTCACGAGCTCACTGAAAGAAACGTAATGAACCGTGTACTCATTTGTGATTCTTTATTACGACGTAATGAAACCGAACTATTTTTGAAGAAGCTGAACTGGTGATGAAAATTGGATCACGTACGACAAGAATGTGTGAAAAAAGTCGTAGTCAAAGGCCGGTCAGGCTTCACAGACTGTGGCGAAACCCGGGTTAACTCGCAACAAGGTGATACTGTGTTGTGGTGGGATAGGAAGGGCATTATTTATTATGAACTGTTACCACCAGGCAGGACCATCGATTCTGAACTCTACTGCGAACAACTGATGAGATTAAAGCAAGAAGTTGAGAGAAAGCTTCCGGAATTAATCAACAGAAGGTCTAGCGTTATCATGGTGAAAACCACACTTTCACCATGATAACGCTAGACCTCGCACATCTTTAGCCAGTCAGCAAATAATATGAGAGTTTGGCTGGGAGGTGTTAATGCATCCGCCGTATATTCCTGACCTTGCACCTTCAGATTTCTACCTGTTTCGGTCTCTTCAGAATTCTTTAGGCAGGTTAGGGTAGGGTAGGTTAACATCACGAGAGGACTGCCAAAACTTGTCGCGGTATTTTGATCAGAAGCCCCAAAATTTCTATAGCAATGGGATCATGTCCCTATCTATAAGATGACAAAAAGCTATTGAACAAAATGGCACCTACATAATTTAGTTAAATGTAAATAAACTATATTAAAAATGTTTAGAATTTTCTAAAAAAATGCGAACAAACTTTTCCCCCAACCTATTATAATTAAGATGAAACGAAAACTATCACCGCTAGACATACTTTACAGATTAACGATTATTAATTAATGAACATATAAAATTTATATAAATTGGAAAAGTTATCAAATACAAATTATCAGTACAAATTACTGAATTATTGAATAGGTAAAGTCGTAGTAGTAATGTCAAACAGAGAGCAATTAATGTAAGGCTAACTACGGAACCTTATACTGTGCGTGGCCCGCCGCACTTGGCCATTTTTTTATATTATTGAGGGATAGAGAGTTCATGCATACTTTTAGTTAAATAACGTAAAAGAAAGAGGTTTTTTAATGTGCGACCCATAATTACTCATGATTTATAGAAATCTAACATCATGGTATCCAACTTTCAGAAAATTTAACATAATGGGAATTCAACTTAGTGGGAATCCAACTTTCAAAAATTCAACTTAACGGGAGGACCACTTTATGGTCCTGCCTGAAGGCAATTTGAGAGGAGTTTAGTGGGTAACCGTTTATTTATGTAAATAACGTAATCTTTGTCAATTAAGAACTTAGTAAAGTGTTAACGTAATATGATTACTTTAACCCATTAACCTTTTAAAATGTTTTTTATATTATCAAGAAATAGATAGTTCGTATATATTTTTAACCCCCGACGCAAAGAGGGGTGTTATAAGTTTGATGCCTATGTCTGTCTGTCTGTCTGTACGTATATTCGTAGAGCCTAAACGAATCAAGCGATTTTAATGCGGTTTTTTTTTATTGAAAGCTAAATTAATCGATATGGTTCTTAGCCACGTTTGATGAAAATCCATCTGGCCATTTATGGAGATGGTCAATTGCCCGCCGAAACGGTAAAAGATACAAAGGTAGTGCTTTGACTAAAATAATGTACACCCTGGGCAAATTTAGGTGCAGCAAAAAAAAAACAAAATGGCAACAAATTTTTCTTTCTGTACATAAATATTCGTAGTGCCTAAACGATTTAAGCGATTTTTTTTTATTGTGTGTAATTTAAAAAGATTGAAATAAAAATAACATTTTAAAATTTTAAAAACGCCCCGAAAAAAAAAAAAAATTCTCTCTCGGTCGGAGGACCACAAAAAAAGAAGTACTATATTATACGTTGGGGGTCCCCCGACCGAGAGAGAAATTATTATTTTTTGTGTCGGGGCGTTTTTTTTTTTTTTTTTTTTTATATAAGTAACGTCATTGAAACAGTTACCTACTTTTAATGTGCGACTCGAAATTACTCGCTACTATGTTTATGCAATCTACGTAATCTACGCTTAGTAAAGTTTTAAGCTTTTTTATATTATTGAAAGATAGAGTTCATGTTCAGTTCATGTTTAATATTTTAAACTTAATAAAACAATATTTTGAATGAGCCACTTAAAAACATATTTCATAGACTAGGTTTTATATTTTAGTCAAAAACAACAGAAAATCAGAAATGCCAAATTCAAGGAAAGAAGTAGACTGTAAGTCTTGTTACTCAACGGTCTAAACCAGGGCTTTAAAATCAAGACTAAATTTAAAATTACTTCGTACTTATAAATTTTTTATTTTGCATTTTACAATGCTATTTTTGTGTGATAAATATTAAACAAGAAAATATACTAGAAAAAAGCAACTAGTCTCATGGCGACATGAGACATCCCGTCAGGGCGACATGAGACTAGTTGCTTTTTTCTAGTATATTTTCTTGTTTAATACTTCGTACTTTGTACCAAGCCAGCTCCCCACAGGAGGGGGAGGGATCGGTGCCCCACCAACTAGAAATCTAGAAATAGTATAGACCACTAGTACTATCCGCACCGTTCCTGTGGAACTCGTCCCAGACTGGTCATTCCTCCACTGGCTTAATACAATTAATTTAAACAATTAAATTTAAAAGAGGACTTGCAAAGGGACTAATGCCATAATACCCTCTCTGATTGCCAATCAGACACCAAGGATATGCCCGTGTGGAGTATGTATTTTGAATGAGTGTCTGTGATATTGTGTAGTACCTAGCTAACCCTAACTGCCTAACCTTTGGCCAGCATCTGTTAGCCCAATTCATCCTAGGCTACACTTGTACGTTATGGGTCCACTAACTATATGACACATCTTGAAGCTAGTATTAACAACAGGCAAACCATTAAAGCATATCCAATTCATGTCATGTCTGTCAGTCAAAGTCAAAGTCAAAGTCAATATCATTTATTCAGTCTAGGCTGTTACAAGCACTTATGAACGTCAAAGAAGCTATGCCATCGGTTCACAAACCCTACGGCGGGAGACCTTGTAACGAGAAGAACCGGCAAGAAACTCGTCAAGGGCTGTTTTTTTCTCCCTGTTTTATTTCATACAGAGTCGTCAAATTGAAAAATGACCTTAACATATCAGTAAGGTCAATTTCCATCACAAAAATAAATACTAATTATAATATTAAATTTTATGGTTATTGTAACCGTAAACAATTTTCAACTGGCAAAGAAAGACTTATCTATCATACATTACAACATTTCTCGCATTACAAGATTACTGTACTGCAAGTTGTGAGGAACATACAGGTCAGTATCAATTTATTTTAGAAAAAAAATATATTTAACCTTTAAGCACAAGATTAAGATAAGCAGGCTGAAGTAGACCCATTTCCGCTGGCGGCACCCGTTCACGAGCATGATGCATGAACCAGCCATCGCTTCGCTCAACCATATTTTAGGGAACGTAACGACCCGCCTCACACGACACCGCCGAAGAAACGTTTGAGTGAGCATGACGTACTTCAGGTACTTATGTTAAGCTGTATAAATATATAAAAAAAAATAACAACAGAAATAAAAAGAAAGATAAAAGTGCATTAATGTAAGACACAACATACAATGTTAGTAGAAGACGCATCAGCTGGGTCATAATCACAAAGCATATTTAAAGTAAGTTAACAAAAAAGAATACTTTTATATAATTGGAATAATTTGAAAACATTATTTATTTTTATTTATTCTGATCAAGCAGTGCCACGCGTCTCAACTTAAAAAAACATAATTAACATAAAATCAAAACAAAAATTTATATCTCAACACATTTTAACACAAGCAGACATGAGCAGACCCATCCCGCTGGCAAATTCATTTGCATAAGGTACGATTTGTAAATAAAACTCACTGAACTATTGGAAACAACTTACTCATCCCAGAACGTCGTCACTACCTACTCACTTTCACAAGTACTAAACCACCAACCTAAGTACTAAACCACTGACTTCAGCAGTTAATTCAAATATATATATTCAAATATATATTTATTATGATCGTTCAGGACCGTGTCAACACTGCGAATCCAGAGCCCGCTCGCCTCTCCGCCCTCGTTCGGGACCATCCCTACCCCCGGCCTTATTTCTTTCTTATCAATCTTTGTTTCTCCACCGTACTTTACCGAATTCCAAGAATTTTAAGAAAGTTTATAAGTAGTTTGCACATGTCAAGGACCAAAAGTCCTTGAAACTATCCTATTCACTTGTAACATGATAACAGCCATGGGAAAGACGTTAGTGTCACGAATTCTGTTATTTATTATTGTTTTAATACGGCCATATTTTGTTATTACTGCTGCAGTTTTTGTTGAAAACCAAAGATATCGACGAAACGTGTCAACGTTTTTATAATTTATGAAACTCTTAAAACATTCGTCAGTGCAAGTAGTGATTTACATTGGGACTTGAATATTTCTACAATATTTATCTCATAGCGACACAGTCTGTAGACTTTTCTGTAACAGGCCGTTTAATTAAAATCGTAAATTAAATGCATTCTGTAAGCATAGGCGACACCTTGCCATTCCCATTTTAAAGGGATGAAAGAAATTACTATTTAGAAATGGAGCTGATATAATGGAGTTTTCCAATACAAATCACAATAAGTAAGGTAGTACATTATTGCATTGTGAATTAGTAGTTACGTACCTATCAATGTAGACAATAGTTATTTTAACCTCACACGCTCTGAAAAGGAGGTTTTGTCAATCAGTTTAGGCTTTTTGCGGCCTAGCGCGGCAAAGTACTTTTTTAATTTAATACCTAAAAATATGTCTTAATGCGTTTCGAATCGCACTATTGACTTTTTGTTACATTTTATTTTTATTTTAAATAGCCTTAAACGGAGTATTAATTATAATACACCGTTTTGGTTTTATTATATTATTTTAGTTCATTGAATCATAAAAACAATAACAATAAGATTAAACTATTTGTTATAAGAATTTTATATTAGACTGGGTGAGATTTCACAACCTATGATTGGATTTCGGAACGTGACATAAATCTTTATTTTTAAATTGTTTTGTCTTGTACCTCATGTCAGTGTCAACATTTACGGAATCGTTTTCATTGTTATTTATAAGTAACAATATATTCCTACTTTAAATAACTTTGAATTAACTATAATACTCCCTTTTTTATTATTTTAGTTTTTTATATTATTAAAACAACGAGAATAAGGTATATTTAGATTAAACTTTATGTTTAAAGATTCTTTTACCGGATGTTAACTGCGGAAACAACCATAAAATGTTCCTCGCTGTTGTAAGGTGAAAAATTGTGTGTTGCGCTCGGCAGAAAAGTTTTTAGCGTCTTGTACCTTTGAAATCCTCGCTTCGCTCAGGATTCAATCTTTGAATCCTAGAATCCTTCACTTGCTCTGCTTTCAATAGAGGTAACTCGCCGCTAAATAACCAACTTCCCAGCCTTGCTTAACAAATAACTATTGCACCTCACACGCTCGGAAAATGAGGTTTTGTCATTCAATTTCGCATTCAATTTAAAACCTAAAAATATTTCATAATGCGATCCGAATCGCATTATGACGTTTTATTTATTTATTTATTTAGGTACACAAAACAGAGTGACAGCAAATACATGAAGTCCAGTACAAACAGATAAAGATTTATGATAGGCTGCAACTCCACAAGTATGTGTACACAGCATGTTACATTATATTCTTATTTTCAATAACTTTGAATTAGTTATAATAACAGTTTTGTTTATGATACCTAGGTGTCATGTACGTCCTATTAGTCCTATGGCTAATTTTTAAACTCAAGACAATACTTTATTGTAATCTGACACGTAACGTTTTCGGTTTGGCTGATCTGCCTTTGTATTTTGTAACATTACGAGATTGTGAAATATCACTGTCAGCTAACATTTCCACTTCTCCAAAAAAAGATACTTACTTTTATACTTATGGTAAATTTTAAATAGAAAAATATTGGAAAAAATTAACTCGGCCACAAGTGAATTCTCAGACGGGAATCGAACCCGCGACCTTTGGAAATCCGGTCCAATGCTCTAACCGCTGAGCTACCGAGACTTATGTTAAGTAGACTTATGTTATTAAAAATTTACCATAAGTATAAAAATAGCATTGAAAAATGCAAAAATTACAAAATCATAAAAGATACTTAACTACAGTCTCGAATATTTTAGTCTTAAATAACGACTTCTTAAATTAATGTTAGTAAGTAACACAATAAACAAATTAGTACATTTACGTTATCACTGTGACCACAATACCTAATTCCTCGCTAATACGTTCGTACAAGCTTCCAAATGTAATTGAAATGCGAATTAGCGGCATAGCATTGCGAGATTGTGAAATGTCATTGTCAGCTTATTATTACGCTTCTTGGGCTGAATTGCGGGATGGCTTAGCATTTGTGCCAGTACGTGCACGACGCGTAATCATAAGGTTATCAGCATAAATCTTTGTTACTTTAAACCCCATTTTGTAGAGCTCTAGGTGTAAAATTGAACCGGCTTCTGATGCTTAAATACATAAACTTTTGATCAATATTTTAAGTTCCAAAAATAATTGGTTTTTCCATTTACGCTTTTTCAATACCTATTGCATGTGCGATGCTGTTGTGTGTGATAACGTCGACGAATAATGTCGACCCATCTTACAAGCAATCTCACATTTATCTAAAAAAACATTCAATCTTTCTCATTCTAAATACTAGGAAGTGACAGAACTCAGTTTTTTTACATTAGACATTATAAGTCCTGAATAATTGTAGAATGAATTATTATAAGGGAAACAATTATTATTATGTATTTTTAATATTATTTCATCGAAAAACTCGCTGTATTTGAGCTGCAAAATCTACTCCTTTAATATATTTAGCCTTCTTATCATTTCATAAGGTTCTTAATAAAATAAATGTTACTTCGTAGTATTTCAAGCTTGCCTATTATACTAATCTTCTGGCCGATTTGTATTATATGTTAGGTTTAAGCTTCTGTTTGATCGCATCTTACCGCCTCTGTAGTCTAGTGGTAAAACCACCGGTATCAGACCCAGGGGTCCCGGATTCGATTCCCAGCGGGGATATATACATATTGTATTCGGATTGGTTGGAAGTAGGACTTGTTGTAAGTCCACCTGGCTAGCTACCACCATCTAATCTAAGTCTGACGCCATAACAACAATGTTTTCAGCATTGTTGTGTTCCGGCAGTTAGAGATAAGATAGCCAGTTCCTCAATGATTGAGGATTCCCGGAGAAGCTCGTTTCCATCTTCAGCCTTATCAATACTTAACATCAGGTATAATGAAGGCTCCCCGTCATTCATTAAAAAAAAACTTGTTACGTTATTATTTAGGCCTTGATATTTTAAAAGTTTATCTTAGGTACTACAGAATCGTCAAGAAAAAAGTATCAGTAAGAATGTAACTATATTATATGTCACGTGTAAACATTAAAAATGATAATCTGCTTTTATTAATACTATGAGACAGCCAGACATTTGTCCGAAACTGTTCATTGCTGCGTTGTTCTCCAATCTTTAAGCTCTTGGACTGGAAAGGACTCGGCATCAACATTAATAGCCAGTATATGACACACCTTTGTTTTGCCAATGATATAGTCCTTATGGCTGAGACCTCGGAGGACCTGAACACAATGCTCGAAGATCTCTGTAGTGCTTCCCAAAGATTCCCTCCCTCCCTGATCCCAAAGAGTGGGTCTTAGGATGAACATGGATAAGACGAAAATCATGTCAAATTCCCATGTTGTACCCACTTCAGTTCACGTTGGGAACACTACGCTCAAAATTGTTGACCACTACCTTTACCTTGGACAGACAATCCAGTTAGGTAAGTCCAACTTCTAAAAAGCGATCTCTCGTCGAATCCAATTCGGATGGACAGCATTCAGGAAGTTCTGTAAAATCTTCGCGTCCAACTTACCACAGTGTCTCAAGACTCAAGTCTGTGACCAGTGTGTGTTTCCAGTGATGACTTACGATAGTGAAAGTGGTCGCTAACTATGGGTCCGATAAAAAAGCTCAAGGTCACCCAGCGTGCAATGGAGATGCAAATGGAGCGGCGTTTTCCTACGTGATCGAATCAGAAATGAGGAGATCCGTAGGAGAACTAAAGTAACTGACATCGCTTGAAGAATTGCTCAGATGAAGTGACAGTGGGCGGGATAATAGCGAGAAGAACCAATGGTCGTTGGAGCGGAATGGTTCTGGGATGGCCACCACGCACAGGACGACGCTCCGTGGGTAGGCCTCCGACAAGGTGGACCAACGATCTGGTAGATCGTTGTGGAGATCCTTTAAGGAGGCCTATACCCAGCAGAGGGTGTTATGTGGCTGAAACGAAGACGATTAATACTGACCTAATTAATACTGGTGAATGTGGAAAAAATATTAAATTTATCACTTTTCTCGGTTATTCTTAATAATTAACAACTGTCTTTGATAAAGGTAATTAAACAAGATGTTTGTAGGTTAATAACTAGTCAGTTCTGACTCTGACAGCCTTTTAACCTAGGAAAACGCCAACAGAAGCGGAAAAGGGGGTCGGAGGGAGAAGCCCCCCGCCACCAAGAAAGCACGAAAGCTACCAGTAAGTTAGGTTAGGTTAGAACTGTGACCAAATGACAACGCCAGAGACGACTTTATTTAAAAAGTACTAAAATATGATACCAGCCGGGGGAACGCTTCTATTGACGTTTTGTAAGTCGTGTAGTTTTATGGTACTATTCAATAGTGTTACGTATAAAGATCAATTTAGCTTAATTCATCAAACTCGAACCGGACACCGGTGTCCAGAGAACAATTGAATGTATATAATCCGGGGCCTAAAGGTGTAACATAATGAATTAAATTAAAGACAAAGCCAGGAAAGATAAAAGATTACATAGTTCTTACATTATTTTAAGGTACAGTCGGGAAACTTCCCGGTTTACCAGTAGTTTTTTTAGAGAATTTATTTAAAAAAAGTAATAGATATATCGTAAACGTGTATATCACAAATAATAGATCATTAACAGGTATTTCATTTAAAAAATAAATGATTTCTATAACCTTAGTACTTTCCGAGAAAACGTTTCTAAAAAAAACTCTACTGATCAACCGGGAAGTTCCCGACTGTACCTCTTACTCACACTAACTAAAATAAAATGAAGTTCACTTTAACTTACTTAGTAGCTCGAAATATGAACCATATGCAGCAATACACTGACTTTTATTATTTACTTTTTTGACTAATATTCATCATAATTCCATACTAAAGGCGTCAAGACGCGAGTTCAATAGTTTTTTTAAGAGTTGTTTTTAATATTAGATACTACTCTACTCATACTAAATTGATCTGTACCTATGATTAACACTATTGATTGGTACCATAACAGTACACGATGTTATTTTTTCAATCCGCCGGTTCGATTCCCGGAGCAGGTAAATGATTTCTCAAAAATCTTTGAATGCAGTTTAATTTATTTTTGAAAATGGAGAAATGTTTCCTTTGAGTAAAATTTGCTCACATCAGTATTTAGGGTAGGTACTTTCCCTATGACCGTCTTTTTTTTTCATATTGCGTTGGTATACATACCTACCTTATTTTCATAGCATCATTCCTCTTTGCGTATTTCACAAACTTATCAGTTCTTAATTCAGTTTGGGAATAATTGTTTCACAACTAATTAATCACAATAGGATCTGGAAGCATCAACATATAAATCAATCAATCAACATTTGGCTCAATAGCCAAACTTGGATTGCTTGTCGATTGGATGACTAATGTTGCTGCGAACTTTTCTTTATTAGCGGGTAATGTGGAGGTAGATTCTTCGTGTTATCCCAAAATTTCCTGAATTAATGATTCGTTGGGTTACGTATTTCCATTTTTTTAAATAATGTATAAATTCATGGATATATTACCTGCAAGCCTAACTATGTCTGTTGAATTTTGGTAGTGGAAGGTAATACTATCGGACAGCGTATAGTATCGGACAATGTTGATAACATCTCTATTTCAAACATCCTAAGCATACAGTGAATCGGTCTGTGATAAGCTGCCTAGTAGTAGCTGAGTAGTTCGATTTCGACATTCGGTGACATTAGACGGGTAGTATTATTAAATTTTACATACATACTGGAGTCTCCACTAAGTTATTGTTGGGTATAAATTATTGGAAAAAATTGAAGTAGTACCCAATGTTCTGTCATTATTGAAGAGTAGTGAATTTTTACCGTCTAATCAGCATGTTAGCGCTGTAACTACAACACGTAAATTTTTATATGATTTTGACTCACTTTCGGTTGAAGAACGCAAACAGGCTGAAGAGATTATCCGCGAGTTTTAAAACATAACGAACGTTAAGAAAGAGCTTGGTAGGACACATTTAGTAACTCATATGATCGATACCGGTGATCATCCGCCTATTAAACAACATTACTACCCGATGTCTCCAGATAGGTTGACCGAGTAAAACAAACACCTACACCAAATGCTGAAAGACGATGTGGTTGAGAGAAGCAACAGTGCGTGGAACAATCCCGTTACCTTAGTCCGTAAGGCAGATGGAACAACGCGCTTTTGCTTGAACAACCGTAAACTAAATGCAGTCTCTAAACATGTTGCTTACCCGTTGCACTATATCAGTAGTATACTGGACCAGCTGAGTAACGCGAAATACATCTCTACAGTCGACATTTTTTCTGCCTCTCGCAGGTGAAACTTTACGACCTTAATAGCTGCGAGAACCTTAACCATACCCTAACGCGGCCTCTACCATTTTAAAATTATGTGCTTCAGTTTGACTTTCGCTCCGGCCACTCAGCTGAGACTTTTGGGATCGTCTGTTTGGTCCCGAGTTCGGTAACCGGTGTTTTGTTTCTTAGTCGATATCATATTAATTTCTTCGTCCCTTACAGAGCATCTGGAGCTGCTACATAAAGTATACGAGAAGTTACAGCAGGCCAACTTAAAGGTTAACCTAGAAAAATGCATTTTTTTTTTAGGAAATTACTTAAATATCTGGGGCTCTTGTCAATGAATTTGGGTTGCGCACCGATCCTGACAAGGTGAGGGCTATTGTCGATTTTAGTCCATTTCTGATATCCTTGGGCAGGCATTCCCTGAAACCTCAGTTTATTTCATATTAATATTACTAAAACTGAGTACCTGTTTTTATAACATTGCAATTTATTATGACTTTATGTATATAATCAATTACAGTACTTTATAAAAACTGATTTATTTGTCACTGAATAGTATTTATGTCTTATTTACCCGTTGTTTGTCCGAACAGAAACAGGTAAGAGGTAACATAAGTTTTTTTTACTAAACTAACTAGAAATACCACTACACGAACTACTTATCGGATTAAGATGAAACTTTGCAGAAATGTAGCTTATACATCAGAATAACATATAACTACTTGGAACTACGCAGGTAAAACCGCAGGCGGCCGCTAGTTACCAAAAAGAGATACTTTTTAGTTTTTTTAGTTCTTGTGATACTTGTATAATACTTAACAATAACATTTTATTTCACTTTTTATTCAATGACATTTAGTCAGTATTCTAAACTACCATATATTTACCACTTATGAATAAATAATAAAATAAAATTAATAATATGTCCCATACTAAACAAAACTGTCCGATACTAAACGAAACCGGTACTGCATTTGATGTATTACGCTCTTCTAAATATTAATTAGCTTTTGTTGCATGGTACTCAGTGTAAAACATTAAATATAATAAAATAGTAATAAATACTAAATTAATTTAATTAGTAATATTGATTTATATACTTTGAATGAATAATATACAATAATGCCAATTACAAAAAAAAAAAGTATTGAATTTAATCAATAATGCATGAATGCTTAGAATTCCACCCGTGAGTACGCGCCGCTGCACGCTCGTGCGATGGTTGGACTAGGCAGGTAGAAATATTTACGTTGTATTGTAATAAGGAAAATTATAAATGCATACCCTACAAAAAATATTGATAGTTATTTTAATTAATTATAATAAATGATTGTACAAGATGACGAAACCAAACAGTGTAAGGTTAAACCTAAACAGGTTTTTGTGACACTGTTTTCATGTAATGTTATAATGTATTAATATTGTTAAAATTTTAATAAATAATAATAATAATAAATATTGAATTATTCTAATACTTATTCATAATTTTTTATAAGCTTTTAAGAATGCTGTCCCGTACAACCATACATGTCCGATAATAAAATAAATAAAAGAAAATGTTATAAGTAAGTAATTGGTTAAGTTATTTAACTTTTAAACTTACACACATATTAAATGAAGACCAACTTCATAACTATGAAATTAAATGATGTTTATGACTAAGTTAGAGACTGATTTGATAAAAATGAAATATATCCGATACTATAATACCTTCCCCTATGTCATGCATGTTCGCTCATGCTCTTTGCTAATTTCATCAAAATTGGTTTAGGGTTCATTTTACTTTTAAACTTATACACATATTAAATGAAGTCAAACTTCATAACTATAAAAATAGGCGATACTCGAAAAAAATATAGTGAATGAGATAGAATGAGAAAACGACGCGCACGGGAGCGAGACCGATTTGGCAGATTAGGCAAAAAAAACACAAAATCACTTCGTATTAAAACAACTACAGCGATTTAAAAAAAATGGTTCTATACGATCCTAAATATTATTGGTGTCCACTTATTAAACCAATTTCCAATAGTGTAAGTAACCCCATTTAAGAATAATCTTGAGTTTTCGTATTTTTTAGAGGTCTTTTCGAAAAGAAAAAGTGTCGAGGCAAAATCATAAAATCGTGTTTTGAAACTATAAAATTCTAGATAAAGGTATGAAGAAATATATATGTTATTACCAGATTTGTAAAAACTGTAACCATGCTATAGTTTTTTTTTATCAAAAATCCATACTTTTTCCAAGTAAATGATGTTCATGACTTCAAGTTAGAGACTAATTTGATAAAAAATAAATATATCCGATACTATACTACCTTCCCCGTCATGCATGTTCGCTCATGCTCTTTGCTAATTTCATCAAAATTGGTTTAGGGTTCAGGCACCATAAAGTAACAGTCAGACAGTGTTTCTTATGCATTTCCTAAATGTATTGCTTAAATATAAAATATAAAATAAATATACAATATAAATTATATATATCGAACTGCTTTCATAATAAGTCCTGTAAAGAACACAAATCATGATACGAGTAATATAAGTAATGTGAAACGGCCTTACCTTTAAATATCATCTAATCCTACCAGCCTGTGATACTCTTTAATTAAAATGTCAAAACCAAAGTCGGAGCTGATAACTCCGTTTCAACTTGTATTGACGGTCGGTATACAATTGCGCAAATAATCACAAATTATTTGGGGGTTTCTTACGTTGCCTCTTTGTTTAGAACTGCAAAGATGTAACATAATATTAAGTTTCTACTCTTTTACTATATTAAACTATGTCAACATAAAGAGCGTTTTAATCCATAAAAAAGATATTTAATTAATACTAGTAATATCAAAACAATGAGACAATTATGTTATAAATGAGACATTAAACAACATACATTTTAAAACTGCACGTCAAAAGCAAATTGCATTGGAATTAATTCTGATTCAAAGGCAATAAACGCCTTAGACCCTGGCGCAAAAAGAGGGTTGTTATAAGTTTGACGTGTGTGTGTGTATCTGTCAGTCTGTCTGTCTGAGGCCAAGTGTTATGATGCGGTTTTTTTATTTGAAAGCTGGCGTGATCAAGGTGGTTCTTAGTTAAAGTTTATAAAGATCCATTCAGCCGTTTGAAGATCATCAGCTCATTTCGTACTTTAATTTTCATTTTAATTACCTAAATGAACTGATAACATTCAAAAAAGTTAGCATATTTTCATAAATAATAACTAAGAACCATCTTCATTATATCAGCTTTCAAATAAAAAACCCGCCTCAAACAGTCACAGATTTATCAACTTTCACAGAACATGGATATTTACGATACTTAAACTTGACTGATCGAGTTTAAATTTAAAAACTGAAGCAAATCCGGTGCCGTAATTAAAATATTGTAGGCTCGACCTGATGAAGAGACCAGCACTATCTGCAGAGTTCCCATCTCCTCGATGACTTACAGCACACATATCGTGTTTAAGCTCGTTGAAACGGTCTTGATGAGGGGACAGACATACAGTTAGTGACTTTTACCCGAGTTAGGGCATCGGACAATTTGATCTTAATAATAAAAAAATAAAAAGCTTGAAATAAAACTTTAACAAAAAATATAAAAAAATCTTCTAACACAATAAATACTCTTTAAATGTGTAAAATTATATTTATTTACCCTAATTACTTATTTATTACGTTTATTAGTTTTCACAGACATCGGGGACCAATATAATATACCTATCACTAGGCACATGTACGATATTATTCAGCTCATAGTATCAATCCCTCGACGTCTGTGAAATTAATAAACATAATAAATAAGTAATTACGGTAAATAAATATTATTTTAAAGTTATGGTAAATTTTAAATAGAAAAATATTGGAAAAAATTAACTCGGCCACAAGTGAATTCTCAGACGGGAGTCTCGGCAGCTCAGCGGTTAGAGCATTGGACCGGATTTCCAAAGGTCGCGGGTTCGATTCACTTGTGGCCGAGTTAATTTTTTCCAATATTTTTCTATTTAAAATTTACCATAAGTATAAAAATAGCGTTGAAAAATGCAAAAATTACAAAATCATATATTATTTTAAACTTTTTAAGAGTATTTTTGTGTTGGGGGATTTTCAATTTTTTTATTCTTTAAGAAAAATGTTAAAATGGAACTTGACAGCATTCCTTTTCATTTCACCCGTTACCTCCTAGACTACTCGTAGAATTCGATTCCACCACATTTTCAATCGTCTCTGTCCAACCAATAGTTTGTATAAAGTACTTACTGAAATAGTGAAATCAATACCTATTTCGCTGTTACTTTACAACTTAGGTACCTCACAGTCTTTTTCCTGATAAATTATATTTTATAGTTCTCGTTTAGATGGAATTTTTACACGAAAACGTTATTGACTTATTTTTTATAGTTGTAGCTGCCTGCGAAGTTATACGCGTAGTTAGTTACCACTTATTATATATCTTTTATCTATATAGGTATGTATGATTTGTTTCCATCTTTTAAGATGGAAAGGTTCTTTTAGGTTTTATCTTTTAGGTTTTTTAAAACCTAACGTCCTTCCCTATAGTTTAATTACCAGAATTTATCCAGGTTAGCACATATAAACGAAACAATCGACGACCTTTTTGGCGCAGGGGTACTAAACACGCCTTCTGCGCCAGAGGTCCCGGGTTCGATTCCCGGACAAAACAAATATTTGTGTGCATGATCATGTCTATTTGTCTTGTTTGGGTGTTTAATATGTATTTTATCTATGTATTTAGAAAAAAGTATATAAGTATGTTTATCCGTAATCTAGTTTCCATCACACAAGTTCTTCCTGAAACTTAACGTGGCTAGATAATTGGTGTGATTGTATGCAATTACAAAAAAAAACCTTTACTAAATGTATGATAATGTAGATAAAATGATTTCAAAATATATCGTTATCGCTACGATAAGCTAAATAAGTAAATTGAGAATACCAAAGTTATATTTCAGAAAGTGGCCCTATTTATGAATTCTTCCTGTGTTCAATGATTTTACCTTTGACGTCCAGACTTATTCAATTTAGCGATCGTATCTCAAAGAAAATGATCTCTAATGAAATACCTTTCGTTACCGATTCAGCCGCCACGAAAACTTTTGATTGTTCGTAAGAAAAGTTGCCTGGCCACGCACAAAACATAATTATTAGTAACGGAGTTGGTTAACGTTACATTTTGTGGTTAAATAAACTTTGAAACCCACGTGTAAGTAGGGAAATCTGCAAATGCGTTAAAAACCGATTTATTTGAAATTCAGATTGAAGGTGTCTTTATTTATGTTGGGAGCAGAGGGTGTGGAAGTGCCTGAGAAACATATAAAGACGCCATTATGTTTCGTGAATGAAATCGTGTTACGCTGTTAGGGTCGGGTTGGATCGAAGATTAGGGGTCCTATGTTGTTTTGTTGTTGGGGACTAGAGAGCTTTTTTTATTAGCTCCATTCTTCTCTTTTGACCTTTTCAGTATCGATGTGAAGAAGATTAAAAAGCATCAATTTAGTCTGATTAATTTGCTGGTTACTTTTTTTAAACGTTAAGTTAAATTCCAATAGGTACATTTGGAAGATTTACACAAATATCATAAAAAATTTAATGTTTGTCGTGGATCTTAAACTTCGTTCATAATGTGAATCGTTATTCAATGTGCTTCGTTGTATTCTGTTATGATTTTTTCTACTTCGGGTTATTAAGATTTAATACGCACTCAGCTGTAATTGTTTTCTTGTTGATATATTGTGTGCAATAGCTATTTCAGATGCAAAAATTGATAACTATGAAGTACAAAGCACAGGAAAAGGCCTGTGGCGCCTCTGTGGTCTAGTGGTACAACCACCGGTATCAGACCCAGGGGTCCCGGGTTCGATTTCCAGCGTGGGGTACATATTGTATTCGGTTTGATTGGTGGTAGGACTTGGAGTAAGTCCATCTGGCTAGCTACCACTATCTTATCTAAGTCTGACGCCATAACAACAATGTTTTCAGCATTGTTTTGTTGCGGCAGTTAGAGATAAGATAGCCAGTTGCTCAGTGATTGAGGATTCCGGGAGATGCTCGCTTCCATCTTCAGCCTTATCAATAGTTAACATCAGGAATGTTGAAGGCTAAGAGTCTCCCCGTCGTTCATAAAAAAAAAAAAAATGTTTTCAGTTACATCAACTTTGTATTTAGATTTGCTGGTAGTGTGATGTGCTGTGGAATGAATGTGTTATTATTTCATTCACTCTTTGTGCCACCTGCCTTACTACTCTATTCAAATGGAAAATAGTACTGACGTTATTGATGTTTTAATCCTTGACCTTCGTAAAGGCATTGGAACGAATGCTTGACTTAGTTAAATATACGTTATCTCGGAGTCTTTTAAAAGTACTTTGCCGTGAGATCGTATGATCAGCCGTAAAATATACGATCTCATTACCTTTTGTTGGCTTGCCGGCATGATCGATCAGTTCAGGTAATGTTTGCCATCGCACGTAATGTCTATATAATCGGCTGTTTCATGCCGCCTATTTTATTATTGGGGAAAATCGATAGGTAGCGTTTATATTTTTGTATCGCTGTACCTGTATCATATTTTGTAAATAGGTCTCGTTATAAGAATAATTGCGCGAGTTTTAAAATTATCATTGGCACATTCAATGCGATATTAGTGTAAGCGTATTGTCTGTACCTACTGTATGTCTTTTTTATATAAGTTTTTAATAAGTCCTGAAAGAGAATTTACTAGTTTGACTGCAAGAGTTATTAACTGCAGATATTTTTTTTGTGGTTAGCCTACAAAATATTTTAAATGTAAAACTTTTGATGTTTGTTACTCAATCACGCATAAACGGCTCAATAGATTTGGATAGAATTGGGCACACAGATAGTCTATGACCTAGATTAAAATTAGAACTAAGTCTTTTTATGATTTTGTAATTTTTGCATTTTTCAATGCTATTTTTATACTTATGGTAAATTTTAAATAGAAAAATATTGGAAAAAATTAAGTCGACCACAAGTGAATTCTCAGACGGGAATCGAACCCGCGACCTTTGGAAATCCGGTCCAATGCTCTAACCGCTGAGCTACCGAGTCTCGGAAGCTCAGCGGTTAGAGCATTGGACCGGATTTTTAGCCGGAAATTAAGTCGGCCACAAGTGAATTCCCGTCTGAGAATTCACTTGTGGCCGACTTAATTTTTTCCAATATTTTTCTATTTAAAATTTACCATAAGTATAAGTTTTTTTATCCCAATATCTCCAACGGGAACGGTAACCACGCGAGTGTATCTGCGGGCGACCGCTAGTGTTCTACAATTTGGTATTTTTACAAGCGTGCTGTAAGTTAATGGCCTCATTGTTACTCTATAATGTAATGGAAAGTGCTCTGATATAGGTAAGTACTTTGATTTTAAGATATTCGTTACGTTACGGCGAGACCGCAGACTGTGCCTCATTTGCATAACAAAGAACGGGCCAAAGGCGGCGGCGGCATCGGCAGTGTGATTATTTCCAGATTAAATATAGACCTTCATAGAAAAATAATTAGAGGTATAATAGCATGAACTTATCAGATTGCGAGGACGCTGCACTACTATCAATGCTAACATATTTTTTATAAAAAAGACAACATTAAGGATATGACGAAGTTCCATTTTTAGTTCAAAAAAGTACTGCTGGCATTTCTTAATTTACTACTTACTTACAGAGCAATGTCTTCTGACGTAGGGCTAGGTATTCATAGGTACTTTTTGAGCAAGAGAATAAAAAAAAAACAGTCCTCTTGCTTAGCGTAAGTTTTAATTAGTAATTATCTAACCTAAAAATACGGACAATTACAACTTAGTTCGTGGAAATATAGCGCGTTTGATATCCGTAAAAGTGTTTTATTTCAATTATCTAACCGTTTCCAAACGCAATAATAAATCAACTTTGTGAAGGTTTATAAGGACGAAGGACTTATAAGTAGCTAGTCAACCTGTGACCACGGCAACTGAAAAGGTGCCGAAACGTCGGGAATCCAAAAAAAAAAACTTAAATAAACCGAAAAAATATACCTAGTACCAAATATATATTTCGGGTAAATAAATCGCACTAAATATTCCACAAAAGTTTTTTTATTTCAATTATGAGTGCGCGAAGAAACTTAAGATGTGCTTAACTAATGATAAATTGTGGTTAGCTTATGTGGCATATAATTTGTAATTTTTTCATATAACAAACTGTCAAAAGATCTGTCAATTAAACTATCCAGAGAACTTATTAGTAGGTGGTAAAACCGGCCCGTATAAATAGTTGCTTGGTTCTGTGGATAGAGCAAATGGTACAGGGGGTAAGAATGGGATGTTGTCCAATCATGTTTGCTATGATGGTATGACTTCCCAGTCGACCAGTAGACTTTCTTATGGAGTGTTAACTGTTTCTCTATACGTGTATACTATTTTACCAGCTGTATACAACCTACGTAAGGGAAATTATGCGGATTATAGTGGTTAAGTAACTTTCGTTAAGGTCGGTCGTGGGGTGGGTGACCAAACACAACAATCTTGAGCAACTTTGTTAATTTCGAAGGCGTGTTACAAAGCCACATTGAAACATGACTGATGAAACTAAATCACAGGCATCGGCTATATAACTATTATCATCACAACAAAAAAAAAACGATTTCAAAAAGTCTTTGCATTTTAATAGGTACTTTTACTATTAGTTCTATTATCAAATATAGGTAAGTACGTGGGTACTGGCGAATTGATAAATTTCGCTATTGAAGGCGATAAGATGATAAGAATGTAATTAAATGGTATCATGTATTAAGTATTTTCTTCAAAAAGTAAAGAACTATATTCTTTACGACTCAATAGCCTCTTTCTTTTTCAAAGTTGGTTAAAAAGACAGCCTAACCAAACATTTTGTTGGGAAGGATTGCAAACGATGTTCTGGTTCTCACGCGAACGAAGTTGCACAGCTAGATATGAAAAGGGTGTTAAGCTTTAAACACACCGAGAACGGACGCAGGTCGGGTCGAGAGCACGGCGGGTTTATTTCTTCCAGTTTAGATATATGGACGACATCAACTCAAAGCGCCCGCCGCGCTTCTGTGTTCTCGGAAAAAGTATGGACTTTTTGATATAAACCTATAGCACGGTTATAGTTGTTTCAGATCTGGTAATAACATTATATATTTCTTCATACTTATAATCTAGATTCGTATAGTTTCAAAAACGCGATTTTATGATTTTGCCTCGACACTTTTTCTTTTCGAAAAACCTCTAAAAATACGAAAATTCAAGATTATTCTTAAATGGGGTTACTTACACTATTGGAAATTGGTTTAATAAGTGGACACCAATAATATTTAGGATCGTATAGAAGCATTTTTTTAAATCGCTGTAGTTTTTAATACGAAGTGATTTTGTGTTTTTTTGCCTAATCTGCAAAATCGGTCTCGCTCCCGTGCGCGTCGTTTTCTCATTGCTATCTCGCTTCAGTACCGGTTACACTTGCTAGTACCGTTGCGTTAGTACTATTATAATATTCTGTGGTACCGGCACCAAGACGGTATTTTAACAAAACAAACTGTGTCTTTTGATTGTCGATCAATTGCCCAAACCGCAGGGGGTTGTAACCCAAATTAATCAATGACTACCAATTATACTTCCGTAGGATGTGGAATTTTCCATTAGTAATGTAATTGTTTGAAACTGAGCTGGTTATTTCTTGAAGACAAAGTGTGTCGTACGTGACTTGTTTTGTCAATCTTTATTTTGCTACTCATACCTGATGTTAAGTATTGATAAGGTTGAAGATGGAAGCGAGCTTCTCCTGGATTCCTCAATTACTGAAGAACTGGCTATCTTATCTCTAAAAGCATTGTTGTCATGTCGTCAGACTTAGATAAGATGGCGGTAGCTAGTCTGGCGGACTTACTACAAGTCCTACCACCAACCGAGACATTTAATATTACCTCGTATGTGAATTTATTGGCATTAAAAAAGTACCTACATTATTATTATACATACTACTAGAGGCCGCCCGCGTCCTTGTCTATAAAGAATTTTATTTCCTGCAATGAAAAGTGCCTTTAAGGCGGTACCCCCACCGAAAGTGGCGCCGCGTTGAATTTTATTTAATATCGTAATTCTAATTCACAATTTTAATAAAACTAAACGTGGAATTTTTAGAGCCCATTGTCTTGTATTTTTAGAAGGTATCGCTACATCTCGTCATAGTCATTCGTAGAAGTAGATAGCAAATGTGTCAAAAACGGCCACTTTTAGCAGTTTTGCTAACTACTTCTAGCAGTGTCTACGAGGGAATGTAATGATACCGTCAAAAAATACTAGACTATGGGCTCTAAAAATTCCACGTTTAGTTTTATTAAAATTGTGTATTAGAATTACAATATTAAATAAAATTCAACGCGGCGCCACTTTCGGTGGGGGTACCGCCCTAAAAAATACCGCCTAATAAATACCAGCTTTAATAATAATCATTAAGATAATGTCATATTTTATAATATTTATGTTATTAAATTAAATTGCTATTGTTGGGGCCAGTGCCCTTTCTATATTATTGGTAAATTAAAGAAGAGTGGACTGTAAAACTCTGTACTCTGGGTTATTCAGACTTTGAAAATAGTAACAAGTTAATATGCCCGACAATAAGTGCGAACGGTGACGTATGGCTCAGTTGTGCCCGGAAGCGATAGTGACGTCGTCGGTTCTCGTCGTCCGTCGTTCATCTTCGTCATGCACGGAACCGGTCGCCGCGGTGCTGTGGCCGACAGCGGCCTCGTCTTCACCAGCTATTAATAACTTTTAATTTTGCATTTAACAATGCTGTTTTTATGAGACGAGTTGCTTTATTTTAGTATGTATTCTTGTTTAATATTTATCACATAAATTACTATTATTCAGTTGAAACTTAAACTAATAAATGCACCATTCTCATGAAAATTTTATATAATATGATTTTATTTTTGGATATGATGACGATTTTTATTTTATTTTCCATGTCATTTGTATTTTAAAAATACGTCAATAGAATAAAATGCTTTTCTAGTAACCATTTGCGTAATGCTTTATGGAACATGTTGGATGGGAACTGTTTAATGTCATCTGGTATTTTGTTATATATTCTTCTACACGCTGCTAAGCCATTTATTTAAGAATCGCTTTGTTTTTGGAACAGTCTCAAGGATAATTTGTTAGGACGCCTAAAACTTCTCGTTGTCAATACGTGTTAAATATAGAGCGTTTGAGCCTTCAAAAGTGGATTTTTTTCACCCATTTGGCTTCGGTTTTAATTTTGTTGAAATAAAACTAACCACACATGCAGTTTTTTAATAATTACTCATATTTAGAGGTTGAAGCCTGTGAAAATTGTTATGGTTCAGTTAATAAAATGAAATGAAAATCTTCTTCGCGTGAGTGCGTACCGAGTGGACGTGTTATTAGTTTATTACAAAATTCTTAATAACTGTGCTAGTTGAAACTCAGTCTTAATGTGTTAATAATAAAGCAACTTTTTACGCGCACGGGACACTCCAGTAACGACGTTTGTACACTACGTAGCCAGCGGCAGCGCCACCTAGAGTAAAAGAGACAGACTTCAAACATCTTCGTTCTCGCTCACGCGCTATTGTGCACACAAACCTGGTAAGCGACCATACATAGATCAATATGAGTGTTCAACGGTCTCCGACTGGAAGTGGCACCAACATCGAGCGTAGTGGTTCTTATCCAGATATTAAAACCGCAACATCAGATTCTATTGAAAGGACACAAATTACTTTCCGTAATAAAAGAAAATTAGTTGATAATGATGAAATTAAATCGGATATTGGAGACATGAAAAATGAGTTCACTGAAATGAGAAAACAAATGTTATCGATGCAAAATCAAATGAGTGAATTAATGTCATGCCTTACTTCTAATAATAATATGCAAATTGAAAACTTTAATAAATTGAGCAATGATGTATCAGTCATCAAAGAACAAATGAGCAACATAAAATTAACAACAGAGACTATAAAATCTGAACAAGATCATTTGAAGATAGAGATAGCAAACATGCAGGATTTCAAAAATAAAACGGAAATTAAAATAGAGGCATTTCAATCAACATTGAACAATATTAAGACATTTTCAAATAGTTCATCCTCCTTCGCAATACAGTCACAAGAAGAAATTATCACCGAGCTTAACGAACGTAACTTGAGATCCCGAAATATTATAATATCTGGTCTAGTTGAACCTACCTCCACGGACCCTAAGAGTAGGCAGGATCAGGATAAAACATTACTTCGCCATAATAAGAAAAATATACCCTGAATGTCCCGAACCACAGAGACTTATACGTTTAGGCAAATACAATACGGAAAAGAGACGACTGTTAAAAGTAAGTTTTCACTCGAAAGAAACAGCTTTATTTATACTACGGAATAAAAAGTCAATGCAAGATAATAACATAAAGATTTTTTCTGATCAAACACCCCAACAACAGGCGTATGAAGGCGCTTAAAGAAGAACTCGAAAATCGTACAAGTGAAGGTGCAAAAGATCTTTGTATAAAATATATAAAAGGTGTCCCTAAAATAACCGTCGCTGCTCCAAAAAACTCCAACCTCTAGCGCCTAATGCTGGGGTCCTGCTGTCGCACACCGATAAAAAATCACAGAATTCTTATGAAGTTCTCAGCGATTATGCAGCTCTGACACCAAATAAAAAGTCCCTTAAATGTTTATACACTAATGCAAGAAGTATTGTTGCTCCTGGTAAGTTTGATGAACTAGTGTGTATTATTCAGTCCCTTCAAAATATAATACATGTCGTTATACTTTCTGAAACATGGATAAAGTCTGATAATGACGCTAAAAGATTACACTTGCCAGGTTACACTCATTACTATAACTATAGAAAAGGTACGATCGGGGGAGGAGTTTCAATCTTTGCACATAACAGTCTCAAACATAATCTAATTGAGGAACAGTCCCATAAAGAAAATCATTACTTGTGGATTCACATTAATAAGTTTGACCTTGATATTGGCGCAATTTACAAACCGGGGCGTACTAAAAGCAATGAGTTTCTAGATTTTTAGGCGACACAACTGGAACAAAGAAAAAGAGCTATTGTGTTTGGTGATTTTAACTACGATTTACTTAGTTCCGAGAAGACAGTTCAAAATTACAGAGAGGCTATCAAAGAATGCGGCTACGGCATTATCAACAAAATTGATCCACGCTACTGTACCAGAGAAACAGATACTACCAAAACCATATTAGACCACGTTAGTTCAAATATTAAAAAAAACTCAATGTCATCTTTCCATTGTAGAATCCAGCATGTCGGACCACAAACAAATATTTCTTGAAGTAAAGAAATATCAAATAGAACCAGTAAGAACTATAAAATATGACGCTATTGATTACGAAAAACTCTATACTTCCTATGAAAACATGGACAACAAAGACTATGAATACAATACTCTAGAACAAAATCTGAAATGCAGTATCAATGTGAGTAAAATTAAGAAAACTAAAAAGTTGAATCCTCCAAGACAAGAATGGATACAGAAAGATATTTTAGAAGCAATAAATACAAGAAATGAACACTATAAAGAACATAAACGAAATCCAAAAGATAAAAATAAAGAAGAAATATTTAAAGCAAAAAGAAACAGTGTTATCAATTTGATACAAAATTTGAAATCAAAATATTATTATAAGGCCTTTAAAAATTGTAGAAGCAAACCATCCAAAATGTGGTCACTTATAAATGAACTCACTCGAAATAAAGTGAAGGAGTCAGCTGCTCCAGTTAAATTGCAGAGAGGTTCGGAAATAGTTACTGATGAGAAAGAAATCTGTGAATATTTCAATGACTACTTCTCAACTATAGGAGAAGTTCTAGCAAATGAAATACCAAAGAAGTATCATCCGAGTAAGAACATGGAAACTGGTACTCACTCACAGGAACTATCACAGCTATTGCCAGCCACTACCGAAGAAGTTATAAAAATTTGTAATCAGTTAGATAGCAACACGTCCTCAGGCATCGATGGTATTAGCACTAAATGTATTAAATGTTTAAAAAATTTGCTTGCTGAAGACCTAACAAACTGTATAAATAAGTGCCTGGAAACGGGATTTTTTCCCGATAGCCTAAAGATTGCAAAGGTCACTCCTATTTTTAAGTCGGGTATGAGAACTAATCCGGGAAACTACCGACCAATATCAGTACTTCCTGTTTTATCCAAAATTTTTGAAAGAATAATGTATAACAGAATAGAGAAGCACCTAAATTCAATTAATTTTTTCTATAGCCAACAGTATGGTTTTAGACCAAAATCAAATACTCTCTCAGCAACGGTTGATCTTATTACTAAAATAAAAACCAATCTGGATAAAAAGAATATAGCATTAGGCATATTTATAGACCTTAAAAAGGCTTTCGTCACGTCATATTGTTACAAAAGTTAAATCAAATTGGCATTACTGGAACAGCTTTTAATATCTTAAAATCATACTTATCAGAACGTAAGCAAGTCGTAAAAATAGAGAATCATCAAAGTCAACCTAAACCTGTAACCTGCGGAATTCCTCAAGGATCAATTTTGGGTCCTTTGTTATTTTTAATTTATATTAATAATATCAATGAAATTGGTCTTAAAGGTGACGTAACTCTTTATGCTGATGACACATCCTTGTTGTATTTTGGTCCTTCGATTGAAACTATAATCAAAGATGCGCAAAGTGACCTGAACTTACTAAATGAGTGGTTTCAGTACAACTTGCCAACTATTAATATTGCCAAAACAAACTACATAATTTTTAAAACTAAAAACAAAAAGATTTCAGATTATGAATGTTTAATGTTAAATAATTGTAAAATAAACCAAATTGATAGTGAAAAATATTTAGGGCTCATTATTGACAGTAAATTGACGTGGAAACCTCATATTGATAAAATTAAAGCCAAATTACTATCTCTAACCGGAGCTTTGAGAGGTGTCAGTAGGTGTCTTCCACGTGAAGTGCGCTACACTATATACAATTCCCTTATTAAGCCTCACATTGACTACTTGATCGAGGTCTGGGGTACAGCCGCAAAATCACATATAAACTTAATACAAAGAGCACAAAACAAATTAATTAAAATCCTTTTTCACTATAATTACTTTACATCTACAGAAAAAAATTACAAAGAAACAAAATTTTTTAATATTACACAAACATACACATATTACACTTGTTTACTGATTCGTAAAATAATAACTAAAAATATACACATACAAATTAGTTTCACAAAAAAGAGGCAAATACAAAAAATTCAACTAAGAAATGCGAATGATTTAGTGTTACGGTCCCCTAGAACAAATTATGGCAAAGGAAATATTTTATTTGAAGGTGCACAAATTTATAACAAGCTTCCCAAGGACATTAAAGAAACCCAATCAATTAACACATTCAGAAAACTGCTAAAACATTACATAAGTTCAAATAAATAAATCTACAATAATAAATAGGTATAATCTCCTTCTTTTCTTTTCTTTTTTTTAAGTCGGTTAAAAGTCTATAAAACTATAAACGAACCATCATTTGTATTAATGCTTTGCACTTGCACCTAACTTGCATTTTTGTCGGCAATTTAAAAGAATAAAAAAAAATCGCATTCAAATTAAAACAAAATGATAAAAGCTTTAAATTAAAGCTTTGATTACTTTCAATACCAAACATCTAATCTAAAACAATACAAAAAGAAAAATGAATTAGTCTTAAAACATAACAAATTATTTTAAATAAGCCACATCTAGCGTGGCGCTGAGCGTTTTTTTTTTTGTTTACATCAATGTTTTGTTATCATTGCGCCCGATGCCTGAGGCTCGCGGTGCTCGTGTAATTGTTGTGACAATGTTTTTAAAACTACCGTCCATAAGTACGTATCTCTAGAATATGTATTATTTGTTTGTTAATTGTGTTGTTCTCATGTAAGTGAATTAATGTGTAATTCTTAATGAGAATAAATGTCTTAAACCTTAAACCTTAAATGAAAAAAGGAAGAAATGATTTCATATGCCTATGCTATGTTCATCATTAAGGTACATGAATAGATAAAACAAAAATGAATTTGAAAAGCACCTTCTCCAATCACTTACCGATCTTATTTTCGAATACAATTTAGCAAAGAATTTCTCTGGGATATGCATACTACACTGAGCTTGCAACTTTGTTTCCAATATTCCTAGAATACGCCATATGCTTAATCCTATTTGTAGCTCGCTACAGAAAAGAAGCTTTTTTATTTATGCCATAATTCAAGGTATTGCAGGCGAATCTGTTGAAGAAAAGTGGATTACGATTTGATATTTCACTTTTATTAAATTGCTTATATTGCACAGCGTAACTACCATCTATATGACAATTGACAATGACAATGACATTGACAATTTACTTTATACTAGAACAATGACCCTAAAACTAAAACCTTAAAAATATAATATAATAACTAAAATATATTATTAAAAGGAGTCCCTTTAGGTAAGGTTCCGAAGATACTGGCAGCGTTCCCCCTTTGAATAGCTAGACTAATTCTTTGTCCGAGGTAGCTGCCAGCTCTTCGGTCTCCTGTGAGGTCGACTAACCTTTTTGCTATTTCCTTAAAAAGCCTTATAGCGCTAGGACCCCACGGACCAAGGGTCTCGACACCGAATGGGACAAAATCATATTCGGAGCCTAGACCCCTGTATTTGCATGATTTTGCTTTTTCAGCCGCTTCACAAGCCGCACCAGCTCTGTTGTTGGTTCCATGTAGATGGGAAGGGGCCAGCGTGTCTGAACAGGTTGCAACCCATACCAGCACCCGGCCCATCTTCCATGGAATCAAACTCATACCGTCCGGTCTCTTGCCATCGTCTCTTGCAATACCAGTCGGCTCAAGTAAACTTGGCACGTTGACGGTGGCAAGGGACCGGCGTATGATATCGTTAAGTGCGGCATGTCTCGAGAAGTGGCCTGCACTTTTTTGACATGGCAGTTGACTTATGATTATTAGCGTAGGTACAGGACCTCTTCTACCTATAAAAAGTTTTTTAGTATTCCAATATGCACCTTCCTATCCTACTAAACCTTCTAATATGATAAATGCGAAAGTATGTCAGTTTGTTTGTTTGTTTGTTACTCATTCACGCTAAAATCTATATTGAATAAGTATAAAAAGTTAGAAATAATATTCCCTAATTATTTATTTATTACGTTTATTACCGGACCGCTATTATGAGCTGAATAGTATCGTGCAGTGCCTATCAATAGGTAATAAACTTAATAAATAAATATAACATTTTTTTTAATTTTGCATTTTAAAATATTATTTTTATGTGATAAATATTAAACAAGAAAATATACCTGAAAAAAGCAACTAGTCTCATGTCGCCCTGACGGGATTCGAACATTACACACACACACTTATGGGCCGGACTCCCAAGGATGCGGGTTCTAATCCCGTCAGGGCGACATGAGACTAGTTGCTTTTTTCTGGTATATTTTCTTGATTAATATTTATCAAATAAATAAGTAATTGGGGTATTTTTACTTTTTAAGAGTATATTCTTGTAAAGGGGATTTATATTTTTTTATTAATAAGATCAAATTGTCCGATGCCCAAACTCAGGTCAAATTCACTAATTGCATGGCTATCCCCTCACGAAGACCGTTTTAACGAGCCTAAACATGCTAAGTGTGCTGTAAGTCATCGAGGAGTTGGATACTCTGCAGACAGTGCTGGTATGGACCAATTATGATGCGGTTTTTTATTTGAAAGCTGATATAATTCAGTTGGTTCTTAGCTATAATTTATGAAGATCTAGCCGTTTGAATGCCATCAGTTTATGTTTAGTTAATTAAAATGAAAATTAAAGTAGGAAATGAGCTGATGATCTTCAAACGACTGAACGGATCTTCACTATAGCTAAGAACAAACTCGTTAAGAGCAGCTTTAGCTCGTTAAGAAAAAAAAACTGCGTCATAATCGGTTAAGTCGTTTAGGAGATACGTTGCCTCAGACAGACAGACAAATACATACACACACGTCAAACTTACAGCACCCGTCTTTTTGCGTCATACAAAAATATTAAGTTGCCACTAGCGGCCGCCCGCGGTTTCATCTGGATGGTTCCCGTTCCCGTTCCCGTGGGAATATCGGCATAAAAGTATTGTGAATTTTAATCCAGGCTATGCACTATGTCTGTGCCAAATTTTAGCCATTTAGCGTGAATGAGTAACAACCAAACAAACAAACTGACATACTTTCGCATTTATCATATTAGAAGGTTTAGTAGGATAGGAAGGTGCATATTGGAATACTAAAAAACTTTTTATAGGTAGAAGAGGTCCTGTGCCTACGCTAATAAACATAAGTCAACTGCTCATCACCTTTTAAGAAATGCTGCTTTTCCCGTTGTAGGAACGTTACTTATTGAGGAGTTCTCACGGTTCTTCATCATCAGCTCCACTTTATCACTTAGATTGCTTATGAACCACATTATAGTTATCGTATCGCTTCCGTGAAAATGCGAAGTATTTAATAGTTCCGATGACCATTTGTGGTCTACATCATTAGTTCCACTTCACCAAATGATGCTTTCCGGAAGCATATGCATGAGTTACTATAGACAACACCACAATCGCTATAGGAGTGCCTATAATATTTGAAGAGTTGCCTTGATTTCTCCAGGATCCCATACTCAGATCCTGACATGATGACAATGGGACCACATGGGAAGTATACCGTTTCGAACAAAAAAAGAATTACACTAATCGGTTCAGCCGTCTTCGAGTAACCGAGTAACATACATAAAAAAAGCAAGGGGTTGCACTCCGGGAGTGCCGGCAGAAGTGAAAACCGCTTAAACGAAACAGCAGGAGCAGGCATACATTTTCGCCGCGCGGTAGAAAGAGAGGGGAATATTACTTCCACTCCTACGCCGCGCCGGCTGTCTACCCTCCCTCCGTCTTACGAATTTTCGATCAGGATCACGGGTTCTGACTTTAACATTTTTTACCCGCGCGACTTTAACATGTTTTACCCATCCCAAATATTTAAAACTCTGATGTGCACAACGCCGCTAAAGAAGATTTCACTTAAAAAAAGAATCCGTCGAATTGAGAACCTCCTCCTTTTTTGAAGTCGGTTAAAAATGGTCACAAAACAAATCGGTATGCACCTATATTTTAGGTGCCTACTAAAAGTAAACTCATTTGCAAAAAAAACGGGCACCTAAGCAATGAACCATTTCAAATGTTAATATTGCTTAGTTTGATAATTATAGGTAGTTTTATCCTCACAATTTGGTAAATTAAAAAGTAAATAATCGTTTTCATCAGTATTTCATAAAATTTAGATACAATTTATGGAAAATAATGCTAAACCTCGCTAGTAGTGTATGTTCCCTAGTAGTGCATATACTCATGAAGTAAAAATAAAAAAGTTTTTTTTTTTGTTTTTCTTTAATAAAGTAAAAGCTGATAAATGTTTAGTATCGAGTGTGACCCCCTCTAGCTAAAATCACAGCTTGAATTCGTCTGGGCATGCTAGCGAGTATATCCCGGATACTTGCTTGCGGAATACGTTCCCACTCCGCAGTAATCACATTCTTCAGCTCTCTGATGGTCTGCGGAGCCGGGTGTACTGATCTCACACGCCGTTTCAGAACGTCCCAGACATGCTCTATGGGATTGAGGTCGGGACTTCGAGCTGGCCAATCCAAACGACGAATGCCGACCTCTTGCACATACGCATTAACATCGCGGGATCGGTAGGCGCGAGCATTGTCGTCCATAAAAATCGAGTCTTCATCTAGAGCGGCCAATGTGGGTTGTGCATGAGGAATTAGAACTTCCGTTATGTATCGATGCCCAGTAAGTGAGCCGTTTTCAATGAAGACTAACTCTGTACGATCCATTGAATTTATTCCTGCCCAAAACATAACAGAGCCCCCACCATAAGGTGTGATTTCTTCGAAACATGCCTCTGCAAAGCGTTCTCCTTGTCTTCTTAGCACTCGCCGACGTCGATCTTTACCGAACAGAGATATCCTGGCTTCATCAGAGAACAAAACCCTATTCCAATCTTCTTGAGTCCATGATTCACAATTTCTAGCGAACCTAAGCCTGTGAACTCTGTGCTCACGGAGTAATTTGGGGCCGCGGGCCGGTCGGTGACTGCGTATATTGGCAGCGAGAAGCCTCCTCCTGACCGTCCATAGACTAATATGCACATTTCTTACTTCTTGGAGGTTGTTCTTAAGATCCACATACGAAGATTTGCGATTTCTCAATGCGCGAATCACAAGAAAACGATCATCCCGTGGTTGGGTATATGGTTTTCTTCCAGAACCAGACCTTCTCTCGACGGAACCAGTCTTCTAATATCGTTGCCAGGTCCTTTGGACTGTCGAGCGACTAACATTTAGCCTCCTAGCCACGAAACATTGGCTGCAACACTCTTCAAGCAGCGCGATAATTTTGGTAGCTTTTACCACTTTATCTACCATTTTTGATACAGCCAAACAGCAATAAATAAAGCTTTGACAGTCAAGGATATGAAAGTAATCGATAAAAATTGAATAAAAGTTATGAAAGTCGATGTTAACTTCTGGAACTTCGCGCCAAAAATGTAGGATAAAAAGAGGTTTTCTGTAAAAATGAGCATCAAATGAAAATTTGAATTTAGAACGTACTTTTTTAAATACTACAGCATTTTTAAAACCGGCCAGTAACGTGTACAAACGATTGAAACCTTTTTGGTATTGTATCTTTTTAAAGATGAATGAAAATCAAAACCGCCCGTTTTTTTTTGCAAATGAGTGTATTTTCAATTGCTCCATTTGATTTTTAATTGATTTTATTTAAGTTTGATTATTGTTTAATTATTTTAGTTACTCAATCATGTGCTTGCAAACGACTGAACGGACTAAGATTAACCATTTTTTTTTTTTCTAATTTTGACCTGGAATGAGACACAGGATATATTTTATCCAATTAGTATTCTCACGGGAATAGATGCGGGCGGCAAATAGTTTATTATATCCGTAGGAAAAAAGTTGTTTCGCTATATTTACAGTTTGAATACAAGGTAGGGGAGTTTTGGCTCAATTTATCAGGGTAAATCCATTTGATGTCGATTTCTGTATTGTGAAGGTCGTATTTTGCTCATTCCCGGTCCCAAAACGTAGAGTTGGGCTTAAAGCTGCTTAACTTCCTCAGTCAAAGAGTCCGAAATATAAAATAGAAAGGGGTCCATTTGTCATTGTCTGACGTAAAATATTGTTATGGCAAAAGTACAGTTTGAAAGGCTGTTTGTGTATAAAAGCAAAGCATTACTCAGGTTAACGTCAGTGTGAATGTGATAAGACTGCGTTAAATCAATATTATTCACTTTATTTTACGTGAAACAACGTAATACCTTTCGTTTTTATTTTATAGAAATAAGTGGGTATGGAAAAAAACAATATCTTATATTTACTTTTAAAAAGAGTCTTATTATAATTTAGCATATTTAAAATAAAAAAATAATATATCAGTCTCCTTATTTTGGAAGGAAAAGAAGAATATTAAAGAGCAAGAAAGCTTTTAATTCTCTTCAACATTAAATATTAGCCTCATTGTCCACGTTTCAATATTCGTTGAGTGAATTCTCGAAATGTAGCCGAAACTATATTAAAAGTGCCCTTTTTTACGTATCCTTTGATCATAAAAATTTCTTGATATTTAATTGAAACCGTTATTTATAGAATACCTATCAGTGAATATCTTAAAAAGCTGAAAATATTACGATGATATTAGACAAAATGAGTTTTTCTTGTAATTAAAAACTACATTTTACTTTCATGATGAAATATGGATTTCTGTATTTGTATAGGACGTTGTTATTATTATTTTTCACCTCACACTCTCTGAAAAGGAGGTTTCGTCAATCAGTTTAGGCGTAGAAAATCGCTTTTTGCGGCCTAGCGCGGCAAAGTACTTTTTTAATTTAATACCTAAAAATATGTCATAATGCGTTCCGAATCGCACTATTTACTTTTTTGTTACATTTTATTCTTATTTTAAATAGCTTTAAATTAATTATAATACTCCGTTTTGGTTTTATTATATTATTTTAGTTCATTGAATCATAAAAACAATAACAATAAGATTAAACTATTTGTTATAAAGAAATTATATTAGGCTGGGTGAGATTTCACAACCTATGATTGGATTTCGGAACGTGACATAAATCTTTATTTTTAAATTGTCTTTGTCTTGTACCTCATGTCAGTGTCAACATTTACGGAATCGTTTTTATTCTTATTACTAAGTAACAATATATTCCTACTTTAAATAACTTTGAATTAACTATAATACTCCCTTTTTTATTATTTTAGTTTTTTATATCATTAAAACAACGAGAATAAGGTATATTTAGATTAAACTTTTTGTTTAAAGAATGTTTTACCGGAAGTTGACCGCGGAAACAACTATAAAATGAGGAGGCTTGGATCAAAACCTCATATATCCACTTTTGACAAGTTGGCTTTTTTTCTTTCTATCGTATTAAGAATAGTTTAGTTTTTACCGACTTCAACAAAAAGGAGGGAGGTAGTCAATTCAACGCGTATTTTTTTTTTTTTATTTTTTTTGTCTGATGTATGTATACCGATTACTCCGGTGTTGGTGATCCGATTTTAATAATTGTTTTTTTGTTCGATCGGGTACACTGTCAATTTGGTCCCATATAATTTTTACGAAGATCTGGCTAGTAGTTTTTTCATAATCTTGAAAAATATCAATCACCTTTTGGCAAGTAGTCGTTTACCTAGATGACATTGTTGTGTATGGGCTGATTTTTAGTGTAAGTAACGGCACATGATGTAACTAAAAAATCTGAAATAAAAACATTTTATAAAAAAAAATCAAACCGACTTCAAAAAGTAAAAAATAAAACTTTTGGAGTCGGTGCTAGCTAGCTAAGGCCAAAAAAATATATAGTTAATAGAAGTGCAATGTAGAATGCCCTGGCTGGCACCGACTCCAAAAGTTTTATTTTTTACTTTTTGAAGTTTGTTTGATTTTTTTTATAAAATGTTTTTATTATTCTTTTCTGACAAATTTTCTAAACTGGATAAGTAAGGTTCTGATCCTAGCCTCCTCAAATATTCCTCGCTATTGTGAGGTGAAAAATTGTGTGTTGCGCTCGGCAGAAAAGTTTTTAGCGTCTTTACCTTTTAATCCTCGCTTCGCTCAGGATTCAATCTTTGAACCACTCGCTACGCTCGTTGTTCAATCCTAGAATCCTTCACTTGCTCAGCTTTCAATAGAGGTAACTCGCCGTTAAATAACCAATAACAAATAACTATTATATATTGTAGTAAAACATTCCCAAACTATATTTATTTTTAAGTTTTGAGTTGGTGAGTTTTCTTTTAATATATTTTCGGAGGGACAACATGTTATTTCAAACTGCGACGACCTGTTTGGCGCAGGGTACTGTACTAAGCCCGTCTTCTGCGCCATAGGGTTCGATCCCCGGACAAGACAAATATTTGTGTGCATTCACATGTCTATTTGTCTTGGTCTGGTTGTTTAATATGTATAATTTGTATGTATTTACAATAAAAAGTATTTATGTATGTTTATCCGATATCTCGTATCCATACTATATCTCGTACCAATACGTGACCAACAGCTCAAAATGTTCGAAAGCTATATGTCAAACAGATATCAATGTGTCAAAGTTAATTCCTATATAAGTGATAAATTAAAATTACAATACGGTGTCCCGCAAGGCAGCATTTTGGGACCAACACTCTTTCTCATTTACGTTAACGACCTGCTGAAGCTAGCTTTTCCCCACGGCAAGATAATCTCATACGCAGATGACACAGTTCTCCTGTAGCGCTGATCACTGGGAGAGCGCATTTGGTCACGCGCAGGCTGGAATGAACGATGTGCAAAATTGGCTTATTCAAAATAAATTATCCCTAAATTTATTAAATTCTCGATAACAAACCGGCGAGCTGACGAAAAAAATTCAAAATAGTAGCACACAATTGTCAGAGTAACCCTGTAACTAACGTCTGTTCTTGTTCACCCATCGAAGGTGTCGAATCTATTAAATATCTAGGTGTGATAATAGACAAAACCTTAATTTTCGGGATCACATTAAACAGCTAACGTCAAAAATTCGAAAGCTCATGCCTAATTTTAGAAATTTACGACATGTCTTGGAACCGCATCGACTTAAACAAGTATACTATGCACTCTGTCCATCTCTGCTCTGTTACTGTATATGCAACAATTTTTAATTACTGTTACATTTATGCAGATGTATGGTTTATCCATAATAATTAACGTTTGTGTTTGTTAGCATATACGTGCGTTGAGTTAAGACTGATAATTATGCAAACCGCCCACTGCAAACTCGCCTAGATTAAAGGTACTACCCTAATATAGCTTGTTCTATAGGTAGATACCTACTAGAAGGAAATAACAATTATAACTTTTTAATTTTGCATTTTACAATGCTATTTTTATGTGATAAATATTAAACAAGAAAATATACCAGAAAAAAGCAACTAGTCTCATGTCGCCCTGACGCGACATGAGACTAGTTGCTTTTTTCTGGTATATTTTCTTGTTTAATATTTATCACATAGAAATAACAATTGATATAAAAAGGGTTACTTAGCTAGCTAGCTAGCTACGTAGATATAATACCGGTCGGTATTCGGTTTTGCCGCACTAGACGAAAATATTTACCTTTCTATGCATTACGACCATTATTTTGCCGTAAGTACATTTTTTTTGCAGATTATTGTTTTACTAGACACAATAACAATTATACCACCATACCGTACAATAATACCACTATACCGTGGACTTAAAAAATCCAACCACCAACCGAACCAAATACAAATTGTACCTTCACTTGGAATCGAAACCGGAACCTCTGGATTTGATATCGGTGGTTAGTCTGTAGGCCAAGCATGAGCGGCTTTTATCGAGACTCGTAGCTCGATAACTGTCCCGCTCAGCCCCCCTAGTTGAACACCGCTTTATCACGCGATATGATATAACGCATCATGCTGTCTTGTTTACTCAGTTACGATGTGAGCAGGACAGTGACACGTTATCGAGTTATCAAGTCGATAAAAGATGCTCATGCTAGGCCTACAGATCATGCGCCTAATCATATCGGCACAGACCTATATCGAAATAGACGGTAAAAATGTACCTTTTTTATACTAGGAGAAATGCGGATGTGCGTAAAACACAGGGGCGATTCGAAATGTTGGACTCACCTGGGCCCGTACCGCGCAAGTGGCGGCGGCATTGCAATCGGCTTCATTTGACAGATAGATGTGACACATTGCTGATTCTTTTTGACACAAATGAAAACTTACCAAAGACTAAAATCAATATGTCACTTCCATCTGTCAAATGAAGCCGATTGCGATGCCGATTTCACTTGCGCGGTAGGGCCCCTGGAGTACACGCGGTAAAACAAATAGGTACGAATAATTTGACACGCTAGGTCCTCATACAGTTTGAAGCGCTCTTTTCGTCTATCTCGACATCGTCATAAGCCATTTTTAATGTCCCTACTGCTGGGGCACTGGCCTTCCTTATGGATGAAAATGAAAATATTCTTTATTCAGTTACAGGAGATTACATAAACTTAATTAATATTGGGATCGCCAGATAAGTGCGAAGCACCTGTGTTAGGAAATCCCGCTCTTCCATAACTATTATGGTACAAAGTTAGTTCTCCAGGGTACTATACAAACATTACAAAAATAAGAAACAAAATGACAAGTTGAAAATTAAATTTAAACAATATTTAAAAAGAAAAAAAAAGGGGGGTTATATGTAGTAGAGATGAGTGTGTGTGTGTATGTGTATGTGTGTGAGTGATGTGTGTGTGAGAGATAGAGTGTGTGTGTGTGTAAGTAATGTGTATATTGCGTGTCTGTGTGTGAGTTTGCTTGTTTGTATATGCCTGTCTATGTTCTATGTTAATTTGTGCGGCGTAGAGAGTTAATTAATTTAACGGCATAAAGCCTCAATTTCATCGTAACTCATTGTTCGGAACAGCTCTTTAATTGAAGGTTTGCATTTCTTTTTATTCATAGGATAGATTGCTATTATTTTATTAATTGCATTATATAAGTAAGACGATTGGCGGCGGAATTGTCTCCTAGCAAAGACAGACCTATATCTGTCTAATGGAGCCACAGCAAAGTTACGCCTCTTAGCTAGTTTTAGGGGGTCGTATTTTAAGGTTTTGTGTAATTTTAGAACGGAGTTAAGAATATATAATCGTCTAACCGATAGAAAATGACAGATACTGTACAAGCTAGAGGTTGGAAATCTGTATGGTTTGAAGTGCATTACCTTTAGAAGTGATCTTTAAATTCTTTCTAGTTCTAGAAACTTAATTTTAGTGGCACCGCCCCAAACTGGAATACAATATACAATGACGACCTGTTTGGCGCAGGGGTACTAACCCCGCTTCTACGCCAGAGGTCCCGGGTTCGATCCCCGGACAAGACAAATATTTGTGTGCATGAACATGTCTATTTGTCTTGGTCTGGGTGTTTAATATGTATATTAAGAATGTATTTACAAAAAAAAAGTATATAAGTATGTTTATCCGTTATCTAGTATCCATAACACAAGTTCTTCATGAAACTTAACGTGGGCTAGATAATTGGTGTGATTGTATGCGAATATTTATTTATTTATTTATTATTTAATAAACGAGGATTCGCTCCACCAGCGCGATATAAATCCGTTTTAGCAGGTTTTTATCAGCAACATGCCTCATCATTTTGCGCTTTCTGGTCATTCTGGAGTTCCAGGTGAGCATGCCAGGACAGCCGCTGATCAATCACCACCCCAAGATATTTAATGTTCTGTACTTTTTTAATGGTATTACATGGGCAATCACCGACAATGTTATTACAATTATGAATTTTTAATTGCAAATCGGGTCCAGGTTGCTTATTGTCATATTTAGAAAATGCTATATAATTAGTTTTACTATGTTCAAAGATAAGAGGTGTGTTTTTAACCAGCTAGCTATCTCGGCAAGCCCAATTTCAGCAGATTGGTGTACAGAGTCCCATGTTGGTCCCGTGAAAACAATAGCCGTATCATCTGCATAGGAGTAGACTTGTCCGTTTTGAATTTGGATGTTGCATAAGTTATTAATATATATTAAAAATAAGGTCGGGCCAAGCACGCTTCCTTGTGGGACTCCATAGGACACCACGTATTGTTCACTTATGTATTGACCAATTTTAACTGCTTGTGTACGATCACTTAGGTAGTCAGTAAGCAATGCCAGGGGTGTTCCTCTGATGCCAATGGTTTCAAGTTTGTGCACCAGAATGGGAGATAGATGGATAAGGAAAATGGGCCATGACCCAATGCGGATTGGTGGGTTTCGAGACTGCAAATGCAGCTGGGACCAACGGCTTATCGTGCCTTCCGAAGCACGGAGGAGTTCGAGATAGTAAATTTTTGCCCACCCATCCCGAGACCGATCGTTGCGAAAGTTGCTGAACCTCAACGATCGCAGGCCGAGCGCGCGGACTATATGTCTGTGCATAATATAGGTGTCCATGCTCGGGGGGACCGAAGTTGTCTGAATTCTTGTTCTAGTGAGAGAAATAGAGAAATAAAATAAAATAATTCACCGTGTTGTTCATAAAAAAGGTACAGTAATAATCTCTCTCTTGCTAGGATATTTCTCTAAGATCAGGGTAAGGTATAGGTATATGCGGCGCAAAAAGCAACCTTAAAGGTGATGACATGAGGCAATAACTAAGATCACAGGTTCGAAGTCACGGGCAGTCGCCAGTATAGTCGTAACGAAAGCTCAAAATCTCAGCAGAAGGGACATCAAAAATGCCTGACGATGATTGCCCTAACTTTTGCGGAATAATTAGTGCGATTTATTTACCCGAAATATTCTATAATTTTTTGATTTATTTGAGGTTACGGTTAGGGAAACCAAAAAACCTCAAATAAACCGAAAAATTATAGATGTTGTATTTCAATTATGAGTGCGCGTAGAAACTTAAGATGTGCTTATGCCCTAAGGTTCTTGATTGGAAACATTAGGTACCTCAGCAAACATTTGACTTTCAAATAACACCTTGTTTACTTCACAGGGCCTTGGCTTTTCTTAATTACCATATTCATATCGAATCAGAATATTATGCACAAAACATATTTTTCGTACATAGGTACTCCTTTTAAATTATTTATATGGACCGTGTGTATAATTTTTAACAGAATAAAATATATAATTTGTCGTAATATGTATGTGATAAAACTTTTCAAATTTCAATTTGGATTGAAACCACGCAAACTTTTCTTATTGAAAACTTATTGAAATTCAAAATCAATATCATTTATACAGCCTAGGCTGTCAAGCAGTTGTGAATGTCAAAGACGCCATCTGGTCACAAACCCGTAATAAATATAACAAAGAAAAAAATACTGTTGACGATTCATGTCTTCATAATTCACTAGCGGCTGCTCATGAGTACACCCGCGTGGTTCCCGTTTCCATGGGAATATCGGGATAAAATATAGCCTATGTAATTCCGGGATAGTCCAGCTTCCCAACGGTGGAAGAATTTTTCAAATCGGTCCAGTAGTTTCGGAGCCTATTCAATTCAAACAAACAAACAAATAATCAAATCTTTCGTCTTTAAAATATTATTAATATTATTATTATAGTAAGGATAACCCCGATATTGATATAAACAGTAATGGGTACCTGCCATTAAAAAAAAATGTAAAACTACTTTTGTAACTTAGTTTTAAGTCGCTAGCATAGCGTAGCATAAGTCGGTCAACTACTTACATACGCTCGCTTAACTTCTTACATTAGGAAGCCGCCTTGCTCTATGACTCTAACTACTAACTTAAGTTCAGGCTTGTGGCGTAAATCTATGTACGAAAAGAGGTGAAACGATAACGCTTGCCCTATAGTCGGATTTTAAATTCAGTAGTGTAATTTGACAGGTTGTCAATGTCACTTTGTAAAAATAATGCTGAATTAAAATGTAGCTATTATGTTAATACAGAAATTGTGTGCGTGGATGGAATCAAAACTAACTGACCTGGAACTGGATCTGCGCATATCATTGCGAAAAAGAGTTCAAAGCAGGATTACTTTTACAAGGTGACATTGACACCTGTCAAATTACCCTACTGAATTAAAAATACAACTATAGAGCCCGCCCACTGCTGTGGTTGGCACAGAAGCCTCCGCAGACAAAGTCATGGGCTGTCGCTAGTCAACAATCAAATGTTTGACTCTGGTAATAATGGGGAACACGTAACAGCTGCACGCTAAAGACAATGGTGATAAGTTATAGCCAGAATCTTGAAATATCTTATGTTAATTATTTCGAGTGGGGCCCCGTTTCATTACAGCTGAAAGGGACCAACAAATGATCCCGTATTTATTGCTATTATTGTTAGTTAAACGGAAATTCATCGCTATAATGAACTCTCTAAAGCTTTACCGATTTTAACCCTTTAACCAAAAAAATACTACACACAACAAGGCTTCAGTACAATATAACAAGTACCTACTATTATATCAGTACTATTATATTAGTAGGCTTCAGTATATATTACGAGTTCGGAAAACTAAACATTTACTTATAACTTTTTCATTTTTACTCTTACAATGCTATTTTTATGTGATACATATTAAACAAGAAAATATATTAGAAACTTGTCTCATGTCGCTCTGACGGGATTCGAACCCGCATCCTTGGGAATCCGGTCTAATGCACTAACCAATTATCTAGTAGGTCTCTGTAGCATAATTGGTTAGTGTATTGAGCCGGATTCCCAAGGGTGCGTTATTCTAGTATATTTTTTTGTTTAATATATAACATTTACTATCAACATAAACGTTATCTATCAGATGCACTGCTTATGTAGCTAAAACCATAGATTTAAATAAATCTAAATTTATGGCTAAAACATTCGATAGATATGAAAGAGTCAAAGCAAAGGTTAACGTCAAAGTTGACTGTATACGTCAAGTTTACCGATTCGTAATAGGGATACAGAAGTCAAAACTTTTTATAAAAATTACCTTTCTGTCTTTTAAATTTTTACTTTTTGAAGTCGGTTTTTTACTTTATAAAATGTTTTTCATTTAACAATTTTTAAAGTTAGAATAAACTACCCACTCACTGACACTAAAAATCGGAACTAAGTATGAACTTGTCATCTATGATTATGTCATCTAGGTAAATAGTGAGAAAACAACACTATTTTCAAGATTTCCTGAAAACTACTGCACCGATTACAAAATAAAAAAAAATAGGATCAACTTGAGACCAAAATGATGCAAAAAAAATAAAACAGCGGCAAAAAAATGTGTCTTTCTGTACATAAATATTTGTAGTGCCTAAACGATTTAAGCGATTTCAATGGGGTTTTTTTATTTTGTGTGTAATTTAAAAAGGATGAAATAAAAATATTTTTTTTTTGAAGTCGGTTAATAGATCAATAGGCAATTTTCTTGTTTCTGTGATCGATAGTAATTTCAGACGTCCAAATACAACAATTCGGTTGCGGCATTCTATTTTAGTTGTGAAGTAACGCGGCGCAGTGATCTTCGCGGCTATAACATGTTGGATTGTGGTTGTTTCAAGGCCAATCCAAAATAAACACTGTGCTGATTGCTTTGTAGAATGAAAGAGTAGTAAATACTTTTTGGAAAGTGATGCGTGAATTACTTTTATGGTAATAATGCCAACAGTCCATAGCTAAATTACCTGTCTGTTACCTTTTACCGCTTTCACCTATAAATAAATTTGTTGCAGTGTTTTTTTTTTTTTTTGCCAAAAAATTGAACATGCTTGTTTTATCCGTTCGATTTATAGATTAACTTGATACAAAAGCCTGACTAAAACTCCCATCAAGATTACTTGCATAGTTTTTGAACTATCTTAATTTAAAGTTACAGTTCCGGAAAAAGACAAATATACAAAAAAAAATTTCTTTATTCTTTAGTGGAAAGATGGTGGTGTGTTCTTATGTTGTGAAGCCAATTAAGAAGCATTTTAGGAACCCATTTTAAAATCTCTAAGTGTTAAGATGGCCGAGCAAATCTCAAGTGTTTAGCAACTTAATTTTTTTCTGACTTTGTTCTGGTGAAGTAGAATTTGTAAATAGCTTTAATATTAAGCTACTTAAAAGTACTATTATCAGTAAAAAATCAAATTCAAAAGCCGCGGAACTTCGGAGATTTTGCACCCGGAATTTTCCGGAATTCATCATAAAAATATTTTCTTCCTTAAATATATACTACGTCTCGTAATTATCTGTTTCATGTTAAAGGATGCTGTAATAAATATTTTCAAAATATTCATCACCCAGTTCTCCATCATCATCATCACTCTCGTCATCATTGCATGGGATTTCAAAAGGCTTTAACAAATTTATTACCTCAGGTGGAATAGGTACTTTTTCTTGGTAGTTTTTTTCGTCCAATGAGACTGGAGAGTGACCCGATAGGGTCTGATGAATCTAGCGCCCTATGAAAGAGATCGGTCATTGTATGAATGCGTGTGTCTTTTCGGGTGTGATGTTCACGGTAAAATTTATTTCGTGATTGTCCCGCTTGTTCGGACAACACACCTATAGGCAAAGGCACTTAGAAATTACATTTGGAACGCCTGTCCTACTCTTATCCTACTAATACCATAATCCTACTAATATTATAAATGCGAAAGTTTGTTAGGTTGTTTGTATGTTGAGATGTTTGGATGGATGTTTGTTACTCTTTCACGCAAAACTACTGAACGGATTTGGTTGAAATTTGACACACAGTTAGTAGATAGCATGGATTAAAACATAGGGTACTTGATATCCCAATATTCCTACGGGAAGGAGAACAACGTGGGTGAAACCGCGGGTGGCTGCTAGTAGGTACGAGTCTATTAGAAAGTTCGGGTGCTTGCTACTAATTCACGAAAAAACGGCTGAATGGATTTGGACGAAATTTGGAATACAGATAGCCTAAATGGAAACATTGGCATAACATTTTATTCCGATAAATATTTTTAATAAATACATTCCGGTATTCCCACGCGAGTGAAACCGCCGGCAGTTACTATTAATATATCGGTACAACTAAAAACAAAATGATACGTGTATAATGTTCCTACTAATAAATAGAATAGAATAGAATAGAATAGAAACCATTTATTAACAACACACACGAACACAGAAATACAATCAGACAAGTAGTATAAATAAAGACAGAAAAAAAAACAAAAACAAGAATACAATACAACAAAACAAAATGTGTGCTGCTAATAGGCCCCGTCTCAGCAAAATTAACTTCTGGGTCATTCGTTGATGGTCAGAATAACCCAGAAGCACTGATATTCTGACGGGGCCCAATGAGTGAGTAGCTACACAATAGACATAACAAAAACACAATTATAAAACAGTAATGATAAAATAAACAACAATAAAGAAATAAAGACAATTACATGCAACAATTATTTAAATAAAAACTAAAACGGGACATTAAATAAAAAATAAAAAAGGTTGTTAGGCACTAAAAATTACGACTCCTTTGCCGAAATGAATAAAGCTTCTAAAAATAAAACGTTTTGAACTGATATAAGCAATCCATCATATTGCAGGGTGTCGGCATTTTTATTTGAATTGCTAAATTACTAGTAGCATGTTGAATCCCACAGAATAAGTATATCCGGTTTTAGCAAAAGTGTCTCTTATTTGTATAAGCTTAAAGTTCAGAAAAGTTTTCTCCCGACACTTTACCTTCCTATCGCTCCACCATAATCTAGATTCACTCGTTTGTGAAACTTCGTGCACACAATCGTTACGTTAGTCTAATATTTTTAAGTGCTAGATATGAATTTAGTTACGTACATCTTATGTTTCGGCGCGCACTGTTCATTGAAATAAAACAACTTTTACGGATATCAAACGCGCTATATTTCACGAGCTAAGTTGTAATTGTCCGTATTTTTTGGTTTTAGTTTATATATATATATATATATATTTTTAGCATCAGAAGTGGATTTGACTTAAAAAAAACAACTTTCTAAGATTTCAGCTTTAATAACAGTTTTAATCAATTTTTACTTAAAAACAAAATGAACACTTCTTGATTGGCAAATTAACAAATATTTCCACACAACTCTTTCAAATTGCACACTTGCTATCAATTTCACGTAAAACAATCATAGAAAACTAATAGATAAAAATGGTTCGCATGACCTGAGTCGCTGATCGCCGAGACGTCTGCACCGTACGCGCGCTGAGAAGCAATTGTCCCTTGTAGCGTCGCGCGCTCGGTTTTATAGAAAACTAATAAAAATAGGCTTGACTAGGAGGGGGTGCAGCTTATACGGCCTCTCCTGACCGTGTGTCGTCCCCGACGCAGCTTCGCCTGGCAACAACATTGAAACAAGCACCGCCTGTTTCCGATGTTCAAGCATTCTTGATTTAGTCCAGCAATGGCATGGATAACCCTGCCGTAGATGGTCCCGCAGTGGCTTCTACATCATCATCAGCTGAGGGTCCGGCGGTTCCTTCACCGTCGACCGGAGGCATGGGTGGCTCGACTGATGATCCAGCGGTGTCACCACTGTCTAACGGAGGCGCAGATGATGCTTCTGTTGAAGACGAGGTACTTGGCAAAGCCTCGTCGTCTGCGTTATCATCGTCTGAAAATAGTTTTTAGTTAGTACAATTCATAGATCGGGCTGTAATAAATGCGTTCACACCAAAGCCTTGTTTCCTTTCTTTCGTCCTCATTTACTTAATTCATACTTCCTCATTTTTACATATTGCACACACACACACACACAACTTAGCATACATCTTTTCTAAGTTACTAGAGACGTCTCTCAAAAGGTCAAACCAAACATTGATATCCACTGTACAGTATTCGTGGTCGACAGCACGGCTGCGTTGACTGGCAGCAGCACTCGTTAATCTGTAACATGACCCGACGAACAGGTCAGCGCGACACATCGCACTTTTGTCCGACGAACGGACTACCCGACGGACGGGTTCATAAGCTGACCATTTGGCCACTTATGCAGCAACTTGGGGCCCACCAAGTGCTAAGGCGACATACGCCAGGCGACACACGCCAAATGTTGGGGCGACGAACGCCAGGCGACGGACGCCAAGATGTTTGAGGCGACGAACGCCAGGCGACGGACGCCAAGGTGTTGAGGCGACGGACGCCAAGGTGTTGAGGCAACGGACGCCAAGGTGTTGAGGCGACGGACGCTCGGGGTACATAGTGCAGAGCGACTCACTCTCGAAGAATGTGGCACACGTCTCCGGGCACCACTCGCCCCGCCACGGCACCATATGTTGTGCTGCAGCCTGTGTTGTCTTGCCATAGGATCCGCCCAGCAGGCGAAGGGCGTAGCGTCCACTTGGTAGAGCTTTCACGACCTTGTATGGACCTCGCATACCGGAATCGAGCTTTCCTGTCGACTGCGAAAACTTAACAACAAACACATAGTCATTAACATTAAATTGACGCGGCGCGTGCCGATGTCGATTAACTTGCTCATCTTGTTTATTTTGGTTGTCCCTTAACAACTGGCGAACTCTGCTTCTAGTGATCTCTCGTACTGCCTCCCGGTTAGGACTCGAATCTTCAACAGCCAAGTCGCGTACCAGTGAGCGTATAACAGGAGTTGTGGCTTCTGTCCCAATGAGTAAATTAAGTGGAGAAGTCTGCGTGGTCTTCTGCTTAGTTATATTCAACACAAGCTGTAGTTTCCATAAAGATTCGGACCAAGACGTATCCTTGTGATTGAACTGTATGCGCAGCATGTTAAGGACCGTTCGAACGTACCTTTCCACTTGGCCATTGGAATGGTGCATCTCCGGGGTGATGTAGTGGAGATTACAGCCAAGTTCGTTGATCCAGGTGACAAATTCGTTAGACTCGAACATGCGACCTTTGTCAGTGATCATTAGCTTAGGTACACCAAATAGCGAAACTGCTAGTGTTATAACTCGTTTGAGCTCTGCGGCATCTTGCCGGTATATCGGATGTAATAAAATAAATTTCGAAAAAGCGTCTACTATTAAGAGTACAAACTTATACCCTTCAGACAAAGGTAAAGGACCTAATGCATCAACATGGATAGTATGGAAAGGGACGTCTGGTTTTTCCCATGAGGTAATGTTTTGTAAAGGGGCACGCGGAACTCTTTTTTGGGAAATACATACAAGACAGTGAGCAACGTATTTCTTAACAAATTGTCTAAGGCCTGGGAACCAGAAATGTCTTAGAATTAGGTTTAGAGTTTTGTCAGCACCTATGTGTTCGTGTTCGTCATGGAACACCCTGAGAAGACTAAGGCGATGACCTTTAGGGATGTAGCAAAGAAACCGTGGTTGTTCACCTACAGGTATGTACTTATAGTACAAGAGGTCATTTTGGACTGAGTATCGACTAGGATCGAGATTACCATCGCGAAGACTTTGAATGAGATCTTGAGTCTCGCTGTCGGCCGCTTGAGCTATTTGGGCCCAATTACGAGGCTTAGAGCCTTGATTGACATTAATTGGGTTCCGACTCAAATAATCGGCATGAGGCATCATTACCCCCTTGCGATATTCAATGGTGAACTGAAAATCCTGGAGGTACATTCACCAGCGAGCAACACGGGGCAGGAGGTCCTTTTTACGCTCTGTCGACTTAAGAGCGTTGCAGTCAGTAACAATTAAGAAGTTCAGACCCACAAGGTAATGGCGAAAGTTCTGAAGAGCTTTAACGACTGCCAGGGTTTCGAGCTCGTAAGAGTGATATTTACTCTCGGCTCCCTGAGTTACCCTGCTAAAATATGCCACTACATGCTTTTTGCCATCGGGGTGTGTTTGCAAAAGGACCGCTCCGTACCCTGCACTGCTCGCATCAGTGTGCACCTCAGTTGGAAGACTAGGATCAAAAATGGTAAGGGTTGGTTCATTCGTAAGGTGTTTAATTATGTCCTGCCTTATAGACTCACACTCGGGTGTCCATTCGAATTTTACACCCTTTCGGGTTAAATGAGCTATTGGGGCTGTTTTTGTAGCATAGTTCTTTACGTATCGTCTAAAATATCCAGCTAATCCGAGAAACTGACGTACTTGTTTCACATTTTCAGGTGACGTAGAATTAACTAGGGCTTCAACTTTTCTAGGACTCGGCCTAACCTGACCTTCACAAATTACTCTACCCAAATACTCGACCTCATTGACAAGGAAAGAGCACTTTCGAAGATTAATTGAGAAACCGGCTTGAGTTAGAGTATTAAGTACTTTACGCAATAGCACGATGCCGTCACTCACCGTATTACTTAAAAGTAACACGTCATCGACGTAAACTAGCACGTTCCCCTCATGAATAAGATCGCGAAGCGTGTCATTGATTATCCTTTGGTAAACTATAGGTGAATTAGCTAGTCCGTAAGGCATTTTAACGTACTCAAAATGGTCTTCCGGAGTTACAAAGCCGGTCAAGTGAATACTGTTCTTATTTAAGGGGATCTGGTGAAAACCAGTCGCCATGTCTAGGCTGGAGAAGTATTTGTGGTTGCCTAACCTGTCTATCTGATCGTCGATCAGGGGAAGAGGGTAACGATCTTTGACAGTGATACGGTTTAGGGCCCTAAAATCCACACAAAGCCTATCAGAGCCGTCGCGCTTCTTAACAAGTAGAATGGGACTTGCATACTCCGAGTTAGATCGTCTGATAATACCCTTTGCCAAAAGGTCATTTGTTATGTCTCTAACCTTAAGTTTTTCTTGATAGGAGAGCTTGTAAGGGCGATAGACTACCGGTGTGGAACTAGTTAACTTTATTTCCATCTCTCCTGTCTTGACCGTGGTCGTAGCGGTGCCAGATATTAGGAAATCAGAAAACTCGCGAACGACTAACATGAGATCCTTCAGATCTTCACCCTGAAGGGGAGTGCTTACTTTAAGTTCTTCCTCAATCTGGACGTTATTAACACGAGAGATGCTGTCGCTACGTATGAGGTGTTGTTTGTCTTTAGTCCGTATGTAAGTTATTCCGTCGCGATTAAGTACATCGGTGCCAATAACAACGGGTGTATTCATAAAAGACGAGGGAACAACAACTAAATCGGCTTCTATAGATATGTCACTGAATTCTATTCTAAGGGTAACGTAAGATGTCGCGATAATTTCCTTCTCACTTATGCCTTTTAGTACGCAACGTCTAGGTTTAGTTTGGCAGGTAATATGTTTTATAACATCTGACGAAATGAGAGACACATCAAGGGCACCGCTGTCTATAAGAACATCTACTGGTACACCGTCTATTACCGCCGAAGTCACGTCATTACTTTGTGAAAGCCTCTCAGGGTAAGTGCAGAGGTTAATATTGCGTTGATTACGATTTTCTGAACGTGCCTTCGCGAAACAAGTGTCCTCGGTGTGTCCCTGCTTCTTACAAAACGTACACGAGTTACTTATACCGGGGTTATGTTGCGCGTTATTACCGCTAGGGACATACTGTTTATTAGTATTAGGTCTCGGGCGCTTACATTCGCGACTGAGATGCCCTCGCAGACCACAGTTAAAACATTTAGTACTAAGACGTTGGCTCGTCTTCTGATGGTCCCGTCTCTTAAAACTAGTAAAGTTGTCATGTTTACCTCGATTAGATTTCACATAAATGGATAAGAAAGAGACCAGACTGTCAGGAGTCAAGTCAGCATTTGCAGCGGCTGCACGAACTTGTGGATTGTCTATTCCGCGAATAACTATGAGAGTTCTTAGTTCGTCACTGAGCCCTTGGACAACTCTTAAGCGCAGTAATGTTCGTCGAGCATATTCTGCGTAAGTCGCGTAACTATCGGAAGTCGACTTCATGGCATCAAAAAGGATGTTGGCGTAGTCTAACTTGGTCGGACAAAGCGGTATAAACTCATTTTTGAAGTTAGACCACGTCCTGTCATTTGTTACCCATTCGCCTAACCATATTTTTGCATCCCCCTTAAGGCAAGAGGCAACACGCGACAAACACTCATGGTCGCTCCAGCCGTTCGCATCCCTAGCACGATCCACCTCCTCGCACCATGCTTCAATGTTATTGATCGTTGGGTCAAAATTTGAAACAAAATAATGTTGCGACCTTGCGGGTTGCATTGTTTTAATAGCCTGCATCAAAGCATGTGCGAGAGTGGATGCGTCGGAGCACACGGCAGCCGAGGTGCCGGAAAGTCCAGGGCTTAATTGTCGCGGTAGGGGCGCGCTACTGTTATGTGACGTTTGCTTACGATGGCGCGGCGCGTTAAGCGAACGAGAATTTGAATTACAATCGTTACGGACTTCGCTGCGAGAGCGGCTACGTGAGTGGAGACGGATGGTGTCACGTGATGAATGCCTATGACTTTTACTAGAACGATGGCGGCGTCGCTCATTACGAGAAACTGACCAACGTCGCTCACGAGAGCGAACACGCGAGGCACTACGCGAACGACTGCGTGAAACATTACGTGAACGTATATACGAAACACGATGAGAACGAGTGCTCGAAACACTACGCGAACGAACCCGTGAATCGCCACGCGAACGACGCCTAACATTACTTTTCGAGCCACGTCGTCGTTGCTTATCACGCGAAACAGACAGACCCCGATCACGCGAGCCAGTCGGCAGATCACACCGTTTCCGGCCACTCGAGTCACGTCGCGAATCACTGCGATTACGATCATGATTACAAGAAACACGTGTATCACTTTTGTTACGAGATTTACGTTGTTTTCGACTGCGCGACCTACCTCGAGCAAGTTGCCGTTCACGGCTACATGATCTAGACCGCACCATTATAACAATTCACTCAAAACAACAGATCAAAATCACACAACACAAACGGTAATAACAAGTGTGCAATTGGAAAAGTAAAATTCGAAAACAGACGCTTATAACAGTTTTATCTACAAGTGGGCGACTAAATGTCCTTTATCCCACTTCTGATTTTAGCATCAGAAGTGGATTTGACTTAAAAAAAACAACTTTCTAAGATTTCAGCTTTAATAACAGTTTTAATAAATTTTTACTTAAAAACAAAATGAACACTTCTTGATTGGCAAATTAACAAATATTTCCACACAACTCTTTCAAATTGCACACTTGCTATCAATTTCACGTAAAACAATCATAGAAAACTAATAGATAAAAATGGTTCGCATGACCTGAGTCGCTGATCGCCGAGACGTCTGCACCGTACGCGCGCTGAGAAGCAAATGTCCCTTGTAGCGGCGCGCGCTCGGTTTTATAGAAAACTAATAAAAATAGGCTTGACTAGGAGGGGGTGCAGCTTATAATATATATATATATATATATATATATATATATATATATATATATATATATATATATATAAACTAAAACGGTACGAGGTATATATGAACCAATAAATAATTATATAAATATATACAGGGTGAAAAAAAAAGACGGTCGTCGGAGGGAAAGTACCCTGAATACTACAAATTATGGTACTTAAAAGGAAACATTCCTTTATTTTGAAAAACAAGTACAGTATACTTACTCGAAAGTTTTTCGTGCTAGGCCTTCTGGTCATTTTGACGAACGTTAGCTATCTAGGTTTAAAACAGTTCTTGTTCCTACAGTGTTAAAAACACTAGAATCGAAGCACGATTAAAATACGATTATAACTAAATACTCGATAGCTATCGCCAAAATTGGGCTATGAACAGAAAAATTGGTCCCCCTATTACTTTGTCGTCTTACTACTGACAATGGTTTTTTTTTTTTTTATGGATGACGGGTAGACTCTTAGCCTTCATCATACCTGATGTTAAGTATTGATAAGGCTGAAGATGGAAGCGAAGAACTCCCGGAATCCTCAACCACTGAGGAACTGGCTATCTTATCTTGAACTGCCGGAACACAACAATGCTGAAAACATTGTTGTTATGCCGTCAGGCTTAGATAAGATAATGGTAGCTAGCCAGGCGGGCTTACAACAAGTCCTACCACCAACCTATGGCGTGTGATGACATTGAACTCACATTATGTTTATAGGAATGTTGTACAGAAGTAAACTATTATACTAAAAACCGGCCAAGTGCGAGTCGGACTCGCGCACCGAGGGTT